>OX438742.1:28578167-29909323 GCA_949316235.1 Oegoconia quadripuncta
TATGCTCAGGCTGTTTGAGATAAGATATTCGTCACCCAAATAAGTGGTTCCGGGTGAGCGCGCTCCCACTTTGTTGAGCATAAGAGAAAGAAAGAAAGGACTGAAGGCTAGTCCCAACTAATATTATAAATGTGAAAGTGTGTGTCTGTGTATGTGTGTATGTTTGTTACCTCTTCACGCCTCAACGGTTGGGTGGATTTATATGAAATATGGTTGGTAGACAGATTAGGACCTGGATTAACATAGATTTTTCTTTACCCGACTGCCCAAGAAAGGCGGATTATGTTTATCCAGTGTATGTATGTCCATTCCTTTGGCGTATCCTGTAGCCTATACGGCTTGCCCGATTTCGATGTGCATCGTATTGATTCGTTTTGATACCTGGAGTGTCAAAAATACATTTTATGTAAAAAATCCGACATGGCGTCCGCAAAATGCAAAATATACTGTCGGGTTTTTTTTGGTTTTTAAATGCCTAAATAGAGATGAAATGTTCCAAGCGATTGACGTCGCCGACAATAGTTTGCAATTAATAAAAGGTTGGTGTATCGTTGGTGACAGCTGAGCGCCGCCGCCATGGCCCGCGTGGCGCGCTACACGGGCGCGGAGGGGACGGCGGGGGGCAGCGAGGCGCGCGTCCTCTCCCTCCTGCCGGCTCCGGGCCAGTCGCATGCGCTCCACGCCACGCTCGCCGCCGCCATACACCACAACTCCGACACGCACTTCCCTATGCTATAACCTCGCCGACACACAACTAATCCACATGCTTACAATACTACAAGCGGACCCAACATTAGGATGAAAAAGCGCGCAAATTCCATTCCATTGAAAAGAATATCCTTATACTTACGTAACGTGGTACCAGAAAAGTCTAAATATTGATTTAAGAGATCGCGAATTTTTTTATACCTAATCTTAGGGCCGTATTTATAAATCGATCTTGTGTATGCAATTTTTTTTGATACTGTTTTAATATACAACAGACTCTCAAACGTCAACTTAAGGTCATCTCAATCTTGAAATAGGTTTATTAATACGGGCCTAATTGAGCAATATTTATGTTTTAAACTGCCAATAATAATTGTATAGTATAGTAACTCCTACAATTACCGCTTTGATTTTGGTTCTATTTACGTAAACAAACAGCAATTACACCGAAGCACTCGACATACTAGACTATAGACTTATAGACATAGCTTGCGTGCGATTGGTCGCGAAAACCACTCCGGCCGGCGACTCGAGTGTCACAGCTTACTACTGGCGCACGCGCTGTCCCTATTTTAAGCCCCGCCCAACGCGAGTTCTATTTCGTGGAATCATTTTTTACTCTTAATTATTCATCTATACAATCATTATTTGTACGTTTAAAAACAGCATATACAGTCAGCTACAAAGTAACATGACCCCGCACTCTCATAATGACTAAGTCTAGAGGGGCATGTTTCTCTGTAGCTGACTGTACTGCATAGTCGAACTAAGCGTCACCATTGCATATGTAAATATATTAATGTTTGGTCTGCTATTTATTATAAGTCTGTGAACAAATCAGTTGTCTGTAGGTGCCACACAACAACATCTACGATATGACATCCAAACCGTTAGTCAAAACCGGATTGATCGTATCGCAAATGAGAAAATATCATTCCATTCAATCTAACCACAAAATCATACAAAATCATTTTATCGATATCAGTTAGTTTCCATTTACCTGTGATGTTGTCCGAATGTTTAATTTGATTTAAATTTAAATAAATACTGATGGGCGTGTATAATTTGTGTCTTCCAATTTTGGTGATAGAAGTAACCTATACGAATGTAAATAATTCACAGTGTGTTAATTTGCAGTGATACTAATAATTTTATAAGCCGTTTCTGAATATTATTTCGGCTATAGATATACAGGGCGTCCCAAAGTTATGGGACATGAAGGGGAAGTACCTTAAATATCGTAGATAGTGAATTTTGCTCAAAGAAGACTTTATGTTATTTTTAAAAGTTAGTAATTCTGCATTCATAGATTTTCTAAAAATTATTTGCTTCGGCTGGGAATCGAACCGACTCAAATGTGAAAAAAAAAACACCCTACTTTTATGATGCCAATCGAAAGAATAGCTAAAAAATAATAACTCTGCCTAAGTAACATAGTATTTTAAAAGAAAGGAACAACGTGAAATTAATCATTTTAATCAAATAAAAAACATACATGAAACTGCCGTAGTCAATTAAGTAGGTATTTTTTTGTAAATTAATTAATTAAATGCTCAAAATGTGATCCCTCTTGTCTTACGCAAATCGCCAATCTTTTAATGAGCCCGCTGCCTGTTGATTTTCTAATCATTTTATGGTGAACACTCGATGTGATATGGCACAATTCTGTTTGCAACTCGCCTACGTTCTCGTATCGCTTTTTGTATAGCATATCTTTCACGTATCCCCAAAAGAAGAAATCTAATCATTTTATGTTGTTCATTTCTTTTAAAATACTATGTTACTTAGGCAGAGTTATTATTTTTTAGCTATTCTTTCGATTGGCATCATAAAAGTAGGGTGTTTTTTTTTCACATTTGAGTCGGTTCGATTCCCAGCCGAAGCAAATAATTTTTAGAAAATCTATGAATGCAGAATTACTAACTTTTAAAAATAACATAAAGTCTTCTTTGAGCAAAATTCACTATCTACGATATTTAAGGTACTTCCCCTTCATGTCCCATAACTTTGGGACGCCCTGTATAGGTACTATGCGTCTTTAGTCTTTTTCGGAGTTCGACTTTTATATGCACATCCGACAATGCACACCCATCACTATAGCCCAAGTTGAGACATTCCTAAGTTTTATTTGTTGATATTTATAATTCTAATTTGTTGTGAGGCCAAAGACTAGCGTCGCTCTATCCGATCCGTTCTAGTTTCGCGTTGAAGTATTATTAGTTGATATTGATTTTAGTATCTTTTACATGTATTATGTTTTTACAAATAGGAATTTTATATAGACAATAGTCACAAAGACTTTTGTGTATCGACTATCTATTGCTAAGTTAAATTGTATAAAAAGAGGCCAAATTAATATAAAATATTGCTGTTATTGTCAGTGCCGTACTATTTAGGTGAACAATATTTTTCACTGTACTTCCCCTTGAGACTGTATTTATGTTATTATTATATTTATATCGTTTTTGTAAATAAAGACCTATGACGTAACAATTTTTTATTTTTCCAAATAATATTATGATATCAATGAATTCCAATACACAATCACCGACGGAACGGTATTCAAAATTTTGCAGTATCGACTATGTTATGAGCCATATACTGATTGTCCCTAGTCTATGCTATGAACCATAGCTCCACAGAGTCGAGGACAGTTAAGGAGGGCCCACAGCAGTTTTCCATGTATGAGCGGATCTCGGTCAAATACCGACTAACTGTCTCTAGCCTATGAACCATATGAGCCATAGTTCCACAGAGTCGAGAACAGTTAGCCGGTTCTTGACCGAACCCTCCCACAACAGTTTTCCATGTATGAGCGGATCTCGGCCAAGTACCGACTAACTGTCCCCAGCCTATGAACCATATGAGCCATAGTTCTACAAAGTCGAGGACAGTTAGCCGGTTCTTGACCGAGCCCTCCCACAGCAGTTTTCCATGTATCAGCGGCTCTCGGCCAAGTACCTACCGACTAACTGTCCCCAGTCTATGATAAGATCCATAGTTCCACAGAGTAGAGGACAGTTAGTCGGTTCTTGACCGAGCCCTCTTACATGTATGAGCGGATCTCGGTCAAGTACCGACTAACTCTCCCCAGCCTATCAACCATATGAGCCATAGTTCTACAAAGTCGAGGACAGTTAGCCGGTTCTTGACCGAGCCCTCCCACAGCAGTTTTCCATGTATCAGCGGCTCTCGGCCAAGTACCTACCGACTAACTGTCCCCAGTCTATGATAAGATCCATAGTTCCACAGAGTAGAGGACAGTTAGTCGGTTCTTGACCGAGCCCTCTTACATGTATGAGCGGATCTCGGTCAAGTACCGACTAACTGTCCCCAGCCTATGAACCATATGAGCCATAGTTCCACAGAGTCGAGGATAGTTAGCCGGTTCTTGACCGAACCCTCCCACAGCAGTTTTCTATGTATGAGCGGATCTCGGCCAAGTACCAACTAACTACCCCCAGCCTATGTTATGAACCATATTAGCCATAGTTCCACAGAGTCGAGGACAGTTAGCCGGTTCTTGTCCGAGACCTCCCACAGCATTTTCCATGTATGAGCGGATTTCGGCCAAGTACCTACCGACTAACTGTCCCCAGTCTATGATATGAACCATATGAGCCATTTAGTTCCACAACGTCGAGGACAGTTAGCCGGTTCTTGACCGAGCCCTCCCACAGCAGTTTTCCATGTATCAGCGGCTCTCGGCCAAGTACCTACCGACTAACTGTCCCCAGTCTATGATAAGATCCATAGTTCCACAGAGTAGAGGACAGTTAGTCGGTTCTTGACCGAGCCCTCTTACATGTATGAGCGGATCTCGGTCAAGTACCGACTAACTGTCCCCAGCCTATGAACCATATGAGCCATAGTTCCACGAAAGTCGGTTCTTGACCGAACCCTCCCACAGCAGTTTTCTATGTATGAGCGGATCTCGGCCAAGTACCAACTAACTACCCCCAGCCTATGTTATGAACCATATTAGCCATAGTTCCACAGAGTCGAGGACAGTTAGCCGGTTCTTGTCCGAGACCTCCCACAGCATTTTCCATGTATGAGCGGATTTCGGCCAAGTACCTACCGACTAACTGTCCCCAGTCTATGATATGAACCATATGAGCCATTTAGTTCCACAACGTCGAGGACAGTTAGCCGGTTCTTGACCGAGGCCTCCCACAGCATTTTCCATGTATGAGCGGAATTCGGCCAAGTACCTATCGACTAACTGTCCCCAGTATATGATATGAGCACGAAGTCGAGTGCATTTTATACGACTGCTCTTAAACGGTGAAGGAAAACATCGTAAGGAAACCTGCATGCCTGAGAAATAAAAAATTCTAAGGCATTCTCCAACCCGCATTGGGCCAGTGTGATGGACTATGGTCTATACGAGGGAAAGCCTATATCCCTGCAGTGGGATGTTTACGGACTGATGATGATGAAGGAAAAAAAATGGGCATATTTAGGTAAATGAAATGGAAGGTATTGGCATTATTATTAAGAGCCCATAGTGTCCCACTGCTGGGCAAAGGCATAGTTAAATATTTTTTTGAAAACCATCATCGAATTAAGCTTTAATTGTGTCATTTAACGGTCGCGTTTGTAGCCTATTCGACATAATTACATCATTAAATGAAATAAAGAAAATTCGGAGAAAATACGAATTCCAAATAAATTTCGCATGATAGAAACCCTACGAATCCCGTCAGTCGTATATCTAACTAGGGCTTCGCGTGAGTTTAAGAAAAAATAAATACTAACTATGGCAACAACTTCTATTTCAGTTACCAAATATACCCTATGTTTTTCCTTACGGTAAAAAAACTCAATTAACTAACTAAAGTATATATAAATTATAACCCTTCCCCGTAGTCGGCTAAAAAATAATAACATGACAGATTGTCCTGACAGGCTCGCGTTTGACAACAGTGCTGTTAGGTTTTGGTCTAATAAAATTTGAAATATTCCTCGACTCGGAAAGGAAGAAGAGTGAAAACATTCATAACTACGTACGTGCCCCCATTCAACATACAAACCTATGCCCCTAGCGGGAATCGAACCCGCGACCATTTGGTATCAGAGTTTCTAACCACTACACTCAACAGGTCGTGAAGTAATTCCGGTTGTTTGTTAATTTAGAGTATACATTTCAAAAAAACAGAATTATTCGCCGACCAAATAGGTATATCATTTTCGTGTGAAATTAAGTATAAAGAAAACATTCTAGAAGCACAGAATTAATTTTGCCAGAAGGTAAAAATTACAGGTTTGATTTCCGAGGCAATGTTTCTTTCTCTAACTCTAAAAATTTCCCTTTTTCCTCTAATTTCTCCACACTGACCAATCTCATTAGCAATGAAAAAGCACGTCATGTACACGTATATCTATGTAGATACACTACACACCTCTTAAGTCTTTATTTCTATACCGATTTTAACCTTCACTGCTGCACCAATAGCAGTCTTCCTGTTAATGCCCTATATCCTGCAAGTCACCTTGGTTTAAATCATTGTTGGCGGGCAGGATGTCTTTTATACGTGGGTTTTATAAATTTTTAAATTTTATAATTTAAGTTTTATAACTCCACTCATATTTTGCCATGCATTCATCACAGTGTACGAAGCTACATATAAAGTAATCTGTAAGTATATCTACCTACCGTAGGTATATCCTCCAACTATTGTTAAAACATTTAAGTCTCAATTTAAAAAACACCGAGGATCTTTGGGGTTTATCAGTACGGTTGGTAAACTCTGTTATAACTTTACTAGCCCCCCTCTGTCATATTTGTTTAATACTTGTATTGAAAATGGAATCTTTCCAGATTTAATGAAAATTAGTAAAGTAGTCCCATTATTTAAATCGGGTGACAACAAACACCCAGTTAACTTCACACCAGTATCTGTTCTTCCAGTGTTTAGTATAATTTTTGAAAAAATCATGCTTTCCTATTTTAATGTAAATAATTTGTTCCACCATCAGCAGTTTGGCTTTACCAAGGGAAGAAACACTGTTGATGCGGGAGTTAGCCTGATTAAATACATTTTTGAGGCTTGGGAAAACTCACAAAATGCAATTGGTATTTTTTGCGATCTTTCAAAGGCATTTGACTGTGTTGATCACAAAACGTTATTATATTTCTGCGTTCCCGAAAAATAGTGACAAGCATAATTTAAATTTGAGATATAAGAACAAATTCGCTACCCCTATGTTCAGACTAAGCAAAGTTAATACATCACTTGTGGGACACTGTATACGCTTTTATAACCTTATACCTGAGAATATCATTAATCTAAATGAAAAAAAATTTAAAGACTATGTCCAAATAACATTAGCAAAAAAGGGTTATTATAAAATTAGTGACTACCTGAATGACAAACACGCTTGGTGTACTTCGACTAGTTCCCCAAAATTATAAAATTGTATTAATTATATACTTTATTAAAAAAAAAAAAAGAACAATGATCCTGTGGGTTTCTTGCGCCGCTTCTTTTTCCACAGATGAATTCCCTTTCCGAAGCGGTAGTAGCTTGGACATACCGACTGACAGACAAATGCAATAAACTTTTTTTATTTCCAGTAGATTTAAATTGACATTCAACAAATGATATCATGTATCTTACGTTGAAATAAATGCTTGAAGTTTGAAGTTATTTATACTTACAGAATACTGTGACACCTATGATGGGTACATCATGTAGGCAATTTGAAAGTTGCGGTAGCTCTGTTGGAAGTTAATAAAACTTGCAACAATGATAAACAAATTAATAAAATTTAATACCCAAGTAATTTCTTTAAAAAATGTGTCTCACTGATATTTAACAGTGTTACCTATGGACGGCGAGGCCCTTCGGAATGTTTGAAAGTTGGGTTACAATTTACGAGCACCTACATACATACCTTTTAGTTGTAGTTTCTAGTGTTCCGTAGCAAAAATAGCAAAACTGGGAGCACTTATGGAATCACTTCGGGGTCGGACCCTCTATCACGGTCACTTATTTCAGAAATATGAAACTACGTACGTCCGTCTGTCTAGACCCGAGAACAAAGTATCAAGTTGAAATCAATACCAAATACCTACTTAGATTTACGATCCCTTGGAGGTGTAAAAAAATAAACTTAAAAAAATACGGCCATTTCAGTGGCATATTTTGATATTCGCAAATAAATCAATACTTCAGGTTCCTACTTCGCTTTCACCTATAATCATGACATTCTCAAGAAACAAGGTCTCACAGCAGAAATACAGGCAACATCCGAAAATCTTTAACAAGTTGACGGACACTGAACGCCTATCGACGTAATAACAATAAAACTCAATAAAATTTTTGTACCTACTAAGTTTATCACTTAAAAAATATTGTTTGCGATTAGACACTTTTTGAGACTCGATTCCCGTGATGAATGAACTATTTTACATACAAATTTGTGCGAAACCCTTGTTGCACGAGTCAGACTCGCACTTATCCGGTATTTCCTTTGTCATCTGGCTTTCGCTAAAGTATTTTTTATTGAAGTTGAACGAGCCTCCTCCGCGGAGGTAGCCTTTGGGGCCGAAATAATAAACTAAAGTAGGTACTTAACAGACAACACATTTAAATTCCCAAGTTTGCTTTAGTAAAATCTCATTTTCTTTTAAACAAGATGATTGAGCTCATTACCTCGAAACAAAACCTTGAAAGGTAACAAAACATGAGAAGTTTAAAAATACTTATTTACTCATAGGTTTCATACTATTTAGTTGAAGTTTATTGGTGGCGATGGATGACCTGTAGGTACGAGTACCTACTGATTGCATGAAACTAGTTCAACACATTTGTTCATTACAGGCAATAATCGAACCGCCAACACTTAGATCAACCGACTTCAATATATTTCCGTCCTCTTGTCTTCGGATTACATCATCAGATCTTTCCCAAAATTTTACCACGGTTTAGGCATAGGCACCCTTCCAAAATATATTAGGACTTACAGAAAAAGTGTGCCACATACATACATTTCATTAAAAAAACACGACGAATTGATTTTTTTGTGCACAACGGGTTAACGCTTGATTTCAATCACACCTTTTAAGTGAAGAAGATGAGGTCGATGGTGAAAGCGCGTTCACCCGGAAACACCAACTTTTTTAAGAGACTGGCTATTCTATGAACATTGCCGCTTGGCGGCAGACTTAGATAAGATGGTGCTACTCGGTGCCTGACCATTTAAAAATGTCCGCACCATCCAAACCGAGTGCTTATGTATGTATCCAGCAGGGACTCGAACAATCGACCTCTGTTTTACCTCTGTATACTTTGAATAAGGTTTGCATTAAACTTCAGAGGCGGTTAGCGCCACTCATACAAAAATCATTTTCTGATTAAATAATTCTTTTTTATAGTTTCAATCCAAATGAAACGTAATTCCGTGAAAGAGTAGAGGCGGATTATCCCTAAGGCAAATTAGGCACGTGCCTTGAGGCGCGAGCACAGACCAACCACCCGCGAGGATACAAAGGAGCGTGCGCGCGGACATAATGACATTTAGGGGGGGTCGTGGACCTTAGTATATTAATATTCATTTCAGCTTGATAGCTGTATTGTTCGAAAGGGGCTTGACGGATAGACAAATGGAAAACAAGGTGATAAGGGTTCAATTTTTACCTTTTGAGGTACGGAATAGAACCACTGTGACTGACTGACTGGCTGCGCTAATCTGTTGACAAACAGCCTGAGGTTTGGAATCAACGTATAAATCGTAGCGCATACTCTACTAATCACCTAGGTTTGAAATTAAGTATATTATATCAAATAAGTAATATGCCGTAACGCAGCGCAGAATCATTGATTCAGCTGTCGTACCAAATAAAAATTTTGCGGTCGTCGTGGTACCACAAGCGATCGAACGCAAGCAAGCTAAATAGCAAATTTTTAGAGTCGAACGCAAAATTTTCTACGTGGTATAGCTGTTGGTCTATCACATCAATCTGTATTATAGGTATGCTATGCTACCTATAATGCAGACTAACGTTATCTATTATCTGAGTTTAATACTTCAACCATTATTTAAATAACAATATAGTTCTGTATAATAACTTTTTTGTTATTGATTAACATTTAAAGATGTATTAAAATGCACAGTCGTAGAGAAAAGCCTTCCCCATTAATTTTCAGAACGGCCAGTTGGAAGCGGCCTGCATCCAGCGACTTTCCGCGACCTTTATGAGGTCGTCTGTCCACCTTGTGAGTGGAAGTCCTACGCTGCGATTGCCTGTGCGTGGTCTCCACTCGACAACCTGAATCCTCCGACCATCAGTTCTTCGAGCTGTATCCTGTCCACTTTAGTTTAGGATGGTTACATTTTAATAAACACCTGACCCAATGTACTCCAAACATAAGAATGCTGAAACATTTAAGTCGGTCGGTTGGTTTGAACAAGTATAGGGGGTTCAATTAACTATTATTTGAAGTTAGCTAATAACTACGTTTCAACTACTTTCAAGCAATCAGGAGGTTAATCCTAATAATAAACTCCATCGCCATCAATAAACTTCAACTACATATATTATACCTAGATTAGGTATTTTTAAACTTCTCTTGTTACCTTTCAAGGTTTTGTTTCGAGGTTATGCGATCCACCATCGTGTTTAAGAAAATACGATTTTATTTATTACTAAACTTCTATAGTTTAGATAGTTTGTTATTTCGGCTCTAAACACTACCTCCTTGTTATGTCATTGGAATCGTTTTGCTTAACCCATAGAGTTATCTTAAAGTATATAAGCGCGATTTACAAACTCGGCCCCAGAGTGTCTCTTAGGAATAAATTTAAAGAAATTAATATTTTAACATTAGCATCGCAATATGTTTACGAAAACTTAATGTATATAAGAAAAAATCTGGAATCGTTTAAGAAAAATGGTGATAATGTTAATACCAGATGTAAAAATAAACTTGCTGTTCATGTCAGTTGTTTACACAAAGTCACTAAGTCATTTAAGAGGCAATGTATACTGTTTTATAATAAGGTTCCAGTGGACATTCAAAATTTACCTTTAAATAAATTGAAAACCATCATAAAACAGACATTATTTACCAAAGGCTATTATAAAATTTCTGACTATCTGGATGATAAGCAAGCATGGACATGGCGATATTCGGTCTAATTGTACAATATAATATAACTGTAACCCAAACTTATTTAAAAGAGCACCTCTTGAGTTTCTTGCTGATTCTTCTCTGGGGAGAATCAGCTTTGTGAATGAGCAATAATGTCAAAAACTTTAATAATAAGATAAAAAATGTGACGTTTTCAAGTGATAATTTTTATCCTACGAAATAAATATTTTTTGATTTGATTGATTTGATTTGTATAATGATGTCACAGGAAATCTTGTATACAGGATGTACCTAATTACAAGTAATAAAAACTAAAACTAACTGAAAATCATTACAGATTCGATCCTCTGGTTGTATATGTCATCCTTATTGGCAAAGAAGTGACAGACCAGGCAAGCATTTTACTAAACCGCTGAATTCATCACAACACCATCACACTACGGCCACCATCTCTAGCAAATCCAATTAAGAGTCTGCAGACGTCTGTTATAGTTAAAATACACTATTCTAGTTCTTTATAATAATGATAAAATAAACGTTTACCACTATGCCACTGATTTTCCGAAGAAAAATTAAGTAATTATGTTTCTGAGACCCTAAGTTCTATTTATACCTATCTTAATTCTTTAATGATTATAACATCTCTAATATGAATTCTTGTAGATTTCATTTGTGTTTACTGTGGGTCGGGACTTGTATGCGGGATGGGCATTCCTCTTTGTGCAACTTTACCAAATGATATTACTACGCACCGATCCAACAGAAATGAAAAGAAATAAATAAATCTTGCTGTCGACGGTATGTACCTATTCGTCAGATAATTCCAAGAATAAAACCTGATTTGTCAATCCCAATGACGTGGGTAACCGTTTTTGAGGACTTGAATTTAAATTCTACAGTTGCGAGCCATATTTAAAAATCGATACCTTCATCATCAGCCTGTAAACATCCCACTGCAGGGATATAGGCCTTCCCTCGTATATTAGGGAGTATGGGCCATAGTCCACCACGCTGCCCCAGGGCGGGTTGGGGACTTTACATGCCTTTGGATTTTTATTTCTAACACTGCTGCACATAAGTAATTAAATTTAAAAACTCATTGGTATATGGTCTGCCTAAGAATCGAACCTGGACCTGTTAAATTGAGAGACCGCGTCTTAACCACTAAATCGATACCTTATTACCAGCGAAATATATCGCTGCACCTCAACGATACCTATTTTCCTCTTGATGCATCATAATATCATATCTTTTATAACTTCTCAAATATAGCATTAGTAGACATAGAATGTCAAATAAACATAGGTACCTACCCACCTGGCTCTACGTGTTATAGTAGCTGATGGACGATAAGCTCTTAAAACTATTTTGGCCTCCGCTGTGTCTATGCCCGCCACAAAACAATAAATTGAAATAGTCTCGTGGACATAATATGAAGGAATTCTGCCTTCATATTATGTCCAATATCGGACTTGCTGGCTGTTCTTATCATGCGTAAAATGTTCATACAATATATTATTAAGTATTAAATAAATTACACTAGCACTAAGTAACTATAAACTAAAATTACTTGATTAAAAATGAACTTATAAATAAATATTCTGTTTTATAAATAATAACAATTGAATATCTACGCAAATTAAGGAAATCTGGGTTACTACATTACATAAGTTCGGCCTTTGCATATTTATCTGTAGTTCTTTTTAATGGATGTGTACAATAAAGTGTTAAAATAAAAATAAATAAATAAGTTTATATAAGCGAAACGTTCACGCGGCGCTGGGGCTTTTCCGTCATGAAATCGCTGTATTTATGGTACGTTTGTAGGTATACATAGGTACAGGAATCAACAATTCGTACGAAATACAAAGTTCGGTCGGAACACAGCAGTTAATCTAGAAGTTACTGGTGTTGTTTTATCAAAGATTTTATATTACCAACGCAAGTTTTTATCATCTGTCGATGATGAGACGGTGGTAAACACTCTTGAGTAAGACTAAGCTATTTACTTTAGTATAAGTAGGTACTAAGCAGAGCGATTAGATTTGTAATTATAATAATTGTTCTAAACTGAATAGGTACTTACAAACCCAAGTCTTACAATAAGTGCTTGTTGATGGAAAATTTAGTGACATAGTTTTCTGTAGTAGGTAGTAGTACCTAGTAGTCCTATCTTTAACTTTACTGAGTATTTTGTGACTAGAGTTGGTACCCACTTATATATCTAGTAGACTGTGGCAAGTTTTATGATCCTGCTTATTTGGAAATATCATTTCCAGAACGGAGTTTTGATATTGGGACCTAATTTCGGAAGTGATTCCAGAACTGAACCATATGGTTTTTTTTTGTTTCTAGGATAAATTACATCAAAGAAGTGGTGTTGTCACAGTCTTTTAATCAATTTAAGCTACATCAAACTTTTAATACTTGATATTCATATTAATAAATTTTTTTAGTAGTCGGGTTCGATGTCGTACGAACTGTAATGATCTAAAATTTGCCTATTGAAGTATTGTATGAACACCAAAAGCGATAAATAACATTTAGCCTTTTTAAATATTTAGTTAATTTGTTAAAAGAAAGATCAATAATTTTATAATTATTTATTCGTGATCGATTTGAACATTACTGGACTATCCTGATCCCATATAGCTTGATGTCCGAAATATCTTCGTTATAGATCTATAGTAAGTACTCTATAATGAAGCTATTCCGGACATCAGCCTATATGGGATCAGGATAGCCCTCAAACATTTGAAACAGCTTCTGAAAACGAGTGGAACCCCCGTACTGCTCTTTAATTACAAGTGAATTTTCTTTTCTTTCGTTTTATATGAGTTGCGAGCAAAATATGCTAGTGTATTTGAAATCAAGTGCACGCCTATAAGTCAAGCACTATTTACTCGTACCTCTACTCGAAAGTACTCGATTTTTGAATTAATTCAATTGAAATAAAAAATACTGATTCATGTTTCGATCATAATTGGTTCCGATCGTGATTGGTCAAAAAATCGCAGCCCGCTTAGAGCTATATATATTTTAACCCGCCAGCTCAATAACTGTAGTGAAATCGTATTATGTAGGTACCTACTGTTTTTGTAACTCAGGCAATGAGATGCCCATCATTACACAATATTCCAAGGTTTGTTACCGGATATCAAAATTCATTTGATCGATAAACATGAGGTCGATGAAACAATTGGAAATTTTGAAGCTGTTCGTATTAATTTGAATTTATTTTTCGACCAAATCGTACTCGACGTTTGTTCGAAAAAGCTATTGGCATCTTTACAACTATAATGGAATTAATCTGATATAACGTTGG
This sequence comes from Oegoconia quadripuncta, assembly GCA_949316235.1. Classification (NCBI taxonomy): domain Eukaryota; kingdom Metazoa; phylum Arthropoda; class Insecta; order Lepidoptera; family Autostichidae; genus Oegoconia; species Oegoconia quadripuncta. The sequence continues at coordinate 28,592,301 of OX438742.1, forward strand.
TGAAAGGAATGGTTACAATTGATCGATTCGATCTAGCAAGGTCAACCTTGGCCAAGTGATTTCGACACTGGAGTGCAGATACGGAGGTCGCAGGTTCGATTCTCAGCGGGGTACATGTTGGTAGCAAGGCGCTATTAACTTGTCCGCCTGGCTAACTACCACCATCATATCTGTACTGAAGTAACAAAAATAAGGAACAGCTGACTTTTTACGTGATTTCAGAGTTCGTTTCTTATTATTATTATTTATTCCACATAAAAAACATGTTGACAATCAGTCGGAAATATTGTACAGTAAGGTGAGCTTATCTCTAATAGAGATCTCTTCCAGCCAACCTCAGTGGTGGTTAGAGAATTGTGCGGGACGGTGAACAAAAAGTGCAGTTATGGAATGACAAATCTAATTACAATATACTATACATATAGGTAATAATATTATATGTTATATACATACATACACTACTAGAATACAGAAATACACTTAATTATAAAATTACACTTGTTTATTAGTAAACTATATAATATAAATAAATAAATATCACATCTTAGTGAATGTTGTTCAGTTGATTGTCTGAATAACCATTCAAAATATTCGCAATAACTAAAAATTATCGTTTATTATACCATTACATTTAGGTACTTTATATTTTTTTTCTACAATTTATAACAGAATAACAGGTTCTTATCATCTTATGACTGTTAAAGTTATTACATATAGGTAAGTACGAATACCTACCTATGTTATGAATAAATGCTGGCATATTTCTTTCTCCTAATTTTGTCATTAAACAGATGTAACTAATCCTGAATACATAAATGATCTGAAAAAAAATTATAATAAATGTACTATACGCTTATATTTATTTATACATTATAGTTTACGTTTGCTAGTAACATATTTTCCTCGTAGTGACGTAATTACCTAGGTAATTACAAACAAACAAATAAACACACATCCAAATTTTCGCATTTATAATATTAATTAGATTTTGAGGGAAAAGGGATTAATTAAATGCGGAAATTTGGATGTGTATTTATTTGTTTGTTTGTTGCTTAATCACGGCGAAACGGATGGACGGATTTAGATGAAATTTGGTATATAGGTAGAATATACCCTGGATTGAGACATAGGATATTTTTATCCCGCTAAAGCGAGTAGTTTCCGCGGGATAAATATATTTCCGCGCTAAAGTTATTCTAGATCTAGAATGTATTCTGATAGGCTTACGTTATAGAATTGCCGCATTTGGGACTGTATTGTTATGTTGAGAATGGTTTTTGTTACAATGTTGCCACGGGGCGACTGCGGTATATGCCTTTGGAAGATACTTGTATAAGTAATCGCTTCTGCTTCTTAATAAATTCACTACAAAAATAAAATTGAATGATAACTGCCGACAGATCCTTATTAGCCGTAGGGAAGGGTTCTTTTGGATGCGATCCTATAATCATTGGCTGTAAATTGTCTGTAGTCACGCATGCTACTACTGCTTTATCTATGACAACTTTGACAAGACTTCATCTTAGTGCAACATCAAAAACATCCGCTATAGTGGAATATAATCGGCTGAGAGCTTATTACCCATCGAGCGCAGTATGCCATCCGGAAAAGAGGTAGGCAACGACAATGGGAATGGCATTAGAGGGCTGCTGAGACACAAAAAAAAGACCGTAAATAAGAAAGCAAGTAGAAAAAAAGGAATTGTAATCCCATCAAAAACATTTCATGTAAAACGAGTATCCAAGACGAAATAATTTCACTCATAAAAAGTTATGAAATCTGAGGTAGGGTCAAGCGCCCTGTATTAACTCTACTCCTTGATCACAGGAATTTATTTAAGGTTTGACCGATTCGCGGAACTAATATTTATTGAAAATTAGCAAAATTGCACAATGTGGGCCACAGGATATAGGCTATCGAAGAAATTGAATGGTTCTTTCTTTGAAATTGGACTTTATTGAACTTTAACTAAATGTTGCCGTTTCGTGGAAGCGCCTTTCTTCACAGCCCTTTTTTTTTAAATATTTCCAACTTTCAAAATCAAGTTTTTTGCCCTCAAATCCATTCAAATCCACTCAAGACTTGAGGAACAAAAATCCAAACTTTCTATAATATTAATGACATGAGATTAATGGGATAAAGGACTATTTATGTTTAACATAATGGGATATCTTATGTTTCCCAGGGTATTCCCGCAAGACTATTTGTTACATACAGGTGCAGTTTCCGCGCGCCTTCGTGAGGTTCGTGACGTCACCATACGCAAAATGTTATAAAATTGCGCGAGCGCAGCCGCGCGTTCATTCGCTTGTCTGCGCGCCATTCGCGCACCTCGCGTTACCTGGACCACAAACTACAGTAATCGCGAAATTTTTTAAACGTATTTTTTATTTATTGTGTGAAAACTGTTAAGTGTTCGAAAATGCCGAAGAATATTTTAGCGGAGATGGGCTCTCAAGTCGGGCTTACGCCGGCCCGACAGAACAAAAAGGTAGGTTCTGTAGCTATTCAAAATTCACTCAGTTTTAAAATTCGTATTTTCGTTAATATTAATTTCCTAAATATTAATCATTTTATTTTGAGGGAGGTTTCCTTCGTATTTTAAATAGACACTATATTATTTCAAAAACAGCATCAATTTTCCCCGTAAAAGTTAAATAATATTAAAGTAGGAAGGAGCTTTCTGTCTTGAATTTTAATACAACGCTGGTATTTTCAGAGCTAGGCGATTCGGCACAATAAACTATGAGCCCAATGAATGGGTATATAGACGGTCTCACGGCCAGACAGAAATAAACCCTACCCACACCTATTTACAAAGTCGTCATCATGCGTGTGGCTGAACCACACAATGTCAATATCGGATGTTTTTCGTTATAAAAAAATCAGTCATCATTATGTATGAATAATAATGTTATTAATGGGCTTTAATTAACATAAATGGTAATTTAGTTCATGCCCAAGTTAATTTCTTAGCTATGTAGCTACTTAGCGTTCCTCGAGAAAAGTTTTCAAACCGCTTGAATACCATTTGCAATGTAACTTGCACTATATAGTTCCAATACAGATAGATTCTTTCGTACTTAGTTAAAATTGGTAGCTTTCACGAAACAGCAAAAGAATGCGAGTTATTGCGTTAACTGCTATAGATACGCCAATAGTAATTTAATTACATTAGAGGACCGAAGAATTGCGCATGCCTGATGGATACTTGCCAAAAGTCTTGTATTTGACTACATTTTTCGTTATTGCGTGTGCACATGTAAATAGTGCATATTTCTTACAGTAGGTAAGAGCACACACTGGAAATACGTGTGCAAAATAATATTATATTTACACCTGATTGATAATATCAACTTCGTATTAATATTTCTATATCTTAACTAAGTAATTAAAATTCTAATAATCATTCATAGTCACCACAAGAATACCGAGGAATTCGCACTATTAGTTATATAATAGTGATAGTATAACAGGCTGTGTCCAACAGTGGGGACGAGTACTTAATGCTGTTAATGATAATGATGATTGGTATATTATTAGGAATAGGATACGTTAGTTAAGCATAACTGACGCATAATACTTCTCTAATCTAGTTGTTAAATCACTAGGATTGCTTCTGAATAGTTTGCCAATCAGATGTTAACAAAACGAAGCAATGCTGCCAGCCTACTTCCGGCCGTGCAAGATCTGGGACAATTTTTTTATTTATAAACATTTTTAATAATATAATCAGTATGTTATTTAGGTTTAATCTTTTCTTTTTAGATATAAGTTATTTATATAAATAAAGAAGTTATTTTAACAGAATAACACAAATTAAGATTTTTGAGGATGCAACGAATCTACAGCTAAACTAAAATATTTATAAGCAGGTGTTCGCATAAACTGCCTTTATTTACTACTTTATCCCACTACGAGTATTATTGTAAATTATTTTGTGCAATAAGTGTTTGTATTGTATTGTACTCTGTGAAATAACTTGTTGAGTATAATTTTTTGTTGTTTTTATATACTTGGATATAAATGAATATAAATCCACCACAACATCATATATTACTGTTGACTGTTGGACCCAATGCCTATCACGGGGCACGCTACTAGGCAAGCGGGTTGCCTTGATTTTGAGGGTTTGAGACAAATGACGTTTCTGCCTTTTATTACTTGTCCTAAGAAATCCAGATCAGGGGATTGAACGAGAAGATATGGGTTAGTTCTGTTCTCCTCTAACGGAAATCATACGACTTCAATATAGATCGAATAGCTATATTGTTAACCCCAAAAAGAGGTGTTATACGTTTGAATACTGTCTGTATGTGGCATTCTATTGCCATAACGGCTGAATCAATTCGAAAAACGGGTTTGTATTTTGGAAAGTTGATGGTTTCGAGATGGTTCTTAGTCACGTTTGATGGAAGCCGTTTCGAAAATATTTTGCTTTTAATAAAGTTGATTTAATTATACCGGATGAGTTTTTTTACCGTATGAAAAAAAATAGGGCACATTAGGTAAGTGAAATAGAAGGTATTGGCATACGTAGTTTAATATTTATTTTTTTCAAAACTATCATCGAATAAAGCGTTTATTGTGTCATTGGACGTTCGCATTTATAGCCTATTCCACGTAATTACATCATTAAATTAAATAATTAAATTAAATAAAGTTAAATGAAGTTGGAGAAAATATGTGTTCCGAATAAATTTCGCTTTAATAGGAACCCTACGAATCCCGCCAGTCGCAGATAAATCTCGGGCCGGCGCGGGCATTAAATAAAAATTAAATTACCTATGCCAATACCTTCCATTTCACTTACCTAATACTTATGCCCTATTTTCTTCCTTACGGTAAAAAAACTCATCCGATATAGGTAGGTAATCATTGATTCACTCGTAGGTTTACTAAATTTTCACTTTATACCTAAGATATAAAATTATACTCTTTAAGGGAATCCTTTTTAATATTATTCGATATAAAAATTACACAATAGTACATTTATCAAAACTCACTTACCATTTTATTTGCTGTAGAATACGATATTTAGGTCGTATATCTCGGTTTTTGTCTTGGTTAATTTCATTACATACTTAGTTTGATATTTAACCTTCGTTTGAATAATTGTATCGACAGTCGTAATAGCGTTGGCTAAATATATTTATTATTAAATTATAGACGCATTAATTTTCGCATATCTAAAATCCAGTTTGACATCACTGCTACTATTTAGTACGAACAAATTTAAGGTACGTTATGTTTGTATCGATATCTAAGAGGTGAAGTCTTGATAACTTGAGACACAGGAATTATCTTACTTCATGTATCAGTCCACCATGATCTTACCTGTACCTAAACATGTTGCTAAAAACTCTAAGTATATTTGATACTTATTTACATTGTATTAATATGTAGGTAAGTTGAATGTACATTTTGGATAGATTTTGGTGAGCAATAAAGATATAATAATAGCAATAATCTAAATGTAGTTTACCTACGTCTTAAAGTATCACAAAAGTTCAATCAACTTATAAAATAAAAGCTTATAAAATATTCAAGTAATAGTAAGAAGAGGTCGAAAAATTGTAGGGTAAAAAAGCTAATTCCAGCTCTATATTAACAGACCCAGCTGATATCAAACATGTAACCAAGCCACTCATTTAAATGTCAAACTAGCTCAAAATCAAGAGGTTTACTAATAGCCATTGAAGAGTTCTACTATTCACCTCCCGGCCCCATCATCAGACCCTCGTCCCCAAGTGTAGGTAATGTATTGGATTGGACTCCTAAAAACAGCTATTTCTCTCTCTCTTCTGGTAGCTATTGAAGAGTTCCACTATTCACCTCCTGGTTCTATAATCAGTTCACCTCGATGGCACCAGGTTATTGTATTGTCTTCCGAAAAACATACAACGTTTAAAATCGATACGCCTTGTAGAAGTAGATGAAAATTGATTTGTTATATTTTATTACAAACTATATGCTTGTGAAACTAATATAAAGTCGGTTAAAAAGCGTTTTAAAATAGGGTTACCAACAATAATGGCACCTAAAGTTCTAAAATAATACATACATACATATCAAGACCTTTATCCCAAATAGGGTGGTCAGAGATATCCCAAACATTTGTGTTTGGGTGTTCCAAACATTACAGTTTAATAATTGTAACAACATCCACGGTTCACCTTTCAAAGTATACAGAAATGCACACGATTCAGGGATGAGTCCATTACTGTTAAAACGTGCAAATATATAGATAATTCTTTGGTGGAAAATCTCTTAGTCGCTTTTTACAACTACCAAGTTAGACGGGTTGGTTCTATTCTTTTCACGTCCCGAAACCACAATTCAAATACCTATCCGAGTTCCGAGTGTACAAAATCAGAGTGTTAAAAAATCGATATAGGTAAGTACGCAGGTTAGCAGTAAAGAATTGACCGCAGGCGTAGACTGATAACTCATATGGTATTTACAATCAATATCGTATGATGTCATGGAAGCAAGCAAACAAGCAACTCACCAAATGAAAAAGTCGTTAATTTCGACCTCAAATATAATAGGAGTATTACGTTATTACCAAACTCAAAAGTTAATGAAGAGAGTCAAAATTTTCAGATTTTCTGTAGGTAATTACAAAAAATATGCTTAATATTACAAAAAAAAAACAATATAATATATTAGTTGGCACTATTTATGTAAAAACCAAAAGCCGCTAAACGAAACCCACAGGCTTACAATACTATAAAATAATAAGTATGTGACGAAACCATAATATATGTATTTTTATAAGCCTGCAGATCTTATGACATAAAATTTATAATAAAAATAAATATAATTTGAGAACATAGTCACTATTACGACCATAAAGAAAAAATGCAAGAAGAATAAATTGCATTGGTTTGTTGGCAGAGATGACTTTTTATTAGTACCTATGAAGTAGTACTTATTAGAATTTATAAAAGACGAATAGGTACTGTTCAGCGACATATATGTCACATGTAAATGAACACCTATTTACCGTATGCACCCAGTTAGTATATCGATTTATGAAAAGCGTTAGTACCTACAAACATACGAGAATGTACCTTTGCAGTAATATAAAAATTTTATTGCACATTTTGATTTTGACTATAAATTATTTATTTAAATTATTCGTGAATTTTATTACTATGTAGATTATTTTGAAATTAAGACATAAAACGCTCTTAGCGTATTCACAGACGAAGCTTAATGAAATGTTATACTATCCTGTTTTTTTTTTGTAACCGAGGCATTTCTATTCGTAACAAGTAAAAATAAGGAAAACCAACAATAAATCAAATCATAGGCAAAACGAACTTCAGCTGTTATTTACTCGTACGTATAGCTGCAACGAGTGGCTAAGCTTTATTGCTTAATAAATTAGTTATTCTGTGACATTGCACAATATCTAATTTAGTGCATTATAGGTACTTATTGAAAACGCTTTCCATAAAATGGGACCGTTACTCTATTTACCATTTCTATATGTATTTATTGTTTTACAACTACTTGAGAGCAACAAAAAATCGTCTCTAATATAAATAAACAAAATAAGTTTAATCTATTATATACGCATCTATCTACATAAATATGTCCATTACATCTACATAACGTAACTCGTACCATCGAGGTAAGTAAATATTATTTACTCCAAGCTGAAGGTAAGGTTACCAATATGTCTTTGATTGGTGAATGAAAACCACTGGATATCAAGCTAGTGTCAGGGGCAACCGGAGCCTATTGAGTCAACTTTGTAGAAATGTCACCTCAGTTACATATGTAGGTAACAGTATCGCTCAAATAACTGTGATACAGTAGGCAGTCGGGATAATAGCATTATATGCTTATTTTTTTTAACTTTCATTATTTTAATACATAAGTTTTTATATACCCATCGTGTAGTATAGTGGCATCGTACCTCGGCGGAGTCCTGAATTCGATTCTATTTCCAGTCGCGACAATTTATATAAAAAAAAAACTTTTCGGAGGTCGAGGTCAATGCCCTCAGAATAGACGATATTACACAAATTGGAATTCAGCTTTTTTTATGATGACAAAATTTGTGCTAAAGTAGTGCCAAAAAGTACCAATTAGTGCCACTGTACTTTAAGTGAGCATTCTGGCATCACTTATTGCTGGAATCCTAGAGAGACTACGCAGAGACTGCTTTATTACGAGTACCTATGATTATAATTTATATCCCAAAAAACTGTGCATAAATAGTGCCACCGAAATATACAAGTGCCTTAAATAGTTCTTCGAAAACTTTGTGTATTTGAAAAGGTTGGGATCTCATATTAAGTACCTATACAAATATACTTGGGCAAGGAGGGCCCGCTCTTCCATATCTTCTAAATGTTACATTGAAAATAAACTTATGTTTGTTAGCTTAGAAGCTTTTATTTAGCATCATTATATTTAATTTGAGATCAGTAACAGTGAGTTTGTATATAGGTATCTACTCGTACTTATTTCCTATTATGTCAATATTGAAATACCTTCGGGAATGTCAGTGGCTCAGCGTCTTCCAATTTAGAAGGTCTGGGTTCGATTCTGACTCAAACCATGTACCAATGAGTTTTTAAAATTTTTTTTTATTTGTGTGCATTTATCCGACTGCTTAAACGGTGAAGGAAAACATCGTGAGGAAACCTGCATGCCTGAGTAATAAAAATTCTAAGGCATATGAAGTCCCCAACCCGCATTGGGCCAGCAGCGTGGTGGACTATGGCCCATAGTCCCTCATATGAGGAAAGGGTTATAGGCCAGGAATATACCTGCAGTGGGATGTTTACGAGTATGTAATTTGTTTTTAAATTTTATACACGAGGCCACTATAACACTGTTAATGGTGTGGAAATAATCAGTAGGTAAATACCAGAACGTAACTAATTCTTCAGATTGTTGCATGCTACCTCTTGGACTATAGTCTAATTCAAACTTTGAAAAAGCATAGGTATTGGCAATTAAACCGAATCCAACATATTAAAATATGTCTAAATTCGTGATATGTGATTGAAATTTGCGAATTCATCTCATAATTCATACCTGTGGCCTATCGCAAATCAACTCAGACCGACTTAAAATATTTGTTAAAATAAGAAAATGTGGCCGAAACTAAATACATGGTAGGTATTAGGTATCTACTTAGTTTTCGTAAAGTCCAGCACAAACTAACTAGCAATTCCAATCACGCAATAAACAATAGATTTCCTTTGTTGTCCGCCGATCTGAAAGGTACCTACTCGTAGGCATATGAATGAACACTGAAGTCTGTACAAGTACAATAAAGTTGTTAATTACCAACAACGCAATATTAGGTAGATACTTACGTTATACCTACACGTAGTTCTGCGCAGACGTAGCAGGCAAGCGTTAACATGATCTCAGTGGCGCTAACGAACCACTCAGTTCTCACACCTCTCGGAGTGGATATACTGAATCACTATTCTTAATTAGGTATTTATTTTAGTTCGACTTACAATTTTGTAAACTTATCAAATATGAAATATTATAAGAACTTAATTTAAGTATATTTAAATTATAGATACTCACACCTCTCGGAGTGGATATACTGAATCACTATTCTTAATTAGCTATTTATTTTAGTTCGACTTACAATTTTGTAAACTTATCAAATATGAAATATTATAAAAACTTAATTTAAGTATATTTAAATTATAGATAGTTATTGCAAAAAATTTTAACTCTGTATAGTCTTCCGGTTCGTTGGCCTTTTTTGTTCAGAGATCTCTAATTAGGTTGCGAGTACCTAATTAGAGATCTTTGAACAAGGTTGTCACTTACCTGTACAAATTGTTATAAATATCTACGATAAACATGAGGCGGTCGATACAATACCTTTAGAAATGAAGTGTTTGTGTTCAGTGATAAGCATAAATAATTCAGTAGGTAACTCTTCAGTTAGTAAGGTACCTACTTAGCAGATACTGACAACTGGACATTTATAAGGATTATATTTTAAAGAAGTTTCAGATTAGTATTGAATAGAATAGTATTGAATGAATTTGGTATCGACGTTTTCAACGCGTTCCAAAACGGCTTGTTTCTTGGTTTTTTGGAGTTAGACCGCACTTAGGAATATCTGACAGCAGTGAGCAAATAACGTAAAATTATTTTGTACTCTTCGTACAATTTATGAATGTATGACAAATAATCACTTATACGTTATAATAACAGACATAATAATCGTTATTAGGTACATAGGAAGTAAATTAATCCGTTTTCATTAAAAAATTATAGAAGCCTCAAAAGATGGGATAACCTGGGAAGTAGCTCGATTTGTATGAAATGATATGACAATAATTTCTCCTTCGGTAAAACTTAGTAGTGTGTTAAAGTGAGGTATACAAGTACAGGTAGGTTATGATGGACATATAATCAATTGGTCGATAAATTTACTTTTGGGGTACTTTTCAATCGTAATGTATAAACTCTATAACTACAAAGTTTCATTAATAGAGGAATTTACGTTCACCTCCTTGCTGATTGGAATTCACCTACCTACCGATCTATTATGATCTTGATCACTAATCATCATCTTCATCATCATCCCGTAACCATCCCACTACAGGGATACGCCACGCTTGCCCAATGCGGTTTGGGGACTTCACATACCTTAGAATTTTTATTTCGCAGGCATGCAGGTTTCCTCACGATGTTTTCCTTCACCGTTTAAGAGCAGTCGGATAAATGCACATAAGTAATTAAATTAAATTTAAAAACTCATTAGCTTGCCTGGGAATAGAAACCGGACCTCCCAATTTGGGAGACCGCGTCTTAACCGCTGAGCCACCGGCGCTACTACGCTGACTGACGCCATATCACTAATATAGACTGCCAAAACGGTCAATTTATTGTGATCACCCTTTGTCTTGAAATTTGTCTAGAAATTTTACATTGCGATTTAAATAATAAATTTCAAAATTACTACCAATATCTGAAGGTGATGATTTTTACTAGCTTTGTCAAGGTTGAAATGTCAAATTACAGAGAATGTCAATTTTACTCTTTCAATAAAAATCTAATTTCAAATCAATTAATAATATAGAATGTCAAAATGTTATACTATCTAATCACCAAATTTCAAATTAAAATAATTATTTCAAGTCAATACAAATTAATCGCTTTTGTGCTAAACGATTTTTTTGTGGAAAAGAACTAGTAAGTCCCTTCTGAAAGTAACAAATGAAGTTATAAAACAACAAAGAAACAAACAAACAAACATCCACAGTATCGCATTTATAATATTAGTTGGATTTTGGTTTTTAGAGTATCGTATCCCAACCTGACGCTAATATAATTTTGATGCTGACTACCTATACAGTTAGAAGAGTGTTTAGTGTTCGAACAATTCGGTGACTCGCGCAACCGGAAATAATTAATTTATAAACTAACTTTTGACACCTTTTGTTTTCTTGTCTTATTTTATTTATCAACATTTACCATCGTGGTCGTACATTGCTGATTCTTGACTCGGTTGTTTCACCATTGTTCGAAGATTGCGGGCTCGATTTGTTGTTCGTCTTATTGAGATATTTTCGCAATTTCAAATCAATTTCTTATCTATGCTTGTGGGTGAACCTGTTTCCATCTTCCGCCTCATCTTCACTTAACGTAACAATGTTAGTTTTGTGTAATTGAGGTCAAACACTAACCCATTATGTATAAAAAGTGATGAAATTGTTATCAAAGTATAAAATACTAACATTGGCATATCGGAATCATAGTCGTAAAGCGGTAATAAATATAGAAATGAGGCAGGTAGTTGCGATGTGTACCTTACTACATATAAGTACCTACCTATACCTTACGTAAACATTGCGATATAATTAACTATTATATTCAAGAACCGGAGTGAAAAGATCTAATTTACATCTCCATTTCTCATGTAGGTATTCCGTGCATTGCGAAAATATTACAGCATTTGCGAATGATGCCTTGCGAATTCAAAAACATACATAATGATATCTCACCTCCGGAAAAAAGGTGCCGCGAGGGCCGCTTGGTTACTTTTTGAATTTGTTCTAATTACTTCTGTGGTTTTTGACATTTCACAAACTGACATTGGGCGTTAATACCTGTTAAGACCCTCATCATATGGGTAAATGGTGTCAAGAATATTAAAATTTATGTTGGTTTCATTATTTTATTAAATCACATATGTAAGTAGTACCTTTTGCTTATATAATTTACCTTCTTATCCAACTACGAAAAACGACGGGTACGGGTACGCATCATTGTGTATGTCCAGTCTTAGTACGGATGTATCCCAATAATGCGCTTATAGTCCGATTTGAGTGCAGAGACAGTGTGAGTCTTGTTTCGAATTAACTTTACTACCGCGTTCACATTTACGTGACGATTTGTATGGACAAATGTGCAGCGCCTCTAGCGGATAGTTTGCAAAACGATTTTTTTCATAGGGTCTTTTTTCGTAAACGCGAACGCGATGGTTAAGTTAAAAACGAGTCAAAACTTACATAAAATAAACAGTGTGCGAACACTGTTTATTTTATAAGGTTTTTAGCCATATTTGAAGTAAATTGGATTAATTCTATCGAAGATTAACTTTTAACACAGTCGCTTTGTGCACATAGGTGATATTATCAAGCTTAGTTGCTCTTGGGTTTTCTAAATTTTCATTGTTATTACTAACACATATCATCGCCGCAATGTTCCTGTTACAGCTGTGTCACGAAATCAATGTTGTATAAAAAAAAAGATTTTTTTAATATTCGAATGCATTTTCAGCAAAAGGTAGTAATTAAATTTAGATGTGTTCTATTGCTCGCCACACACAGCAGACGTTATGTATGTATGTACCTCTACGTTTAGAACTGATTTTAGTCGTTTACTAAGAAATAAAACATTATTAATGCGTAGAGCCTATAATTGATCAGACAAACAATTCTGTCAAGCAGCGGGTTGCGTCTGACCACCACCGTCACCGCCATTCCTTCACTCTGACGCCTGTATTTCACTGACCTTGATCTTGATATAAGTGGCTCAGTCAGATCAATGTACACATTAATAAAACGCCCTGAGATGCAACTTATAGGCATATAACTAGACACATACTATTTTCTTACTACTATAGAATTTATTTTATACTCCAAATGATTTTAAAATAAGTTCATTTTAGTGACGCTGTATAGTATATAGTAAACAAATTATGAAATAAAATACCGACCACAAACCCAATAGGGAAATTATTTTAATGACGTTAAACACGATGTCATTTATGTCATATTTAAGTAGAGCTGAGGAAAATGTATACCTACGTATTTTATTCATATACTAGAATAAACACTTATTTCCTTAAACTCAGTCAATGACGATGTTATGAATGACACTAGTCATATATAGAATGAAACTTAATGAAAATGATATAAACACAGTCCTGTAAGTATGATAGAGAATAAGGACCTGTTTTTTTTTTTCACTTTTGAATTTCAACTTCACAAAAACGGAAGGTTTGATAATACCTCAATTGGCTTCGGGCATTGTTGTGCTGAATCAACAATACTGTATCATTCACTTTGTAATAAATATGCAGTAAATAAAAGGATGTGATACGCGTTTAAAAAACACGATTCTTAAAACTATCTCGATATATAAAATTTCAATCTTACCTCAAAAATTACAAATATAAATTGCAAGCATTAGTTAAACTGTCTTTCTTTCTTTATCAACGTTTTGTTGCCCGTATTTATGTTTTGCCCGAAGTATAATACCCTTATTAGAAATGTAGTTAGATCCGCAATCCGCTGATGAATGTTACCAGAACACATTACCAGTTAGTTACAAAAGAAGTTCTAAAATGACGAGAACTTACTAATAGAGTAACTTGCAACAGATCTAAACGTATACATAAATGAGTTACCATTATTAGTTAAATGAATGACCACTAAGTCTTGGCAAGAAAAAGACAAAAATAGTATTTCGTATTTTTCATAAAACTAAACATGCGCATTTTTGCACAATACGCATTCCTATATTTGATAGATTGATTGATTTTTTTTATTGAACGGACATGATCGCTGGTCTGATTTAATAAATTTATATAAGCGTACCACTATCTATTGCAGAAAAATCGGACATCTATTGTCCACACTATTGTATTGCCCGGACTTCCCCATGTGCTTCGCTTGTAATGAAAACGCGCGTTTCCTATTTTTTACAGTACTTTTAGATCATTCAAAGTGATATAATTTTAAAATTTCATTCAGTATGTAATAATACAATTATTTTGTATGTTGTTTCAATCGGCTGAATGTAAACTATACGTGACAAATAAATAAATAAATAACAGAACATCAAATTGCGCTGTCGTTTAGCATTTAATCGTATGTAGAGACGTCATTTAATCATTTAATAAAGCATAACGTAGTCTGTTGTGCTACACATTAAAAAAAGTGTCGTACACACTTTTTACAACACCCCCAGAGAGAGATACTAAATATGAATACGAATAAACAGTTAAGTTGAGTCAGAACCTTCTTTTCACCATTTTCAACACTGTTATATATACCAATTCCTGTTTATTTATTGTTTCTATTTTTGTAAAAAATTAAGATCACAAGAATTATACGAGCACGTTTAAAATCGGTTTAGTATGTTCTTGAGTGTCAGTAGTTATAAACTAGTTGTGCAGGCTATTATTTCATGAAGGATAACCACTTTGTTTCCGCATTCGAACTGACAGATATCCTTTAACATATACCTGGTTTTTAAAATAGATTAATCTGCTACTTGCTGTGACAGCGACGTGTAGCCACTTTTTGAAGAAAATCCTATGTTTAACCCCCGAAGAAAAACACTGGTGTTATGTGTTTAACGGCGTTGTTGGTCTGTCAAATATTTATTTGGAAGTAGCTCAATAATGCATGGTCCGATTTAAGTGCGTTTCTTTTTATCTATTTAAGGTGAAAATATGGGATAGGTTCTGCTCACGTTTGATGAAAATCGATTCAGCCGTTTCGAAGATATTTATCCCTTAATACATATTTTTTTTTTTTTTTTAATTAGAATAGGATCGCTCTTGACCTTAATCTGGACTAATGTCGAGATAAGGTCTACGATGGATAACATTGAATAATATTATTTGATCCGCGGTGGTTTTCTACATTTTCAATTTATTATATTAAATAGGTCTATATTATGTTGGTTTTGCTAATACTTACTTGTAGGTACTAATAATTTTAAGGTTCCAGGAAAGTAGTGAAAGTTGAAGAAAGAAAGAAATTGGCAAACATATAATTTAGGTAGGGCTATATATTAGTTAACTTTTTAATGATAAAAAAAATAATTAGTGAATAGTTACTTAATTTTACGTAATTTAGGAACGATTGCATTACTCATTTTGAATACGATACGATTGCAGTTAGCGTGAATCAAATTAGATAGGTACCTATTTCCTTATGCGCGGATGTAAACATTTTAGATTTACTAATTAACATTCTGATGTTCGAGTTCTGTTCAAAAAAAAGGCGAAAACCAGCCAAGTGTCATCATCGTAAGTTTTCGTAACATCTTTAATCTTAAATTTTTCATATTGTATGTGAGGGCGCATGGATAAAATTTGTTAGAACCTAATTGAAAATTACGTACCTATATCTAAGCTTGTTAACATAATATTATCTCGTTAAAATACATTTTCATTCAGATTGTTTTTAAGATTATTTTAATCACGAATGTTTGAGGCACTTAGAGGATGCGGGACGCATTCTTAACGTCTTTAGGAGTATTACGAACTCTACATTGCGCATGCATGATCCGACATGCACTTGGTCGGTTTTTAGTAGCTATTATGAATAGTGGTATTTAGGTATCTACCTGAGATAAATTGCTTGTGAAATTTAATTTTTAACCATTAATTTTGAAAATTGAAAAACGTCGTCGATATACGTGCCTATATTGATTAAACAGTTATAACCAACATAACGCACTATCGTAATGTACTATAAATATCTGTGACATATGAAAGAACGTCTCCGTGTTTTTCCATTGCCTGCGCAACTCTAATAATTCCAAATTGTTCTGAATAGTTACTATTTCTGATGAAAATATGACTTGAGAACACATTGATATTATATATTTTTTGTGTATTAATTTCGGCTCTGCTCCGTTTCGCATGACATCCGACACGGGCGGGAAACGCCAGCCATTTACCAGCAAAGTGTAGGTAGGCGAGGACGCGCATTGCTTCCTTACCACTTCCTAGGGCTATATTGTTACTCTCAATTGCTTGCGAGACAATAGTATACGGCCTTGCCACCTTCCTCCTATGAATCAACATCTTTAAATATTTTAAAGGATAAAACTAAGAATTTTGTTTTCAAAAACCTAAATATTTACTATTAATATTCGCCATCTACAAACATACTCTACCTACCTACTGGATCATTGGACTTACTTGCAGTCCTTAAGACTAAGTCGGCTCATTAGAGAAACTAGTTACGGCTAGATTTTATGAGCTGAGTGGAATTACATTAGCTACCTTCTTGCTCACATACATTCCAAACTGCAAACACATTTTAAAAAGGTTTATCATTTGACTGGAGCTGAACGGCGTTTTAATTGTATTTTCTGTATAATGATTGAAAATCGTTAATATATTCGTATTTTTACAAATTAATATATTTTTTTTTAGTTTTATGTTTTTTGTCCGTCGCTTGAGAAATTTAATTCCTAGAATCGCGTTGCTACTGCTTAAAATTATCATAGTTTTTTCTCTCATTTTGGAAGGATGATAGAAAACAAAACTGATATATCCGTTAATAATGTGCTCTGGGGGGACCTATGATCTCTCATTTCCATTCAGATACCGCTCAGTTTAAATGTGATAGGAGACAATCCTATACATAAACGCATAACTGCATGGAAATACGAGGTAAATCACTGATAAATGACCCTACAAAATCAATATTATTCTTGCTGTCTTAACTTAGCTATAACAAGACAGCTATTATTAAAAGTTTAATGCTAATTAGAAATTTATATTCGGCAAAATGTTCAATAAAATTTTATATAGTAGGTACAGGGCAAGGACAAACGAACGGACTTCGAAGGAAAAGTACTTACCGTAAATAAGAAAGTCCCATTCATGGAAATTTAAAAAGTGGCTTGCCTGAGCCGGAAATTGAAATGACAATAGTGCCGAAAAATCAGTCGGTATTTTTATAGCACCAATGTAGAGTAGGGTCATAGAAAAGGTGTAAATAGTTTTATAAACATGGTGTAGACTCGAGTACAATATTGAAACATAAAAATTGTCAGTGAAAATTATGGCAACAAAAATAAGTAGGTAGTGTTAAATTACAGCGTCTCAATAATCCGAAATACCTTTAGATTTACTTACTACGACCGATTTGTTAACATTAATAGAACACCGAATAAATTTTGGACAGAGGAATTATCGCCCATAATTATGTAAGAATATATCACGCACAGAATAAATACATACCTATTTTTTTATTACAAAACTTGTTGGATAATTTTTAAACTGTAACATTGATACTCGACTCTATAAATATTAACGTTTTGTCAACATTTACTGACAGAAGAATGACTTCTCCCCTCAACCCTTCCGTTTATCAATCGTTGTTCAGTCGACAGCACAACGACCTGTCTAGGCTGGCCGCGCGACGCTATCGGAAATGTGAGCGCAGCGAGACCGGCTTATACTGGGAGTGTTACGGTTGTCGTGTTGCCGTGTGCATCTCAAATTAAAGGAATGTCACGAAATCAAAAATGTGTCTTTAAATTTTATCGCATATTCTAATTGCATGAGTTAAAGAAATAAATAAAAATAATAAAAATTTAGTTCTTTAATAAAAAATATACATATAGGTATTACAATAACTTTTACATTTGCCATATTGACGACTGATTGGTGTATGAATGACCCTGTCAGCGAAACCAACGATTGCGGGTTCGAATCCCGCGAGGGGTAAATGTTTGTCTGATGAATAAAAACATTTATTCGCGAGTCATAAATGTTTATATAAATATTTATGTATGTTTATCTGTTATCTAATAGCCATAGCACAAGCTTTGTTTAGTTTGGGACTTGATCATTGGTGTAAGTGTCGGAAATATTTATTAATTAATTAATTTATTACTATTAAATTTATTTTCGACTTTTACTCTAGCTCCCGTTTTGATTCATCCTCGCCTGGAATTATTTTAATCCTCTTCAATTCATAGACATGTTTAATCAAATCTAATATGTGACTGGATATTCAAGGACTGTTTAGTTAAATGCACAACTTGGCTCATAATACTCGTATTCATAGAAAATGCATATCGTCTGTCCAGGTAGACCGGTTGGTGCCTACAACCGGTTCCAGTAGTACAGTGGAAAATTTCCACGCTTTCCTCACTCCCTTTGATGAGACAACATCATATATCATACATTGAACCATGTTTTAACAGACTTACTTTGCCTATAGGCAAATTTATTATCAGTATATCTAACACCTGACTAATGCATTTGTTATTGAGCAGGTATATAATTTTTTCATAACGTTTTCCTTCACAAGTCGGGGACAATAGTAAATTACCTGTATTTCTGTTGTTATTATCTAAATTTATTAATTATATTATATTACTACAGTTTCTAATTTACTATAGTATACTGTATTGTACATATTGTACATATGCAGAATAATTAACTATTTTACTAACGTAAAGTAGATGTATGTAATGTAAATTATTAAATTATTATATGGTGTCTCTAGTCTAATTTGTAGAAAATTATAGTGTCAACATTACAGTTTTGTATCCTGCGCAAATATGTTAGTCACGAACAGGGCCGTGCGAATATGAAACCGCGGCCGGCGCAAAGCCTGCCATTCGGTGATTTTTTCAGTCACTAAACTTTATTTATAATTAATAATAGTTTAAAGTATTTCCTTATTAATTTTTATATAGTATTTAACTACTTTTGCAAAACTCAATTGTCGTTTTAACAAATGAATATTTCAATATATTTATTATTTACTTACGTACGTAAATTGTACTATCCTCTTTTTCTTATTTCTTTTTATGCGTCTTATTGTTGTACAATAAAGAATATTTTGTTTGTTTGTACAGCATCGCGGTATAGAATTCACATAAAATTCGTTATCTAATCCCGTACGTAATTTTAAATGCAGGGCGCCCGAAGAAAGTTGAATATATGACCGCACTGAAAGCGTTTGTATGCTCTATCATGATTTTGGCGCCCCCACTTGCTAAAGCGCCGCCGCCCGGAACGGCCCTGGCCATGAATTCATAATAATTGTATATCAGAATCGTTGCCAAGTTTAGAATGCCAGATTTAGCACCTCTTAGAATTCGTCCAAATTTGAATGAGTAAATATGTAAGGGACGCGTGCCAATCATCCGTATGGATGGAACACGGAACATGCTCCGTGGGACGGGTGAACACAGCCGGCAGTACTGCCGCCACAGCAGCACATGACTGTCTTTCATCTGTTTAGATAAGTAATGTAATGTGCAAGTTTGATATGAGATGCAACAAGTAAAAGTCAAAGAACAACAAAAAAAGAGTATTTGAGCAAACTGTAACAAATAATTGTTTTTAGTGTTAGCTTATACATGATAGAACATAAAATAGGCTAAATAAAAAAATCTTATCTAAGTAAAGTGACAGAATGAGCATGCAGTTAAAACTTATAGTTATACGTAGGTACGCACTTACAATATTTTTCCTTCTGGCTAAAATGTACCACTCTACCTTTAATGTAAGACTCCATTAGTTTAAAATACCGAGGAAAAGTTTTATTGATTGAAATATTATTTTCACACATTACACGCGATACTGTATATTGCGCACGTGAGCAAGCTAATAGACAAACAATAATGAATATACGGGTGTATAGAGTAGGGCACTCGTCCAACAATACATTATTTCAGAAGTAGGTACCTATAGGTACGTAATATCCATCTCGACACATGCATTCTACAGTAATTCTACTACTAATTAGTTGCATGATTTTTTAATAATACAAAATATTGCTATTAGCCACAGATATCGCCCTCGAAATAGGCTCCATTTGACGCAATCCTCTTTCGCCTGCAAGTAACGCTTTTCGCAGGAACTACACTTTTTACTGGAATGTTCATTATACTTAATTTATTTTACTAATTTTAAAAATATCGTGGGTTTACAAAATGTAAGTCATTACATAATTACCTATTTAATTTATAACTTGCTATTAGTACCTAGTGGTTAAACCGGTTTTGGTTTGGTTAACAAAAATAATATTGACTATTTGTTGTTTGTGATCCTATTCTACATGCACTATGTTACTAAACAGGGAAATCAATTATTGGCTTATAACTTAATAATGTATTAGCTTTTAGTAAAACACTGCTGGCTTTATACATAAATTAAAATGAAAAATGTAATACATTATCACAAGCAGGTTTCATAGGTTACCAAAGGAATTATTGGAGAAGATAAGTAGGTTTTGAAACGTCATTTGTAGATTAAATTGCACCGAATCTTGCTTATTCTGTACCTAACATTGCAGGGTGAATCATACGAAGACCTAACATGGCATCTGAAATTGCTGTTTGTTGATGATGAAAACTAAAAACGTCGAAATAATTGTAACATAACTTATCAATTTCAATAATAATTATATTGTTGTATTTCATTCAATACACCTAGAGTCTATCAGCTATAAACGTTATTACTAAAATCAGAAACTACAACGAACGAAGATTTAGTGAGACTGGATTTTCGGGTTACTGAACACTTAAATGAGGTCGTTGGCACTACAGATACATAACGCAGCTCAGATTGCATACATGACCAAAAACTTGGAGCGCACCAAAACTTGTTATGATTTTGTACACTACAGCTTGTCAGGAAAAGTAGCTACTTTGGACCTTTAAACCAAATATAGTATGTGTTGAGTAGTATCATCAAACCTATAAGTTGTACCTATAAAAAAATTTGGATAGGTACTGTGGGCCGCACGACGAGCATATTCTTTCAATATCAGCTGACCGCAAGACGCTATAATTATTAGCAGATAATTTCACTCAGCGTTGGTCTTGCAGCATTTACGTTTTAATATAAAGCATCCCATGGTCAGCTGATAGTGGAACTGTTCAGCTCATATATCATGTGTTTCACTCTACCTGGCAAATTTTTTTTTTATGATCCTCCTTCACTTCTCACTATAAGTATGTGATTTTCTAAAGTACTTTGTCTGACCTTCTTTTTCGTAAACCTGGTTTCAGTAGGGTCAAAATTGAATAACGGTAATTATGCCAGAGAGGTTGTTAAGTCACAGGGTGGTAGCGGTAACAACATACATCATGTGGTATTACTGTGATTGTAGTTTACCGACATTCAAGTGCCATCAGCTAAATAGCATATTGATTGAGCTGAAATTGACGCAAGAGAAGGGTTATTCTCCGGCTTTGCCTTAAAATCTTAGTGCATGCGTATGATAGGTGGGACTAGGTACGTACAGAAGCAGCGACTGATAGGAAGTCACTTATCTGACACAAATTCACCAACCCCACACAATTGGGCCCACGTGGTATATATTTGTCCATATACCCTCTCTAGTTCTCTCCTCTTGGCTGTGCCCCAACATGGACCCTAAGTGCTCATGTATGATGTGTATTGAGATTGTCAACTGCGGCGGATAGACGGACGGATATCAAAACGACACCACAACGGTTAATATTTTAACTCTTTGGTACGAAACCCTATCATGAAATTACGTTGTAATTGTATAAGTATCTAGTGTTCCGTATAATTTGTTTATGCTAGATGACGATCAATATAACTTCCAATAACAGCGAAATGATTCATGAGTTTCTTTTTTACTTTTTATGTACCTACACTACATTCGTATTTTACATGTGCCTATATTTACTCATTTTTAATACCTATATTTTTTTTGTCGTGTCGTGTTCTCAACCACATAACGCCAAAAAAACGTAAGTAAGCCTAGCAAATGTTTAACAGGTTGTACCAAAACTTCATATCCACTGCGCAATTTTTATAGTTAAGTATGATAAAACCAGGAAAAAGCAGCCCAAGATGTTTAACGTCGTGTCGTTAACGGTATTAAGATGTAGGTATCTACCTAAAGAGTCGTTGCGATATTAAAGATCTTTTAAACTCAAAGTGAGACACGGTCACCATATTGGTGTGTATTCCTTAACTTTAATTAAGGTCTCGCAACCATCCGACCATTAATTCGGAACAATTTATAGTACATAATTTATAAGTAGAAATCTTAAGAAAACATGCATTTTAGAGGAAAACCAATATTAATATGGATTCAAAAACCTAAAAATAATTTATGCTGGCTTCAGTAGCTTTATAACGGCATAGTCAAGTCTTAGAAGGAAAAAAAAAATTTATTGAATAACCCTGGGACGGGCGGATCGGTCGCCACTCTCGATAGGATCCAGTTCAATCTGGTTATGCGACCGGTGGCCTTAGGGCTCGTACACGAGGTAACGATGACCAGATACCACCTAACAATTTTGTGCATTGCAAAACGCCTGTCCCGAAATTTTAAACGTGTATTTAGTTACATTATACAAGACACAAGAATTATTATTCCTCTACAAACTGATTCTAGTAAATTAATTTACGTAAACTACACAGAAAAGAAACTACTTTTCTTGTTGTGTGGTTAAGTAGTTTGTATGCCAGACGGACATAAATATAATAGTCACATTTAGATAGGTCACGTGACATACAGTACGTAGCGTTGTTTTTTTCTACAAACGCGTTGTATTGTTTTTGTTTTGTAAAATATTATGCTCATTAAATTTCATTCATAATTTTTATGTGCTCTTTTTTTTTAATATATTTTTAATTAGCTTAGGTAGTAAAATTAATAAAATTAGAAGGTGGCTGAATGACAGTAGCTCTGGCTACTACGAGTGTAGGTATACACGGTGTGTTTGTCACTAAAGCTGAAGTCACGACTTGCCCACATAGGAATTTTCCCATTGAAATCTACGGTATTTACTTGCTCATTCAAGGTTTAACAGTTAAGTGCTTGGAAATAGTTGTATTATAATTTATAAGTAAATAGTTGCCAAGATATCTTTACAGACTTACGCATGCTTATTTATGAAAAACAGAATGTGTCAGATGATTACGCAAACACTCACAAATCTATATACTTATTGAATTTTATTTGTTTACAATTATTTTATTAAACAGGTAGATCGATATAGGTTCCTATTTATAATATCAATCAATTTCATTAATATAATTATATTACATTTTAGTGGCACGGTTTGCAATTTGACTGTAATTATCATAACAATGGAATTTCAATACCCATCGAATAGACGATAACTTATTCATAGTTGACAGTCAGATAAATTCTCGGAGCTATTAGAATTTGAAAAGTGATCCCCGACTTGAATGTTGATCTTAGTTTAGACAGTAGGCCAAGGATGCGGCCAATGGCGCAGTCAGTGTACCTACACGCGACAGAATACTATTAAACACGCAGTGTTGTTGTACATCCTCTAATGCCCCTTTATATATTTTCATAAAAAAGACAGCATAGCTCAGGTTTTGATTTGTCTGTACATACCTACACGTATCTTTATAAACCTGATTGTGTATTAACTTTATTTTATCAATACTAGACATGCCCTAAGAGAGTAAAAATAAGAATGCAATAAATGACATGGAAACATTACAAAGGGCAATGGTTAATTCATCCGCCTCCTCCGCCTGAACGATCCTGTTCAAATAGGGTAGGTCGTATCTATGTATATCAGCCGCTCATGTAACAAAGTCAATGACTTCATAATTACAAAGGCTATGAGCATGAGTAGATAACTTAAGAACCTTAAAAAATTAATAAACTCGCAATTTTGTTATTGTTGCCTTTCGGCCCTGAGCTGCCCGCATGCAGCGGTTTCCCGCCATCTTTACCGTCTGTCCACCTCGTGGGGAGGACTTTGTCCAGCGGAGATCTTTCAGCTGATATGATGATAATGATGATTGTCTTTCAATGTAATCTCCAGGACTTACCGTTTCTCTATCTATAGTGATCTCTTCCACGGTCTTTTCTTAGACATTCTCGGATTTTTTGGCGCGAGGGCCACAATGTTAATTTAGCCTTTTATTTTTGTAAATAAATAATTGTAGGATTTATCATTTTCACTTATTCCCACAGACAAACTGTTGAAACAGCTTTGTGGGCATTGTTTAATTAAGCCCATATAAACTACTTAATAATAAAGAATGATAAAAAGAGTCAGAGCATCGAATGGTATTTGTAAAAATTGTAAGAAGTAAAAATTAAACATAATTATATTGTTATAAGTTTTTAAAACAAATTATGTACCTACTCGTATCTACTTTCACTTTGTTGTTATGTCCAATTTCTTTGTCGGATTTCCATGATGTCGAGTAGCCAAATTATTTTCATAAACAATTTGTAACACTATTATCATTTTCCTACTAAAGGTACCTATGAAAAGAATTTGCTATTTTTGACTTTTCAAATACCTACCTATTCTGATATTAGTCGACCCCATAGAGATGTATTCCTTATCAGTAAGATGATGTGGTGATGAATATTTTATTTGACAAAGTTATCATTTTCCTCGATGTAGCCAGCCTATTTATAAAAATCTACGAATACAGAATGCTGCATTTCTTCCCCCATTTAAACTTTGCACTCTGTATGTATATAGACTGTTGATGTGTTAGTGTATATGTAATGTGATTTCTAATGTATAAATTATCCCGAACCGAAACGAACCTGGGACATCACGCGCAGGGTCGCGGTGCCTGTTGACATCGTCACGGCATCAATAATGATTAATTAATACTAATAATAGTCACATTGAATACAATGTGCGAAGTGCGACTTTTGCCTCGTTGTTAACTTTACTAAGTTAATACTATTACTTCTATGATTCTACTATCGCGTTCGCGTTTACGTAAGATGAACCTAGCAAAATAATTGTTTTGCGAACTATCCGCTAGAGGCGTTGCACATTTCTTCATACAAATCGTGGTAGTATAAATTTAAGCCGAAAAAAACTCACACTCCGCCGTCTGATCGATTATTGAGATTCTAATGCGATATAATCGTATTATACTTACATGAAATTCAACTTCTTTAAAATTGTAATACATTGAAAATTTACGTTTAGGTAGGTAGTTGAGATTCTTTTTTAAATATCGATAAAATCCTGTCAACAAAATTGTTGCCCATTTTGTTCATATAATATGACTGTGAGTACGGGGTATGGTCTATGTTTTTCTAGTGCCGACTGTACAAATATTTTTCCCTGTATCTTCTACAGTTTAGGACTTCCCCATATGGTCACAGTTTAAAAAATACACTTTATAACACATTTGCTCGAAAAGTGGTATTTTTTCTATGAAAAACAGGTTCAAAAAGTGGCGCATTTTGGCCTCGGGCTAAAAAGTAGTACGGTTTTTTTTTTTAAAAATGTCAAGAAGTTTCGTCTATGGTAATTTTTTTAATCCTAGCAAAGAGTTTTTATTCCGAAAATTGATAAAAATTTTAAAAAATTAAATACTTTGAGAGGTATTTGTACACTAAAATAAATTATTAATCTTTATTTCAATCAGTTTCGACAAGAAATAACAACCATTTATTTATAATAAGAACACAAAACTTTAATTTCCTAATTTGTTAGTGGCTGTCTGTACTGGCTGTCTGCAGTATCCTTTGCCTAATTAAAAAAAAACGCTTGTGCGCGCGCAGCGCTAATTTGTGAGCAAAAAAAGTAAAAGTTATTTCGCGCGCTCTGTGAAAATTTGCAAAAATGTCTTCAAGCGACGAGGATTTCATGGAATCTACGCCCCCGGATCTTAAAAACGCGGCGAAACAAGCTACTTTAAGCCTTCTACCTGAAAAATCAGTTGAGGTGTACTTGCAAGCGTACGAAAATTTCATACTCTGGAAAAAAAACAAAAATGCTCATTCATTTTCAGAAAGCATTTTTTTAGCCTACTTCATGGAACTCTCACAAAAATATAAGCCGAGCACGTTGTGGAGTCAATATTCAATGCTTAAAAGTGTTGTAAGAACGAAACATGGTGTTGATATCAAGCCGTATTCAAATTTGCTGGCTTACCTGAAAAGAAAAGGTGAAGGCTTTACCAGCAAGAAATCTAAAGTATTTGCGGCTGATGATATTGAGAAATACTTGAAAGAAGCTCCGGATAGCCGATATTTGGCAATAAAGGTCAGTTAAAACTAAATTATTAAACATAATTCCTTTAATTTTCGTATTTATTTACGATATAACTAGATAAGTACCTACTTCGGTTTTATTTTATACCTACTTACACAGTTTTTGTTTCTTTTCAGGTTGCATTAATATTCGGCATAAATGGTGCATGCAGACGTCAAGAGCTGACAAATATAACCACTGATGATGTCGAGGACCATGGGCGAATTCTCCTTGTCCAGATCAAGAACACAAAGAATAAAATACCACGCTCATTTACAATACAACAACCTTTTTATGAAATCGTAACGAAATACGCAGCACTCCGTTCCACAAAAGCGAAGACTAATCGATTTTTTCTAAATTACCAGAATGGTAAATGCACCAGCCAACCCATCGGCCGTAATAAATTTGGAATGATGCCTAAACAAATCGCCACTTTTCTCAACTTACAGAACGCACATGAATACACAGGGCACAGTTTTAGAAGGTCCTCGGCTACATTGCTCGCCGATTCAGGAGCGGATATATTGACACTGAAACGCCACGGAGGGTGGCGTTCCTCCAACGTCGCCGAGGGCTACATTCACGATTCAGTCAGGAATAAAGAAAAAATCAGTTCCTGTATTACAAAAAATATTAATTTGGAGCCGGGCCGTGCTGACTCTCGACCATCAACGAGCACATACATCCCGCCATCATCTCCGCCGCCGCAGCCACCTCCGCCGCCGCAGCCCTTAACTACAGAGCCAGAGCCCTATTCTGGTCTCATTTCTCCTACTTTCACTCAGGAGAGTGAGAGGAAGACAGTTAACAGTACGACTATGTTACAAATGCCGACTGGCAACGTAGTACTACATTTTTCAAATTGTTCTGGTTTTTATAACTGTTTTAACAAATAATTAAAGATTTATTCATTTCAGTAGCCCCATGTTTTATTTATTTCCTCACAAATGTGTTATAAAACGTCGTGTGACACACGTGCCCATTGATAATTGCAGCCTCAGCTTTTTTTGTAGCCCTCACCTACGGTTCGGGCTAGCAATCAAGCCTCGGCTGCAATGATCAACTTTGGGCCCTTATATCACAATGTACTATTATAGCATAGAGTTATAGTAGAAGACAAAACATTAATATTATACCTTCGCAAAAACTTCATAACTTCGTAAGGCACATAGTCTTTTCAAATATAAATATTGCTCGCTTCAAAAGAAAAAATACCATGTTTTTCATTGGGTATAATAGGTACAAAGTCGTAATCTGATAAGCGACACAATTACAACCTTCTTAGACGTGTCATCGTACGTCAAAGCCTAAATATGGGTAATACCTTTGCATTGAAACTGGCTAAGCCCGCCACTTAATCGTTTTGTTCGGTCTGCTATTATTTATAAGTATGTGCTTTATAGCAATAGTCATAAAAGTTGACTTGAGACGAGGAAAACTTAACGTAAGTACCTACTTATCTATAATTCATAGCGGCATAGGGTTGTCAACTGCACTCTAAAATAGAGTATTGTGATCAATTTCAATGTAAGTGTACTCCGTATATAGACACTAATAGAGTACGCTAAAATACTCTATTCACAATAACTCACAAACAAAGGACAAGGTTTGAGCTCTTGATCTCTATGAACTTAGAAGTAGAATATGTAGAGTTGTATAGTATTTGACATCAAATAAAAAAAACTGTTTCATATATTTAATAAATAATACTCTGTTTTTAAAACCGTACTCTGTATTTTCCTTCTCTGAACCAGATATATTTTATTTTTGCTTAAAAAAGTTGGAAACCCTACTCGGCACTTTAAAAAAAATCCACGTAATAGCAAAACCTATTTAATGGGTCATAAAATTGACAAAAGCGTGATCTATTTTACAACTCTTTGATATGAGATACCGAAACATAAATTACGTGGCGTGATGGTATTTAATGGCTAAGTATTGTTGACTCTATATTATTTAAATTAGAATATTTATTTAAGGTTACCATTGGAACATACCTATTTCAAATGTTCATACAGCTACATGCACTAACATATGAGATTACTTATGAGAAAAATCATAAAATAATCTAAAATACATTATTATAGAGAGCTTACAAACGGCGACTTTTTCCAGAGAAACGATTCAATCTATAGACCCGGCAGCTGCAGTGATACGATTGTGATGCATGATGTAACGATACACACGGGTATCTGTATCGATATTGAATCGAAACAAACTTCTATTACGAATTAGTTACATAAATTAGGTTACAATTTAGTTGGTAAAGAGAGTAATAAATATTTTATTACTCTCTATATTATAGATATAAATAATTATTTAGACGTCAGAATTACACAGGTATTTCCAAAGTTTCAAATGAATACAACACTATTTTAGAAGTCAGAAGAAGTAAGTAAAAATTTACTTCGTATAGGTACATTTCATTAATACAGATCTATAATAAAAACTATCTTACTGAATCTAGTCGACGATGTAGGTATACAAACTTCATCCGTTTACAACACAATTTAGTTTAGATTTGTAGATTTCTAAGTAACTAGAAGGAATAGGTATCTTTTAGGTAAATTGCCATAGTCCACCATATTTATGCGCCATCTGTGGTGTTTACTTTCGTACAATGAATAGGTGTAAATTGACACTCGAAATACACAACAAGATTTTTACTAAACTGTTTATGTACATATTTTTGTTTTTACTGGAAGCGAGCTCTGCAAAATATGTACATAATACATTTAACCAAATGAATAAGATTTACTTGGAAGAGGTAAACAGGGTAACCTATAGGGTAACCTATAAGTAGATTAAGCTTTTTAGTGATAGAACCATTCCGTTATAATAAATTAAATAAATTACTGAGCGTATTTTAATATTTCCTATCTTAATAATATAAAAAATATATTGTGCATCTTTTAAGATCATTGCCAATCGTCGCCACTACTTTTCAAGATTACGTTAATGATTTTAATTAATATGGGTACCCACATCGATTTTATTTAAAGATTCTCTATAATGCATTCGTTTCCCTCCCAGAATTAGAGGTGACAGCGTAAAATAGGCTAACAGTAACTAAATAGTAGGTAACTATTCTTCAAATATTTTCCGGCAAAATATTAAAAAAGCAAAGAATATACTTCTACTTAAAACGAATAAAACTTAAATTAATTAAAAAACCGTAAAGAGAATATTAAGTCCTAAAATTTAGCTTACTGTTTATGGTGGTCACACACAATTACATACGTTATTTCCAATCCTACTTCAAGCTCCCACTACTGGCAATCGTCAGCGTATTCAGGCGACATTTCTGCCAGTGCCGAGTGTAGTGTAACTTGAGTGAGTAAATTGATTGATCTTCTATACTTGCCTTACGCAATCACGAAAGCTCAGTCACGCGTTGATCTTTTATTTTTGCAGTACAATAATCTGCCATTATGACTCACCATAATTCAAAATATACAAATTTCAGAAAATATAAAGAACAATCCAATATCACTCGGTCGAAGACAAAACAGATTTATAAAAATTTTACAAACCGAATATCGGTGACCGGTTCATACCCTTGCTTATTATACCCTTATTAGTTTCGCCGTGTCAATCTGTCTATCCGCGGCTTAGCTCATGGACTCTTAGTACTAGAGAGTTGTAATTTGGTATAAATCACGCCGTCAAAGTGATAAAGTCTCGATTATTTTTTTTAGAGTAGCAATCCTACACGTAAAATGGAGTTTTTATTTTTGTACCCCATCGTGTGGGATGTCGTTGAATGGTCGTTCAAAAATGTTAGAGGTTATCTTAATCAGTTTTTCAGAGATCGTTTGCAAAATATTATTATGTTTGTATATGTGCAAATTTTTGTTAGTCAAGTATCCTTAGCTAAATTATTATTTTTTGGATACATGAAAAAAATCACGAATGTGGTATATACAGGGCGTCCCACAGCTATGCCACATGGAGGGAAAGTACCTTGAATTTTGTAGATGGAACATTTTACTGAAAGAAGACATTATTTTAATTTAAAAAACAATTTAAACTGCATTCATAGATTTTTAAATAAGTACATGGTTGAACCGGGAATCGAACCATTTATTTATAAAAAAAAATTACCATGTAACTTTATCATACCGATCGAAAGGCTTCATCATAAGGATTATTTTTTGCTAAATAACATATTGTCAGAAATAAAAGGAAGACCATGAATTTTAACATTAGATGTTCAATTTTGTTCAGAAAAATGAAAAGCTGACATTGCCGTAAGGACATACAACTGATATTATCATTACTAATACTAATTACCCACTCGAGAAGTATGCATCATTTCCCTATTATAATTTAAGTTCATGATAAAATGATAAAGAGATACGTAATTAGTAAGTAGGACTATCTCAATGAACATTTTCTTTCCTGGATCGGGACAAATGGACGAAAAAATGGCCGCCGAGATCCCCAGATCTAACCCCGTTAGATTTTTTTTATGGGGTTATGTAAAAAATTTACTTTACAAGAACCAGTGTCAAAGTGTCCACGAGCTACAAACTGAACTTCGACGTATTATTCTAAATATCCACCACAACATGATCAAAAAATCGACAGGGAGCGAAATAATCAAAAGAGTGCGACTTTGTATTGAACAGGATGGGACTCATTTTGAGCATTTGATAAATTTGATTAATTTTGTATTAAAAATGTTAAAATTCATGGTCTTCCTTTTATTTCTGACACTGTGTTATTTAGCAAAAAATTATCCTTATGATGAAGCCTTTCGATCGGTATGATAAAGTTACATGGTAATTTTTTTTTTATAAATAAAGGGTTCGATTCCCGGTTCAACCATGTACTTATTTAAAAATCTATGAATGCAGTTTAAATTGTTTTTTAAATTAAAATAATGTCTTCTTTCAGTAAAATGTTCCATCTACAAAATTCAAGGTACTTTCCCTCCATGTGGCATAGCCGTGGGACGCCCTGTATAACGAAGTTAAAAGGAAAACTATCACAGCTAAGTAGACTTTACAAGTTAATGAGTAATAGTCGAAAACTTATAGGTAAGATGTACTTTCCGATAATTACTTCTGATCATATACTTCTAAGTTCGCATATTGTGACGGACAATTACGGAACCCTAAACTGCGCGTGGCCCGACACGCACTTGGCTTTTTTATATATGTAGATTTAAGGTAGTTTTGAATTAATTTATAGGCAATTGTAAGTGTAGTGTGGAGCCTTAAAAGCGAATTATAAAAGTGAAGGACAAATTCCTATACTATTTTTTTAGTTTCATCAGTAGGTTTTAACCCTTTTTAACAGATTTCAAAAAGGAGGACGTTCTCAATTCGGCCGTATGTATGTTTTTTAACCTATTTTATATTGAAATTAATAATCAACGGCTCCAAAATTGATATTTATTAATAATAAATAAATATTTGGGACACTTATTCGTACACCTATCATCTAGTCCCAACCTAAGCAAAGCTTGTACTGTGGATACTAGATAACGGATAAACAAACATACATAAATATTTATGTAAACATCCATGAATCGGGAATAAATGTTCATATTTATCACAATCGCGACGACCGTTTGGTGTAGTGGATATAGTGACCCTATCAGCGAAACCAATGGTTGCGGGTTCGAATCCCGCGAGGGGTAAATGTTTGGGTGATGAATACGAACATTTATTTCCGAGTCATGGATGTTAATATAAATATTTATGTATGTTTATCATCCGTTATCTAGATAACTATATATGGATACTAGTATCCATATTACAAGCTTTGCTTAGTTTGTGACTAGATGTTTGGTGTAGGTTTCCAAAATATTTATTATCACCCAAACATTTAGCCGTCGCGAGGTTTGAACCCGCAACCGTTGGTTTCGCTAACAGGGTCACTATCCACTACACCAACCGCTCGTCGTTTATTGAAATAGAGAATAACGGTGAAGACACTATAGCCCATGCAAATGATTCGAATGATAGACATCATTTTATTTATTAATAGGAAAATGTACAAATATTTCAATTCTCCGCCCCATACCACATTTTTTTTAGCCTGATTTGTCCCACTGTTGGGTAAGTGCCTCCCCTATTTGTGCCACATAAAAATATTACATAAAATTGTTTGTTTAATTTTTTTATCACTAGGGACACATTCAAGCACAATCTCACCCACCTCACTTATTTAATATATGTAATTGAGACATCTGCATACGGCTGTTGCAAATCAGACAGGAAGGCGGTCGTTATATATACTTATTGGAAAATTGAGGTCGAGAGGATGGAGACGGGCAATGTTGTATAGCTACATTAACGTTGAATCGTCTTTAAATTTATTATTGTGGGAATGCAACTGATTGTAAGATTGCAACGGTTTGTGATTATTTAGCCAAGGTAAAAAGTATGTATACGGGGTGAATTTGAATTCGACTTCACTCCTGATTACGAACAACTTTCCCCAAGAAACCGCCGCCGCCGAATTCGAACAAAAAAATTTTCGAATACCCCTACAAAGTAAACCATTCTGAAACCAACTTTAGTACGGAAGTCCAATAATTTCGGCTTAATTCGGCTATGGTTCCTAGTGGAAAGTTGTTTGTAATCAGGAGTGAAGTCACTAGCCGAAAATTGTTTGACTTCCATACTAAAGGTGATTTCAGAACGTTATATGGGTAATCGAAAATGTTTTGTTCGAATTCGACAATGGTTCTATGGGGAAAATTTGATCGTAATCAAGCGTGGCGTCACTAGTTAATGGGAATTACACTAATTCAAATTCAACCTGTATAGCAGGGTAGACAGGTATGCACCGATTTTAGCACTTCGAATGCGTTTTCCCTCCGCGGCACATTTAACTTTCTTTAAAATCTATTACAAATTAATTACTTACCTATTTAGAATTCTATACATTTGAGTTGTTGCTTTATGCTTCTCGATTATATTTTTACATACAATAACAAAACATCACATTTTTTTTTACAAATGAGGTTATCTATATTTAGCGTTTCGAGATTTTGTGTTTCAAATATTGAAAGTTTGATGCTTGAAATAATATGCTCCTTTATGCAAAAATTATATGCACATCTGAGGGCATAGGGAATTTGAGAGGGTGCGCCCATCGCCGTTGAAACGTGCAACTCTATAAATAAGTTTGATGTAGTCCCTTGGTCTCCTAACTCATCCAATATGTTCAACTGGTTGAACATATAATTGAACATGTTGGAGTAGTATGACACCCATCTGTGCCCGTGGTTCAATTCTTTGTACGTGCCGGAAACCACCAGACATTTCTCTGGAAATTTAATTTCATTATCATTAGACCTTCGGCCGACTACTTACTGTTCAAAATCGATTATCGATAGCCATTCTAACAGGAAAGAGGAAATATTCACTAAGGCAATAAAACAGTTACGGGTGTGGCAAGTTTTATCATTTATATAGTATTTTCGACACGCACGATACAAAGTTTCTTAATGCTTTTTCCTCAAAGTACAGACGAATTAAAACCTGTTTTACAGGATTTGTTTGGCGTTGCCAGCTAAATGTAGATACCACACGTCAATAATATAATAAATATCAAATCAACAGATGTCATCCATGATAAATACCATCTATAAGGGGACAATATCGCCCAATTTAAGAAAGAACGGTTTAAAATAAAAAATAAAATAATCTTTCGTTGGAATTCCTGGGACCGTGGCCGCGTCGCCCGCCGGGAAGTGGCCATATAGTCTCTTTGCTCTCCAGATACTCCCATGGCTTCATCACATCTTAGAATTTCGGGCCGAATCTTGAGAGATGGGCATAATTACAATTTTCTCATATATCCCTGATAGTTTTTCCGTTTTGAGCCATGCTTTTATAAACACACAACGACTGAGTGTCCAGAAGACTCACAGCGTATGTTTCTCAGATGTCTTCCTCAGCTTTTTGCTGCGCTCGTTTCCGCAAACGTACCTATGCGTTTCTCCTGCTCTAAGTTTGCCGCAGTGCGCATGATTTGTCTTATGGTTCATAAATTACAGTACGAATTTTTGTCAATATAGTCACTCACGGGTTTCCTCGTTTAAAGCTCACTGTCATAGGGCATTTTCCCTATCCTATTCATTTTTTCCATCACAGCAACAAGAACCATAGAGTGAGTCTACCAGAGTCAGCTGACTGCCTTTTGCCTCACTGCGGTTGGACTATAATAATACCAATAAATTTCCTAGTAGTTTCGTCTATAGACTAGGTAGGTACATGACAGAACTAAATGGTTACTGCTTACAATATTATTGAAGCTTATTGAAGTGTCTTCCTAGTTATTTGTGCATCAATTTAATGCATCAACAATACTCGTAATGTACCTACATCAATCACGTGCAGACGTGAGATTCATATTTGCCGTAGCTTGGGCTTCATAAGTCGATTAATATTGTGATTTTAAGGCATCGTCCACCCCACAATAGCGTTACTTTTTTAGAACTTTAGGGTCGTTTTGGAAAGGGTATTAAAATATAATTGAGATTAAAACTGATGTGGTCACATTTTGTTTAATTCTTATCTAAATAATCCTTTTCAACGCGTCGCAAAAATCCGTTAGTTTAAGCGGGGACCTCATTAGGTATCGTAGTGGCATCACGTGAGTTGGCCTTTGAAACAACACGGTTGCGTGTTCGAATCCCGCTAGAGGTAAACGCCAGTGATGAATACGAATATTTGTACCCGGGTCATGGATGTTTGTATAAATTGTTGACCCCATTCAATATCTATAGGCTTTGCCTAGTTTGGGACTAGATAATTGGTGTAAGTGTCCGAAATTTATATTTAGATGGTGATAAATATGATAGTGATGGTCAGTAGACCATCGTCCGTCCAGGGGGCTATTTTTCATAAAGCTCGAATTTTCGTAACAGTTACGATTTTCGTTGAGAGGTTTGAATTGAAAGGCATTGTTCCGACTATTTCGACTAATTAGAATTGTCAGGTTATTCATTCGTTCCGTTGTTTTCCAATATTCATGTTTAGAAAATCAGTAGGTGCACGAAGAGTTAAAAAAATTATCTCCGCATCGATCTATTAGGTATAGAAAGTATGGTTTTCACTCGGAACTCACAAAAATTATACGCATCGCATATAATCATACGAAGAATCTTGGAATTGAACAATATGAAGCAACATTTCTAAAAAATTTTCAAAGAAAGTTAAATTAGCCTTTTTAAATTAAATTGCAAAGTTGCATGTGAAATATCTGTAGTTGCGGTTAGAAACTGAAAAATCCCAGATCAAAATGTATGCATCGGTAACCCGCTGCCTTTTCTAGGTAGTCCATGTCCAGCTATAGACATCTATGCCAGGATAGAGCGATCGATTGCGTAAAAATACTCTGGAAATTTGGGGTGGGATCAGGTTAGATAATAGGTAAATAGTTATGACATGGGTTCCTACTTGGAATTGTTAAAAAGTAAAAATCGTTCTATTACATTTTGACAGACCTTTACATTAAAATGTCCATTAATAAATATCTATCTGCTCTACAATGTACAGACGGCAACACAATTAAGGTAGCAGGCGGAACTTCGATGATATTGTTTGGAGGGCATTGGTTGGATTTTGTTATATTTTCCTTTACATCTTGATCGATGTATATCTTTTGATAGATAAATTTAAGTTAAACTTAAATAACAAACATACATACATAACGTCATTCACATTTGATTGTTAAATCAAATCGGTATATTAAAGAAATTACTAAACATTCATACACAACGTCTCTACATCTATCCCAAATGGGGGGGTGGGCAGAGATATTCCAAACAATATCGAGATCACCCAAAAGGTGATCCAAAAATTAAATGTTTATTGATTGAAATAACATCCACGGTTCACCTTATGAAATATACAGAAATGCACACGTGACAGGGGGTGCAGGGAAACGTGCAAAATTATAGATGTTTTAATGGAAAGTATCCATCAGGTGAGATTGTGGTCAAACGCGAATCCAGTCTATAATAATAAAAAAAAAGTCCCTCAGTCGCCTTTAACTTTCACGGGGAAAGAGACGGTTTGGTTCTCTTCTAAATAAAGCCCTGCTACCTTAATTGTGTTGCAGACTGTAGGTACGTGGTTGTCCCCTGCCACTTGAGTTTATTAATCCTATAGACGAATAGGGTAACTGACCAGTCGTACAGTAATTCTGTGCAAGCTATATCATGCCGGTAACGTTTGTACCTACTAATCCTTTCGAATCCCATGACATTCTCGACCACATAACCAATGTGGTCATGATATAAAGAATTACATTTATAGGTATATAGGTTTTAAGCGAACTCAGTAAGCTCATTTCAGTAATGACGAAGCCTGTGTAATTCGGGAAGAAGTTCGGAAGCAGTGCACAAATAGAAATTAAAAATAGAATTAACAAAATTGAACAAACTAAAAAGAGACTAATGAGTGATAGATAAGCATGACGTCTTAGGAAGGTACTCAGCCAATACTGGCGACCACTCTTGGCAGACATTATAGGCACTCAAAATATCTCAAACAAATAAAATAACAACTAGAAATTAGCCAATTGCTGTAGGCATATAAATAAACACGTGAAAAAATTCAAAATTACTAAATCACATTTTAAAGTACAAAAACGCCGAAATTAAACGTAATCGAATAGTCTAAATTATGAATTACTAGCTTTCCGTCCGCGGCTTCGCCTGCGAGGAATAACTTTATCGCCGATATGTTTAATTTGTTTATCCCGCGGGAACTACTCACTTTCTCGGGATAATAAATATCCTATGTCTTAATCCAGGGTATTTTCTACATATATGCCAAATTCAAATCCGTTCAGCCGTTTCGCCGTGATTGAAAAACCAACAAATAAACAAACACACATCTAAACTTCCGCTTTTATAATATTAGTTAGATTAGATAACGACTATAGGTACCTAATTTCTATATGGATACACAAAAACTTCAATCTTTTATCATTCCTTCTCGATATGCATCCGTCTGTACACTGCATAAGTAAGCCAATATGCGATCATGACAATAATAAACGACATGAAATTAGTATTTGTATGAAAGCCGAAAGTATGCCAAAATAACCTTCATCGAGCGAAACCTTAGTCGACTGCAGCATCCTTCTCGAAAAAATTCTTCGTGGAAGAACAGTTCACCGAAAACAAGCCTTATCGATGGCCGCTTTAACCAAATAAATTCTTCTCGAAGGATTTACATACATCAAATACAAGGATTTGTACTTGATGTAGGTAGGTATTTATGTAAATCTTTTCGATAAATTTAATTGTAAAACCAAACGTTGACAAAGTGAAATCGGCGAACGGTTCTATCGGCAACAGCGAAGGATTTTTTTCGTAAAACTGACATTTTGCAACGGGTATTCGCTAATTAAGGGTATTTATTTCAGACTAGACCCGACCCATCTTTTTATTTAATTAGTCTGGGGGCGGGCCCAAGGTAGCAATAGTTATGGCACCTTCAGTAGGCGCCGCGACGTGTCGAGTACCACTGGAGTCCTAGCTTACCTATAGAAGTTACAGCGAGGGGGCGCGATACCATACAGACTTCTATCCAGTGCAAATATTAATAACTATTTAAGTATTTAAAAACCAACAACCCGACAGCATATTTCGTATTTTTCGGACGCCATGTTGGATTTTTTTACCATCAAATGTATCCTGTGACATTCCGGGTACCAAGACGAATCTAACGACACCATGCACTTCGAGATCAGTCAAGCCGTTTAGACTACAGGATGCGCCAAAGGAACGCACATACATACATACATTCGAAAAATAATACCCTTCTTCCTTGGGCAGTCGGGTAAAAATTATCACTTTCTCGGTTCTTCGAAGTAAATTTTTAAATATATTAGAAACAGTTCATTGGATGCAATGTATGACATACAAACAGTTTTTGGTTTCCGATGCTGGAGTAAAAAAAATATAAGCCTACCTACCTCATCCATCTACAGCATCAGCCTCTAGCTCTGAATGATTCAAATTCAATATTTAAGTAACATTTTAACGCGACTTAATTAGGTATCGCAGTAGAAACGCGTTGTCTGTTTTTAATTATTTAGACAATAACCACGAAAACCTCAAACAGGATTCTAATTAGGTAGGTACAGTTAACAACATATCAATAGTAACATGTAGTTACCTGGCTATATTTCGATTTAGAAGTGGCATTGCATCCATATTGAGAAAAGTAAAAACCTGAGCCGAATGAATTTATTTTATTTATTTATTTATATGTAAATTTTTATGTATTTTTAAATTTATGGAAATATTTATATATTAAGATGTAGGTATATATTTGTCGAACTACGTATATAATTTTAAATAACTTTGTGGAAAATGATTAGATGGGTATGATTAGTATAAAATGTAATTTATAATTGCTTTCAATTTGCATAATTAATCTAATTAAACATAATTTTAATTTCAGGAGGCGGAAGAATGGGCTCGGCGACAAAGTGGACCTATGATCAATCCCTCATTCGAACCAGACGATTTCTTGCCACAAAGGTAGGTTAATATTTACTTCATATATCATCACATCATCAATCTGTAAAAGACCACCTGTCGATATACCACATACGCTCAGTGCGTGGGTTGACGTACAGCCGTAGCCATAATTCTATTTAGGGAGACTAAGGCGTCTTAGTTTAAGCTGACTTTCGGATATAAACAGAAAAATTTCCCTCGATAGAAAAAACCAATTCTTAAAATATAACTTTAAATTAAAAAAAAATACTCTTCCATTTCTTCCTTTGGCTGAAATATTGTTTGACTGATTGTTTCAGTTTGATGTCTTTTTTATTTTACAACGTTTGGTTTCCTTTTAGTCATTATTTTTATCAGTTTTCCGCCCGCGCGCACAAGACGTAGGTACCTGATAGCCACCATAAACTGTCCAATAATTTCAACCTAACGCGATACTTTATCGTGCGATATTGGATTCGCTTGACAAGGAGCTGCTAATTTATCCTCGATCGGAATGCACAAATTATGCTCCGCGATAGATTTGGTCACGTCTCGTCAGCAACTTCCTAAGTAATAAATTCCTTTTCTTCCAAGCTTTAGACTTTTGGTATAACAATAGTTGCGAAGCAACATTTTCAATAAGAATTAAAACAAAATTAATATTTTTAGTTTATAGTTCAATGCAAAAGTAAGAATATGAAAAAAATTACTCACGTGGTATTTAGATGCCCCTCTGCAACCACCGCTCCTGCCGTTTGTTGTCGCGTCACTAAAATGGCTGCGTAAGCAGTACGATGGTATGGCCTTGTGGTCGCTTTTAATGCTATCTTTTTTCTTTACGAAGTCATTGCTGTCGGAACAACTTACCCCCGGCACTGTAAACCCCGGCCTCCCTAATACGTTTTTAGATTTTTATTTTTGTTTGTTTTAGTACTTACCTACTTTGTACAAGGTTATCGAAGCCAATCATTATGCCATAAGTATGGGAAAAGTTTTCTGATATTTCTAGTACTGCAGCATCAGTTGATCCGATAGAATTTTGATCCTTATAAGAAACAGGATAGACGAGCATCAAAAAATTTTTGTGTAATTTGCTCATCAATTTGCTGACTAAACATTTATTCCAAAAAATGTGCGGAAGCAGCTAATACGTCGAAAGCAAAACGTTAACTTTAAAGTTAATGAAGAACATTTTAATAAGCTTTAATACTTTTGGTAGCTATTTTGTGCATCTCAAAAATCGATCTTGCCTATCCGTACTTATTATTATTAGGAGCCCATACTGTCCCACTGCAGGCAAAGGCCTCCCTCCTCATACTTGTTAGACTTAAATTACATACCTACCTAAATAGTGGCAACTGTTCAGTAGAACAGTGGCAACTGTTCAGTAGTAACGTTGAAGTGAAAAGCACCTTCTTGGAAAAGGAACAGAGTAAATAAATAATCACGCCCCATGTAGGTATGTAGGTTCGAACTAAATACTACCTATATCGATTTTTGCCACCACATTCAGTATTACCTGCCGATGTCTTGAATGTAAGTAGCTAATGTAAAATGCATGACTTTGTAGTCTAAGAGATAGAAGATATTTTTGTAGTTTTAAATACGACGATAAAATTCCCTTATAGTGTGTATTTACGTGCATAAAGACTAATATTGTCGTGTCGATTAGACCTCACTTGGCTTAGAACCAGCCCGTCTTATCATCAATAGGTAAGCATTCACTTTATATTAATTACGTAATATAAAACAGGACTTATGCTAGTGTTCATGTGTTTCGAAATCCAAAGTTACTTCTGAAAGTACAAATAAACGGCTGACATTACTTAAATCTTTAGATAGAATCACGAATCTTTGAGTGATAATTAAACTAGATATGATCTAATGTCTATATGTTTTACATTTCGGAAATGCACATAAGTTTCGGATTAAAAAGGAAATACCTAACTTTTTGTGTGCGCGAGAAGCGGAATGAACAGTTATAGACTTATGCAAACATGGAGCAGGATGGAGCTCTGACTATCTATCGCCCATAACAAAATCTGGTTCACGTATAATTTTTAGTTCCAGGTTGTCTCAACCAAGCAGTAGTCAGTTACTGACGTCAACGATAATTATCCATTGTATTTTTATTTATAGTCGAAACCCTCTCTGAATTATTAAAGTTATCAATATCAACATATACTACACATATTAACAAACATTATTTTAAAAGAAAACAATTCTAACACTAGATCCTGATCTTGGTCTATACCTGCTGCATGTAACCTAGATAAATCAATATTTCACAGCTAGACTACACAGTCACGTTTAACTGCTATCAAACAACTCCGGTTTCCAAGCAAACACGGTGTTTTTTCGATTACGCTCTTACCATCTATTACTACCCAATATATGTCGAGGTATGTAGACTCAAACTCGTGTTTGACTTTGATTAGGGCTTTTTTTTGAGCAAAGTTCATTATGCAAAGTTAAAAATGTATATTAGGTCAGTTATATGCGTTCGTGTTCGCTTATGTAACAAAAAATTAAGATAAAGGTATCTATAAAATAAAACTGGAAGTGTTGAACAATGAAATATTTCAATAACAACGTATTATGTAAACCAACATTTTACAAAATCTCTGGGACCATTCAAATACAATGCAATATGTATGTGTGACGGAATTAGGTACTGTTTAAATTTGTCTTCGTAATACGAAATCTTTGTATTAGGTACATGCCTTGATGTGTGTGTATTATGTACAATTTATTCGTTGTTTTTCCAGTTTATCTCCGGTAAAGGATGAAAAAAAGAAACCGGGGGCGGATAAAGGCATCTTCCTGGTGAACATGAGGGAAAAGAATCTTCAGGAAGTAGAAGAGTATGAACCATACGACAACAGGGTAGTGGACCACCCAACAACGTAAGACAATTCTAAAATATTGTGACAATGTTGGCATATTAATCTTATTTTACTATTGGCTAAATAGTTCAATAGATACTAACTATACTACTTCATATTTCAAAAATAAGGAAATATTGTCTGCACGGATAGGTTAGACTAAATTACTTCACTTGACCTTGCTGTATATTAGTTTACTACTGGTTGGTATACTTACTTTAAAAATTGGCCCAA
Organism: Oegoconia quadripuncta; assembly: GCA_949316235.1. Classification (NCBI taxonomy): domain Eukaryota; kingdom Metazoa; phylum Arthropoda; class Insecta; order Lepidoptera; family Autostichidae; genus Oegoconia; species Oegoconia quadripuncta. The sequence goes on from OX438742.1 coordinate 28,634,169, forward strand.
CTGGGTAACAACAAGACCTTTTCCTGCGGAGTCGTCACCGGAAATTTTTCAATCCTGTCTAAACAATGCAATGCAATAACGCATTGTTATGTAGTTTATTAGTACATTTAGCTTTCTGATGTACCTAGTCATCTGCGGTATTCCAAGCAGGGAATGAAATCTACTATCACCAGCTTCGGGATCTTATTGCACTGGGTACTCATAGATGCATAAAAAGTAGTATCGCAAGTATGATGTAACCTTATTACTGTAGTAACTGTTTTGCATAAATGTTCCATTGGGTTTTATATGGAGTAAATAAAGACATCTCAAGCTGCATGGGTAAATTCACGCAACTCGAATAGAATTTCAATTCGTAGTTTTGTGGTTCTCAATGACAAATAATAAAATTAATGTTTGTCTCGTGGACTTGCCCTAGACTAGGTAAAGAATAGACAAAGTAACATCGTCACATTTAACCAAATTTAAAATGACTTTGATGTAGTTGAGAATTGAGGCCACTTTTTGAAACCATCATCGGACGCTTCTTACTGTTTTAAAAATTGAAGCGGATAGCGGAATAAAATTATAAAAGCATTGTTCATACATTGTTTTCCTTTTTCACTATTTTCATTGGTTTATTTAGAATATCAATTGAATGTACACGAACGTTTCAAAAATTGATGATTGATGATAAATAATTCGATATATTTATTTACAGAAACACAGAAACCCTACTACATCTACTGAAAGGTAGTTTAGGAACGGGAATATTAGCAATGCCTAAAGCTTTCGCTAATGCTGGTTATGTAGTCGGGGCTATTGGAACAGTCGTAATTGGAGTGCTGTGCACGTATTGTATTCACGTGTTGATAGATTCATGTTATGTGCTTTGCAAGCGACGGAAAGTACCGTCTATGACGTACACTGGTGCGGCTGAAGCTGCACTCTCCGAAGGACCAGACTGGTGTAAGGCTTGTGCTCCTTATGCAGCGTAAGTATTTCTTTTACACGTCCACACATCAAACAATCATTACGAATATTGTGTGGTGCTACGCCAAACCCGTTCTTTCTGTTGCAGAGGTAAAGAAACTAAGTAAATCCTCTTGTAGTGATTAAGTTATAATGAACTCTTTACATTTAAACTGAGTCAGCGATTGCATCAGTGTTTAATTAGTCTCAATATAAGCGTTTAAATGGAAAAAATATACCACCCGATATTCCATTTAATTTGGAAACCTTTCTAAGTGGCCCTGTCCTAGTTCTGCGTGTTTTTGAGTTGGTTTAATAGGCAAGATACCATATAAATTTGGTAACATCTTGTTTACTAAACTAGTCATACTTGATTTGTCCATAGCATTCTAGCTTTCATGCAAAAAGGATATCCAAATCGCTCCACTTCGCCCAGCGCCATATCAAACAGACATAATACCGGAGTGAAATTATTGTTTAAAGTAGGAACAACGCTGAATACTGCATTTTGACCCATTCTGGACACAAAGCTAATTAAATTCTTATTTGTTTCAGGCACGTGGTCAACGCCTTCCTATTGATATACCAGATAGGAACGTGCTGCGTTTACGTGGTATTCGTATCAGACAATATACAATCTGTGCTACATAACCAGTTTGGACTACACATTGATATATTTCAAGTGATGTGTTGTATACTCCTACCGCTTATCCTCATCAACTGGGTGCGAGACTTGAAATATTTGGCGCCTTTCTCCGCTATTGCCAACGCAGTAACGATAGTCAGCTTTGGCATCATCCTGTACTACATCTTCAGAGAGATGCCAACTTTAGAGGGGAAGGCGCCGGCTGGAAAGTTGGCTAATTTCCCATTATTCTTTGGAACAGTACTGTTTGCATTAGAAGCCATTGGCGTGGTGAGTAATTGCAGTCCAGATCATATTAAAACTTTCCATTCCCTTTCATGTTATTTTGATTTAACTTATTATTTTTTTCATAGATTCTACCACTAGAGAATGAAATGAAAACTCCTAAAGATTTCGTTGGCAAGTTCGGTGTGCTAAATAGAGCAATGATAAGCATTATCATCCTTTACGTGGGCATGGGACTTTTTGGATACTTGCAATACGGACTTGAATCCAAAGGTAGCATCACTCTCAATTTACCATCCGACAGTGAAATGTAAGTTCATAATTTTGCCACATAGCCTTGAATGCAATATTAAACCCTAAGCAACTATTTTCTAAGATTACCTTATTTTTTTTCAGATTGGCTAGCGTTGTTCAGTGCTTGCTAGCGTTTGCAATCTTTATTACACATGGACTGGCGTGTTATGTCGCAATCGACATTTTGTGGAATGAGTATATCGGCGTACGTCTGCTAAATAGCAAGCGCCGTCTTATATGGGAGTATCTTCTCAGGACTGGCATCGTTCTTGTTACATGTAGGTACAATTTAGGTGCTTTTAGATTTAGGTACTATAACTCAGTGCTTCAGCTAACTATGGCCACTCGGCTTCGGTGCTATTCTATAGGGGTAGCGCATTTTTGGAAGCCCCTGTCTAGAGGTTTATATTTCTGTCGTTTTTAAATAAGGATTTCTTGGGCCTGTCTTAATGAATCTACGAAATATTTACCTATTACAATCTATGCTTCGGCATCCTATACAAATATAAAAATAATGCCATCAAGCATTAGGTGCACTTAGCATTAAATAAAACATGTGCCACAATCGGGAGTCAGTTTCATGCCATAATACGATTATCAAAAGGTCATTTGGCATAAATGTTTACATATATATGTATGCCGTAAAACCACCTTATTTACATTTCTTGAAATCTAATCCACATTTATTTTTCAGTTGGTATTGCTGCTGCTGTTCCAGAATTAGAGCTCTTTATATCGTTGTTCGGAGCTTTATGCCTATCAGCTCTCGGTTTGGCCTTCCCAGCTTTCATCCAAAGCTGCACCTATTGGTACTACGTTTCAGACTCCGAACGAATTCGTATGATCATCAAAAACGCAATTGTGGTCGTATTCGGTGTTTTGGGACTTGTAGTGGGAACTTGGACATCCCTTGAGGGTATCGTCATAAAATTCTCCGCGCATGCAAACCCAACATCTCTAACTAATGCTACGGTATTCAGAACGGAAGATTATATCATTCAGAACGCAAGTTTATCAACTTGAAAATTTAGAAATTTGTGAGTAGCGATAATAATTGACAGTGCCATTTTTTAGAAAACAACCGTCCGTGGCATACAAGTACAGTTAGAAAATGTAGGTATCTACTCTTAGTAGTAAGTAGAATTTTAATTATTTTCCATGCACAAGTTAACATAATATTATTTTAAGTTTTTTAGTTAAATATAATATCATAGTCATAATAAATCTTAAAACTAGGGATCCAACTGAAGATTTAACAAACAAATACCTAATACAGTTTTTACGTAGTAAGTACGTACATCAGAACAAAATTGCAGAAGAAACCTATTCAAGTATTGATATTAATAATTGTGTAGTGGTAAATAATTTAGCTGGAATTTTAAGACGGCTACATATTAGTTTTTCCTAGTGCGCGATGAGAAGTATTGTAAATAGAGTAACAAATTAGATAGTAAGATAACGGGTAGCAAGCGGAGGCGTTCATATTATATCTGTATAGCAGTTGCTAAACTACAATGTACGATAAATAATATTCAATTGTAATCCAGATGCCTTTATAAATTATAATTTCCTGATACGCAGTTATTTTTACCACACACTAAGACATGATTGAGCGCCTCTCGATTGTCGGAAAACCTTAGCATCAAAGCTAACTATCCTACGACGACAGTGAGATCAATGTCAAGTGAAGCGTGGCATTTTGATAGATTTAAGTAATATTGTTATAAGTACAATCAGAAATAATGTGTTATTTACTCAAGTTGAATGTTATGAATTTTATGATTATTTTGTGTACGTACATTTATCACTGATTTTAATAGCAGTCCCTAAGTTTGGGAGAGATAATTTTAATTATTAATATATTTACATGTATTTTATTTTGAAAACGCAAAAGTTGTTACCGACAAGAATTTAATATAATTGTAATGAACAATGAATGACCGGATGAGACCGTACTAGTCTAATTTGACTATAATTTAACATAATTTAAACATAGGTAATCAAAAGACTGCAGCTAAAACTAGAGAAAAATATATCGGATGAGATTTGTACCGGAAGGAAAAACTAGGGCATATTAAGTGATATAGAAGGTAAATATTGGCATAGATACTTAGTTTAATTTTTTCTTTTTTTTTAAGGACCATAATCGAATAAAGCATTGTATCATTTGACGGTCGTATTTGTAGCTTTATTGCATATAATTACATAATTTAATTAAATAAATAAGAAAAACTTGGAGAAAATATGAGTTCCATATAAATTTCGCATGGTAGGAACCCTTCGAATCCCCCAGTAGGTTATCAATCTCCGGACGGCGCGTGGATCGGTGATGGTTTTGAGAAAAAAAAATAATTACCTGTGCCAATAACTTCTATTTCACTTACCTAATATGCCCTATTTTTTTCCTTACGCTAAAAAAACTCATCCGGTATAATATGTTACACCGTGTAAATCTTAGTTCTTACTTAATCATTCCGTCACAGGCGAAGACACTGTCCTGTTTCAGAAATCAGTTTTATATCCATAAAAAATCCTTGTTGATATGTTGAGAAGAGAGTAATTCATCCGGTCATGATTTACTATTGAATTAATCTGTGATGTTGATAGTTTATACGTAGGACTTATTTTGCTTAATTAAGTTGTTGTATGATGTGTTCTACACGTCAGTGATATTGTGCTCAGAGAGATGTTAAGGGTTGAATCCCGTATGAATAAAAAGGAGTAATATTTATCCAGTATTTATTTCTTTTGTACCGTGCAACAGTAGATTACGACCGTGACGACGATCAGCGAAACCAATGGTTGCGGGTTGGAATCCGGCGAGGGGTAAATGTTTGTGTGATGAATACGAACATTTATTTCCGAGTAATGGATGTTTTATATAATATTTGTGTATGTTAATCCGTTATCTAGTATCTATAGTACAAGCTTTGCTTAGTTTAGGACTAGATGATGGGTGCGTCTCAAATACTTATTATAAACAAATAAGAAGCGGAGATAATAAAATTGCGTTGATTCTAACCTACTTTTTGCCACCATGTTACGGGAACGTAATTGGGATCAAATAAATTCACAGCCTTTGTTCAGCAGTGGACGTTTTTCAGCTAATATGATGATGGAGTTCACAAAAAGCAATAATAGCTTTGTTTGGCAGCAGTATTAAAAAGAGAGAAAAAATAACAAATAGATAACTTGCCAATATTTTTCTTTCGATCTAGATTCTAATATATTTTTGTAGCCCAACGTAATAGTTTACTGATATACCTGCATTATTTTTTACTATCCCGAGTGAAATAGTCGTGCTGAAATTAAAAATCTACTTTCGATAGCCCCGTGGGGAGTTGCGATAGAACAACAACAAGTCAGCCGTGTAGTGGTGGGCCGAACTGAACTAAAGTTCGGCCGTTCAGAGAATGCGTTCCTGACACCTATCAGTTAGTCACGATTAGTGATGGGCACAACATAACACTATATGGCACTAATTCGAAATCACACTATGGAAAACTTGTCGAAATTTGTCACAAGGTATCAGAATTTAGAACATTATAAGGTGTGTTGGGGGCCGTGTCAAAGTAAGCCCTCATCTTGGCACAGCCATCTCCAAACCGCGGCATTATTATAATTGATGTAGGTGGATACAGAATTCTCGATGACTTCTTGGTATGAAGGAAGATCTGATTGCCCCAAATGGTGCACTACCATTGCCTGGAACGCGGAGTCAGACCGCTGACGTAAAATCACATCCGCATACCTACCTCATCATGAGTCCGTAAACATCCCACTGCAGGGATATAGACCTTCCCTCATATTGAGGGAGCATGGGCCATAGTCCGTCACGCTAGCCCAATGCGGGTTGGGGACTTCACATGTCTTCGAAATTTTTTATTTTATTTCTCAGGCATGTAGGTTTCCTCACGATGTTTACCTTCACCGTTTAAGAGCAGTCGGATAAAAGCACGTAATTATAAATAACAAACTCATTGGTTCATGGCCTGGCTGGGGATCGAACCTGGACCTCCCAAATTGGGAGACTGTGTCTCCTCTATTGAGCCACCGACGCTCGATACCTAACTACCTACACATAATTGACCAGGCCTTGCAACCGTAACCAATATACCTGATATAGGGTAGGTACTGAAATATTTATACAAGGTGTTAATTTATTAATCCCATCCATTGAACACGTGATTGTGTGTAGGTCCAGTGTTTATAAAATGGAGTGGTCAGAATCATAAAAAAACGCCGAACCGAAACGTACCGCTACAGCACTCAAATGATAGGCGGGTTGGTTTTTTTTATAAATAAAATTAATACTTTGAACCTACATTTGCATACTTTGGATCGGGACTAATAAGTTATAATGCATGCATGAATATTCATGATTCAGAAATGAATGTGCGTACTCGTTACCTACACAAATATTTCGGTGCTACCCCTATCCCGGCTCTCTCAAGTCATTATTAACATATATGGGGTAGGTATGTAAACTTACTAAAACCATTTATTTAAACCTGTTGATGCTCACGTCGAATTTAGTGTTTTACCACATTTGTTACTAGTATGGGGTTTTTTTTATGCACGACGGGTTCGTACTTGACCTCAATCACACCTGATGTTAAGTGAAGATGAGGTCGAAGGTAGAAGGGTACTGACCCGGAAACCCCAACATTAATAATATTTTTAATGTTATCATTTTAGAAAAATGATATAATCTTACCTATTTCAAAGTCGGTTAACCCTCAAAGTATCACATGTGATGTAATATTTTCTTCGTGACAGATGACCGCAAGTACGTCTCATGTAGGTATTTTACATAAAACATTTTTTTCATACCTGTTTTACGATCTTGTTAAATAAAGTGGCATCCAAATTATTCTCAATTTTATCACATAAACAGCATCAATCCATGCCATTTGTGTCATTTCAATTTAATTGGTGTCACTTATTGTCAATAATTTTCTTTCTTAATTATTCCAACAAAAAAGTGTGGCTAGTGATCAAATGACAGGATTAATTATCAATTGTGAACAAATAATAGGTACTTACAGATATTATGGGGTCATAAATTAATTTTTGTATTTCAATGATAAATTCTAAAAAAGAATTTTAATAATTTCTGTACCACGACCTTATTTATCGCCTAGATATGGCCGGATTTAAATAAATGGTTTTAGTAAGTTTACATAGGTACCGTATGTATTTTTTTATGATTAACTGGGTACGCGTTTGACCACAATCCCACTAATTTATAAGTAATACTTACATAGATAAATAATTTTAATTACGGTTATTTTCGAAAATTTCAAATTAATTGTAAATACGCCCACTTTTTTTGTTTATCGTGAATTCGGAGACCTCCATCAAAGCTATTTAGGGTGTCAGGCCAAGACTACAATACAGATTTTCTTTTCTCTTTTTTTATACCATCAAACAGTTGAGACAATAAATGCTAGGTAATTAGAAAGTATAAACCAGCACCGATAACCAATTTAAATGATTTACAGATGTAGTCTAGATAATATTCTATTTTTTCCTTACGGAAAAAAGCTCACCAGTAGGTATATATCTAATTAATATTATAGTTATGAATTATCCGATACATAGGAGAAAGTTGACAACCGTACAAGTGGAGATGGCAAACAAAAGTTCTTTGTGGATGTATAATCTACGGGGGACTCCATAACTTAACATATTGTTAAGGGCAATAGTCATATTTTGCATGACAGATGTCGTAGTAGCATAATGGTCTGAAGTTAAAGGCTCCAGGCTGGACCTGAGCTCCAACAAAGTTACTTGTCCGAAGTATTTGCATGACAAGCAACTAACTACGTCCACACCTAAAATTCTAAGTATAATCGGTAAAATAGAAAATGTAAAACTTATTAAATTAAATTTCACATAAAAATACAATTGCATTTATAGTTATTCAAAGTCATTCAACATTTTGTCATTTTCCCTCTGTTCGACCTTTATCACCGTTCTTTATTTTTAATGATCGTTAAAGATGAAAATATAATTAACAAAATGACTGCTGATGTATTCAGAATACAAATTAATTTTTGTTCAAAGGGTCCAGAATTTAAAGTACAATAATATAATATGGCCGGTTTTACAACAATTTAAAATTTTCGACAAGTCTCAATGAGAACTCTCATTCGCATTAGCAATGTCTGGCGCGGTCACTCCTTGGATGGGTGACCATTAGTGACATTTTAATACGAGTGTTTCCGTAGTAGGAAGGCAGGCAACCATATCGTACCCACGCATCCGTTCTTCATATAACACAAAACAACTCTGTTAACCTGTATACCTACAAGGTAGAGCTATTCAAAAATATCCAAATTAAAAAGCAATGTGTGTTAAAAGCATTTTTTATTAATTTCAATATTATAAAACTCATACACTTGGTTATCTATCACATTTTATTATTGTACACTAAAATATTGTTCAAAAATCATTATCACACTATCAACCAACTAAGTTTAAAAATAATAAAATAATTATAAAACGCTAAAATAAAAACTTATGGAGTACGTAATGCACCCAATTAAAAAAAATTACTTTAATTTTGTACTCAATACTAAGTTTATTCCTTAATTGTAATTATCAATCTATACAGCCAAAATATTAAGGGCGTGTCCTTCCAAATTCGTGTAGAGAACAGATAAGTATCAAATAAATAATCTAGTTATTTTACCTAAATTGATGAAGAGTTAAATATCGCACTTTGATTTTAAAGTGTTTCACAAATGATAAGGTAGGCCCTCACTATCTTCAACAGTTGTCCGGCACATTAACGGAAAATGTTTTGATAAACGATTCGATATCACACTAAAACGGAGAAATAAGAATGAAAAATGAAACAGACCACATATAAACAACGTGGTTAATTTTGTTCGATCGCCGTCCTTCATTCGGATGCGAATTACGGAAAAAATAATAGCTGTCCTGTCATTTCGTTGACAACGTCATCGATTACGTTCTCGTTTACGATTGGTAGGTTCGGCCACGCTCTTGGGGAAATATGTCTTTTTCTCATTAGTTAACGCTATCGATGACGTTACCGAGGAAGTTACACAATTTTAGGGCTGAAAGTGCTGGACCTGTTGGCGAAGAGGATATAAAAATATTGATATTGAAAGAAGATAATGCCCGATCATCACTAGATATATTGTTTAATTAAGACCATGTAAACTACTTAGACCACATAAAAAAATGTGCATTAAAAAGAAACATTAGAAATTATTTGTGAAATTAGAACAGTTTTCCATTGCACTTATTTTGTACTAAGTAATTTGAATAATTCGTGCTTGTTCCGAATTCAAAATGTATTCTCTCACCCAGTGAAAGAATGAGCGTTTTATTCACTGTAATCGGTGAGTTTTCGAATGGTAACAAGTTCTTGTCCCTCCATGCTCATTCAAATTGGACACCTGTATACTTGGACCTCTGCCTATTAACAGTAAATAGTATGCTGCACAAAAATATGTTATTTCAATAATTTTTAAAGTGAAATGAAATAATCGCTTTCTTTTTTGTTTAATCGTCGTCGAAATCATAAATGACATTTAAAGCAATATTTTGATTAAATTAATTGAATAAAGGGTTAATAATGAAATTTACAATGATTTATTTATTATGTGCGTCATCGCGCGTGTACAATAAGAGGTATTCAAACAAACAAACAATGATCATAGCAATACAAGAGGTTAAGTAAAGCCAGGTGTGAGCGGGCCTCACCATTAACTAGGGTTTTTAAACTCTTCAAATGTCTTAAGAGAGCTAGACTAGGCCAGAAGGTTTGTGGAATTTGTGGTATTATTTATGAGCAATAAATATCAAAACAGTAGATCATACACTAAGGGTAAATACAATACAAGGGTATACACGAATTTGGTAGTAGGAACACAACAGCAATGAACATCACATAATCTATAACTACTAATTACCTACAATAATGTTATAAAATAGATTAGCGCTCAGAACGCGAAACTTAATTAAAAATAATTCCTAAAAAATATAAAATAAAACCTTATAGCTGTTAAACGCGGGTGTTGAAATAAAGATGGGAGACCTTTAAACACAATTATTAGTAAATTTATATATTATATTAATGAAGAATTTCATTGGCTACAAATAATATGATTATAAAATGTGAGTAAGCCCACCACAACTCAATAAAATTGGATTTTCATGCGTATGGACAAATACTACTTCAAGGTACTTCATTTTTATTTTAAACCACCCGGTATAACTACTAATTTATATCGCTAAGTGCACACTTTCATATAGAGGTAGCTGAGAAATAATTATTTTAAAAGTATTTGGTGACGATCAATACATTATATCGTATAGGCAATAATTAAAACCAATTTTGCTGCGTTAAACAGAGAAATACTCGACGCGTCGGCGCTGTAATAGTATTTTTATATAAACGAGCAAGTGCCTGGGGTTCTATTACATAATCTCATCGTTATCGTCATCGGATACGTTTAGACATGTGATTGGTTTGCCCATCGCTCGCTCGCAATTTGACGGTTTCTCATTGGCCCAAGTAATCGATGACGATACCGATGATGTTACATATTCTAAGGGCTGACCTAGCAAAGTGATTTGATTACTACTGTCCATGACACTGTTTAAACTACAGACTATCATCCTAACATTTTCTAACTATATAAAAATGTTAAATTAAACTTGGATAAAATGACAATGAATGAATAGTCAAGTAAATTTATTGTGTCCATCACAACGTCGGTCGACATTAAAGTGCCGAACAAAGTTATCAATTTGCAGTGTCATGTTAGGAGTATCAAAATCACTAAACATTCTCGAATTAAAATAAGTCAGTTTACACAAAGAGTCGCATGCTGTCGCTAAAAACGCAGTCAAATGTGTTTAGTATCCTTAGAACCCAAAAAAAAGGGAAGATGAGTAAAATGTTTGACAAAGTAAAATTCAGTTTAAGGAATCACCTTTTGGTCGACTTTACTAACTTTAACTTAAAAATTAAGTACATGCATACCAAATACAACTTTCAACAGCAACGATTCAAGGGGCACAGCCTCCTCTCATTAGGAGAGGTTAGGGACATATCTACTTTGTCACATACATTTTACGTTAAACAAAAGCGTAATCTAAAGAACTTTTTTGCACCGCAACTTCGGAAGGGCGTCGGGTGTCATTTTTGAGGCTGTATCGAGTCTACGAGCTGGAAACGTCACAATTTGGGTCTTTTTCCAGATAAAATTTCTGTTTTTACGAAATATCTAAATGACAATTTAAAAAGTTGTTTCATTAATCTGCTACTTACGTATGTTGTCTGTCACTCTCTGATAAAGTACGACACTTTCAGTATTTCTAAAACGCAACGTTTTAAAGTTATTGCGACAGTTGCAAATAGGTAATTAGTTAAAAATCAATTAAAAATTAATTATAATTATCATAAGTTGATCGTGTCTATTACTTTATAGTCAGGTATTTTTTTTAAAGAAGAGGCAATAGTTTTTAGCGCGCACGCCGTGCTACTGAACACACAGTGTTCTATTGAGGTGCCTTGTTATAATGTTTAAGGCGTGTCAGCTAAGGGTCCGACATAAGCCCGAATCGCCATAAAACACAGTGGCATACAGTTTTCATTTGTGAATGAGAAAATCAATCGAAATGTAAGTTAGTATGGCCAACGTAATCGTTTTATATGCTAGATATTTAATATGAACGACAGCTTCTGCAATGACACTGCTTGCTCACGTCTATTGCGCAACACAACGCACTAAATTTAAAGCCTAAGATAGTCTGGCGATAGATCATTATGGCCATCTCGAATTAGCAGTGATCGGAATAGGTACTTAGCTTATAAATATAGTATGATAAAGACCAAACTTAATTAAAATAGGGATGCGTATTAGTCTATATCAACAATTTACCACCAGAGTGATCAATGCAAAAGCTACAATTTGTCTTTATAACTATTAGCTATAAATTTTAAGCTCTGTCCGAGTGTATATGGCAAAAATGCTGCACCTACTTTAATGTGGATTTTTCCGTTTCAAATCTGGTTTTATGCGATTATGACCTGGTGTTTTTGATTTTTGTTTTTTTTTTTATAGTTATATTCTCTTTGAAAACGAACTCTTTCATACGACTGAAAGAAAAATGGCACTACTTATTCCGATCACTGCTGATTAATTTGATAGCGAAACAAAGTATCCGTCGCGGGATGTGATTACATAAAGACTCATCGATAAAATGACCGTAGATAACTGTCGATTATTCTTTAGTTCATTCATTACCTTTACATAAGGAAGAAACACTTTATGCTTAAGTAAATGAGCTAAAAAGATACTCATCTTAATCCACTAATATAACAGTATTCGAATTAAATTGTTTCTAATGTAAGAATAAGGAATGTACTCAATAGTAAAAACAATAATAAATTACTTCTTTCCCGCGTCGTAGCCAGGCAAGATGAATCGAAGAGCACACTTCAGTTTCTCGTTTTGTTCTGGTTCAAATTTGGAGAGATTCTGACGGCAGTAGGGACAAGATTGTGATCCAGTTGACTTAAAAGCCAGTTTCAGACAACCCTGAAATAAAAATAGATATTTAGTCAAAACAACAATGTATAGCTGCTAATGTTTAGCGTTCGTGTTTATAAAGCTAAAAATGCATTTTGGAATCCAGCTAGAGATGAAAATGGTTTGTAACAAGAAATTAAGAGCGTTTCCATTCCATCCGTCGTGAGTAACAAAGCGATTACAAGGAAACGTTGTCCGCATAAGAAGCATATACGAGTCTAAAAAGGTAGTAAGAGAACATTTGGAAAAGAACCTTAAAAAACATATAAATGCTTCTGAGCGGTTGCTCGAACGTAATAATTTTTTTATCAAACACTACTTAGGTACTGCCGTGCGCTTTGATGAATTCGTGATTGGTGTATTACAGTAGAGTGCGCCGCATACAGGCAGAAAGGCAGTGCCTACCCTAGAAAATTATCCTACATATAAGTATCACAAGATGAACAAGTTATTGTATTTTTGTAATTATTTATTTATCTAAAAAGTTACAAAGGCGTTACTATCAATGCCGCTCCGAATATTCTGTCGCAACTGTGAGTATTCAATTTCTCTATACATTTTGCCTAAATGGGCAGAATTCCGATCTGCCTACCCTAGGTGTGTGCATAGTGAAATTATTTGAACCGTGAATTTATTCATGAAACCAAACAAGTTTCTTTAAAAATCAAGGCTCATTCGGGACTAATTTCACTATGGGCATCATTATTCAATCAAGAGTAGACGGAAAAATTTTATTTACGGCTACCACCACAGTTCAACAATTCCGTGCGCTTCAGGTGGGCTTAATACAATAAACCTTGTTCCGCAATATTTAAGGCACCTGCATCTTATTAGTTCCAGGCACGCTTGAGCGGCCATGGCACTTTGAGTCTAAAGTGGCAACCAGATGTCATTTTGTTACTTCCAGCCAAATTCAGAAGGGCAAGGCGTGTTTTGGTATTTTACAAGACATTGCCCCCAAATGTGCAGGCCCTGAAAAACTGTCCTTAATATATGCTGTTTGAGAACAGCTTCTGTGTGGGGTATGTTTTCAATTTCCCTGTCCTTTTAGTAAGCAAATATTTGCGAAATGTCGTATCAAACTCAGTAAGTCAATGGAACAACGGCAGAATGTATGCTTTTTCAGGACCGAAAATAAAAAAGAGAATTGCTTAAAATACCCTTTATTTTAAACTTATGCAGAAATCCATTTATTTTACAATTACCTAAACACGAAGCTATTGTTTGTCAGGCCAGATATTGGTGTGATTTCCCAGTGCAGTACACACAGTACACAGTACACCCACAGTTCTTCCACACCTTGAAGTTTTGGAATACATGACACTGCTAATACTATGACATCTGTGTCTACGGTTCCCTCCAACACTTTTGAATGTCTTAATGAAACCACGTCAGCAAGATTGAGCATCATTCGCGTATCGGCCTCTTCGTGATTGCATGGTGCAATTCCTTCACTGGGGGTAGTTTTGCTGGGAGCTTCGGAGCCATAGTTCATGGCCAGTTAAAGCTCAGATGAGCATTCTGAGTTGGGGCCTCTATAACTGTTGTAGCTTCCATGACAGCCTGGATCGGCATTTATCGTTTTATCCAAAAACGACACCAGACTCTGCTTTGTAACTCACATGTGGCCACTAGATTTATTTTTTAGACTGGCGGAAATTTGGTACTTTGACCCTCCCCCCTCTGACACGGAGTAATGTGTGGACAATGAGCTTTTTGGGCTCAGGTTGGTCCATATAATATCCATGCCAAGTGGCATTGCTTGACGCAAAATTGTAAAGGTCGCCAACAACGATGCTCAATAGGACCCCAGCTATTCGAGTCTTTTGACTTTATGAGAATGTATGAAGCAAAAGAAGTGTGTCAGGATTCTGTGATTTCTACCTACCCCTACAGGAAATAGGCGTGACTTTATGTATGAAAGCAATATTATTTTAAAAACGTTTTTCTTATAGTCAATTTCATCCTGAAAACAGTGCCCGACAAAGTTATTGTATGCAGGCGGAAAGCTAGTTTTGAATATTCAAAGTTTGTATGGTATGTCGTGAGGAGTTAAGAACTTTTGTTCTTAAATGTTTTGAGCTCAAAGTCGAATACTCGTATGAAAGAGTCATAATGACAACGTCTGCTTCAATAAAAGGTTTTACAATAGTTTATTGGTACTCACCATACAAAAATTATGTAAGCAAAGTGTAGTGACAGGGCTGACAGCAACTTCTTGACAAATAATACACAGGAATAACTGAGTGACTCGTTCCACGAATTCCTTGAAACAAAATAAGACGTGAATATCTAAATTATAAAGACAAATACGAGCGAGCAAACAAGTAGTACTTTACTTTTACTTTCTTTAAATATGACATTTTTGCATACCTTTTTACCTCGACTGTCACATACTTCCAAGCATTCTTCCCAAAGTTTAGAATTCTGTACGTCAGCTTTGATAACTTCTATTTCATCCATACTCAATTCGCTTTTTAACTGACCCTTGGGCTTTGAGGTTTTTGGACTCTTAATCTTAAAAATGCTAGGAATGTGTTTTTCTTTTGGACTTTCCATACTTTTCTTTGAGGCTGAAATAGAAATAACATTTATAACAAATATAGCATGGTAAATTTCCTGTCACAGTTCAGTCATTGTGAATTATCTAGTCTAACATACAAATAACGATGACAAAAGTATGTTCGGAAGGCTGTCGTAAAACCGACTAAGGAATCATGTCTCGTGACCATAGTGAACCACCTGCCTAGCCTCGGAGAGGCGTATGTCCAGTAGTGAACTTTTATAGACTGTTAATATGTATGTGTGTGAAATAAAAATCTTGTACTTTTTTTAGATGCTGGTTCAGTCTTTCTTATTTTTCCGGGCGGGGAGGATGCTGCATCAGATTCTGATGACCGATTGCTTTCGCGAAGAGCTCTCTTTTTGCTTGCTTTGGTAATTTTACTATTTTTTTCTTTTTGAGCTTTCTTCTCAGCCTCAGCTTCGAGATACCCGTCCGGATACTGAAAAGAAAATACATGTAGTCAATTACAAAATTGCAGTTTCGCATAAAAATTCGATATTGCTCTACATAGTAGTACACTCAAGCAAACATGTAAATGTGAACTTTTTGCCGGAGTACGGCGGCGAAGCAAAAGAAGGGTTAAGATTTTAAGTATATAAGTACGTGCGGATGATCCACTGCGGCATCGTTTCTAGATCTGGCCGATTTTTATAAATTAGTCAATAAACGCCATCGTGGTGTATGTATGTCCGGCCCTTTGATCCGTGTGACCTCTACGATGCCACAGACAATGCTGTACCCGAGGCCACATTCTGGTCCTCAAGAATTTGATGTTTTTGCCATCGACTCGCTAAGAAGAAGAAGTCAATAGATTTTTCTGAAGTGAAAATGGACAGGTCATATCTATCGCAGGGCCAATAATCCCTAGAGCAAGCGGGTTCTGAGTGGAGACCGCGACTGGACAAACACAGTATGGGATGACCAGCTAGATGGAGCGCCGATCTGCATTGGACCCTGCGTGTTGGATTATGGCCCTTACCCTCTCCCAGCGAGAGGAGATCGTGTCACACCAGAGTGGGGACGTGAAAGGCTTTTAATGTATTACATTTGTACGAACAAAATATTTATCTTCTCCCACATCATATTTTCCTTAATTATGAAATTAAAAACTATTTCAAAGTCCCACAATGCGCCCAAGTCCTTTGTAACGTCCAGTATAATGCGCTTGGTTTACATACTTTCAGGGTGATATCGTTAATAATTAATTATTCTTTCTTCTTTTATTAATTCTGTTTAAACAGAATATCTGAAGTTACTAAGGGGTTGGACGGACTCCCGAGTATGTGACTCGAGGTCCACCTTGGACAAGCTCATATATTACTGTTATTGCCTATCTTTTGTACAAATCCCTATACTGTCATAGAAAAAGAAATGTATGAAACTAGGCAAACGGGTATTATGAAACTCCCCTTTTCTGTTGAATCCCCTCCCCAATGAAAATAACCTTCTTTACCTTGCATTTGTAAAAACTACTCTTGTAATTGGTAAACTGGAATATTTCAATTTAATATATTCCAATTTAACAAATGCAATCTTGATTTTCCCCAACGAATGAATAAATTCTTTGCCGACAGTGTGTAGCTAATAACAATATAAGATTAAAACCCAAAAAATCCGACAGCATGTTGCATTTCATAGACGCCAGGTAATTCCTTACCATAAAACCAAAAAAAGAACACCGTGCACTGCAAAATCTAGTTTAGGCTACAGGATGCGCCATAGGAACGGACATACATACAGTCGAAAAACATTACCCTCCTTTCTTGGGCGGTCGGGTAAAACGAAATATATTCCATTAAACACTTACCACAATAGGGTACTGCTTGGCACCAGGCTCCCAGGGTGCGGGACTGGGGTCGTCCCTCCTCAATAGGTATTTCCATACACGGTAACCAGACAATCCTTTCTCAGGATAATATTTCACTACTTTGTAAATACCGTCATATCTATAGAAAGGCAAGCAACCCTTTAGATGGTTTTGAAAAGCGAAGAGAAGAATTGGGTAATATAGCGAAAGCTTGTCAGTGGCATAATGCTAAATCATATAAGTTTGTCGTTTATTTTACACAAACTTCTGTAAATTTTCCAAATTAACATAAAATAGAACAAAAATAAATAGGGTTAGTCTGGGATATACGCCCCAGTGGGATAAACGCATCAGTACAATTGTGTGGGATGTAATACGCGTGAGTAAAAGAGTGCCTTATTTTACGAACGCGCATCCCCCTCACTTCACTCTGCCACGAGCGTTGTCTCGTAAGATTGTGCGCAGGAGCGACAGTGACGAATCAATTAGTGATTTTATTTAGGGGATGATTGTCGGCCCTCTATAACTTTGCATTTAACAGGTAAGTTTGTTATATTTTTACGTCTGAATAAGGAGTGAAGTATGTAGATTATAATTAATAACATTTTTAGGCTAAAATAAATGTATTTTATTTTCGAAGGCATCTATCCCTGAGAAAAGGGATATGTGTCCCGATATGTTTAACGATAGTCGCCCCTTATGGCATCCCTACTTCATATGAATGCATGCTGGGCTTGCTACATCTTATCTTTGGGCGTATTTTAATGTATATTATATGATTCAGCAACCGCCTGTGATTACTTGGACCAAGAACACATTTGACTGCAACTATAGCAGAAATGCAAGATAAAGACGTAGCGTCAATGATATAGCAAAAAGAACCCAAGATTATAGCTTTCCTGAAGAAACAGCTTTATTACAAATTAATTCATTCATTCATATTTCGGACACCTACACCAATCATCTAGTCCCAAACTAAACAAAGCTTGTACTATGGATACTAGATAACGGATAAACATACATAAATATTTATATACACATCCATGACTCTGGAATAAATGTTCGTATTCATCATACAAACATTTACCCCTCGCGGGATTCGAACCCGGAACCGTTGGTTTCGCTAACAGCGTCACTATCCACTACACCAACCGGTCGTCGAATTATTTTTTAATTGTCTCTTTTTTATTAATGCATTTTTTTTATTTTGGTTTATTTGTAGTAAACCGTGAAGAGCAGACCTGGTAACCTAATACACAGGTTTCCGTAGTTCAGGCACCAGTCTGCACATAGAATTATAAAGTCCTTAACTATATTTAACACTACTGTCCTAAGAATGCTTATGATGTGGAGAAAATAAATGATTATATTATTAACTTCCCATAAACTAAAAAAAAAAAAATTTTCAAAATGTTGTTTCTTTAGGAAAGTTGTTTGTATTCACGAGTACATGCATATTTTTGGTATCAAGAACTAATTGAGTGACCCTATATATAATAATAATAATGTTAATTAAGGACTTATATTGAAAATGTTAGTTTTCTTCAAAAGACATATATCCCCCAAAAAATTAGTCTGGGCATATATACCACAAGTGAGGCGTCAACTATCCGATATGTAGTTTCATTTTCAACTCAAAATATACGATTTATTTATGGACTAGTCCACAAAAAGCAATACGAGGTGATTAAATAAAGGCTTAAAACACTTAATATTATTGTCGGAGTCGTATTATTGGTATGAGTAAAATAAAAAAAAGATGGGCATATATCCCGGATTTACCCTAACTCTAGAAAGATCAAAGACTACTAATATGAACTGCGTTAAAAAGTAGTCAAAACAACATAATAAACAGACAATAAAAGGCCACGTTGAAAATTGTTACTCGAGACTGTTGGGACTTGAACCCTCTTTTGAAGGAATTTTCTTAACGGGCGACAGGGAATATGTGTATAATGTTCTCGACCGCCTGCCTTATGGCCTTCTCTATGGCCGGATCGTAACATTTCATGTAAGTTGTCCAGTCGACCGTCCTTCAGACGTAACACTTCAACCTTTTTTGAAACGTCCCAGTGCTATTTGACTACGCTACCGTACCGGTCAGCTTTTACTGGCAATGTTACGCTTGACGTGCGGCCGACTGTATACCCTACCACTATTAAAGCTACTTGAACAACTGGCACAAGGTTATTAATATAAGAGAAAAGTGAGACTTTTTATATTAGGAGTTACTCACCGAATACCCTCTTTTGGCGCATACTTCGGGAAATGTTTCAGCATCTTATATGAACGCACCACCCGCACAGGTTTACCACTTCGCCAATTTTCACGAGCGTCTCCGCCGCATTCGCTGATTTCTTTCGCAGCGCAATTTCGAGCTAAAGCTCTATTGAAAATTTAAAATTTTATAATACAAATCTCATTTACAGCACAACTACATTTTTAGGAAAATGAAGGATAAGTTAATTATATCGGAAACATTTATATAGGCGACCAGATACTCACTTATTTTCTCTTGTAAGAGTTTGGTCACACGACTGCTCGGCAGTTCTCTTATTGCCTGACAAGTCCCGACCCCCGCTGCCGGTGTATGTGAATTCGTTGCCTCTATCAACGTCGTCTTCATAACCTCCTGCAATAAAAATTATCAATATAACCACGGATTTATATTGATAATTTAGCATAAAGAAAGAAAGAAAATAATTTATTCACTACTTAAAACACATAACAATAGGTACATTACAATCACATTGTTAACAAAATAACAACTAAGCTATGATTTGCATAAATATTGCTATGTGTGCCGCAGAAGTGAACTATATATATATATATGAATATAATGCTTCGCTCAAAGAGTCGCACCAGTGTGGGATGTCGGTGTGAGGAACTACATCATGGTAGGTATTGAGGTTATTGTAGATTTATATAATATAAAATATTGTAATATTAAATATAAACTGTATTGCATAATTAAAAGGTATTTTGTTAGTGACGAAGTGTGACGATATATGACTCAATATTATGGCTATCTATCACTGTCACCCATAAATGCTACTATGACTACCTACATCTTTTGGAGTCCTAATAGCCATTTTTTATTCATAAGAGAACTGTTTACAGACACATGCATTATATATTATCGTACTAAGTTACTCGATTAGTCATATTATCTGTAAACGATTACTCTCAGTAATACGCTTTAAGTGGTATCAAATTAAAGTGTCAAGACTCGAAAAAAAAAAGTAAAGTAAGAACCAAACAATTCGCACTATTCGGAGTTATGTAACAGGAGCCTATCTATGCCTATCAGTTGTACAGCTCAAATATGGTTGATTGGGTTGTGTTAGGTTACAGGCGTGTAGCTGGGTAGCTGAGTTAATGAGGAAATATTTCAAATACAAACCAGAGAGAACAATACTATAAGCACCCTCTACGTCACGCCCATGTATACCAGACACGGGTGGTCTATGTATACCCGACTCTGAAAGCTGAAAATAAAAGTAACAATTACCATTATTAGAAAAACAACAATATGAAAAAAACGCTGTGATAAAACGAATTGAAAAATCCATCTAACCCATAAATATAACTTGAAATTTATCGCGAAATCTGACGATACCTTATTTATAAAAATCGGTTGAGGTTTCTTGGTTCGTTTCAGATGATTGGTTGGAATAAAGCTACTGAGGATCTGTTACGTAATTATATTATATACGTAAGTATAATATAAAAAAATTTTGGAGTCTAGACTTGGAAATTTTATTAATTTCTTCTTTCTGATGTTTTGACAATCTGAGGTGTGCTGTGGTAGTTTAGGTTTCGATAAAGAGACGATGCTACTTTCTATGTGATATTTGATTGAATTCCCAAAGTATGGAGCACTTCCATACTCCATAATGGGATGGATACGGGATGGTGAGATCGACCAGGACGTCAGAAATCCAATCAACGCGTGTTGGATGAAATGGCGACAAGTCACTGAAATAATATTGGATGCCCCTCAGGTTAAAGGGCAACATTTATAAATCCATAAGAAGACCTATCGTAATGTATGGATCGGAGTGTGAGGCAATGAAGAAAAAAGAAAATTGCATGCAGCAGAGATGAGAATGTTGAGATGGATGAGTGGAGTAACGAGGTTGGATAAAATAAGAAATGAGTATGTATGAGGGAGTTTATGGCACCCGTAACAGAAAAGTTAAAAGCAAATCGTTTGGCTTGTTATGGACATGTTATGAGGAGGGCTGAAACGCATGTTACTAAGAGTGATGAATATCGATGGATGGAAAGGAAGAGGAAGGCCACGGAAAAGATGGATGGATTGTGTGAGGGATGATATGAACGAAAAGGGCGTGAATGATGAGGTAACGGCTGACAATGGAGATTGGAAAAAATAAGCATACTCCGCCGACCCCAAATAAATTGAGAACGGGGCAAGAAGATGATCATGATGGAAGTGTCCCCGGAAATGACTCTACAAAAGGCTAAAAAATTACTTATTATCTACTAGCGTCGCCCGCCCGCATGATATTACTTTATCGCGAACTCTTCCTTTTTTGACGTATTTTGTATCTTTTGCGTCCTTTATTCTCTGGTTTTTTTTTGTGTTTTTATACAAAGGGATTCAAAGATGTTTAAATGGGAGGTTGACATAGGTGAGGTTGGAGTTTGGTTTTAGTTTTCAAAACAGCCATGCATAATGTGTGTCTCTTAGAATATACTGAACTAAGAGATGACAAGTGTATCAGTAAAGAAGACGATAGACAGTTGTTAATGTCTGACTCTAAATTATTAACTTAATTAAATTTATTAATATTGCACTTTGGAATGTTGTTACAAACCTGTATGCGAAATCTCCAACACATGCCTACTTCGACGCCGGGAATTGGTCCAAAATGATTTGGGGGCATTGCACTAGTCTTCGTTTTACCTAAACAAAATTTTTAAAAAACATTAATTTAATTAGGAATAAGTAACTACCACAATTATTGACAAGAATAGTGGACCGCATAAATAAACAAACAGGCGAAGTGCGAATCGGGGATTGAGCGATGACTGTTCGATGCTATTAGTTGTTTCACTGTATTTCTAAATGTAATCGATCATCTACAACTTTGACAATTGCATCTAATTGTACCTACAAATAAAATAACGTAGTTCCTATAACTGTAAACGTAGAAAATCCTAATAATATCTGCTTAAGACTTGTCTCAAGCAAATATAACTAAACCGCAAAATGTAATTTGTCAAACAACTTTGTTTTGTTGTTCTTCTTTTTCTAATCTGTCTACCAACCAAATTTCATCCAAACCCGTCCAGCCTTGAATAGGTATTAAATAAATTAGGCTTGAATAGGTAATAAACATACAAACAGATTTCGTATTTATAATATTAGCTGAATATTTTTTAAGTACAGCTTTATAAGACAGCACACGTAACTTTCGAAATAAAATATTTAAAATCGACATTCTACTTTTTAACTGATTGCCGTGTAATGTCAAAGCGGTGACTATGAGCGATTTGTTTTAGCCATACAACCGGACTCTGGCAGTAATGGTCGAACGTAATATAGACGACCGATTGCCATAAAATAAAAAGTTGAAGTTGAACGCTTTTGAGGATTTCATACAAAAAGGACCCTGTGTCGTTTTGCATTCTGCGGTGTAAACAGTCTCCAAAGCCACAGTATTCATTTATTTCGACGCCCTTCTTTTTGGTAGTTAATGTCGTTTCCCGATCCCAGGCTACCTCTCCGTCAAATTTAAATATGATCGATTCAGCAGTTTTTAGGCGTGAAAGCCGGACAAACAGAGACAGATAGCATTTATAATATAGAATACTGGAAATAGGATAATTAATTTAAATTTTGAGGAATTTGTAACTGTAACACGCGAAACTGAGTATCTTTCAGTAAGAGCCAGAAAATCTTATATTTAAATACCTACATTCACAATAATTTATTTTGTTATTCTTTAAGTTCGAATTTGAATTTAGATTTTTTTACATCTTAACTCAAGTCACTCTCTACTCAAATGTAGTTTTTGAACTTTCGATTAACATTTTCGTGATCAATGTTTAACCAACTTCAAAATGAGGAGGAGATTCTCAATTCGCCAGAACCTTTTATTGCTTTCAAAAAATAATAACAGGTTTTGGCGAAAATTTTCCGAAATAATCATAAAAAAATTAATTACCCCAAAACTACAAGAAATCGCTGAACATACATAGGAGTGATTCGAAGAGGTCTTGATATCAGGTATCTGGATTTTCTCTTTTATCGTAGTGACGATAATGATGATTTGGGCCACCCTGTATTCCTATTAATGCCAACTTTTACTGAAAGATCTGACTTAACGCATACATCTTAAGTATTTACTCACCAACACAAGCCATTCCTCTGCCCCAATCCCTGCTGGTCTTAGAACCAGATGTCTTTTTTGTTTGTTTTGCAGCTCCTGGAGCAATCACGTCATTAGGGTCCCGCTTACATAATGGACAGTACCAGTCTTCCTCAGGCAGCTCCTTAAGTGGCGGACTCAGGCATTTCATGTGATAACCCTTATTGCACTCATCACACAGGACTATCTATAATTATAATTTATGAACGGCGTCTCAGTAAGAATTTGAATTTCAAAAACTTAAAATAATGTATTAGTTTAAAGTTTTATTTACTTAAGAATAAGAATAATTTCTTTGACCCATTTAGCGACACATATTATTATTACATATGAAAATATGTATACACAACAAAATTGGGACCGAGTGAGATAAAAGTAGTACACAAAATAGTTTCATTTAATAGGATACGTACTCCTATCTCATAATGCAGTTACAATGTACAATAAAAAAAAACCTAAGCAATGTTTCACTTATAGACTAACCTTAAAAATTAATTTTCGGTGTCGCAAAGTGGTATCAAATAAGGTCTCCTTCTCAGCATAAGTTGCAGTCTAGAAGTTAGACTACAACGCTGGTTTTCAGTGGAGCCTAAGCCGAAAACACGGACGCCGATCGGACACTGACGGTAAGTTTAAACAGTTTTTTTAAAATTACATACTAGATTATTTATTCTATACACAGGTGCTGGGTGATTATAATAGATACGTTCGTAACGAACGAATCATAACTATAGTAATAAGTCTCGAGATTGCATGATCACGAACGGACCACAAAAAGGTATTCTTCGATATCGGACCGCGGGCGCACCTGTCAGATGAATGAACAGGATTATTCCTGCGCATCGCACCGCACACGATAAGTGCCTACCTACAATACGTGAATAAAGTAATATTGTGAGTTCAGAGAAAAAAGTGGTAGGTAAATGGAAATGCAGTTTACTTGTAACACATTGCCACGGCCTCCATTCGTCCACCATCATGCCCACAATCCCACCCCACTTTTCTTTCTACATATGTATGGAGGTCGTGATGATGATATTTACACATGAAACAAAATAAATAATAATATGATGAATAATAATAGGAATACAAACAAGAGTGCACCTTAAAAGATTGAAGAAATTAACATACTGCTGCTGAATTGGTCGAAATTTACATTCAATTGCCTCAGTTGTCTCGGGGTGGTTTATATAGACCTTAGTTTTCAAAAACCCCCAGAGAAAATAGGCCATACAAGTATTTTTTTAATCTGTTTTTCATTTGAGGCTTTGTACACCCTGGGTGACTATGCCAGCCTCATTGATACATTCGCCTTTTTAAACCTCACTCTAATCACAACATCTTGGCGGCCAGTTGTGGTCTCCAAAACAAGAGATAACACGACCAGAAAACTTGATTGTTTTACGTGCGGTGTAATAGGTGGCGCAATCCTATTGAAACCACACCTCATTTAAATCATCATCATCAGCTCGTAAACATCCAACTGCAGGGATATAGACCTTCCCTCCTATTATGAGGGAGTATGGGCCATACTCCACCACCCTGGCCTCGCATGCCTTTGAATTTTCATTTCTCAGGCGTGCAGGTTTCCTCACGATGTTTTCCTTCACCGTTTAAGAGTAGTCGAGTAAATGCACATAAAGTAATTAAATTTAAAAACTCATTGGTACATGGCGTGCCTGGGAATCGAACCAAAACCTCCTAAATTGGGAGTCCGCATCTTAACCGCTGAGCCACCGACCTGGCTCATTTAAGTCAATTCCGTATAATTCTTGCCAAAAAAAGTCAACATAGCTTGCTACATTCAGCAGTCCTTAATGCAAAATATACTGCAAATTTTTGTCAAAATTAATGTACCTATACCTGCATCAGTGGCCATTTAACCGATATTTTCTTTCATGTGTAAATGTCATCACTACCTCAATACATAAGTACAAAAAAGTTAAAATAAAACATTAAAGTAATACATTTTTTTTAAGTTTTAAAAATTCAAGTTTTTATTGAGACAGCCTTTAAAACTGTTATACGGAGTTCGACAAACATGAGTTCAAAATAAAATGTCATTCAGCATATCAGATCCCTTTAGACCCAGTCCGACGTCCCAGATTGGTCAGACGATTTAATTGGTAGAACAGCCATATCACAAAAACCTTAAACATGGCTAAGTATTTAGCAATTGTTTTAAAAGCATAATCACAAATTCATGTGTAGCTCCATGATTACACTTGTGTTTTTAAACCTCTAAAAACTATAAGGAACCAGCATAGATTTTAACATTCAGTGTTTATTCTTGGCAGTATTTATATTAGATACTGTTTGTTTTAGGCACTGGCCTAAACAATATTATGTGGTAAGACTGTAAGTTCCTCCTATAAACTTCAAATGTTTTTGTATCTATGCAGTACCTAGTTTAAAAAAATAGCTAAATGAGTTTTATCATTCTTCAGTGCTTAAAATCTTATTTCTTACCTTTTCAGGATTTTCTTTTCCAGAACATAAATAGCACCCACATTCCTTGCAAAGAGTATCCTCATCATCACGGCATTTTAGACAATTTAAAGGTTGAGATCCTAAAAAGTAACAAATTTACATAACTCATATACAGAGTGTAAAAATTGATACATGGGTACGCGACCCCGGCTTCCCGAGCTATAACTGTATCAATCCATGTCCTTCAAGCAGTAATTTCCTAATTTACCTTTTCCTGTACCAATTCCCAAAATTCCCTTCCTTTACGTAGATCCCTCCCGCATAGCGGACAAAGTCTGATTTGGCGAGGAAGGCAACCCAACGCAGATATGCAAAAGGGCTTGGCCGCCGCGGTGTTCCAGGAAGTCAAGGTGAATGGCCTAGGGCGATTGTAGAGGGCATAAAGTTACCATCGGCCAGACACATCATCTGACTTCTTCTCCAGTCGTAGCGGTTTTCCGTTCCACTGAACCGAGGAGTGGGAAAACGAATTATTGCGCCTGCGTTTCCGCGAAAGTCGGCGCACCTTAAAATATCCTGCGTATCTGACCGCTTTGTTTAATGGACTCCGATCACGCAAAGTCCAGTGGCGATGGGATAGGTAGAGAGGTCTTTGATGTAGCTAGGCTTTGTCCGATTCCTGTACATGTGGGGTTCTGAGGATGTGAGTTCACGCCGCGGTTGCTTTCGCAAATTTGGGACGACAGTTTCGGTTCGGCAGCACCTGGGATGACAAAGCAGCCCTATTTAGGAAGGCACTGCTTTCCTCGGTTAGACGTGGAGGGCTAGAAGGCTAGGGTTAGTTTGAAGGGTGGTAGTAACCGCGGCTGCCATCATGTCACTTTTAAACGTGGTCGAAATAACAAGAAAAATATAAAATTTATGAAGACACCGACAATGACATTCAACGCGTAGAACGTGAGAACGCTTATTTATAGAGATGGCAACGCCTGCCCTGAACGCAAGACTGCCATAGTAGCTCGGGAACTTTGTCGCTATAACGTAGATGTGGCTGCCCTTAGGGAAAACTCATATTGTCGTGAATACACATCTCCGACCACGTCACCACATTGCGCCTACATCTGGATAAAGACAACTATCTTAATGCCATCAGTGTTTATGTTCCAACGCTAGATATTAAGAAGTTTTATGATCACGTAACTTAATGCCTTGACAGCATAAACGCCAGAGAGCAGATTCTATTGCTGGACGATTT
Source organism: Oegoconia quadripuncta (assembly GCA_949316235.1). Classification (NCBI taxonomy): domain Eukaryota; kingdom Metazoa; phylum Arthropoda; class Insecta; order Lepidoptera; family Autostichidae; genus Oegoconia; species Oegoconia quadripuncta. Next base: position 28,661,318 of record OX438742.1, read on the forward strand.
CAATGCCAGAGTTGGTCGGGATTATAGGGCTGGGCCCGGTCTGCCTTTAGAATATGTAACTTCATCGGTATCGTCATCGATTACGTTAACCAATGAGAAACCATCAAATTTCCGAGCGAGCAATGAGCCAACCAATCACATGTCTAAACGTAATCGAACACGATAACGATGAAATTATGTAATAGAACCCCTGGGTAGACACGGAATCGGTAATATAAACTGCAATGGTCAGTTGCTACCCAGTCTCTGTGCTCAACACGAGCTTGCAATATCGAAGTGTTGTCAGACTTGCCGCTAAGCACAAGACAACGTGAATGCACCAACGATCCAAACACTGGCATTTCATCGATTATGCAATAATCAGGCAGAGAGACATCAGTGAAGTACAAGTCAGAGCTGTTAAAATACGGCGGTGAGGGAATGTACACGTTGCTTTGGAAACTTTCGTTCGCATGAGGGAGGAGGAACGAGTCCCAGATGATTTTAAAGTGTCTCGTATTAGTGCTCTATAAAAGAACAACAGTGACCGATCCTACTGCAACTCCTAGTGCGGTATTTCGCTTCTCTCAGCTCCTGGAAAAGCCTTTGCCAGAGTTCTTTTAAACCGCTTGAAGACATTGTCTGAAAGAATTCTGCCCGAAACCCAGTTTGGTTTTCGACCTGACCCAGCCATCTTTTCTGTGCGACAACTACAAGAAAAAAGAATAGAGCAGGGTCGTCAGCTGTATATCTGTTTTGTTGACCTGGAAAAGGCATTCGACAGTGTGCCTCGTGAAGCACATCCTGGCCGACATGGACGCGGCGGTTTACGAAAGCATCAACTCTGTCGAACGGGATGCCGTCTGGTCACGCCGGACCGTGGGGTCGAAATGCTACGGCAAAACGCACATCGACGGGCGCTGACGCTCAGGCGGGAGCGCCCGTCAAATCGGACGAGGACAGAGGAGACGGCACGATGCCACCACTACGCGTCCGACCAGGACTCCGCCCAGCAAACGCTGGAGCCGCGACTAATACTGGCGAGCGAGAAGGGTTGGAGGGCAGCAGCCTCCAGCGAGGCAGTCATGCTCCGGAAGGAGACCGTAGAGCGGGATCGGGAGAGGGCCGATCCGGCCGAGAGGCGGCCAACACGCTAACCTGACCCTGTACGTCACCCGACTGTCGCGGTCGGCTACAACTCGGTGCGATGAAGTGCGACCGGTGGGGTGCTGTCCCATCGGGCCTGTCGCGCTTCATATCGCTCGCTGACCGCGGTGTGAGGCGCGAAAGCGCCCCCGTGGAGGGCGCGCTAGCCGCCCTCCTGGATCGTGCCACCCCTGGTGAGGGTAGCAGGGCGGAGGGGGACCTGGAGCCGCTTATGCGTTCCCAGGTTTTAGTGGGTATCGCTCCCGATATAGAGAGGAGACCCACATAACCGTCTCACCGTCCCCGGGGCGAGAGGTATGCGTAACGCATTTCCCCGCGAAAACAAAGGGTGAATAAAGGGTGTGTTCTAGCGCCGACACATTAGCAACCCATTCATTATCACTACGTGGAAGGTGTGCTTACGTGCCCACATTGCTCACGGGGGTTAACCGCAAAGATCGGCTATGTTAGCCATCTTCGAATATACCAACGCCAAACCGATTAGGAGTCGAAGTGGTCGCCATGGTCGAAATGGGTCGCAAGTAGTATCATTCTAACGTAACGATATTAGTAAGTCCAAGTTTTCAAAATGTTTGTACAACATCGTCACCATGTCGGTCTAAGAGAAGGAGCAGAGGACGAACATTCCACTACTCAGTTCCCTGTCGCATAGAAAGACGCCTTGAAGCTTTTAGTATGGCACGGACTCAGCATTAAATAATTGGGTTCTATTGTTATCATCAAAAATTATTGAAAATTATTTTGTGCAATAAAGAGTATTGTGACCCCTGGTGAGGGTGGCAGGGCGGAAGGGGACCTGGAGCCGCTTATGCGTTCGCAGGTTTTAGTGGGTATCCCTCCCGATATGGAGGGGAGACCCACATAACCGTCTCACCGTCCCCCAGGCGAGAGGTGTGTGTAACGCATTTCCCCGCGAAAAAAAAGGGTGAATAAAGGGTGTGTTCTAGCGCCGACACATTAGCATGGGTAACCCAGTGTTCAATGACACCGCTACCGTGACTCAATGTAAACAACATTGGGTTTACGATTCGAAGGTCGGGGGTTCGACCCCAGCGGGGTATATGTTTAAGTACTCGGTTTGGTTGGTGGTAGGGCATTTTAAATGTCCGCCTGGCTAGCTACCACCATCTTATCTAAATCTGCCGCCAAGCAGCAATGTTAATAGTATTGTTGTGTTCCGGTTATCAGAGATAAGATCCATATATCATAAGTCAGTCCCCCAAATGTTTTGGGGTTTCCGGGTCAGTACAATTCCACCTTCGACCTCATCTTCACTTAACATCAGGTGTGATTGAAGTCAAGTACGAACGGGACTTGCATAAAAAAAAGAAGATTTTATAAATTTCTCTACAAAACAAGCCAAGCCTGGAAAACAAAAGATTTCTTCTTTTTTCTTTTTTTAGGCACGGCGGGATCTTACTTGACCTCAATCACACCTGATGTTAAGTGAAGCCTCATCTTCGAAGGTGGAAGCGTACTGACCCGGAAACCCCAACACATTTGGGGGACTGGCTATCTTATCTCTGATTATCTCTTATTCCTAAACATGTGTTCCCGATATCATGAGCAGACCAGCTGAAGTCTCGTTAGATAGCAGCATTATAAGGTGCCAAATACTCTGGAATCTGCCATCAAATCTCTCTATCTACTGTGGCGTATAAGGAAATACTGCCTCATGAAAAGGTCAAGGAAATCACGGTTTGGAAGAGGCTAACGACCAACAGTGGTCTGGTATACGACGACGTGAGTAGATACACTTACGTTTTTCTGGTTGAATAAGCATTATTTTCTTTTTATCCTCAGTCCTTTCTTCCAGTGGTGTTACTTCTTCGATAGCAAATATTTTGTCATGAATTTTAATTTTTGTATCATTTTGTGGGATAGATTCAGACCCTAAATACAGGGTTCCTATGAGCTCATAACTGGTTCGCAATTTCTTTATTTCCCTCACTGTAAAATCATACCTGAAAATCGATTAGTGTTATGTATTTTTTTCGATAATATAGATTAAATTAGTGGAAACTGTTTTGGCTTATGTGTTGTATTTATTTTACAAACATGTTGTATTAATATTAACTGTCTGTTACCCAGGAATAAAAAAAATGTATTAAATTTCTCTCATTTCAATGCACTTTCGACGTGCAATAATGCTACTAAAGAGTATGCTCTCTTCCCGTGGGTGTGACCGTGAGCATAGCAGCATTGACCAAAAATAATCCGCAGCGTCATCGGCAGCGGCAGGTACAGAGATGGCCCGATTAGGGCAGAATCCCTCAATTAGAATGTGATTCAAATCGCGTTATGAGAAAGCTATTTCCAACTGTGGGCCGATATAAGCCTATAGTAGATGTGTATAATGCTTAGGGGTATCCATTGGTTTTTCATAAAAATAAAAATATGAGATTTTACAATTTTATTACAGTTTTGCAATGTTATTTCAATAATAAATAATTTATGATAATGATGATAATAATGTATTGGATAACAATTTAATTGAAATATAACAATTAAATTGAAATAGCACTAATTTAATTTAATTTGTGCTGATTTGATGGTTCTTGTTATCTGACAATAAATGAATTTATTATTATTACTTTTGAACATATATTTTTATAGCCGCTTTTAGAGATCTGTTGACGCCCTTGTCTTCGGAGTCTTCAGATGACAAAAGAGCTGGTAGTTATCTCAAGCAGTGAAATAGACTTGTCTTTCAAATAGGTAACGCTGACAGGCTTGGGCACGGCAAGCATCTCGAACACCTTTTCTACATTTAAGGAGAGTAGAGGGCGTGTCGGGTCTATTACCGGATTCTATTTATTTATTTTTTATTTACTAGCATGCTTCTTTTTCTTTTCCAAGTAAAAATACTGCTGTTTAGGTACTTCTACATACCAATGGCCTTTTTCAGCAGGTTCGTCAGAATTGTAATTGATCATAACCCTTTGTCCCGTATTTAAACTGGAAATATTTATGACATTCCGAGATCTAGGCCTAATTTCATTTAGTTTACAATAAATGTTCGAATCTTCTTCACTGAAAAAAAAAACAAATAAGGCTGGTGTGGGATTGATATTATATATTGCAACAATATACTTAAATCAGTTAAGACCATATTTTAACACTAGAGTGAAGTCTACAAACATTTGAAATAATTAAAATACTTACTCAGTATCAAGCTGTATTTTGAAAAGAATCCCCACATCTTTTGTGGCATCATTTTCCACTTGTTTTTTATTCACATTCGGGTTATTAAAATATTTTGCTATACCTGTCTTCTTTGATTTTGATGAATTATCATCACCTGGTGTACTAGGTGGTTTGTTTTCTGAATCACTTTCTTTGTCAGAATTTGGCTTTTTATCTCTTGTCTTAATATTATCAGAAATCAGATCATTTATATTAACATGATGTATATCAGGATCACACACTACTTTAACAATTTTTCCTTCAAACCAAGCACCTAGTTCTCTATCTCTCATATCAATTAAATCACCAACAGCAAAATATGAACTTCTTGCATCTAACATAAACAGACAAAACATAAATTGTAATATAGAACCACGGATCAGAAGAAAGGTGTGTACGTAATTTGGCGAAACTAAAAAAAAAATAATTTCCTATGATTACCCAGTATGAATCTGGAAGGTACTGCTACAAAAGTAATTAATTATATTATTTTGTATGTGGGAGGTGTGTGGCTATTTATTACCTAAGTGAGCGCATGGAGCATGTATTTACAAACGAGCCTGACTTGTTTTGAGTGCTTCACTTTCACTCTTAATAACAGTAGAGTACTTCTATTTTTTCCGTTCTATGTAAATAATTAAAAATAAACACTATTAAATTAATAACTATAGAGGGAACATACCTGTATAATCTATTTTCTTGTCATCACTTTTATCATTTTCGTGAGTTAATTTCTCTGTCTTTTCAGGTTCAGACAGTGCATTCGGTTGGGCCTTAACCATAAGTTGAATAACATCATTCAACTTAATATTGTAATCATGGAATGTGTAACCATCTTCAAGCTGAAAAATTAGTGTCCAAAGGAATAAGATTAATTCCGAAGAAAAAGGATTTCACTGGGCGCTTAGAATAATGTCAAGAATAAGTATTCTCAATCTTTCCCACAGAATCAGTAGTAGGTAGCATAATGTACTTGATGATCTGTTTGGTGTTGTGGTTAGAGACTCTGACCGCTATGTCTAAAGGTCGCGTGTTCAAATGTCGCTGTGTGATGTATGATGAGTATGGACATTATGTACCTGAATTATGGATATGCATGCGTAAAAATAGGCAATGTTCTTAGCTCTGACCAAAAAGATACCAATTTTAGAATTCCCCAAGGAAGTATTTTAGGCCCTACCCTGTTCTTAATTTATATAAATGACTTGTGTATTTTAAAATTGCTTATGGCAAAATTATATTATACGCCACAATTTGCCAAAAATGCTATAGAATCCGGATGCCGTGATCAATACCAGGCTTTTTCACACGACCTAAACTCTAGCTGATTCTGACTTAATCATATTGTGGCAAGCAAACTGGGAACATTCTTGATTACTAAAGGACTGCTACTACAGTGACATCCAACCCGAAATTCCGAAGAGACCTCTTCACCTTAATAAAATTCACATTAGAGATTCCCAATTTGTGACTGTGGTGTTGAGGAGGGATCTACGGATCATATCTTTTTCAATTGCCCTATCCAACCAGTATCTTTATATGATATACTTCCCTATGATATCCCTAGACCCATTAACATGAAATCCCTATTGTTATATACAAATTCCCTTTTTGTAAATATTTTATCCAAGTTATAAAATTATGAAATTTAAGTATATCTTATTCTTGTTTGTCTTCCTTTCTGTTTTAGATGGCTCAAACAGGATCTAGACCCATACTTTGGCGCAGACTTCATACTGGTCAACTTCATTCTGTGTTTTAGCCATACAACCGGACTCTCGCAGTAATGGTCGATCGTAATATAGACGACCCATTGCCATAAAATAAAAAGTTGAAGTTGATATTATAAGCCGACAATACTGCCCTACTATTTTCTGTTAATTCAGAGCAATAAGTCTACAAATATGCACAATTAGATCAGGTGAGATTGTGGTCAAACTGGTATCCAGTTAAACATAAAAAAAAGTAGGCTTTTTGTTGTAAATAAATGGCTACAGTGGCATCTCCTGACCTTGAATATGGATAAGACGATTTGCATAAAATTTTCTATGAAGAAGTCTGCTCCATTAAAACTGTATGCAGATCAATGTGAAAACTTAACAAATATATTATGCAAGTGCCTAGACTTTCAAGAGCCTGGTAAAATATTTGGATATTGTAATCGACAAAACTTTTTCGTTCAAGCTACAAATAGACTAAGTGGCACTATCCAGAAGTAACATTGTTTTTAAGAAATTGCGCACTATTACAGATAGAAAAACAATTCTTTACCTTGTTTGTTCTACTTTATATTATAATGTAATGACTGTAAGGTTCCTGAAAATAAATAAATACCCACTGCTGCTGTGCTCATTGGCACTTGTTATACTCAACATCATATCACTTATGCTTATACAGGGTGTGCCAAGGAAATTCACTTTGTGGGACTATAGTACGCACTTCAATAGAACCTTTAATGCACAAGAAAATGTTTAAGAGCCATGATACTCACACCGGCATGGGAGTCATGCAAACCTATTTTCAAGAAGCTCAGATTGTTGACATTGCCTGCTCTATAGCTTTATGAATTACCAGTATTTGTCAACATTAAAAACTTGTTTTGACACTTGTTATACTTGACATCATATGACTTATGCTTATACAGGGTGTGCCAAGGAGTTCACTTTGTGGGACTATACCTAGTACTTTGTGCATACCACTTCAGTAGAACCTTTAATGCACAAAAAAATGTTTAAGAGCCATGATACTCAAACTGACATGGGAGTCATGCAAACCTATTTTCAAGAAGTCATTGATGTTAATGAAAATGCGCCATAGTGAGCCTCAACGTAGCGACGCACTCGGCGTTCCAAGCATAATTCAACAAAAGATAAGATCCCAGGAATGACATTCCAACTGATGGCAGGAGCCATATGAATTCACAACACAAATTTTAAAGTGTTGGCACATTGCTCTTTTTATTTGAATTCAGTTTATAATTTTTATGTTGGGCACGATGGATGTGACTGGGGTTGAAAATGTCCGGTATGTTAGCGCAATTGAATCTGTAAGACCTTGAATGTCTCAATCATGTCTCCTCTTATACGTCAATCCCTCAATGACGGCAGTTTCATTAGGTATTTTTGTACTTTACTTTGTAGGCTTTTCTTTGGACACTTTTCTATTACCAATACTAATTCTCACGAAACTATTCGCAGACTATCGCATGAAAAAATAACTAAAACACCATTATGTATCAACTGTGTTGAAAATCTCACTCTTCTATCTTCATCTCATCTAATGGTTATAGCGAATTCAAATGCTTTCCTCTGAGCTACTGCATGTTGACAGAGATAACAAACCGGTTTTAGGGTGGGACTCCATCTCTGGTCACGTAGCTGAATCATGCGACTATAGAATTGATTGTAAATAATATAAATACACATCATATAACTATGCCAGAAAAATGTTAACCGCTGTTGTGACCTAATAAACAAGTTTATAAAACGGTGGTTGTGGGAGTCAATTCCCAGCACGGTACATGTTTAGTATTCAGTTTGGTTGGTGGTGGTTGGTATTAAATTTCTGCATGGCCAGCTGCCACCATCTTATCTAAATCTACTGCCAAGCAGCAATGTTGATAGCATTATTGTAGTGTGTACCAGCTGTTTGAGGTAAGATAGTTAGAACCCAAATAACTCGGGATTCTAAATGACCGTGTTTATACCTTCGGCCTTATCTTCACTTAATGTGTGACTGAGGTTCGAAACAGAAATATTTCGGACACTTACAACAATCATCTAGTCCTAAGATAAGCAAAGCTTGTACTATGAATACTAGATAACGGATAAAAAATTAAATCAAAATATTTTATTTCATAGGATAAAATTATCATTTGAAAACGGCACTATTAATATTATATTTAAATTTACGGCTCATTCACAAAGCTGACTCCCCAGAGAAGAACGAGAAGATATTAATTTCCTTAAACTTATCTCTAAGAGACACTCTAGGTCCTAATTTATAAATGGTACAAACAGCACGCTTCTGCAAAACAAAAATGATATGTATGTCAGCAGCGTTTCCCCACAACAATATGCCATATATGACATCAAGCTGTGGAAATAGCTAACGTAAACCAGTTTTGCAGTATGAACATCTGTTAAATTTCAGATTTTTTTCAGAAACAAGCTTTTTCGCTAGTTTCTCAATATGAAATTATATAAATATCAATGACTCAGGAATAAACTTTTATATTCATCAAATAAATATTTACTCTCCATGAGATTGGAACCCACAAACATTGCTTTCTCAAGACAGGATCACTGTCTCCTACACCAATCGGTCGTCAATGATCCAGAGAAAGCATGCATAACCAAATTGATATTTTTTAAGTATTTATAATTACTTATTACTGTTCCATTTTAAACTGTAGTTTACCTAAGAAAAATCGCAGTTATGCATCTATATCAAGGTGGTCAGATTTTTAGATGTAGTTCTAATAGAGCATTGTAAGGAATAAATGTTTTTTTTTTAATTAGTATTGTGAATGTATAAAATAAATATGATATTTCTAACAATGTAACGTTTGAAGTGGCGAAATGTGGTTTATTACTCTAATCGAAACGATTCATATTTTATAACACCTGAACCGTTGTGTCATAAGATGGATTAAATAAAGCTTCTGTTCTTCAATTTTATTCTTCGGTTTTTTGTAATTCTTGGAATTTAAAAGTACTTGCCAGCTTTCCACCGTAGAACAAGCGTTGCAATTTCACATCCACGTCAAATTTACTTTCAATTAAACGACGTAATTCTTCTATTCTGGTCAATTTTGATTCCACTACAACAATACTATCAGGTTTACTGAAATAGCGCACTCGAACATGCATTTTTTACAATAATAGATACACTTCGGTAATCGCTTTTAGTTAAATTCAATCGTTTGGTTTCAGTTTATTTCATGTGACATTTTGGCATGTGGACAAACTGACAAAAAAGGCGCGAAATAAAACTTTTTTTTTTACTAATAAAGGCTTGGCATTAAAGCCATCACCACAGGAAAACATCCTGTAGTCATTCTTTACTAAAGTGGAAGAATGCTATGGAAGATTTTGCGACTTCTTGTGGGAACCGGAAGGTTTATTTATATTTAGGGTGTCCAGTAAATAGCACGACAAACGAGAAGGGAAGATAGATGAAAGGTTGACCTACCAGACAAAAAAAAATAACCTTAGTAAAAGTGTCACCGTTTTCAAGATATAAATTTTTTATTTTTTTTTCTTAAAACTGCCACTTTTTCTCTGTTTGTTGTTGTTATGTGTAGAAATAACCAGATATTTTTCTTATTTTTTCTGTCAAATATTTTCAGATAGTTGCTGTACCATATTTAAATATCATTTTGTTAAATACATGTAGGTAACCCTGAGAAAATAATTTTTTATTCCTAATTTTTTTTTTTTGAATATTGTTTAATGAAGTTTGACCTTCAGCGGTGAGAAAAAAATGTATTGGACTGCTGCTGCACATTCCCTTAAAAATTTACCTGTTTAGTAGGGATTTCAGAAAGGTAAAATAAAATACACCTTTATTTTTAAATAAAAAGATACAGCATTTTTTCCGTCGAGGGGTCTGGTTCACACTTAAATCCAATATTCAAATTTAAAGTAAAATTACATCTTTTTACTGACCACTGAAGTGCTTAATTGTTAAAAAACCTTGAAATTGTTATCTGCGCATCTAATAGTGACAAACCTTTTCATGACCTTGGAAATCGGAATTCGAAAAATGGTACACAATGACTAATAGCATCTCTTATTTTTCTGTGTGTAAAGATGTTTGCTGTCTTGCTCTTACGATAATTAAAGTATGCATCCTTGGCCTTTGCCCCGCCCCCTTTCTTACACAATCAGTACTGTCCTTGACGCTCTCTTGTGCACATCTCTCTTTGATATCACTGTTGTTTTGTTGTCGTACTATTTGCCTTTCAACTTGGACTCTGATTTGCTTAACGATTTGGGTATTGATAATTGTGATATCACTAACGATTTGGAGCTCTCTTGGACTTTGTTTTATTTGTTTCGATTGGATTTTGTGAAGTTGAACTGTGTTGATTTGCGTGAACTTCGGCAATGGCGCATCAACCTCACACGTACACGTCGCATGAATATGCGGATATGCACCTGATTTATGGTGAAAGCCGCTGCAACGCCAGAGCTGCCGCAAGGCTTTATGCTGAGCGGTACCCCAACCGCCATCATCCGGGCCATGAAGTGTTTAACCGAACTCATAGAGCAATTTCCGAAGGACGCATACCTGGACAACGTAGCGGCGCAGGACGGCCTGCAACAGTAGATGATGACATTGTCTTGGACGAAGTCGAAGAAGATCCATCAACTTCGGTGCGAATGATTGAAAGGCGTACTGGGATACCAAAATCCACCGCTCACAAAATCTTACAACGTCATAATTTACATCCTTACCATATTCAGCGAGTCCAAAGTTTGCAACCAAGGGATTACCCGGCCAGAGTTAGATTTTGCCGAGAAATATTAGAAAGGCATCAATCTGATCCAAATTTTTTTGACAGAATAATTTGGAGCGATGAGTCAGCATGCAAACGGGATGGCTACTTCAATCTTCACAACCTCCACAGTTGGCAGATAACTAATCTACACGAAATGCGAGAAGATCGGTCTCAGTACCAGTATAAAATAAATTTGTGGACGGGAATTTTTAATGGCCAAATACTGGGACCCGTTGAACTGCCGCCAATTCTCAACTCTAATAATTATTTAGAGTTCTTGGAGAATCAATTACCAATTTTATTAGAAGATGTCTCGCTAGAGCAGCGGCGTACATTGTGGCTCCAACATGACGGCTGCCCTGCTCACTACGGCATACAAGTAAGGGCTCATTTGAATGAGCGATACCCCCGCCGATGGATCGGACGATCGGGTACAATCGCGTGGCCCGCTCGATCGCCGGATCTAAATCCCCTAGATTTCTTTTACTGGGGTTGCTTGAAGGACAAAGTCTACAATAAAGCTATCCAAAACGAAGAACACTTACGACAACAAATCTCCTCGGCTGCTCAAGACATTTCCCAATTAAGTTTGAGAGGATTAAAAAGATCATTCCTTAAGAGGTGCCGAGCTTGTATTAGAGTGGAAGGTCGGCAATTCGAACACCTATTAACTGTGTTTGAACTTATGATCGTAGAGAATACAAAAATATTAAATGTAAATTTTGTTTGGTAATAAATGTGTTCATTTTTAATCCAAAGTGTGTATTTTATTTAACTTTTGCTTATTTTTAAATAAACTGGCTTAAATTTTAACTAGTTCAATAATAAGTAACGCTGCTAAGCAAAAAAAGAAAAATTAATCATCAATTACCTTTTGACCGAAATTTGCCACTTTGGCAGAAAAAATGCTGTATCTTTTTATTTAAAAATAAAGGTGTATTTTATTTTACCTTTCTGAAATCCCTACTAAACAGGTAATTTTTTAAGGGAATGTGCAGCAGCAGTCCAATACATTTTTTCTCACCGCTGAAGGTCAAACTTCATTAAACAATATTCAAAAAAAAAAAATTAGGAATAAAAAATTATTTTCTCAGGGTTACCTACATGTATTTAACAAAATGATATTTAAATATGGTACAGCAACTATCTGAAAATATTTGACAGAAAAAATAAGAAAAATATCTGGTTATTTCTACACATAACAACAACAAACAGATAAAAAGCGGCAGTTTTAAGAAAAAAACATAAAAAATTAATATCTTGAAAACGGTGACACTTTTACTAAGGTCATTTTTTTTTGTCTGGTAGGTCAACCTTTCATCTATCTTCCCTTTTCGTTTGTCGTGCTATTTACTGGACACCCTGTATAATATTCTGCCATTATTAATTAAGCTTCAAAACTCAGCATGCTCATATCACTAGCTGAATTCCCACCAGTAAAACGTTGCCGGTGCCAGCGCTGGGGTTACCAAGTTGCTATGAAGAACGTAAAATGTTAACTCTGTTCCGATTCTTTTGGAACCAATATTTTGTCATAAAAGTATGACTCTTGGCACAATTTCTTCCTTAGGTCAGGTAAAGACATTTTATGACTTGGCCACCCTATAAAAGATTTGCGTGTGATTAATTCTCATTTTAATAATGCTCTGATAAATTATTAACTCCTCATATATAAATAAGCAAATATAGGCTCCTAGGGGAGCGCAGTGTCAGAATACTTGACCTGTCTCCACGCCCCCCAAAGTGGCCCTATTGTTTTATAGCATATTTAGGCTCGTATTGGTAAACTGCTCTGAAGATAGAAAACAGTCTTATGACCAGTCTCAAGTAAACGTGTTGATTAAAAACAAGTACAAAGCAAAAAGGTTTTTTGGCCAGCATCGTCGGTGACAGCTTTCGATCTCGTGTCTTACGACTTCTTGTGGCGTAAGCTGTAAAACGTCGGTCGCCCGAATGGCTACACCGACATACTGAAGTTTTAGTACGGTAACCAGATTAACCATGTGAGATAGGCAGACGCGTATTCTGAGCTGTACAGGATGGAGTATGGGTGAGGCAGGGGGCCTACCCTCACCGAAGCTCATTAACCTGTACATGGAACAACTGGTCCGGGGGATCAGCAGCATGCGTGTCGGTTGCGATATTGGTAACGTGTGCGTTAGCAACATCAGCTACGCGGACGACAAAGTGCTACTGGCGGCGCCCTCGGTCAGTGCGCTTAGAGCTTTACTCGGTGCTTGTGAAACTTATTCTGTCTCGCATAGTTTCTTGTATAATACCAAAAAATCGCAGTACATAATTTTGAGAACGGTCTAATAGTAAGGGCCTAAGTTTATAGAAAAATATAAGGCCCACCCTTGTCTGTGGAAAGTATCAAGTGCGGACTTTAAGAAAAAACAAAAAGGAAAAATGATTATTTTTTTGGAATAGTTCAGAATCAACAGCATCATTATTAAAACTATTACATAAACTCTTTATGGCAAGACCGTGTATATGACGCTACACAAAATGGCATGAAAGCTATATAATAAACAAAAACCTTTTCGTTTATTATATGGCGTTTTTGTATATTAATTATTTTTGTTTATTTTTTAATTATTTTTGTTTATTATGGCTTTCATGCCTATTTATCATAATAAAGTCTGCCAATGTCAATGTTGATGAAGCGTCCCGGGAAAAGTACAATTACTAAACGCAAAAAAAGCTCAATAAATAAAAAAAAAAACAAATAAAAACGGTTTATGACAGTTGTCCCTTGTTTTGACACTATTAGCTAATCTGCGTTTTTGGTCACAACCATGGACTTATTATTTAAACAGGACTGAGTACTCGCCGCTGAAAAACGAGCCGAGCAGGATGTGTAACGTAGAGGCCGTTTGTCTCTGTCTAACAGGGTGACCACAATATATTTGTTACTTGGGACAAATGTTGTAATAAAATATTTGTCAAAAAACTTTGGCGTTTTGACATTAGCCGGCGTGAGCCATTTATTTCGCATTTCTTCATTTTTTAGGAAACTGCAATAATAATACAACAGTCAGGACCCTAATCAATCACACATATTTCACATATTTCGACTCATTTCAAGAATTCATGGGCATCCTACTTCTTTGATTTACAAAAATATTATTTTTAGCTTACCTGTGGAAAGATATGTTGCAACCACCATAGGATTCACTTGGGCAAGTATAAACGCAACACTTTTTCACCATTTTACTCCTTTTACTTGTTATAATATAACAAATACTTTAAAAAACTTTTAATACAAAGAAAATTCAAAATCACACCGAACCGCCATGACATGACATGCTTTTCAGGGTTACCATAAAAATAACAAAATCGAAATAAAAATGTATGTTTTCTGTTTGATTTAAGAATATATGAAAAGAAATTAATGCGAATGTTATTTGTTTATTTATAATTGTTAAAATAACATAAAAATATAAGTGTTTCAATGGAATTTTTGAGTAGCCAAAACTGTTGATCATAATCATTTTTTTTGCTGGCAAGATGTAAGAATGAGACACACGGCCTCCGTTATTTCTATCTCTCTCGGCTCGGATTTGCCTTTGTGTATGGTGCATCCAATTTAATACCTTATTGCGTTGACATAGTGATCATTTTCCTAAATGATTCTTTTGATAGTTATCAGTCCTGTTTAAATAATAAGTCCATGGTCACAACTGGCAACTGTCATGATTCCACGGAATTAAAATTTAGACTACAGATCGAACTGTGCACACTGCCCACGTATGGATAGCTCACTCGCCTTCACAGGCGCCTACTCGTAGTCTCGCGTGTTTGTCTATGCATTTGGTAATCCCGTAAATATAGGTTAAAAAATTAAGGCCCGTATTACTGAATAATATTCAAGCAGAGATCTCCGCTTGAGGATAGTTAAAAAGGGACAGCTTTATGTAACTTTTATACATGCATCTCTTTCTGACTATGCTTAAGCGTAAGTCTACGCTTGAGCAACGTTCTAAAATACGGACCTTAGTTTAGAAACTTGCTATCTTGCCAATTATACTCATTCGGCCTGCTGAGACGAAGTGCATTGGGGCGGGGGTACCTTACTCTTTAATTATTAGTATTGTATTTTTTTTTAGTTTAATTTATCCACATAGGATAGGCAAAGGTTATGCACCATACAGCCTCGTCGTTGGTAATTTGCGTATTAGTGTTGTATGTATAAATTAAACATGTCTTCCATTAAGATTCTTCTTTTTATTAGACTCTTGAAAAAAATATGAGGATACGGGAAGAAAAAAGTTTCATAAATAATTTATCTTTATTTTCACATAGAAATTTTAGTCTCTTCCAGAATGAAGCATTTTTGTTATCGGTTTTTTCTTTTAGTCGGTAAACAACACTTACTATTTCCGCCGATTTGTATAAAATGGCGTCAGCCGAGTTTTTAGAGCAAGCTTTGTCTACAGACGTTGACGAGAACGCAGTCAACGCAATCGTAGGTTCTCTTGAAAACCAGTTAGTTACATCAGTTTCCTCAGTACCATCGTCACATAACAACATAGTGAATGTTATTCCGGGTCATCTTAGTAATATTACATCAAGTGTAAATCCTATTAATTGTATACAGAAATACAACTCGGACCCTATCATCGGTGGTGCAGTTGAAAGTGGAAATTATCAATCTTCAAATAGTGGTGCTATTAATGCGTCATATAATAATGTGCCAGCGTCTGTGCAATCTGCTATTTCGCAAACGTTAAATGGAGCCGTGCCGAACTGTAGTGAAGCTCTAAAAGTTATTTATTCTCAAACCTCTCAAAATTTATCTAACCCTACAACTCGTGTTACTTTCCCCACTCAATCGTTAGCCAACGGTTGTCTCGGTTTGTCATCTCAGAATCAAATTATTGTGCCACAATCCGCCAACAAGTTAATCACCATGCAACCACCACTGGTAATAAAACAAGGAACAAATACTGGCCAAGTGGGTATGCAGCCAGGAATGGTGACCGTACCAATGACAGTCAATTCTAACATGCCTGCGTCCATACCTAATGTAATGACTTTGAACAAGCCAGGAGGGCAAAATGTTGTTGTAACTACACAAAACCTGGGGTCTGCACAACCAACAATCATTCCTAATGTTCAGATTTTGAATATGAGACCTGGAGCTCCAGCAGTAGGTGCTCAAAAGTCAGTTGCAACTGTCTCACCGAGGGTGGTCATTGGAGCGCCTCAAGTCGTTGGAACTAGGGCAGCTGCACCAGGAGTAAGTTGGGAAAATATATGTTTCATTATTAAGCACTCCTAAGAAAGTTTTCGTCCTAAGATATTGGCTATAGTACAGTGTATTTGGGTGCCTATATTGATGATTGTTTATTTAATGTTGTGATGGATGGTAACAGTGTCTGATTGTAATCATCATCCAGTTCAAATTTAAAGGACATAAGAACATTTTAAGTGTGCAGTATCATAAACAATAGAAAATTATTGCTTTTCCTGGCAAACGTAATTCCAGAAAACAATTGGAAACCTAATTGCTTGTATTTTCTATCAAGAAAGTTGAACATGCCCATAGTTAAAATTCAATTTTAATTATTAAGCTCACTTACACACATCAGTTAGTTTGCCAATCAGTTGCCTCTATACCATGACATTGTTTATATTTATGGGCTTATCTTATTTTTGTGAGAACACACATTTGTATGTTCTGTTAATGCAGTATTGAAGGAGGTTGTGTACAGTACTATACATTTTGACATGACTGATAGGCGACATATCGCCATCATGAGTATGAGTGATGGATGAGAACCTTTAATGAGAGTCACTGTGAGTAATATTTCTCATTCTATTGTAATATCTTTCTTTAATATAGGCCCCCATGATTGTGTTTAATGTGCTTTTGTATAATGCCTATCTTTGGTCTATAATGTATGTATTGGGGATGTTATGGGTAAATGATTTAATTCTTTATAAAATTAAATTCTGAAAAGAACCACGCAATGAATGTGAAAACTAAATTCATTTGTCATCCCATAAAAATATAAAACAATAATTAGTTATTTTTACTAATAGGGTTTAAATTATCAAAAAATCTGCCACATCCAAACCAGAAACCTGTCATGGTGTTGGAGCGAAGTGACCAATAAAGACTAGCCTTGATTGTAAGAAAACTAAAGTACACATTTAAATTTTTTGAAATTGTATTTTTAGCTGGAATGGAATCAACAAATTGATTTTTAAAAAGTTTGAAGACTTGAGAATTAGCAACAAATAAGTTTTGCAATTTTTTTTGTTAATTAAAAAAAAGTCACATAATTTTATCAGCTCTATCAGATGTAACATCAGACTTTACTTCCATCTGTCTAAGATGAAACATTTTATTGCTTAATTTAATAGATAATTGTGTAAAAAAAACTTGCAACTAGACTTATTATGGGTCTATTAAATATAGGAACAAAGCACCTAAATATAGAACTAATTGTCGGAACATATTTCTAAAACAAACTAAGTGTAGATAAAACCTTTCCAGATAAATTGTTTAGCATTTACACACTCATTATGTCTCCCTATTGTGGTTTGCTAATTGATTGTAACTCCTAAATTATTCTTAACACATCATTAGGTTTTTAAAAGACTGCGCTCAGTATTTGGAACATGTGGTTTGACTAAACCATGTGGCTGAAATTTTGATATGGCATTGAAATTCATCCCAAAATTAACACACATCCTAGGTACCTAATGAATTCTTAGTTTCGAAGATATCAAACTTTTTACTACCTAGGTATATAGGTATAATACATACATTAAATTCATATTATTTTTAAAAAGTAATTGCACCTGTGCGAAGCTAGTGGGTTGCTAAAATATATAAATTAAATTAAGTTTAATTGGCAATCTATTTGAGATTGGTATGAAGCATAGGTAATTTTTCTGTTATGAAAAACTGTCTTCATCCTATATTCAACAGTACTATGCAAAAATTACATTGCACCTCATATGATTATAATGTTAAATTCATTATTACCCTTTCTTAGCTGCACCGCCGTGGTCATAAGGTGGTGCATGGAAAATAACAAATTACCTAATAAGAACACTAAAAGTAATTCACACCAATGGTAAAATACTAAAAATAATGTTACATAATATACAAAATACTTATCTTAAATTACACTTAAAACATAAGTAATTAATTATCAGTTATAGAACTTTTGGTATTATGAACCCAATATTTCTATTGATTTTCTGTTTCTAATTTATTGATAAACTGCATCTTTATGTGATAGAAAACCTTGTAAGTGTGTCTTAAATGATCTATTGTATTTTTATTAATATACTGTCCAATAGTTTAACATTATTATTTTATAAATAAATAAATATAAATATCCTTAGACACCCAGTTTAATCAACTAGACTTGGTGTGGATATGGATGATCTACTAAACAAATACATTTTTTTGTAAATGAATTCATATTATAAATGAAAATATGCATAACTCTGTACACAATACACATGCCCCTATTCATCATACAACTATTTAGTGGAATTCGAAGCGGCGACTGTTTGGTATAGCAGGCAGGGTATCTAACCACTACACCAAACAAGTCATCATTTTAAATTTGTAATAGAGGCTAAATTCTAAATAAAACAACATCTAGTAGCTATGCCACGATGTTACTGCCAGCTGAGCAGTTTAGAACAGAAAACAAACACAACACAAATAAGCCATGACAAGCACAGTTAGTCATTAGACATTAGTAAATACCAAGACAAAATAATATCCTATGTCAATATGGACTGGCATTGCATTATCTTTCAGCTGCTATAGATTAAACATAGAGGTTACTTATCTATCACATCCAAAAAGTTCAACTTTGTCCATTCCGTGTGTATTGTGGATCAAATTACTCCCCTTCATGCTCTGTATAGATTTTTAATCAGGTGATGGAAATTAATGCTGTAGCAAAATTTCAACCAATTTGACCGAAACTACTTGTTCCATAATACTGAGTGCCTTTGTAAATATTTTTTGTTGATTTCTGAAAAACTGTGTGGTGTTAAGAGACATCCTTACATTTCAGAATTTTCGATTTAGAAACATAAGATAGTATGTAAAGTGATTAATGCAATGATATTATAAAGTATAAAGTTTGTTATCTGTGCGCAATGCATATAGATACCAAATTAGTTCACAACTTTTACTAATGACTAAGAACAAAGTTACAAAAGTAAAGAGATAGATATCTGAAAACAACTGCGCTTCTAACCTAACCTCTAATAGTATACTTAGAACCAGTGGTTTACACAGTGTTTTGTCACAAGGCAGACAAAATGATAAAATTTGCTATAAATAAAATAAATAAGATGTGTAATTTTTTTCGAACTAGACTATGTACATATAGTAACCCTCAAATATATTGTGGCGATATAGATTATGATAAAGAGTTGTCAAATAGAATGGATATTTTAAAAAGTAGGCGATAACCAAAGCTAGATAAAAAGTAGAATTATTTTGTGTTTACTTTCCTAAATAAATTGTTGTAAATGCTGTGGCTAACCTTCTTAACAAAGTGGAATTTTTTTGCATAATAGCAGACTAATATCTTTTCAATTTAATGACATATTAAAAGCTACAGGGTTCAGTGCGAGTGCGAGTCAGATTTGTGCACAGAGGATATCGTTACAAATTAATGCAATCCATTCTTGTCTGACCTTATTGGAGAAAATCTGTTGTATATAAAAGGAAAGAGGTAAAAATAAATAAATGTTTTATAATTTAAAAAATCGCTTGTGATCCCTAAAAACACTATGTAAGATATTAATTCGCCGACTACAATCATTATTACCTACAATGTCATATCTGCTCTTTTAATTTATATGTGTGCGTGCTCTCGACATCTGCACTCATGACTTAACGCCTGTTTTATTTGGGAGTATTTTCAAAAAATATTTATATATAAAAAAAGTACAAATGGTTTTGTATACCTACTTTCATGTGATTTGAGATTTCTTTTTCTTTTGATTGGTGAGCAATAAAGTATTTTTTATTTTATTTATTTACGTTTGCAGCGTAATTTGTGCACTTTCTAATTACACATGCCAGCATTTTAGGTAAACTGTAAAACGTGTAATGGTCATTGTATTGTTTTACGCGAACTAAAATGAAAAGCTACAGTTGGGTCATATTTGCGTCTACACCATGGGTGCGTTGATAACATATCTATCTTTTTTCTGTATATAATATCATTGGATTAAAGAAATTGTTTACGAGTGTAAAAACCTGAAAAGTAAAATAGGAACCTTTAATGTGTGTTGCTTTCCCCCTGTCACAATGAACTATCTCTGCAGCCATATGAATAATATTTATTCCAGTCTTTGAGAAATCACCAAAAATCCATTACAAATAAATTTAGTTGATATAAGTAATCTAAAAACTGAGCATTATTGCATGGCAATTTGTATTTAACCTTACATACATAGTGGCATGCAATGATGTGGACTGTACACAACTCTGATATGCACTTGTCTGATTTTGTGTTTTATGTTTATTACAAGATGACAAACATTGCATACTACTTCTTTTTGAGATTTAGAGAGCCATAACATCCCTACAGTGTATGAAAGCTTGAAAATGCAACCTACACCAAAAATGTAATAGCTAAATTATGATAATGAGTTATGTTCATGTTGTAAATACCCAAATATCATTACGAATTCATTGTTTCATGTTGCATGTATGGTACATATTAACAAAAACATATTAATAGAAATTAACTACATACCTACTACTTTTAACGAAGCAGTGCGATAACTATATTTTTGATTTGCTTGACAATAAGCTGTGTAAGTTAAGAAACCTACATATTTTATTCATATTGGTCTTCTGTAAATATAATAGTGCCTGATGAACTTATCAATTAGGGGATCTCAAATTAGGATGTGAGAGCAATATATAATAACTAAAACCATGATTGAATATTCAGCCCTTAAAAAAAAACACGTATCAACAAGGTATCAGGCAAGTAAGTGTGTAGAGTATTTCAAATTGTGAGCAGTGAGTTGAAGCTGCTTTTCTTTTATGAAGGACGTGCTACAGAACTTTTTTTAATAAAAGGGCATCACTTGCGAAGTCTGGAAAAAGCTCAGTCAAAAGATTTATAAAAATTATACATGTTGTATGTATATCTCGGCGTATATAAAATCCGACGATCAAAAACTTGTTTATAATATGTTCATTCTAGATTTTTTAGCGGTTAAATTTATAAATTTTTGAGACAGTTGCTGTGCTATTACCTATATTTGAGTACATTAAAATACACAACTGTCCCTTGTGTCCTGAAACTTGAAAATTGAGGAAATTTGTAAAACGACATATTTCCTCAATTTTCAGGTAAACTATACAAGCTAAGAAATAGTCAGAGACTGAATTATTTATGATCCCTACAAATGAGTACTAACTTTCATTTTGATACGAGTTATAGTTTCTAAAATATGGCGCGTCAAAGTTTACAAAAACTTCGGCGATTTGCAAATTGAAATATTTAATACACAGTAAACAATAATTTTACATTTACTATATTTTTTACAAGCAATACATTTAATTATCATATCCGTCATAGGACGTCTACTGCTGAACATAGGCCTCCCCCATAGAATTCCAGAGCGACTAGTTGGAAACGGCCTGCATCCATCGATTTCCCGCGACCTTTATCAGTTCGTCTGTCCACCGTGTGAGTGGACGTAATACGCTACGCTTGCCGGAGAGTGATCTCCATTCGAGAACTTTAATGCCCCATCGGTCATCAGTTCTTCGAGTTATGTGCCCTGCCCACGGTCACTTCAACCTGATAATCCGCTGGACTATGTCAGCGACCTTCGTTCGCCTACGGATTTCCTCATTCCTGATTCGATCACGAAGTGAAACGCCTAGCACCGCCCTCTCCTTAGCTCGTTCCGTGACTTATCTTTCTTATGAGGCCCATAGTGAGACATCACGTTCCAGTGCCATAAGTTATCACTGGTATAGCATACATTGATTAAAGACTCTCTTCTTCAAGCACTGAGGTATTTTGGATGCGAAGACTTTGCGCAGTTTTCCGAACGCTGCCAATCCGTCTAGGATTCTTTGACTGCCTCTCTCTCGAAGTTGGACCTGTCTAGTCGGATTTCTTGTCCTAAATAGACATACTCGCTCACAACTTCGAGAATGGAGTTCCCAACTGATATTGGTGTGTGAATTTTCGTTTGGTCAATATTCATTTTACGTCCCACTTGTTGAGATAACTCGATTGAGGTGTTCGAGCATAGTGCTGTGGTCTTCCATTTCGCCATGACTACAATGTCGGCGGCACACCGAAGGTGAGTGATATGCTCGCCGTTTATATTGATGCCGAATTCTTGCCATTCCTGGAGTTTAAAGGCATCTGCCAGTGCGGCAGTGAACAGTTTCGGGAGATAACGTCTCCCTGTCTCAGGCCTCTCTGCAGTGGAATCACCCTCGTGCGCTGGTCCTCTTCTCGTACTGACATAGTGACGTTATTGTACAACCACTTCTACGAGAGCGACACTGAAACTTCTTAGAATATGAAAAACTAAACAAACTAGCAAATTACTAGTTTTATTATTTCTTTTCAAAATAGCGTCCATTCACATCAATAAATCGCTGCATCCGATGGTATCACTGGGAAAAGCACATTGCCCACTCGTCCTTAGGGGTTTCTTCGACGGCCTTTTGAAACGCAGCCACTGCTTCCTGCGTCCATAAAACGTTTTCCTCGAAGTTTTTCTTTTATTTTCGGGATTAAATAAAAATCGCAAGGTGCGAGGTCGGGATTATACGGCGGGTGACCCAATAATTCCACGTCTGACGTCGCCAAATAGTCGATCGTTTGCTTGTCGGTGTTCGACGAGGCGTTGTCGTGGTGAAGGAGGATCCTACTGCGAGGTCGTTTCTCCCAAATTGTTTCCAAGACAAGTGGCAAACCATTGTTAGTGTACCACTCTGCAGTAACAGTTTTTCGATCCTCTAAAACAATTATTGCGTAATGACATGTCTTTCCGAAGAACGAGGTCACCATCTTATTTCCCACGCTTCGACTTTAGTTGGCAATTCCTTGGAAGGAAACACGCACTCAGCAGACTGTCTTTTAGTTTCAGGCTCATAACAGTAAATCCAGCTTTCGTCACCCGTACGTATGTCGAACCCAGCATTTGATTCACCTCCGTTAAATATTTGAACCATTTCACGGCACCATTCATCACGACCGGGTTTTTGGGCCTCTGTCAAATTATGAGGTATCCACCGGGCACAAAGCTTCCTGACCGCTAAATGTTCAAGGAGGATTTTGTGCACTTGACTCATACCGATGCCTAAGCTTGTCCGAATCTGCTGATTTTGTCAGTCTCTATCATACGCCGCACAATACTAATGTTATCTTCGGTCGTTGCCGTAGAAGGCTGTCCCTCACGCAGATCATCGGTGAGATTAGTGCGACCACGTTTAAACTCATTAAACTAGTTGTAAACAGTGGCACCAGAAGAGGTTTCATCGTGAAAGGCCAATCGAAGTCTATCATAACTTTTTTGTTGACTTAAAGTCTGAAAGTCATAAAAAATAATTGCACGAAAATTTTCTCGCGTTAAATTCATGCTGACGTGACACAGATACTTTACAATTTGCCACCAAATCGTAAAATGAATAACAAAATGAATGAAATACATACACAGTAATATTGACAGAGTTCCATTTTCAAAATTTGAGCTTATTTTTTATTATATCGTGTAAAAGTGGCCAGTTCTAAAAAAATTTTGTGTCGCCCTCGTATGTACAGATTGCCAATATGACACCGTTTGAGAGACCGTTAGCACCGCCCAGGGGTCTACCGCCTAACTTAAAGCTATATGTATATATAGCGATAGTAATGCACTGTCCGTCCTTGTCATTTTGTTACGATATTACAAGGACGGACACTGCACTGACGTCATAAATGATGACAATACCCAAAGCAATAGAGTTAGGCAGTCGGGCTGCTGGTACCGATCGAATCGAAGGCTTTTTCCTAGTCCACAAACGCTAAACTCCTTGGTCTTCTGTATAACCTGCCGCAGCTTGCGGATGTCGTCTATTAGTACAGGGTGGATTTGAATTCGTGTAATTCCCATTAAATTCCCTTTAAATAATTGTTGGACTTTCATGCTAAAGGTGGTTTCAGAATGGTTTACTTTGTATGGGTAATCGAAAAATTTTTGGGTCGAATTCGACTATGGTTCCTTGGGGAAAGTTGTTCGTGATCAAGAGTGGCGCCACCAGTAAACAGGAATTACACGATTTAAATTTCACCCTGTATAAGCCTTTCCAGAAACCGGCTTGATCGGGAGGCTGGAGTCATCAAACCTATGTGCGAGACGATTCGTGATTACCCAAGAAAACAGCTTTAAAAGCGACATGAAAACTTCTGAAGGACTTTAGGTGCCGATGTTCCACCCGCTTTCAGAAGCTCCGCAGTCATTCCGTCGTCGACCGGCGCCTTCTTGTCCTTCAGCTGTTTCAGGGTCATCCGTACACAGCCTATAGGCTGATGTCCGGTATATCCTCGATACCTGTAGTGCCGGGACAGCTTAGCTCTTGTAAATATTTGCTGGTTATAATTTTGCTGTCAAAACGCACCATAGCTTGGAAACCATAACTCGTTTCAAAATAAATGTTAGTACATATTTGTTGGTAATTTATTAACAACTAATTTAGTCTTTGACTATTTTGCTCTAGGTTGTATCGTTTTCCTGAAAATTGAGAAAATATGTAAAACGGGACACATTTCAAGGGGTGAAGCAGGTTGCGGGGGAGGTGTGAAGCAGATTGCGGGGGGGAGGGAGATTCGTGTATATTAATATACTCACTTATATGAATAACACAGCAGCAGTAAAACAAAATTATAAATTTTGCCGTCTTGCGCATAGTTACATTGAAATCGAGAATAAATGTACTATTATAGTTTTCGAGAAAAAAGCCTCAATTATGCTTTCCCCATACATTACGCTAAATTTATAAATACATATTATATATATAAGAAATATTTTATATTATATAAAATATATATTTCTTTTAATCTATAAGTAGATAGTACTTATATGTTTTATTTTATTATTTATTAGTTATGTTTTATTATTTCATGGTAATAGGAACAACAACTTTACTACGCACGCAAGCTACAAAATATTGAAAATGCAAAACCACAATTTTTTTCATAAACTTCAATTTAGTGGGATATTTAGTTAAATATTGACTTTAAGGCAAAACATAAAAGAAATGGCGATTTCTACTAAAAGGTTGACATAACCTCCATCGAATCACTTTCAAGTCTTATTTTATAAGACATACAATGTTAGTGGGCAAGGGGGTACTAAGCCGAAAGGGAGATATAATGTCATCGATAAGTGTTTTATTGCCAATGATATAAATACGTAATACGTTACTTTTTGTTTCCATTCAAAAATTTTAAAGTATTTTAAGACAATTACCCAAACTTTATGAAACAAAGAAATGGCGCGGGCACCACCATCGCCTCGTTTGCGGATGTTCTTATACTTGGCAGGGCCTTTCACCCTAGAATAATATGGTTGGTGTATATAGTTAGTAGTGTTGACTAATTTAAATCGTAACTGAAGTTTCGTTTGACTAAAGTGACGTTTGTAATAAAAATCTTTGAAACGTTGGTCCAATTAAAGACGACCGATTGCCATAAAATATAAAAATAATAATTATAATGTATTTTTTTACATTAAAGCCTATATACCTATATATGAAAATAAGACACTCTTGTCGTAAAAGACGAAACATTGTGTAAAATTCCTTATCACAAAGCACAAGACATACAATTATTCCAGAACACTTGTCATAAGAGGCGAAATATTTTGCATACTTACTTTTACGACGTTATTACAAAACAGAATCAAAAATAAAAGTTTAGATTAAAACCATGTTAAAAGGTGAAAAACTATTTTCTATAACTTTTCTATTTTTACAGCTAGGTACCTATTTTGATAAGATTTAGACATAGATAGATTTGGTATAGAGTTCTTTAAAATCAAGACACTGGCGACGCAGCACGAAGCATTTTGAGTTACTTTAGACACCCTCAAAATCTATTTAATCTAGACACATGAAATTTGCTTTATTAATTAAAGCCCTTTAGATTGACTACAATCCCAAATTTCCAAAATATAGCCCAAAAAGTCATGGATATTATATTAACGTCTAAAAAAGGATTTTTATCACTGACTGACTGATCATAAAAAAACCTAAACCCACTTCCAGATTACCTAGAAACTTGAAATTTGACGTCCAGCGTACCAGGTAATAGCGTGTATAGAAAGGAATAAGCGATAATTATTACGATTTAACATATTTTAAAAATGAAAAACAAAATGACCACCGAAAGTTGAATTGCTTCGATTTAGCTGAAATTTGGCATGTGAGATATTATTGAGATTACTAGTTACTAGAGTGGGGCCGATGCAACCCAGTGCATTATTAAAAAGTCATGACATAAAAGGAGTTACAATTTAAAACATAAGCTGGGGTATCTTCACGCGGTGAAGACGGTAACACTGTTATTTTGGTAATAACACCGCGATAGTCAAATAAAATCAACATGACTTTGACTTTTGATCGACTTTGGCGTGGTTTTTTCGGTTTCGGTTCAGTTGGAAGGCGCCACTCCGAAGCTTGCTGACTAGTTTGCATGTCAAAGTCGTAAACTCATGTCTCGTCACCAGTAACAATGCGTTTCATGAATGTTGGGTCGGAATTTACTCGTTTTAGCATGTCCTCAGCGACTCTTATGCGATTGAGTTTTTGGAGAATATTCAGGTCTTTTTGACCAGCCGAGCGGTAACATGTTTCATACCCAAGTGATTATTTAAAATGGTACGGATCGACTCGTGAGATACAGAAAGTTCGGCGGCTATTTCCTACTGAATGAGGATTTCCAGTCACTATTGCCTTCACTTTTGCGATGTTAGCTTCAGTTGCAGACGTCGATGGCCTTGGTAGGCCTTGGTTGGTTGATGGCTCTGGTGAGCGAGGCAAATCTTCCATCACATCTCGACCGCTTTTGAACGCTTTATACCTCTCATAAACACGTAGTTTATCGATTCACCGTGTGCCTTCTGTAACATTTTCAGCGACTCCGAACACGAAATTCCATCGGCGATGCAAAATTTAAGACAAACTCTTTATTCGATCTTTTTGTCCATTATGAAACTAGATTGCCACGAATTGGCACACCAAAAAAAAATTGTATTTGGAACCATAAATATATTATCCATTCCCGATACTTTTTGACTGAATGTATAGTAAAAATCTAGGTTACTTGTAGTAATACGAGTTTGGTTGTAGTAAAGTAAACGTATGTAACAAACAGCCTGGAAATGTAATAAAAAATCTTTTTGCAAAATATAAATTAGGTACATTATTAAAAGGATAAGGCTCGATATCAGAAACCTACAACATATACTTATTTCAAAGGGCTAGTATTTAATTCTCTTCTCCCTTCAATTTAAGAGCCATGCTCTTGTCGGTGGAGTCCTTTAACTGTAAATCATTTTTTTTATATATAAAGATAATCCCAACCCTAATCAAAAATACTGATTGCACAGCAAAATAGCTACCGCAAAATATTATTATTACAACAACAATTTGAGCTCATAATGCATCGCTATTAATTGGAAAATTGAGCTTTTTTATGAACGCCTATGTAGATTTTTTTAATGTAGTTTATTTTTGTCTTGTCAAAGCAGAACGACATTGTTTGTAAACGCTTTATTGTACAAAAAGGCAATACATTAATTTTACGTAAATACTGACTTATCCCATAGAAGGATTTCTTCCAGTCACCATGGTTTGTTAGACATTCGCAACATAAATCAATTAAAATATAACTTTTTATTTTTTCGATAACGAAGGATAAAATTAAAATTGCACATAGATTTTTCCTACATATATTTATAAATAAAGGCCTGCTACCTTAATTGTGTTGCCGACTGTACCTCTGATTCATGTTTACGTAGTTTTCTGAATATTAAAAAAATCTTATGTGCCACATCCTAGGCAATAAAAGAAAACTTCTAACTGTTTGGACTATTTTATTTATTACTAATATTATACTTTGTAGTAATTCTGCCAAAACTGGTATTGGTATATTTATTAGTACTGTACCAACTGTCAATTTATTAACCGTAATCCGGTTAATATTTATAAACCGGATTACGCTCACCTTCCTTAGAAGTTCTACTAACGCTTTTCGTGGTCATTTGATAAAAAAAATATAATTTCCCGATAAAACAGCAAATAAAACATAAAAATAAATCTGACAACAAACCTAAAATGAAAGTTTTTAATTTATTAAATGTGAACAAAAAAAAATCTTTATTGATAAACGACGTACACGTTCCGTTTCAATTATCTTTTAAATGAATTGTCACAAGTTTGCAAATGAAACAAACGAATCTAAAATGTAATCACTATTCACTGGAAATCAGCACGAAGGCCAACAATATACCTGTCACCCACATGACCCACTTGAGAAATTTAAATGATGGCTAATGGACCATACGTTTGAAATTGAAAAAAGTTCTTATTTTGCGGGGCCGAAAACAGAACACGAATTAGATTAAATCCATCGAAATCTCTACGAGGCGTTGGAAGGTACCTTCAGCACCGAATACTTAATAGTCCTTCAGTTCTCTCTATGAAGGTTGCCTATGTTGGCAACGAGGCCAAGGTTGAACAGCCTTTAGCAGCCTATTCGCGATGTGGGCAGAGGTTACGATTGCCATCTTCCAAGTTAATACACTAAAGAGTTTAAGGTGTAGTACTGCTACCTACAATTGATACCATCATATTTGTTAATTACACATAAACATAGAACAAAAAAATCAGAATGTTCTAGAGAGAATAAAGGTAAAATTATATTTATCCTTGTACCTTAACAACATGCATATTGTGACAAATGTGAAATAAGTACTGCAACTTTCATTCATTTCCAAAAAAAATAATAATACACTTTAAATAAGCTTATTCTGCACCTTGCTAATATTAATAGAATACAATGCATAAAGGTATGTAACAATCATTAAATAATCACACACGGATGTTGCACATTTCGCACTTTCTTTAGCGTACTTACTTCACTAAATGTACCTAACAAATGACCTGCTTTAGGTTCATATTTTTTTTAAATAATGAGATTAATTTCTGTGTGATATCGTCATATATCATGATGATGAAATACGCACAAAATTGGAGTGCTTCTAAGTTTAGGTAAATTGAAATAAAGCGTTGATTTTTAGATAACGCTGCAAACTCTGCAGAGTCTACAACCCGGGCAGCAGGGTCATTTGTTGTTAAAGACTGAGAATGGTCAATACCAGCTCCTGAGGGTGGGTCCCGCGCCTACAGCCAGCACTCTCACGGCTCAACAAGGTCAAACCATCCGGTTGTCGACCGTGCCGGCAGTAAGTAGGCATTACACTGCTACTCACCCGCAACCCAATGAAATTGGACAATGGCATTCATAGATTTGTAAAGTCATATTTAGTGAACAGACTGTTATCCGTTTAGTGGAATAAATGTTATGTTTGTCCAGTTTCAAACTGTGTTAATCATGCATGTAAGACAAAGGTGAAGGTGCATGTTTTAAGGTAATTAACAAGGTAAGCGTTTTGCAATTCCTTTCTTTCATTGTGTACCCATTATTAACACTAATGGCCATCATAGCATGTAGGTTATTGTTATAATACAGACTGATAGCTTTAGTACAATACCAAAATGACTAACCATTTATTCCCATTCTGATGAGGAGAGAAAGAGTGTTGCAATTTTTTAAAATTAGGATTAAGCAAATACTGACTTTAAGAACTTGCGAGTCTCGTATTTCACTGTATAGAAATATAATAATAATCACTGCCAATGAAGAAGTATTATTTATAGACATCGGCTAGATTCGTATTATTTGTGCTTTAAACCAAACAAAAGCTTTTTTCGTTGTAGTTTGCACATTTGAATGAGAGGGTATATTGTGGTTTATTTTTTATTAATTAACATTATGTATGCCTTACATATAAATACATTTAGTTGCTATGAAAACCAATAAAATATATAAACCCCATTTTTTATAAATAAAAATATATTTGTAGGCATTTGTACTTAGAAATTTTTGAATACCAACACAAAATATGTAGTATGAAATCTAAATTAAAACTTTTTTTTGCATTTTTACAGCATCCAG
Source organism: Oegoconia quadripuncta (assembly GCA_949316235.1). Classification (NCBI taxonomy): domain Eukaryota; kingdom Metazoa; phylum Arthropoda; class Insecta; order Lepidoptera; family Autostichidae; genus Oegoconia; species Oegoconia quadripuncta. Next base: position 28,691,414 of record OX438742.1, read on the forward strand.
GCGTGGCGACAGTATCCACGAGTATGGCATCTCCGGGGCCGCTACCGGCTCAGATGGCCGCGGTACCTGTGCCGGCGCCAGTGGTCGCCGCCTCGGCCGCTCCCCTAACACCGCCACCACAAGCACCAACCGTTACGACACAAGTAAGTCCATTGACCTAATGCTATTAGGTACATAAAGTTTTATATTATATCTACGCCAAGTTTATACATAGTGTAATAGTTAAGTGTGGCCAGAGAATTATTCCGTAAATATAAGACTAAGAAGTAAACTTTAAACAGATATAGAAGGTAGATTGCCTGATGAGTAAAATTACATCAATATCTTTTTAAAAACGAAACGATAAATTTTCTATGGCATTTACAGTCAGGCTTTAGTTTTCATATTTTTAATATTTCTTCCTCTCTAAAACACTAAAAAATTAAATTTAAATTGTTTGTTTAAAATTGCGATACCTAAAATGCGAAGTGCACCAGCATACTTATTGTCTAACTTCAATGATAATGAACTTCATCACCGAATTCGACCAATACCGATACTTCAAAGGGACCGTGACTGTCAAATTCGACCAATGGGAGGAGTTGGTAAACAAATTCATTTAAAATTAGACTGTAAGTTAAAACTTATGCCGAAGTTCCGATTGTAAACTTCTACCACGCGGGCCTTGTTTACCCGGCACTTTCAATTATGAATATAAGTAATACAACACCAGCACGTGCGTATTCCGCCACTATGTGCTGCGTCGTGCTTGCGCTGAATGAATAAAGAAATTGAGCTTTTACGTGATTCTTTATCCCTTCTATGTGAAAGTAGTCCAAAAAGGAACTTATATGTTTTCTTGTTATAGTTTCATAATCAACAGAAACTGAAGTTTGTTTTTGTTGTTTTCACTATTTCTATATTTCGCAGAATCGTAACATCTTCTTTCATTGTTTGGACAGAAACCTTCGGACAACACAAAAGAGAAATGCAGAAATTTCTTAGCCAATCTTCTTGACTTATCTAGTAAGGAACCAAAGTCTGTGGAAAGAAACGTCCGGAATCTCATCCAAGAACTTATAGATGCACTAGTGGAACCTGAAGAATTCTGTGACAGGCTAGAAAGATTGTTGAATGCGAGTCCCCAACCATGTCTCATTGGATTCTTGAAGGTCGGTCACATTAAAATAAAATCTTTGAATTAGTATTATTCTATGGGCCATTTATGATTTTAAACTATTCTTTTCTTATAGAAAAGCTTGCCACTTCTTCGACAGTCTCTTGTAATAAAGGAACTCTCAATTGAAGGCATTAATCCTCCTTCCGCACACGTCGCATTTTCAACAATACCATCGCCGGTGCAACCGGTATTAACAAGTCCAAATGTGCCAATGGTGAGTACGAATAATACATTATTTACGAATGGAATTAACAAAGTAGAATTAATAAAAACTATAGATTCCCAAACTAATCCATTTAGTCATCTATCTATGGTAATTTCGCATAGCTAACAACATCTCCTTTATATTTTTTTCTATTTAAGCTTGGAAACCAACATTTCTGCTCTATTTATATTACGAATATAATTGAAGATTAGGCACAGGAGTATTGAGCACCCGGACAAACCTAGTTTTACGTGTCAGGCGTAAGTAAGCTCGAGGCTCCATACACACATCGCACCGTTTTCATTGGAAACACCAATCAAAATGAAATTTAGTATGGACAATCTTGTGATAAGTATAGGTTTAGCATTGGTTTCTATTGCAAAATAATGGTGTCGATTATTCTGATGATACTTCTCTAAACAAAAATTTCTTTCTTCCCGAAATAATAATAAAAAGAATTATCAAAACCTGACTACGATTATAAATTCCTATAAAAATCAAAAACAAGACGAAATTACTCAATTGATTTAAGCCCGAGTCGGAGGCCTCTGTGCGATTCCTCATCGTTAACTTTTTTTTTTGCTTCGATCAATTCGTGATAGGTGTGTACCCCTACAAACGGCCTATATCAATTGATATAACATCTTATTTTTGATTTTATTATGGGTATTTATAACCGTAGTCGGGTTGTTATAATGTTTTTTATTTTATATATTTTTATAAACAAAGATGCACGTACGTGATAGAAAATACGTGGAATTCCGCTTTCAAAAAATTTTGTTAAAATAGTGCCAAATAGTGCACTAAGGGAAAAATTAGTATATTATATTGCAATTCTGGCTTTACCTATGATTATAATTTGTATTCCAAAATCTGTGCTTAAATCGTCTGCGCTGCTCCTTTTCACAAAGCCATTTAAATAACTTCTTTGTTTTAGAAGTACTATTTGTGAGACTTGATAACCATATCGATGGAGTGCTGAAATTATTTGTTGTCAAGTGGGGCAAAATGGCTGCTAGCATCGGTCATATTGACGTTATCATGACGTCATATATATCCTATGACACTCCCGGGACTTGTACAAATCTAACAACACCGCAGTCTAAATCAGCTGAGACTTTTAGGCTGTAGGTGGTAACATACAAACGGACGGTTTGGATACATTACTCTCCTTTTGGTTTCGCCGTAATCGGGTAAAAAAAGGAGAGACCACATTAAAATTAGTAATTTGAAGTCTCATCAGGATGGGCAATAACGAATATATAATACAAATGACTCCAAATGAAAACCTTTTGCATGAAGACTCGAGCTTACGCTGCCGGAACACATTAGGCAATCCTTTGTTGCACACGAATAAGAATGTGCACAAACTAGGCGAAAAACTTTTCCGAGTTTCTGTAACCAAAACTCAACCTTACCATCGTTAAAACAGAGCGGGCGCGCGTATTTAATTTTGAACTATACCCTAATGATTAAAGTAGATTGTTGGTTCGAAAAATTCGAGTGTTTTTTCGCCTAGTATGTGTCTGACTCACTGAGCCTCAATCACCTCGTATCAGATGAGAATCTGATTTATTTGGCTTTTTTGATGATGTGAACCCCTCTAGTGAGTGCTGTCAGCACTAATAAGTACGCAAACGAAACAAACAATACAAAGTAAAGCCATGTAAGTGGTATATTTACACTATCGTACACAGCTTACAAGTACAGAGTTTGTGGTAGGGCAGTCATAAATATGGCTGGCTTTGTACAGTCGGACACAGATAAATCTTTACAAAGGCTGCTCGCTGCCCGAGAAACCAACCGGAACACTAGTTTTAGTATATTATTCGACATAGTAATTTCTGTAACTAAATAAAAAAATATTCTAAAGCGTTCATGATTTCATAAGAAAGCTTAATTTGTATTATGCAGACCTGTAAAGGTTTATCTGTATCCGATTGTATTATCTTCTTAGATTTGCCGCCAAGCTGCAGTGCTATTAGCACATTAGCTGTATTCCGGCTGTTTAGTATAAGGATTGCCAGTCATTCAATAAGTTGGGCATTCTGGGTGAACTTGCTTCCATCTTTATCCTCATTTTCACATAACTTTAGGTAACCTTGAGGGCAAGCTTGACTCATAATAACTGAACTAATAAAATTATATATAAAAAAGAAGAGACAAAACCATTCGAACTTAATGTAATTTTTCACCCGTGTCTTTCGCTAACAAAGTTGTTCGTGTCACTTTGTCGGATTCGTTTAATTATTATATTTGTAACTGACAATATACATGTATGCGCGATACCAAAAATCAAGTTTTTAATGAATATTTTCTGTTGTGTATTATATAACTTTGAAAACCCTTGAGGACCTAAACATAATATTATCCAGGTACTTATACATAGCAACTGTGTTAAAAGACTATGTTAAAAGTTAAATATCTTCGAAGCGGCACATACACAACGCCGTCGAACACTAAACATGTGCATAATTTTTCATCGGGGGTTAAAATATACCCGTTAATGCCCTTTATAAATCGAACGATATTATTTTGATATATTTTCAATTACATATATTGTTGACGTTATTATAAAGTTTCCCACCTTTATACGTACGTATGTAGGTAATAAGATAATAACCGCCCTCGTACACTTATTGTTTCCAGTCTGTAAATGTGACTCCAATAAGGAATAAGTTTAGACGTTGGATAATAGGCATAAATTAAGTGCATTCCGCTCCAATTGATTTTTTAGAATATTTTGAGTATATTACCCAATGTGTGTCGAGTTATCAGATATATGATTTAAATCGTTGATCATGTTGAACTCAGTTTTCCGACGACGAGGACTCGAATCCAACACTCACAACTCTTCTGCCGCCCGTGCTACCGATAACATATGAGCTTCCCATGATGCCGTCGCCAAAACCCATTAATGTTCTTTCGGTCCAGTCAACGTCGCCGGTGCAGGTTTGTGCGGCATTCGTAGTAAATGTGGCTTTTCTTGCTTTCCTTTTCCTTTGGATTTATTCACTATAAGACATTTTTTCAGTTTATTGTTTTTTTTTTAGCAATTTTATTTTTAGATTAATAGAAGCATCGAAAATTATTTCAGATTCTAGACTAAATTGTAAAGACCCATTTACACGGAACATTTCTCGATCACTACCGAGACATCATATAGTATAATCGTGTTCGAGAATACTAATGCGAAAGTTCACATTGCGAATTAGGTATATCTTAAGGGCTCCACACACGCTAGATTAAGCATGGCGGTTTTGACTGTGCAAGCAAACCACTCATAATAACCGAGTTTCATGGCGCAAAAAGCTATACAGTTGTCTCACACACGCGCTCAGTTTTGCCTGCACAATTAAATTGCGCACGTAGACTCTTCAGTTATAATAAGAAGCTAGCGTGTGCGGCGCGCTTTAGTTACTTAAATTCATTCGAGGATTGCTGTACCTACTATGTAGGTGCCTCACTGATTTTTAACGAGATTTACCAATCGAGTTTCCCTGCTTTGGCTAGCGTTTTTCATAAAATTATTTCTTCCTTTTATCTCCGGTTATTAACTCATAAGCAGTGTATTCTTTTCATATTCTTTTAAATACTCTATTGTTATTGAAAAAAGTACGAAAAAGAATCGAATCAAATTTCTTTTCAGATTTTTGAGACTGCCAATTTTCCCGTGTAAATGGGCCGTTAGTTTAACTATTGTAAATTAACTAAATGGCAACAACTACAATATAAATGGCCAACCAGCCACAAGTTACGAACCCAAAAAGAAGTAGTATGCTACGGACTCACAATTCATACATATTGCAGTAACGCGCCGCATTGTGGTTTTGATTAGCTACTTGCGGCCACTACCTCCGCCACAAGAGCGAAGCGCGGAGGCGGCTAAGCAGGTTTTATTGCGGTGTGCTGCGCGAAGAAGTGGTTGAGTTCGTACGACCGTAGCGATGCCTTGTCGTCATTGGCAGCCACTATTTCCGTGAGGGAAGAGTGGAGACTGAAGCGCAGAGAGCGAAGCGCAGAGAGCGAAGCGCAGAGAGCGAAGCGCAGAGAGCGAAGCGCAGAGAGCGAAGCGCCGAGACGAAGCGCAGAGAGCGAAGCGCAGAGAGTGAAGCGCAGAGAGCGATGCGCAGAGAGCGAAGCTCAGAGAGCGAAGCGCAGAGACCGAAGCGCAGAGAGCGAAGCGTAGAGAGCGAAACGCAGAGAGAGAAGCGCAGAGAGCTAAGCGCAGAAAGCGAAGCGCGGAGGTGGCTAAGCAGAATTTCTAACGGTTTTAAAAACTAAATATCTATTCCGGCCATAACTTCTGTTACAAATGAAAATATTTTTTATATATATAGTATTTATTAAAATCTCAGCAAAAATATTAAAAAAAATATTCGAATTGACATGGCCATTTTTGGCTTTCATACATGCTTTTAATCTGTCTGGCTACGAATCTATGGATTTTCCCACTGTTTCCATGGGAAATTTAACAACTGCTTGCTCCAGAGGTTTCTTAAGATACTCAATGTCCGCGTGTCGTTTGGAGCATGCCATGTCCTCTTAATTTGACCATAATTTGTAGTCTTGGGTAGTTTGTGCCAGGCTTGGGTAGTTCGTGCCTTATGACCAGTTGCAGAGTCTTGCTGGAAAGTCCACGGTACATTTTTAAAAAGTGTTTCACAATACGATCCCAGACTCGCTCTTGATACACTTTGGCTGATGTCTGAATTAGTTTTTCACACAAATGAAGCTTTGTGACTCCTTGATAAGACACCCCCCACCAAACGATTACTGACGCAGGATGTACAACATTGTATCTTGCCGAGCACATGCGCAGCTTCTTTGGAACTGTGAGCGAGCACTATCATGTAGTGCTCTTCAATCGTGATAATTTTTGCATCTGTAAAGAGGATATTTCTGTGCCATTCACCTGCACATCGGGATAGAATGAGTTTTGATCGATCTCTCTTTAACTGTAGCGATTGATTTATGGACATGCCCTGTAAATCGACAATAAGCATCAATCTTGTGTTATTATATGCGAGAGAGTCCTAGCGGAAATATTTCATTTCTCGCGATAAGATTTTTTGTTTCATAATGGGGTTTCGGCGAATTCTGGTTTTAACAGTATTAATAGCCTTTGTAGTTCTAACAGCACGCGACCGCCACGATCTTTTCTGGTCCTCGACATAGGAAGTGTTAGTATATCTGTCCATAGTACGATATACGAACATACGGCTGATACCAAGCCTTTGAAGTGTCTTTAAATATGATCGACTACTTCATTCATACCCACTTTATGCGAAGTAATCACCGCAATCCTATTTTCTTCTAGGCAAGTTGTAATTTGATAATAAATACGAAAAAAAAATATGTGAAATCACGGGAAATCGAAAGTAGTTTTTGACATAATAAACGCGTTCCAAATTCAAAATAAAGAATTCTTTTTAGGTAACAGTACTTATGGCCAGACAAGTTGAAATAATATACTCCAATAAAAAAAAACAACTGTATTAAAAGTTAAATAGCTTCGAAACGGCATACACACAATGCCATCAAATACATAACACCCCGACGTTTTTCATCGGGGGTAAAACGTGGTTAAAATTCTTGATAAATCCACCGACAATTATTTTGATGTATTTTCAATTACACGTATTGTTGACATTAATGTAAAGTTTGACATCTTTATACCACGTATGTTATAAGGAAATAATCGCTCTCTCAACGTTTCCACTCTGTAATATAAGTTGTATGAAGCACATTTAGACGTTGAATAATATATTGTGACATGATGAAGAAATTAAGTGCATTCCGCATCAAGCAAGTAATAATAATCATCATAATCATCTCAGCCCGTAAATATGCCATTGCAGGGATATAGGCCTTCCCTCTTATAATGAGAGAGTATAATAATGTAATAAATAATAATTTTCCTGTAATTACTTATACATTTGATTTTTTGAATATTTTGAGGATATGTCAAATTACCCAATGTGTGTCGAGTTATCCGATATATTATGATTTAAATCGTTGATCATGTTGAACTCAGTTTTCCGACGACGAGGACTCGAATCCAACACTCACAACTCTTCTGCCGCCCGTGCTACCGATAACATATGAGCTTCCCATGATGCCGTCGCCAAAATCCATTAATGTTCTTTCGGTCCAGTCAACGTCGCCCGCTCAGGTTTGTTACAACATTCGTATATGTTGTTTTAGTTTTTTTGTTTCGAATCATTCACTGTGAGACCTTTTTCAGTTTATTGTTTTTTGCCATTTTTTATCAATAGATTAATAGACGCCTCCAAGTTGTAGAATAATATAGACTAAATTATTAAGACCCATTTACACGGATCGTTTCTCGATCACTAACGAGAAATCATATCGATTAATCGTATTCGAGAATACTAATGCAAAGTCTCCACATAGACTAGATGTATCTAAGGGCTCCACACACGCTAGGTTATGCATGGCAGTTTTGACTGTGCAAGCAAACCTGTCATAATAACCAAGGTTCATGGCGCGAAGAAACTGTACAGTTGTCTCACACACGCGCTCAGTTTTGCCTTCACAATTAAATTACGCAGGTACACCCGTCACTTATGAGTACCTAAGGTGTGCGGCGCGCTTAAGTTATTTAAAATTCATTCGAGGATCGCTGTTGTAGGTGCCTGATTTTTAAATTTGATTTACCAATCGAGTTTTCCATAAAAAGTAGTTCTTCTTCCTACCTCTGGTTATTTATTGGGTCCTCTCTTACGGGGCGTATTCTTTTTCCTATTCTTTTGAATAGTTTTATTGCTATTGAAGTAAGTACAAAGAAAAATCGAATCAAAATTTACGTTAAACTTTTGGAGACTGCAAATTTTCCCGTGTAAATGGGCCGTTAGTTTGACTAATGTAATTTTACTAAACTTCAACAATACAATATAAATGCTCAGCCAGTCACAAGCTACGGCCACAAAAACAAATAGTATGCTACGAACTCTCAATTAGTACATTTTGTAGCAACGCTCCGCAATGTGGTATCACTAGCTACTTACAGACGCTATGCCGCCGCGAAAGCGAAGTGCGGAGGCGGCTAAGTAGGTTTTATAGCGGTGTGCTGCGCGGAGAAGCGGTTGAGTTCGCACGACCGTAGCGATGCGATATCCTTATTGGCACTTACACGGTTGGTTACACGTGTGTCAAGCGTCGACCCTCCGCGCTTTAATTCGAGCGCCCACTCGGTCGAACGGACGGACAGTTGACGTATGCTCAATGGACTCCATACTCCATACAGAGTAATGCCAGCACTGTTAGTTTATCTATGGTAATGATGTGATCGATCCGCTTGAACACGCTCCAGGGAGCGGTGCCGTGTGTGATCCGCTTTAAAAATCTCTTCTTGTCCTCGTGTCAAACTTGTCATCAATGTCGGTTGCCGCATCAACCGTAATCTCAGGTAGCCAAATATTGCGTCTGTGGCGAATTACACCTTTTAAGTGGCTACGAAATACAAAAAAAAGATATCGGCCAGCTTACTACCATTTGCTATAATTTGTGGGACAAAGTAATCGACTTTAACATGATATTTTTATGATTCTAAATTTAATTCAATCTTTCGTTGAAAGTGTTGTAGAATGTGACAATAAATAAAAATAAGTACTTATTGAAAGGAATTTTTAGCTCGTCATAACTTTACATTAGTCAAACGATCAGTATTATTAAAATTTATAATAAAACGAGCTTTATATATAGTAAATGTTAACTTTGCGTTTACATATTTGTCTTAAGTACTGTATTAGATACGGTATATTCCTTCAGTCTCATTGAATGATTCTAAACACCTCGTATTCATAAACTCTTGTATTGCAATTAAGTTTTTGATTCGCAGTGACTCAATATCGCTTTTTCATGAGGTTTCTTTGGTACATATTACCAGTACCTAGCTATGTGTCTTAGACCAAGTATATCAATGAATTTTGATATTCTTTATATTATTTGCATCTCATTGCATAATAATAATTATACTTTAATGCCTGCCGCTTCTTCTACGAGCATTCCTGAAGCATTGTTTCCAAGTTTTATTTACAGTATTTTCAGTTTTATTATTTAGGGTCGAATGAAGCGTGAATGTAAAATATTTTAAAATATTTGTGTTATTGAACGAATTCTTATGTTTGTATGATTGTAAGTGCATGATCGCTTTTGTTACCTTGAACCCTAGATGCCATTAAATGTTAAATTGTACAGTATCGTCAAAATTATCATCCAACCACCCCCAACTCAAACCCTCCTCAAATGGCAACCATTTTGATTTTGGCTAACGAGGACAGTGTGTACGAAAATCTATGAATATTAAAACTATAGTCAATAAGAAAATCCTAAGAAAATAATTTTATTTCTTACCTATACATTTTCAGAAGTAACTTAAAAAATTGTGTGTACGAAAATGGGCATAAACCATTTAACTCATTTAATTCTTTTGGTAGCCTTCATTTCAATTGTTGTAACATAGGTAGTTCATGATCCATGCTCGAAAGCAGTTTCCTTTGTTAAGAGAAAGTTAAGCTAAGAGGGTATAAAATATATTTCTGCAGTGGGTACGTACTCGTATAAATTATTTGACTTCTTTTCAGACTTTTCTTTTCAAAGACTTCAGAGGGCGCTTAGAAGTTTAGAAAAAGAAATCAGTTTCATATTCATAGAGTAGGTACTAACTGTCTAATCACAAACATATCAGCGTTTCATAAATCGGTGTGTGGCTACCTTATAAAAAGGTTTCCAATATTCGTAAAAGTTATGTTAAAACTGAATTTGTAATAAACTTTAATATATAAGGTTTGCGAGGAGGGGTAGTTGTTGATAAGACCAATCGTACTGTAGATACGTATAGTGACATCGAAGTCTTTGGTATAATTTTACAGGATACAAGAGAATTATCAACTTTGACTGTGTGGCCATTTTGGAAATCAATTTGAAAAATCGCCTGGCCCATACATTTTGGTCTAATTATTGATTTTTGACTTCTACCTACTAGCAAATTTTTTCCCTGATTTAAACGTTAGTCCCGTATTCAAGATTGGTCACTTTCATGGGTAATGTGTAAAATTATGCCAATAACTATAGCCTGCATTACATTACTTAAAATGAAAATTTCCCACTTGCTTGCATAACTAATATTATCAAAATATTGCAATAAGCATGGTGATAAGGGCAAATCCTATCATGGAAAGTGATACAAATTGTACCGTGAGAGTGAATCTTGTCTTACAGTCGCGTCGGCAGTAGACTTTATTTGCTGGCGATATAATTGCAACAAAAATCCAGTGATGTAGCGTAGGCCAGGTAAATAATTTGTTAGACTCAACTGTGCCTAAGCATTAGAGTTTTAATGGTATGGCCAAAGAGATAGACTGCAGGTAAGTATTCGCTATTTGTATGTCTATCTACCGAATTTGGCTATATTCTTTATCGAGCATCGAGGGGTTGATAAATATTATAACCTTTCTTAAGCAGTCGAGAATTAACTGTCTCTGGGCCATGTGGCGCTCGTAGAGTAGAATAGGATTAACCCGTCTTATGCTGCGAATGTTGTAAAAGACGACTAAACGATCGATCGTCATCGTTGGGATCACCAACTCGCCTGCTCAAACCCAAGAAAAAAATATTCAAGCAGTAATTCGCTCATACCGATTCAAACATTTTCATTATGTAATTTTTAATGAGGTTCAAAATGTGTTTAATATCCAAAAAACTACCAACCAGCCTTTGAACGTTTAAAGATAATTAATACAGGATCTCCCGCCAAAACTATTGTATTCCAATAATGTTATTGATATTACGTAATATTTCAAATATAAATATTTATTGGTTGATCAGAATACCAAAATTTTCAATCTGTCTTATCTATGAATCATTTTATCAAACTTAGCCCACATTCACCCACTCCTGGATTTAGGCCTCTTATTCAATAATTGTTATCTATGAATACTTGTAACTTTTAAAAAGTGTGCTAATAAGGTTACTTTTATTTCTTCAGCAAAAACCGCCGCCTAAATCAGGTAACACGATAGCCGTACTTCAAAATATACCTGTTCATACGAAGATTAATGTTAATAAAGTGAACAGTGGAAAGACTATGGCCGTCAACAGTAAAGCCAATTTCAATCGGTCAGGCGCTCCCTCCGCGGCTCTATCAACGGTTTTAACACCGGGAAAATCGTTGCTTAAAGAAAAAGATAAGAAATCTTCAACGCAGTTTTCATCTCAGCCTTTTGTGGACGATAAAATGGCTGGCGACGATGACATTAACGACGTTGCCGCTATGGGTGGTGTAAACTTAGCAGAAGAAACACAAAGGATCCTTGGGTCTACTGAAATGATAGGAACTCAAATCAGGTCTGTTAAACTTTTTTAAATACATTTCTCATTGTATTTTATAATCAATACACCCCGCTAGTCTACTGCCTTAGGCCTTTTTCAATCGGTGCCGCAGAGCCTGATATTCGTTTTTTTACGCATCCAGCCGCCCTGCCTACATCGTCGCTCCATCTGAGTTAATCATACATTATTTTGTACTTTTACGGCGCACACTGATAAGGATTTTGGTGAATTGTTTACACACACATAAATAATTTGTGTTATTATTTATGCGTGTGTGAACGCCGTGCCAGAAATAAATGCTTTATGTAACTAGCGGATGAGCCTATGCTTGCTTATTTGCGGTCCCACTAAGGATTTACTTGCTCCAGCGATTATCGGTTCTGCAACATATCCTTAGTTTCCCATGATCAGCCCATTGGAGCTTCATCCTGCTATGAAAGTTCTTTGACCGATCACCTTCCCACCCAAGGATGGACGCAATGTTTGCAATACTCGTCTTCAGAGTTATATCTTCCAACGCATTTGTAAATAATTTGCGGTTATTTATTTTTTCTTTGGCTGTTTGATAGATGGTTATTATTGACGTGGAGTTATACAACACATCTTTACATTTATATCTGCCTATAGATATATGCATGGATTCCATAACAACACAGGTTTTTATGGAGTCTACTGCCTAGGGATCTTCTGTCACACACACACAACCACAGGAAGATTCACGTGCACGAAAGCCACAGGTGGTGATTATATATTCATCGGTTTTCATATAATCTCTTCCACTGTGTTGTTTAAGTGTGTATCTTGCCCTAATCGTCCAATTTCTTTGTAATTATTCTTTCTAGTTACTCTTGAAAGTATTGTAAGAAAAAATGACCCTTCCAGATTGTAGAGGTGGCTCTGAAGATAATTGGGCCTAAGAGTTCTCTCCGTTTTTTTTTGAAGAACAACACTATAGTACTTTCCGTGTTCAGAAGTCCTCCCGTTTTGTAACACACAATTAAAAATCAACTGAACTTTAACCCTGATTTCAGTAGCACCGAGGTTACTCCATCCTTTCCAGAAACTTTCGCACTTTTGAGCTGTTTGACACACATACATTTTAATAATTTCATTTACTTGTTTCCAACAGGTCCTGCAAAGATGAATATTTAGTACCATTGAGTTTAATGCAATCTCGCTTAAAAGCTGCTGCAGCGAAACATGGTCTTGATGAGCCATCTGCAGAAGTAGCAAGTTTGATCAGTCACGCCGTCCACGAACGATTGAAAAACCTCGTTGAGAAACTTGCAGTGATCGCTCAGCACAGAATCGACCTTATAATCAAGGTAATTAACATTGCATGATTATGCGCCAAGGAGGACATCTGTATTGGTGCCAAACAAAGATTTGCAAATAATCCTTTGTTTCCCTTGGTACTAGCAGTGTTACTACCAGTAGTACCACGGCTAAAAACCACGGGAAGTTTTTTTACCCGTGGTACACTAACATTTTTAATAATAAATTTGGGACTTTAAGAAGGTATACATAATAATTTGGGACTTTAAGTAGGTATACATAATATCGTAGATGTCGAGGTAAAACAATTAAATATAAACAAATGAATGACGTAAAAACAGATGAATGACGAAAAACAAACGAATGACAAAAACAAATGAATGACGAAAAAAAAATGAATTACGTAAAACGTTTTCTTTAACCTTAGAGTATCTTTAACGCAATTGTTCAAGTGCATATCCAATTGTTATTTCTCCCCATATTAGCTCCAATAAAATGTGCCCTAGATTGTCATCATTTCTGATAATATTTTTTTTAATATATTTTTTTATTAGTATAAAATAAATAAACAGATGGTATTACTTACCACATGCAATATTTATATCGGGATTTGGGAGACATAACAATTGGTTTATGCACTTAGTGATTAGCAATAACTTTTTTGCGGGTTCGATCCCCCCACATGACAAACATTTGTGTGCATGAACATGTTTGTTTGTCTTGGTCTTGGTGCTTTCTATGTATCATAAGTAAGTATTTACACAAAAAAGTGTTTAAGTAGTCCGGTACCACAACACAAGCATTTAGTGGCATACAGTCCAGAATGTTTTTTATGTAAACTTAAGAAATATTTTGTTTTTCCTTTGTTTTTACGTCATTTATTTGCTTTTACGTCATTCCTTGGTTTATATTTAATATTTTATACTTCGGCTTCTATGATATTATGTAACCCTACTTAAAGTCCTAAATTTATAAACCTCCTTTGGCTTTGCCGTAGTCTTGTAAAAAAATAAGTCCACTTCCTTGTAAACATGCATAAAATTTTCACTACCTATTGTCAAAAAGGTTGCTAATACTATCTTGGTAAAAAAAGCCAAGGATAAAGATTGCAATTGGGTCCACATATCGATAAGTTGACGAAAAGTCTTAGTTCTGCAGTATTCGCTATAAAAAAAGTACGTTATTTAACTGGCGTGGCTTATATCATCTTTTTTCATAGTATAATGGCTTACGGCATTCGGTTATGGAAAAATGGAGAAAAATTGAATTTTTGTGCAAAAGCGAGCGGTTCGTGCGATTAGGAATAAATTTTAAGAAATTAATTTATTAAAAGTGGCAACACAATATAATACGAAACGTTCTTTGCTCATGTGGTTCAGGTCAGTCACTAAGTCATTTAAGGAAGAAAAATTTTATACTCTTTTATAATAAGGTTCCGGTAGACATTCAAAGTTTGCCTTTATAATTAAATTCATACTGCTGGGCGCCATTTAGTTTAATTATTATTTTTTTCTTTGTTTTATCGAATCGCAAATTGTAACAATATATATTTAAGAAAGAGCAACCATTCAATTTCTTGCTCGTTCTTTTCTGGGAAAGCAGCCTTGGATGTTTTCAGGTGTTATTTTGATAACTTAGCAATATATTTTTTTTGATTTTCATATACGGTTTGACACGTTTGAAAATGTCTAAGAATATTTATGTAATATGTTACAAAGCTTTTAATAAGTTTGCAACTTCCCAAACATGTTCAAGAATATTTTATGCTCACATACGTTTGTCAATATGTGAGAGCACTGTTTAGTATTTATGTAATTACAATATTTCTAATGAAGCGTCCTCATATAATATCGATCTAACTTCCCTTCGCAAGTTCGTTTGATCATCTATTATCATCAATGTCCTACAGAAGTTCACTACTGGACATAAGTTTCTCACATCGCTTTCTATGGGAGGATGTGCCTTAATAGCTGGGCAGGCGGCTTGGCAATCGGTTTGTTTTATATTTTATGTATGTGACTATTAAGATTCAATATGTGTGTTTTTATAACTACACATAAATTATAAGTTTGTATTATTTTGACAATAAGAAATGCCTTATCCCATGCATTACTATAAACTTCATAGACTCAATAGAATAATAGCTCAAATGAATGAAATGCTGCCGGCTTGTATAGCATTGCGATTTTAAGTTTTATGTTATTCTTATTTGAAGTGCTCTGATTGCGATTGTTTTGTTAGTCATGTGTATGTATGATCAATCAAAGAAAACTATAGAATACCTACGATTTCTTCTGACGTGCAAAATGAACAGAAATATATTACTTCTTAGTCATAATTAAATTTTAAATATGAACCTCTGCCGATGCGATTTTGCGTCTATAGTTTCTTTGTATTCACACATTAAAGCATCTTATGTGGCCGTTTCAACCCTTCTTTTATGGACCATCTCAGCTGTGTTTTTCAAAAAATGTAAAGAGCTCTTAGCATTGGCGATGGATTACAAAACATAAATGTTGCGGCAGTAATTTTTTCATTTCAAAGTTGATAAACGAGCAAGCGCGCCACAGTAGGAGCAAGATATGACCACATTTTCGACCTCTGTGTAGAGGTCAAATACCGAGGCATAGATTTATCACCTTAGCAATTCAAAAGTTGCCATATAATCTAATAATTTCACTGGTCTCTCATTCTTCACACTGTAACACAACAGTAGATAAGACGTAGATACCTACCATGTTTCATTATGCAGTATAGAGATGGATTTCACTATTTAATTATAATTATAAATTAAAACACGCGATTATATCTAAACTAACTGTGATAAAAGCTAAATATCTTCGAAACGCCTAAACTGATTTCCATCAAAAATTAATCCGAGTTTAGTCTTAAATATAACAAAAAATAGAATTTAGATATCATCGCAATACTTCAAAATACTATGTTATGACTAAACATCTTCGAAACGGCGTTACGGTTCATTACACATGACTAAGAACCTGTCCTCACGTTTAGTATTTAATATAAAAACAAACACACACAAACATTTTTTTTAATACAATTGATTGTAATCAATTCAAAGAAACTTTCACACTTTCATGGTAAATACAAGGATATATTTTTGTATAATATTTTAGGGTTCGGTAGATATAGAGATCGGATATTACTGTTTAAAAAAAACCATTTGATGAGACTTTGATTTTTTGTCTGCGTATGTATGTCACAGCTGCTTCACTCAGAAAGCATAAGGACCATAAACCAACTATTTGCAATTGCAACGTATTTATTACCATAACTAATTTACTAATGGGATTACTAATAAAATAGTTGCTGGCGTCTTTACTTTATATACAGGTACACTGTTAGGCGAAATCATATCCCAGGGCGCGATTCGTATCAAAGGAGGATTTTCACTTATAACGACACTGGCTGGTCAGACGGGTGACCGAACACAGATCACCTCCGCTCCAATAACAGCTAAGCATTAGCATACAAATAATGGCATTATTACAATATTTAATGAGCGGCAATGGTCTGTGCTGTTATCCTCCAGGTGGTTCCTTTAGAGTCGCCTTTAACAACCTTAGGAAGACAAGTAGATACTATTAATGCACTAGGAGCATGACATGTGCGATAAACGTTTACTCATTCGTTTGGACGAAATATACACCTATCCCAATCTTGTGTCGCGTCCTGCGCGACAAACGCTGTCATGCTATGGGGACTGGTATATGCTCGCAAACATAAATGTTTAAATAGCAACCGCGAAAGTCTCAATACTATTTTAAATAAATTATGTGCAGAATTCTCGGCGTATACAAGTCATTCACAGTCGACTATTTTATTTCAGTAAAGACGATTCCCTACTTGAATGTATTTACTTTTGGAGCTAATAGCAACCGAATAGATTCGTGATCGTCATGGGAAAGGATTATGACATCGTCCAGCAGTGGACTTTTAAGCTTGTTGATTTAAATAAATAATAAATAAATAAATATCCTTAGACATACACACAGCGCCATCTAGTTCCACAGTAAGCAACTATATGCTTGTGTTGTGGGTACCAGATGGTTGATATAATACATAAATACATTTTTTTTTTGTAAATAAATACTTATTATAAATGAAACATCCATAACTCGGGCACACATGTCCGTATTCATCACACAAACATATGCCCCTAGCGGGATTCGAACCCGCAACCTTTTGGTATAGTGGTCAGAGTTGCTAACCATTACACCAAACGGGTCGTCATAATTTGATAGATATCATGAACAAGCTCACAGCGAAATAGTTTGAAAGTAGTTTACTATGGGTATTCATGATGTAAATAAATATTCTAGTTGACAGGTAAACAAAAGGTTACGGGTTTAGGAGAACCCTCCTGATATAAATTTGGTACAGCTTCGTCGTCAAACGTGTGGTGAAAATACCAGTCTAAAGCAGAGTCCACTCCCCTATGCTATTGTTTTTATAACATCAACATGTTTGTGTCAGAAAAATGACCTGGTAATAAAAGAAACGCTATCACGTCACTAATTCGCGGACAATGTTATTAGACTAGGATGTACAATTCATATGCTGCTGCAAATATCCGTGACAAATTTACAATTTTATGCTGTGTTAAGGTTATTTTTGTGATAAGATAATTGATAGTTGTATTTTAGAAATATATGTTCATGGCATTAAATATGTACTATGACGATGGATACTGATGGATGAGTGACTATTGATTGAGGACTTTGAATTTGCTAAACGATCATCTATGTCCTTTGAAGTTTGATATGACATGTAGTAAAAAGAATATGTTAGCTTTACCAATTACCTTTTAAATTGTGGGTGTTTTGCCCCCTTGACAATTTATATTCCACTCATTTTGCTTCGTAGACCCACTGTCCCGAAAGGTTATCGACTAAAGTGATCGAACATTCGCACATGTAATTAGATAATTGTTATTGACGATATTCCACCTATTATATATTTTACCTGATATTGAAGCCAGAAAAGCTATACCGACTTCTATATGGTTTTGCGAGTATTGGTGATAATTTTGTATAAATTGAATCATAATCAGTGGTAAAAAAAATGTTAAGACCAGCCTTCATAGTATAGTAAATCCAACGCTGAACAAGCTTGAAGTACGATTTGTTCCGCTTTTAATGGGACGATTTACCCTAATCTTCACGCTGGGCAGGCGAATTGGCGATTGCATATTTATTTATTTATTTATTTATTTATTTAGGTACACTAACAGCTTATACACTAAAACATTATTTTGGTAGTTCACATATTGGTCACATTATAAGTGTATCAGCCTATTATAAGTATACACAGCATTCATAGATAGTTACAGTATAAAATACAAGATAAAGTTTAAATATATAAAGTTTAAAAAAGTAATGAAATTCAATGAAAAATTAATAATTAATAATGTAATATGTTAATTATACCAGTTATGAGGGGTGGTTAATCGAGGTGTCTCATAAGCTTGCTTTTTAAAATTGGTCTGGATTCAGCAAATATGTCCAGCCAAGACTTTTCACACTTAATATTCATGTGGTTATATGACATGCAAATCCTAGCTAAAGGATGATGTAGTTAGCTAAGCCACTATGACACTGTGTTGTACGTCCATCTACGATGTTATGAGTTAAATGTAATTATAACCAATGATATGTTTTTATTTTAATATATCTATATTTTTCCTCCTTACATAACCAAATTAAAATTTTTAAAAGTAGAAGAAACCACACTTCTTTAGCATAAGTAAGTAGGTACCCAGGTAGTCGCCCATAACATCTTCTTTTTCCTGCCCTTATCCCACTCTAGGTGGGGTCGGCACATGTCTTCCTCTTCCATTCTCCTCTATCAGCCGTCGTCTCCGTACTCACCCTTTTCACTCATATCAGTCCTCGCTCAGTCTACACATATCTTCTTCGGTCTTCCTCTACCTCTGTAGCCCTTCACACATAGCACTCGTCTCGTTACGTGCCTTTCATCCCTCTTCATAATGTGCCCAAACCATGCTAACCTATTAGGCCTCAACTTTTCTGTTAGTCTGAAAGTGGCACCACCACACATCCATCTTAGCATTCTCATCTCCGTCACATGCATTCTACCTCAACCGCCTCCGCGGCTCAATGTAAACAACATTGGGTTTACGATTCGGAGGTCGCGGGTTCGATCTCCAGCGGGGTACATGTTTAAGTACTCTGTTTGGATGTTGGTAGGGCATTTTAAATGTCCGCCTGGCTAGCTACCACTATCTTATCTAAATCTGCCGCCAAGCAGCAATTTTAATAGCATTGTTGTGTTCCGGTTGTCAGAGATAAGATAGCCAGTCCTCCAAATGTGTTGGGGTTTCCGGATCAGTAGCTTCCCCCTTCGACCTCATCATTACTTTACATCAGGTGTGATTGAGGTAAAATACCAAGCGGTTGTGCATTAAAAAAAAACTTGTATCAGTCTCTGGCCTGACATTCAGATCCATACATGGTGACAGATTTTATGATGATCTTAGTCGCCCATTTGATACTTTATGAAATATGTAACAATAATTTCGGTTATTTCGGTTCGTTTATTAACATAGCTTATCAGGATCCGCTCGCCATAAACTGTTTTCTACAGCTTTATGGTTGATGATTGTAAAATAAGACAGTGTTCATCACGTTTGAGTGTGTTCGGTTTCCTTAGTTAAGTAACTATTTTGGTTAAATAAAAGATTTCTTATGCTAAGAAGTTGATTAGACTTAGATATTTAGATTCATTATGGCCTTTTCACGCACGGAACCTCCAGGATATGACGATAACCAGTAGTGCAGTGACATGATCACAGTAACGCTGCCACCTAGGAGTAGCTGGATTGGACTCGGATATTTACATTCATTACGGCCTTTTCACACACGGAAACTCCAGGATGTGATAATAACCAGTGATAGGATCGCAGTAATGCTGCACCTAGGAGAAGCTGGATTGGACTCAGATATTTAGTTTCATTATGGCCTTTTCACACAAGGAACGTCTAGGATATGATAATAACCAATAGTGCAGTGACAGGATCGCAGTAACGCTGCCACCTTGGAGTAGCTGGGTTGCAGTCAGATATTTAGATTCATTCTTATCATTCATTCTTCTTCATCCATTAGAACCTCCAGGGTGTGATAAGGACCAGGAATACAGTTATAGGATCACAGTAACGGAGTGGCTGGATTGGATTCAGATATTTAAATTGATGATGGCCTTTTCACACACCAAACCTTCAGGGTCCGATGATTACCAGCAATATAGTGATAAGATCGCAGTAACGGTGCTACCCAGGAGTATCTGGATTGGACTCAAATATTTAGATTCTTTCTGGCCTTTTCACACACAGAACCTCCAGGGTATGATAATAACCAGGAGTACAGTGATAGGATCACAGTAACGGAGTGACTAGATTGGATTCAGATATTTAAATTGATGATGGCCTATTCACACACGAAACCTTAACGGTCTGATGATTACCAGCAATATAGCGACAGGATCGCAGTAACGGTGCTACCTTGATTGATTATGGCCTTTCCACACACAGAACCTCCAGGGTGTAATAATAACGAAGAGTACAGTGATAGGATCGCAGTAATGGAGTTGCTGGATTGGATTCAGATATTTAGATTCATGATGGCCTTTTCGCATACAAACCTTCAGGGTCTGGTGATTACCAGGAATATAGCGACAAGATCGTAGTAGCAATGCTACCTAGGAGTAGCTGGTTTGGATTCAGATGTTTAGATTCATAATGGGCTTTTCACACAGGAATCCTTCATGGAGGAATGTAACTAGCCTGCAATTAGCAAAGCGCACGGGACGTATTGGTTCGAGAGTAAATAAGTTTTATTTTATTTATTTATTTATTTTAACACTTTATTGTACACTAGACACACAAGAAATGGACATTAACAAACATATAAGAAAAATGTACAAATGGCGAACTTATCTCTATAAGAGATCTCTTCCAGCAAACCCGTGAGAGCGAAATTTGATGCAAAAGGTAGACAAAGTGTACACGAAACAGAAGAAACAAAAAATTTTAAAAATATCATATAATAGAATAAAACCAAAATAATACATTAAACGAAAAAATTACCCACCATGAATAATTAATTTTAATAGTTGTGTAGTGGAAATTAAGGCCAGTTAATTTGATTCCACGTAGTAAGGAAGTACGTGACGACGGTATGTAATATTATAGCAATCGTTAATGTTTTGATAACTATATACATAGATCTGGTAGTGCAGCGCACGAGTGCACTTAAAAAGCAGCCACCACTGCTAGTAACACATATTGATTAAAGACATTCGTCTTCACGCACTGAGGTATTTTAGACGATAAGACGTTGCGCTAGTTTCCCTAACGCTGCCCATCCGAGAAGTATTGCTCGATTGGCCTTTTGCTCATCTACATCTTCAAGAATGGAGTTCCCAAATGATATTCTGTGAGTGTTCATCTTAAGGCCCACTTGTTGACTGAGATGTCTATCTAGGACTGAAATGTCTAGTAGCACCGCCCAGATCTCGATCGAATCGAAGGCTTTCTCATTGTCCACAAACGCTTGACATAGTGGCAAGTTGCACCATAGGTCTACTGTATACCCTGACGCAGCCTGTATATGTTGTCTATGGTCCTTTTCGGTCCTCGGTCTTGAGCTCAGTCATCTGACTCTGCCCAATACTTTCCAATGCAAATACTTTGGAGCCTTTGTTCCGCTCTATTGTCTCCTTAATACTCATTGATTTAAAAGAACGGACATCGTGTTGCAAGGGCTTCCATGTCCGTCTATTGAGCTGCCATTATCTGATATATATCTGTCACTTATCTCGTACACTGAAACGCATATTCCAGGAAATCGAAGCGATTTGACTATTCGAGTTGAAAGCTTTCGGGATTCTAAATATGCTCGCGGGAAGGTCGGAGCGTAGCCCACATCAAACTGGATCTTTCGAGTTTCACATTAATATGTAATGTGCCTCTTGTCATTCGGAGATTTCAGTCAGTTTTTATCATGTTCATCGTTGTCTCCTGGAACCATCGGGAAGCCTTGCGTTGAAGTCCCCCATCACAACACTAAAATGACTTTTTGAGGTATGTATGACTTTACTAATACACATTTTACATTGCCTCCACCGCGTCATCTGGACATGACGCGAGCACGGCGTGTATACCTGTATAACCTTCAACGAATACCTCTAGTCTAGGGTTTTCTGAGTAGAAGGTATACAACCCAGCTCTACACACTTTCGATGGTCACAAAGCCAGGAATAGCGGGGCTGCCAGGAACTGGGGACCTGGTCTTTCTTTTGTCCTTTATAGGGCGGGTCCTTCATTGATTCAAAATGTCAAAAGCCCTCTTTCTTTCCCGCCTTATACGACACCCATGTGAGGTAATGGGTTGATTCTACTCTGCTGGAAGCCACACGGCAATTCACAATCCGGCAGCCCGCGCAAGTGCTACGTGCTCACGTTGGGCGACCCCGGCTGCGATTGGCACATTTACGTTGTCTTACTTTGCCCGTTGATATAAATAATTATTTAATTGTTTTTTATAAAGTAAAAATTAATTAACGTTAGTAAGTTAAAGTCAAGATTAATGTGACATTTTTATAGTTAATAAAATATCGCAAACTTTTTTTTGTATAATAATATGTAAGTGTTCGTTTGTAAACTCTTTATTGTACAAAGTAACACAAGCAGTACATTTATTCAGAAAAATGTACAAAGGCGGACTTATCTCGTGAGGGATCTCTTCCAGTCCAGTCCAGAGTTGTGTAAGACATGGTTCGCACAACCATGTCTTACACTGGGTGTCAATGCAATTTTCTGAATTTAAAATTGCCTGTTGTCTAACTAGAAAGTGTTTTTCTGGAAATGGCTATCTGATAATAAGTATACAAAAGCAAATATTAAAAAAAATCCTTCATTCTATGCGAGAATCAAATGGAAGACCCATTTGATTCTCACATCTCGCATTCTCTCTTGTGTAAGACATGGTTGTGCGTACAAGGGTGTCAATGCAAGTTTTTTGATTTAAAATTGCCTGTTGTCTAACTAGAAAGTGTTTTTCTGGAAATGGCTATCTGATAACAAGTATACAAAAGCAAATATTTAAAAAAATCCGAAATCAAAAATTTTGCCGACGAGAATTTGGATTATTCGCATACGCATTTAAAAGAGAACGATTTATTATTTAGATGACCTAGACTAAAGAGTTAATCAGCCTTTGTGTATCGTATTTGTATATGAGAAACCTTTGATAAGAGGTGGACTTGGAGGTCCATCGAGATGTTATACCGCAACAATGACCCGTCACTTGCAAACAAGAGCCATCCGATTACACAAAGATGTGAGACAGGGTTATGTTACATCATCAAAATTGATCGCGAATGCAATGGAGGACGTTTTTAAGATAAGACCGGAAAAAACGGAGCATCAACATTGGCGAGTAGTACATCTCACACCTACGCTTTTGTCAAAATGGCGGACTAGTTGCAGGAGCTCCAACAAACGCTGGCTGGACACCTTGCTGCCTTCCTGTCATCGGCCTGAGGAGGCCTGATGCCAACTTGGATAAAAATAAAGTTATCTTCAATGATTACTCAGCGATTGGCAGCGTTAGTATTGATGCGTCACATCTCTTCGTGGAAACCACAAGGCCTGAAAACTAAAGCCTTCATTCAATGAGGATGCATTATGGATGTAGCGAAATATGGACACTGATGGTGTAACTCCATAAACTCAAAATCGTCAGCAAACTTTGTAGCGAACTATGACCGATTGGTGTAGTGGATAGTGACCCTGTCAGCGAAACCAATGGTTGCCGGTTCGAATCCCGCGAGGGGTAAATGTTTGTATGACGAATACGAACATTTATTCCCGAGTCATGGATGTTTTTATAAATATTTATGTATGTTTATCCGTTATATAGTATCTATAGTACAAGCTATGCTTAGTTTGGGACAAGATGATTGGTGTAAGTGCACCAAATATTTATTTATTTATATTTCTCGTGTGGGATAAAATCAGAAATGAGATGACTTGTCATAGAAGGAGAGGTCCTGCAACAACGTTTGCACGTCATGAACGAGGTCACCTTCTTCCAGATCTGCAAGGAACTGCCATGAAAACAAGATATGTAAAATTAAGACGTGCGAATCATTCAACATCAGTGATCGGTTAAAGTCTCGCAGAAGGGATGAGAAGGGAGAGAGAAGCCCTCAGGATATGATAAACTACTGAACGAAACTCATCCAGACGACGACGTGCCGGCCTTCGTGGCGAGACAGCTGAGTAAACTACCTCTCGTCACTTTCGACCATGTCGACATCACCAACCCTCTACCGGACTCTCGTAATGTATCTCACATGCAAAATTTGTTGTGACAACTCTCATATCGATTGAGAAGTATTCTTTTGTATTTCAAATCCGTAGTATCATTCTCTGTCCAGGGATTAAAAATACAAAAAATTACTTTTCATTCGAGATGTCCGAAAATCGCCCCCAGATCCCATAGACTGAGCCCCCTCGCGCCTTCGTCGCGAAAGATCAACCAGACGAGGATAGACTTACTATGGAACCGCGCCGACAGGCTCTAAATTTCTGTTACGAGCTGCGACACCGACGACGCCACTGAACCTGTCCCGCCTGCATCGTTCCACCCAGATAGAGAAAGTGGTAGTGAACATAAGGCTAGAAGCCAAGGTTACCGTGAGAGTAGAGGCACTGAAGTCGCGCTATGATGTAAACTTCAAGCCATTCGTGACACGGGTCTGGACTCAATAACTAGCCACCGTCACGAAGAAAGACTTCGGAACGGTATGGTGTTCCGGCGGTTTTGAGGCCGACTCCAAGTCATCAGTCAGCGCCGGCGAACGAAAAAAACAGCAGCACAAGGAAAAGTGCTTAGGTTAAGGATATTATTGTTATGGTTTATTTATAATTAAATAATTTTAAAATGATATCTATTTGATATATTTTATGGGCCATTTTACCTGATCCAAATAAATAATAATAATATAAATTTTCAGTATGTTAGTCTGAATGACTCTGGGCGTATAAACTTAAACTTTTTATTTTATGGCAAGTGGTTGTCTATATTGCAATCGACCATTACAGCCAGAGTCCGGTTCTATGACTAAGACGCTGAATGAGGTTGACCAGCATGAAATCTGTGCCAAACTATGGGTCTAGATCCTGTTTGGGCGAACTAAAACAGAATAAGATACTCAAATTTCATAAATTTATATGTTAATCCACATACATGGCGAAATTGGAATTTGTATATAACAAAGGGATTTCATCTTAATGGGATGTCACGGATAGGGATATCATGGGGAAGTAGCCCTATAGGGAGATTGGTCGGGTAGGGCAGTAAAAAAATATATGGTCCGGTTAATTCAAATGTATTATTTGTTTCAATAGTATTATATTTTGTAACTTATAATTTATTGGTTATTATAATACAAAATATTATTGAGTATTTATTTATTTACATTTTATTTTATAAATATTAAATTCACACTGTTATTATTTTTACATTATACTTTATTATTTCTAATTATATGCGTATCATTTATACTGGAGGAGTATTTTTACCGTAAGGAAAAATATAGGGCATATTAGGTAAGTGAAATGGAAATTATAATCATATGTAGTTTAATTTTTTATTTTAAAAAACGGACTCGCCGGCTGCAGGTTGATATACGATGGCGTGATTCGTAGGGTTCCTATCATGCGAAAAGTTTTCTTTATTTAATTTTATGATGTAATTATGTGGAGTAGGCTACACACACAAATGACACAATTAACGCTTTATTCGTTGATGGTTTTGAAAGAAAAAATAACTATCTATGCCAGTATACCTTCTATTTCACTTACCTAATATGCCCTATTTTTTACTTACGGTTCAAACTCACCTGGTTACCATGATAAAAACTGTCTTGTGACCTTTATGAATGAACCTTGATTTTAACGTATCGTATTTATCGTAGGTGGATGCAGCACTATTGTCACGACATATCCTATTTTATTAAGTAGTTTGTATTGTTACTATGACCGCATTTGCCAATAGACTGAGTTCGTAATTTTACTATGACTACATTTGCCAACAGACTGACTCCCGGTATGAAGTAACCCAAGACGTAAAAGGTCAATTGAAATTCCTAGAAGAACTTGATCGAGTCGACAAAAAGCGTCGTGAAGATTCCGAAAGAGAAATGCTTCTTCGCGCTGCCAAATCCAGATCTAAAAATGAGGATCCCGAACAAGCTAAATTAAAGGCTAAAGTAAGTATATAATATTTTGAAATAGTGTTCAATAATTATACAGACATTATAAGTGTTATAAACTGATAATTAATAATCATTTAGGCCAAAGAAATGCAGCGAGCGGAGTTAGAGGAGCTGAGACAGCGGGAAGCTAACCTTACAGCATTGCAAGCTATTGGACCACGCAAGAAACCGCGACTTGATGGCCCTGGTGGCGCAGGTGACTCTGTGAGTAATGGAGGAGGACACGGAACCAGTGGACTTGTAAGTGTATTTTCACAAACGATAATATCTGTTCCAAATAGTAAAATATCCACAAAACACCTACTATAATTTAAACATAGGAATGTTGCTGGTAGGTTCCAAATTGACATGGACGCTCTCTTTCCTATACGAGTATTGTGTCCACCAAATATACCTTATCAGAATGTTAGATTGAATTGTTAAGGCGACTCTGTGTTTGGGCCAAAGTGGCTCTTTGCACAGTGCCCGACGCGCACTGATACTTAATTCCAGAATTGCTATCTATTTGCTACCTTTCCTAAATAATTGCTATGTATGATAAAGGTATTCTGAGAAATATGAAAAAATTAGACCAGCCAATCTGATATCAGGATGGCTGGTGGCCTTTTTGTTCAGCATAAAGGGCGCAGAGTGTCTAGAAGCGTTTAGTATCAATAATTGCTAGCTATTTGTTAGTTGTAGGAATTAAAGTTTAAGCTTCGTATCTACATTGGTTTATAAATTATATAAAAAAAAATTTCTTTCAAGTAATTTCGTATTGTGAACACCTACCGTCTAAACATGCCGATGTAGTACTAAAAATTGTTGCTTTTACAATTTAATCAGGCACTTCTTGGTACAAATTTTAATAGTTTTTAAACCAATTGGGAAGTTTGAGACTAATGTTTAGTAAGTGGTGGACCTTTATAGCCGGTTTATGATATCTCTGTGACCGACCATGCTGTCATCACCACAGCAAAAGGTGCTGGGTTGGAGTAGTAGACGGGTCTACAATAGATGAGCGTTTTTGAAAAAATATTCGAGTTTATGAGTTCGTAAGGATTACGTACCGATATTTTTGACAGCAACATAAATGCTTGTTGAAAGAGATAATATGACTTTGTAATTTGGTATTATATTCAACGGTAACCATACGACCGATTGGTCTAGCGGGTCATTATCCTGCCTTCAAAACAAATGGTTGCGGGTTAGAGTCCTTTTTTTTTTTTTTTTTTTAATTAGAATGGGATCGCTCTTGACCTTAATCTGGACTAATGTCGAGATAAGGTCTACGATGGAACGAGCTTTCCCAGAAGATGCCTATTTAACCTGTCTTTAAAGAGCTGCGGGTTATATGCGATTGGAAACACAGTCCTACTTGGAATAAATGATTGTGTGATAAATACAAATATTTATTCCTGAGTCGTGAATGTTTATTATTATTTATTTATAATCCCTCACATTCTATTTTGAGAAGATGTGAGATTCGTGTTCCTTCTATGCCTATAGGTTATTTATTATTTAGAAGCTTGAAAATAACGCAAGTGAGAATACGAAATGCATGCAATTACGATATGATGATGATTCTTCCGACCGATTTCGGCCATGGCGACCACTTTGACTCCTAATCGGTTTGGCGCTGGTGCGCTCGAAGATGGTTAACATAGCCGATCTTTGCGGTGAACTCCCGTGCACAATGTGGGCACGTAAGCACGCCTTACACGTAGTGATAATTAATGGCAGCGGGTGGACGTGTTTTCTGCTCGTCGCGTTTAGCGTAGAGGTCAGCTTTGCGCTGCTATTCGAAATCGCTTACTCGCCTATGCACTACCCTGCGCCATTTAGGATGTTGTGCTGCCAAACCTTCCCATCGAGATGGCTCAATGTTGCATCTTTTCATATGACGCTTTAGAACATCCTTATATCCGAGAAGTTGACCGCCATGCTTTCGCTTGCCCTCCTCTAGTTCAGAATAGAAGATGCGTTTCGCCACTCTCTCATCTGCCATGCGTGATACGTGACCGCACCATCGTGCTGCCGGCGCATTAAGTAGGCCTCAATGCCACCGACATTGGTTCTTCGCAGCACTTCGGTATTACGCACTCGGTTGGACTGTCTGATCTTCATGATGGTACTTAGGTATTTAAGGTGGAAACGTATATGGTGCCGATACACACACCACGCCTCAGAGTAATATAAGAGGTTTGGCAGCACAATCGCCATGTAGATTGATACCTTGGTGGCCAACTTTAGGTCATGTGAGCAGAAAACCTTGGAACGCAGCTTCCCAAATACCGCAGCTACGGCACCGATCCTGCTGTTGATCTTGGCATCAAAGTCACACTTGGATGTTATAGTGCTTCCCAGATAACGGAACTTATCAATCTGTTTCAGCACGTCCTCACCTAGCTTTATGGCCAGTGTCTCGTTACCATGTGTATCCAGAGCCATCACCTCCGTCTTCTTGACACTATCTTCAGGCCGAACTTGCGGCAAGCTTGGTTGGGACCGATCATGAGCCGGTGCGAGTCATCTGGGGATTCTGCTAGGAAACTCAAATCGTCAGCATACATGATCTCTGTGATAACAGTGTACGAGACTTTAGTGCGTGCCTTAAGTCTGGCCAAATTGAAAAGGCTGCCATTTGTGCGGAATCAGATCCGAACTACCTCGGAAACTGTTTGTATGACCTCCTTGAGAACTACCGCAAAGTACATGGCGAACAGTGTCGGTGTTAGAACACAGCCTTGTTTCACCCCACACGGGAAAGAAATTTGATGATTCACCGTCTACAGCGACGCGATGCATATCGTCATGCAGGAGTCTCACAAACTTCTCCGTGTACCCCATCTTCTCCAGCACCCTCCAAAGGGCTTCACGACGCGCACTGTCGAATGCCTTGTCCAGGTCAACAAACCAGAGATACAGCTGACGATCCTGTTCTCTGCTTTTTTCTTGTAGTTGTCGCACAGAAAAGATTGCTTCACAAGTGCCTCGGTCAGGTCGGAAGCCAAACTGGGTTTCGGGCAGAATCCTTTCAGATCAAAATCCTTGCCCGTTTGTTTTGCTGCTGTCTAATGGCAGTGGCAACTTCGTCACGTGATAGGGGTGCATCCAGCTCTACGAATAGAGGGAGTTGAGGCATTACATTGATATTTAAGAGATCGATCTACGTCGACTAAAGTGTTTAGCCCAACCCTTTAGTACATCTTCCTTGCTGGTTAGCAGGTGCATACCGTATAAGGGCCTTAGCGGCACTTTAGCTCGGTAAGATGTACAAATCAACTTATGTACCTTGCAGTAAAACTCCCCAAGCTGGTTAGTGTTAGCGCACCACGTAAGGGTTTGTCCTGCCACCACTTATCTTTAACTTGTCGAGATAACATAGCCAGTTCGAGATAAAGCAAGTGACTTTTAACACCGCAACGCTTCCACCTCGTCTACTATGCTGTCGCAATAGATTTTGATGTTGGTCGAATGCTGTCCTGAGAACTTTGTCATTCTCGTCGAACCAGTCTTCGTTACGAAGATCTTTCACACCCAAAGTAACTAAAGCGGCCTCCATAAGATGAGAAGAACATGCCTCCAGGTAGCACCAACTTCACCTATCTCCATACCTGGCGACAGGTTTTCCGATAAGGTTTCAACATATTTCTCCCGCACCTCGGGATCTTTAAGCCTAACCACGTTTATCACGTCCAAAAAGACGCAGGCTTTTTAAGTGTGGATCTACGAGGTCGACGGAAGCGAAGTCGTAGCTTAGTGACAACTAGCCGGTGGTCAATCCAACAATGCGCACCATGCATGACGCGGGTAATTCGGACTTGACTGATGTCTCTCTGCCTAATGCAATTATAATACAAACAAGAACGAGCTATCACTCGGCACAGCTTTCATTTTACGCATATATTTTAGTGAGTTGACATCTGATTTTGGTAAAGCCAATGAATATGCTTTGAAAAGAACTCTTTCTTGTTTGTATTACACATTTTGTGGACCAAGCGATTACTCTTTTTTCCTACAATAAAATGCAATGGTTATTAACGTTTGGAAGTGATTAATGAGGGCATTATTTGCAGACCCTGGGCAGATTTAATAAAGATCAATCGAGTCGGGCAATGATTAACTATTATAGTGTACGATCGTTATGTCTATTGGTGATTGATACGCAATAACACTCATCTATTTTAAAATCATAAGTATCTTTAAAACTGAGATAGTTTTATTAACCGACTTCAAATAGGAAGAAGTTCTCAATTCGGTCGTTTGTATGCTTTTTTAATTTGTTGTATTATTCGCGCCGTTGTTTTTAATACTCGACTGCCCAAGGAAGGTAATGTTTTTCGAGTGTTTGTATGTATACATGTATGTCCGTTTCTTTGGCGCATCTTGGCGGCTTGACCGATCTCGAAGTGCATGGTGTCGTTAGATTCGTCTTGGTACCCGGCGTGTCATACATTCATACATAGGCGTATCATACATTTTATGGTAAAAAATCCAACATGGCGTCCGCAAAATACAAAATGCTGTCGGGTTTTTTGTTTTCATTCGTTTCATATTTTGCAGTCGGTAAATCGTAAAACCAAGCCAGTTTTACATTTCTAATTGTAATGTTAAGCATGTCACAAATTTATTTAATAATAAGCCTTACTATTTATCTATCTAATAGGTACAGGGTATTATTCATAAACGCAGTTGTCTTATTCCCTCGCATAATGGATATTTATCTGCTAAGACAACTGTGCCGACATTACGAATAATATCCTATTAATAACTTGATTCACTACATTATGACAACCTGTTTCGAGGTTAGAAACCCTGACTGCTATACTAAAAAGGTAGCGGGTTTGAATCCCGCTAGGGGCATTTGTTTGTATGATGAATATGGACCCCGGGTTACCGTTGTTTCCATCTGGTATCCACCATACAAGCCTAGTTGCTTCGTGTGGAACTGTTTGTGTAATAGCTAAATGTTCCTTGTAAATCTGTGACTGTCCTCCTTTATGCGTTATTCTATTTGGTAACAAAACGCTCAATAGGTAATAACTAAATCCGGATAGAATTGACAATGTTATAAAATCAATTAATCGATTTATAATTTTTACAGACTGGTCGCAGCCAGCTGGCTTTACGCACTCGTTTGAAGCGTATTAACCACCGTGACATGGTGTTTCTTCTTGAACAAGAACGTGAGACCTCGCACTCGTCCATGCTCTTCCGCAGCTACCTGAAGTGACCTTCCACCAAATATTTTGTTCTTATTGGAAAAGTCAAGTCCAAAAAGGATTAATAACGTTTAGTGATAGTGACACTGGTGCAGTAAATAATGCCAAGCAATGCGTCTGTTGCACAAATACTTTGAGATTCGCTCAGTCGCATTCTTCAGCATATACCTCAAGTGACCTTTTAACAATAAAAAACTGTAATGTACTGAAAGTGACGTTAATGGTGATAGAGAGTATTTTTAAGAAAATGTCTGTACAGATATGTTAATAGCGTTGTCTACAGTCGAAAACATTACAGCGAGACGATGTCGTTCTCCACATTAATTTGATATAAATTGAGAGCTTTGAATTATAGTCTTAACGTCATATTAAGACACAATCATGCATGACATCTATCATCGCATTGGAATATGTTTTGATTTTATAATATATGTGCAATTTTTCATAGACTATAAATTAAGGTTAAAAATATACATATTATATAAACATTTTCGCGGAGAGTGCATCAGACACGATATTTTTTTAATGTTATTTATTATAGATGACTGGCTGTTGGAAAATAGTGGTTTTCTACACAGATACACAAAATGTAGAGAGTGTATCTCAGAATAGGAGCAAATAAAATAGAATTTAGCATACTTTAGACTTTCAACCTAAGCTTTGTATCAAAAATTTCAACGGGCCATAAAATTACATTTCCTGGTAACTGAAAATCGTGGATAAGGCATGCATTTAAACGCTTACCAGAATTGTGTCGAATAAAGTCCAAATGCCAATCAAAATTAATAAATTCTTACCAAATTGGGAAGCATCATAAAATTAATAAAAAAAATATTTCATGATAATAGCACTACTTACGATCTGGAAACATTAAGTTCAATCCAAATATTTTAACATTATTGCTAAATAGTTTAATTAATGCTAAATAAATAATTGTCCAAGTTTTAATTTAATTCATATCTAAAATCTTTTGATTTTCCAAACTAATATTACTCAAGTATCGCTTCACAAATTGACATAAAGACGACGACTGTGCCGAAATAAAAACTATTCCATATACTTTAGTAGAGTGAAAAGGATATTTGCAGGCAAGGGGTGATGATCAATTTCACTTACCTACCACCTTCAACCTATTTCAACATTCTGCGACTACTTTCGGTCGATGGCGTGCCAATATGAATATAACATGAAGCATAGGATATGAGTACATAATCTACTTTTAAGCGCTTCTGTAAATGAGGTAATATTATGATCAATAAATGTTTTTAATATATTAATAAGTTTAAATGATATATAATGTGGTGCCATCTCATGGTGAATGGTAAAAGTTCATTAAAAACAATTACATTACTAAACATAAAAATGTAACTATCGATGACATTTGCAGATATTTCTTGCTTCTTCTTCTTCTTATATTCTTCTCAATCTATTCATTCTTATTTCTATCTTTCTTCTTTCGAAAGAATTTATATTTCGAAGAAAGATATTTCTTATCAATCGGCGTCTGTCGCAATTTGTGTAAACCCAACAAGCGGTTCAGCCATTAGGTTGTGAAATATACGGACAAGAATACAATTTTTGAGAGGCATTAATGTATTTAAAAAATTAAGCAATGTAGTTAAATACAATTATTAAACATTACTGGTAGCAGTGTGGCATTCGGTTTCGATTAGCTAATTTGTGTAACGTTAAACAAGTGGATCCCGTCGTTTTTAATTAAAGGACAGGCATTAAGCTAAGTGGCCATCAAAGGAAAGAAAACACTTACTGCCAAGTGGCCACTAGACGAAATCCACCAAGCCACACTGGGTCCGCGTGATGGATTAAGTGGCCCATATCCTCTATAGTGAGAGGTGACTGTGCACCAGCAGTGGGAACATAATTACTATTTTATATTTAACAATATTTGTTGTGCATTTATTAATTTTGAGAAACACATATTTTATTAGTAAAAGACACTGTTGCGATTGACGCATAATTATTTTGAAACACATCGCATTATTTTATGGATACCTTGGTTAGGTATCAATTTAATTTCTTCATATAATTAATACCTAGTACGAGGGCCAAAAAATTGTTTGGTTAGCGTTTAAATTGTAGCCTCTAAAAACTTGTTAAAATATCTTGTTCAAAATAAAGTCTCAGAGCTACTATCTTGATTTTTCAATTACATGGTTAAAAGGTGAGCGATGGCTCTATTTATTTACCATATACACTTAATAGATAATATCTCGCGAAATGTGGGTATGTATAGGTAAGTAATTAGGTTAATATACACACCAGCCGTCTCAGTATGATCGACCGGTGATGCTAGGAAAATTGAAAACTGGAATACTTAATTTAAAAATACTTTAGGCAAATATGAAAAAGTTTTGCCAAAAAGAATAGAAAAATAATACTAATCATGTATGTAATGTTATTCCTTTTTTTTCTGTTTTTGTTTGGCCAATAATTATAAGCATCTATATTTTATTATATCCTCTTGGTTTAGAGGCAGCGTGCACTTGTGATTTTTAGTCGACCGACAGTTTAGACGCAGTCATTAGGTCGGTCGGTTCATCAAATGCGTGCACTGCCATATAACTCCATACTGAATCCCAGAACGATCAAACTATCACCCGATTAAAAGTTTCAATGTGCACGCCGGCTCTTAAGACTACACTGTGTATATTGAAATGCGTTACCTAAAGATTTATATTTATTCCATATTTATGGTTATTTATTCCTTTCTGCACAAGTGGGTAAAACATCCATACGATTTCATCTCCGTGGTTCAAAAGGTTTACAAAACGGTGGTCGCGTATTCGATTCCCAGGTTCGATTCGATACTCGGTTTGGTTGGTGGTAGGGAATTTTTAAATATCCGCCTGAACAGCTAACCTATGTTATCTAACTCTGCCACCAAGAAGCAATGTTGATAGCATTGTTGTGTTCCAGCTGTTTGAGATAATATAGCCGGTCCCGCAATTAATTTGGGCGTTCCGGGTGAGCGGGCTAGCACCTCATTCTCACTTAAGAATAGGTGTGATTGAGATCAACACTAATGCGTTGTTCAAAAAAGAATATTGATTAAATTTTATATGTAATCGTAGGTATTGTATGTACAATTTTATTGTACACCTACAGCCTATAATGCGTAATTAACAGAAATGGCTGAATTTGTTGTCTTTCTGCATTATTAAGAAATACTTAGTATAAGAAGCTTGGAGATCAGGACTATTCCAAAGGCTGGCAGAGAACAGGGAAACTAGCATAATTCCAGGAATTATTTCATTAGTGCTGGCCGAGCAAAAGCTATGTATTAGGATAAAAAGTAAAAAGTACATCAAAAACAGAAGTAATCTAATAACTAGAACTGCATTGGGCCTACGGCACACGCATGTAATATTGCGGCGTGGATCTAATGTAGTTCAACCCAACTAGTCGCCACATAAAATATATGGATTTCAATCGGCGTATGTGGCCCACGTCAGCCTAATGTAGTTCTCTCAAACTAGATCCCAATATGCTCCAAAGTGTAGCAGCTGATGCGGCTGCCGTCGAAGAAAGGGGGAAGATGTTGGGAACTACTTTTATATACTTATGCCTTTTGGCAGTTTTGTATATTGTCTTTCGGCTTCCTCTTGCATAGTGCCCATAAAATGATTCCTAGAATGTAATTAGGAAAAAAATATATTTGGAAACCGTCCTGATCTAGAGTATCTTGGTGTTGTTAAACAATGTATTTGCTCGAAGAATATCGAGAAGTATCGAGTCGAGATTCAAAAATATCCATTTTGCCATTAACTTGTAAACACTTTCTATCACGCCCAACATGTATAATTATTCAACTTAAATATGATTTCATACATGGTTGTAATGTTGAAAGTTAAATAGTTTAAAATGTGTGGCCCAATACGGCCAACTGTGGTCAGTGTGCTAAACACACATTTTGTCAACACCATAAGCGACACAACGAAAGAATTTTTGAAACAAATTTATGCATCTTCACATCTCTTTTGCGTAAGTGGGTTTCAAGTATAATTGGTAATACTAGCCGTACCATATCGTCGAAAACGCGTCATTACTTTACGCGCGTTACTTTGGACGCCAAATTGCAATTTCTTTTCGAATCAATGGCAAAAATTATAATGACCTAAAGTAGTTGGCCCAAAAAATAGCACAAAACATGACATTTAGTTTGATGACAGGAATGAAATGTTGTTCTCATATATTGGCAAAGACGCTCAGCTCATCATCACAAGCAGTCAAAAAAATTAGACAAATTTCAGACGTAAATACTGCTATTTTTAATTATTTTCGCAGCGTAATTTCTTACGGAATCCTGCTCTGGGGAAATGCCACGGATATAAATATAATTTTTGTTATGCTGAAACCAGCCGTTATCACAGAATTAATATACTTAGTACTAACGCGTTAGTGCAATTTACCAACTAAGTTTAAAGGGCATATGCCCTTTATAAGATTAATATATTAATCTTTTCGCCACTGTACATTTTTAAAATCTAAAATATGTCAAAAACACATGTGTGCATTTTTAGGAAAAATAGTGATCAACATGATGTCAATACAAAAAATTGGCCAAGTGAGCGTCGAGCCACGCGCAGTGTCGCCTAGACACTGCGCGTGGCTCGACGCCTCGACTTGCCATATTGTGACAATATGCTTTTTATTGTTGATAAATAATTTTCAACGGAACGGACATTTCATAAGGTTTTCCTCTATTACTCATTAACTTGCAAAGCCTACTTAGCTGTAATAGTTTTTTTTTTAACTGCAGTGAATTTTTTTACGTATCCAAAACCAACCGTTTAGCTAACATTGACAAACAAATTTGCACTTTAAAGCTTAATAATTCTTAAATGGATCCCTGGATGGATAAACTGTTTAAGGTAATCTAACTAATATTATAAATGCGAAAGTTTGGATGTTTTTTGTTTGTAGCTCAATCACAGCGAAACGGCTGAACGGATTGTACACCTGATATGTTCACAACATTTTTCAAAGTAGCAACACATCACCGCACGAGTGAACTGGGGGTAATAAGATTTATGGCGGTGCCATTGGTACACCTCTTGAGGTGTACCTAGGGTCAGAACAAGTGCCCCCTAGACCACCCAGGTGAACTTGTCAGGTGGACCCCGGGTCGGGAAGGGAAGCTTGGTATAAATGTAGGACATACCCTGGAGTAAGACAGGATATTTTTTATCGCGATAAAGTTAGTAGTTCTCGCGGGATACACAAATTTCCGTTATGAAGTTGTTCCACGCAGGCGATGCCGCGGGCGGAAAACTGGTCTCTAATATTTTTAACACCTATCTAACGAAATCGCCCGTGAAGGGTAGAAAAAAAAATCAGCTCCACATCACGTTACCCTAAAAAAATCTTTTTCAATATTTTATTTTACCACTGTCTGGTTATTTAATATATACCCATGCCAAATTACAGATTCCTAGTACTCGGAGCTAAGCCGGCTACAGACATGACGAAACTATAAGGGTTCCTTGTTGACTACGGAACTCTAAAAATGAAGATAAACTTGCAGGTCACGTGAGCCGACTCGGTAAAATCAGTAATTCATTCGACGGGCTCTGTATACGTTCTTTCGATAAGGTTTCCGTTGATTACAAAATCTTCCTTTCAATAAATTTTAAGAATATTCAAAACCAGGAACTTATAAAATTAAGCATATTATAAAATATCAGACAATTTGGATGATAATCATCCATGGACAATTGGACTTGCTCCCATGACAAGCTATTTCATTAATAATGAAATAAATTGTTCTTTCTGTAATATGAAATTCTTAGTTTCATGCTTGTTCTTACAAGGGTAAAAATGGCTTTAAAAATATATAAAATCTGCATATTTTATTAAGTTTACTCTTGTGTACCTAAAAATACTGAATAAAAGACCGGCCGCGTGATGTTGCATGTGACGTCAACATCTCTTGGGCTTCGATCAAGTTGTTGATCGATGGTCTGGGGAGTTTTAATTCTCACCGGTTGAATGCGCAAGCGAAAACTACAAAACAAAGATGAATCTTTGATTTTCCGCATGCGCATACAAAAGCGAACAACTCAAAAATTACTGCAGGGCGATGGATGGGGCACAACATGTTGTCCATACACTACGTCGATATTGTCTCCGATCACCTCGTGAGCAGCTTACGGTGAGCCTACTGTTAAAAGTTTCTATTGATTTAAAGGTTTTCCAAATATTTTTCCCTATTTTGGGATTGAAATCAATTCATCCTCCAGAAGTCGTCAGAAAATATACAAGCGCAGGTGTGCGTGCGGTTTTAAATTCTCAGATAACAACGACCCATTCAAGCGGTGGTGGTGGCGCCCCGCAATTGTGTTACTGAAACTGTTTAGATAGGTCGTGTCGATTTAAGCGAATCATGCTTTCAAATAAATGCAGTCTAAATGAACTCGTATCATGTATATTAAACAAATCCATGTGGGTAGCCTCTTACCGCTGCAACTCAATGAAGATGTTCGTCGTGTATCGTACTTAGGAGATATTGGACTATTTACTTACATTTTTTTCTTGTTGATGGAGTATAATATTAAATCCGGCGCCCAGCAGACGGAGCGCATAGGTGCTTGCTTATGCGTTTCCTAGTCAAAACGAATCAAAGAGCGACTTCACATGATATAACGGCTACCACTACATTGATGCTTTCGCCGTAGTTTGTAATTGCCTCGCTAAGGGTTCGTTGTTCAATTTTCCGTTGCGGCGAAGAACGAAGTAGCACGTAAGCTCGCGCATGGCCGTGCAGACTTCCTTCCTGACTGCTACCTTACCATCTCTCGAAAATTCATATTTAATATTCAACGTCCACATTACTATGTGTGATAATTGATTGTCAATGAAAAATATGCTGCGCTCCGTTTTGACTAGGGTTGCGCTAGCCTTTAGAAAAATTGTTGATTTGCTCGTTTTAAATAAGTGTTAGCTAATTTTATACAGTTCTTAGAAAAGAATAAAATATTATGAATGATATATTGATAGATAAATCAACGTAATTATAATTAAGTTCTTTTAGATAATATTAATTTATTAGATGTAATAGTTTACAATAATGTTATATAATACTGTTAGAACAAAATATGACATGTGGAAATGACAGTTTTGTATTGGTATAATTTTTCTCAAATTGCACATTATAAAATTACCGTGTATTGTATTGAATGATTTCTATTTTTCGCATTTTTAATATATAAACAAGTCCATACATTTTTATGGAAATATACATTTTCTCCTCTTTTAATAATGCACATGACTTATGTTTGATGTCAATTTATATTCAGTTAATCTATTTTGACCATTGCTAAAGCGCAGCAATCTTGTGAATTCTAAACTTTGTTGATGAAGTCCATATTTATAATATATATTATATATATAAATTATATAAACTAATTGTAAGTAAATAACGTGTACATATTTTAGATATAAAAAAATAGCACGCATTAGTTAACTTACTTTTATACTACGGTTTAACATTTGCTGTAATTGTTATTTCAATACAACTTTGAACCAAAGTTATTTAAAGAAAGATGTTTTTTTTTCTTATAGCCTGTACATACTGTACATTCCACATTGCTTTACTAATTTCATATTATGTAAAGTATGGGTGGGCGAAGCTCAATGATAAATTGAACTTCTATTTACGATCCTTATTGAAATGAATAATTAATTATTCATATGAATGAACTACTGATCGAATTATTAGTACTAAGCATACGTTTCCGGCAACATTTTCTGTACAATTTCTTATCAAAAAGGCCCAAAGAACATTATCATCATGCCAGCCACATTGAATTAACTATTGAACATAGGGCTCCCCATTGATTTCCAGAGTGATCAGTTGGAAGGGATCTGCTGCATCCAGCGATTTCCCACGATCTTCATTAGGTCGTCCGTCCACCGTTTTACGCTGCGGTTGTCGATGTGTGGTCTCCGCTGGGCTTTACTTATTACAACACTTTATTAAATGTTTCAAGAAAGTCGCGGTTATTCGTTTTTCCGAGGTCAGTATTTTCTCTGGGCTACGTTACGCTAGCGGAAAAGTATTGAATTTGTTGGTTTGAACTCCAATTATAATTGTTATTTCGTAAAAAAGTAATTCTAACTATTCGTTATAAACTTTCCGCTGGGGAACGTTACCGCCAGCCAACGGCATTTTTTTGGTCAATGGACTTACCTACCTAAAATCAAATCAGCCACTAAGGTAGATTACCACGTGCTGTAAATGTGCGTGTTGTATCTGAAATTTGTGCGCCTTAGGATGCCGAAGTAATTCATAATGCCGCTGAGGTAACTTTTACCTGCTTCATCGATATCGGGAACGGTTAAGCGCACAATTATGATTTGTTTTGGAAACAACTTTATGAGCAAATACAATAAAAAAAATTCACCGTTTAAAGTTATAATTTTTTAAGACGTAAGCGATAATCGGTCGTAGCACTGTAAATAACTAATTTTTGAAAGTGGTAGGTATGTAGCTTGCGATTGCCTACAGGCGTATTTTTTTTCTTCAATTTAACAACTGTAAATCATTAATTAATTATTATTCCATAATTATGTTCGGGACGCGATGTTATACTGCCTTCGATTGAAGGCACAGACCAACTGTGATTGAAGGAGTTAGGTGTGGTTTGTAACAAATATACCAAAAATTAAAGTGATATTTCTGTAGCCTAACGTAAATCAACTAAATTTGGATTCTTATTAAAAAGCGAACGCGCTATACATAATGCAAATCTTCTAAAACGTTAGAAAAATCGACTCATTCACACTAACACGCTATTTTTGACGAATACCTACTTATCTCAAAACGGCTGGACGCACAAATTTTAAATTCTTGCATTGACTATCGAACTACTGGCACCGATTACTAATAAGTTACTAAAGTAACTACTGGTAGGACTGGATGGAATAAAGGATATTTACACGAATTATAGGTGCAGTTCCTTTTTTACACCTTTTTTGTGGTTTCGACAATTAGTGTTTGATCCTCATAGGTAATTAATTGGTGCCATAAAATTTGTATCTATGTTATTTTTCGTCTGTGTCGGTTCGATTTACGATTTAGACAGGCGATCTTTCGTGATCGTAAAAATGGAGGGACAGTCTTGGATTTCCAATCTACATACAAAAAAGTTTATACCATGAATCATAATTTCAAACCGCGTTCT
This sequence comes from Oegoconia quadripuncta, assembly GCA_949316235.1. Taxonomy (NCBI): domain Eukaryota; kingdom Metazoa; phylum Arthropoda; class Insecta; order Lepidoptera; family Autostichidae; genus Oegoconia; species Oegoconia quadripuncta. The sequence continues at coordinate 28,732,139 of OX438742.1, forward strand.
GTGCAGTGTCCAAAAGCAAAACATATATATATATGTATATTTAATTAAAATAGATACTGCTTTCTTCCCGTGACGGCCACATCTGTGGAGTTTCTAATTAAACACAATGTACTAGCACACTGATGAACGTAGTTTGCCTTGCGTCACTTTTAAACGCGCGGGCGCTTCTGGTTTGTTCTGTATCTGAGAAATTTTGCTACATCAATAATAATAATAGTTAATGATTTAACAAAATTATTGATCCAGGTGGATAAGCTGCTCACAGGAATATCCTACCTATTTAGAGTTATATATAATAACTTAATTCTACCTTTAAAGTATTGAATTTCATTACCGCAAACATGAATTGTTTATGAAATATCGACCATTAAAGATGGTCCCTCCAAATTGACGTTTCAAATAAATTATCTTACATGCGAATGGATAGTTTTTTTTTGGATGCATTCATATGTAATTCTCATTTTCTACCTTTGGATTTATGCCAATTAAAATTTTTTTATTTGGCATTTGTGCTAATTGATAATTAAGTACTATAATATAGAAAGACGAGAGAACCTCACAAGATAAAGAAATCTTGTAGTGACCCTTTCTGTGACAGCAGCACTGACGGATTCCACTGGCTCACTACTACACTCACGCAGGCGTACGTCCAACTCTAGTCAATGTCACTGACCGACTGCCGTTTGACAGCTACCCCGTCTACTGGTGTACATGAGACAATGTATTATATCTAGGGGTAAACGTTTTAGCAACAGAGAATTCAACGTGTCCATTTGCTTAAACGATTGTCTGTGAACCACGCATGTATTTTAAATAGATATAAACACTACATCTATTTGTTGACAGTGATTACTAACGTAGAACATGCAGGCGTTTACACTATCATCCACAGCTTTCATCATTTATGTACCTACTGAGCAAAGGAAAACAAAATAAAGTAAAATTGGCTACCTGTCTTCAATATTTAAAGTACTTCCTCTAGGTACGGTTCAAAAACTCCATCATATTTTTAAGGTCAATATTGATTTAGAAGTTACGGTAGGTACTCAACTCAACTGTCTAATTAACATTTACCCACAGCATTTACCTATGCAGGGTGAATTTTCAAGTGGGCGTGGCTATGAGAAATAGCGTAAAGTACCTACTCAAAGGAGTCTCGGGCCCGATTTTGATATAAGGTAAAGCTGCATCAATGGATTTTTGAAAAATCAATAATTCTAGCTAGGATTTGAATGCGTTGATGTTTAAAAAAACTCACATAAAAAATAGACAATCAACAAAACAGTAAAAATACGCCCCGAATACAGGACCTCCTCCTTTTTTGAAGTCGGTTAACAAAGGAATTTTCATACAATTTAAATATTCAATTAATGAAGTTATTACTGTTTACTTTCATTCGATTGTGTATTTTATAGGCTACGCAGGCACCGACTTCAAAAAGTACCTATTGTATATATTTTTAATTTCATTATTATACCTAACTATTATTGTATAGCATATAACTTGTATTGTATTCTCATTATATATAATAGTGTACATCTATCTACAAAGAACATTCTGCTCTGGTTTATTATTTTATACTTTTCAGTTATTATTATTGCAGTAGTTTAGTTAAATTATTTTTTCCGGGTTTTTTGAAGTCGTTTTTTTTTAAATCCTTTTTATTTAATTCTTTTTAGTGTCTGGTCAGACATTACAAAATAATAAAATATATTAATTGACCAATATGGGCAGGCCTATGAAAGGTGCTGCTCGTTTAAATAACTGTCGGTCAAAAGAAACCGAAACTGAGAGGGTACTACGGCTTAAAAAAATGCCTCACGGAACGCAATTTCGCGTTCCCAGGAGACGCCCGAAGCTCGCCGAGTACGTCTAGTAGCTATGAAAGATTACGTTAAATCACGTATTCGTCGGGAAACTCCCGAACGGAACGAGCATAAACTCGGTCTTATACACGACCGGCTTGCCGAGGAGTCCGCTGAGCAGCGTGAGCACAGGCACGGCCTTATAATCATGTAAATCGGACTAATCGATGTACATACATAAAGATTACAGAACCTCCTCCTTTTTTGAAGTTGGTTAAAAAAGTTTTTAGTATTTATCCGTGGTTGCTAATCTCCATGATAATTTTTGTGCGATGGCGAACCTTCTCGCTCTTACAGGTTAGGTGGGCACTTGGGGTGTACCAGCTCGACTTGATGATCTTCTATTTGTCATATTTATTGTTGATAATCACACCGACGTAAATTGGCTTAAAAATCTCGGACTAATCGATGTACATACATAAAGAATACTGAACCTCCTCCTTTTTCGAAGTCGGTTAAAAAAAGTTATTAGTATTTATCCGTGGTTGCTAATCTCCCTGATAATTTTTGTGCGATTGCGAACCTTCTCGCTCCTACAGGTTAGATGAGCAGTTCGGGTGTACCAGCTCGACCTGATCATCTTCTTTTTGTCATATTTATTGCTGACAATCACACCGACCTTCTCTACACTTTTTCCATACAAACCCAAACTGTATCTACTTAGTTTCCCTGTGTAAAAACTACAAAATCGTCTAAATGTGTAATGCCATTCTGATGTTTACCATGATTACACAAAAACTACTGGACCGATTGCGCTGAAATTACAATGGGACCAACTCGACGGTATCCCCTTTCATTTACAAAAAGAACCATGTGAATCAACCGCCAAATCTCGGAGATATCGGTGTACATATATTAAAAAAAAAAAAAAAAAAAATACGCGCCGAATACAGAACCTCCTCCTTTTTTGAAGTCGTTTAAAAATTACACCATTTCTTTCCGCCGGCGACTTCGTCCGCGTGGAAGGTTTCTACAAAATCGGTTCAGCAAAAAAATTAACCTTTATGTTAATCCAGGTCTGTCTACCAACCAAATTTCACACAAATCCGTCCAGCAGTTTAACAAACAAATATACATACACACAAACTTCGGCGTTTATAAAATTAGTTGGTATTGGGATTCGATAGTGTTGGTAATAAGGAACGAATTCTGGGAAGTAATGACATACGACAAACTTAAGGAAAAAGCTCATTTTTAACAAATTACTTCATTTTTCGTACGTTACCTATTGTAACCTGTATTGTTACCTATATTCGTACGTTATTAAAACTTAATTGATCAATTAAGTTTTAATAACGTACGAATATAGGTAACAATTGTTCTCAATACAATTAAATCTAAGGCCCGCATAACAGAATGTTACTCAAGCAGAGATCTCCGCTTGAGGACAATTAAAAAGGAACAGCTTTATGTAAAAAAACTGTCATCAAAACGTCGATTTAACTACGTAGATACACTTTTAACTTCCTATAATTTTAAGGGCCGTGATTTTTTGCACATGGACAGAATACCTGTCAGTGATAGAATAAAAAAAAATCTAACAAATCGGTAGCTTGTTTTAGTTATAATATACATATTTAGTAATAGTAGACTATATGATTAAAATTACCACTGTGAATTACATTGCGTCGGAGAATATACTTGTACCCCTGTAACTATTTTCAAAAAAATCTAACAATAACTTCTTTACAATTATGAAAAATTTCACCGAGGGCAAATATCACGATTCAATAAACTATTTTTAGAAAATATAAAGCATGTAGCTATTGATTAATTTTTTAGAAAATAGTTTTAGAAGATGTTAGCATCTTCTACAACGCAATGAACTGCACAGTGGTGACTTTATTTTAATATTGTAGATTTTATAACTAAATACCTACACTAGAAAATAGTTATACTATATTAGTAATACGTTAGAAAATATTTTTAAGGTAAGGTACTCTTATTTACCTACATGTATATGTACAAAAAATTAGGGCCTTTAAGATCATATGAAGTTACACCCCTAAACATGCATATCTTGACTAGATTCTAATGTTGCGGAGCTGACGTCTTGTGGGCGACCCAAAGCAAGTTTATTTCGGCGGTCATTCTCGTGATTTTGTAAAATATTTTTCGTTCTCTTGGACGCCATAATTTCACAGATTCGTTACCATGTGCTACCACGCTATTGGTCGCAGCAAGATTTCTGAAGATGACATAATGCGCAGAAACGCCTGTTCCCCGTTTTCTGTCAAAAGCGTCAAAAGTGACAGTGTTTTTATTTGCATTAATTGTAAAGTATTGAAGTCATAATTTTAGTGATTTATATAGTTGTAGTTTTTTGTATAGTTATTCTAGTACGTCGTCCAACAATGTTTTACTTTTACTTCTGGAGTGCCCCATCTGCGCCGATCATAAACTGTACAAAGATAAACGTGGCTTGGCAATTCACTCGAGTCGTTGTCACGTGCCTCGTACGACTCTTGTGGTGCCGTCTCCGTCGCAGTAAGTTTCAAGGTGTTAATTCCTTCTCTAACAGTTCAGCCGGCGGCCTGGATGGAATCTCCCCACAACATTTAAAAGATTTAACGGGCCCTCTAGTTGGTATGGAAGGGAAGTTTTTAATTAAGGAACTAACTGCCTTGATAAATTTAATGCTTTCAGGAAAAGTTCCAGACCAAATCACTCCTATTCTTTGTGGCGCTAACCTAGTAGCGCTATCAAAAAAAGACGGTGGAGTCCGTCCTATTGCCGTCGGCATTACCTTGAGACGCTTGTTGTCGAAACTTTGCTGCTTCGAGCTGCATGAGCAGCTTAAAAACAAATTTCAACCTAGGCAGCTGGGTTTCGATGTTAGAGGTGGCTGCGAAGCAGCAGTTCATGCAGCCCGGAACTTTCTAAAATCTGAAGATTACGAGTTTTTTTTTCAATTGACGTAAAAACGCATCTAATTCGGTGGATAGGGGTGTTCACTAATTGGTCTTGTTTTAAATTTTACGAAGTGCGAGATTTTCATATCTGATACCATATCTTCGGACAGAAAATCAGTAGTAAATAGTTTCCAATCTCACACTCCAAATATTTCAGTACAATCCAAGGAGTCTCTCATTCTACTCGGGGCTCCTTTATTTGAGGACTCAATCCCCTCATTGCTCGAATCAAAATTAGAATATTTTAATAAATCTTTGGTGCGGCTTTTAGGAATAAAGCCACAAATGGCAATCTATATACTTCGGCTTTGCCTTTTTACCCCTAAATTTATGTATTTCTTACGATGTTCCCCTTTTCCTTTTTTCCTTTGATTACTAAATCTATTTTCTTGCTTTTTAAAAAGCACTATTTTCCAAATTCTGAATTTACTGAAAATCGCATTTGGAAACAAGCTACTCTTCCAATTGGATATGGCAGGCTTGGCATACGCACAAACTCCTGGTATTAGCATACGCAAACGCAAACGCACAAGCTTGGCACTCCCTGCTTTTATTTCCTCCACTTACCTACAGCACACTCCCTCTCATCAGTGAGATATTAAATTCCCATACGCTCGTTGATGCAGAGGTATCGTGCTTGTCGGAGGCCACATCTGCCTGAAGTGCGTCATGTCCGGAAGAGGATTGTTTTTCGGATTTGGGAAGCCACGGGCTCTCTTGCGTGAAGAGTGCCGGCGGCGCATATCACCACGGTTCAATTTTTTTTATGTACCACGGGTTGGTACTTCACCTCAATCACACCTGATGTTAAGTAAAGATGAGGTCGAAGGTGGCGCGTACTGACCCGGAAACCCCAACATTAATCAGTTAATTAGGCGCGCTCTCGACACAGCAGCTGTCCCGGCGTCTCTGGTTACTTGTGGCTTATTCAGGGACGACGGGAAAAGACCTGATGGTAAGGTTGGTATAATATAGAGGTATCGTCAGCAAACAATACTATTTCATGTTTATCCTTTACAAGGTTTGACAAGTCATTTATGTAAACCAAAAACAAAAATGGTCCGAGAATGGAGCCTTGTGAGACGCCCATACAGACTGTCGACCGTGACGATGTACCTACTGCCACTGATATCAACCCTCTGAACTCGGTTACTCAAGAATTCAGAAGGTCCAGAGCACGGCCCGTTTCACCATAATGACGTAATTTCCTGATCAAAGTGTCATGATGAAAGCAATCAAAGGCCTTGGACAAGTCGTAAAATACTCCTATTGTATCTGCGCATCTTCCCAAGCCTCAAAAATATACTGTAAGAGCTCGACACCTGCATCAGTTGTCGAGCGGCCCCTAGTAAAACCGAATTGCTTAGATGACATTAGTCTGTTACTGTAAAAATAAATCGATAACCGATTTAATATAATTTTTTCAAAGATTTTACTGAGAGTCGGTAATATTGAAATAGGTCTAAAATTAGAGGGGTCTGATGCTGCTGGTTTTAAATATGGATATGACTTTATTGTGCTTCATCAGATCAGGAAATATGCCTTTATTAAAAATACAAGCTAAGTGTGGTGAAACACAATCAATTACGGCACTAATAATTTTTACTGATAAACCTTGAAGGTCGGCAGTTTTTTTCTTGTTTAAAGATCGAAAATGCTTTTAAGATGTCTATTATAGGTCTTACATGATTCAATATAAAATGGTAGTCACAAATATCCACATATTGTTTAAGTAGCGATTCAGAGAGTGTGGAACATGAATTCAAAGATTTTGTAGTCGCTATTGAAATATCAGTAAAGAATTTTTCAAAAGCTTCTGCAACTTCTAATTGTGTAGTTAGAATTCGATCATTAATTTTTAGTCGCGTGCCAGTGTTACGAGCCTTAACTTTGCCAGTTTCGCTATTTATAACTTTCCAAGTTGTCTTTACTATGTCCGTACTATTTTTTATTTTATTATTTATCAAAGTTGCTTTTGCTATAGCACAAGCTCGCTTGAATATTTTCGAGTATTGCCTAACATATTCAATAAAACTTTCGCTCTTATTACATGTCCTACTAAAATCCTGATACTGGTAAAAATACCAAGCTATATTTTTTTATTTGAAGTGTCAACAACATCAAATTAAGGTAAGCCAATTTTTTATAAACCTTTGTGACGGAAGTCAGTTCAAGTATATCTACTTCACATTTTAAGTGACGCAATATTCGCGACAATAGAAGTCTTTGAACTTGGGTCACCATGGGGCCACCCAGCCCAACGATACAAAAAAGATTTAGCTTTTTTTGCGACTGGATTTAAGGCGTTACGTATTGTCACTAATAATAAGTGATAGTGTTGAAATGTGTAATTCAACCCCAGATGGTATACTTGTCGAAATATTGAATGATTTATTCAGAGCCACACGAGTCTGTGTGGATCATCTTTGTAATTAAGTCGATTTCATGAAATCTGTTAGGCTTTGCTCATTGTTTGAGTGTTACGTATTTTTTTTTAGGGACACTGTACTTTAATATTGTTAAAATCATTCTTCTTTGGCTGATTATCGTCATATCTCGCGTTCGTAACCTAAAGCTTTCGCCTGTGTAGACCATCTTCTGCTCTCAATATTTTTTTATTGGGCGTGTACTTAAATAAGAATTAGAAATCAAGTCACTAAAGGAGTCTGTTTCTAGATTACTATTTAGACATTAGTCGTGCAAAGGGAAATTACAAATATGTAAGGGCCCCAAAGGCCAACGTTCATCAATAAATTGAAATCTTTTGCTTTGACTTGTGTCGTTTTAGTGATTTTACATAATTTCCGGTGTTACAATGTTTCCACCATGTCAACTTTATACATACTCTGGCAACTGTGCGAAAAGGACATAGCGAATGAAACTGAAAAGTGAGTCTATCCTAGTCTCATCGACTGTTGACGAATGTGTAGGTGCAGCTTTCTTACATCATAATACAGGTTATTTCAAACTTTTTAAATATTCTCCTAGTACTTCCAGTTACTCAGGTGAATACATTGGTATCCTCCAATGTTTAAATTTTATCAAAAAGTTTTAAAAGATCAATCATTTTTACAGATTCACTTAGTTGCTTGCAGTCTTTGCTGTCAAACCATTTTAATAAGAATTCCTTTTATCCGTTATCCCTGGAGATTAAAAGCATTTTGTTGCAATGTTCGAACAACAATCTAGACATTACTCTGGCATGGATTCCTAGTCATGTGGGAATCCAAGGTAACGAAACTGTTGATAAATTGGCTAAACTGGCTGCTCTTCATGGTGGTACAATAAATCGGTTTACAGCCAAGATTTGTCTAGTGTTCCTCGTTCAATACTCGAGGAACATTGGAATAAAGATTGGTCCAATTCAACAAAAGCCAAATTTTATCGCCAATCTCAACCTTGTGTGTCTTTGCGTCCATGGTTTTCTAAATTAAAAATCGACAAAAAGTTCTCTTCCACTATTTCTCGTTTGAGATTTGGTCATTGTTGTTTGCCGTCTCACTTGGCTAAACTTAGGGTTCATGACTCATCAATTTGCGAGTGTGGTTTGGAAGGTGGGAACATTATCCATATTTTATTTGACTGTCCTTTATATCAGTCATTGCCGTTTTATAATTTATTGGTGTTTTATAAAGCGCCTCTCCCTGTTAACTTGTCCTCTATTTTGTCACTACCCATAAAATATATGTAAAATGTATCCCACCAAAAACATTCTGTAAAAAACTAGCCAAGTCTCGATGGAGCTGCTTGGTTATCTCTAAAAAGTAATGAAATCTATACAAAGTCGTGCCAAGTGTAAGGTTCCTTACTGCGATTTCTTTATTATTATAGTTAATGTTGTGTGACTTGGCCGTTGAAGGGTACACAGGGGTACAAAACCAGGTGCTCCATGACACCATTGCACCAATCTGTCGCCAGAACCGCTATTAATGTTATTAATTATGTTATTAAGAATGTTCAACGGCAAACTATTAGCGAATAATCTGTGTGGCGTTTACATAACATTCTTTATACGTTAGTGGCTTTATCAAGCCTACAATTGACTGGTTATTGAATCAACGTTTTCCAAGTGGCAATTTTCCATCGTCAATGCGTAGCGGTTCTGGCGACAGATTGGTGCAATGGTGTCATGGAGCACCTGGTTTTGTACCCCTGTCTACCCTTCAACGGCCAACTCACACAACATTAACTATAATAATAAAGAAATCGCAGTAAGGAACCTTACACTTGGCACGACTTTGTATAGATTTCATTACTTTTTAGAGATAATCAAGCAGCTCCATCGAGACTTGGCTAGTTTTTTACAGAATGTTTTTGGTGGGATTTCACTTCTTTTATATACTTGATACTGCAAGTTGAGTCAGTTCTACCATACACCAAGAAAGATATTGAATGGAAGAGACAAGACCCGTCTTTGGGCATACCAACTACTTGGTAGCCACTAATTTCATCGTCGTCTTTTAATATTATCGTCATTTTTTACGATAATTATTATCTTGCGAAATCAAACACAATTAAACTCAACGACCTTTAGTATATGGACAACAAATCATAAATACCGATAATATTTAGACTAAAACCTACTTATATCTTTAAGACTTCTTTTGTCTTAATAAAAAAAACTTAAAGAAAATATTACTCTGCCTACTCAATCTATACAAACTATAAGCAAAACGTTAACTCTTAATTATTAAACAAGTGTCAATATAATTAATTATCAATGAACTTTCTACCAAAGGTACTACCTACCTAGTACTGAAATACAGCTAAATTAATGATATTTTTAAACGAAACGAAGTAATATCTAACTAAATAAACTAAACTAGAATACTAGAAAAGTACTTATAAACACGAACGCGATTCGAAGTACTGCCTAACTGTAAATTAAACCTAGAAAACTAAAAGTAGCTACTAAATAATTAACAATTAAATAAAGTATTCAATTGAAACTTCTTTTAATTCTGATAATTAAGTAATAATCAGTAATCCGTCACTAACCATATAATTCATACTAACCTGTTTAAATCTTTGAATTAATATAATAACAACCTGCCAATTAACCTTAGCAAACCTCACGAAATAATCAGCGAAATCAACGAAATGCAAATAATCCCTCCTAATCCCTAGCAAACATTTTCAAGCGCAATAGAAGAATGTCGTAAACGACTGTAACGCGGCCGGTTGCCACTTTGCCATATAAGGTTATCGGAAAAACAAAACGTAAGCGCGTTTTAAAATACAGTCAACGCCATCTAGCGACGCGTGCGGGTATCACCGCCACTCTTAGCCAATGCATTATATTTTGACCAAATTATCGTTTGTTTATTTAATTTGTGTAATGTTCGAGTAGAATAAAATTAATCGTTTGACTATTTCTTCTTGTAATCTTGTAATAAGTATAAGTAAGTATAAGTATAAAAGCCAGTCTAGTCTTATCCAGAGTTTTCCTTTAATTTTATTTATATTCGTATTAAAAGCAGAAGGGGAGGCATTCGCCCAGCAGTGGGACGCTATAGGCTAGATTAAATTAGAAGATGTGTCCCACTACGCTGGACAGTCGATTTTTTTATGTACCAATAGTAGAAGGGGGCATTACCATATCTCTAATACAGCTGGGACCAGCTGAGGGTTCTTCGTCAGATATAAAGTTAATCGTTCGACTATTTCTTCTTGTAAACTTGTAAGTATAAGTATAAAAGCCAGTGTAGTCTTATCCTGAGTTTTCCTTTAATTTTATTTATATGCGTATTATAAGCAGAAGGGGACGCATGCGCCCAGCAGTGGGATGCTATAGGCTAGATTAAATTAGAAGATGTGTCCCACTACGCTGGATTTTTGCAATGACAGTCGATTTTTCTATGTACCAATAGTAGAAGGGGGCATTACCATATCTCTAATACAGCTGAGACCAGCTGAGGGTTCTTCATCAGATACTTCAGACCTTCGATTTTTGACATCAAATGAAGCGGCCCACCAAGTTGAATATTTTTTGTAAAGGCGGTATATGTCGATCTCTAATAGTTTGGTTGGGCTCTTGTGTTTCCTAATCAGGGTCACCAGGTACTCCAGATCTTCGATTATCCTAGTTTTTATAGCTTTCCCTTTATGTGGCCATTGAACCATAACTCTGTACCAAATTTCAGCTCTCTGAGTTTATGGGAAGTACTAGTTCTATTTTGATGATCATGAGTGAGTGAGTGAGTGAGTGTCATAAATGCGAAACTTTGCTTTCGCTTAACTTCAGAACTAAATGACCTACAGACTTGAAATTTTGGATTTTAAGTATGTGATTATAGCTTACTGGATGACGAAAATTTCTGCGTTCTAGTCTTATCCAAAGGTTCTAAAATAGGGGCCTGAAAATGCGGCGAAATGGTTCCAATAAAGGATGGTACGGTAGTGTTTGCTTCGCGCTCGACTTGGCGGGGGCACTGCCGTTCCCCCAGATCTTAAAATATTTATCTCATCATAAAATTCTTTTATAGCTTTTTATTTATATATATTTTTTAACTTTTGGTATTATATATTTATATCATCTATAATGTATATTATTCTTTTGTATCGGGGCAAATTTTCACTCGAAACTGACAGTTGTCACTCGACAGTGAGGTTGACTGGTTGCCATCCTCAAAAATAAGAAGAAGAGTCTATCCTAGAATCCTAGAGCGCGTTTTCTTTCTTCTATACTGAAATAAAAAAAAAACTTAGCTTTGATTATATAGGGTTCAAACTCTTTTTATATTTTTCAAGTAATTCATCCAGTTACGTGTATGTAAATTCTTGCCTGGCACATACATGTGACGCGTATCCGAACATGACAATTGGTAAAAAAATTTATAGTGACACGTCCACCCACCCTGTCAAACTTCCACGAATGCTGTGAAACTGCATCACGATTTTTCATGTTTTAACTTTTAAAAATGGTAAGAAATGCAATATATTCGTAGAAAAGTGTGTATGGAGTTATTAAAAGTAGTATTCATAATATAGACCAAGTAGTATCCACGTAGAAAACCGATTGTCGGTAGTGTCACATCATACATTTTATGTCGGCGTCGATTTGAAGAAAATGTAATATTGTACATTATTTGTGTAAAGTATGAAAGCGCTAATTAATATCGTTATGTTTATAAAGCCGTTGAGATTGGATATCAAGAGGAAATTGACTGCGAGGTCGGACCGCGTCAAGTGCGTGGACCAGCATCCCACAGAACCCTGGCTGCTCTGTTCGCTGTATAACGGCGACGTCAACATTTGGAACTATGAAACACACTCACAAATCAAGAGATTCGAGGTAACCTTTCACTAATAAACATCATTCAAGTTTTCAACCACCGTTTTTTCTTATTAGAATTTCTTCATTGGGGGACAAAATGGGTCAGTGTCGATAAGCGTGCATAGAAAAAGATAAATGTTTGCTAGTTTGGGACAAAGGTGATTCTCAATATTAAATGTGTTCGCATTGGAGATAGGGTCAGATGTATAACATTTGAGGTAGTGGCTATATGCGCCTCAGTGCATACACTAAATGTTTATTTCGATGCTACTTGTGCAGTAAATTTGTGTATACTTCCCTTGTACTGTAAATTTATATTTTGATTGTATTTCACTTCTTGTCTAAATAATTAAACAATTTTGTATGTTTTATATTCTAGTCCTAGTGGTATTTATAAATTCTTAGATCTATTTAAATTTTAATGTTCATATTGGATGGCATGTTATAGGTGTGTGACCTGCCTGTGAGAGCAGCGAAATTCGTACCTAGAAAGAACTGGGTGATTACAGGCTCCGATGATATGCTAATACGAGTTTTCAATTACAACACATTGGAGAGAGTTCATTCCTTTGAGGCACATTCAGATTATGTTCGGTGTATTGCTATCCACCCAACACAGCCTTACATACTTACCAGTAGTGGTAAGTTAGCTGCATTATCCTTTACTTTATATTGAATATATTAAACCTTTTACCGTTATAAAGAAGTTTCAAACAATGGTGAAATAAAGGCTTTATTTCATCATTATATTGATGAAATAAATTATCTTGTGAGATTGAATCGTTATTTGTCACCACATGACGGAAGGACAGTTGCGTTCAAATGCTTAATGCTTGTGCAAGATATACAACTTATTCATGATTTCAGATGATCTACTAATTAAACTGTGGAACTGGGATCGTAATTGGGCCTGTCAACAAGTGTTTGAGGGCCACACCCACTATGTAATGCAGATTGTAATCAATCCCAAAGACAATAACACATTTGCCAGTGCAAGTCTGGATACAACTGTCAAGGTTAATTTTTTATTATTCCCATCTACAGAGTATTTGCATATATTGAGTTTTATGATGGGCCTTACAATTATTTCTGCTGTTTCAGGTTTGGCAGCTTGGCTCCTCCATCTCCAACTTTACATTAGAAGGTCATGAAAAAGGTGTCAACTGTGTGGATTATTACCATGGCGGTGATAAACCATACCTTATAAGTGGGGCTGATGACCGCCTTGTCAAAATATGGGATTATCAGAACAAGACATGTGTGCAAACTTTAGAAGGCAAGAATACTCTATACTTTATTGTGTTAATAACTATATATGTTGTTCCTGTAAACCTGAATCTGAATATTGTTGTTTTCCAGGCCATGCACAAAATGTGTCTGCAGTTTCATTTCATCCTGAGTTGCCCATTCTGCTGACTGGTTCCGAGGATGGTACAGTCAGAATATGGCATGCTGGTACATACAGACTGGAGTCATCATTAAATTATGGCTTTGAAAGAGTCTGGACTATCTCTTCTATGCATGGCTCAAATAATGTTGCTATTGGGTATGTATTATTGCTTAAATGGTTTATATGGTATCTGTGTCTGAACACATTGGTGGACACAGAACTGCTATTGATAATTGTACCAATGAAAATTCCACATTGTTATTATGAGTTTATTTAATACATGCTTTATTTTTTCATTTATAGATATGATGAAGGTACTATTATGATCAAAGTAGGCAGAGAGGAGCCAGCAATATCAATGGATGTCAATGGTGGTAAAATTATTTGGGCAAAACATTCTGAAATGCAACAAGTTAATTTGAAAGCTTTACCTGAAGGTGAATAAATTAACATTATTTATTAGTAGTAGTATAATGTTGGCATTGTAAACTGTAATGTAAATTTAATTTCTTTTAAAGTGAACCCCTGGTCTAAGTGACTGGATGGGCTGAGTTGGGCTTTGAGAATTAGCTGTGGGATTTGTTGCCTCGAGAGAGAAAGTATGATATAGACTTTTTCAGTTACTTAATAGTAAAATGTGGCTAGATTTAACCAGTCCATATTGTTTCAGGCACAGAAATTAAAGACGGTGAAAGAGTTCCCGTTGTAGCAAAAGACATGGGATCATGTGAAATTTATCCCCAAACGATAGCACACAACCCCAATGGCAGATTCGTAGTAGTCTGTGGTGATGGTGAATACATCATATACACAGCTATGGCTCTGAGAAACAAGGCATTTGGTACAGCACAAGAGTTTGTGTGGGCTTTAGACAGCTCGGAGTTTGCAACTTTGGAAAATTCCAGTACTATAAAAGTATTTAAGAACTTCAAAGAGAGAAAGAGTTTCAAGCCAGAGTATGGTGCTGAAGGTATAATATTCACTATCTAAAATTATGAATAAAAAACCTATGTTGATTGAAATGTTTAATTTTTATACTACTACTCAATTTATATTTCGTGTTTAGGTATTTATGGCGGCTTCATGCTTGGTGTGAAATCCATCAGTGGAATGGCATTTTCTTTCTATGACTGGGAACATTTGGAACTGATCAGACGGTGAGGAAGTTATATATTGTACTTAAGTAGTTTGTGAGTTCTACATACATTAAAGTTGGTACATTCAGTTAGCCAATTTTTAGAAAGACCATGTCCATCATTAGAACTCTCTACACATAGCTTCTACCTGAAAAGGTGAATGGGAAGAAAATTTATGCCAATTTATGTTTAAGCTATTTCTATTTACATTGGGTTCTACATGCTTATGTAGTGGTAGAGCCACGCTGTAAGCTATTAGCTTGCAGCATGAATAGGCCGGCTCGACCGGAGAAGTACCACCCTCTCGCAGAAGACCGACGTCTGAGTAGTGGCATTTTGCCACTGCGCTTCGTCCGGTGAGCGAGGGCGCCGGAGGCCCACCTTCCAGTCTCTCTCCAGAATGGTAGCGGTATTTAAAGAGTTAGTACCTCAGGAGGGTACCAGCACTGCTGGAGAATCCCTCATCGCTCAGGCTGCCCTACTTATTCTGGGGTGGACACCTTCCTCAAAGGCTGGCAACGCATCTGTGACCCTTTTGGTGTTGCGGGTGCCCATGGGCGGCGGTGATTGCTTTCCATCAGGTGACCCGCATGCTCGTTTGCCGCCCTCTCATATAAAAAAAAAAAAAAAGAGCTTAACATCCATACCAGGGAAGCCCATGTTAGAGATGTTATATCCTTCCACTATGACTCTTCTTACAAATAATTGTAATAGCATATTACAAGACATTTTTGTAGCTAAAGTGTTCGATTGAACAGTTTAATTTAGTTTCTTCTAAATAAATAAATAAAAGGTATTTATTCACCACAAAGTTAATTTAACAAGTAATTAATTGATAATAAATTAGGTCAAACTGTGACAAAAAGGTAGGAACTCGGCAGATTTGCTGATTTTCAGCCCTGAAAGTAATCATTCTTCTAATCATTATTGTGTTATGTATTTGTGGGGGGTGGAATATGGAAATGTGTCTGTGTGGTGATTTGTGTATGTGTTATATTGGCTAATTAATTTTACTTCATCATGATCAGCCCATAAACATCCCACTGCAGGGATATAGGCCTCCCTTGTATAATGAGGGAGTATGGGCTGGCCACCATGCTGGCCCTATGCGGGTTGGCTAATTTTACTTAAATGTGATCATTCCTTCTGCCCGGGATTACTCTAATATGTGTAGAATACTTAACTACATATTCTATTAGCTGCTGGCGATAAAATTCTCATTGATTCCTTATTTTTTGCTAGGAAACCGAAATCTCTCAAATTAATTTTATTCGAAAACAATATATTTTTTCATGACATAACTTTTCATGGCTTTGAAAAGAGTATATTTCTTTGTAATAAAAAACAGCCCATTAATGTTACCTACCTCAGCAAGTACATTACATGGTTATTAAAGCATACTTTCATTTAATGTACATCGATGTATTATTATTACTTGATGGGAATGGTCCAGAGGGTTTTACATTTTACTAACCAAAATAATATGATAAAAATATATCGTTATTGTTTAGAATAACATGCTTACATAAAGTTTCAATCAACCCAAAGATTTTTGATTTGACAACATCCCTTGTGAGTTATTGTAAGTGTTGTATTGCTTTATTGTAATGTCCAGTGTATGTATGTATAGTAAATATGTTTTTTTTTTATTAAAACGATCTCTAATGAGAGGATGCTGTGCTCTAGCTAGCAATCACTACGTCGTAGGGCTGTTGATGTGTATGGAGAATTGTATCAGTGATAATTAGTTTCTAGTGTATGAAAATCCGTGTGTTATCAACTGAAGCTATTTTTGTTATTGTGTTTGTATTGTACTTTGCGATTGTTTGTTGTCATATATAACATACCATGCCAGGCAAAGCGGTGTATGGCATCCATTTTAAGGTGTATGATGCATTATTTGTAACTGATATTTTATTTCAATGCAGACTGTAAATAAAGTTATATAAGCATAAGGTGCTTCTATTCTTATATTTGCCGTGGGATTGGGCATATGCCCAAAAGCACTTCGACCTAATGGGGATCTATACATATAAGATGCTTAATTACTGTAATATAGAATTAAAGTTTTAAATTTTTATTTATGTCCTAAATGGCTAAACAAATTATGTGTTAATAATTTCATTGTTACATCTCAGGTTAATAAGACCTAAGCGTTTTGTAAATTATAAATTATTTTTGTTCTAACCTATATTGTAAATGTAACACAACTATATCATTCATTACTTTAGTTTGAAAGTATGTACATGCTTTCAAATTATTTTTTATTTTATACACTATAAACATGTATTTATTTAAGATTAAAACTAAGGGGATATTGATTAATCATTGTGCTTTAAATTACCTCAGAATCGAGATCCAGCCAAGGCATGTGTACTGGTCAGAGAGTGGTAACCTTGTGTGCCTAGCTACTGATGATACCTACTACGTGTTAAAATACAACCCAGTGGTTGTGACTCGGGCTAGGGAGAACAACACTAACATAACTGAGGACGGTATCGAGGACGCTTTTGAGGTAATCTATAATTCTTCCTACCTTCCTTATTCAAACAATAAAGCGTATTTGATTGATTGATTGATTGATTGTTCTCTCGTAGCCTCTTTACAGTTATTTTTTGACATAGACAACATGAGTATATTTATATTTGAAGAATGATTATTCTAGGTAAGCGAAATTATGTGGCTTTCTCATCTTGATGGTTTAAACTGTAATTTGTATTATATTCAGTTAAAAGCCGCCGTTAAGGTTCAGACATTTAGGGGTAGTGATTTCAGTTTCAGAAAATGGAATTAAGGGATTCCAATCCTGCATGCACTGCAAAACTGATGTTATGGTTCCGAAATGAAAATATAAGGAACTCCTTAATTTCTACAAATATACATTACATAAAGCTCTCAACATGAATTTTTATTATTAAGTTCGATCAAAAATACACATATATTTCTAAAGTAACATAGTACCAATCCTAAATATATATTCTAGAATCTCATAATAATAATAAACGTTTATTGCAGGCTTAAGAAACCCATATACCAAAGTAAAATACAAATACACAGATTAATACAAAATAACATAACGCGCTGTGGTGAACACACAACCAATGCTTAAAAATAGGATTGCACTGTCTGCCACACACTGCCTTAAGTAGGCTATAATCTTTGCCAAAATGAAACTATACGCGCCCCGAAAACAGCATTGAAGTGGGTTTCATAATGATGTTCGAAAGGCATTTTAGCCGAACCCATTTCCCCAACGCCATTTCGTCGAAGAGCATAAACCTAAGGGGTTAATTGTGTGATGGTCCATTTGATCGAAATACCAAATATATGAAATCCCATTTCACCAATAGTACATAATGCTCGAAAGTCATTATAAATGGCACGTATGAGTAGGATATTCTTTTTTTATTTTATGCACGACGGGTGCATTTATGCATCCTTTTTTTAAATCAACAATTTATATTGTTTATACTCACCATATAATGACATAATTTAAACATTTAAGTATTAATGTTGTTAGTGATTTTCATATTCCAAGGTAGTAGAGCTAATAATGTAAACTAATCAAATAAAAACATTTTTCTAAATTAGCAAATTTAACAATATTAAAAAGAGTCACCAATGATGATTATTACCAAATAAATATTACAAACTATAAAAATTTAACTTTATGCATTTTAATACCATTTTTTTATTAATCATACTATTTATTAAGAATTTCATAAATTTCAGTTTAGAACATATAACTGTAGAAGAAATGTACGGTCGGCGAAATGGGATTTCATACATTTGGAGCCTATCGATCAAATAACTCTTCGATGATACGGCGTTGTAGGAAATGAGTTTCGCTAAAATGTCTTACGAACGTCAATACGACACCACATCGAAGTTGGGCATATGAAAATGGCGAACATACCTGAGGCACTACAAAAGCACGGCAATCTCATAAGTATGTGAATTGCGTCTTTGTATTGCGCTTTTATGGTACCGTACGCTGTTCTAGTGTATCAGACAGATATAATTATATTATCAAGTTTCTCGGGGGTTTTCTAAATTTTTAATTTATGTTACGAGTGTACCTATCCGTGATTCGAAGGGCACTTTTAATAGCCGGTTCCTGTTGGGCCTGCCGTGGTGGATAATGGTGAAAGCACGCTGTGCCCTAATAGTGGGAACGTATAGCTGTTGATATTTCATCATTTGGAAGCGATCACTAAACATATTGCATAGAATCCCTGCCTAATGTCTGCAACTTTTATATTGCTTATAAAAGAATAAAACTAGAATTTCACTTATTGTGAACCTTTAATACGATGCCGACGCATAGGGTCGAGATAAATAGGGTTTTCCTGTGCGTATCGTAAAAAGTAACTAGTCAATATGAGTATTATTATGTCGTACTATATGTATAGCATACACCAGTGGAATCCTATAGTCTGTTATTTGATTGTGATTATTATGTACTATAATCTTTCCACCAGGTGAGCAGCTTGCTTGTTTGTCTTAAATGTCAAAAGCGTTAAAATATATGTGCATAAATCTGGGGGCACGGCCGTGCCCCCACCAAGTCGAGCAAAAAAGCGTCACGGCCGTACCATCCTTTTCTCGAAGCAATTCAGACCATTTTCGACCCCCTGTAACTTCGTTGTGGATAAAAATAGAAGACTGAAATTTTCAGTAACTATGCAGGCATTGTAAAGACACGTATATTTAAAATTTCATTCAATTTGAACCAGTATTTTTAAGAATTATAAGGGGTCAAATTTCTTAATTTTGTCAGTCACTGACTCACCGATCATCAAAATTCTAAGGCACTTCTAGCAGACCTAGAAGCTTCAAATTTGGAATATAAGTAGTGTTTGGTGTATGAATCAAGGAAAAACTAAAAAATCTAGAAAAGACAGCAAAGAAAATTAAGCCCATACACCCAAGTCTTCAGTTAATTAAATTTTTCAACATTTTATTTTACGGCAATTATTATTATTGCGTGCGAAGCCGCGGGTTTAAGCTAGTCCCATATAAATATAGGCGCATGGTAGTGCCCCTGCCAAATCGAGCAAAAAATGGGTATTCCGGTGATGAAAACACGTGTATTAAATTATTTATTAATGCAAAAAACGTACCTACGTGCGTATTCGTACTTATTACGAGTGCGTAAGGTTGTATAATTATATACCACGCGCTGCGATGCTAGCGAGTGAGCGCGGGCCGTTACTACGCGCTGCGCGGTGCTAGCGCGAGGGCGCGGGGCGGGGACAGTGGCGGGGCGCGCGGAAAGGTGAATGTCGCCGAGCGAGCAGCAGCCGCGCTCATACGCGCGAGCGACCCAATGCTGTTCGGATGTGCCCAGAATTCTTACCTATAAGTTTGCGATTTTCATTGATAATTTCGATTGCTATATTAGTTTGACGACTAAAGGCTACTCTCATTGGTTTACTGATATTATTTGCTTACAATTTGGACGTTGTTCGGATAAATAATTTAAATAAATTAAATATTGATACTTTAAGTACCTAAGTATCTACAAAATACAAAAAGAAATGAGATCCCATCAAAAACAATACTTGTCAAAAAAACCAAGTCTCGCAACTCAGTTGTTCTGCGGTAAAAAGTTGTGAGATCCATGTAATACCAAGTCGGTTGTTAATTTATTCAGTCTCTACTTAAGCGACTTTCTGTCTTAATACGTCCAGTCTCTAAGACCACGATCGTGGTCCATAACAATTGAAAATCATTTGTGTCTGGAATCTCCGTACTCGAAGCATTAAGTTATTACGTAATAATTAACAGCATCTTATAGTGACGCAGATCAATATTAAAATTCTTTAATGTTTTATATAAATATATTGAGACTTGGCCATCGCCTGAAAAGACGTGTAAATTCAATCGCCTGAAAACACATGTAAATTCAATTATTTAGTGCGATGGCCAAGTCTCGATATATTTATATAAAACATTAAAGAATTTTAATATTGATCTGCGTCACTATAAGATGCTGTTAATTATTACGTAATAACTTAATGCTTCGAGTACGGAGATTCCAGACACAAATGATTTTCAATTGTTATGGACCACGATCGTGGTCTTAGAGACTGGACGTATTAAGACAGAAAGTCGCTTAAGTAGAGACTGAATAAATTAACAACCGACTTGGTATTACATGGATCTCACAACTTTTTACCGCAGAACAACTGAGTTGCGAGACTTGGTTTTTTTGACAAGTATTGTTTTTGATGGGATATATATGTTCGGGAACCGAGTTCCGCATGGAAACCTTATAAGTTTCCATAAATTCTATTAAAGTTACACAAATGACGGTGTCTTTAAATGGGTAGGCCTTTGTAGCTATACTATGTACTATACCAATAATTTCCTGGATTTGTGGAACTGGTATAAAATATGACGAAATAGAAATAGAGTAATAACTTGGAAATGAGTCCGTCACGTCGATAGGAAGTGCTGATAAATCCGACTACTAGTGTTGTAGGCAGTTTCGCTTTTTATCCATGAATAATTTGTGTATAAAGTGTTGTATGAATATTTCAATGATTTAAAGAAGATTCGTTAAGACTTATTTAGTAATAGATACCCATATCTTTGGAAACTGGATAGGTTATATTGTCAGCTTTCAACTCAATATAGTAATATTAAATAAATATTTCGGACACTTACACCAATTATCTTGTTACAAACTAAGCAAAGCTGTAGTATGGATACTAAGATAATGGATAAACATACATAAATATTTATATAAACGTCAATGACTCGGGAATAAATGTTCATATTCATCACACAAACATTTCGGGGGGTTCGAACTTACAACCGTTGGTACACCAATCGGTTGTCATGTAATGTAGTCTACAAGATATCTCGATAGAGTTTGAGGATAGACATTTAGCCCTACGGTAACAATTATATATACAGTAATAGTCTGTATTTATTTATTTATTTATTTATTTTAATTATTCGGGATAACAACAACTTATCATATTCGAGAGATTACAATGGATCTGATTTCTTATACTAGTCATTAACAGCTATCCACAACTTAATTAATTTGAGAGCATAATGCATGTTGTTTATATACAGTTGAGTTCAGTACCTCGACAGCACATTATGTGATATTATTGCAAGACAAAACACTAAAACCTATCCAACCAACAATACCAGGGATTGTAATTGATGCATTTTGAGACATAAACTATATTAAAGTAACCGGTACTTAGGTCTTCGCGCACACACTGATGTGCTGCCGATCACACCTACAGTGAGGAAAGCAGTGTAGTGAATGATAATTTGCATACTCATCTAGAGATTATATTCTAATCCATGATGACTAAACAAACACAAGCATACATAAACTACATATAAATACTGACTTATGTACAATACTATTACACATAAATATAGAATTATATAAATATAGAAAATAAATATAATATATAATAAATTAAATACAATATACTATAGATAAATAGATAATTAAGTTATCAACTCGTTACCAGTTCAATAAGTAGGCATGGAGCCAAATCAACTCAAATCAACGGACGATGGGGAAGTTAAGCAACTCCTTCCTAATCTTACTTTTAAAGCTCTTTTTAGAAACATTAAATAAGTCGTAATTACGGAAATGTTGATTATACGTACGAACCAAACGTGTTAGGGTACAGTTGCTGCCATAATTTGTAGTATGATGGGGTACATTAAATAGGGGAGTATGTCTTGTACGTTTGATCGGCGTTGAAAAATAAATTCCAGCCAAAAGTTCAGGGCTGTTAATTCTACAGTGGAGTGTGTCATATAGGAGCCCCATGTCCATTAACTTGCGTCTCTCAGTCAGAGTTAGGAGGCCATAATCATGACAGTTATCCGAATATGGTAATTTCGCTTTTTTAAATTTGTAATTTAAATGTGTAACAATTTTTTTCTGAATTCGTTCTATCATATTCAATCGTATAGAATAGTATATAGTAAAAGGTATAAGAAAGTTAATAAAGCAAGTAACTAGGTTAATGAAAATAAAGTGACGTATTATTACAACATTGCGAATATGCAAAGTCATTTGAAATTTAATTTAGTCCATACCATATATTTTATAATTGATGATGTATTCTGTACTATATGCAGGTGGTTGGTGAAGTAAATGAGACCGTGAAGACAGGCCTGTGGGTGGGGGACTGCTTCATCTATACAAACTCCCTGAATAGAATAAACTACTATGTGGGTGGCGAAATTGTTACTATATCGCATTTGGACCACACCATGTATATCCTTGGTTATGTCTCTAAGGAGAACAGGTAAATATTATAACATTACGGTTGTATCAAGCGAGTCTACAGCTAGAGTTCTTTTCACTCACTAGTAGCTTTACTGGCTCCGTGATTGAATGTAAAATTCATTGGGTTTACAAAACTGATGTCGCAGTTTCAATAGTCAAGATGTACTGTCAGCTGCAGAGAAACCAGACACCCCGTACTTCGAGTCATTATGTGAAGAGGGGGTCTGGTTTCTCTGCAGATGACTGTACATGTTTATTACTCGGTTTTGTTGGTGGTAGTGCCGCCTTTAAATATCTTCCTGCCTAGATACCATGATCTTGTCGAAATATACTGCCAATGCCAACAAATTGAATTTTTTCCCGTCGACTCGCTAAGAAGAAGCGTTGTATATATGATTGAGGTCAAGTGCTAATCCATTGAGTATAAAAAAGTTTCTAATATATGTTATTAATGCAGATTGTATCTCAACGATAAGGAGCTGAATATCGTATCTTACTCACTGCTGCTGTCGGTTCTCGAATATCAAACGGCGGTCATGAGAGGCGATTTTGAGACAGCAGATCGCGTTTTACCCACCATTCCACACGACCATCGCACCAGGGTGGCGCATTTCTTAGAGAAACAGGTTTGTATCAAGTACATCATCTTCCTTGGAAAAATTTGTACCAACAGGATTTTATCAACATTTATCTTGAATACAAATCCAACAGGGCTTCAAGCAACAAGCTCTTGCTGTATCCACTGAGCCCGAACACCAATTCGAGCTAGCCCTTTCGTTGGGTGAACTGCAAAGAGCGCGACAGTTGGCTGAAGAGGCTACAGTGGCCGAAGGAGTGCCCTCCAGGTCATCGGCAGCGCGATGGTCGCGCCTTGGAGCGGCGGCGGCGGCCGCGGCCGACACGGAGCTCACGAAGATCTGTTACCAGAGTGCCCACGATTACAGTGCGCTGTTGCTGTTTGCAGCTAGTACTGGTATATATTTCGATTTCCTTTGATGCAAAAAATCTGAATAATAGTATTTGTTGTGTATATAAATTGTTTCTCTTTACAGGTGACAAATCATTATTACAACACGTGGCGACGATGGCGGCAGAGGAAGGCGACGATAACATCTCCTTCGTAGCATATTTCACATTGAATGATCTTGATGCTTGCCTCAATTTACTTATAAAGAGGGATAAGCTACCAGAAGCCGCATTCTTTGCCAGGTAATGTGAATGTTATATTTTTCATAACTAGTTCAGTGTAGGTAAGGCAAGGTTTATATTGAATGTAAGGAAAAGGAGTTAATAATAAATGATCTTCCGTCACATAATGTCTATTTAAAACAAGTATATATATCCTATATCAAATATTTATTGTATTCACTATAGTCATGAATCTCTAAGCGCAATTGTTATTAAACAATTTCTATAAAAATTGTGTTTTCTTATTAGATCATACATTCCATCGAAGATATGCGAGGTGGTGAAGTTATGGCGAGAGTCTGTTGGGGCCACAAATAAAAAATCCGGACAGTCTCTTGCTGATCCTGAGCAGTACGAAAATTTGTTCCCTGAGTTCACGGTTAGTTACCTATTAATCAAATAAAACTATTATATAAGTTGATTTATTAGTTCCGATCCATTAAACACGTGATTATGTAGGTCAAAAGTAAATTCGCAATAAAATTTTTGTTAATAATAACAATAAAAAAACACCGAAGCTTTCGGTTAACAGTACATTTGCAGCTTTGAAATTGTAGGCGGTTCGATGTTTCTTAAATTATTATTTTTACAAACATAATTGTTATTTGCAATTACTTTGACCTACACAATTAGGACCTTGTATATAAAATATATATTCGTTGGACTAATAGAATAATAAATTAACCGTTATGATAGGATTGTTCACTTGTCTTAAAGTTTATTATTCGAGAATTGCGAATGAAAGAACATATATATTATTAATAAAAATCTACCATAAAAAGGAACTAAATATTCATAAATGAAAATTGAATATTTTCCGTCTAATTATGTATTTTTTGGTTTGTTGCTAGACAAATAGTAATACTTACATAAGTTCTACAGTAAAACATACATACATACGAAGTAAGTTAAATAAAGGCTTGTGAAAAGAGAAACCCTTCAGACTATTCATTCTTCTCCGGGTATTAAGCCTTGTGATTGAACAGTAATTTTAATTTTAAGTTAAAAAGGTAACTTTTTGAGGCGATATTTTCCTATGTAATATTTTTTTTATTATGATTCCAATCCTGAAACATTTAATTTCACCATACAGGAATCATTAAACCTAGAAAAGTTTCAAAAGGAGTTTGGATTCGAGCACAGTACTCTGTTATCCAATCTGCCCCTCGACTCCAAGTTATGTAACATAGACAGAAATCTCGCAGAGGAGAAGGAAGCTGCCGAATCAAAGGGCTTGTTTGAGCCAGGTCCGTCTAAAGAAGAAAGGTAAGTCCTTATTCTGTGAAATACCTCTCCCAAAAAATACAAATGCTCTGGACCCAAGCCTTCTGGAAAATCTGGGAATAAATTCTTTTCAGACGAATAGCTTTTGTGATTTTTTTAGACTCCTACATTATATGCAGACAGTTCAATAATAACTAATAACTGACTGACCCGCAAACATACAGAATATAATAATATTGAAAGTGTTGTCACAGTTACTGAAATTAAAAATACTGTATGCGACTTGCATTTTTCTAAGGCCTTTGAGACTAGTGTGACAAGCGAGGGTAGCGACCTGCATTCATAACAAACACATATTCTACTGCTCGCGGCGCCGTTTACTCCTCTTCACACTACCGAGGCTTTAAATGAACAATACTACTAGAATTTTATTCAGTAAAATATGCCTGTAACGATATGCGAGGAATTTGCTCGGCGTTTGCTTTCTTACCAGCAAGTGGCGTGAAATAGGGGTAGGGGCGGTATCAGCATAATGACTGAATATAGACATAAGACTAAAATTCTACCACGTCATTCTATTTGCATACAACTGCCCGCTTGCTAGTATTAATAGCAAGTGGATTGAAACATTACGAGTATACCTTTTTCACAGTGCTACAGACGTACCTAACGCTACCACAAAGCTTGACGGACCCAAGGATGTCAAACTGAAGCGCAAAGATTCTCTAGATATGGAGGAGCTAGAACGAGAAATAGATGGACTTGAACTAGATGAGAATGCTGACACTGTGGTGGGTAACTCTTGCTCTTTGCACAATAATTCCTAAGAAATTAACAAAATATTATATTTAGAAAACAAATTATGATATGAATACGCACGCTTTGTAAATATCATAAAGACGTCATTAAATTACATACATACATACCTTAATTTGTTTTACAAGCCTAATATTTATCTAAACAAATATTTTTCAAGTACTCGAGATAAACTAAGCATGATATAAAAATTAAATACCTACATATTTAGTTTCATTTATTACAGGGTAGTCATTAAAAGTAATGTGTTTCTCTTTTATACATTTTAACTTAAGGACAATGAAATAGAAGGTAACTGGCTTGCATTATTGAAAACTGATAATATGCCTATTGTTGTTTGTTTTTTGTAGAACGCTTGTACTAGCGGCCGCACGACGACCGTATCACTTCCAGTCTCGCGGCATTCAATAAAATTGTAGATAGCATCTCGCGGCCAGCTTACAATGTTACAGTGGTCGTGCTGTTGACTGTACCTAAAATGTCGACTGTGTTAGTTACATGTTAATTTGTGAGTTAGACATTCCTACAATGAGTTGCTCATATCAGCATTTACAAGCTTTATAGCAAGTTTATTGCTATATTAATATACTTTCAATCTCATACATTTAGAAACTTAAAAAGTTTTATGCAACTTGGCGTCAGCCTATCTCATATGGGGGAAGAAACAATCAGATTTTCCACGAATTATACTTATTGCACCCTATTGCAACCGATGACATACATACAGTTTCATCATATCAGCCATGGGACATCCACTGCCGAACATGGCCTCCCCCAAAGACCACCAGTGCGACCGGTTGAATTTCCTGCATCCAGCGAACTGACACTTGTTCTTCTACGGATTTCTTCACCCCTGATTCAGTCTCGTGGTGAAACACGGATCACTGCCCTCTCTATGACTCGTAGTGTGATCTTGAGCTCTCTTATGAAGCCTATAGTCGGACACTACATTCAGTTTACCTAAGTGTTACTTTCTACTTGTACATCTGATTAGATGTGCAAACAGGACAATTAATTATTGATACCTTGACTTGTTATTCTTACTTTACTAAACAAGTGTTGGCCGTTGCGAGAAATGTTGAGTAGGTGGGTAGGCGTCCGCAGCGTCCCCTGACTGCGCTTAATTGTAAAACATTAAGGATCTGTACTACAGTGACACTAACATAATGGAAAACCGGCATCAAATCCACGTAGGTGTTTTGGCGAAACATACACATTAATTAACCGTAAAACACAGATTTCCAGCGATAATGGCGCCATATATCCGCGTCTATCAAATGTGCTAGTGTCAAAAAAAATTTGACGGGCTGTATTATGTTAAAATGCAAATATACTTTATTGCACAACAGAAATGAAAATACAGTTACAAAAAGTTACATAGTAGGACAAGAATTTTCCATACAAATTTTTGCCATTTTCCTGCCTACTCATAAAATTTTGCAGTTACTAATTCGTAGTAATATTGCTATGTGCTACTCTACATGTTTATCTCCATTTGAGTCATGAACTGAAGAGCAACCATTTGTGTAATAAAATCCCAATAGACAGTTTAGGGCTGGCGTCTAATACAATTAGAGTTAGAAATACATGCTACCCCAAAAATCTTCATGCGACACTGACAATGTTTATCTTAGATACAGTTTAACTAAACAATTGCTCTATTTGTGTTACGACCAGTGATAGTGTCTTGTCTTTTGTTCAAAAAACGTAAAATGTCTTGCGTAGCAAATAGTATAAAAACATCAACAATTGAACAACTCCCGTAACAAATTTAAAATGTAAAATAAATGCATAGTTTATAGTAGGATAGCGATTGAACGGGAAGAAATAGTTGTTATGATCTGAATTTCATTTCCGGGCCACTCTTGTTGCACCTTAGGCTTGGTCTATCTTTAAACTTTCAACGGTTATCTGTTCCGCTTTAAGCGTAATTATTTAATGGGAGGATTCCATTGTAGTTTTAGACCTGTTACATTCGCAAGCTTTTGGAAACACACCATTTGAGCAACCTATTGACACGACAAGAAGAAGTCATTTAAATTCCGAACAAATTTTATGTATGCGGGTCGTTGTTACAAGATGAGTTTTACTTCTCTGAGGGCGGAGTGTGAGTTTTGATTCGACTTAACTTTACTACCGCGTTCAAGGGACGATTTGTATGAAGAAATGTGCAGCGCCTCTAGTGGATAGTTTGCAAAACGATTTCTTTCATAGATACTTTTTGCCTTCGCACACTGTATCGAAAAAATATAAAAATTAAGATAACAGAAAATTAAAATAACGTAATTTGAGGAAACAATGGTCCGCTAAGGGTAGGTTTTAGTTTTATTTTGAAATTGTAAATAAATATAAACATTACAGAAATATACATTATTATTCAGTACTTTAATAAATTATATTGTTATTGAGTTCTTTGCCTACTGGATTTAATGGCTCAAAGAATAGTGTGTTTTACTCTCTTCGACTTTCTTAAATTAATATTATTCAGTCGTTGTGTATCCATATTCGGACCACCCGAGGTGTTGTCCACTGACCGTCCTGGTTGTCAATATCCCGCACATGTGTTCCTACTAAACGTTTTGCTTTTCATAGTACTGGTTGTTCGAAAGCCAACTAGCGCCACCAACTTATATATATATTTTTATCCAATGGTCTATAAACTCTAGAAGAGCTGGACCCCTATTCTCGCACACTCGTCATTTGTCTATCGATAGACATTGGCATGTCTATCTCTTCCCCACTTATATACGTGTGTAAAAGTGACAAACCTATTGATGTCGTTCGACATTGAAATCTCGAGTATGTGAGCATCAGGCTCCTGGTCGGAGCTAATCTAAATAAACAATTTACAATTGCTTTAATACTTACTTAAGTGTAATAATAATAATAGATTCTTGTAGTTACTGTCGCAAAAAAAGCCTATGGAGGCACAATTTGTCGATAGTTGGCTACTATTAGCCCTTCTTCTTCGTGTGATGATAATGGAACTACTTGTGAATGTCGCATGTGATTTCCGAATTTTTCAATCTTGGATCGTTAATTCTCGGGTGAATATGCAGTAATCATAGTCGCTCTTCATTTTTCGAACTGGGTATCCGGGTTAGCGATTAGTCATCAGAAGTTTAGAGAGATCAAAGTTTAATATTAAGGGTAAGGGTAATATTAACAATATGACATTAATTCTTTGTGTGTAGATAAGCTAGACGGTATAGGTTCTATAATTTAATAATTTTGTATTTGGACATACATATGACACGTGCGTATCTCTCTTTATTTAAACTCGTTATGTATGTATTACAAGTTTATCAACAAATCCCATATTAAACAACTTTAGTACAGTTGTTAGTAAAATTCTTTTCCCTTTTGTCCGATTGTTTTGAAATACACTATCATATGATTTGTTAGAGCTTTTACCGAAATCATCATTTCCCTGTATTCTAATTTTCATTTGTACTTGTCCCCGAACATTTATTTGACGACCGATTAGTGTGATAACAAAAATATATTTTATTATTGAGTACTTTCTAAAATTATATTATTTATGAATTCATTGTCTACTAGATTTAATGTCTCAAAAGGTAGTTTGTGTACTCTCCTGAATAGAAGACAATCCCAAACATCGATCCACTTGAAATTTCGACGATCTGTTTGGTGTAGTGATTGGAGACCTTGACCGCTGTGTCTAGAGGTCGCTGGTCGAGGATTGCATTTGCTAGGATGTTTGTTTGTGAACGCTTTTTTGTACAAAAAGGCAATACATAAATTTTGCAATAATGTTTCAGACACTTACACCAATAATCTAGCCCCAAACTAAGTAAAGCTTGTAC
Source organism: Oegoconia quadripuncta (assembly GCA_949316235.1). Classification (NCBI taxonomy): domain Eukaryota; kingdom Metazoa; phylum Arthropoda; class Insecta; order Lepidoptera; family Autostichidae; genus Oegoconia; species Oegoconia quadripuncta. The sequence continues at coordinate 28,762,051 of OX438742.1, forward strand.
TATGGATACTAGATAACGGATAAACATACATAAATTAACATATGATGTTTATTTGGATGCCGGTATACATCGCTTCTAGATGTTCATGGCAAAAAAAGTCTTAACGGCAAAGAAATTATCTGACCAGCCCACCTAGCCAAGTGGCGAGCGTTTCTATAACGACAAACTCTAACGTTTCATATCTCGCAGCTGATTGGATGTCAATAAGTCATATAAAGTTGACAACCAATCAGCTGCGAGAACTGTAGCATTAGCGTTTGTCGTTATAGAAACGTTTGCCAGTTGTCTATAGGTCCTTGTTAAGGTGCGAAACCGAACGAAGTGGTTCGAAATTGGAATGTTTTTTCCAATAAAGTAACAATTTGTCGACCACTGAAGAAGTTTAAATAAAAATAAACGTTTAAAAAGTAAAACTTGACCACGTTCACAATGAAAAAATACTAACCTTCAAAAGATAAGCAAGCGCGAGTAAGTTATAGGTACCAAAATAAGTTATTCCCCAGTACCAAAATAAGTTATAAGGCGGAGAAATTGTGTTATTCCCCAGCTAAAATCCCTTTTTATTATTTAGACATTGTTTTCTCGTAAATTTTTGGGCAGCCCTCCTCATCCGTGGCTCAATGTAAACAACATTGGGTTTAAGTTTCGGAGGTCGCGGGTTCGATCCCCAGCGGGGTACATGTTTAAGTACTCGCTTTGGTTGGTGGTAGGGCATTTTAAATGTCCGCCTGGCTACCTACCACCATTTTATCTAAATCTGCCGCCAAGCAGCAATGTTAATAGCATTGTTGTGTTCCGGTTGCCAGAGATAAGATGCCAGTCCCCCAAATCTGTTGGGGTTTCCGGGTCAGTACGCTTCCACCTTCGACCTCATCTTCACTTAACATCAGTTATGCATAAATGCATATTATGCGTTATGCATAAAAAAAGTCGGGTTTTTGTATTCCATGTTCTCAACAGGATGGTACACATTTTACCGCTCTACATCTACTACTTCTATACCATTCTGCATCATCATCCATCATCAAAATAGTATCCATATTTAAACCTTTACAATTAAGGTCGAGCCTGTACTCAGCGTTACATACACAGACGTTAAGTCTCGTCAAATTCCAAAATGATTTTTTTATAGGAGTCAAACATTGCAATTCATATTTAAATATACCAGGAAAATTGGTTATTTTTCCTCAAACATTTAAATAAGTATATCGAAATAAGCATGGATAGCTAATACTACAAAAAAAAGCATATCATTAGTGTATATTTTATTAGGTGATTTTACCTGGTATACCTTTAATTCAACGTTGCTGCGTCAAAGCTATATATAGAGAAAGGAAAGGTCCTGGATGTCAGTCTTATCATCGATAGGTTTTGATTAAGCCTTCTGTCAAAACTTTTAGTTTATGGAATTCCATGGGTTAGCATAGCATCTCTATAATGCCACGAAATGGATGGTTTGAGTCTCTCTTACTCGCCTTAAGCATCACCAAGATAGCATACTTCTTTCTTGAACCGAAGGTTTACACCACGAAAACAAGCAAGCAAAAAAAAAATCACGACACCGCTTACTGTGTCTAAGAGTACGGGATCCTCGATGTCGACACTTTGATAGATGAGCAGTTAAATATCTCTCGTGGAGGGAGAGTTCTCGTGAATTATTTGATTAGGTGGGGTGAAGGCCGCTTGCAACCGGTCGCTCTGGAAATCTATGGTGGAGGCTTATGTTCAGCAGTGGATGTCTTGTGGCTGATATGGTGATGATGCGTAGCTTTGCAATTCAAATGAAGAGTTATCAATCCTTTCATGTCATGTAGATCTCGCGTTCGTGGAACAAAACTAATGATAGTAGTGACCCTTCGGATCCACGTATCTGCACTTTTTTCCTCTACAACTCTTCAAAAGGATTTGTAATATTAAGAACGGGACAGCCATCCGTACCCATTAAAAAAGAGATTGAATAAACTATAAATAAAATATCTTTTCTGGTAGGTTTCAGATGTCATTGACATCCTACTATCCTATGTGCGCTGCTTGCTCATTGGTCATAGCTGACAAAAAAAATACTTATTTACTCTAAAGGAATTTTAGGAAATGAATATGTCCCATAAGCTCATGTGTCCACTATTGAATGCACGTATATATATATATATATATATATATATATATATTACTCCAATGTTTTGTATAGCGAGTTACTGCACAATTAATTACGTTCTATGGATCTGCCAGCCTTATCATATGATAAGCAGGTTAGACCAATAGTCGCCTATAATCTTTGTTTTTTCTAAAGCTAACCTCAGTTTATTTTAGCATAGCTGCAAATTTGTGTATAACACGTTCAGGGATATATCACCAAATAAAAGAGAAATTTTATTGTTAACTTCGAGAGTTGAGTCGTGTCCCTGAAGGTGTTAAGTAAAATGCTACTAACTGTCGTTTTAGCCAGTGATGTTATAAATCTTATAGTTTGTTGTTATAGCTGGCTCCTCCTCAAATTACTTAAGATCATTAGATGTGACCCTGAGAGTGCATTTAGACCAGGCGCGGTATTCTGTAATTTCATCGATATCATCGGAATGTAATCAATGGCGATATTGATGTAATTAAATAATAACCTACGAGAGGAGTTGCACAAGTTCCTATATCATCGATAACATTAGTATACATTACATTAAATAATTCTAAGTTAATAACTTATTATGTTACCAGTCTTTTTAATGCTATTTTATTTTTCTTTTACAGGACTTGTCGGATGAATCCGATATCGTCGAGTAAATATCTAAGTGTATTTAGATTTTTTTATTTTATATTAATATCATAAAGTATGTATTTCCTAAAGTGCTAATTCATGTTTAAGATTAAAGTATTATACAGATTTTCTTTCAAATTGCCTGTTTTTACTTTTCCTTTCGTTTACTTTTTTACGTAAAATCAATCAGATCCATTTATAACGGTACATTACACATTGAAAAAAATAAATTGCAGGAATAAAACGGAAAGTTTCCTTTGACCAAATTACAGCTCTATCACTTCGGTTTTGGCAATTCACCGGCCATTGCTGCTGAGCTATTTGCCCTGACGCGTCAAAGCGTTAGACATGCAATTATTCTATGTTACATTTCTCAGCATATACGAGGTCCACTAGGGGTCAATATCATCATCACGATAGAATGTTACAGACGAGTACTTCTTGTCGTCCAGAATACCTTAGTGCTTATAGACGTCTTTAATTAATGTGTGTTACCAATGATCATTTATGGCATTACATGATCTTACTACTATGGGCCTCATATGAAAGATCAAGGTCACGAATCGAGCTGTGGAGAGGGCGCTGTTCGGTGTTTAACTACGAGATCGAGTCAGGAAATAATAAATCGTTGAAGAACGAAAGTCACCATCGACATAGCCCAGCAGATTAATAGGTTGAAGTAGTATCGGGCACGGTACATAGCTCGAAGAGGTGGGGGAGCATTAAAGTTGATTAAGTTGAAGTAGTAATGAGCAGGGTACATATGTAGCTCGAAGAAGTGAGAGCCAGGGGAGCATTCATAAGTTGAAGTAGTAGTGGGTCGGGTACATAGTTCGAAGAACTGAGAGCTGGTGGAGCATTAAAACGTTGATCCGCCGGTAGGGAGACCGCTCATCGGCAAGCGCAGCGAATGGAGGCCTTTTCCAATAGGTGGCTTTGGAAATCTATGAGAGAGACTTATGTTGAGCAGCGGACGTTTTCTGGCTGATATAGTGATGATGAATAGGTACAATAATGGGAGCAGCGAAGCGTGGGGCGTCCACCTACGAAATGGACGTATAACGTAACAAGGGTCCCGGGACGTCGCAGACCATTTCCAACCATCGCTCTGGGTGAGGCCTGATGAAGCCAGCAGTGGATGATCTGTGGCCGATATGATGATTATAAGTAGATACTGTACTGTACATTAGTATAGTTATTGAGTTTTAGCTCTTCTTAACCACTGTCTGAGACATAACGAGTACCTACCTTAACTTCGAAAGTATAAATTGAAATTTAGAAAAGTGCCGAGACTATCAAGTAATTTGGTAGACAAACCGCATGAAAAGCTTATTATCTTGGAAACTGCTGTACCGATTTCCATCAAGCAGATCGCAAAGTGGTGTTTTCAAAAAAAAAAGTTATAGATATTTAATGAGTCCTTTTCTTCTGTTTGCTGTCTTGTATACCCGGAATTGCATTGTTTAGCGACATTATCGGATGATGCAACAATTAGTAGGTAGTGTTTTTCTTTAACAATTTTAATAAACCTTGTATTATTGCACCATCCGATAAAAACCGTATCAGCAACTTTAGTCTGGATCATAGCTCCGATTCCATATTTCCTATAGGTACTAGTTTTCCGCCTGCGGTTGCATGCATTTCAACAGTTTAGGCGTGAATATCGGTCAGACGCACAAACTTACGCATTTATAATATTAGTATGGATCGTAGCCCACGTGAAAATTCAACCTGTAATATTGGTGCCTTTAGTATCTCTATCATGTCAAGTGATACCACTAGTAGGTACCTAGATACGAGAAGCTAAACCCTAACCTGAATCTTAACACTATTGAACCTACATCCTCATAACATCTAATGATCTATCGCATAATTATCCTGTCTACCCCACATGTGGTGATTAAGGCAAAACCTTCAAAGAAATGGAAAGCGCGTCTCTTTATTATTATAGGCTGTTGACCAAGATACATCAGCCTGATGATCAATAGTCTAGCATAAATTTATCAGTCTGCATTGGGCTCGGGTCTCACTGCTGGCTTGGTGGAGTATGGCTCATACATACTACTCCTATCTGCCTTCGCGGCTCAATCTAAACAATATAAGATTTATAAAAAGAGGTCGCGGATTCGATTCCCAGCGGAGTATACCTATATGTTTAGTAGCTACTCGATATGTTCGGTGGCAGAGCATTTTTAAATATCTGCCATTGGCTCTTCCTGAAGCTAGAACGCGCCAGTTGACTTTGGCCGCGCAAATTAATTACACTTTTAAAATGGATTTGACAATTAAATATTAGAAGAAATACTGGAGAATGTTAAAACATAGAAAATCAGATTTTGATTTAATAGAAATAAGAACCAATCAGGTGCATATAAGAAAATGGAATTTGTCGAGATGATGAATTAAAGAAACAAACAAATACATAATAAGAAAAATATGAAAGTTACTTTTAATCAGAATGTAGAAACCCTACATCTACGTCTCTAAAGTCGATCCGGAGGCGTTACACTAGCTACCATCATCTTATCTAAGATGCGGGTTGGGGTATATACCTACTAGTAGGTAATTAATTATCTCCCTAAAGCTACCTACACGGTTTAGTTTGTAAGGTATTTTTCAAAGCTATCAACCATCTTCCCCAAGCTTACCCGCTAAGAATATGTTAGTTATAGCATTCACAAGATCTCTCTCGCTATGTGCGATAATCGAGTGGGTTATTGATCGTAGGTACTATCCACCTACTTTCGCCGTAGTCATCTTCAAAGTGTGATGGTCAAAATCCAAGTTGTACAGAAAATCCTGATCACAAGTGTACTGCATTTTAAAATAAGACGTCTACAATACCAATAAAACTTGCATGTGTGCAGTTTGTTTACGCATAGGTATAGGACAACACGTTAATAATTTTGGTAGTTAATGGGATGGAAGTCGAAAGAATGGCAATATCTCGAGACGTCACAGCTTCTTAACTACCTACTAGTAAATAGTGGTAAATTATTAAGAATAGATAAAAAGAACTAAGTTATTCAGGTAAGATTGATGTCTACTTTTTATTAATGGTATCCATGGTAATGTAGCCCTTTCAATGATGGAAAACCTTAGGTTCAAATGGTGACACATTTTTCAGTAAGTAGGTAGGTTCTCTATTAGAAGTGCTGAATTCTACTACAGTGCAGGTAATGTTTTCGAGTTTACGATGATGTCTACGCAGTCAAGTATGTGTTATGCTAGTTCAGCCGCAGTATCGCAGTTAGTCCTAGCGCGCGGAGTCAACGCGCACGCGCCGATCGATCTACTGTGCTCGCGCATTATAGCGTGTAAAGTATACGACAATTTAAGGTAAATATATTTTAATAATACTTTCGGCTATGCGATTAAAAATATTTTATTTTGTCATATATTCTAATAAGACATTAATGCAATTTTGCAAAAAATATGCGTAAGCTAGTAGATAATTACTAAAATTTCAGAATCGCAATGATTTACCTATTATGCCATTCGCCAATTAACTTACCATTTTATGAATATTTAACAGGATAACACCTAATGTGTTTAAAAAATCCCATCAAAAATAAAATTCAAACAAAAAATGTGTAGTAACACAAAGGCACGAATTGTGAAAATGTAAAGAAGGAAAATAGAAAAACTAAACAATGAAAATGCCACAAGGAAGTAGGTAGATATATACTTTGTAAACGAGACACGAACGAAACGACATTCTCTTTGATTTAATTTTTTATTTTGCGTTATCTTAATCACATCGGATTTTTGCATTTAAAACTGTGCAACCAAATTAATATCTCATTACTTACTGAAACCTTGAATAGCTCGATTTACTGTGATCGAGGTCAACTACCAGGCTGTAAGGTTCCACTAGAGATTAATTTAACTCATGAATGCATATTTAATTTACAATACAAATATTCTGCGATGAACTGAGTGCCGGTTTTTATTAATTAGGTAGGTTATATTATATTTGTATTTGAAAGAATGAATTGATTATTTAATTTCATTTATATGATTACAAATTCATAAAAGGGGTGTGACTACATTCAAATAATGTCTAGGGGTGCGAGGTAACGTAATGAATGACTCAATGGCAATGTATAATAGCAGCCAGTAATTAATATCGCAGAGTGATTGATTCTAAGTACATAACAAGTACCTATTTGTAAGTAGCAATAGCGATTGTACAAACAGGGAAACTTTCACTGAAATATAAGTAACGATGCTAGCAATATTTACGGTTAGGTTCAGAAAAGTTATGAAAAAAATGCGGAAAGAAAAATTTTTATAGTTATACCAGTTCGCTATAAGGTAAAGCTACGCTCAGTTTAGTTACGATGTTAGTAACGTAAAATAAACAAAAAAATAACAATGAGAATCTCATTTGTCATCCATCACATGACTGAAAAGTCAAAACATGAAAGGTGTTGTTATGTCCATATGACTCACATGTATATACCACCTTCAAACCTTTCTCAAATACTTTATGAGAAAGGTTTTGATTAAATAGGCAAGTTTGGTAGACATTATATTACGAGTATATGTATCAACACTTACATGCATACCTTTAAATATATGTATAGGAGATCTCTTGCTTAATCATGGTTTTGGGTAAATTTTGATTCAAAATCATGACTGACGCTATAAAAAGAATGCTCGGACATTATTGTTATTGTAAAATAAATAAATTTTAATAATAGCTGCGCGTCTCTATAGAAACATGCCGTAAACAAAAGGACATTTCTATGAAAATGACTAATCTTGCATTAGCTGCCTATCCGATATAGGCAGCTAATGCAAGATTTAACAGTCGTATTATAAAAACTGCAAAAGCTTAGGTATCTATAATATTGTAATTTTAAGTATACGTGACATAAATGAAAGAACGCCTGCGTCTACGAATTTGACTGTAAGTATAGGTCCATTAAGCAAGCAAAACTTTATATACTTACCTATCTAATTTATTATTAAGCATTTAATGTCAGATTATTTTTTATGAAACGATGAGCATTATTCTGTGGTGAGGAGAGGGAAGTCAGTATCAATATAATCGCCGATAATCTAAGTAATTAAAGTTATAATTAATCGTAATCAATTAACTATAAATATTGACTATAATATTGCATTAAATTGTAACTGTTACTACTAAAATAACATAAAACAGTGGTAACAATAGATAATCATAATTATTTCTGCTTAACTTAATTAATCGTAATCAATTAACTATAAATATTGACTATAATATTGCATTAAATTGTAACTGTTACTACTAAAATAACATAAAACAGTGGTAACAATAGATAATCATAATTATTTATCAAACAAATTTACCTAAATCGGAAAATAAACTTTGTCAACAATATTTTTTCTTCGTAAAAAACTGTCCAAAGAAATGTAAACTTGAAAAATTCCTTCAGTGTATTTTACGCACCTTATTTCCAATGTTCATGATTTTTATTATCTGGGATTCTTTTAGAGATAAGCTGGACAGCTATTTAGAAGCGTTTTTACGAAAAAGTTTGAAAAAGTTGTATACTTAAAATATAAAAATTTAATAAGCCTTGGACCGTCACAATATGATCTTAAAATTATATTTTTTAAATTTTATTTATACCCTAATACTAACCCCTAATATCAACTTTTACTTTACTAAATTCACGTCTATAGAACGTGAGTACTATTGGGTAGTGCCCCAATTTTCTACAAATTTAAATTGCCTACGTCATATGTTTTCTGAAATAAATGGGTGTGACGGACAGACAACGGAGTAATTCCATAAGAGTTTAATTTTAACATTTTTGGTATGGAATACGGTTAATAAGTAATATGATTTCGAAAACAAACTCGAGACAGATAGGTACATCAGCCACTAAAAGATATTAGTTTTATCTATATAGAGAAAAGATTATGTCACTAATGCTATATGTATACGTACTTATAGCACCACTTAAAATTTCCACGTTACATATAAATATTTAATTCTGATAAAATGTGCGTACCAGATTAGCCACTCAATGTTTCTTGCATCGTGGAATTTCATTCATTTCATTATGATTGGTACATTCCACAGGTTTTATTAGTTATTTATTAATGAAGCAATCAAGATTAGAAGGCAATGGTTAAGTAATAAATTATAAGTACCTATGTACCTGCACATAGGTACCTACTTACTTATAATTTAGTTCTAATAAGAACCAGATTTAATCCACCGCACTATTTGACTAAGTGTAGTGGAACTTCTGTGCACAAATTGTAATTCGATATCGGAAAGTTTCCGAGCGAACTCGGTCCGTGAGTTCCGTGACATTTCCGTGTCGATAGATTCGGTCTCGGGCCGAATAATGTCTAGATTATATGGTATGTACAAAGTAATAGGAATTGTGTGCTATATTGTATTTTTTCCCTCATAGTAATGTCAAATTTAACAGTCGATATCGAATTAAAGTGTCACATTCTGAGTTCTCTAGAAAACGTTCCGATATCCCGTCGAAATCCATTGACGAACCATAACAAGCCTAGGTGATAGATTACAAATTCACAATACCGATTGTCACTATATCGTACGCGCAAATAATGCCTAACTACGCAAAGAACGAATAAAAATTTTTGATAATTCTATAATATATTTGTTTAACCAATTTTTAATTTATTTGAAAGAAACTATATAACACGCTGTTTCTGAGACATCAATTTCTAATTTCCATAGAAAACTTAGTAGATTTTTAAGGCTTTACCAATTTGACGTTGCTGCTATTTCAAAAACTTACCCCCAATAATTATTTAATTATTATTTATTAATTACTAAGCTATGTAACTAGGAACCACAGAATTTTTGCACAATTAGGGAAAAATGATTGAAGCTGAGCTTTAAAACAAATAATGCTTGTAGTGCAATAAATAATTAAATACAATTGTAAAACTTTGCGGATGACCTACTTATCTGGCTTTCGTTCACAGTGGTGGAAAATAGCAGTGCTTCGTGCTAGTTATTTGGCGGGATGCCAGTCAACGCTCGCTTCGGCCTTTGGTTTAGAGTTGACTAGATTTGTTTAACTACACTAATTCGTACAACATCAAATATATTAACCCTTCCCAACGGCGGGATAGTTTCTTATCTTTCAATATATAAATAAATAAATATCCTTAGAAATTCACACAGCGCCATCTAGTTCCACAGTAAGCAACTATAGGCTTGTGTTGTGCATACCAGATGATTGATATACATAAATATTTTTTTTTGTAAATAAATACTTATTATAAATTAAACCTTCATAACTCGGGTACACATGTCCTTATTCATCACACAAACAATATGCCCCTAGCGGCATTCGAACCCGCAACGTTTTGATATAGTGGTCAGAGCTGCTAACCACTACACCAAACGGGCATATCTTCACTATGTCTTCCTATTTACAGTATGTGTAGGCTTGCAACCTATTGGGCTTTCGGTTTAATCGGGCATATTTAAACGACCCAATAGTAAAATTCGCATTAGCAATCTCTTATTCTTTAGGTAATGAATATTTACAACATGTGCAAGTGGAGTGGCACTGGTAAACTGGCTTAGGATGATTTAATCAAGGAATATCATTGTATTTTAATTATGTCCCTAATTATTCCTTTTCCAAAAGTCTACTTCCTTCATCCAATTCTAAATTCATTTATAAATCACTTACGCAGGAAGAAATTTCATTGTAGAAATAAGCAGAACCTGTTGTGTCGTCTCTATTATGTTGTATCTGTATGTTTTTTTTCTTGTGTGCAATAAATGATAAATAAATAAATAAATACACCTTATGAAATAAACAACCAGTGCACATTCGTGCTCACGCTACAAGATACAAAAGTACTGTCAGAAGTTTTGTGCCTTGTTAAATTGGTGTATGAGTAATTTCTTGCTGCACGTATCTTATTTTTGTTAAACCACAAGACGACAAACTGCCGGAATCATGCTAAAAATTTCCGAAAAACTGTCATATCATAACATGTAAGATAAGGATTATAATAGGTATAACCTAATATTTACTGTTATACGTTTAGTTTTATGATAACATAAAATACATAGAATAATTGTGAAGTAGTTTATGAATATTAGTAAATGTACTTGTCAAGTCAACAAATCCCAGTCTGGGGGATCGAGGTGATCACTCAATTACCTATGCACTTATAAAGATCGGACAGACCTATTAACTCATCTCTAATAAGTCTTCTTCTTTTCGTGTCGAGGCAAATATCAAATTTTATGGGGTCAAAACTTAGCCACTATGTAATAAGTAAATTGTATAGATTGAAATAACCGCTATCCGCATCACATCCACTAAAGAGTCAAATCCAAAATCATTCTTAGAATTGTTTATAGAATCATATCGAAATGACGATTTATATTATAAAGAACTTGTAATTTTAGAATAGAACAGTTTATTTGTAATTTTGGGTACAAGCTTGGATGTCAAGAAAGTTCCTTCAAAATCTGCTTAAGTCTAGCGTGCAAATATTTCACATTCTTGAGTTAAATAGTAATAATTATACATTTCTTAGTCACATAACTTTCTGTTACTTTTTCCCAAACTACGCATAATATCCGAATTATTAAATAATAATTATTATAATTTTTTAAATAAATTAATAAATATTTCGGACACTTACACCAATCATCTAGTCCCAAACTAAGCAAAGCTTGTACTATGGATACTAGATAACGGATAAACATACATAAATATTTATATAAACATCTATGACTCCGGAATAAATGTTCATATTCATCACACAAACAGTTGGTTTCGCTGACAGGGTCACTATCCACTACACCAATTATTTATCCATCATCTAAATCGCACCTTTTGGAGCTAAACAGACACAGGAATGAGGTATGGTATTTTTCCTATTTAAGTAAAACACAAAATAGTAGAATAGGCGTTTGGCCTATTCAAATATTGTCCTCCTTCTAATACCCAAGCAAGCAAACATCCACACAATAAACACGCGGGTGCGGCATGTTTTTCATTAGATACGAGTATGAATATCATAAAATGTCCGTGACTTAATAGTTTAAATCCGAGCTGTTCACTACTTACTAATTCAAATTATAATTACTTAGGGCTTAAGACTATTAACATTGTAATACTTCAACTGTAGGATACAGAGTCGTTCAACTAGGTAGAGTCTTCCACTACATATCTAAGTAATATAAACCGCGAATTCCTAATTGTCTAAGTGTTATTCGTGTTTGAGTCATAAATATTTTAACTTATTCCAAAAAGGGAATTCTTAATTCTTGCGTTTGTATTTTTTATTGCTGTATGTGCATTAGGATATCTATTTTTGCATCGCTCTAATGTTTTTGAAAGTTTTTTTTCTTTACTGTATTCTTCCTTCCTTCCAAGTCTTCCTTTACAGTATTTATGTAGATCACAATGTTCTATATTTTCTATTTCTCAGTTTTTTCATTCATTATCTGTTAGTACCTATGATGTATTTGTGTTTGAGGAACAGATAACCGTTCCAGAAATTGGTCTCCCGAAGCACAGGCAAAAAAGAACTTTATGTCATTTCCCTTTATCTGTCTATTTCAGTCATCAATTGGTTAATCGCTTTACGACCTGATGCTGATCATGCTGCACCTACCTTCTTGACTGTATAGCTAGGTAGAGCTTGTGTATAATATAATAGTCCATTTTATGTTAGAACTACTTGCACGAGTACTACTAAGTACAACTAAATTTTCATGGTTTTAAATTATCATTGACTCAAACGACCTCAGAAACAATTCCATTGCGCCTTGGCATTTTAACAAGTTATCAATAAAAACCGGCTAAGTGTGTGCCGGACACACATACTTTGGGTTCCGTAGACATATTTTTTTAATGCACAACGGGTTGCTACTTTGTGTTTAAACATAATCAGGTGTGATTGAGAACACCTGATGTTAAGTGAAGATGAGGTCGAAGGTGGAAGCGTACTGACCCGGAAACCCCAATACATTTGGAGGACTGCCTAACTTATCTCTGACAACCGGAACACAAGAATGCTATTAACAATGCTATATAACTATACGAATTTCATTCTTATTGTATTGAATTAAGGTTTATTTCATGGATCGCAAATTTAAATAATCCCAGAAATAAGGAAGAGCAAAATATGATTTTCACTCAAAATATTCATTGAGTAGATATTATCTGCTATCTTGATTTTTTCTCATTGATTATTTTTATAGTGCTGTGTGGTTTCGGCAAATAGAATAGAGCCAACCCGTCTCGGAAAATTTGATGACACGAAATATATATAAGAGGTCATATGAATTATAATGACCGACCCATGTTTCATAAAAAAGACAATTGCAATTTACCATAACAGTTCGTCGTATATTGCTGCTTATGTTTAAACATGTGACATAAATAGTTACAAATCGCCTAATATTCTCAGGCATGTATACAGAATTGTCATGGTAAATTACAATTGTCACGATTTTGTAACAGGGCAAGACAGTTGGAAAAATGCCCAAAATGCTAATAATTATTAAGATTATTTAATTGATCGGCTCTTTCTATATATTGGATACATTAATAAAAGATGTATATTTTATGATGTTACTTTATTGCCAAAATAATATTTATGAGATGTAAGGCACAATTAGTGCGTACAACCGACGACGTACGACGACAATGACAATACAAGTGTAAGACTCATCCGCAAATGTAAATGCAGCGACAACTGGTTAACTGGAAGGATCGTGGTTTAATATCTATAGGTGGGCAATTAGTAGGCCAAGGCAGAACACCCCGTTAATGCGTATGTCTTCGATAACATCCTATAACAGACAGATTATATCTGACAATATAACTAACTGCAATTATCTGTCACACCATAAAATTAAATTTAAGTTTTTGTGACACACGTGACAATATTTATGTAATTTATTTATTTGTGTATTTAGTGACATTTATTTTGACTTGTGTAGATGAATAATATGGATACAATTTGATCTCTCGTAATCAAGAAACATAAACTTCGTAATGGAATAGCTGAAAATATAAATATGAAATAGTCCCTATTCGATAATTTGCACATCTATAGAAGATTTCACGGTTGGAGTCATCTATACGTAACTTAGGTTCGTAAAAATCTAATTATTTTGACCTCATAGTGATAAAACAACAATTTAAACTTTTATAAAACCGATGATTTTCCAATAATTTTGATGTACCTACCCATCCATACTAAAACAAAAATTATGAAACATTAATAATCGTATCACTTTTTATTAAGAAATTAAATTGATAAATAACCATGCTGCAGTCCACAAGCTGGTTAGGCTCTGATTGGTCGTTTTTTTTTGATTGGATGTTTGTTTCTGCTCATTTATCGCAACAATAGATTGAAATATTCATAATTAGTATTTATCGGCAGTTTCACCAACGTAGGATTCGTTTTACGTGTAATTTCGTTTATATTTTGTTTATCCCGCAATTAAATTCTCACTTTATCGGGATAGAAATGTCCTCAACCAGTGCATATTCGACTTATGTACAAAATTTAATCAAAATCCGCTCGGTGATTGAACACCAAACATACAAACAAACATACAAAATTTCCCCTCTATAATATTTGCTGGATAACTAGCCAGTTTGCAAAGAAATTTATTAATTATTTGACGGATTCAATTTGTCTTACGAGTATTCACACTGCCCAGGCATTATTTAATAACCTGGTCTATAACATGCTATACACTTTAAGAAAAAAGGCTATTCAGTTTTTAACGCTGCGCGTCGCTGGTCGTGTGACAAGGTGCGTGAAAAAATATCTCATTTTAGTTTTTATTGAAGGAGAGCTACTCTCAAGTTCTTTTTACAATTTTATTACATAATGTGGCGGTTCACAAAGTACATCAGCAAAACTTTATTAAAATTGATGTAAAAACAGTGTCATACGGACGTACATATCGAAATTATAACATTCCGGATTTTTGCCATTCGCCTACGGAACCCAAAAAAAATTCTTATAAGTGCAATCCAGCGAAGTTTTAGCTTTGAATAATTAACTTATTCATGCATATTCTAGTAATCATTAATGTCTTAGACGGGTTGTCGCTCAAGTGCTAAGCAAGCCTTGCTCACATAGCTGAGGGTGTTTTACACTTACTTTATATATACATAAGTTACATAAACATTATTATTAACTAATAAGTATAAAACAGAACAAGAAAAAAGAAAAAAACCTCAAAGATAATATGTCTTCCGTAGGCACACATATACAAGGTACACATATAATCAATCCAAGAATCAGGTAGCATTGCCTAGTAAAAGGTCACTAAACGCAAAACACAAAACTACAAATTCGCTATGCTTTAGTACTTATGAATTTATAAGAATTGTAATAGTACATTAAGATATGTTATGGTGGCTATAACACACGAGGCGGAATTTCAGCCCGAGCCGAAGGCGAGGGCGTAATACGTAGAGCCGAATGTGTTTAACCAATGTACGCACGTATATCATACGACGTTTTTCAAAATACTTGCGAGGAAACAAAATAAAAAATCACGCGGCGCGCTTCCTACTGGCTGGCGCAGCGCGGCGGGTCAGTTCCAAATATTAAAAAAAAAAGAAGCAATTTGCAGCATATTTAATTACTGATCCACATGGAGTTCAGCGATTTTTTATTCACCGGCCTGATGGTGTGATCACTTGGCTGAATGAGACTTATGTTCTTTACCATTGAGCTGCGGTTATAGAATTGTGTTGTGTATATAACACACGCGTGTTTTATGATGAATATGTTGGAAAAAGACTTTTTGTCAATAAATAAATTTTGTATTTGAATAAGTATATAATTTTCGAATTTGCATACAAAAGCCCTTACTTGGTTTTTAATAGTACGTACGCTCTCAATGAAATTCGTTGATATCCATTATGCCAGAATTCACATAGAGAAATTCAGCTATTTTGATATTTTCAAAAAAAATTGGGATCAAATAGTGCCATCATACCAACCTATTGCCTAAACGAAAAAAATTGCCGTTGTGGTGCAAGAGTTATTAAATATTTTTAGTGAGCAGTGTGGCGTCACGTGTTGTTGAACCTCTCTTTTTTCATACACAGAGTCAAAAAAATTGTGCCTAATTAGTGCCATCAAAATATACAGGACCCATCAATAGTATTTCAAAAAAAAATGAATTTATTTAGAAGTATTTGTGAGAAGGGGCCGTACATACAAAAGACATCCAAATAACTCATGAAAATCCAAATCGGACAATTTTGTCCCCGAGAGTGGAATGTAGGTATTCTATGCAATAACACACACACAGAACAAAAAAGTGCAGCCCATAAAAAGTCAGTCGTCTGCGCTGCCCCTTTTCAGAAAGACATCTAAATAACTTTGTTTGTTTTTGAAGAACTTTTTATGATACTAATATTTAGGTAGCACTATTTATGCACAGTTTTTTCGGATATAATTTATAATCATAGGTAAAGCAGTCTCTGCGTAATAGATTGAGGGCTCCAGCAACATGTGACGCCAGAACGCTCACTTAACATATTGAGTAAGTCTTAAACTACGGTGGCACAATTTTTTTCCTTTAGGCACTATTTGGCATTATTTCAGCACAGTTTTTGGACATTGTCAAAATAGCTGAACTCCACTGTGTGTATTCCAGCATCACGCACGTCAGAGTTTCGCCATGTCCATCGGTTTATCTGTCTGCTCTGAATGTCACAGCTGCTTTACTCGCAGTTTATTTTGGTGCTGTCAAACTGGAAAGTTTGGTATATTTAAAGTTAGGAGTTTTATTTGCAATGTATTTAAAATGTTTTGGGCTATTTAAGGTGCTTGTTTATAAGACTGCTTTATTATAGGTTCATCTATGATCTTTCACATGAGCCGAGTAACCAAACCTGTTTAAACATAGGTAATACTGAAATGGAAAATTTTTGATGTAATAATATGTACCACTTTACTTATTTTAAAATACTTCAAATGCGTGCTCGATGTTGTTTACAGTCGATATATACTAACCACCTGAGTCAATTCATATAGAACTAGCTACTTTACTTAGAATCAATTTAAATATTATGTTTGGTGTGATATCAACATTTTATTAAAGATAGTTTAGCATGTCAGTAGCAACGACATGGAAGGTTTGTAACAATACCTACCCGGTAAAGACATTACTTACTCGGAATTGATGAAGGTCGTGATCTTGGTTAATTCATGACGTATATTGTTTCCTGTCACCATGTTACTTATTTTTGAAATGCCGGTAGCGCTGTTGGAGGTTAGTTCAACATCAAATCACCAAGGTTTTAGAAGTGGCTTTATGCTAGGCTCTACCACTGATTAAATTTTATTACATAAATGCATAATGTCACAACATTTAACTCTTCTTTTTACGATTCCTTTACCTTTTGTTATGATTAACTGGATACGGCAATTTAACACAACCTCAACTGATGGAAAATGACAATGTGGTCGAAGATGAAGCACGTGATCTCAGTGAATGTCTATTCGCTCTGCTCTTGAACATCCCAAGGTTGCAGTATTCAGGAAAGACTGACTCCGGAAGGAAGTTCCATGCCTTGTATGTTCGCATTATGAATGAATTGTCAAACTTTTTACCTATTATTTATTTATTGGTACTTATCGTTCGCTTTTCGGTGAAAGAAAAATCGTGACGTTAATTTAGTGAAATCGTTTGGAGTCACTTAATCGTTCTAGTAATAATAGTGCCCACGCTATATTATAATATGTAATTTTTATGTACAATTACTGGTGCTAAATAAAATACTGGCTAAGTGCGTGTCGGATAGTCATAAACCGAAGAAACCAAAATTGCGGATATATCTGCAAATTTGTTGATACCATTATCTTGTTCAAGAAAATGTTTCAAACACTATGAAATACAGGTCATGAATATAACAATTAATAGAGTCATAATTATGTTTATGCAACACATCTTAGCATATAATATCTATTCGTTCTAATCTTAAGCGTGCATATCGCACGTCATTGTTTACATTCCTGTAGAAAACATCAAGTTTAATGCTTTAAAAAACGTAACAATGGGATGGGAGTTACAATGAGTTGTTAACCGGATCACTGTCAAGGCTTGGTGTAAGAGTATGGAGTAAATTTAGTTGTCTCAAATCAAGGCAGAGACAATTCGCCGAGCTTTCATCTTACAATAGAATAAGTCGGTACTTTTCAAGTCTCTTACCACCTCTTTCAAGGACCTATTTCCAAATTCTTCACAAGGAACAAATATATTTTAATGGTTCAAAAATAAATACGAGTCTTTAATGATCTACATATGCATAGGTGTGGTATGCCCTCAGATGTTACACAAAAGTAGAGTTACGGGTGGTGGGACGGGAAAATTTGGAACTAAAATCATCGAGGCGCAATTACGATCCTAAGGAAGATAGTACTTGCTCTTGGCGGCGTAGACACTTTGTTATCCAGGGGTAAGACTACCATGTTTAAAATACCGAGAGATTTAGATATCAGTAACTCCCAGTACGTGACATAAACAAGAGTATGGAGTAAATTTAGTTATCTCAAATCAAGGCAGAGACAATTCGCCGAGCTTTCATCTTACAATAGAATAAGTCGGTACTTTTCAAGTCTCTTACCACCTCTTTCAAGGACCTATTTCCAAATTCTTCACAAGGAACAAATATATTTTAATGGTTCAAAAATAAATACGAGTCTTTAATGATCTACATATGCATAGGTGTGGTATGCCCTCAGATGTTACACAAAAGTAGAGTTACGGGTGGTGGGACGGGAAAATTTGGAACTAAAATCATCGAGGCGCAATTACGATCCTAAGGAAGATAGTACTTGCTCTTGGCGGCGTAGACACTTTGTTATCCAGGGGTAAGACTACCATGTTTAAAATACCGAGAGATTTAGATATCAGTAACTCCCAGTACGTGACATAAACAGAAATAAATAGTGCCAAAGCCAAGAACCTATACGACTGCTACGTGATGGTATGGGACTGTGCCATGCCACGTCGAGAAGCCCTGTCGATGGAATCCTTAGAAGAATCCGACAGAATGATAACCCATGCGTGGTGTCACTATCCTTTTTTGTTGCGAATTTAGGCAGACATTGCAGTTCGGATTACGGGGAAGAAGAGCCGATGAGATAAGAGCAAGCTCGAAGACCCTAAGTTTATGGCGACACTAAACAGTGAGCATGCGGGCGCGAATAGGAGACAGCAGAAATTTTAATCTACAGGAGTTTTTGATTTATTGCTATAATTGGCAAATGTATATAAATAAAACAAGGACAAATCGTTTTTCTTGAAATTTGTGTCGTTAAGTTCTTATTAAATCTAGTTAAATAATGAATCAATAATAAATATCTTTGCACATACACACAGCGCCATCTAGGTCCACACTAAGCAACTAGGCCACAATACATGTGGATACCAGATGGTTGATAAACTACACAAATACATTTTTTTTGTAAATAAATACATAAATAAATGAAAAACATCCATAATTCGGGAACACATGTCTGTATTCATCATACAAACATATGCCCCTAGCGGGATTCGAACCCGCGACCTTTTGGTATAGCAGTCAAAATTTTTAACCGCTACACCAAACAGGTCGTCAAATTATCTAGCATCAAGGCCTCATTTCTTTTCTTCCGTTTATAATAACTAAATGCAAACAATAACTCATGCAAACTTTGCGCTTGGCTATTGCGACTCCTCAAACCGATTAAGCTGCAAGAATTAATTTGGACATACCAACTAGCGTTAAAGTGGAAATACATAGTAGAGTACTTCTCTTGTAATAGAGTTATGAAGTAAGATTACGCTATTAACTATTCAGTCGAATGTTGAACTCACTTGGGGCACAGATTACCAATAAGTTACTAAAGTAACTTGGGGTACCTGGCCTTACATCATTTAAAATTAATTTGAGAAAAGGGGTCTCATTTTTTGGCTGTGAAATTTAAACTCACGAATATAAAAAGATACGGCGTGACCATAAATAAAGCACAAGGCGAGACGCTCATGTTGCGGGCATGGACCTTAGTGTCAGTTGTTTCTCGCACGGCCATGTCTACATGGTGTTGCTCTCTTCCGTATTATTGAAGCAAACGAGCACATCAAACGTGAAGACGCTTTAAATCATACTAATATTCCGTGCACTAAAAAGTTTTAGATGCTTTTTCCAGGAACAAAGTTTATTAAGTGTTAGTTATAGGGTGAATATCATCACCATCTCAGTCGCTCAGAGTCCACTGCATCTTCCAAGGCCCAATGTTTCCATATCAACGTTCAAACTCTCGTAGCATATTGGCTGCGAGAACTGAAATATTAGCGTTTGTCGTTATATAAACGTTTAGGACTGGCCCTGGGCCTGCAGTCTCGACATAGATAGCGATCGCTATACCACCGATTTCGGTCGTTACGTTATCAAATTTAGAATAAGATCGTTAAGAGTTAACGACCGAAATCGGTTGCTATCTATGTCGAGACTGTGGACCCTGGACACAGTTCTGGATTCATGATTACTATAGGATTTTAGACAATAAGCGGTTGTAGGTTCAACTATTTATAAACTTTTGGAAATGAACTTCTCATAAAAGATTTGTTTATTTTTTTTAAATAGATCCCAATTTGTACATTTGGAGTAGGTATAGTAGTTTTATTTTCAAAATGTTTAGAATGATGCTGTAGAACTTGTAGATTTTTTTCAGTTGCGAGCCGAAATTGCGATTGTAGAAATTAGAGGTCCAGTTGAATCGTATTAATATTTCTGAAGGTGAGCGAAATCAGCACACGACATTTCTGAGTCGATAGAACGGTCTCGATTCGAATCGAATGTCCTGTTTGTATGGTAGAGTGATACGGCAAAGTAGTCGATATCGCGATATAATGTTACGAACTGAGTCTTTCTATGTATACGGAAACTAAGCTACAGAATCAGAAGCTGTGCTCGTATTCACCCAAATATCTAGTGCAGACGGGCACACTAGTATCGGTATAAGTATTGGGTTTACTTTTAAAAATCGTTGATCCGTATATATACTTACGAGCAGAACTATTACCGTCTTTCCCGTCGTCAAGATTTAATTACTTAAATAATTAATACTATCCTTGATCAGTTATTTCCTCATTTTGGAACTGATGTATTGCAAAACTTTCCGACTTTTGGTTGTAGGAAATCTAGTACGTAGGCAGATATACTCGTATTTATATAAGTACTTTTTTTATGATTAACTGGATTCGCATTTGACCACAGTCTCACCTGATGGAAACTGCCGATGTGACCGAAGATGAAGCACGCAATCTCAGTAGATGCCTAGGATGCTCTCAAAGATCCCAAGGATGTGAGATTTAACATAAAAGGTTTTCTTCCTCACGTACTTAATAGATACTAAACATTAAAACCGTAAAATTCGTGATAAAATAATAATGTTCACAATATCTCAATACCTAATGTAAAATGTTTTCCGAAATTTCGGGCCCGAACAGATAGTACCTACTCCTGTACTACTAGTAAGTATTCATTCTGGGAAGAACGAAAGTCGCAAAACGACAAAACAATTTTTTCATGGTTAAACAATGAGAACTTAAATCAGCAGGTAGCCACTCAAAAGAGCAAATCGTATAAATTATCGAATTAATGAAAATAGCCATACTTATAACGACGGAGTAGATTTACTAATGATGCCGTGCTGGTTCAATCACCACAGATGTAGTCAGTTAGTCACGCTCGCCATGTCCGCAACACATCACAGCCGGACGTCGACAGGCAGGAGAGATGCAAAACAATATTGATGACAAATTTTGGACTGGACTAAAACAAAGATATGAAACAATGTGTTCATTTTCCTTTATGAATATGAGATAGATATTAAATTATAATGTCTTCTGAGCTTGATTCATGTTATCTGTTTAGAGTAGGCGGGCGGTCTTTGCTTCGACAATAACAAACTATTGTGTATTGTCTTATATAAAATTTACTAAAAACTATCTCGACCACCACCCCCGCCCCGGAGCGGCGCTACGAGTATATCGATTGCGAGCGGTCAAATTAGTACTTCAAATTATTCGTATGACTACTAGATGGTAAATAGTATAAGAGCAAGGTGAATAGGCATCTACTGAGGTCGCGTGCTTCATCGTCGACCACACACTGTCAATCAGGTGAGATTATGGTCAAACGCATGTCCAAGTTAATGATAAAAACAGTACCTATGCCTTTTCTTTTTTCAAGATTTCATGATCGATTGGTGTAGTGGATAGTGACCCTGTCAGCGAAACTAACGGATGCGGGTTCGAATCTTGCGAGGGGTAAATATTCTTGTGATGAGTACGACCATTTATTCCCGAGTCATGGATGTTTATAATAATATTTATGTGTTTATCAGTTATCTAGAATCTATAGTACTTTTGCTTAGTTTGGGACTAGATGATTGGTGTAACTGTCCGAAATATTTATTTATTATTTATCATAATTGTTAGCATATTTTCGAACAGAAAAAATATATTTATTTATATAAGGTAGTAAAGTGTAGTAAAGTTAAATACATTTTTAATGGCAAGGTAAACAGTAAACACTCCACGAGTGGAAATAGATCGATCACGGCCGTGATACAGACCATAACGTCACTCCTATACATTAACTAATTAAATAGGTTAACTCTTTGGACCTCAAATCAGGTGTTATGGTTACGAGTATTAGTTTAAGCGTCAGTTAATTATTTTGTATGTTGGTTTGATAAAGGGCAGGAACCTATTTTTTATTTCCTTCCTCAATTCCTCAGCTTAGGTATAGTTGAATAGTGTATTTTGTAACCACTCTTTTTGTAGTTAGGCGACTTATTTCTTACATCAAAAATGTCTATTAATGCCCAAACAGACTAATATCCAAACATAATAACTAATATGCAATATTTTCCAACAAACGGAATATTATCCAAATCCAATGTTCATATACACGGTAAATTTTGATTTATCAACACAACATTTTGTACTCTCTACAATGTTCAAAACAAAATACATACATAACGTGACGATGGTTATCCCGAATGGGGTGGTCAGGGATATCCCAAACATTAGTGTTTGGGTGTTCCAAACATTAGAGTGTAATTATTGAAACAACAACCTTGTTTCACTATACGAAATTTACAGAAATGCACATGTGACAGGTGGTGAGGCCGTCGCCGTTAAAACGTTTTGCACGTTTTAAGAGTTTAATGATTGAAATTAAGAAATATATAGAATAGTCTTAGGGGGTTAGCGCACCGCCGTTGAAACGTGCGAATCTATAGATGTTTTTTGGTGTAAAGTCCCTTAGTCACCTTTTACGACATCCACGGGAAGATACCTGTTGGTTCTATTCTTTTTAAGCGCCGAAACCACACAGTACCCAAACAAAATTGGTAGGTAAATCAATAATAAACAAAGAATTGCCAACGAATATTAGATATATATATATATTATATTAATATTAGGTTACCATATGGAGAAAGTTATTGCACCAATTGATAAATAGTACCGATTAATCACAAGTCTCAAGAGCCACATTGTTCAAACCGATGACTTACTTATATTCATGGTAAACTGGGATATTTTGTGCTTCTTATTAAAACTACGAGATTTTTTTTATAAATGTTCTTTGTTTCCAAACAAAATAATTACAAGGCGTTACTTAAGGCAATTTTATTAAAATAATACGTTAGTTAATACAGGTGTAATCTGATGAGCCAAACAATTATTAACATTTGTACACATTTCCTCGTCAGTCACTCAACGTAGCTAATACTTTTGTATGGAAATGGGTTACTCTATTAAAACCTTAGGTCTGCTCATATTTATATGTCTGTGGCGTCTCTAAAATTCTCTTAACAAAATGACTTTTTATATAGATTACCTATGCTCGGCCTGGTCTGCTCATCACCGTTTTCTCCGGGGAGCACACAATTTCGTGTATTTTCCTGAAAACATACTGTGTACTTTCAGGAAAATGCTCAAAGAAGTTTGCCCATTTGTACAGTTTTAGTAACTTTTATTTTAATTTAACAAATAAATTAAATAAACATTTTTGGGTTGTCTCAGTATTAAACTGGGAAGAGCGAATTAGTGTCAATGTTTCTCTTGATTGTCCGGTTACATGACAAGTGGAAATTTCCTCAATTTTTTACGCTACGCCATACGACTTACAAGTATGTCTAATTTACAAACGGACAGCTACTTTGTATTTCGAATTAGTACTATTAAGTCCATGACATTACCATGAGACCATGTCATAACAACAGGAAGACAGTTGTAAAATTCATCCGCTGTACGACGACTTCTATTCCAAACAGGGTGGTCAGAGATATCCCAAACATTATGTTTGAGTGTTCCAAACATTGAAAAAATTATAATTGAAGCAACATCCACTTATCTTTCGAAATATAGGTACAGATAAGCATACATGACAGTGGTGAGCCCATCGCCGTTAAAAAGTGCAAATCTATAAGTGTTTTTTGGTGGAAATTCCCATAGTCGCTTTTTACGACACCCACAGGAAGAGGCAGGTTGGTGTAGAATTATATTGCGCTGCAAGTACATGCCGAAACCATACAACACAATGCACTGCATAGATTTTAATGTTTTGCAATGTGTGTTTTATATATTTATTATTTTAAATTGTAAATGTGTATTTACTATTTCGTCTTTGTAAACATGTACAAAATTCTTTGTGTACTTATGGCATAATTAAATAAATTACCTCATTTGTATTTCTGCAATCTCCTTGTTTTGCTGACACCCATAGCACAAGTAACCTAATTTGGCCTCTCTGTCCGGGCATCATAAGTAGAAATCTAGAAATTGTGTAAATTTTGTAAACTGTGATGCATGCTTGGGAGAAAATAAAGTTATTATTATTATTCTTTATTATGTCCAGTGTTGCCGCTTATAGTTTGTTTTGTTCATAAAAGCATAACTTTTCAATAATTGTTAATTTTATTATGCATAACTTAATGTTAGGTGAAGATGAGGCCGAAGCAGGGCCCGCTCACCCGGAAGCCCCAACTTATTTGTGGTACCTCTTGCTAACTTTACTCATACAGCCTACATAAAAAAATTTATCAACATTTGTGCTTGGAGGCTGATTTAGGTATCATGATGGTAGCTGGTCAAGTGGTCGTTTCATTAAACGCCTTGTCATCCAAAAAACTGTATATTAAAAATATGTCCCGCCGGATATCGAATTTTATAAAAAAGCGAAGGCTGTTAATTGTTGTGAGCCGATACAAGGGTAATCACGTCAACGTTGCTTAACTGCGCTAATCGAAAAAGATTAGTGAATACAACCAAGCAATGAGTGCTTCATTCGTTTTATGATCCAAAACGTTGCATATAAATGTATTGGGCATCTATCTTATAAATGGATTCGTTCCCAATATTTTGGCCTGAGCTTGTATGAAATACATCTCTATAATAATGAAATAACATTATATAATCCAAAACATAACCATAAAATGACACTTCAAACTTAAAATACATGAAATTATTTGCTGAGAATCAATTTAAATCTACTGGGATATAATATTAAGGCTTATTGCATTTATCTGTCAGTCAGTAGTACCTACCTATGTCCTAACTACTACCGCTTCGGAAAGGGAAGAAACCCACAGGATCGTTCATAATTAAGAAAATGCCTGAAACAATTTCATCAAATATAGCTAATAACCTCAGCTCTCGTTTATCTTTTAATATAAAAAAACCGCACTTAAATCGAACCACGTATTATAGACATCAAACACATAACACCTGTTGTTTACGTCGGGGGGTTAAAAATACTTACTTTTTTGGTACAAGAAATTTCAGAACTGGCTATCGTATCTCAAACACAACAATGCTATTTGCATGTTGGCGTGGTAGTAATGATTGAAGCTTGGATAAAATAATACTAGGTAGACTAGTAGAGTCGTTGAAGAGTTTCGAACGAGCGTGGTATTTTGTAACTTCATCGATAATGCTAACCAAAGAAAAAACTCATTTCTTGGCTGCCCGGGTAAAAATGGCTACCTAACTAAAGTGGCCTAAAGTTAGAGAAAGTGTTAATTGAAAGGGTAATGGCTGAGACGGATGAAAAAATGTGGGACGTACAAGCAGGATTTAGAAGAGGAATGGGATGTATGAATCGTCTTTTCCTTGCGATGCATAGCCAAAAATTTTTGTCAAAAGACCAAAAAAGACTTTGTGCTTGTGCTCTCGTGGATTTGGTAAAAGCCTATGACAAAGTGATGAGAAATGAATTGTGGTCAGCATTGTCTATGTATGGAGTAGACAGCACCTTGATACGAGCACTAATATCACGAATGAAGATTCCAGGGCTTGTGTTATGATTAATAGGGCGAATACTAGATGGTTTAACATCGAGAAAGGTGTTAGACAGGGTTGTGTTGCGTCCCCTTGGCTGATTAACCTATTCATGGACTGCAAGGTCTGCAAGTGTTGAAAGAGTATGAATGTGGATTGAGAATGAATGGGTTACTCGTCAAATGTCTTTTCTATGCCGATGATCAAGAGAGGTGTATGTATGACGGATTGCAGTATTTTGATAGATGGAGAAAAAGTGGAGCAAGTGCGTGAGTTTGCGTTTGATTTAAGAGAGTGAATGCTGGGTATAGCAAAAGAAAATAAAAGTAGAATTAATGCAGTGGAAATGAGATCATTGAGAAGTATGAATGAGGTGACTTTGAAAGTTAGAATCAGGAATAGTGTAATTATGGAGTTAAGCAGTGTGAATGAAGACGCAGTGACAATGATTGATAAAGGTATGCTGAGATTGTTTGGACATGTGGAGAGGATGAATGAAAGAAGACTTACGAAAGAGATATTCGAAGCGAATGTGGTTGGTAGTGTTGGTAGGGGAAGATCACGGCGAACGTACCATGATTAAATCGGGGACGTCTTAAAGAAAGGCCAAGTCAAGAGTACCCTAAACCGACAAGCATGTATGAACAATCTTTTGAGAGTGAATGAAGCAAAAGAGGTGTCAGGATCGTAGCCAGTGGAAGTCTGTGGTCTCTGCCTACCCCTACGGGAAACAGATGTGACATTATGTATGTATGTATGTTTCAACTTATAAGTTCTTGTTTAATCTTATAAGTTCTTAATGGTTCCTACCTTTTATTCCAATGGTCCGGTGTTGGAGAGGCTGGTAATCTGTCATACAGGCTGTCCTAGTGCAGATACCAGTCTCTCACATAAATTTAAATTATTTAATTGTTTTAAGAAATATTATACTATACTTGTATCCAATTTGTGTGAGAGAACAAATAAAGATTTATTATTATTATTATTATTATTATTAACTATTTGGTATCCATAATACCAGCCTAGTTGCTTAATGTGGAACTAGATGGCGCTGTGTGTACATACACAAAGATATTTATTATTATATATGGAATACACATATCGTATAATGACAGCCGTGTGTTTTTTAAGTATTTCTAGTCATAAAGTGTCATAATTGGGGAAAAGAAGCGACAAGAACAGACTACGCCGACTGCTAAAGTATGGAAATTTCTTATCGACGGTCTTAACGTCGGTGTTCTCCGAATCTTATAAAATTTGGGATTTTATACTTTTTATACTTACTACTACATCTATATCGCCACTTACCACGTGATGTCACATATTATCATATAACATAAACTCAGTAAAGTTAGCATATTTCATGGGGCTGAATACGTACCTATGTTTTAGTGGCTATTAGCATAATAAAATAATAGGAATAGAAATGAAAATAACTTTAGCGTATTCAGCTAACGGCATGCAGTCTTCCTTGTCGCCTAAATAATTATTTACCTTGTAATAGCCCTTTTTACATAGTGTCTGTTGACGCTTTTGTTTCTGCTCTATTAAATTATTAGACTAAGGTTAAACTCAATTACTGGTACATTATGGCAAAAAAGTATTCTGTGTTCCAAAGATGAAATTGTTGAGTCTAATTAAAGCTCTTTTGCAATCTATGCAAAATTGATTCAACATTTATGCAAATTATAATAAAAGATGCCCATTATTGCCCAGCAGTGGGACACTATGGGCTCTTAATAATAATAATAATAAAAGATCGGCATTATTTGTTCCAGGTGTCAAGATGAAAAATAAGGACAAGATAAATATAAGCCAAATTAGTGGGAGCGTCATATCAGTTAATCACGATGGGAGGTGAGAATTATTTTTTAGTACATATTAATTAGTGGGAGCGTCATATCAGTTAACCACGATTATATAAAAGTTTTAAGTTAATGGCTACTTAATATTTAATTTTTTGTTAAATGATTAATAACTTAGCTCTTGCTTACTTTAAAATTTTACAAGTTTAAAATTTTATCTTCAATACTTGCCTATCATAGATTTTAATAAATAAAAGTACTTATTGCTTCGATTGTTTACACTTACCTTTACCCATTCGGCGAATATTGTTTTATTTGGTCAAAAAATGTATTTGTTTGCGTAGACGGAATAAAGTCTATATTTTTATAGATAGGACTGAAGTAGGTTTTGTTGTTAATTTTTTTAGAACACCACAAACTGCGAGCCCCACATTATCTATCTTGATATGATCGATTTTTTTTTTCGGTTCCGTGAAAAGAAACCGAACAAATAAAATTATTTCTCTCATTGTCTTATCTTTTATAGAATATTGGTAATTTTATAAGTTAATAGGTAACTTTGTAATATGCAACTCAGCACTTAATTAAGCTTATTTACGTTAGGAGTAATCTGCCACTATAGCCTATAACAGGGATCGAACTCGGACCTCGTTCGTTCGTACTGCATACAGAATCCTTACCAAGACACGACTGCGCCACCACCACTGCTTTCACCTGTCCACCAATGAAGCGGTGGCAAACATGGCTTTGAACTTCTCTTGCTTATAGATAGTCAGTTTAGGTAATTGAATATTGACTGCAGTCCGAGATTAACTGGATATTTCTGTGAGTTATTTATAAGGGTTTTAATAAACTTTTATAGGGTACTTATTCTGGATATTTATGAAACATAGCAAAGTCATATGTTATTTTTTTAGGTAATAGGTAGTCACAGTACCTATAGAAATTATCTTTGTAAGCTGATTTTAATGATTTGAGTTCTTTTAAACAACACAATATGCGATTACTTATGTAAATCAGTTTCTGTTCGGTGCAACAATCTATTGAAATAGTGTAATAGATGATCATGTATATATATACATGATCATCTATTACCTAATTATTACCTAAGCGATATCGCTTAGGTACTAAAATTGTAAGCAGCATTGACTTTGCCGTAAACGAGTAAAAACCGGACAATTGCGTAGCCATCTATCAATATAGAATTCCCTAGCATGTATCTACTAAGTTGCAGCTTTTCAACCTTAAAGCTTTGAATCAAGACAAATGATAAAATACTTGTTAAAATATTATCTTTTGTTCAAAATAATTTTGGTTTATTAAATGCTACTGAGTACATACCTAACTATATATATACATTCCTGACATTTTCATACCGGGACTGAGTCGTCAGCGTGACAAAATGTCCAGTGGAGTCCAGACGACCAATTGGTGTAGTGACCCTGTCAGTGAAACCAACGGTTGCGGGTTCGAATCTCGCGACGGGTAAATGTTTGTGTGATGAATATGAACTTTTATTCCTGAGTCATGGATGTTTATATAAATATTTATATATGTTTATTCATTATCTAGTATCCATAGTAGAAGCTTTGCTTAGTTTGCTACTAGATGATTGGTGTAAGTGTCCGAAATATTTATTATTTATTTATTATAGTGGACAAATTGTTTAATTTTCAATCAAATTCCATCAAGCTATTGTTGAAATGTTTTTAGAAAGTCATATCTCACGAAATGTTCACATTTAAGAGAGTTATTTATGAACCATGTTTTGGTATATACTAACACGATCTGATGACCTTCCACTTATCATATTTATTAATAATCAGACCGAGCTTTTCTACACTTGTGCCAAACAAACCCAAAATGCATCTCCGAGACCAATGCAATTGTCTAAAAATATAATGCGATTCTGTTGTTTACCATAATTACCTTTGACCAAGAAAACCAATTCGTCTGAGATTATTTTAAAAGAAATACTGAACCATTGCAATTTCATTACAATTAGTAATGAAATGAAACTAGTAATGAAATTGCATTGGGACCAGTTTGACGATTTGACAGATTGATTTTTAAAAACAACACTATTTTAATTTTTCATGTAGATATGGGGTATCACCTCACTACAACAGCCTTAGTCCCCACGGTTGGGGCACAGTGTCTCCATAAGGCTCGTCCATTATTCGGAATATTGCAATTTTCATCATCATGGGGCTCACCCAGTCCATTGCTGAACGCAGGCCTTCCCAATACGAATATTGTATTTTGTTCATTGTATTTCTGCGTATTGTTGAATGGGTGACACAGTAAGCCTAGCCCTCGTCATCATTCCAAAAGTTTATACGGTATTAGTAACCATTGAAAAGTGAATAATGACGTGTCAGAGTGCTCGTGTTGTTTGCGGTGAAACCCTAGTTAAATTAAGTATCTATTATCTAATATATTATAAATGCGAAAGTCTGGATGTTTGTTTGCTGCTCTGCGAAATGGATGAACAGATTTGGATATTTTTATGCATCCATACGCGTAATTTATTTTCAATGCAATATGCGTAGTGAAATTGCAATGGTTCAGTATTTCTTTTGTAATTATGGTAAACAGCAGAATCGCATTATTTTTAAGACGATTGTATTGTTTTCGGTAATGCATTTTGGTACTGTATGGCAAGAGAGTTAGTTCGTCTAATCAGACGAGCTATCAATAAATATGACCTAACCTAACACGCCAAGTTACTAAAAAGCGAAAAATAAAATATTTTAAACAACAACAAAACGACTTCAAAACATCTCGAATCAGCAATACTACACTACAGTAAAAAATTATTTAATTATAGCGCTGCTCATATTTCTCAATCAGTTGGTGAAGTGGTTAAAAATTCTGACTGCTATACCAAAAGGTCGCGGGTTCGAATCCCGCTAGGGGCATATGTTTGTATGATGAATACAGACATGTGTTCCCGATTTATGGATGTTTTTCATTTATTTATGTATTTATTTACAAAAAAAAATGTATTTGTGTAGTTTATCAACCATCTGGTATCCATAATACAAGTCTAGTTGCTTAGTGTGGATCTAGATGGCGCTGTGTGTATGTGCAAAGATATTTATTATTTATATTATTTAGTTATTTTCCATGTTCATTGTGGTGTAGATTACAATATCTACGTACTACAACAGTATTACTGTTTTTTAGTAGGTATATTATATTTTTTCATATTCTAGAAATAACAATAATTACGGCAATGAACATAGCAAATAACTGATTGAGATATACGAGAGCTTCAATAACATTATTTTTACTACTTTGTAGTGGCCTAAAAATCTCATGAATCACAAGTTCTTGCAGTCGGTTGTAATTTGTGTTAAAAAGATTTTGACTTCTTAAATTTTACTGTAATTAAATATGCTATGTATTGTATGAGAGCGTCAGTGGCTTAGCGGTAAAGACGCGGTCTACCAATTTAGGAGGTCCGTGTTCGATTCCCAAGCGGCCATGTACCAATGACTTTTGAAATTTTATTTAATTACTTATGTGCATTTATCCGACTGCTCTTAAACGGTGAAGGAAAACAACGTGAGGAAACCTGAATGCCTGAGAAATAAAAATTCTAAGGCATATGAAGTCCCCAACCCGCATTGGGCCAGCGGGGTGGACAATGGCCCATACTCCCTCATTATACGAAGGAAAGCCTATATCCCTGCAGTGGGATGTTTACGGGCTGAGATGATGACATTGTAAAAGTATGAGTTATTTAAATCTAGGCTAAATCTAATCTAATCTCTGATGTATATGACTCTTATGTATAAGTATGACTATCTATCATGACATGGCAAAATTATCATATTCCATACCTTGAGGTTGCAAGACAATAGGTGCATATTTGAATCTTAGCAAATTGTTAAGGGAGCTTAATAAGTCAATAAAACTTATACAATTCCGCCCGTGGCTTCACCAGGATGGTACAATTATACCGCGGATGTTATTCAGGATGAAAAGAATTGATTATGTATAAGTCGCAGACAGATAGTTGAATTAGCCATTTCATGAAATGCCTATCCAGGTCGTTATGTATGACGGATATTAAGTCCCAGTAAGTCGTCTCGGTATTATTCAAAACAATCTAACACAACCTAACCAACCCGCTCTGAGCAGCATACCTAGTTAACGATAATGTAGGAAATATTTCCATAGGCATTTCATATAAAAATAAAGAAAAATAAATGAAACAAGTATTGTTGTGCACACAAAGCCTCTCTATTAACGATATTATCCACACTAATATATAATATATACCTAAGTGGGAAGTAACTCTGTCTGTCTGCATCTTTACTACCTTTTCAGGACTAAACCTCTGAACCGATCGCCTTGATATTTGGCAGAGACATAGTCTGGGATCTGAAGGAGGATTCCGGCTACTTTTTATCCTGAAAAAATAATAAAGCTAGAATAACTATATTAAAACTCAAACCAAGCGACGACAAAGCTTCGTTGTAATGTAAACAATATTAACCTTTTTTTAAAAAGAGCGACCTCTCGAGTTTCTTGCTTGTTCTTCTCAGGGGAAAATTGCCTTTTGAACAAGCAGTAGCTTTAAAAATGTAAAATCTGACTATTTTAAGTGTACCCTGTGTACCTACAAAATAAAGCATTTTTTGATTTTGATTTTGATTTTGATAACAGCAACCACCAGGGTAGTAATTCCAGCAACCTTTTTCTACACATTCCTGGGTTTTTCCTTGTTCCTAGAATCGCCATTCGAGAGAGAACCATATAGAGCTGGCCCTCCGAAGAGCAACTGATACCGAGGTATGCACTGAAAACTAAACGTAAATTTATTTGCAATGAGGAGGATTCGGAGTATGAGAACTCTTTCAACTGCACCACGCCCTGTTAAAATTTCAGCTTTTATACTTAACATTTGACTGTTGATTTTTGAATTTTAGGCCTATGTTCAACAGTGGCTGATGTGATGACGATGAAGTGCCCAAGTAGAATTCTATTATTAAAAGGATATGGGCTTTGAAATCGATTTTAAGTGATCGAAAACGGATGCGGTGATGCAAATGTTGTCTCTTAGTAATTTCACACGAGATTTGTAATTAATATTTTTTTTTATTTCCTCACTGTCACCTCACCACCCTCCGTGCCAAATTTCAAAATTAGCCCTACGGTTCCAAATACTAGGTATTGTACGAGGAACTCGAAGTTTTTGCACAAATATAAAGCCTGAGTATTTGATATCAATTTCAACTTGATACCTGAAGCTATTTCAGAGAAAGTGCCTTAAAAAGTTTGTCAATTGTGAGGTTATGTATAACTAACTCCAAATCTATAAATAACTCCAAAGGCACGAGCTGTCTTTTATATTTAAAACTTCATCGCTTCATAAGTATTCATCAACACTGTTAGCCCTTAGTTCTTTAGATCTTCGTGCACCAAGTTGCGATGTCAAGGTCGGTGACAACAACACACTGTTACCTACCTCTGCCTACATGGTGCGCTAGCGCAGCGTGGGTAACTCTTAAGAAATAGGTAGCTACAAAGCAAGTTTACGAAAGTCCTCTGCGGTTTTCCCAGACTTTATTTTGTTTTGTTGCAGATACTACGCGAACAGTACACAAATATACTACCACTTCTACATACGAGTACACTAGTGCTCAATTAGGTATTTAGTTACTAGGATCAGTGTTCACAGAGGAATTAGTTCATATTGTTTTCATTGATGTTACATTTTAGTAATACATAGGTTCTTAGCGAGTCGATGGCAAAAACATCGAATTTCGAGGAACAGTAGGTACTATCTATTTTTATATTTACTTTAAGCTTTATTGCTAACATATTCTGAACTAATATAGGTTCAACATATGTACTTATTTGCTATTCTTAATATGTAAGTTCCGATAAATTTAAGAGAGAGGTTAGAGTATAAAGACATCTATTAATTATGCCTCTACTTAAAAGTTATCGAATTATATACCACGACCCAGGAAGCTAATTTTTAAATCGCTTGGGCTCTTATATACTGTTTCTTTATATCAGTAGTTTCCCGCGTTTTTTGACACTCACCATATATGACAAATATGAATCTAATCGTTATTTAGTAACTGTTTAATTCTTCTGAGTTGTGTGAGAATGCGAATGTGAAAACTCAAATATTGATCTCCAGGGTAATCATAATGAACAGTAGAAAACGGGAGGCAAACAATTAATCGTTATTTAAAGTAATTGTTTGCCTCCCGATATAAACACACAGTATATAAGCGCCCAAGCGATTTAAAAATTAGCTTCCTGGGTCGTGGTATATAATTCGATAACTTTTACAAGAAAGTTTTAGTTTACAGTAGAAAACGGGATTACTTAATTTAAAATGTCTTATTAAAAACTGTCCAAGTGCGTGTCGAGCCACACTCCGTATTCTGTATTCTGTAGTTGCCCGTAACAATATGTGAAATTGGAGGCTTTTTGCCTATAAGTTTTGCGTCTATTACTCATTAACCTGTAAGGCCTACTTAATACTTTCCTATTAATTTCGTTATATCATATACTATTGCCTTGAATTTTTTCATCCAAAACCAACCGTTTAACTGGCAGGGGGTTGGGGTGATGACGACACTTGACTCTAACAAAAAAAAATTATCGTAAAAGTAAAAAAAAATATTTACCTACTCGAGGCGAAGAAGAAATACTCCTTTGTACAATGCTGTCATTGTTTAAACATAGATGCTTTAATTAGTTATATCCCGTTCGCCCACATGCTATATTATTACCAAATAAATTCTCATGCTCTAGCGGCCCGAATGAATAGCTATATATATTTAATTCACCAACTGTTGCGTTATAGTAATAATATTACTTTAGAGGATCGGCCGGTAGCATACTTTCACTTTTAAAATGGAACCCCCAATTCTGGCGAACTGTGGAGTCAGTCGAGATTTGTCCGTTGAACTCGATACTCGCCGACTAACTTGGTAATAAATATTCCAAAATGGTAAGTACAGATAACAACAGTTAACATATTAGGTTTTTGAAATGGAAGATGAAAAGGGAAGACATAATAGTGAAATAATCCTTTTACAGAGAACAACAATTATCATCACCTTACTTTTGTACTGCGCTATGGTGCTTGCGACAGCAGAGGATATCCAAACAAAAGACTTGGGTGACAATGAGGATCTAGAGAGAAAACATCGAAAGCGTAAAAAAGGACAGAACAGTGGCCCATGTGGCAATGGCGGAGGAGGTCACGGCAAGACCTTAGGAGGAAAGTTTTTTGGACTACAGGACTATACTTACGTGTCAGCACCAGTGATGAATTATTTCTTTGGATGTGGAGTAGCTGCTCTACCTGTGGCAGCCCCGATTGCCCCCATTAGTCCTTTAGCGTCCATTCCGTATCCTGTCAATATAGGCGTTAGTCAGAGCCAAAATAATCAAGGATTTGGAAGTCATGGCGGCTTCGGACGGCCTGGTCGCCCAGGAAACTTTGGAGGTTTCAATCAGCAACCATTCAACCAGCAACCTTTCAACCAACAACCTTTCAATCAGCAACCTTTCAACCAGCAGCCTTACAACCAACAACCTTACAATCAGTACAACCAGCAACCGTACAATCAACAACAGTACAATCAGCAGCCGTACAACCAGCAGTCATTTAATCAGCAGCCTTTGTATCAACAGGGTTATAATCAAGGCCAATATCAGGCACCGAACCGGCCCTTTCAGAATGTGGTATCAGCTGCAGCATCAGGCTTTGGTAATGCCTTAGCGGATTACTTTACCTCACGCCCAAGGAAGACGTACAGGCAAATTAATAAACAAGTGAACCAGTTTTTAAAACCATTATATAAGTTATTGTAAAATGTGATTGTGTGTGTTGGAAAAGTTTGTTAACCAACGTGCAACGGAACAATTTGTTGCGGAATCTATTGACACTCCGAATGAGGTATAGTTCTGTGTATGTAATAAAATAAATCAGTTATCTAACCCAAATACGGAGGTGACAATGATTTTATTGAGCATTATTGTGCCCAATATAGAGATACCTACCCAGAGGTTAAGGTATCTGCCGATGTATTCGGAGTTAATAATATCATTCATATGTTGAAATTGATGTCCATAGTATATTGAAAGTATAGTCAGCCACTGACTAGACTATCTATAAACATCACATAGGTATAAAATAATTTGAACGTCTTTCTTTATCACTAAAGGTTTGAACCTTTAGGTACCTGCTTACCATGTTTGCATGTGCTATTACTACTATATATGTATAATGTAGTAACTACGGTAGATAAAAAAAATCATTTGAGACAATTTGAGATTGTCACAACTTTTTTTAAGAAGATTTTTCTGCAACTACTGAGGAATCCACTGCACACTATGGTATGCTGTTGCAATATAATATGTTTTGCGCAATTTACTTAATTGATCCGTTCACAAACGGCATAGTCGATTTCTTTAATTATTAGTAAGTAGGTAAATAGATATGGTAAAAATTCATGTGTTTAAGGTATCAGTTTTCTGTTGTAATGAATTCCCGTTATAGTACCAAAACACGTTTTGATATCACATTATGTGTCATTATTGAGAAAATTGTAACGTTCATTTTGTTAAATAGGTAGGTACCTAAGTACGTTTTATGTTATCGATTTTTTTCTAAATGTTTTCATAATAGCTAAGCGATTGTTGTTCTATCTCAAGTCTTATAAATCTAGCTCATTCATTGCGAAATTCGTCACACATTCTTTATCTCGATCCTATTTCTCATATTATTATCATGTTTAGTTATCTAGAATTGAATCGAGGTCCATATGTTTTATGTTATGTTAAATACGAATTTCAACAGCTTTCGTGTACACATAGTGTAGGTAGAGTGAGTGAATACTCTAATTAGATTTTACTTGAGCATCGCGATCAATTAATACCTAGATGTAGTTACCTAGTTAGTAAAACATACCTATGTTTTTTTTTTTTTTTTATATGAGAGGGCGGCAAACGAGCATGCTGGTCACCTGATGGAAAGCAATCACCGCCGCCCATGGACACCCGCAACACCAAATGTCATGTTAGAGTAACAGGTATCTATTAAGAAGTATAAACTACATGACAGTAACTTGGTGACTTCATTATGCTTAGGTTATTAGGTATCTACCACGTGTAAATAGGTAATTAATGAAATAATATATTACAAATGAATGAGGTACAGTCACGCACGGGTTTCTACTTGTACATCGTGTAACAGTTTGTTTACCAGATTTTATCTTAAACATTTGTTTCGCCACTCGAAACTTGCCTCTATCTATAAGGGCCGTAGATTAATACGATTGCACGATGAGTGGTATACGGCAGCAAGAGGTATATTCAAGATCCAAATAACCCTTTGATTATTAAACTGGTGCTATACAGAATGGGAACAAAATCTTTATTTGGATATAATAAATAAAAATTTCTTACTTTTAAAAATAATTTGTCTTATTTGGTTAAAATGAAAAATCTTCAATATTTACTTTCTCTTCATGTTGCATTGAAATGAGATATTCAGCAAGCAAGGTACCCGCGAGCAGCGACCTGTGACTAACCTATAAAACAAAAAAAATTACAGGAAACTGATACATCACATAGTTACTTCATGTGGAAAATTACGTAATGCATTTAACAAATTGTCCTAGAATTTACAATCTTTTTCTCACGATATGCGTGGGTACCGATATTTGACGTAGGTACCTACTGTGTTGCTAGAACATAAAGTGGAATTCAGCTATTTTGATAATGTCAAAAAATTGTACTGTTTTTTTATGCACAACGGGTTAGCACTTGACCTCAATCACACCTGATGTTAAGTGAAGATGAGGCCGGAGGTGGAAGCGCAGTGGTCAATTAAAATGCCCTACCACCAACCAAACATTTAATGGTAGACATTTACTAGGGACTGAAAACGGTTGGATGAGAACCTTAGGATATAAATGTTCTTTGTTCGGGTCCAAAATTGTTGTAATAGTCCTATTACGAGACCATATGCTGCCTTCCTGTATATTTTGAAAGGTTAGTCGAGGATTGAATATAAATAAATATATGAGTACATGCATAAAAAGCCCGTGAGAGTTTTATACTGTATAATCTCGGTCCAGTTACAGTAAATAACCCTCATTAACTACGTACATAACTGGCCATTTAACTACCGCTCACGTCTGATGATGGATAGATAATAACTTTAATAGAGCTAAACAAAGTTCAAGTTCAATATACATAACATCCACCAGTTTACGAGAACAACAAAATTAAATAGTTATTTGTTATACAAGAGTGCAAAGTTGCTTTTTAACCGCGTGCTCAACTTTGATGACCAAGCAAGCGAAGGATTCTAAAATTTAAAAAGAGCACAAGGTGAAAAATCTTTGGACTCGAGTGCAACACGTAACTTTTCATCCCCCCTCAGCGAGGAAATGACTAATTATTTTCAAGTTTCTTATTTATAATAATACCTACGATGTCAAAACAAAATGGCGCGCGCAAAGCAAATTAAAAACAAAAATACACCAAGGAGGTTCAGAGTCTGAGTTTTTAACAAATTTTAAAAAGTTGTATGATAAATACGGCACTATGGAGATGGAAGTAAATAGGTTTAATGATGTTTTGGCATCACATACCTAGGTGTGCGCGATGTTCTAAATTCAAATTTACTTTAACCTCAAGCGGATAAAAACGGCTTTTGTGCTCAGATATCGAATAGCAAAAATACTATTTCCGAGGTGGGGGGATGAAAAAAATATTAATGTAATAACAATAACAACAATAACAATAACAATATTTTATTGAACCGAAATAAATTACACAACTGTTGAAGCTTTGTTGTCTGTGGTAGTTAAAAATTGTGTTACAGAATACCACTAAAAGTATTTATTTTGTAGTTACTCGTATACTACAGTCGGAAACAGATAAAAACCTACATAATACAACCAAGCATAATACAAAATTAAGTCTTCTGAGGAAGTCATGAATGTTTTTCGATAGTCGGGGCTTTATTATATTCTTGAACTCAGGGACACAGGACTGGGAGTAAATAAAATCATATCCTCAAACGGTCGTGTTTTCCTCAGAAAACTTAATTTGTATCGTGCAGGTCTCTAATAGTTTATCCGTTTCAGACAGTACTACACGTGCAAAGCTCGGAACAGATTGTTATTATTTGCAATTTATTTACAGTAGACCGATTCACGACAAAACGAAGTTAAAAGGAAAACTATCAAATAGTCGAAAAACTTATAAAATGTGCTTTCCGTTGAAAATTTTTTATCAAAAAATTTCTAGCTTTCTTCTTTCAGGTAGTTAAACACTCCGTATATTACGGCTTCACATTTCCTGTTCGTTAAACTTAATGAATGATTTTCTTTTCTAAATTTGGCGTGTACACTGCCGTGTATTAGAATTAGTAATAGGTACATGTCTGGCTATGTATAGCGCTCGTTCTCAAGGCTTACACTTCTGAGAAGAAAGAACATGTAGTAGTTCCTCTTTAAAAAAATTCAAAAAGCCTTTCACAAACTAAGTGAATACCGCTGAGCGATTTCCGTTATTTTATCAACTGAATAATCAGAATCTTTAGAATAGCAGTTTGTTTATGTAAGTTACATTAACTTGCCGTAAGTAATACTTTCTGCTGCAAATACAGACTATTTAAGTATCATTAGCCTATGGTTGTATGGTAAGGAATTAAAAAAAAAAACTTAGTACCTAAGGTACTGTCTTCCTTTGTTATATATTGTACTCATACTTATTATTTTAACATTTGAAAATATATTTGTTTCTTTGTGTCTTTCACGTCGAGTCGTCGATAGGGAGCATCAGAATGGCTTAATTTTTTGAGCAAAGTTAGATAGGCTACTTATTCCCCAGAAAATTATACGAAATTGCAAGAGGTAGGAGTCGCGGATTGAAGTTAGTCTATCATAAGAGGATTATAATTAATGTACATACCTTGCACCAAAGACTTGTTTAAACGACTGACATGAGTGATATTGACTCGCAAATACATATAATTGTCAGAGTCATATAAATGGCAATCCAACGTTTGTTACTACCCCGAAATACAAAGTGTAGTGTTTGTTGAGCATTTGTCTAAACGTTGGTTACCTTCAGGTGAAGTGCCAACAAAAGCAAACAAAGAATGACGTGGTAGGAAGGAGATAACGCCAGCTTCTTCGGAGATCGGATTTCTATTACTAATGTACTCGCTCATTAATTTTAATATGAAAATAAAAAAACTAGCAAATATGTTTTAGTCTTGGAAACTATACCTACTTGTGCAAGGCACAAGGCGTTATTTACTTAGCTACGACTTAGCATTTCTTCATATATATATTTTTCTTCATCGAAACCATACCATATTGGTAAAAATAGATGAAATAGGTAAGTCAGAGGTTTCAAAGTTCGGTGTTTTTCCGTAGCCACATTTCTTGCCTCGAGCCTGTCGGCCTACGTGGGGTCCGTAGTGAGACAAATTTTTACAGTGGATATAAATCACTTTATCGCGCCGGTACCAATACCAGTTGGAAACTCCATTCTCGGAGTTGTAGAGAAGTATGTCTACATAGAACAAGTGGTCCAATAATAAGTCCTAACTTCGAAAAACAGGCAAATTGTCGAAGTCGTCGAAGAAGTCGAAAAGAAGCCAGCATTCAAGAAACTGCGCAACCATCCAAAGACGAAAGTCTAATCAATGTGTCTCTGACCATCATGGGTCTCATAAGAACGCTCAAAGTCACACAACGAGCGATGATCGATGTTTCACTATACGTGATCAAATCAGAATGGAGAGATCCGTAAAACAACGAAAGTCTTCGACATAGCCCGACGAATCAGTAAGTTGAAGTGGCAGCGGGTATGGCATATAGCGCACAGGACTGACAACCGTTTGGGGATAAAAGTTCTGGACTGGACACCACGTACCGGCAAGTGCAGCGTGTGACGTCCACATATAAAGTGGACGAGGTGGGACTAATGGTCTCGGAAAGTGGCTGGATTCAGGCCGCTTCCTAGCGTTCTTCTTGGATTCTGTAGGGTAGGTAGTATCTGTTCAGTAGCGGACGTCCTGTGGCTGATATGATGATGAAGTAATTTTGTATGGAGTTTCTTTTCTATGAACCTTTAGCAAAACTAACTACACGTCAAAAGTGGGTCAAGTGGGTATATATTAATTAATTACTACTTAATCGCACAAGAATAAATTATGCTATATCTGTGTCGCTGCTCCTTTCGTCCATACTTGGAATGGCGGCAAGAAAACGGAGTAGGTAGGTGTGTCCTTGGCGATTGAGAGACATTCCCCGCGGTCCTGTCACTTTTGTACAGTCGACGCGACGGTACGACGATGTTTTACCAGTGTAAGCCTCGTTCTGCTAGACGTTACCAGAAATATGAACACTGCAAGACTATACTGTAAGTGTTACAGTCGTCGAGCGGCTGCGTGTAGATCGATATACTATTGTATGATGACTTACGTATTCTTAGACTCCCAATCCAAAGCGGTGTAGGTGTAGTAGACGTTGTGCAGACTGCCACGGCAGCTGTGATACGTAGTAAGAGTATCAGTGCGAGGAGTATGGAGGCATTATCGTTTCCCACATTATATACTCTCTGTTGTCCCGTTATGGAGCTCACTATTCATGTTCTAGGTATTGGTTGGTGTTGGTTGCCGTTATCCACTCAATAAATATTTTCCCGACCCTATTACAACTACCCTTGTGATAAACATGAAGACACTCTAAAGCTAGAACGAAGTGAAAAATAGGCAAACAAACACACTTTCGCATTTTTAATATTAAGTAGTAGAAAATTTGATTGACTAGCTTCGCGCCCGCGCTTACTAAAGTAAAATATACTACAATTACTAAAGTAACTCGGTCTGTTCGTTTGTTTTTTTTATTTTTTTTTATTTAGTAGACTTACAACTTAGAGCATTTACTTACAACAATTGTTACAACTAAAGATAGCATTAAGATTTAATCAGTTAATATCTAATTCAGATGCACAATTACTTATAGGTAAACCCAGCTTACAGTTAGGATAAACAAACGTGAACATTAAGACCTACTTGTACATATAACAATGCCCTTTCCTTATAAGACAGGATTCTCGATTTCCACTATTTTAGAAAAAATACGGAAAAATTATATAAGTTTATAATTAATAATAGTATTGATTAAAATATTTTCACCTCGTACACAAGTTTTATTATTTTTCCCATTAATTAATTATTTCAAAGTTAAATTAGCATTTCAGTGACATACAACGTCAATTGACGTCATTGTGCCTGCGCAGAAACGTTGAGCAGTTATGATAGATTTTTTAAACTAAGCTACAGAGTCATAAAATATGTCAATCCTATCAAATAAGCGCGTGTATTCCGTTTGGTAATTTAATAAATTAAGTTTTTTTTTAAATACAGAATAAATAAGAAAATCGCTCTGACATGCACTCGAGAAGCTTCAAAGCTAACTAAAAGAATACCTAAATATCTTTGACGTTAATTATATTCCAGAATTCACGATTATAAAAAAAGTAGCTACTTTTATCAATAATTTGAAATTCTCGAAAATAATCGTACATTACAAAGAAATTTAAATAAAAATCCATAGACGAAAATGACATTCATTATCTCAGCCCGTAAACAACCCACTGCAGGGATATAGGTCTTCCCTCGTATAATGAGGGAGTATGGGCCATAGTCCACCACGCTGGCCCAATGGGGGTTGGGCGGCATTCACTTTAGTTATATTTATTTTGTATTTTGTATATGAACAGCCTTACACTGTCGGGGCACAGTCTCCTCTCACTGGGAGAGTGTATGGGCCATAATCCCCCACTCGGGCTCATGACTGCAGATTCGGGGATTTGTGTCCGCTTAGTTGGCCACCTGACAGTCAGTGTTTGCTGCCCCTGTAGGCCACCGACTTGACCAACGGGACTGATTATTTAACGTGCCCGCCGAAGCACGGAAACTCGCATTAAAATGCCACGATTTCATTCCGTCGGAGAATACAATCAGAACTTCTGTAACTATTTTCAAAAAATCGATCAATAACTTAATTATATTTATGAAAAATTTCACCAAGGGCAAATATGACTCAATTATCTATTTTTGGAACATATAAAGTAGCCATTGATAATTTTTTAGAAAAGCAATGAAGTTCGCAGTGATAGCTTTAATTTAATATTGTAGATTTTATAAAATACTAAACCCAAATCAAGCTACAGAATGATTAGAAAATATTTTTATTCTATTATTGACAGGTACTCTATCCTTCTACAAAAAACCAGAAATTGAAGATTATAGGAAATTACACCACAGAAATTGGGACTATGCTTGTTTGTTATAATATGACAAAACCGAATACGAAATATATCACGTTAAATTTCTGTCTCTACCCATGTCCTATATTTACTTCATTACCTACATATAAAAGACAAAACTTTACCGATACATACAAGTTACCGCTTACGTCTTTACTAGTAATAAATTAAATCAATACTTGTTTTATTATTTCAGCATATCAGAGGGCTATGGCGTTTTCCAGTCCAGAGAACAGATATTGCCCGTGGACAACAAAAGTCAACTAGAACTAGAGAATGGAAAACAACCTAACGGGTCACCTTCAGGCCGCCAAATCAAACACCCCACTTCGTAAGTTCCAAGTTACAAAATTATAATGTAAACCACGTACCTTATAAATAAACAACTATGCCCAGTATAGGATCTGGGCGACATACTTCAACTTCCTCTATTAAATGGTATATTTATGCGAGAGTTAGTTCAC
The DNA here is from genome assembly GCA_949316235.1 of Oegoconia quadripuncta. Taxonomy (NCBI): domain Eukaryota; kingdom Metazoa; phylum Arthropoda; class Insecta; order Lepidoptera; family Autostichidae; genus Oegoconia; species Oegoconia quadripuncta. The sequence continues at coordinate 28,805,758 of OX438742.1, forward strand.
AAGTAGATAAATACCTACAGCGTGAACTTTGAGATTACAATGAAAAATACAGAAAACTTGTCAAAAGATTGACGGTCGATTGTTGTGAGTAACCCTGCCTGTGACATCAACGGTTGCGGGTTCGAATTCCGACATTGGTAACTGTTTTTGTATTACTTTATCCGGTACCTTAGACTTGGCCTAAATCTAGATAGGTAATTGTGAAAACGAAAACGAAATTTGTGCGTTTCTGAAATATCCATCTTTTACTGATTCAGGAATCAAACGTTTTAACATATTATTGCACCAATCTATGTTCATAAATTACAGTAATTGGTATTTACAGAAGTTTATGGTGTAGCATTGTTGGACTCTACAACAACAACTCACTAACTTATACTTAGAAAAGGAAAACTCGTGTTGTATAGCACCTGCTCTCTTCTGGTCTCGTGTCAATACGAAATATTATTACGTAGATGCTCTATTATCCTCAGGGACTAAAGCATTTTTTCTTATAGAAAAATGCCCTTCTCGATTATTGTACGTACGATAAAAAACCTCGTCTATTGACTTTACAATCTTTGCCTATTGGTCAGTAAGATTTGTTTAAAATGGTATATATTTTTCGCACTCGAAGTGAAAAGTAGGGTTTACTATTGACTAAACAGCTATTATGACACTCGTGTCTGTCGAAGTACATTAGCCATCCGAGTTAAGTTCGCTTTAGACCCTTGTTAGACAATCTACTAATTATCTATATCATTTCTTGCTTCTAGCTTTAATCAAACAAAATTCAAAAAGTACGTAACTTCAAAAAAGGAGGTTCTCGTTTTTTTTTAATATCCGCGATATCTAAACCAGTGTGAAGCAATTATTTTCATTCAACTGAAGGTATATATTACGGGGAAGATCTAAGATGTAATCCTGAGATCGATCCAATTATTAAATTAAATTATTAAGGATAATTTTGTAAAGAAAACTCTTTAATTTTCATAGAATTTTAATTACATCCTAGCTGTGTTCATTGAGATTAGAATGCGTTTTATACCGCCATTTGGCATTCAACCACTTCAAGACGTATCGTACTTTATTTATTTATTACTCTTAAAAATCGTATGGAATGCCAGAATCCTCATACGTATTGGAATTTAACTATTTATAACGTAAAAAAAATCGTGCTCGAATAGCGCCAAATAGTGGCTAATGGCCTTTTTTAACGTTTAGGTTCGTTCTGCATCTGGTAGGTATTGTAAGTCTGTGGTCTAAGCACGTCTTGCCTGCTAGCCTCACAAAAACATCTAAATAACTTCGTGCAGTATCTGTCTGTGTTTAATATTGTGTATAATAATTTTTTTTCTTATTATTCTTGTTGCTGTTATTTTGTGGTATCAAATAAACATATGTCTAAGTAATATTCATGGGACTTGTATATTTCGGAGGCACTAGTTATTTAGGCTCAGCTTTTGGGATCCAAATTGCAATCGTAGGTAGAGATGAGGATTTATTCTCATCTCTCACACGCATATACTTTAGATTGTTTTACCTACGATTGCAATTTTATGTTATGTTTTATGTTACATGTCGTACGACTGCTCAAAAAACGGTCTTCTGAATTAGGTAGATGCAGCAACTAATGCTAAAATTTGTGTCTTCCTGAAATATTAAGGAAAGCTTATTGTCATACTACATATATTATGCGTAATATAAAATTATGCACGCGTAATAAAATATTACTGTGGATAACAATCATCCGTGATTCTATTAAAACTATTGATCTCAGTTTATTAAAAAGAATTAGGTTGGTGTAGGTACTTAATAATAAAATGAAGAGACTTGGTTAAATTAATCAATTCCTTTATAACAGCGCTATCAACTGGTGCAATAATACAAGGTGTAATATTCATTCAGCGATTCCCGGCAAGGCAACAAATAAAAAATACGCCCCGAATACAGAACCTCCTCCTTTTTTGAAGTCGTTTAAACAAGGATTAGAAATGCATTTTTCGTTATTTTTTTATATTTATAGTGCTCAGGACTCCTTCGACTACTTTTCTCTATTTCAATTAGTTTCGGATTTGACCATAAACTTCGGTCTCAAAATTTCACCCTGTCGGTGCCTTATATTAGTTGTAGGTACAGTCGACCGCACATCAGACGTAACACTTCAACCTTTGAACGTCCACTCGTTGTATGGGCGCTCTACAGTACGGGAGTTCAGCTTTTACTGGCACTGTTACGCTTGACGTATGCGGTCGACTCTACATAAGTAAGTAAATAAGTTAGTATTCTATGTCCTTATATTTTTTTTTAAACTATACCTACTATGAAGTATTTCTATCCATGACAGGTATATGGATACAATGCTTCACCTGTTTAAAGGTAACATTGGATCTGGGCTACTTGCGATGGGTGATGCATTTAAGAATGGTGGAATTATTTTCGCACCTATCATGACAGCCATACTCGGAGTCATGAGTGTCCACGCGCAACATTTGCTGGTAAATATTCTATGTATCATAAAAAATCATGTCTAGTATCATAAACCGCCTCCGTGGCTCAATGTAAACAACATTGGTTTTACGTTTCGGAGGTCGCGGGTTCGATCCCCAGCGGGGTACATGTTTAAGTACTCAGTTTGTATGGTGGTAGGGCATTTTAAATGTCCGCCTGGCTAGCTACCACCATCTTATCTAAATCTGCCGCCAAGCAGCAATGGTTAATAGCATTGTTGTGTTCCGGTTGTCAGAGATAAGATAGCCAGTCCCCCAAATGTGTTGGGGTTTCCGGGTCAGTACGCTTCCACCTTCGACCTCATCTTCACTTAACATCGTGTGATTGAGGTCAAGTACCAACCCGTTGTGCATAAAAAAAATGAACATACCTACCTGTCTACATACAGTGGTTGGTACATATCTAGAACTATGAGTAGGTAATATTCTACGCGAAAGTAAAAATTAAAATAACAAATTGTTACAAATATTGACTTACATTTGAAAATTTTAATAGGCACTTGTTTAATTTGGTATTACAATATTAAAAATTGATTTACCTACGTGTTTTTTTTTATTTTTACTAAATAACGTTAACAATGATAATGGTATTAATAATAGGTAATGAAAGTTTCGAGTTGTTCCCGACAGGTGTTGTAAAAGGCGACTTAAGGAACGTGAGCCTAACAGTGATAACAGTATAGCCCAGTGATGGGCAGCAGCGCCTGCCCAGCAACGTGGCAGTTAGGGCGAATCTTTTGAAAGGGCTTCCACTACAGAGGTTACACTACTACAGAGGTTGGCTTAGTTATCTCGCCGTAGAATTAACCTAGTTATCTACCGTCTTAATTCTACGGCCTATGCCGCTTTGAAGAAGTAGAATTTCAAATGTCAGAATATAATCAAGGGAATGATGAATTTATAAACAACGGGTCAGCGCCTGATCTAAATCATAACTGATACGTACTTCGTGTAAGAAAATAGGTATTCCATCATAGTTGTCAAAAAACACTGTTTACAATTACGTCTAATAAATACTACCTACTTTGTTATACATCGAGATGTAGGTATTTCTGGATGGAATGGATGGAATCTATACAAAATGAATAGAAGACAATGTTGCTACGAGTATTTGCAAACGGAATTGATATCAAAATTATGGCATTGTTGAAGTGCGTCTTCTAACTTCAAGAAAAATAGTAGTAGTAGAATAGTAGGAAAAAGTTACCGGATCGATGTGACATTGCAGTAAAGGTTTAATACAAAACTCATTCAACCAAATATTGTTTACCTATTCAAATTTTTTTTAGAACACCCATTTTAAAAACGCTTTTTTCAGTATTTGTGATAATAAAAATGAGTGATTCTAGATAACATAGAAGTATAATGTATGTTATATATAGCTCAATACGACTAAAGAAAATTTCGATTATTAAATAAAATATATTCTATCAGAAATCTACTTGAATGGTTTATATTTTTAAGATATATTTTGGTAATAAGTAGCCTAATTGAGTTATCAGGTTTTTAACCCAAACATTATGTCAGTGGCTAATTTGTGCTAACTGTTGGTATATATAATTACACGAACGTTCACCACGATAAGTAAGCAGAGTAAAATGCAAATAGAAATAATCTTTGCCGCAAATATATTTTTTTTTTCAGTTAAACTGCTCAGAAGAAATGTATCGTCAGACCAAACGAGATAAGCCCCCAGATTTTGCTGAAACTGTTGGTTTGGTATTCGCTTACGGGCCCATTAGACTACGTCCATTGGCTGGCACAATGAAAATATTAGTTAATACATTTCTCTGCGTAACACAGCTGGGTTTCTGCTGCGTTTATATTGTTTTTATTGCTAACAATATTAAAATGGTAAGTAACATAACAATGGATTATTAAAAAAAACCAGATGTTTAAGTTGTCCTAACTAATAGACAGTAGATATATAAATAAGTACAAATACCCTTCGTACAAATAAAGCGTCGGTGGCTAAGCGGTTAATTTGGGATGGCCGGGTTCGATTCCCACGCAGGCCATGTACCAATAAGTTTTGAAACTTTTTAATTACTTATGTGCATTTATTCGACTGCTCTTAAACGGTGTAGGAAAACATCGTGAGGAAACCTGCATGCCTGATAAATAAAAATTCAAGGGCATGTGAAGTCCCCAACCTGCATTGGGCCAGCGTGGTGGACTATGGCCCATACTTCCTCATTATACGAAAGAAGGCCTATATCCCTGCAGTGGGATGTTTACGCGCTGATGATACACTTGACACTTTATTGCACAACATAAAAGAAAATACAGTTACATAGCAAGTGGTAAGAGTATAGAAAGTACAATTTGGCGACCTTGTTACTAAAAGCGATCAGCCGCACTGATTTAGATGAATCTCGGTTGCCGGTCAAACTTTACTTTTATTACGTAGATGCTTTACAATACTAGTGGTCACTCTATCTACTACCTACTTACCTTACCTTTCTACTCAATATCAGTCTCTAAAAGCGGTTCCCAATTTTTTTTGGCCACGGAACCCTAATTGATCATACTTTTTTGGCGGACCCCCGAATTGAAAATAACAAATGCGATTTTACCTTGTACTTATTTTAATTTTTGACATGATAATAACAATAATTTATACCGTAACTACGTAGGTATTTAATGTGACAAATGAAATTTTTTACATATTTATAACAGCGCTATAAAATTAAGCTTAATGCCTGACAAATTATAATAGAAATAATAAATGTCTTTGCACAGACACACAGCGCCATCTAGGTCCACAGTAAACATCTAGGCTTGTGTTATGGTTACCAGATGGACGATAAACTACACAAATACATTTTTTTTGTAAATAAATACATGTATTGGCGTTGCATCCAGTCTCTTGTTTTTGGTTTAAGTGTAAGGGTCGGTATGAGTAGCGTGTCGCTACGAGCGCGGGCGGCCCCTTTATATTATGTTGGCTATTTTCTATGAACGTTTTCTTTAATTGTCGGAAGGAACGCGAAACCTCTGTGACCTTTCCACGGAACCTCAGGGCTCCGCGGACCACCATTTGGGAACCGCTGCTCTAAAGGACCTTGCTTGTCTTCAATTCTCTTCTATCTGTTTATGGTAAAAAAGGTTTTGTTACAGAATATTATGACTTTGACGACCTGTTTGGTGTAGTGGTTAGAAACTCTGACCACTATACCAAAAGGTCGAGGGTTCGAATCTCGCTAGGGTCATATGTTTGTGTGATAAATACGGACATGTGTACTCGAGTTTGGATGTTTTCTTTTATAATAAGTATTACAAACAAAAATTAGGTATTTATGTAGTATATCAACCATCTGGTATCAAGCCTATAGTTGCTAATGTGGAATTCGATAGCATTGTGTGTATGTCTAAGGATATTTATTTATATTATTTATTTATATTATCATTTATCTACTATGCCTTCAGACACCAACATGTTTATTTCAGATATGTGATCAGTACAACATCCACATCGACCTCTCTATTCACATGATATTCGTAATGATACCAATTCTTCTGTCCTGTATGGTGCGAAACCTCAAATACCTTACACCATTTTCGACAGTGGCGAACGCCATGATGGCCATTGGGGTCAGCGCAGTAGTGTACGAGGCTGCGCAGGACCTACCTCCCGTTAACACCAGGGTCTATTTGGCTGAGTGGCAACAACTGCCTCTGTATTTCGGGACGGCTATCTACGCTTTTGAAGGTATTGGTTTGGTAAGCACAAAGTCTACTCACGCATTTTACCTCTCAGTCATATAAATGAATTAACCAAGCATCTTCCTTTCTTGCAAAAAAAAAACAATTACAAATATAACACAATAACACAATTTGTTACAGCATACCGATTAGTAAAAAATAACTAACTTTAAACTTGTAATTTTCACAGGTTTTACCATTAAAAAACGAGATGAGGAATCCAGAGCAATTCCAGAAACCATTAGGAGTATTGAACGTGGGTATGGTGATTGTGGGTAGTATCTTCATTACTGTTGGCTTCCTGGGTTACCTTAAATGGGGAGAGCATGTTGCTGGAAGTCTCACACTTAACCTACACCCTGGATTAGTGTAAGTATGCTTGTAAAACCTGATGATGATTCTACTTAGTGATTAATTTACATAACCGTAGGTCCAGCTGATCAATTTAGTGCACGGCAGGACACACTGAAACAATAAATCGATAGTGGATGGGTTCGCTGGATTATAATAGTCCATGTATTAATATATTTTTTTTCATCCATCCAAACATTGGCACCTACATTTCCCATGAATAACTTGCGATGCATTTTGGCTGAAGCACCAGAAACTAGAGATAAATACTTATTTCAAAATTATATTATTTGATTGTGTCAAGTTAACATATTAAAAAAGTGCTCCGCCTCCGTGGCTCAATGTTAACAACATAGGCTTTACGATTCGGAGGTCGCGAGTTCGATTCCCAGCGGGGTACATGTTTAGTACTCGGTTTGGTTGGTGGTAGGGCATTTTAATGTCCGCCTGGCTAGCTCCCACCTGTCAGTTCAGGTCAGTATGCTTCCACCTTCGGCCTCATCTTCATTTAGCATCAGGTGTGATTGAGGCCAAACGCTAACCCGTTGTCACAGAATTAATATATGGTGCATTAAAAAAAAGTGTGAGTGGTAAATTATTAATTTTAATAAAATGTTAAACATCTGAAATACGAGAATCAAAATACGTTTTCCTTCTATATTTTGCAAGATACAGAGCAAGATATAGATTTTAGTAGTTACGTAGATTTTAAGCTTACCTACTTCTGAATATCAACAGGCTTAGTAACGTGGTACAAGGGCTCATAGCGCTCGCGATGTTGTTCACCTATCCACTACAGTTCTACGTGCCCGTTGATATCACATGGCCAGCACTTAGGACAAAACTGGGTCCTAAGTTACATGTGGCCAAGGAACTGGGTTACAGAGCATTACTCGTGTTACTTACATGTGAGTATTGAACAACTGTTAAGTTGAATGTTAAATTCCTATTGAATTACAATCTCTTTTAAACTATCGTCTACCTATCTACTTCCTCTAAATATCTACACTATCTAATATCTAATATACGGAACTGAAATTACTAACAAAAACTAATTATACCGGATGGGGCTTTTTTACCGTAAGGAAAAATAGGGCATATTGGGTAAGTGAAATAGAAGTTATTGGCATAGGTAGTTTTATTTATTTTTTTGTCAAAAATGCACGTGCCCGCCGCAATTTGATATGCGACTGGCGGGATTCGTAGGGTTCCTATCATGCGAAATTTATTTGGAAATCGTATTTTCTCCAGGTTTCCTTTATTTATTTTATTTAATGACGTAATTATGTGCAATAGGCTACAAACGCGACCGTCAAATGACACAATTTAACGCATTATTCGATGATAATTGTGAAAAAGTATTATTATTATATTTTTTCCTTACGGTAAAAAAATCTCATCCATATATATACCGGATATAGTTTGCCCCAACAACACAGGACCAAAATATGCATTCTCATCTAGATTTTACGTATTCCTAGGACCACTTCTTTACAATAGATTAAATGCAATGTATAAAATTGGGACCCGATTGGTTGTCGACTGCGCTGATTATTAGATATAAATATAGATAGGTATAATTTAATTATAACTCAAGCTCATTGATTTGATCCCCCACGTGTGTTACTCCCAAATCTGTGTTCACCTGGATTGGGCCGTGGGTTGTAAATGAATAATGACGTAATTCTTAATTAAAGATTACCTACCTACTACCTAAGCTCATACTCATCCTAACCAACTTTTATTTCAACCTCCCAGCACCGCCACGTCTTCCTACAGGTTCTCGTATTTGCGAATTCCTCTCTTCGGCTGATTCCTGTCTTACGTAGGTATACCTATGTTGTAGAATATTTATTAATGGCTGTATGATACTGCATTTTTCTTCTCCGCATCGATTGTGTTAATGGAAGCTGCGTATAGAATCCTTACGATGCGTGACGTTTATATTACGTGACGTAGGTATACCGCGACTGCGTTGATCTGTTTTCGGTGACCAAATAAGTAGTAAGGCTGTGAGGATTCATCGGCGCGATATCAGATTTAGGAAGCACCATGGGATAAAGGTCGTGATATTATATATGTATGTCTTCCTTCCGGGAAGTTGCAATGAAATTTCCTCTTTAAGAATTAAGTCGGTATTTATAACCCAACGCACAATTAACCCATGGGAGGAATTGTTAATTGGTTAATTTTTCTAATAAGACTATTTATTTGTGTTACTAGACTTCAAGACCATACGTAATACGAGTAGAATTCTCTATATAACCAATATGTATCCATATGATTAACAATAAACGAATTATTTTGTTGCAGTTATCTTAGCCGAGTCAATACCACAGCTGGGACTTTTCATTTCCCTTGTGGGCGCCATCAGTAGCACGGCGCTCGCTCTCGTCTTCCCCCCACTCATCGAGCTCGTCTCAGCCTCCCAGAGAAAAGGAGGACTAACGATATTCATAATCACAAAAGACTCGGTGATCATACTATTAGGCTTATTCATTTTCGTCACAGGCACTTATGAGAGTATTGCTTCAATTATAAGAGTCTTTAAAGAATGATTATTAAATTAATAGGTATGTGGGCATTCCTATCTCTCTACAAAGGTAATATTCAAAAAAATAATTACTTCGAATAACGAATGTGTGAGATTGCAGAGATAATAATTATAAGATTGATGATATTATTTAGCATTGTGAATGTTACTGTTATTTACAGTAGAATAGGTACTTATATTGACTGAAAGTGCTAATAGGTACATAATAATCATACTTTGGGAGTTAAATATCGATAGGCGTGTACAAAATATCTGGTAGATACGAGCTAAATTTGTTGTAATTAACGTACGTGTAAGTAATTGTTTTGAAAAGATAACAATTTCCTTGCAATGTAATATAATTATTTGGCTTGTATATTATCTTATATATTTCTCTAGGTATATATTCAAACAGGTAAATGAACCGTTCTACTTACATAGGTTCTATGGAATACCTGTTTTAATCTATAAATATCAACTTTGTCTCACAAAATCGCAGTATAATATGTAATTTCATACTTAATTCAGTTCTCTTTTCCTGTTCTTCGGTTCTGACTTACGCTACCATTATAAATGTTATAATTAAAATTATTTATGTTAAAAACGACCAGTCTGTGATAATTAAAAAAATGAATGTAAATGTGATGTTGTAATATAAATAGAATCGGCAGCATTACAAGAATGTTTTTATTTTAGTGTAACAAATAAATCTTGAAAAACTTGGTGCTACTGTTCAAGACGTCATGAACGTGAATAATTTAATTAATGGAAAAGTATATTATGCCAGCTCGGACACGATCGAAGTATCATTAATCGGACTAACCAGAATTTAGTCCCTACCTATTATGGCGCCTAATAGGGTCAGAGATGCGAGGCGTATTGATGTCCGAACTGAAGAGACTGCCTTAGTTTTTAATAGAAGGTTAAAAACTACTGAAGGTAGGTAGGTACTAAATACTTAACATCTGATAACAATGGAATTTTTAAAATTTTGTCACAATAATCAGAATTTGTCATAAAATCGTTTCCGATTGTTTCTTTGTGAACTAAGGCACGTACATTAGAATTGAAGTAGGTACCTGCCCAAGTTCGTAAGGTTCGAGCTGGAAAAACGTCACTTCAGCTCGGACATCAATACAGCGCATCTTTTGATCAATTTTTTTATTCTTAGACATGCACACAGCGCCATCTAGTTTCACAGTAAGCAACTATAGGCTTGTGTTGTCGTTACCAGATGGTTGATACACTACACAAATACATTTTTTTTTGTAAATAAATACATATATAAATGAAAAACATCCATAACTCGGGTACACATGTCCGTATTCATCAAATCAAAATCAAAATCAAAAAATGCTTTATTTTGTAGGTACACAGGGTACACTTAAAATAGTCAGATTTTACATTTTTAAAGCTACTGCTTGTTCAAAAGGCAATTTTCCCCTGAGAAGAACAAGCAAGAAACTCGAGAGGTCGCTCTTTTTAAAAAAAGGTTTTTATATTACAAAATTATTATTTTATATTATAATATTTCATTATTAATTGTGAAATAGCCTGGTTATGCGAACGGGCTGGTTATGTCCATGATTGTTTATCATCTAAATAATCTGATATTTTATAATATGCTTTCTTAATAAGTTTCTGTTTTATAGTATTTTTAAATTTATTGAAAGGAAGATTTTGTATATCAACAGGAACTTTATTGAAAAAGCGTATACATAACCCTTTGAATGAATTACTGACTTTGTGGAGGCGACTTATGTGACCTGCAAGTTTATCTTTATTTCTTGTATTGACATCATGTTTATCACTATTTTTCCTAAATGATGCTATATTTTTTTTTACATATATTAGATTTTCAAAAATGTACCGTGACGAAAAGGTTAGAATATTATACTCTTTAAATCTATCTCTAAGTGACACTGCAGGTCTCAATTGATAAATTGCGCGAACGGCTCGTTTTTGTAAAACAAAGATTGTATTGATATCCGCGGCATTTCCCCACAGCAAGATACCGTAAGACATCAGGCTATGGAAATAACTAAAATATACTAATCTAGCAGTATTTACGTCCGATATTTGTCTAATTTTTTTGACTGCATACGCTGCAGAGCTGAGCTTCTTCGCCAATTTATGGATATGAGGACCCCATTGTAATTTGGCGTCCAAAGTAATGCCCAAAAATACAGTGGACTCAACAAGGTCTAGAGTGACATTTTTTATCATTATATTTGTGGGCACCTCCCTGACATTAGGCAGTACAAATTTTACACATTTAGTTTTTTTCTCATTCAGTAACAAATTATTTGCCGTAAACCATTCTACTATTTGAGAAATAGCATTGTTCACGTCGTCATAATTTAATTTTAGTCTATTTACTTTAAACATTACAGAGGTATCGTCAGCAAACAATACTATTTCATGTTTATCGTTTACAAGGTTTGGCAAGTCATTTATGTAAACCAAAAACAAAAATGGTCCGAGAATGGAGCCTTGTGGGACGCCCATACAGACTGTCGACCCTGACGATGTATTACCACTGATATCAACCCTCTGAACTCGGTTACTCAAATAAGAATTCAGAAGGTCGAGAGCTCGGCCGGTTACACCATAATGACGTAATTTCCTGATTAAAGTGTCGTGATGAACGCAATCAAAGGCCTTGGACAAGTCGCAAAATACTCCTATTGCATCCCGCGCATCTTCCCAAGCCTCAAAAATATATTGTAAGAGCTCGACACCTGCATCGGTTGTCGAGCGGCCCCTTGTAAAACCGAATTGTTTATATGACATTAGATTGTTACTGTAAAAATAACTCGATATCTGATTTAGTATAATTTTTTCAAAGATTTTGCTGAGAGTCGGTAGTATTGAAATAGGTCTAAAATTAGAGGGGTCTGATGTACTACCGGCTTTAAATAAAGGTATGACTTTACTGTGCTTCATGAGATCAGGAAATATGCCATCATCAGTACATTTATTAAAGATATAAGCTAAGTGTGGTGAAATACAATCAATTACGGCACTAATAATTTTTACTGATAAACCGTGAAGGTCGGCAGTTTTTTTCTTGTCTAAAGAACGAAATGCTTTTAAGATGTCTATAGGACTTACATGATTAAATTTAAAATGGGAGTCACAAATCTCCACATTTTGTTTAAGAGGCTGACAGCAGCCAATTGCGTTGAAAGATTATCATTTTTTGTAAAGCATATAGCTCGTATCATTATAAAAAAAGTTATAGGTAAAATTGATCATATTTCTGACATGATTCATGTTTTCAAAACATAATTACACAATCTTCTCTCGATAGAATTTAATTGCAAAGTAGCATCTAAAAATGCATGAAATCTTATTTTTCTCAGATATGCATTCACTAACATAAATGATATTTTGTACAATATTGTGTCGTATATGTTACTAAAACAAATTCATGTTTTAGATTTTCAATAATGCGTCTATTTTAATTGAAATAATTAATTTTGTGATTTGCACTTACGCCCTATAATTCTAAGTAACGCTTTCTCTGTTACTCGTACTCAATGCGACAGTGATCGCTTAGGCGCGTTGCTGGATGGACCTGCGTTGTGCGCTGAGACGCTCTCCCAAATATTCGAACTTTTTTTCATATTCATATTCAGGACTTTCTTTTTCTTGTTTTGTTTATTTAATTAGGGTAAAATTTTGTATGTGTGTAAATAATTTTATTTATTAGGTAGGTAATCACAGTTGTAAATAAATAAGTTGGTAAAGTTAATAATAGAAAATGGACTCGAAAAAAAAACAAAACCGAAGAAACGGCAATATAAAAGAAATCAGAAACACATGATGGAGGTTGTAAAGTAAGTATAATAAAATATTATATCTCTTTTTAATTAATTAAGTATGTACATGAAACACCAAATTTATAAAACGCAACCATAATTATGTTTTCACTATTTTGTAGTTGCGTCTACTGATACGGGATGTATAGGTACCTTTTTTCGTCACCGCTTATGTAAGACGTTTGGCTCAGTCGACTTGGGCTTGTCGCTTGAATTTCGTCGTGCTGGATCGATCCCAGTACTTTTCTTGTCTTTTTTATTTTATTTGCTTTTATTTATTGTATGTCTAAATAAATCCTGTAATCTTTTTTTACATGTCTAAGTGATATTTATCAAAAATTTCATTTTTGTGCATGGCTGTGTACTCATTATATATTCCTAGGTGCTGACGTACTACAATTCTTTGATTTTCAGTTCTAAAAATCATTTGGGCCCTGAAGAGTCATCAACCGGACTTGTTTTGCAAGAGTGAGTAAAATTATTATTTTTACCAGTATCTAGGATTTCTGAAATAGATAATAGGCAATATTGTTATTTTTGACCAAAAACAAACCTTGTCGAAAGAAATATGTAAAGGTCATCATAAAACAAAAGCATAACTTTGAGATTTTTATAAAATGATTGCCAATGGGACATATAATAAAAATTATATAAAAAAAAACAAATAAATTCCTTTCAACCGCTAAAATAATCTATTGAGAATTACCATAGACTTACGAAAATCACAGATTCGGCCATCATAATATATAAGGTCTAACAAAATTAACCCGACAAACGTTGCAGAGTGTATGTATAGGATGTACCTATTACGAAAAAAATAAAAAATAAAACATTAAAGTTAACAGATTTTATTCAAAAAGTTTTCCTGAAGTGTTTCAATAATATTATCTTTTAATGACAGGTACGACATTGAGGTACAAGGTGTTCAGAAAAAAAAAAGATGAAGAGGTATGTACTAACTAATGGCTTAGTAACCTGAATGGTCAACTAAATGTCAAACTAACGTCAAATGCGCTATATAATATATGAAATAAAAGACAAAAACTAATTCCTGACTACGGAAAATATGACTAAAAAGTATTTTGTTCGTGATGACCGCCTTATTGTCTTGTTTTTTGAGAAACACTTAGGCCAAAGACGAAATAATAATAATAATGGGCCGTAGTCGGTAAATATAATATTAACTAATAAAATAATAACGAAAGTTTTCTGTTTCAGACTTATCAGATTACAAGTGATCAGAATACGGAATAAGAAATCTGCATCTGTCGGCGGTTTGTAGCCAACTCGCATTTTTATAAAAAATTGCAAGAAATTTGAACGGACCTCTTGGCTGTAATCTGAATACTATCGATTTAATAAACGAAAAACAAGATAGGCTCATCTCTAAATTTACTTTCGTGTGTAGAATGTGCAATTTAAAGTTTCATATAGAAAATGATTATCCGGAGGATGATTACTTAGATGTCAATAGTTGTGCCATAGCAGGCATAATATCTATTGGTGGTGGTCATTCACATTTGAAAGAGTTTTCTACGGCAATAAATCTACCTCTTATTTCAAATAAAAAATACCAAACCCAACATGACGTTCTGTCCAGAAATTGGCAAAGGGTTGCTCAAGAAACTATGAAGAAAGCAGGGGAAAAAGAAAGAAATTTTGCGATAGCAGAAGGAAGCCTTAGGAAAAACGGTATACCGATAATTGATGTGATTGCTGATGGATGCTATTCCAAAAAGCTGATGATACACAATTTACGGCTGAATTAGCAGCAGCTTTCGACGTTAGCGTCAAAACAATATTGGTCAATTTGCGTCAAATTGGCAAGGTAAAAAAGCTTGACAAATGGGTGCCCCACGAACTCAATGATCATTATACCTAACTATTATTGTATAGCATATAAATTGTATTGTATTCTCATTATATATAATAGTGTATATTTATCTCTAAAGAACATTCTGCTCTGGTTTTTTATTTCATACTTTTCAGTTATTAATATTGCAGTAGTTTAATTAAATTATTTTTTCCGGGTTTTTTGAAGTCGTTTTTTTTAAATCCTTTTTTATTTAATTCTTTTTAGTGTCTGGTCAGACATTACAAAATAATAAAATATATTAATTGACCAATATGGGCAGGCTTACGAAAGGTGCTGCTCGTTTAAAGAACTGTCGGTCAAAAGAAACCGAAACTGAAAGGGTACTACGGCTTGAAAAAAATGCCTCACGGAACGCAATTTCGCGTTCCCAGGAGACGCCCGAAGCTCGCCGAGTACGTCTAGTAGCTATGAAAGATTACGTTAAATCACGTATTCGCCAGGAAACTCCAGAACAGAACGAGCATAGACTCGGCTTTATACACGATCGGCTTGCCGAGGAGTCCGCTGAGCAGCGTGAGCGCAGGCACGGCCTTATAATCACGTAAATCGGCCTAAAAATGTCGGACTAATCGATGTACATACATAAAGATTACAGAACCTCCTCCTTTTTTGAAGTTGGTTAAAAAAAGTTATTAGTATTTATCCGTGGTTGCTAATCTCCATGATAATTTTTGTGCGATGGCGAACCTTCTCGCTCCTACAGGTTAGGTGGGCACTTGGGGTATACCAGCTCGACCTGATGATCTTCGATTTGTCATATTTATTGTTGATAATCACACCGACGTAAATCGGCTTAAAAATCTCGGACTAATCGATGTACATACATAAATAATACAGAACCTCCTCCTTTTTTGAAGTCGGTTAAAAAAAGTTATTAGTATTTATCCGTGGTTGCTAATCTCCATGATAATTTTTGTGCGATGGCGAACCTTCTCGCTCCTACAGGTTAGGTGGGCACTTGGGGTATACCAGCTCGACCTGATGATCTTCGATTTGTCATATTTATTGTTGATAATCACACCGACGTAAATCGGCTTAAAAATCTCGGACTAATCGATGTACATACATAAATAATACAGAACCTCCTCCTTTTTTGAAGTCGGTTAAAAAAAGTTATTAGTATTTATCCGTGGTTGCTAATCTCCATGATAATTTTTGTGCGATGGCGAACCTTCTCGCTCCTACAGGTTAGGTGGGCACTTGGGGTATACCAGCTCGACCTGATGATCTTCGATTTGTCATATTTATTGTTGATAATCACACCGACGTAAATCGGCTTAAAAATCTCGGACTAATCGATGTACATACATAAATAATACAGAACCTCCTCCTTTTTTGAAGTCGGTTAAAAAAAGTTATTAGTATTATCCGTGGTTGCTAATCTCCATGATAATTTTTGTGCGATGGCGAACCTTCTCGCTCCTACAGGTTAGGTGGGCACTTGGGGTATACCAGCTCGACCTGATGATCTTCGATTTGTCATATTTATTGTTGATAATCACACCGACGTAAATCGGCTTAAAAATCTCGGACTAATCGATGTACATACATAAATAATACAGAACCTCCTCCTTTTTTGAAGTCGGTTAAAAAAAGTTATTAGTATTATCCGTGGTTGCTAATCTCCATGATAATTTTTGTGCGATGGCGAACCTTCTCGCTCCTACAGGTTAGGTGGGCACTTGGGGTATACCAGCTCGACCTGATGATCTTCGATTTGTCATATTTATTGTTGATAATCACACCGACGTAAATCGGCTTAAAAATCTCGGACTAATCGATGTACATACATAAATAATACAGAACCTCCTCCTTTTTTGAAGTCGGTTAAAAAAAGTTATTAGTATTATCCGTGGTTGCTAATCTCCATGATAATTTTTGTGCGATGGCGACCTTCTCGCTCCTACAGGTTAAATGGGCAGTTCGGGTGTACCAGCTCGACCTGATGATCTTCGATTTGTCATATTTATTGCTGATAATCACACCGATCTAGTCTACACTTTTTCCATACAAACCCAAACTGTATCTACTTAGTTTCCCTGTGTAAAAACTACGCAATCGTCTAAATATGTAATGCCATTCTGATATTTACCATGATTACACAAAAACTACTAGACCGATTGCGCTGAAATTACAATGGGACCAACTCGACGGTATCCCCTTTCATTTACAAAAAGAACCATGTGAATCAACCGCCAAATCTCGGAGATATCGGTGTACATACTCCTTTTTTGAAGTCGTTTAAAAATAACACTTTTTATTTATTTATTTCGCCGTGTCTGAAACATTCTGGTCCCAAACTTATTTTTGAAAACATTCTATGAATACCTATACATTTATATTTCAATAAATCATCCTTGTTATATTATTATTTTGTGTTGTTTTTTATTTCGCGAACAGCGCCACCTGTTGCATTTAGGAGAGCTCTAACTCAAAGTTCAGTTCGCAAGAAGGTTTCCCGTAAGGTCGACTCGTCTGACGGTACGCATATTGACCGTGTCGCAGACGCAGCGCTGCTTTATCGAACATTAAGTGGGCGTATCCATTGCTCAAGGTCATTGGCTCTATTCAGCGCCTTAAGTAGCGTTGTATAAGTATATATTGTATCTATTGAATGACAACATTTGCGATGGAATTAAACCCTGGTTAGTGAAATTAATGAAATATGAAATTTTGTCAGTGTTCGAGCTGGAATGTTTAGACAGGCTGGATCTAATACAGATATTTGAAATTCAACTTCTCTCTATAAGGTGAAGTACGTACCTGTCTCGCCCGGCTTTAGTGTGCCCGACGTATTTATTAATCAAATGTACCTACTCTTCTTCAAGGGTATGCTATATTTTATTTTCATACGGAGGTATACCTCTTTGATAAATAGATTGAAACCCGGCGCTATCTGTACCACGATAAATACTAAATATTCCTAGAATTTGTTGCAACAGGGCCAAATGTACGTAAAATACACGAGCACACACCTACTGCTTATTTTAAGCTATGGTAGGTCATAACTATTGTCAGCTTTCCACTGGACCAAAGTGTGACTATTTTGAGTAGTAGAATGCCGACCCCAAAAGCCTGTTAGGCAGAAATTACGACGCGACAATTAGAGAGGAAGAGGGGAATTAAAGTACTGAACTCCCTGCATGCACTTAGAAAAAATTTTTAGTGGTTGTAGCTGGACTACATTTTGTAAAATAGATAGATTCGTCATCAACATCAAAGGCGTGTATATCATTCACCTTCAGGTAGCCGACGATGTTGTAGTCACTTTTCTTGAAAACCTCAATCGAGTAATCCAAACAGGTGAGAACATGGCCAAAACAAAAATTGCGGCGTATGCCCGCATCGTGCCCACACCAATATCAGTTGAGAACTCCATTTCGAAATTGTTGACGAGTACGTTTATCTAGAACAAGATGTACAATTAGATACGTCAAATTTTGAGGAAGAGGACGATGGTCGAATCCTACTCAAATGGGCAGGGTGATGTGCAACGTGCGGACAACCACGCAACGTCTTCTCAACCAAAAATTCTCAGTGCTTATAGTCCTAAGTCTTAAACAATGTGTATTACCAGCTTACCAGTGATGATACTGGAACGTGGTCTTCCACTAAAGGCCTCATGAGAACGGCCAAGGTCACGTCACGAGCTGTGGAGAGGACAATCCGTGGCGTTTCACGGGAGCTAGTTGAAGTGACTGTGAAGTGATGGCCGGTGGGATATAAAAATTCTAGATTATGTCAATAATATGTTATATTTTAATTATCTTGCCAAGTACAGCGCCAATATATACAGGACTCTGGATCAAATCCTACTTACTGCAGTGTGCAAACACTTCCTTTTTTGTAGAAATATAATACAATATTTAAAGAGATATTCGCCATTACTAGAGCCCAGGTCAGAATAATTAGTCACTTATATTTTTATAATTAGATAGGTATAGAATGTAATTTGAAAAGAAAGTGTTACTTATGTTGTAATTTTGACCGAGACTATTTAATAACCAGGGATGGGATTTATAGTTAATGTGTTTCTCCCATTTCAAGTTGTCATGTCAATTTAGAGGCACACACCACACAGCACAGATTTCCATCACCTTGGTAGGAATGGGAAGGTTGTTACGAGTACGTAAATGAGAGGACTTTTTAGGTTTTCTGTGAATAGATGTGACATATTCTAATAGTCTACGTTGGCGGAAAAAGCAAATTAAGTATAAATAGTGTGCGCAAAAAAGTAAGAAATGTGGTGAAAGACAGAAGTGTTCATACTCAAATCTTACCGCTTTTGTCTTAAAATATTTGAGAAATTTATCTACCTACATCTTCGGCAATTATATCAACATACTAACGGAGGAATAGTCTGGGAATGCTGCGAGTTTGCTAAAAGGGGTAATGTTTTCTGTTCAACCGAGGGATCTAATGAAACGGAGGAGATACTAAAATGATTTTTAGTGTATTGGAATCAAGGTTGTTGACATGGAAATTTACTCACAGCCTGAATTGTCACGAATTGCCAGAGCTTATCCTGTGAGCAGTTTTTGCAACTCCACGTTCATGTCACGACGATTCGACGAAAATTTATATGGGTCTTTCGCTTTTCGCCCTTGCCCTTCGGGGTACACCAGGACGTCGGGTAATAGTACGCTTCACCTAGGCAGGTATTAAATAAATCAATGTTTGATTCAACTTGTGAAAGCATTTGCCATTCAATAAATTTACTATCAAATTTTTATTAATAAATTATGTCAAACCCCACTAGAAATCGGTTCTGTATATGGCTAGCCCATCTCTCTGTAACTTATCAATCCTCCGTCATAGCACGAATCTCATTATCTGATGGATATCGTATTTCCCATTATCTCTCAGAAAAACAGTTAGGTACTATCATAGCTCGCATTGCGACTTTGAACTTACCTATCTACTAAATAATATACTAGCTTACCGTTACGCTACTAGTAAGACTTTCTTTTCAAATACTGCTTAATCCCAAATGAATTCTCTTGTCGATCTCTCTCGAATTCATTTCTGCCAAGCTGCAAGATCTGCCCTAAGTAGACGTACTGCTGAACAACACTGAGAATCGTTAATCGATTTTTACCAGTTCCAGGTCAATACGATCATTGAACATCATAATGACCTCAATCAAGTGCAAGCTTAAACCGACGCTTCGGGTTGACTTTGTCGAAAGACCATTTAAAAAGCTGTCGAATCCGAGAATTGGAAAAATTTTGCTGTAAATTTTTATTTGTTTCTAGATATCTTCTTTGTATTAATAAACAAATAGAACTATACATCTTTGTTTTACTAATTATAGAATTTTAACCAATAATGAATACAGCACTGCGGTTCAAAAAAATTTTATAATAAATTTTGTGTGAGTTAAATACTTAATCATCGCATTACTATTAATTATGGCTCATCTGTGGGTCGGCCACTATTACCAATTCATGCATAACATTCAACTTCATACTTTATTTATTTATTAAAGTCCTAGTGAAATGTGGCTAGCATCTGTAGGTAAGTTAAAGGTAAACATAATAGGCGAAATAACCGTGCTGCCCACGTGCATAAAAACTACAATCTACAGGTGATCAAAACTAACTTGTATTTAGTATACGTTGGTAATTAAGAATAGGTACTTTCACTAGAAAAGCAGTTGAATATAACTCCTCATCAAATACTCCTAAAACAAAACGAAATATCCCTAAATCCAATAATTAAAAGCTCTAAAAACATTTACCTTTAGTACGTTAGTACTATATTTTTTTTATGCACAACTGGTTAGCAATTTACCTCAATCACACCTGATGTTAAGTGAAGATGAGACCGAAGGTGGAAGCGTACTGACCCGGAAACCCCATCTTATTTGGGGGACTGGCTATCTTATCCCTGACAACCGGAACACAACAATGCTATTAACATTGCTGCTTGGCGGCAGATTTAGATAAGATTGTGGTAGCTAGCCAGGCGGACATTTAAAATGCCCTACCACCAACCAAACCGAGTACTAAAAATGTACCCCGCTGGGGATTGAAACCGCGACCTCAGAATCGTAAATGATATGTTATTTGCATTGAGCCACGGATTGACGGAGGCGGTAAGAATTTAAATATTAATTCTGTGCTTTAGCTTACCTTCGGTCCCTAATTATATAAATTTATTTGAAAGTATTTTCTCGTTTTGGACACATTGATTTGATGCGGTCGGGTATTACTGCGTCGCTGAAAATAGCTCTAAATAATTTTGGGTCCTAAAAAACGCACTATGCATATTACCGCGCTAATTATGAGCCCATGAGTGGTGTATTACTATAATTCACTCGTAAATTATCGGCATCCAATACATAACCTACTCCTTTCTTATCATTCCTTTATTCATTCAATTCATAGTACCTACGCGACTGTACATCGACGACATCCATACGATAAAAGTTGACGATACTTGTGTTTTGTAAGAAATGTCGACAAATTGCTGGTGTAATTCAGATCTTCGCTAGGACCTCTAAGATAGTATTAGTAAGGTTGAGCGATCTTTGCACAGCCACTAATACACTGTTATATCTTCTAAACGGCTGACCGACAAGTTCTGATATCTTGTGACAAATTTCCGACACAATTATGATGCCGCGTAGACACCGGCCGTGTTATTGAGGCCCGGACTCAAACCGCGTAATTGGAAACTACATTTTGACGACGAAGTTCGAACTTGAATTCGGAAAGCATCTCTGAATCTGTGGAGTAGCTTTCCGCCTGCCACTTCGTGCGCGTGGAGGATTACATCAAAATCAGCTCAGCAAAAAAAAATTGCCTATAATATGGTAATCCAGGACATAATCTCACCAAATTTGATCCAAATCCGTCTAGCCGTTTAGGAGTGAAGAGGTAACAAACATACATAATCACACAAACTTTCGCATTTATAATATTAGTTGGGATAGTATACAGGGTGGAAACGATAAATGATCTCACTCTATAATTCCGGAACTATACAAGATATTGCAAAACTTTTTGCTGATATTGAAAGTAGGTCTTTTATCGTTTCCACCCCGTTACAAGTCAAATACATTTTAGCCAATGTAGGATACAAAAAATTTTAGTCAACATGTTGGTTGGTTGGTAAAATTTGCTTTTCTATAAATACATACACTCCGTTTTCACATTATTCCTGCAACAAATAGAAACTCCAACGTGTGCAGAGATAGTAAATCTATGGATTACAGCACAATTTATAACCATAATATAAATAAATAAAACCAATCTATAAGTGCTCTTTTAAAAGAGATATGATAAATGAGTTTATTTAATGTGTTTGACATCTAAATACTACTTTAGCTCTACTTAATACATTAGTTAGTATAATCATAAATAAGTTCACAATCACTAATCAATATTTCTCATGTGGTCGGCGTCATAGTTTTTCACGCAGGGCTGCATATTGCCTATTTAAGTTATACCATCCGCAATTATATAAAATAATAGTCTATATGGGCTAGCTTGAATAGGTAGATGCATTAACCATGTAGTTTAGCTCTGTATGATAAATTATGGAGCCGACTCTACTAAAAATAAATACTACATAATATTATATGTAAATAAGTACACACTAAAAGTACTAAATAATACTGTAAAGCCGTGAATATTTTATAAACATATCACAATAAAAAGTTTTCTTTTTATCAAATAAAATTGTAACATCTAATATATCAAACAATACGAATGTTTTCCATTAAAATAGAGAATAAAAATAATTAAGAAAACAACTTGCCAGTTTACGATTAATTTAAGAAGATTATTTATATTTCTACCTATTATAATTCAATGAGCTACTTTCTATATAAGTGAGATAATATTATATGTATATCTGCATTGTGTAACTTTCTCATTTCCAATAATTTTTCGTTATAGATCTTGATTGTCATTGGTATGAAAATTTCTCCTCTGTGAAATAATTAGCTCACTTTAAAATTACAAAGAACCCCCGTGTAATTTATTAGTGTGTCAGGATCGTAGAAGTGGAAATTTGTGGTCTCTGCCTACCCCTACCGGAAACAGGCATGACATTATGTATGTAAGTGAGAAAAATTTTGGGTAGTAACGATAACATTGTCTATAGCTTGACCACAGGCTGAGCCGCGCCCTAGGCGTAACATGTATGATGCGGGGAGGGAAAGCGAGGGCACGATTGTCCTTACGCTATGGTAAAAGTATTACCAGTCTGGCTGTGCAGTGTGCATAGAAGGCCGCCTACTATGAGCCCATTCCCTTAGTAACAGTTCGTTTAGAATACACTGTAGCCTCTTTCATCTTATCGATAATTGCGTTAGCTTTACATTCGACTCATTTTTGTCTCATCGCGCAGCATTTAAAGAGCGGTACAGCTTGTGTAGTCAAGCTATAATTAAAAAATTCCCGGCCATTATGCATGCAGTATTTAAATATCATCTGAGTTTAATTTCAATCATTCCTTATGGAGGTTCTTTGAGGCTTTCCCATTGGCCAACGTTTCGATCGATAATAGCAAAAATTTTAAACTATTTCACGCACATAGATATAGTTACGCAAGCACAGATAAACAATGACCTTACCTAATACACAACATTAAGCACGAACTAAGTATTATTATGTTGTCTTACAATGTGTTACTTCATATCATAAAATAAGTAGACGAATAGTAATTTAAATAACACTAATTCTACGACGTTTTTACGACTATGACTAAATTTAAGAATAGTTGAAGTAAATTAGACTTAAGTATAATGTATTTATAACACAAAAGTACCAAGCGTTAAATAAATTAAAAACAAATAAATACATGTGTAATCGATAAGTGTTGTTAACAGGCGATCATTTTCTTAAGGAGTTATCAAAAAAACTTACTGATAGCGACATCGAGTAAAATGACATCAGAGGGAACACGAGCTTTGGTCTAAAATACTCACTTGTCGAGAGACTTTGTTTTCTTAATTTTATGACACAAAATTAACTGACATGGAAACTACATTGCCTAGTGAGTAAATTTAACGTTGGTGTTGATCCTGAAAACACTTCTCTAAATTAAATCTAATTTAAAAGTGATGACGTGTCTTTCTTCCTCAATAAATAAGAACATAACCCCATTACAATTAGTCTTAGTAAAGAGAATCAGAATCGACACATCTTCTATTTTAAATAAAACATATAATCTAATAATTGTGTTGCTGCATTGATCCACCATCAAAAAATTATATTTGCGTTTTATTTAACATATGCTAATGTAAAATAAATATTTTGTCAATAAATTAAAGTAAACTTGTTTTGTATTTATATTTTCTTTTATACACGAACTTATAGTTAGAATTTATTTTCTTTAAAAAAATTAAATTTGTAATTGTTTTAAGTACTAACTGACTAGGTAAATCGTCGTTTCGATATCACTGTAAAGATATTTAATATATCATAAAGTACGGTCAGTAAAGTCTCACATTGGTGCAATAGTAAATAGAGTATTAATTGAAGTCAAAATTTTCTGTATGCCGCGTTCTGTTTTATTGATGCCATTTTACACAAGGTAGTTTCGATATCAGTTTAAGGTATTTTCACATCTTTTATATCATGGAAATAATCATCTGTTAATAATAATCGCTGCCACCATGTATTTAGATATAAAAATGCATTTGTTTCTCAACAAACTAGTTAGATCGGCGAATAACTAAAAATATTGTATCAATTTTGTAAGCAAACTAAAAATTATTTTTAAAAACACCTTCCAGTAATATTGTTTCACAATACTGACTTTCATTTGTTGAAGTAATGAAACCCAAGGCAAAACGACACGATTGGTCACAACTCTCCAATATTTAACCACATTTAAATTCAAATTTTGTTACAGTTAGTCAAAAAGTCATTGATACATAGAATTGTCAAATTTTTTTAAAACTTTTATCAGGAAAATGATTTGATAACCTTTAAATGGAAAATTAATACTTATATTACAGAATGGGTAGAAACCTTTCATGTCATGGCAGTTCGTTATCTACACAGGTTTTAGCTCTGTCTAAACAAGTACATAGAAGTACGCACCAAATTAGACAAATATACGACTATGCATAGAATCACTTTGGAGAGAGTCAAAAATATAAAAGACTTAGAAACTCCTATTACTAGACCAATTACTAAAATAAGTAAATACGGAGCGTAATTAACAAGGTGCGAAATAAACTATTGTAGTTTGTAGAGCCAGATTACTTGCGGAGTTTCACAGGTTTAGTTAGATATTTTAGGCTGAATAAAGTAATTTGAAACCTATAACAAATTATTAAACGCTTTCGACATCACTGGGTCGCAATTCCCTGTCTCAAATCAATAAATGACAATATAATTTTAAATAAAAATTTAGTTAAAAATACCAATAAATCATTGTTCACAGCACTAGATTCTCACTACATAAATTCAGTAACACCTAATTAAGAAAATTCGAGTTAATATATTTTACTAAAGCTGTATTTTCAGAAACAGGGCTTTAACTATCAACTAAAATAAATTGTATCATTTCCGTAATAACGCGGCGAATGAATTAACTGGCTGTAAAGTTTAACGGCTATAAGTAGTTGTTAGCCTTTAGTTCATAAACAATATCTGTAATTCTATGACGCGACGATTTTACCACTCGTCCTAGCTGTTCTGTTGAGAGTTTATAATAATAACTGCTCGGGCCTCAGTAAAATATAACACTAAATGCGATTTACATAAGTGGAGACAGATTACCTCAACATATACACTGCCAATTGTTGTCTACGAGGCGTACCTCCTAATACTATCGGCGAAACGAGATCATTTAAGGCCATTTTGTTGACAGTTTAGTTTAAAACCATTTCTGTTACGCTTGACTTACAGCCGCCTATACCTTGAATTAATTGTAAATATTCCCGGGGCTTCTCGTATTTAATATTTAATTAGGCAGGTAGGTATTAGAATTAATCCATAAAATAATTGGCAAAATATTCATGTAACAAACCTACAGGCTAGCACTCGATGATGAGTAACAAAGCGTGGGTTGCGCTACTAAATATTAATTTTATCTGTAATCTGAATTACTACTACACAACATTGAAACACGATATCTAGTCATATATAAATGCCTAAGTGGCAGTGGTTAATGCCATATGCAGTAAAGGGCAGCAGAGTTTCCTACAACAAATCACTTTACATCAGTGAATATTATTACCGTTTCTAACTTGTAACATGCAGAATATAATAAAGACGTGAATGCCTATTAATTAATTGTTATATGAATAGCGTTAATTACCTTCGGTGACTCCTACAAATCATTTTTATTAGGTACTCAACAAATTTTGACTTTATCAAATTACCAGACTAAAATGAATTAATCACTTTGAAATAATCACCGCTAAAGCGCATTATACGCAATTCTTTTTTCCACATTAAACCAGTTAATACTTTTTAATTCAGTACTTTAAAAAGCGTGACTATGAAATAATACATTATTAATAAATTAATATTGCTATTTTGTACTAGAGATTACAAGTCCATTAATAATAAATATAATAAATAATAAGAGTTCGTAAGTTTGCAAATTATAACACAAAGATCTTCAATTTAATCTAAGATTATAGTATATTAATTGTAAAGTCCGGCGGCCACATGAGCGAGAGATGGGCCTTGGCAGTACATTAAAATCGGATTAATTTAATATCGACGTTTAATTGAATATTATATTAAGATTAATATTATCATGAGCCCGGCCGAATACTACGACATCATCTCATACATAAACTACGTCGCCGAACTCAAAACCAGTTTGAAACGTCATAAGCAATATTTTTCAAAACACATACACAAAGAAATAGCAGCTAATTTAACAGTTACTTGCAGCTCGCACTGCGCGTTCTATGACGGCTAATGCGCGCGGGCACATTCTTGAAAAACTGATAAAAATACATACGTGATACACAAAGTGGAATTCAGCTATTTTGATGATGTCAAAAATTGTGTTTAAATAGTGCCCAAAGGAAGAAAATTGTGCCACTGTAGTTTAAGAGTAATTCAATATTTCCAGTGAGCATTCTGGCGTCACGTGTTGTTAGAATCCTCATTTCTCTTAGGTACGCAGAGACTGCTTTAGCTATGATTATAATTTGTATCCCTAAAAACTGCATAAATAGTGTCACCGAAATATTCAAGTCCTATAAACAGTACTTCAAAAACATCGAACTTGTTTAGATGTCTTTGTGATAAGGAGCAGCAGCGCAGACGACAGACTTTTTGGCCACTGGGCCAAAAATCTAGATGGAACAAATTTTATCCGCGGGGCTCCCTATCACAAAGACATCTAAATAACTTCGTTGTTTTTGAATTATGGGATTTTTATATTTCGGTGGCACTATTTATGGACTGTTTTTTGGGATGTACATATTATAATCATAGGTAAAAAAGAACTCTTAAGAATATGAGAAATAAGGATTCCAGAACGTGTGACGCCAGAATGGTAATTTAATATATTGAATAACTCTTAAACTACAATGGCTCCATTTTTTTTTTTTTTTTTTTTTATATGAGAGAGCGGCAAACGAGCATGCGGGTCACCTGATGGAAAGTAATCACCGCCGCCCATGGACACCCATTTTTTCTTTTGGGCACTTGTAGTCGCGATGCTAATTGTTCCCTGCCGGGTAGAATTATGAAATTTTCACCATGAATAATGTGCCCCAATACGATCATTTTCAGATGTGGAGGGAAGTCAGATTCGAACCCTGGCCGCAGGTGAAGGGGGGTGAAGGGGGTCGAATTAGGTACTTCGATCATTATTTTTTTTCTGAACAGCAAATGCTACTGCCCCATGTGGGGTGTCATTTTGCCATAAAAGGTATACTAGGAGTTCATTTTTGCTACATAATAGGTGTGTTTTCATACAAAAACACATTTTTTAACAAAATATGATAAACTTAGAAAATATGCCTATTTTTTCATTCAAATCATATCTACGGAAAATGTGAATTGTCATAAGAAATAAAAATACTGTAATAAAGGCTATTTAATCTAGTTTGTAAAAATATACACAACATTACATACAACAACTACTTATTAGAAAAAAAATATATACAAGAAGTATTCGCAACAAACTTGTTAAGAACTATGAAAGAAGGAAAGTATTACATAAAGTATGATAATGATGACGAATTGTTTATTGTTTGTAATAGTGTTATTTGTCTGTTTATTGTATTAATTTAGTTTTTTTTTATAAATACTTCATAACACTTTCACTACATATCTATCACAAAATGACATTTTAATTCAATCTTGGACTTTTTATTAATAATTAACGTTACAGTCACCGGCACTTAAACAGGTATACTTTAGTGCAGCTTTACTGCATTTACAACGTCCAGTGCATCCATTTTTGCAGCTGCTCAATTCGGAACATGAAGCTGCTGTTTCCGGGAGAGCAGTCCATACAGGTTGCCACTGGGCTACGTCCTTCATCCATCCCCATTGCGATGGATCTGATTTGGACGCAAATCTCAAAGGGCAACATGATTGACCATAAGCTGAGCAGTCTTCACTGCTCAGCTTATGGTCAATCATGTTCTCTTTCTTGCCGATTTTCGCATTCATCACGGGAGTCATGTTGTCGAAAAAGAAACGAGAACGGCAAGAGGAAGCCAAAGAAAGACAGAGCAAATGAGATCGAGCCGGATAGAAGTCCACCACAGTTCTTCTCCGAAGCTGTTAAAATGTAGACTGTAACAACACAGTGGCAGGGGGGTGGGTTACAGCCCGTGAGAGTCGGGTACATCCTAGCGGTACGGGTCGCTGGATGTACACGTAACGGATTTCACACCTCCCTCGCAAAGGTATCGCGTATTGTTCTAGCCTCTAAAGCGCAGCTACAATCAAGCTTTTACTTGGTATGAAGCACTATTAAAGACTCCTATATTGCCAGATCCTTCGCAATGGGGATCGTTGAAGGACGTAGACCAGTGGCAACATGTTTGGATCTCTTTCCCGGAAGCAGCAGTTTCATGTTCCGAATTGCGTAGCTGCAAAAATGGACGCACTGGATGTTGTAAATGAATAAAGCTGCACTAAATTGTATCGCACTTTGTTTATGTGCCGGTGATTATAACGTTAATTGTAAATAAAAACCTTTAACAATATTGAATTAATTTTTTTTTATGATAGGCAAATAAATAAATATTTCGGACACTTACACCAATCATCTAGTCCCAAACTAAGCAAAGCTTGTGCTATGGATACTAGATAACGGATAAACACATAAATATTTATATACACATCCATGACTCGGGAATAAATGTTCGTATTCATTGTACAAAGATTTACCCCTCGCGGGTTTCGAACCCGCAACCGTTGGTTTCGCTGACAGGGTCACTATCCACTACACCAATCGGTCGTCATGGTAGTAAAAGTGTTATTCAACTATTTATGAAAAAAAGAACAAAATCATTACAATAAACAGACCACAGACCCTGTGAAACAGACAAACAACAATATTGCAAACAATAAACAAATTGTCATCATTATCTTACCTTTATTCTATACTTTATCTAATACTTTTACTTTTCCCTCATTCATAGTTCTTAACAAGTTTGTTGCGAATATTTGTCGTAATTTTTTTTTTCTAATAGTTGTATGAAAAGTGTCCAACATGTGTATATTTTTACAAACTAGATAAAATACCTTTCTTACAGTATTTTTATTTCTACAATTCACATTTTCCATAGATATGATGGTTAGAATTAAAGAATAAGCTCTTTATTAAAAATAAATACCATTTTTTGTTTAAAAAATATTGGTTTTGTATGAAAACACACCTATTATGTAGCAAAAATGAACTCCTAGTATACCTTTTATGGCAAAATGACACCCCACATGCGGCAGTAGCATTTGCTGTTCAGAAAAACAAATAATGATCGAAGTGCCTAAGTCGACCCAAGAGGGTGAAGACACCCCCCTCCACATACGACCAGGATTCGAATTTGACTTCCCTCCACATCTGAAAATGATCGTATTGGGGCACACTATTCATGGTGAAAATTTCCTTATTCTACCCAGGGAACAATTTTTGTCCGTTGCACAATTGCTTCACATTATCAAAATAGCTTAATTCCACTTTCTGTATTCTAGCATCACATAGGTATAGGGTTTAAGGAAAGTTTTAAAATATCCTAAATGTTGTTGGTTATGAATTTTGAAAAACAATATAAATACACATAAACCAAAACTGCTGATAGTATCTGAAGAAACAAAAGGTATCTACTTCCATATAATAGCAACATTGGGGTCATCTTCGATGATTTGATCAAGAGTAGGTAAATCAATGCGAGCAATACAGCAGATCTCATCAGTACAATGTCTGCCAGTGAAGAGTCTGCGGACCCCCTGCATGGGTTCCATGCGGTTATTGAAGCCATTTGGTCGTGGTGGACTGCGGATGTACACTGGGTACCTGCAAATATAAGTTAGTAAACAATTAAGGGAATGATGAACATCATTCATGGCATATGCAAATTCTGTAGCAAAGTTTTATTTTCGTTAATAATTGGCTGCGTGGTTTCCGGCAGAGAAGATTAGGACCAACAAATAAGGATTTGCATTATCACGATTCTGGGCAGGCGGGTCGACAATCACAGATTTCTAGGAAGTTGTACATCAATGACCATACCATCATTATTCCATCTTGTAATGCTTATGATTACTTAGCCACCTTTCACGACACCTACAGGTAAAGATGGATTGGATCTGTACATCTCTGCCAGGACCATACGGCTATATCATACAATCAAAGATTTACTAATAAAATATGTATAATATTATCAGTGTAATTTCCGCAACAGCATAGTTAATGGTTAAACGCAATATTTCACTTGCAAATGACATAAGATAGTTGCAGTTTGGGCAGTTGACTATAGATGATAAATACGAGGATTACATAAGTACCTTTTCAAACACTTGATTAGGCCGTGAAGCTGAGCAAATACCACCAAGCGGCGAATATCGAATGCGGCCCCTGGTGAGGACGAGAAACGTTCACATACAGCTCGTAGGGTTCTACCTTGTTGTAGAGCGCAAAGGATTTCCAAGATATCCGAGATATTTGCCTGTGGATAATCAAACACACTACTATATAAAATTGGATATTTATTATTATTATGTCTAATGTGCAGGCATTTTCCTTGTGTAATAAACTGGATTTGGAGGCCCAAATCTCATTGCTTCTATAAAAATGAAAATAAGAAAAAAAGATATTTTAGATGTTTACTTGGTCCAACTCCTCTTTTCTTATATTGTAATGGCTAGTATGCAAACCTATAGCAGCAAAGTACGAAGTCGAAGAAATCATAAATACTTTTGAAATGTATACTTTCAATACTTACATTACTTTTCGAATCAGCACCCTTACTGATAAATGCAACGCACGATTTCTGCAAGTCACGATCACTGAAGAGCCTGCTGAGACTGGGTGTGGCTCGATACATGTTACTGAACTTGAGTACAGGTATGAGGGTTACCTACAGAGAAATAAACTCATTAGAAAAATTCTACTGTTTGCTTAAATTCAAGAAGTAATTATTTTTATCATGTTACTTACCACTCCATAATATACCAAGTTTTGTATGCAAGATTTAACCAGCGTCTTCTCTATGTTGGTATCAGCAGCTATTTTGGATACATGATTATATCCATTGATGTGTGGCAACAGCTGTGAGATAATAATAAAATGAGAAGATTTGGACATAATTACATATCTCATTGATTTATAAACCATCCACGGACCAAATGCAAAGGGGAGTCAATCTAAAATTATTTTATTATGGAGTAGAGTGGCCCCATGACATTGTGGCACCAATTAGCAGCAAAGTTTATTGTTGAATAAATAAATATATATTTCGGATACTTACACCAATTATCTAGACCCAAACTAAGTAACGTTTGTACTATGAATACTAGATACCGGCCAAACATACATAAATATTTATTTAACATCCATGACTCGGGAATAAATGTGCGTATTCATCACACAAAAGTTTACCCCTCGCGGAATTCAAACCCGCAAACCGTCGGTTTCACTGACAGGGTGACCCTGCACTATCCACTACACCAATCGAAATAGGAAAAGTAGTGTGTTTTAAATTAATAAAATTACCTCATTATTTATTTGATTTAAGTACATGTCTAGGAAGAGATTAGTTGGTCCTAATTGATTAAATAAATAATAACCTGTCTAGTTGTAAGGTCCCAATTGGCTTCCATGTCAACCTCAAATGGTTCATCATCTTCAACATCTAAATGCTCTTGGCTCTGTGTTGCCTCAGTGCCCTCTTGTGGTACAGTTCTTGGACGACGTCCGGGTCTTGGTAGACCCACTGATGCTATCAACACTGGGACATCATGGTCATGCACTGGTGGAGGGTCCTTGCGAATTTCAAGCACTTTCAAATGCATCACAGTGTCCCCTTCTGTTGGAAATTTTGTACATCAGGATGACACATTAAATTAACAAATCTAGTACTCATTTTAATAAAGAAACCATCTCACCAACTAGGGTTGCTTTGCGATGAGTATTTAAATCATGTAAAAGATGAGCCAGTAATGTAGGTAGCTTAGTAGAACCACTGGACACAAAACCTGTCTCTTCTTCCATTATTGTCTGTTCCAACAAATAAAACATTGTATACCAATACACAATTTGTATACCTAATAAATAATACTATAAATAATAATACTAAACGCCGTAAATCACCAGATGCACATAAATATGTAGACATAGTAATTTGTTTTTTATTAACCATTTACATCCTAATGCCATATTAGGAACAAAGGACTTGTAGGGTGAGAACAAAATCTATTTTTAGAGTTAAATGAAAAACTAAGCGTGCAGATATGTAATTGCTTTTCTGATCAGATATAGTAAGATGGTCAAGTGTACCACCCAAGTAAATTTATACAAAAAGTGGGAAGAGAAATAATAACAACAACCACCATACCAAATGCTCTCCAAGCTTCTTAACCACTGGTTCATATTGAACAGTTTTGGACCAACTGTCACAAACAAAGCACAAGTTGAAGAGATATACGTTGCGGTCATATCTAGTGCTGTCTATTCTTATTGGGTAACCAACAATCTTGTGACCCAAGGCATTTCTGTTAAAAAAAAAAAATTATATTCAACCAAGTTATATATGGGTTTGGAGACAGTCAAGCAGTTTCAAAAAGAGAAGTTTGTACTTGTCACACAACTTGAAGGCCATCAGCATCAAGTTTAGTGATCAAGCTTCATTTGTAAAAAGTCACTATAAAATGCACTCAAACATCAATAATTATTATATTTTATAAATATTTCTAAATTATTATATTTTTATTTATGTCCTGGTTAAAGTTGGTTCTTCTTAACACTATAAAATCAAATAAGTAAACATAATATAAATAGATACACAATATCTACATATACAGGGTGAAATTTTATTTGTGTAATTCCTGTTTACTGGTGACTCTACTCCTGATCACGAACAACTTTCCCCAAGGAACCATAGTCAAATTCGATCAACCAATTTTCGATTATCCATACAAAGTAAAAAACCATTCTAAAACCATCTTTAGAAGTCCACCAATTTTGGGCGGAAATTGGCTGTAGTTTTTTTTTTCAATTTTTTAGGACTCACAAACAGCGTTGCAATAACTGTTACTTATATATAATGGTATCACTGGCATCATTAGTCACAGGTAACTAAATAATTACATATAATTCAGCTACAGAGGAAAGCTGTTCATAATCAAGAGTGGTGTCACCAGTTAAAGGGACTTACACAAATTCAAAGTCGCCCTGTATAGTTAACGCTCATTCACAAGGCCTACTACCCCAGGGAAAAATGAACAAGAAACTCAGGACTTGAAGTATTATAGACTAATATTACCGAGCGGTTCATGTCTTATCATCTAAATAATCAGAAATTTTATGATAGCCTTTTGCACATGGTTTCTGTTGAAATGGTGGTTTCAAATTTATTGGAATGTGTTATAAATGCTCAAACATTGTCCTTCGAATAATATTCTGCCATGAACGCAATAGCAAAGTCGACTGGCTGAGGTCTGAATCAAGCACGCGCATCAAGCAAAAAATATATTTTTTATCAAGCCACTCGGGCACATATCAAGCAAATGTTGTAAATGATCAACAGGTCTGAATAAGCAAAAATCTACGTGTTTTACATCAAGCCACTTGACCGTCTCCGAAGCCGAAGAATATAACAAATTTATAAACTTACATTGTCATTGTGCATCTCTGGATTTGTGGCTTTGGTATAATGTAAGCACTAATAGAATCAAACAATTCTTTAGAGATGTAATCTTCAGGGAACTGTAACAAAGTTTAATTACATATCTATAGTTTTACGTTTAAAGCAAATGAAAAATAATTTATACACAAAAAATCCCAAGAGAAAATAAAATGGTGATGTACTAACCTGACACGCTATTTTTGGCCCGGCCACTGCATGAAATTCACCCAAGAAAATGCATCGAATAGGACCTTCTCGCC
Source organism: Oegoconia quadripuncta (assembly GCA_949316235.1). NCBI lineage: Eukaryota > Metazoa > Arthropoda > Insecta > Lepidoptera > Autostichidae > Oegoconia > Oegoconia quadripuncta. The sequence goes on from OX438742.1 coordinate 28,840,087, forward strand.
CGCATCCCTCGTAATAACGAGTTTCCATCATTTTAGAAGACATGGATTCAAATTGTGGCTCTACACACTCGTAATCGAGTTGAGGAATTGCATTAATTTGCACTTGCATTTGACAATTTCTAACCGCACATCTTTTCGAAACAACAATTATAAGTTCAGTATAATACAAATTGACACAGGACACAGCAGTTATGATGATTCAACAACTTAAGCTCCGAGAAATCCATCCATGGCAGCCAGCAGCGAAGGGCACAAAGGAATAAGGAACGAGCCAGACAGACCATCGATCGATTGAATGCGGGGGCGGGGGTGGGGGGGAGGTAGACTTAGAACCCTCCCCTCCTCACCAGGTGCGCGACGTTCACCCCCTCTGTTTACCACGCAGGGGTAGGAGACGTTCGATGCAGCAGTCGTTATAGCGCATGTGGCGTGATATTTCTGGAAAACAAAATTGCAATGTTGCCAATAACAATATAATAAACAATATTAACACTTCCAACGCTGTGACATACCAGCAATAAGGCTGCTCGTTTATATTAAAATAATAATATCCCTGAAATGCACTTCGCCTACATAACAGCAAATAAGCTGACATCTAGATATAAAATAATAATGAATTTTGTTTTTTTCACATGACAACATTGCCAGATGAGCTGCTGCAGCTGTCAACCATTCTGTTGGTGTTTCCACTCTAAGAGTTCAGCCCTATTTTAATTCTTTTCGGTGAGCCTAACGGGAGTCTTTCCATCTATATTCCATTCGATTCTTTCTTTCTTTATCTAAACAAGGTGACTTCTTTTTATTTTTCATCCATGTAGCAACTACTTACAATTTTAATCTATTGATCGTGTATTAGTCAAAGTTTGAAATTACGATTTGTTCAAATAGTTGATTACAGATTGCTGTATTCAGCCTCGTAGACACGCTCAGCCTATACAACTGTTTAAATTCTTGTTGAGATCTTAATCTATTAAGTTGTGTTTATTCTCTGTTTGCTTATTACTTAGCTAATGTATCTTATTTGTATCTACCCACTTAGTAATATTTGACACTCGTTTTATTTGAAAAATCCTTCACCTATACTTACATATTTTTTTGTCGCTATAGCTGTTGTAGTTTACCAGATATGAAGGTTGGTGTTAATAACGGCCCCGTGCGCGCTGCACAAAACGCAACTAGGTACAACGCGCTACAGTAGCGCAACGCCTTTGATGTCGCGCGATGCCGCCGCCGGTTTAGGTACTTACGCTGTCACACGCAAATATGCAAGGGTTGTCACAAAATGGGAAATAAAACAATTGTCATTATTACTATCCTAATGTTATCATTTATATGTGTTGCACTACTAGATATTTACGTGACACTTTATTTCTAGATGTTTTTAATTTTCTATTATAAAATTTTACTATATAATGTATTCGCATTCGGATGAACAATCTGATCAGGAAAGAATGGGGAAAACATGAACATGGCCGTGATTTAAATTCTACAGTACTTAATATTTCAAATAATTTATCTGAAATATTGTTTCCAACAAACGAGTGGTAATTTTGCCTAAAACAGGCTTGTAGGTTAGTACAGTATTCAACGAAATCAGCTGGAGGTACCTGTAGTGCACCAAAGGTAGTATTGTATGCACGTTTGCGTAAGTAAAAATTACTTGTTGTAGGTTTGTCAGAATAAATTGACGCGTAGTTAATCATTAACAAACATTTGTGTTCATCTACGCAAAGCCACAATATATGTATAACAACAACCATATAAGAAACTATTCTGCTCAGGAATATCAAAATTGGTTGAAAGCCTTTGTGTGGATGGACGGATTACCTTTTCATTACGTGCGATTATGGATTTGTGCTGAATAAAATTACTATATTGTGATAAAACATTATCAAAATCATCCACACAATTACTTCCGTTACATAATTTTAATATCGGACACAAAAAAGATTTTAAAACTATAATTACTAATAATTACTTGTCCTTCGCGCTCGGTACCACAAACTAAGCGAGTTTGAGGTACGCGGGCCTCGCCGCCCGACTCCCCTCGAGTGCCCCTTCGTTGCCCTGCGTAAGTACATTCGTTTCGCTACTGTAGGGAGTTTGTAATACTGTGACAAAAGTGCGACCGCGCGGAGCGGACAGTAGACCGGAATTTGGCCGCGCGGGCCGGACGGTTGAGTGGTTATTACGAATTTATTATTCTCCTAGAACTTTCGTAAACTAATCAAATACTGGCAATTATTTCGGAGAATAGTAGGTATATTGACATTGCATACCCACACAACCGTCGGGTCCGCGCGGCCAAATTCCGGTCTACTGGCTGCTGCAATAATAATTTTCTATCGTATTGCAAAGTTGGTTTTAAATTTTCTGAGCAAATAATGACTATTTTTTTATATTACCATTTGTTTATTGTTAACACGTTGGCAGACGTGTTAAACTCGGTTATTGCTGTAACTGAATAGAAAATTATCGAAATAATTTATGATTTCCTGAGAAAACTTATTTTGTATTTGGCAGGTCGGTAAAGGTTTAGGTATACTCGTATTTCTGGCTGTGCAGTCGTGTCAATGGGATCTTATTCTCTCCAATGTCATAAGCCCGTATTAATAAACCATTCTCAAGATTAAGAACAGTCTTGTGATCGGTCTCAATGTGTGATCATATGACTGCTTGAGTATGCACGTGTGTTTCAGGTCTCAAGTAAGGTTTATTAATCAACACGTTTACTTGAGACCGGTCACAAAACTATTCCATTTATTCAACCTTTTTTTTTTCTTTTAAAGCGATTAAATATAAAAGCAACAGTCCTTAATAAACTACCCGTAGAGTCAATTCCTTCCACTCATTGCGAGTTCTAGTAGGTGATTATAGTAACCTGGCCTCTCCCGATAAGGGAGAGGCCAGACACTATTTACATATCCTATGGTACTATTTGTCAGAGGTGGATATATTTGTCTTCTCTGAGCCTCGTTCTGTACACATTCCACCAAAATATGGTAAACATCCTCTACTACCCCGCACAGGTCACAATTTGGGGAGTTGACTAAGTCCCATCATGAATCCAAATTTATTAAGTGGTATATGCCCGGAATTAAGTCACAGTCCTCTGATAATATGAGTCTTCCCATCTCACATTTCTCGAACCAAGGGAAACGGGGAAGGGAGGGTTGTATCGTTTTGTACCAGATTCCTTTACAACGCTATCTTTCGTCAAAGTTTCGTACCGTTTTAGGTAACAATATTCCTTAATTAGGTACAATGATTTAGAAAAATTGGGTACCCAGTCGATCACAATACCATCAGTAGTGGCTTCTTTTGCAAGTAGGTCTACTTCTTCGTATCCCCCGAGTCCAATGTGAGATGGTATCCAATGTAGTACAATGTTTCTATTTTGCGTTTGAAGGTCCCGTATACTGTTTAAGATTGTGTACGCAATAGGAAGACCACGAAACTCGGTGAGGTACAACGGCCTAAATGTTAAGTGCACTTTTAGAATCCGTAAGAATGACAAAGTCACTGTAATTCACCGATTTCAGATATGATAATGCTTCAGACAAAGCAATTAACTCCGCGTGCTTAATTGAAATATTAACAGTGATACTTATCTTGATGTTAGTACCCGATTGAATATCTAAAAATGCGACTCCAATTCCATTATTATCTTTTGACGCATCTGTGTACATTTTATAGAATTTAGAGTATTTTTCCGCCAGGGATTCGGCGCATATAAGTTTCATATGGTATGAATTGTACGTCCGTTTTGGTTTGACTATGATATCAATATTATTATATATGACATCGGTTAAGTCCAAATTGCTAACTCATGTATCCTAGCAGATCATTTCTAATTTCTTAGTGATTATTAAATATTTAAGGAGCTCGTGAGTTTCTTTTTTTACTTGACCTCAATCACACCTGATGTTAAGTGATGTTCTAATAACAACGGTAACCTTCTTATATACTGGTTCTGTATCTTGTCTAACTTAGTTAAGTGGCCTGTGCAACTGTTATCATAAAGGAAACAAGCGTAGTCTAACCGACTACGTGCATAGGAAATATACAGCCGCCGTAGGTGTTTTGGGTGTATTCTTTATTGCACCAAAATATTACAATAACAGAGTACAAACAATAGGTCACGTACAAAGGTGGATTTATCTCTTTATTTCTATTTCTATTCTATTCCCCAACGTGGACCTGTTAAGACCTGATTTCAGAGATATCTCTCTTAAATTCATTCACATGTTTAGCCCAACTAAGAGACCGATCCAACCATAGTCCAAGGTATTTAACACAGTCCACTGTTTATAGCCGAGTTCCAGTAATGCTTAAATTGACGACCTGTTTGGTGTAGTGGTTATAAATTCTGACTGCTTTACCAAAAGGTCGCGGGTTCGAATCCCGCTAGGGGCATATGTTTGTATGATGAATACAGACATGTGTTCCCGAGTAATGGATGTTTTTCATTTATTTATGTATTTATCTACAAAAAAATGTATTTGTGTAGTTTATCAACCATCTGGTATCCATAATACAAGGCCTAGTTGCTTAGTGTGGAACTAGATGGCGCTGTATGTATGTGCAAAGATATTTATTATATTATTATTATGATTATTAAATATATATTCTCGCTACGGCGACCACTTTTAAAAATGCAAACTTTACTTTTTTCTGGGGAAATTTCTAAGCCTATATCTACGAGTAACTGATGTAATGTATCTAGAGAGGTCTGTATGCTCCTTAACCCATCAATAGTTATTGTTATCATCACACGTATCGTACAAAGTAAAGTCGTCAGCATATTGTGACATATATATATATTTGTAACATTTTTGCAGATATTGATTGTAGCAATATTGAACAATAACGGTGACAAAGGATCCCCTTGTGCCAGTCCTCGACCAGTATATCTACAAATATTTTCGTCATCAACTTGTATTTTCAGACATCTCTCTCCCAAAAAACTATAGAGGTACTTACAAATCCGTGCTCCCACTTTTAACTGATCTAGTCGTAATAGTAATGTACTGATAGCAACGTTATTATAGGCGTTATTAATATCTATCAAGCAAGCAACCAGACAGCTCAGATTTTCAAGACACGATCGAGTTTTTCTGAACTCGGTGGTATCAACAGAGAAGTTGTGACTTTTTTCTAGTAACCATTCTAGTCTTGCATTGATTACAGAGTGGAAAATCTCACATAAGCAAGATAGCAGTGATATTGGTCGAACGGATGACACAAGACTAGGATCACGTCCCGGTTTCAGAATAGGTATTACCCCGATATCTCGCCATTGATTCGGTACGAAGCTCAAAAGGAGGAATTTATTATATCATTTCAATAACACGAATTTAGCATTATCTGGTAAATATTTTATCATTGAGTAAGATACATCATCTAATCCAGGAGATGTATCCTTATTTGTAATAAATTTATTTAACTCCTGGATGGAGATTTTAAATTATATAATGGAGCTATGAAGTTTGGTTGTGAACATTGAACAGAGTCTGGTGTAAGGTGTCGGAGGAGATTTTCCGCTTTCTCTTTGTCGACATGTTGTCTGGAAGATCTGTAACCCTTGATCCATCTTATTAATGGAGGAGCAAAAGGTTTGCCAATTATGGTCTCTAGCTTGGCGTATCTGACATTGTGTTCATTTTACCATCGTCCGAAACGTAAGCAAACACGTACACATACACCGAAACCTTGCCTACGCTCTGCTACACGCTTAGATAACTCTGGACTCCAGTAAGGCTTAGGATTAAACTTCGTATCTGGATTCTGATTAATTTTTGCGGATCCTCAGGTAAGTTAATGTTTCTGAATCTGCGTAAGATTTATAACTCTCCATTCCGCCTTTTTAAATTTATTTTTTTTATTAACTTTACGTCATACGTGCTTTCTGAAGATATTTTAATTATAAAGTAGTCACTTCCTAGAGTTTCATTTAAACCCTGCTAATTGAATTTCAGTGCTATATCCGAAGATACTAACGACAAATATGGAGAGGATTTTTGTAAACCCATAACTAATCTTAAAGGCATTATCATTCCATTATTGAGAGTAATAAAGTTATTATTAAACGAAGAATAAAAAATTTGTACTCCCCTTGTATCGGTTTTATTATGACCTGTGGTGTGCATTGAAATTTTCAACTATTAGTGTACTTTTTTGTACTTTTTTTTTAATGAAAGGGGAAAAGAGGCTATCCCAATCAAACTGGTTGGTATTCACAGGCTGTGTATATACAGTAAACGGCAATTATGTGCTCTAAATTATGACAATTAAACACTTTAAAGTAGTACTGTCTCTTTCTCCCTGGAACAATACGACGCGACGGCACCACTCCAAAACTGGTTTGAGTTTAGTTGGTGTACATCCGAATCGATGTCTTTTTAGTCTAAGTCAAAGTTCACTAAAAGTTAATTTGGATTCAGACTGGGATTCTGCAGAAGACTTATGACTCTGAGAAAACCTCTGCGATTCCACGTCCGACCGTAGGTCCCATTCTTGAGCTTTCTTCTCCTTCCTCTCTTTTCGACCTCGTTTATTTGTATCTTGTACCTGTGCCGTAGTGTTTACAACTTCCGTATACATTGCGCTGTTTTTAAATCGAGAACTTAATTTAATTTTTTAGCGACAGAATTTATAATAGGGGCCGTAGCATGAATATCCCTTTGGTCCGTTTTCGTAATTTTGATTTCATAATTGGCTATGAAAGAGGACTATTTTTCGCCGTTCCGTTATTAATTATTGAACAAGAATTTCTTTTCCGTATTAGTAGTCGAGTTTCATAGTTAACTACGATATCAGATTTTTTTTCTTGGTTCGTAGTCCAGAAATGAGGAATTAACAGTAACGTTAGATCTGACCTACAATAATGATCATCATAAGGGCCGTCGAAGGAGATGGACCAATACTTAGCACATCAACAAGGGTGGGTGACTTTGAATACTTAGTATCTCTGTTGAGTGGAAGGTTTCGGTGAGTCGTTACTTGATAAGAAGCTGATCATGGAATTTCAGCAGGAAGGATTGTGGACTAGACCGGCTGAATCTCACAGATTGCACGCGAGGGCCAAGTTGGACGGAATAAGGAACGTGCAATTGTTTACCTTTCACCAGTAAGCATCTCAGGTTTCATGACCATATATTGAGTCATTATTTGTGTGCGGGTAAGTGGTCTGTAATTGTCTCCTCACAGAGTTTACGGGCCTGTGTTTTATCAGTGGCGGACCGTTGTCTCATCCTATTAAACCCTGGTGTCATTCCGATATCATAATCACCTATAGTAGCTTCGCAATTGCCCGAGCAACCCCATACCACGAGATGTCAGGCGACATCCTGGTCGCTAGCAACGCCCACCTTCCCGACATATATAATTTCGAACGAACACGAACATCAATCATCTATCCCCAAATTAAGCAAAGCTTGTACTATGAATACTGAATACTACTTAATGCATATCATATTGCATTTTGATATCTAACTACGAAAGACCGGGTTCAAGATTATAATGTAATAGATGATTGTGAAGTTAACTACCCTATATGTAACCCATCAGCGATTGATGTATGCCATGGAAAGCTACCACTACCCAACTATTCTTAGCATCACATTGCGTGTCGATAAATAGGAAGTTCATTCACCGTTGACAGATTTTTGTATGATAAAACAGATTGGAATAAGTTTTAGGAGTTTTCAAAAACCATATTTTCTGACATGACAATGGATGATTGAGTGAGATGTTTTTAAACAAATGGCAGTTCCGAGAATTGTTTAACAGTAAACTTTAGAAGTAGGGCTACAGCACCATGGTGGAATAGCACATGTGAACAAATTGTGATTGCATTCTATAAGGCTTTCAAAAAGTACAGAAATAACCCAACTATATAAATTAAATTAATTAAACGATTAGATGCTTTAAAAAAATAAATATTTCAGAACAAAGGAAGATTGGTTGGAATGACTTCTGTAAACTGTCAAGAACTACTCCAATAAGCAGACTTTGGAACCTAATGAAGAGATCTAACGGCATCAGGACTGGCAGGGAATAGAGACGAAGCATCACATTGCGTGTCGATAAATAGGAAGTTCATTCACCGTTGACAGATTTTTGTATGATAAAACAGATTGGAATAAGTTTTAGGAGTTTTCAAAAACCATATTTTCTGACATGACAATGGATGATTGAGTGAGATGTTTTTAAACAAATGGCAGTTCCGAGAATTGTTTAACAGTAAACTTTAGAAGTAGGGCTACAGCACCATGGTGGAATAGCACATGTGAACAAATTGTGATTGCATTCTATAAGCCTTTCAAAAAGTACAGAAATAACCCAACTATATAAATTAAATTAATTAAACGATTAGATGCTTTAAAAAAATAAATATTTCAGAACAAAGGAAGATTGGTTGGAATGACTTCTGTAAACTGTCAAGAACTACTCCAATAAGCAGACTTTGGAACCTAATGAAGAGATCTAACGGCATCAGGACTGGCAGGGAATAGAGACGAATTTATTCATCCATTTCTACGAGTATCTAAGCCATCGGATAATAGTAATTTAATAGATTCCAGTACATTCAGTAAATTCCAATAAAGAGGAATGTTATAAACGCCTTATACAGGTTCTACAAAGAATGCAAAATCATAACATTCGGCTGAAATTAGAGAAAAGTGAATTTCTTGTGGATTCTGTGAAATATTTGGGATATATAATTAGTGGGTCAGGTCTTCGATCTAATCCTGAGCTGATCGAGGCAATCAAGGATGCCCCGCCACCCAAAAATAAGCATGAACTTCGAGCATATTATGTTGGTCTTCTAAACTTTTATGGTACATTTATTCCAAATTTGTCAAGCAAATTGTCAAAATTATACAACTTGTTGAATAAAAATGTACCATGGACTTGGACAAAAGAGTATGATGATATATTTCAGAAAAGTAAAGAATGGGTTTGTTCGGATAACTTACTAACCTTTTATGATATTGGGAAACCATTGAGATTAACATGTGATGCATCACCCAATGGTGTAGGTGCTGTTCTATCCCATATTGTGAATGGAGAAGACAGACCCATAAGTTTTGCAAGCAAAACATTGTCACCAGCTGAGAAAAATTATAGCCAACTGGAACGAGAAAGTTTGGCTATAATATTCGGATTAAGAAAATTTCATGCATATCTATACGGAAGATCATTTGAGATAATAACTGACCATGCTCCCTTGATAGTAATATTTGGAGAAAACAAAGCTGTACCTTCAATGGCAGCAGCACGACTGCAAAGATGGGCTATATTACTTTCAGCTTATGATTATAAAATAATTTATAAAAAGGGTTCTGAAATAGCGAATGCTGATGCATTGTCGCGATTGCCCTTGCCTGAAAATGGTCAAGTGGAGCATAGCAGCAATATATTTTCAACAGTTAATTACTTCTGTAATTTTATACATAATGTAGATCCGGTATTGACTGCAAAAGAGATTGGAATAGCTACTCAAAGAGATGACATATTGCAACTAGTCTATCAATATGTACTAAATGGATGGCCTAGTGAAGTACCCATAGATGCAATAAAACCCTATTGTAGACACAAAGAGGACATTTCGATGGAAGAAAACTGTTTAACTATTGGTCAAAGAGTAATAATACCTAAAGTGTATCAAGATCATGTCATTGAATTGTTACATGCCAGTCACCAAGGTATGGTGAAAATGAAGGAACTGGCTAGATCTTTTGTATGGTGGCCGAATATAGATGAAACAATTGAAAATAGGGTCAAAACATGTGAATCATGTCAGATGAATGCTAATGCTACATCAAAATTACCTGTGACTCACTGGCCCATCAGCCATAGGAAGTGGGAAAGAATTCACATTGATTATGCACAATTTCAATTTAAGAATATGACTTATAATTTCTTAATTATCATTGATTCATATTCTAAATGGATAGAGGTAGAAATAATGTCTGCGACAACGTCACAAAGAACTATTGGAACCTTAAGAACTAAATTTGCAGCTTTTGGTCTCCCATAAATCATAGTATCAGACAATGGGCCTCAATTTATTTCAGAAGAGTTTAAGGAGTTTATATATAAAAATGGTGTTTGATGAACGACAAATAATTCTTGTGTTTTTGACCATTGGCGGATAAATATAGTTCGATTAAGTGGACTGTATCGAAAGTTAGGTTGTGCGTGGTTGTCGGGAAGGACAATGGGGTCAGACTCACCTCAATCCTGATGAACGTAGGGTTTTGTGATAAGTTTATGATCAGCTCGTAGGTGTGTGCGTCCAGCTCCTCAAGATTTGCCTTAAAACACTTACCACTTGCCTTTCACCTTATCAAAAAAGGGGTCTCAGCGGTCTAACCAGTTTAATTGCTCTGTGTTAGAAGCACTTAACACTATTTCAACGACGAAAATTTAAATTAATTGGTAACGATGTTAACTCCACGATAGTTCAAGAGCAAGAGAGCGCGGGAAGTTTTTACCCGCTTCGACAAAAAAAAAAACTAAAACGTGGGTTGCCACATTCAAAAGTAACTAAATTGACAAAAGTGAACATTCCGCCCACCTAAATACGAGAGATCTGTATTTACGATGAATTAAAGTATTGCGACAATTCTAAAATAATAAAAAACTTCATTAAAATCTAAACTAATAAATAATATTTTTTTTTTTTTTTTTTTTTTTTAATAACACTAATTTTAGTTGATAGGCAGAGGGCACAGTTTTACTACGGGTCGCTTATATTGACCTGATACAGTTCTTACCGTGACAACACGACAAGTTCCATCAGCACCGGGGTGCAAATGGGTAACACGACCCAAACTCCACTTCAAAGGGCTGCTTTGTTCATTTACTATAAGGACCAATGTTCCCAATGAAATGTCACATTGAACCTTATTCCATGTTGCCCTTTGCTGTAGAGTATGAATGTACTCCCTATGCCATCTACGCCAAAAGTCTTGGTGCATTTTCTGGATAAGTTTCCAGCGACAGAGAATGCTAATATTTTTATCAACGAAATTTTCCTCGGGCAGAATCGACAAAGGTTCTAATGTCAAAAAGTGACCCGGTGTCAACGCTGAGAAGTCATTGGCATCAGAGCTAAGAGGAGTCAGAGGACGTGAATTTAACAAGGCCTCTATCTGTGCAAGCACAGTCGACAATTCTTCAAAAGTTAACCTTTGGGTACCTATTACACGCGAAAGATGAGTCTTGACAGACTTTATACCGGCTTCAGCTAACCCATTGAAGTGTGGACTCCCAGGAGGATTGAATGAAAATTTAATTTCCTGTGATTGCGCAGCGTCCTTCATAATAGTTCCTAGATAATTACTGGCTCCGACGAAATTCCTGCCCTGATCCGAAATTATTTCTTTACAACGACCACGACGCGCAATAAACCGCTTCAAAGCGGCCAAGAAAGCCTCGGTTGACAGTTCTGAAGCCAGCTCTATGTGCACCGCCTTGGTGCATGTACACACAAACACGCAGATATACCCCTTATACGTTTTAACTCCCCGTCCCCGACCGAGAGCAATGTCGAAAGGTCCACCGTAATCTATGGCAACAGTTGAGAATGGTTTTATCTGCGATATTCGGTAAGAGGGTAAATTTCCCATTAGCGGAGCCGGAGCAGGCTGTGGATTCGCCCGAAAGCATTTTAAGCAGCTTGAAGTTACAGCGCGAATAGCCCGCTTAGGGGAAAGTATCCAAAAATTTTGTGCCAACAAGTTTTGTAGAGTTTGGGCACCGGGGTGCATGAACCTTTTATGACAGTCGTCGATGATTAAATGTGTTAGGCGATGATCTCTAGTGAGAAGCAAAGGATGCTTGACGTTAAAATCGACCTTCGCGTGAGTCAAGCGACCGCCCACCCTCAAGAAACCCGCGTCATCGAGAAAAGGCGATAATTTTCGCAAGCTCTTTGGCAACGAATTAGGACGACCTTCTTTCAACTTTTCCATCTCCTCGGGAAAGGCACTTTGTTGAGCATGCTTGATCAACAGCATTAAGGCCTCCTCTATTTCAGAGGGCGATAAAGCGCCGCCAAGTTTATCACCACAATTGGTTGGTCTGGCATTATGCAAGAATCGACGACAATACGCTAAGACATGTTTGAGTGTTGAAAGCGACGAGAATTTGTTCAGTAAATAATCAACACTGCCGATGTCAACCGAAGTCACTAGCGAGAATATTCGTTGCTCCTCTTGCACAGCATCGGAAGCCAACGGGAAGACAGGCCAAATCCTCTCAGTCTGCGACAGCCAAGATGGGCCCCTCCACCAAATTTCCCTATCGACCAATTCAGCAGGCAACGAGCCCCGCGAACCACCGTCAGCTGGGTTGTCAGCAGTTCCCACATGTCGCCAAGAGGTAGGTGAAATTTTCTCCTGAATGTGAGTGACTCTGTTCGCGACGAAAGTTTTCCACTTAGACGGACACGACTTGATCCAAGATAGAGCTACGGTGGAATCCGACCATGCAACAATTTCGCTGATAACATGGAAAGGTTTCAATGCCTCTACAACAGACTCCATTAAGTCTGACAATAAAACGGCGGCCTGAAGCTCTAGTCTTGGAATCGATAATTTGCGTAGAGGTGCAACTCTCGATTTTGCACAACAAAGTTCAACATGAATACCTTCATTATTCATGACACGACAATAAATTACACCACCGTAACCACGCTCTGATGCATCACAGAATCCGTGGAGCTGTAGATCGACGAACGACGAAGACACTATGCGACGAGGAATCGAAATGGATGCCAACGACGGCATTTGTGATTTAAATCGCGACCATTCAGAGGCTATAAGCTCAGGTACTTCGTCATCCCAGGAAACACCGGAGGTCCACAACAGTTGCATAAGGTACTTAGCATAAAACGTAACAGGGGCGAGAAATCCTAAGGGGTCGTATATGCGTGCGATCTCGGAGAGCACTGTACGTTTAGTGCATCTCCTATCTTCGGCAGCAACCTTGAACCGGAAGGAATCCGCCTGAGGCAACCACAGAAGTCCCAATATTTTTAGAGAGACGTTAGAAATGTCTTCAAATCGTTTGAACTCTTCAGAGTATAAATCCGACGGAGGAAGATTTATGAAGAAGTCCTTATGGTTTGAAGTCCATTTCCTTAAGTGAAACCCACCCGACGACAATATTTTGGTAAGCTCCGCCCTCAATGACAGAGCCTGTTCGACAGAGTCGGCGCCTGAAACCACATCATCGACAAAAATATCCCTCTTTAAAATTGTAGAGCCAGATGGATACTCAGAGGTAGAGTGTTCTGCAAGCTGTGCCATCGTGCGAAGAGCCTGATATGGAGCCGATGAAACACCATACGTCACAGTACGTAGTCTGTAATCACGAACAGGACAAGCAGGTGAAGGACGCCATAAGATACGCTGGTACTCTGAGTCGTTAATGGGAACCAAAATCTGGCGATACATTTGTTTCACATCACCAGTAAAAACGACAGCATGCCAACGAAAACGAATTAATAAGTCAAAAATGTTTGGCTGAAGTTTCTGACCAGGTAACAAGGTGTCATTTAGTGACACCCCTTCAGAATCCTTTGCACTAGCATCAAAAACAACCCGAAGAGGTGTGCTCACTGACTCAGGACGCAGGACACCATGATGTGGAATATAATAATAATTGCCAACATCGCTACTTGGAGGCTCCACCTCTTCCATATGACGGCAAGTAGCATAGTCTTCCATGAAAGCAACATAAGCGTTTCGATAATCAGGGTTACTTTGCATTTTCCTTTCTAAAAAGGAAAACCTTTTAAGCGCTATCACACGAGAATTGGAAAAAGTTGGTTTATTTGATGGATCGATGAAAGGCAGTGGAACGACAAATCTACCTTCTTCATTCCGAAAATGATTTTTAACAAATAAAGTTTCACATTGTTGGTCCTCCTTTGACAAGGGAATATTTAGAGAGCCAACATTTTCCACTTCCCAAAATTTCCTGATAGAACTGTCCAAAGCTAAATGCGACACGAGTAGACACTGTTTATTTTTATGATAACGAGAATCGGTATAGGGATGGTTGGAATCGCAACCACCCATCACTATCCATCCGAAAATTGTATTCAGAGCATTAGGTTGCCCTTGTTTGCCTTGTATAAGACCAGGTAGAAGCGATGAAGAAAATATGTCAGCATTCAGCAGCATATCTACTGGCCCAGGGTGGGCAAAATGGGGATCCGCAAGAGCTAAGCCCTGAATGTGCGACCAGTTCGACGAATCTATAGTTTGAACCGGTTGGTCAGCACAAATCGACGACAAAACAAAAGCTTTTATTTTAATATTACTCGACAAATTAAATTTATTAATTGGTTTTATCTCACATAATAATGAGCCGAGTGGTTCAGCAACTGAATTACCAATTCCATTTATAGAATGGTTACTACGGGTAATTTTCAATCCAAGTGTTTTGGCACAAGATTCAGAAATAAAATTACATGCACTTGCACAGTCGAGTAGCACACGAACGGGTTTAAAATTTCCACAACGGTCCTTTACTAACAATTTAGCAGTCGAAAATATTACATTACTGCTGCTATTCTTAGCCACTGAGGTTAAAACAGTATCACTATGTGGAATCCTTTCTTTGGTTTCAAATGAATTATTATTTGAACTTGACTCCGCTTTATCAAAATGCAATAAAGTGTTATGTGAGTATTTGCATATATTGCAACGAGAAGGAACACAACACTTTTTCACTCGATGGGCAGATGAAAGACAAAGAATACATAACCCTTGCCTTTTAACAAAATCGAAACGAGAATTTGTGTCCATTTTTAAAAATTGTTTACATGTAGCAAGTTCATGCTGGCCCGTACAAAGGGTACATCGGAGAGAGGTAACAATTAAAGACGATGACTTTGTCTTTTGTTTGTAGGTAGGCTTATTTATAGTTGCACTATTATTCAGAGTCAGCTTTAAACTGGTCATATCCAATGCTCGAAAACGCTTCTCGATAAAATCATGGAGATCTTCGAACATTAAAATATCATCTGAGTTCTTCTCCAATTGGAAAGCCTCACATGTTGACCTATCCAATTTGGACCACAACAAATGGAATAACATAAAATTCTTGTCTGGCAAATTAAACTTCCCTAATACTGCCAAATTTTCAGAAAAGCTTCGATAAACATGCTCTAACTCACTACTTGATTTTGTTTTAATCGGATCACAATTCAACAACTTTTCATAATAGGCCGTAGCTATTTGTCGCTTTTTATTGTAGCACTTCGACAAAGCATTGTATGCATCCAAGTAGCTGTCGTCTGTCAGCGGAAAGTTTTTTATTATATCATATGCACAGTCTTGCACACTTGACAAAAGGTAATGCAACTTTTCTACATTTGAAATATTTCTTTTATGAATAAGGGAATCAAATAATTCAATAAACTATAACCAATTTTCAATTTTGCCATCGAACGGTTTTATACTAATTTTGGGTAGCTTAGCAGATATTGCATTTCCCGTCACGGACGTTGACGAACTATCTACAGGTTTCATATCTGTGCTGATTAATGACAACCTCTGCTTAACAGACTTCATTCTTTTTTCAAATGTTATCGTAACTGATATTTCACCCTTGCGTTGCTGTGGACTCATTGACAAAAGAACCTTTTGCTGCGCCGAGTGGAATTCGCTGGCTAAATCCTTTAAATCCTCATTAGTATACCCTAGCAAATCGGAACTTTCCATATATTCAAGGCGCATCATTGCATAGTCACGCGCTACCAAATTTATATCCGCGGGCATATCTTCACCACTATGTTCCATATTAAATTAATTAAACTTGAACTATCAAAACAAACTTACGAAAAAACAAAAGACGAAAGCGAAAATTCAAGTTTGTTATGACAGAACCTAACCTCTAATTTCTATGACAGTGTCAGTCATGCATTGACAGAGTGGTAGTGCTACCACAACAACGAAAATAATTGTCTATGCTCTGGCTACTAAACGTGCTACCAACACAAGAAAACAATCAAATTCGTCCGTTTCAACGTCACGCACAACGTAATGAAAATAAAAAATATTAATTTACCCACCAATTATGGGAAACATTCCAAACAACAGAAATAGCCTAAAATGACTTCAAAAACACGAGAATAAACGAAAAATACGAAAACTTAAGTCACTTTTCAGCAAATCGGGCCGAAGGAACAAAAAATGTTTGATGAACGACAAATAATTCTTGTGTTTTTGACCATTGGCGGATAAATATAGTTCGATTAAGTGGACTGTATCGAAAGTTAGGTTGTGCGTGGTTGTCGGGAAGGACAATGGGGTCAGACTCACCTCAATCCTGATGAACGTAGGGTTTTGTGATAAGTTTATGATCAGCTCGTAGGTGTGTGCGTCCAGCTCCTCAAGATTTGCCTTAAAACACTTACCACTTGCCTTTCACCTTATCAAAAAAGGGGTCTCAGCGGTCTAACCAGTTTAATTGCTCTGTGTTGGAAGCACTTAACACTATTTCAACGACGAAAATTTAAATTAATTGGTAACGATGTTAACTCCACGATAGTTCAAGAGCAAGAGAGCGCGGGAAGTTTTTACCCGCTTCGACAAAAAAAAAAAACTAAAACGTGGGTTGCCACATTCAAAAGTAACTAAATTGACAAAAGTGAATTGAAAATAAAACAAATGTTTTCTCCTCCATACCATGCACCAAGTAATGGGGCGGCTGAGCGTGCAGTACAAAATGTTAAGAGTGCTCTTAAGAAAATGATTCATGATATTGCAAGTCAAGGAATTGTTTGTACACTGCAACATTTGCTGGATTCATATTTGTTTAATTATCGAAACACTCCTCATGAAACAACAGGTCGATCACCAGCAGAGTTGTTCTTAGGTCGTAGGCCACGAACATTACTATCAATTTTGAAACCTTGTCTGGCTGATGTGGTGGATAAAAAGAAACAAGATCAGGAAATGCGAAGAAACATTGGGGCGAGGCAGGTTTGTGAATATGAAAAAGGAGATACCTACAGTGTGGGTTAAAAGTGTAAGAGGAGAAAGTGAGAAATGGCTCCCCGGAAAAATAATAAATCAAAAAGGAATGACAATATTTATTGTTCAAGTACATCATCAGAAAAGATATGTGCATGCTGATCATTTAAGGCCAAGATATATTAATAAAGTCTTTCCGTTGCCATCTGCAATGGATTCAAATGTACCTCCTTTTCCTAGTGAATCATGTACACAGGACCAATCATTGGACCATTCTGAACCGGATGATTTATGCCCATCTCCAGACAATATTCCATCAAATGAATCGGAGCCAGAAGTCTTAACCTCCCCGTTGCCTTTGGAGTTGAGGCGTTCTGTTAGAATTAAGAAACCTGTTGTAAAGCTCAATTTGTAAGTTGAAGGGAGTGTTGTGTATTAATTGAGAAATTGCTCTGGTAACATTGCTTTTATGTCAAGTCTTGATTCAAGGATAATAAAACGGATTTAATTAATCTTCTAATAGTTTTATTTCTATTGTTTAAACTGTATTAACCTTCATGATGTAACTGTAACTCTTTAAGTTCATGTTGGTTATGTTTTACATGGACTGAATCTAGCATGAGCTTGCAATATAGAAAAAATACAATCTATACATTTTAATTAAAAACCACCATGAATCCATTCAAAGTATATTTTTTTACACTGCAAGGAATATACAATATGTTATACCTATATTAAAACCTGATACATCACCACATCTTGTAGGCAGGCTCTTATCGTCCAATTACACTATTGTCATGTTTGGAATAATATTTGAAATCATTTAAATATTTAAAGAATCGCCTTGATTGTTATGCTGAATCGAAGTGTGTGAATCCACACATGCTGTATGGATTTTGTAGGGGTCGCAGCTGTGCAGACAGTTTACACCTCATTCATAGCTGATCTGAAAAGAGCAAAGAATTCTAAGTTACAAACTGTTTACATATTTTTCTTTGTGTTCAAGGTGCTTTTGATTATGCTGAAACTGGTATACCTACTTGTTAAGGTTATAACTGAAACATGACAATCTGGACCAACCTCAAAATGGATTTACAATTTCTTAAACAACAGGAAATGTTTCTAAAGTCACTATGCAAGACGCAACTCTGTCATCTTATGTATCTATACACTTGTGAAATATGTTAATAATATATGTAGATACTAAAGATGTAAATATTCTTCAGTTAGTGGATGCTTTAGTTTATCACTTTAATTCTAACTTGTCTAAAGCAATAGAAAATATTAACAAAGCATTATTAAAGCCTTATAATTAATGTCTAAAAATGTGTCTTTTGGTGACGGCAATCCTTGTACTAATGTCACATATCAAGGCGATACAATACATATACATTCGGATTATTATTGAACAAAAGTTAAAATTTGAAGAACATGTTACGCATATTCCAAAAACCTATTAAAATGAGAGTGACGCCAGAGTGCTCACTTAAATTATTGAACAAGTCTGGCACTTTTTTTTTTGTATTTGGCACTATTTCAACATAGTTTTTTGACATTGTCAAAATAGCTGACTTCCACTATGTGTTTTCTAGCATCACATAGGTAACACAAATCATAGTATTATGAATAAAACATTATTTCCAATAGTTATTCCAATTTTATTTCTCACGCTCCACTTAATACAATACACGATTGGAACATACCACCATAGAGTGACAACATTGAATATTAGATCAGTATTGTCACTATAATAAGCAAAGGTAATTTACATTCAGCTTAGTTCGGTATATCACACATAGGGTTACTGTAGATGGGCGGGAAGTAGACTATGTCGATACCTGGACCAGCTAGTCTCCTGTAGCAAATTCGAGCGCCGAGCCGAAAGTGCCTGGAGGAGCTATAGGTCCATTAAAAATTTAATGAAAGCTTCCTTTGTAAGCAAATTCGTCAATATGTGCATCCTGCCTTTTCTAACCAATGGTGGTCAAACCTGGTCGTTAACACGTTAACTGCCGCGACGCAGACACCATTGAAAATCAATTGTTTTCCGGTCACCGGTGACCGGCGTGGCGCTCAAAGGCTTAACCGAGTCATAAAAGTTCAAACTCGTGGTTTGCCAGCGAGCATAGTAGCGCGGCATTCTCGGAGTAAAGAGGACAGTCCGAGTCCAGAACTCCATTTTGCGCTCCAAAACTCGTATAATAGATATGTTAAAGAATGCTGCCAATATAAAATGGGATCGGGCGGATCGCCTCCGCAGAATGCCTTAGGAAAAAATGAGTCAGCTGGGTCCCACGGGACAGCAGAGGTAGGCTCAAAAACCGATGTTTGGAGTGGAGAGATATTACACTGGATAGATACATGTGGTAAAAAAGGGGAGGATTTGGCCCAGCAGAGGGACAACCCTGCAAATTGAAAAAAAAAAAACTAAACTTTGCTAAAAATTATTTATGAAAATGACTTCGGATTTTAATTTTAAGTTTGTTCTGTCTTGTGGGTGTAATGATGACGACGCAAAAGGTCCAACATTCGATTCCCGTGTCGGAACCAAAATTTGGTAGTTTATTTCGTATCTGAATACCCACAAGAATTTTTTTTTGTTTCCAACAAAGATGCTTCTGCAAATACATTAACATTAAAAGTTATCAATTTGTTAGTGACCACTTTATTATTATTATGCTCATGACATAATTACTCTAAACATATTAAATAAATGAAAATTATGTCAAATAAAAATGATACTTAATAGATTTACCAAAATGTTCGAAATTTGAACCAACAACCTTTTCTGCTAGTTTCTGATACAAACCAACTAAGCAGCCTCTGACGATGACAAGTTCAACCAAATTATGAAACCAATTTGATCACATTTTCTTTTGTCTCATCTACAGATTACTCAGATAATGTCTAAGTCTCATCTCATGTGTTTAATTGTTTTAGTGTGCGTAACCCTGCATAGCGTCTTTTTGATGCCGGGTCTTGTGCGACATGTATTTATGGTTTCCTAACATCTAACATGTTACACTAACCAAATATGGGCGTGGCCTAACTGTTTTTGTAAATCAATTTCATAACGTAACAAAGCTTTCGGGTTCGCACAAGAAGCCGCCAAAATCTTTTGTAAAGCATTCTGTTACTTTACTGAAGAATGACTTGACCGTAACTAGACTCTGTATACGCTGTATACGCTGTATATGACACGAATGACTTGTTTTGACTGAGACTAACTTCATTAAATGGAAGAAATAAAAGAAATAAAACATGACTGTATTGACTTTATTCCCTTTGCCTACTCCGAGAGGAATGAATTAAAACAAAAAAAGTCTTTGAATTGATTTGACAGTGGCTTTTTGGCGGGAACTCGGCGAGTGAAGTAGCATTTTTCTTTATAATTCTTATCATTTGTGCATTCTGACTTTTGAAGCTTAATAATGGCAGAATATTGTGCAGCAAACGTTAGTGATGGTGTACAAGTGAAGGGAAGTGTAAATTAAAGTGAGTAACGGAGCTTTCGGGTTCCCACAGGAAGCCGCCAAAATCTTTTGTAAAGCATTCTGCCACTTTAATGAAGAATGACTTGACCGTGACTAGACTCTGTATACGCCAAGTATACGACGAATTACTTGTTTTGACTGAGACTGACTTACAAAATGAAGAAATAAGATAAATAAGACATGGCTGTTATGGCCTAGATCCCTTTGCCTTCTCCTAGAGGAGAAAATAAAACGAAAAAAAAAAATGATTTGACAGTTGACATTCTCGCTAGAGGTATTTGGTATTAAGGCTGTATAGGCTTAGATCCCTTTGCCTGTCCGAAAGGACAAAGAATACCAAAAAAAAAAAAAAAATTTGGCTTTTTGTTGGGAACTCGGCGAGTGAAGTTGCATTTTTCTTTATAATTCTTATAATTTGTGCATTCTAACTTTTGAAGCATAATAATGGCAGAATATTGTGCAGCAAACGTTAGTGATGGTGTACAAGTGAAGGGAAGTGTAAATTAAAGTGCGTAATGGAGCTTTCGGGTTCCCTCAAGAAGCCGCCAAAATCTTTTGTAAAGTATTCTGCCACTTTACTGAAGAATGACTTGACCGTGACTAGACTCTGTATACGCCAAGTATACGACGAATTACTTGTTTTGACTGAGACTGACTAACAAACTAAAGAAATAAGAGAAATAAGTCATGGCTGTTATGGGCTAGATCCCTTTGCTTTCTCCTAGAGGAGAGAATAAAACGAAAAAAAAAAACAAAAAAAGAATTTGGCTTTTTGGCGGGAACTCGGCGAGTGAAATAGCACTTTTCTTTATAATTCTTATAATTTGTGTATTCTAACTTTTGAAGCTTAATAATGGCAGAATATTGTGCAGCAAACGTTAGTGATGGTGTACAAGTGAAGGGTAGTGTAAATTAAAGTGCGTAACAGAGCTTAATTTTTCTTTATAATTCTTATAATTTGTGCATTCTAACTTTTTAAGCTTAATAATGGCAGAATATTGTGCAGCAAACGTTAGTGATGGTGTACAAGTGAAGGGAAGTGTAAATTAAAGTGCATAACGGAGCTTTCGGGTTCCCACAAGAAGCCGCCAAAACCTTTTGTAAAGCATTCTGCCACTTTACTGAAGAATGACTTGACCGTGACTAGACTCTGTATACGCCAAGTATACGACGAATTACTTGTTTTGACTGAGACTGACTTATAAACTGAAGAAATAAGAGAAATAAAACGTGGCTGTTGTGGGCTGGATCCCTTTGCCTTCTCCTAGAGGAGAGAATAAAACGAAAAAAAAGAAATGAGTTTCTTATCGGCCTATAGCCAAAGAGTATAGTAACTATTTACCGAGAAAGAGTGGCAACTCCGTGGTTAAATTTGCATGTATACACAGTGCTGCTGCCAGCGATTGGACAGAAGGTACTGGAACTAAGCTCCAGAAAAATTAAATTGGGTATATGTAGACTCTACTATGGGAAATAAATAACAAGGTGTTTTAGCATTATTCATACCTATTATTTTTAAAACGCTTTAAAATGCGCTATTTGCTTCCATTTCGGTATGTTTTGCCGCATTACAAAATTATCAAGCTCCACTCGGACGGGTCAAGGTACGGAAAGCTAGTACCTACGTAATAAATAGATAAGTACAATGCTTCTATTTTTTAAATGTATCTCGACAAATTTCGTGTTCCGGCAGTTATACGTTTTGTAGCCGCTCGTTTAATGGAATTTTTTATAACATTGTAGTTACCAACTAATTGATTTATCTATATAGTCCAAAGAAATGAAATCAGTATTGTCACTCTATTTTCTGTTTTTCATACAAAGTTTAATGTCGATTTGTCTCATGAAGTGGAAGGATTGCAGCCAGATTTTTATAAACCTTAGTGACGGAAAATCAGAGTTCATCTATTTCACATTTTAATAAGCATTGTTTTGCGACTGGATTTAAGGCGTCACATATAATAAGTGACAGTGTTGAAATGTGTAATTCACCCCAGATGATTTAGATACTCGTCGAAATATTGAATGAATCATCATTGTAAGTCCATTTCAAGAAATCTGTTAGGTTTAGCTCATTGTTCAGGGCAACGTTCAATATTATTAGGTTTGTAGACATGTGGGGAGAATACATCTCTTTGATTTTTGATACAACACAGAGAGGTCTTGAATTCTGAGTGTAAGTTAAAAACAATACACAAATAAATAAATAAAAAATTGTGCCACTGTAGTTGAGAAGAGTTATTATTAGTCAATATTTTAAGTGAGCATTCTGGCGTCAAGTGTTGCTGGCACCCTCGTGCTCATAGGCAGAGACTGGTTTACCTATGGTTATAATTTGAATCTCATATAAGTAGAGCCACCGGAATGTATAAGTCCCATAAATAGGTATACCTAGTTTTTCAAAAACAACGAAGTGCAATATTTAGTTGTCTTTGTGAAAAAAGACGCGGCGCAGAAGTTTTTGTACACCGAACATTTTTGAACTGTGTGTGGGCTTGTTAATCCATAGAATGCCATACTTTCCATCCTCGCTGGCAATGTTTTCCGATCTGGATTTTTGACATTATCAAAATTGATGAATTTCAATTAGGGTATTCTAGCATCACGTACGTGATTTCGTTTAACCATGGTGCGCGACGAGAATTGTAATTAATGTCAATCAAGGTCACGCATACGGCGGTTAAATATTTTATTTCATAGATTCCAGGGCAAGGCATTATGTTAGTATTATTTCACTCAATTTTTTTTACTCTTTTAACAAATTGATTCTTGTAATTGATTCTTGTAATTGATTCTTTAAAAAAATCAATTTTACTTTTATTTATTACTTTCTACAGTTTAGATTATAGCAATTTGCCGCTTTTTAGGTAGGTACTTAACTAAAATGAAAACTGTCTCCGCGTAATTTTTAGTACATACCAGCTGTGTAAAAGTTTATCTCACGAAGACATGCCTTACCAGCCTGCACTTGAACTTCACCACCAAATATCCGTGTTAACACACCTAAGTATGATTGTTTGTCTCTAAAGACAAACATAGGAAAATATATTATAGCCTCAAAAAGGTTACTTATGACACAATTCGCAATCGTTTATCCTCACTGGACTGGGAGAATTATCTTTTTGGTGGGTCGGTAGAACACGCCGCTTAATTTTTTTTGAATGAATTTAATAACTTAGACGAGGGGTATGGTAGGTATTCTAAGTCTTTCATCCATATCATTAGAGAAAAGCTAACAAGAGATGGAAAAAATATGGCAATCCTCAAGACTAGGACAGTTTCACCCTGTTAAGGCGATGTCAAAAGGTGGTCCAGGGGGAGTGCTGGAATAGGCACACGAATAGCCGTGAGGAGTCTGTTAGGTTGAATCCTAAACATTTTTGGCGGTACACAAAATCACTGCACAAGGATACTGGGGTTCCTGTGCGAGTCACGTGCGAAGATGTTTGTGAAACATTTTCGAACTACTTTCAATTTGTGCACACTAACTCAACTGCTGTTGAGCCGTCGTCATCATCAGTCGGGGGTCTCGCATATTAATAACTCAATTAATACAATCCATTCTGTAGAGATAATCTACAGCCTGGTTGAAATTTATTTCGATAGGATCAATCACGACATATTACTTACCAAGTTGCTGTACATCGGTGTACATGGCTGGAATCATATATTCGTATATGTGAGAGTAGGTTTTTTCAAATCTAACTTCGCCAGGGTTCCCTAAGGTATCCCGCAAGGATTGATGTTAGGTCCTCTCCTTTTTAACATCTATATGCGTAGTGACATAGGGAAAAGGACTATAAGCTAATTCAACATGAACTTACAAGCTCTCAGAGAACTTTCTATGTGAATATTTCGTGAGATATGACTATAAAGACATGTCAACAATAGCTTGATTGAATTTGATTGAAAATTGTATGGTTTTTTTTTCAAATCTGAATTAAAGCTTAATCTTTATTCATTTTATATTATTACGAAATAAGTAATTTGTATTTTATAGAAGGAGGAGCAGGAGGAAACATGTACCCCGTTGGGGATCGAACCCGTGACCTCCGATTCGTAGACCCTATGTTGTTTACACTGAGCCACAGAGCTAAAAGTAAGCTGACAAAAACAAAATATAAATAAAACAAAATATAACCTAATTACATTTTACGTAGTAAAATGGGCCCAACAAAAAGCATTTTAAGTAACTACTTTGATCTAATATACTAATACACGCCAGACGAAATCAATCTTACCCAATATGCCCTATTTTTTCCTTACGATAAAAAAGCTCATCGGGTATAACAAACTGTGTTTTTGAGCGTAACTTTCACAAGTATAGGACTTGATCGAGGGACTGAGCAGCACCATATCATCAGCGTAGCTGAAATTGTTAACATAAATGTCACCTAATTTAAGACCCACACCAGTGTATTCATTCATACTTTGGGTCTGGTACCAATACTCTATGAGATATTTTACTTAGCAAGCGTATCGATTGAATATTTCGGGGAAACATTACCCACTGGAGCCCCCCTGGCAACTCATAGCCATAAAACATATCTAAGATATGCTCTGAAGTGACACCAATAATGTAATATCAAAAACCATAATGTAATTTGTTCAGCTGTTTCGTAGAAACATATCTACTGCAGCGCCCCCTGACGACCAATGATCGTAAAGAATAATCTCACAGCAAACTCAGATTTGTATCAATATACCTAAATAGAGCAAAAATCCACGTTTACATCGGTCCATTTGATTTGAAGAAAAATATCTACTGCAGCGCACCCTGGCGACTTATGGCCGCAAACCATAATCTAACAACAGGCTTTGAAATGATACCAATGTAATAAAATATCTATCTATATATACATATATATATACATATATATATTCCAATACAATATAAATCGGTCCACTCGTTCTGGAGAAACACATCTATTGCGATAACCAGAACACCAAAGTAAAATACCTACTGTTTCAAAATCCGTCCAGCCGTTCTCCAGATAAATGCAAAAGACATGGGTTCTGTCATGGGTAATGATAAAACGGCGTTTACACACACACCATATCTTGGATAGTAAAAAAGTAATATGTGAGCGAGTCCTCAGTATTTATAAGATGGGGGCCTGTGACAAGTGGATTATGTAAAGTAATAAAGAATGTGAGTGTTAGGAAATCAGCAGGTTTCGATCTTGTCCCTTCGTGACCTCGAGTTTGTTAATAAAACAATGGGTGCAAATGATTACTAGAATAATCAACTAGTCAGTTTCTGCTGGAAAGTTTCCTCTGGGGCTGAAGGAGGCTGCATTGCGTTCGATTTACCATAGAGAGGAACATGAACAATTTCGCAAGCAAAATATAGTTCGATCGCCATATTGTTCTGGTGTCGATAAAGTCATAACTAGCACGGTTTTGGACCACAAACATTTACTGATGGGAGTGCCAGCAAAATCTTTGCTGGCATTAATCAGAGAGGAAAAAGTACTAATTACGCTTCTTACAAAATTTATAAATGAGATAAAGGGATATTTTTAATGTTACGAAGTACATTGTTGCTGTCTTCTTCAATTAAAAAAAAACTTCCAACACTTTCCAGCTCGAGACGTTTATAAAAGCGACGTTTATGTATGCGTTAAAATAAACGACATGTATAGCAATAGCAATTCACCAACTCCGTTTGCCTCAGGTTTCTGGATGGGGCGTCTGTGTGCTATTTGATGCACGTAAACAGTCTCTGTAATGTGTTATATACCTGCTACGTACATGTTTGTTGACGATCTATGCGCTGATCGGGACTATTCGCGGTATGGAGGAAGTTAGTCGTCTCGTGCATACTCGTAAGACTATCGATCGCGTGCTGCAATTGGCTTACAATAATGGGATCGTACTGAATACTGAAAAAACTAAATTATTAATGTCCATTCACCCTACTCTTGTGTACACCCTGCTCATGTAGTTTAGTCACGAGAATCCAGTGGTTTCATGTTACATACCTCGCAATTAAAGTGGCAGAAAACTTATTTAAAGTGATCACGTAGACCTCCTGGAAAATAAGCTAAAGCCCGTAATTCAGATGTTGCTCAAGCGTAGATGTAGTTAAAAAGAGATTCCGATATACAGGTTACAAAAAGCTGTCCCTTTTTAACTGTCCTCAAGCAGAGATCTCTGCTTGAATAATATTCTGTAATACGAGCCTTAGAATGTTATTTGGCGATTTTACCAGCTTCAATATAGAGTGCCAAAGGATACTGTGATGCTCGTATGTGTCACTGGTTTTTTATGCACAATGTGTTAGCACTTGTCCTGAATTACACCTGATGTTAAGTGTAGATGAGGTTGAAGGTGGAAGCCTGCTGACCCGGAAATCCAAATATTTAGGGAACTGGCTATCATCTCTGACAACCGAGTCACAACAATGCTATTGACATTGCTGTTTGGCGGCAGATTTAAATAAGATGGTGGTAACTATATTGTTAATTTGCATACGTGATTTCTCTCCACAATCAAACTGAGTAAACAGCTTTGTGGGGTGTTAATTTGTAAATTGGTTGGAGGAGAATAAATGTTTTTTTTTATTTACATGACAGATATGTGAAAAATAGATAAAAATAGTACTCAGACAAAATACCTACTATTTCATTTATTGATATAAACAGCAACATTCCAAATATGTAATGTATTTATCATCTCAGTCCGTAATCATCGCACTACAGGGATATAGGCCTTCCCTCATATAATGAGGGAGTATGGGCCATATTCCACCACGCTGGCGCAATGCGTGGTTGGGGACTTCACATGCCTTACAATTTTTATCTTCGGGCATACAGGTTTCCTCACGATGTTTTCCTTCACCGTTTTAAGAGCAGTCGGATAAATGCACATGAGTAATTAAATTAAATTTAAAAACTCATTGGTACATGGCCGGCCTGGGAATCGAACCCGGACCTCCCAAATTGGGAGACCGCGTCTTAACCGCTAAGCCCCCGACGCTTATAACTGAAATGCACACAAAAATATTCGACTGCACAGCTATTCTGCTTGGGGGTTATGTTATAATTTATGGTAATGGGTTATGGGGTATTACCTAGAATTATTTATCAGAACTGCAGTAATTTAGTAAAATCTTAAAAAAATGTTTCAAAGTCACCGAAAACAAGACGAAATAATTCAAATGGTTTAGGTCGGATGTGGGAGGCTTCTGTGCAGTTCCTCGTAGACAATATTTATTTTTTGAGCATTTTTAATAGCGAACTGTCGTGCACTTCTATCTATTTTCGTGATTGTTGAATTGGGGTAAATTATGCGGCGACCGACTCCGGCATAAATCAATTGAGTGTGAACTTCAACACTACGAGGATGGTTTAATAAGTCCATGACTTTAATTACTTAATCTACGAGATATGCTACATGTAAGTACAAAATTTTGTGAGAGACTGGTGTCCGTACTAGGAAACCTGTGTGACAGATCACCAGCCTCTCACCCTCTGGAATGGAAAGGCCTTATGTTGCGAGATAGGATGTATGCGTGTGAGCGTGAGTGTGTGTGATTGTATGTATGCGTATGAGCGTGAGTGTGTGTGTGATTACATGTGTGTGTGTGGGCGTATGAAGAAAGTGTGTTATTAGCGCAAATTAAGAAGTTGTATGAATAACGTAAGATATGCTTAGATATTCAGCCACAGACAACAAATACTATTAAGCTATTATAATTTTATAATTTATTTTATTATTGGGATGAGTATTGAATTTTGTATATAATTGGTAAATGAATAAAAATAAAATAATAGAAGCCCTTATGAGGTCACGGTAAGTAGTTTCTCCGTTTCTTCATAGTCCAATTCGTGGAGCCATGCAGTGACTGCTTTCGCGCATTTGAATTTTGGTTGTGAATATATAGATAGTATTTTATTAGCTTGGTTGTATAGGTAGCCGCTCAAGAAGCCAAAGAATTTGGCCGAGAAACCCGATGTATTCCTTTCCATAGGGGGGCATACTTTAAATTTTAGACGCTTGTGAGTGAATTTTGTGGGATCGTAGTTAGTTAGTCGGTGTTTGTGTAGCACTGTTTCGCGTATAAATAGTTTTCTCACAGATAGGACTTTGCAAAGTGTATAAAGGTCTCTAGTAGGATAAAGAGTAGGGAGTGAGAAGCCTACTTTTAGGAGGATTCTTTGAGCTCGCTCTAGCTTAATTAAAGTAGATTTAGGTGCTCAGCCCCAGGATGTTATGCAATAACTTAAGATCGATTGACACAGTGCAAAGTAAACCATTTTTATTACTCTAAGATCAGAAACATGACGTAAGTTCTTGAAAATGTAAATCAGCTTTCTTGTTCTCGAAGTTAGTACGTCTATGTGTAGGTTGAAGCTCATGGTGTTGTCTAGTACCACGCCAAGGTATTTTAAGGAGGACGTTTTTGTTAATTTGGGACATGCACAGCTGTTTAATAGTTGTTGGTTGCAAGAATGTGAAATAATGGCGAATTTAGAATGTACTTCAGAATTTATGTTTCTTATTGTGAATGGAATATATTTCGTTTTATCTACGTTAAGTGTAAGTTTATTTTTATTTAGCCATGATGAGACAATGTCAAAGCCAGACTGTGCATGCTCATAAACCTCCTCCCATGAGTCACCCTGAAATATTAAAGCCGTGTCATCGGCAAAAGTTATTATTTTTCCGTTTAGTAGTTTGAGGTTACAGAGGTCATTGATGTATGCCAAGAACAGCGTTGGCCCTAGTATGCTGCCCTGGGGGACGCCGCATGTGACTGGCAGATCGCCACTATAGCATTCACCAATTTTAACCCTCTGGAAACGGTTTGTCAAATAATTTGACAATAAGTTCAATTGTGTACCCCTAACACCTAGCTTTTCCAGTTTGTCAAGCAAGATGGGACCAGAGACTGTGTCAAAGGCTTTTGCTAGATCCAGGAAGACAGCAAGTACTTTCTTACCTTTGTCTAAGTTGTTGGTTATAAGGTCTGTTATATCTTGGACTGCGTCACTAGTCGAAATACCAGCTCGAAAGCCAAACTGACATTGAGAGATGAGTTTTTTACCTTCAAGATATTTTATCAGTCGTTTATTGATTGACTTCTCCAATACCTTAGACAACGTTGGTAGGATAGAAATAGGCCTATAGTTGTTGACACAGTCTCTGTCCCCAGCCTTAAATATTGGGTGAATTTCGGCCAACTTGAACTCGTCTGGGAAAGCACCGGTGGCAAAGGCCAGGTTACATATATATGTCAGTGGCGGAATAAGTATATTTTTGTACCTTTTAAGTATACTGGCTGACACATTATCGCGCCCCACTGCACAATCATTCTTTAGGTTAAGCACAGTAGCTTCTACTTCTCCATGATCTGTAGGAAGCAGTACCAGTGAATGCGCTGAGGACTGAATCTCAGGTAACGGTGGGTCGCAATTATAATTTGTTATATTTCCTGCCAAATTTTTCCCCATCTCCACAAAGAACCTGTTTACGTTATCAATTGACTGTTTAGGATTTTCTCCGGATATCAGCTCAATTGCGTGATCTCTTTTTTTGTGCGTATTGGTTATGGTTTTAATCGACTCCCAGAGCTTTTTACTTGATTTACTAGTGGAGAGTATCAAAGATTTCTCATATTCTATTTTTAGTTTTTTTAAGAGATCATTGCAGAAGTGTCGATAGCGTTTATATGTTGTTTTTACTGTCTCATTATTGGGTTTTGTTTATGTTTTTGATGTAGCTTATCCCTATTTTTCATGCAACGTAAAAGCCCAGGTGTGATCCACGGCTTTTTTGTTGTTTTCCGATTTGAGGTTTTAACGAGTGTGGAATTGGCTTTTATTGCAGTTTGAATAGAATTAATGAGAAATAGGGTAGCTGAGTTAATATCATTAATTGCATATATTTTATTGAAGTCGATATTATTTATGTCCTGATCTAGAGTGTCATAGTTTATTTTATTAAATGTGGTGTGTGGGGTTGAGGAATTGCTAGTTTTCATGCCTAATGTGAGTAGTAGTATCATGATCTGTTAAAGAGGTTTCTGCCATATAACAGTGTGCTGGTAATGTAGTTTTAATTATTGCATGGTCTAAACAAGTTTTACTGTGTGTGGGGATTGTATGGGCAGGCAGCATACCGTGCAATGCTAAAAGGTTAAGGTAAGTGGGAGAATTTGCGTCACTATTATTAGGAGCGATGTCAATGTTGATATCTCCAAGAATCACAACATTGGTGTAAGAAGAGTAATTAGTCAAAAGTTGATCAAGTGAGTCCAAAAAGTTAGATAAGTTTTTGTAACCGTATGGTCTGTAAATAGCTATTATGATAGTATTGGAGTTGATTTTTATAATAAGACAATTTGCATCAGAAAGTGATGCTTCCTCAACCTTAGGACACAACGACATTTTATAGAAGACTACAACACCTTCATTTTGTGTACGATTTAAACTCGTTTGGTTGGGTCGATACCCATCGATGCCTGGGATGTTTTGTGTATGTGGCAGCCAGCATTCTGTAAGGACAATAATATCCCAGTTGACATTAGACCTTTCCAAAAGTGTATGGAGACCTGGACTATTTCGTGTTATACTCCTTATATTTTGATGAAAAATTTTTAGGGTGCCGTCGGGCTCCGAAATCAACTGTTTACAGTCTTCTATACTACATACCGATGATTGAGCAAGCGAGAATTGATCAAGTTCTTGGTTGTTGAATAAATTTTTTTTTTATAATTTATTTATGTTTCATAATAAGGAACTCCTTAGAAAGCTAATGCTGTTCTTTTTTGAAATTTGGCGCGAAAATAAACTTTTTAGAAACAAAAAAGCTAGGTTCCTTCTAGTATTCTTTGAATACAGAGAAATCCGGGCCTTGAGTGTTAGATAAATACAATTTTGGACCCAATAAACCCATAAGTACTCGTAGATCGAAAGACAAATAGGAAAACTACGTGTTAGGGAGATTCTGCGCCTTCTCATGGAATGGTACACAAGTGGATTAGTGAATTTCGTTGTGGACGTACTACCACCAGTAACGTCAAGCGCCCAGGAAGGCCCATTGACGTCACCATTGAGGGTTTAGTTAATAAAATCTATGATATTGTTTTGGCAGACCGTCGAGTGAAGATACGCGAGATAGCTGATGTTGTACACATCTCGACTGAATGAGTTTTTATATTTTGCATTATTTTTTGGGTATCAAAAAGCTTTCTGCAAGACAGGTGTCGCGCTTACCGACAGTCGACCAAAAGCGAAACGCGTAACTAATTCTGAGGAATGCTTAGCGTGTATAACCGCAATCAGAGTGACTGTTTGCGTCGGCACGTCATAGTTGACCACAGACTAAAGTTGGTCTGTGTAGTTGACACAACGTGGATGCATCCTTATACACCAGAGACTAAGCAACAGTCAAAGCAATGGACTTCTACCGGGGAACATGCGCCAAAGAAGGTAAGGCTGTTTGTTCGGCTGGTAAGGTGATGGCTACAGTCTTTTGGGACAGTCAAGCATTTATTTACATTGATTTTTTGGAGAAAGGCAACACAATAATGGGAGCTTACTATGTTGCATTGTTAGGCCAATTCAATGGATAGTTTTTTGTTTTGAAGAAAAAAATTATATTTCATCAAGATAATGCTCCAGCACACTCGTCAAAAATTGTCGAATTACGATACGAATTGTTGCCGCACCCTCCGTATTTGCTACATTTAACCCCTTGTGACTTATCCTCTTCCTAAACATGAAGAAATGGTTTGTCAGGAAAATATTTTCAATAAATGAGGAGGTGATAGCTGAAACTAAGGCCAATTTATCAAGGTTTGACAAAAATATTTCCTTGATGGGTTGCAGAGGTTGGAACATCGCTGGATTAAGTGTATGGGGGGTGCGATGTCAGACAACCCCCTCGTGTGCCTGATGGCTACTTGTCCCCCTGGATACGTCTGGGGGGAACGGTAGTCGTTGGGCCGGTGCACCCTGGGCATCGGTCAACAACTTCCCTTTAAGGGTTCTTGTTGACCGATGGCTAATAGTCTGACGGGGTGGGCTCCTCCGCGTGTCCCTCTGGTTTAGCAGAGGGCACTGCGGATGGAGCAGGAGACGCTCCCCTCCTAGCGGGGGAGTAAGGGTGGGCTCGGTGTGCACTCGCACTGCCGCCGAGCAGGCCTGGGAAGGAGGTTAGGGGGAACCTCCTACCCCTTGCCACCGCCGGGCTCGTAATCCGGGACCGCGGCTTTCAGCTGCAGTCCGGGACCGAGGGTCTTGGCTTAACCGCCCGGACCGCGAGGAAGGAAAACCTCTATAAAAAACCAGCCCAAGTTTCGGCTCCGAGGCCCGCCTCGGCGCCGAAATGCCCTCGTCGTCCCACTCCCGAAAATTCGATCTCGGGAGTGGAACGACGAGGGATGGTGGAGGGCGAATTCCACCACAGCGGGCTGCGGCGAGGAAGCGGCGCTCCCTGAGGAATGCCCATCTGGGCAGGGGGCGCCGTGAAATCGTCTGCAGCACGTGGGCGACCTCTCCTTGACGACTGCAGCTAAGGCGGGGGGCTTAGCTGCAGTCGTCAAGGCTAACTCTGTGCGGGGGGGGGGAGACGGCGGGCGGGTCGGAGGGGCGGTGTCAGCCAGCTGCCTCTACGGGCCTCCCGCTGTTGCAGGCCGCTTTGGTAAGGGACGACCTCTCTGTTGAGAGGTCGTAGCCGTGCGGGACGGCCACTCTTTGCCGCCCGCAGCCAGGTTTGAGCTGCGGACGCCAAGGAGGGGCCGTGGAAAGCGGTCCTCTCTCTCTGCGAGGCGTGGAAACCTCTGCGAGGTCGGTCACTCGCAGAGGCCTCGCGGAGCGAGGGGAAATTCAGCCGCACGGGGGGCACGGAGGAGAGCTTATCTTTACTGATAGGCGATCCTCTGCCCCCCCTACCCTGCGGGGCCGTGGGTGGCGATCCGGGGGGATCACCGCCCACACATAGGCCCCGCGAGAAGGCGCGCGCGGTGTTTTCCGCGCGCCTTCTAGAGGTGGCTGGACCAGGCGATTCCTCCCTGCTCCAGCCCAGAGGTGGGCCTGCCGCCGCTTTTGCCCTGGCGGCGGGCACCGCGCTGGCGTGGCTGCGGACGAATACCAGATGGTACCCGTGGCCACGCCGTCAACGGCGCGCGCGAGGGAACACCCAGGAGTTTTTAGTCGGTAGGCCGGCACCTTCTGTGCCGGAGTCCGACATAATCCGCCCCCCTCCCCCGAGGAGGGCGGATAAGCATGAGCGTTTCTCCTGGTAAAAAAAAAAAAAAAAAAAGTGTATGGAGGTGAAATGAGATTATGTAAGAAAATAAAATAAAAAATGTCGGAAAAAAATCTGTCTTCTTCCCAAAGTCATGGACTTATCAAACCACCCTCGTATATTTATGTATATTTCCGAATTAATTAGACACTAAAATTGTATTGACACCGAAAAAGAAATATTTACTCCAAAATTAGAAACTCTCTTGACATCATAATTATTCTACTCCACCAAAACGATTTAAACCCAGTCGTTACTAAAAAAAAATATTGGAAGTCTGGTACAAAATTTATTCAACATAATAAACGAGAGCCTTCATTTTAACATAGTAGCAAAAAAATTCTATCACGTATTTCTACTGAAAAAAACCGTGTTTATCCTGCACAGGTGGAGGAAGAAACAGGTAGGTTACTATAGGGTTATCTGAAGTTCGACGAGCTTTATCCAACATATAACAATCTGAAAGTGAACGTAAGTAAAACACAATAAATTCAGTTTATTTACTAACAAAAGCGGGAAAAAATTTTATCTTAACTTATCATATAATAATCAGATATTGACGGAAGCAAACGACACATCATTTTTAGGTAGTAATTGACGATAAATTATCTTGGAAATTTCAAAATAAATCGCTTTGCATAAGCGCTCTGGCGGCTTACAAAAGTAGCCAGTACGGAAACAGCATTGAGGGCCCCATGGTTATGTGACGTCCAATCTAAGATATGGTATTTAAGATCAATAGGGCCGTCATAGCACAAAAACAATGCATCCATGGTAATTGTGATGTACATCCTGCAGATTATTATTTAAATGATTAAAGCTGTTAACCATTCCTTCAATATACTGGATGAGTTTTTACCGTAAGGAAAAAAATAGGGCATATTAGGTAAGTAAAATAGAAGTTATTGACATTGGTAGTTTTTTATTTGAAAAACGAAATGCGGTTAACGGGATTTCTAGGGTTCCTATCACGAAATTTATTTGACACTCATATTTTCTCCAAGTTTTATTATTTATTTACTTTAATTATGTAATTATGTGTAAATAGGCTACAAATTCCACCGTCAAATGACACAATTAACGCTTTATTCGATGATACCTCTGACAAACAAAAATAAACTAACTATGCCAATACCTTCTATTTCATTTACTTAATATGCCCTATTTTTTCCTTACGGTAAAAAACTCATCCAGTATATTTATGAGCTTGTGAAAACGAATTGCAAGTTATTTAAGAAAAATAAGTAGTAAGTGACCTTTCGCATATAACTGTCACTTCGCAAACTAATAATTTATTTAATAATATTGCAAAAGCAGTTTATGGTGTTTAAAGTTAATAGAAATAAGTCATTACTAGCCGGACTCATCATACTATGGAGAGGAGTAGAAAGACTCTCTGTTATTAATAAACAAACGGTTTTGTTTACCAACAATAATCAGCAGTTCGGTGTGTCAGTTGCTTTGACAAGTCGCCCGTGGTGGTATCCAAGACGACCGGCAGGATTTTCGCTATGGAAACGATGGATTGTCAGCAATTTTTAGCTGAGAAATAACTGCGCGCGCATCATCATTTTGTTGTCGTGTCAAAAATGATGGAGATTGACAATTTTTATTGTGATTTTTTCTGTTGTGTTTTTAGTTGTTGTTTATTTTAAGCTTTTTTAATATTATATATCGTAGCTTTTTTGATGTCCTCATCAAGGACTGGTTCTCAGGATGTGCTGCGGGAGTGCTCCATTTGTGCCGACAGCAAATTATATAAGGGCCATCGCGGCCTTTCTATCCATAAAAGCAGAGTTCATATTCCACGTATAGATCCGATTCCGTCAAAAACAGCCGATAAAGTTGCTTGTTGCTCTACCTCTGCAGTAGGAGCATCCTCCAGCATCACATCCTTGTCGAGAAAGCTCTCTCACCTGAAATCTTGTACTAAAGTTCCGAAGAGGATTCCAAAAGGAGCGCGTGCGACCGTTGCCCGTAGCCTGGCTGAGTGCATATCAAAGGTATATTCTGCAAATTCTCGGGATGTTTGGGAAGAATTATTTACATTTGTTTTTAGGAACCTTCATATTCCGACAGTCAAAACTGATCGAAACTTAACTTCTATTATTAAAAACAATATTCTACACCCACACCTTCCTTGTGACGATTCTCTTACTTTAAATAATTCCAGTAGTACCAAACAAAAAATCAGAATTATTGAAAATAAAATTTCAGATGGCAATATCAAAGGTGCTGCGAAACTTCTTTTCTCCAATGATACCTTAGCTATGCACTCCCCTGAGGTACTGGCAGCTCTCGGCGATAAACACCCCGTCCCTTCTACATCAACAATACTCCCCGACCCACCTAGTAATTCGCTTCAGCCATTGCAAATATCTGCTGAAGCCCTTTTGGCTGGAATCCACTCATTTCCCAATGGCTCAGCGGGTGGTTTAGACGGCATTAGTCCACAGCATCTGAAAGACTTAACCGGGCCTCGTGTGGGTGACGCTGGAGTCGCTTTGGTTAAGGAATTGACTTGCTTAATAAATTTTATGCTTGCAGGGAAAGTATGTGCTGAGGTCACCCCAATTTTATATGGTGCAAATCTGGTCGCCCTTAAGAAAAAAGACGGGGGTATTCGGCCCATCGCCGTGGGCAGTACTTTACGTCGTTTGGCTTCAAAGCTGTGCTGTCGGGAATTCAACACGCGATTGTCGGAAAATTTCAACCCGAAACAGCTAGGCTTTGGCGTCAGAGGCGGCTGTGAGGCTGCTGTACACTCAGCCAGGACCTATTTGGCCAATCAAAATTATGATGTGTTTATTAAAATTGACGTCAAAAATGCTTTCAATTCGGTTGACAGGGGTACCCTCCTAAGAGAAATTCTAAAAGAAATACCAGAAATTTATAAATATTTGTGGCAATGTTATGGTACACCTTCAAAATTGATGTTTGGCGATAATGAAATTTCATCCTGCGTAGGCTGCCAACAAGGGGATCCGCTTGGGCCCGCTATTTTCAGTTTAGCCATCAATCCTATTATTTCCAGTTTAACTTCATCTTTTAACCTTTGGTATTTAGATGATGGTTCTCTTGCAGGCAAAGCTTCAAGTGTTCTCAGCGACCTTGAAAACATAATTCGTCGTTTTTCGGAAATAGGTTTGACATAAAATTTTAATAAGTGTGAGATCTATATTTCCGATTCAATTTACTCTCAGGATAAATCAGATATAATCAACCGTTTCAATATCCTTACTCCTAATATTTCAGTTCTCACACGTGACACGCTCACTTTGCTGGGAGCACCTATTTTTGATGACGCTGTTCCCTCCGTCCTAAATTCAAAATTAAATAATTTTCACAACACTTCGAAACTTCTTTTTGAAATAAAACCCCATATGGCAATATTTGTTCTTCGTTTATGTCTCTTTTCTTCTAAATTCTTGTACTTGATCCGCTGTAGCCCCGTTTGGAAATTTAATGATATAATGCTTGACATTGATTGTGTTTTGAAGGAATCAGTATGCAAAATTTTAAATGTACAGTTAACTTCGTCGTCATGGGCCCAGGCGGTTCTTCCTGTAAAATACGGAGGTTTGGGCATTCGAACAATTTCAGAGTTGGCACTACCGGGCTTTATCTCCTCCATCCACAGCACTTCTACCCTCATCAGCAAGATTCTCAACGTTTCTAATCTTGCTGACTTGCGGGTGTCGGGCTTGCTGGAGGCGGAGTCAGCTTGGTGTGTTGCTAATCCTCATGGGAGTATGCCTATTGAAAAGGGTTTTCAGAGTGCTTGGGATTCAGTTTCTATTAAGTCTAAGCATTCTGCCCTAATCCAGCATTGTCCAAACCCCTCGGAAATTGCTAGATTGTTGGCAGTCTCCGAGAAGGAATCCGGGCATTGGTTGCACGCGTTACCTTCTGTCAATTTAGGGACGGTATTGGACCCCAGTTCACTACGTATTGCTGTTTGCCTTAGGCTCGGGGCCAATGTTTGTTCAACGCATCGTTGCATTTGTGGCCAGCAAGTGGACAATCTTGGTCGTCATGGCCTTTCGTGCTCCAGAAGTGCCGGTCGTGTATTTAGGCACTGTACCCTCAATGACCTCATTCGTCGGTCTCTTGCTTCTGCCTCAGTTCCCTCAACACTGGAACCCTCGGGAATGTCATCTGTGGATGGCAAGAGACCTGACGGTTGCACTCTGGTGCCTTGGCGACTCGGCCGCTCTCTGGTATGGGATGCCACATGTGTTGACACCTTGGCCCCGTCTTACGTGCAGAGCTCTGCCCGCAAGCCTGGTGCTGCTGCCGATCTTGCCCAGATAGCAAAGTGCCGCAAATACGCATTTCTATCTGCTAATTATGAGTTTGCGGCACTTGCCTTCGAGACTCTGGGCCCCTGGTCTTCAGACACCAAAAAATTCGTAAAGGCGGTGTCTGATAAGCTAATTGCGGCATCAGGTGATATAAGGGCGGGCTCTTTTTTCGCTCAAAGATTAAGCCTAGCTATTCAGCGGGGCAATGCAGCCAGTGTGTTGGGGACAATGTCCCAGGTGGGAGAGCTGGACGCGATACATTTTTTGTAATTATGTAAATATTATGTTATTTCTATTGTAAACTATTTGAAATTTACTCGTTTATACATATCAATTCATTTTAGTAAAATATATATAATAAAACAAATTAATTTTAAACCTAGAAAAATAATGACGTTACAGGCTTTATTACGAGGTATTCTGAAAGATTAGTATTCCCGTCCCGTCCCGTCTCGCCTCGCCTCCCCACGACCTGTCCTATCCTGCCCCCCTGTCCTGTCCTATCATCTCCTCTTCTCCCTTCTCCTCTCCACTCCACTCCTCTTCTCTCTCTAGGACTAACGTGTCGAAATATTGTCAGTTACTCTGACAATTGTTTTTGAATTTCTTTCATCGAGACCTTTGAGACCGAGACATTTGAAAGCCAACTCGGTGGAGTGCTGGAATAATTTTTTGTCTAGTGTGACAAAATAGCAGCTAACGTCCGCCTGCAAAATATGATACTCCTGAATCTAACTACACCTCATTTGTAAAAATCGGCTGACGCGTTTAGATTATAAATATACATACGCATTGAATATATAACCCTTCTTTTGGCTTCACCGTAGGATGATGAGTTAGGTACAAGTGAGTGTCCATAGATGTTTTTGATTTAAACTTTTACGATACACACAGGCAGACGGGTTGGTTCAAATCTTTTGCGAGCTGGAACCACACATTTATTATTTGGGTAGCCTTCGTGATACCCAGAAAGCGACAGGAAAGTTAGTTAGTCTTACATAGCTTTGAACTTCGTGGTAGGTAAATAGAAAAGACCAATTCTTTCCTGTAGGTGATTAGTTAATCACGAAGAAACAATGTTGCGTATCATCGATAACTAACAAGCTATCTTTCAATATAACTGGAATTTGAAATACCTACTGAAAAAAAATGATCGTGTTACGCTAGAAACACATTGACCTAGAAGGTGACAGAGTTTTGCCCATGAACCGGGAAGTGCTTTCAAGGTTAAATTGGCGCATGCGTCTTTCTCAACCCCTGACGGTCGGGGTGACTTTGAAAAGACGAACGTCTGTTTGTTGTGCTGTAGTGGGCCCCGAAAACAGTACTTACAATATTGTAGGTAAATGTCACACAACCAGTTGTTAATGTATAATTTTGTGCAGTGAATGAAATTGTTGTTACGCGCTTAAATAAAAGTATAAGAAAAAATGTATGTTATCGATTTACTTAATTAAATAAATAGCAAATTGTATATTTTTATTACCTACATATTAAAATAATAAAATATTAGCGCTCTAAAGGATTATAAGATATAGTATTAGGTATTTGAAGTAGGGGTTTATTCCTTTCGATGTACGACTGAACAAGGCTACTGCGTACAGATACTTCCCTTCGAAGCCTACTACACAGATTTCCATCTCGAAACTCGGTTATCCACCACACGCCGCGGAATATAGTACCGCTTTATGAGATATGTGATAGTATAAAACATTTAGTTGAGATTACTACATCATAATTACCTAGAGCAAAATGGTGTTGAGGTTGTGTAAAAATAAAACCGAATTAAAATAATTTCGGAATTCTTGAAATCAACAATTACTTAAATTATAATAAAACAGTGATGAGCTGCTCAGTGTTGGTTGAAGCTACAAGTTCTTCAAACATCGAAGACGATCTTTATACGTGAGTATCTTAAATAAGTATATTTTAATAAAAATTTGTAAACAGTAAAATCACTGAAAAAAAAATATTACGTTTAATCTTATCAAAGTAAATACCTACTTAAGTTCATACATAATTATATAGTTTCAAGTTATACAATTGAAACGTTTGACTTTGACATAGGTAATGGACTAAATGTAAAATCGATATAAGCACGTCAGCTGGGCTTTTTCATGGCCTTCATAGCGTCCTTGTCAGATGTTAACTTATCTACGTTTTTATTACTTAGGTATACTGCACTGTATCAAAGTTGGTATCTATTCCTAGGTACTACTTGAATATTAACTGCAATGTTTAATTCGTGCAATGGTAGATACATTTATATATTCATAAATAAATAATAATAATCAAGATAAAAACGTGTTCCAGTCTGCTTCCGTAGTTTTGTATTCCCTTTTAATTGTTTACATTAATTTCTTTTTTATTATATCAGGTATCTTAAGAAATGTTTGTTTAGGTATTAAATTATTTCATGGATTGGAGATTTAATGCACATATTCCAACGAACTGGGTAATCTAAATCCATCTAAATAGTAAATATATAATGATGATAGATATTTCAACAGGTACTTATAAACTTTATAAGAAAAGACAATGTGTACCTTATTAAATAGATTTTTTAAGAGTGTTTGCTCTAACGTTGGGCTATGCAAATCGCAATATATCAACAATGTTTGTTATTAACCCCCGATGAAAAACGACGGGTCGTTGTGTTTGACGGCATTGTGTGTGCGTGTATAATTATGTGTGTCC
This sequence comes from Oegoconia quadripuncta, assembly GCA_949316235.1. NCBI lineage: Eukaryota > Metazoa > Arthropoda > Insecta > Lepidoptera > Autostichidae > Oegoconia > Oegoconia quadripuncta. The sequence goes on from OX438742.1 coordinate 28,880,839, forward strand.
AGTCTTTGTCAGGATGTATCTCAATAATGAGTGCGTTTTTCTAATTTAAGATTATAGTGTTTGCTGACAGTCGACCAAAAGCGAATTCGAAGCAATGTTTAGCATTTTATTTTTTGTCTCGACATGTGATGGTTTATAAAATTTCATTATAACTGAGAGGTGAAGCAACAGTCGAATCAGTGAATCTCTATCGGGAAACGTCCCCCAAAGAAAGTGCCGATTGGTAATTTGTTGGGTACTGTCTTTTGGGACAACAAAGAGGTCATTTCGATTATTGGGAGAAAAGGCTCATAAAGCTGCTTTGTTAAATAACTCCAATGCTGGGATAATGAAATACTTTTTTACACTCTACAAGAGTTCATGGTCAATAAAGATAAAATCGACTAATGTTATTGAATATATGTATACTGGTAGTGACAATAATATAATTTTAATTCCTAAATTCTTTAATTAAATTTTGGTATTTTTTAATAATTAATTATGATGACGCAATAGCCGTTATTAAAGTATGTAGATTCGTGAAGTGGGCACTATTTGTCCTTGTAGTATTGCACACCTTATTTCACGTAAACTACGGAGGAATCTTAGAAAATCTCATATGACCACTGTAATTTAATAGTTATGCAATAAATAAATTGAATTGAAAAAAGGATCGAATAGTAAAGAAAAAAATATGATTCATCATTATGCTCGGACCACTCGTCTGCATTGCAACAGCCAAACTCGTCGAATTACGGTACGAAATACTACCGTTCGCCCCCTGTTCCCCATATTTTGCTCCCTATGATTTTTTCCTATTTCCAAATACGAAGGACTTGGCGGGCAAAGTAAAAAATGGCGAAGTATAGCTGAAAGCTTCAGCCTGAATCAGTGTAGTGCAGGGTTCGACAAAAAGACTTTTATGAAGGGTTTGATAAAGCTTGATCATTGTTCGAAGTGAAAAAAGAAAACAATAGTTGAATGGAGATTAAGGAGCCTAAAAATGTTATCATGAAACCGCTCTCGTAGCTATCTACTGGTCATCAAAAGGAACATTACAACATTTCTCTTCATTCCACATCTTTCACAAATATTATAGCTACTTGTGGGGATTTTAACACAAACAATGTACCAAATACCATTGATATATCGTGCCACAAACTAGATATTATTATTATTATATATCCAAATTTACTAGGCTCTTATGTGAAATTTCACACTTATACACTTATACACGAGTCTAGAACTGTTGAGCTGCTCATTGCTACGTTGCCCAGACCAAATAAAGTGCAATCCTTGCCTTGGATATTATAACTCGATTGCTCGAATACTCTATTTACCAAGCTTGTATTTACTATGAAGCCGGGGAAAAGTCAATAGCAAGCATTGACTTCCAATTACCTAAATTCGACGTCCATTTGGATCGACTCCACCTCGTGACCCTGCCTTCGAAACCAACAGTTGTGGGTTTAATTGAATACAAATACTCTTTATTGCAAAAATTCCTCTAGGGGTAAATATTTGAGTGATGAATATTTAGTCCCGCGTCATGGATGTTTTTATAAATACTTATAAATGTGTATATCAGTTGACTAGTACACAGGTTTAAAACTAATTATTATTTATTTATAATCTCATTTACAAAATATGTATAACATTATAACCATCATATTAGATTCATATAGGTCTAATGTATTTGCAAAGTCAACACGAAATTAGAAAGGATGGCTCTAGTAAACAACAAACCATGGGACGTTATTAAATCCATCTCAGAAGAACTTATACAGGGTAGAAAAAACACCGATCAAGTGCGAGTGGGTCTCACTCAGATATGGTTCCGTATGTAGCCATTTTAATTATTTACCAGGTTTGTTCGCCCGACTTCGTCAGTGTGAAATTAATATTAGTGTGGATATAGCGGAATAAAGCCCAATAAAGATAGACCCTAACAACTAAACTAGTGCTAAGTCAAAAGCATGTTTCCCTTCCGGTGCAATATTCTAACAAAAGCCTTAAACTTCAAAAATATTTTTTTTTGTAAATGTTATTACTAATTTCTCGCACTACTTAGTACTTACATATATAGTATTTATCGTTAGTGTGTTGAATATTTCCTATTATTGAATTTCGAGTCTTAAAGTGTTGTCGTTTTTGAATTTATTATGAAAGCCACCAAGGTTAATATATGTGATCGAAATAAAATAAGTAAAACAATGTCATATCTACTTAAGGAGCCCTAAAAAAATATATGTAATTTTTGCCCTCTCTATTACGTACAGAAACCACTTCAAAATTATGGTTTAAATTATTAAAACAATACTCAGTTATTGGTCGAAATATTACATAAACGGAACGTTTTAACTTTCTATATCTTCATATTTCGGAGCTAGATGCCTCTAACAGAGAGACAGATTAGTCTCTGTAATAAAGCTATACATCTGGATGACCCTTCGGGCACAAACCGTAAAAAAGCCTGTCGGTGGAGGGAAAATATTTTATACTATAGCAAAATATACCCAACGGAAACATTCTTTATTTTTAAACTTAAGTAAAGCTACCTCAACCAGAATGCTCTTGTCGACGTAAATAGTGCTATCTCTAAGGTGGGGGAATATAGTTTATACCAAATAACGCGCTTCTTAATGAAAAAAGAATTCTCACTACCTAATCCTAAAAGCAGAAAATAACGAGTACCGTTTTAGTAAAATAATGATGAGTTGGAGCTTATAAAATCTATTTTTTATTCTTTGGTATTACGTTGGATTAAGGACTTCAAACGGCTACGAGCAACTTTAATAGAGCCGTTATGCCTTTTTATTTATTTATTACAAAAGGTTCAGTTAAGTAGGTCATTAATCTTGAATAATCTGATTGCAACCCGTCAAAGAGCATTTCCTGGTGCTTTAATCTGTGCTCCTTTCTTATCTTCTCTCTATACCTTGGCACAATCCTGTTGTCGCTTATTATTATTATTTTATATATCAATAAATATTTATTTAGTACACCTATATATTTACGTTTGTATTTTGTTGCTATTTTATAGTATTATGTTTAAGTTGGTATATTTGTATATTGATATGATTATGATTGATATGATTAAATGAGTAAATATATGAAATTTATTCACGTAGTTTGTATCTGTATCCTTATTTAATACCGCACAACCTACCTATTTCAAATGTACTGTCCTTATACCCAAAGGTTGCATGGAAGAGATCGCTTTTAGTGATAAGGTCGCCAAATTTCTATTCTTACCACTTTTCTGAAACTGTAATTTCTTTTCTGTTGTGCAATAAAGTATATTTGTACTGTATTGTATTGTAATCTGACAACACATTTCGTAAACATCATTATTTTGGATTTAAGATTATCCTTATTAAAAAGAATTCAAATATGTACACCATCGTTTTTCGTATTTGCCACATCTGAATTTGTTAATATAACTGAGACCCCGCCGCCACCGCGCGCCCGCTGGCTCGACGTATCGACAGGCACATAATACATAAACGATTTTTGTCAATTTAGTTTACAATTCAAATTTGTCGGTTTGGTCCCCAGCTTCTCACTGACATCGGACAAAAAAGGGGAACTCAACAATTCGTGGTCGTCCTTGAGAGTACAGACTTCCTGATAACCCAGTGCCCGTGTTTATATCTATTTTGCAAAACTTTACACAAAGTACACATTTAAAGCTATGAATTTAAATTGTATGAGTCTACTTGACTACCGTTTTAAAACGCATGTGATAAATAAAATTACTTTACATTAGATTATTAATATTAAATTGCACTATTCATAACTTGAAGAAGAATATTGAGAGGGTAAAACCGTGTAACCCTGAAATACCATATTTTATTTATGTTGGTATCTTTAGTTGTTTGTGAAACTTCAATTCACATTGAAATTATAGCTGATCCATTGAAATCTGTCAGTAGGGAGCAATTTGAAACTACATGAGATCGTGTTTGGTCTAAGGAACTAGTGATAGAGATTATAATGATGATGTGACGATTTTAGTGTTAATAAAAACTGCATTGAAAGATTTTCGAAAAACTTAAACGAGTCGAAAAAGCATGTTAATTTATTACTGATATTTATTACGCAGGATGTAAGAATTAAATGTTGAAATGGGCCCTGTGTCTTCAATTAAAAGAATTTTAAATGAAACAATTACTTTATTTATTTAAGTTTCCAAAATATCATTTTGCAAGCTCCAGCTGTCGAATATAAAAAACCATTTTTTTGGCGCTACAATACTACAGACAGATATAGCCTTCCAACTTATAACATCCCTCTTTTATTTTGAGGTTTAAAAAAAGATATTCGCTTAATAGGTATGGTTATCGCAAAGCCGCGAGTCTCGTAGCTTTTTCGCAGATTTTACTGACTCTCGAAATAGCGAGGTGCGGCGCGGCGCGGCGCCGCGTCCTGACCGTGCATTTTGTTCAAACGTAGCCCGGCCGCTAACCGGCTATTGCAGGCAGCTGCCATTTCAGTCTGAATTCAGCCGCGACGCCGCTTGGACGACTAGAGCCGCAGCGGGTCGTTCTGCCGTATCAAGCGAATGCTGTCATTGTGAATTAAACCTTAGAGTCGTATTACTAAAGTGATCTCAAGATTGAGCTAGACTCTCACTCATTACTATTTTTTTGATACTATTTAAACAAACGATAATATGTAAAGGTCATCTTAAATTCATCTCAATCTTGATATGGTTTTATTATTACGATGCTAAATGCATCAAATAAGTCCTCTAAAAAAGTTATTTATTTAACTTATCGAAAAATTAAATATTATGCATGTGAAAATATAAAAATCTTAGTCAAAGTATGTTAAAAAACGAAAAACTAAATTATCTGAGAAAAAACATTGATTATCTGCAACAATATTATATTATTTTACAAAATTTATGTCAGTCTGTATGGAGTTTCTACGAAAATTTTACTAATCTAACTACATGTCATGAGTTGTTCGATTACTCATAAATAGTAGAGTCAACTTAGTTGTGATAATATTTCTCAACTTCAATGCAAGTACTATTTTTGCGAATACTTCTCAAAATTTCAACAAGTAGAGTATTATAAACCAATTTCATAATTCATTTTTCATTTCATATTTTTGGGGCTGCATTTTTTTGTTTTCACTACCTACGATTAATACTAAATATTACCGTGAGTTGTGAAAAATAAATAAATACTTACGATAACTTTACAGCTGTTAAAATAATCGAAAGTTTTCAGTGGTAATAGCTAGGCAATTTGCGGTATTTCTTTGTACATATTTTATAATATAAATAGACAAATAAAAATGTAAGTCTAAGTATGTTCAAAAAAGTAAAACTGAAATATTTGAGAAAAAACATTGATTATCTACAACAACATTATAATATTTTATAAAATTTATATCATTCTGTATGGAGTTTCTACGAAAATTTTACTAATCACATGTCATGAGTTGTTCGATTACTCATAAATAGTAGAGTCTACTTAGCTGTGATAATATTTCTCAACTTCGTTTTATGTAAGTACTATTTTTGCGAATACTTCTCAACATTTCAAAAATAGTAAGCAGGTAGGTACTTAGATAAAAAAAAGCAACTATGCTTAGTTTTCACATAGAGAACTATTAGTAACTAATTTTTTCACATAGATTTTTTGGTGGGATCTATTAATAGTCATAACCAGGGAAAAAGTGTAGGACTTTCCAAATTGCACGTTTCACAGAAATTTCAGATTTTAGTATGTCTTTTATAAACACCGCTAAAAATGCAGAGACAATTTCAATGACTTAAACTTTCGGAGATAGCATATCTGCCTACCTACATCCTCAGTTAATAAGTAGAGTATTATTAACCAATTTCAAAAGAAGGGTCTCTCATTTCGACAATTGCCTATAATTCCTTCTCCTAGTCAGACGAGGACGAATCCCAGCAGGTGTGGTTATTGAAGCTCGTTATACAAATAACAAGCTTCAATACCCATAATATTACCTAACATTCTAAAAGACGTCCAATCATAAAGTAATTGCGATGAATCTTTTATGTTCGAAAGACGTAGACGAGCCCATTTTATCTTATATGGATGTACCTACCTTAGATTATAAAACAAGGGAAATATGTCAAATCCGAGTGCACCATGTTTTATCGATATCTTCACAATGCTGTGTACGCAGATCAGAGATCCCACATAAATACACACTGCTTTAAAAGTGGCGACACTAGAATTGCATTTTAGTAGACTTTAAGACCTTTATTATTAAACCGATTTTAAAATCAAATTCGATATTAAATTGACACTTGAGATACTGTAGATAATATTTGTATATTCCGCCTTCACCCACACATTATAGCGCAGACTTTTTCAGGATGAAATTAGTCCGTATCTTTGTCCGGCTCCCATGCTACCTCTCGGCTACATTACAACATGATCGATTGGCAGTTTAAACGTGAAAGCCGCACGGACAGACTAAATTTCGCATTTATAATTTATAATATTAGTATGGATATAACTAGAATTTGGAAATTTAAAAATCCCCCGAGATGCAATGTAAAAGGCAACTATGTTAAAATCTAAACATCCTCGGCACGGCATAACGGCCATCTCTCAAACACACTGACATACAGAGGCAAACTTATGACAACCCAACACCCTCGCTCGTCATACAAAACTTAGTTTTAGTAACCATAGATCTCACAACACAAAAGCCAAGTACTGTAAAAAATTATATCAAAAACTTCAATCTCAACATTGAGTTCGCTTTTTATTATATTGGTCTGACAGTGCAAGCTCTACTGCGAGAAAAGCTTGTTCTGATGAATACGGTCATGCCGAGTATGTTTTTATTATTCAAATTTCGCTCGTACTTAATTTTCCGTTGTGCATAAACTGGGGCATGCATGTTCCAGATGATTCTTTTGTGGGCTTTCTATCCCATTTCAGTAATACATAGGCATTCGTGCAAACTCCAGGCAACTTAATTTTAAATATTATTCACCGACAAGCTTTGTAGAAAGCTTTTTTGTAGGTAGCCTAGATTTACTTACATTTAAGTTAGAACATTTTCCAACATGTATTTGATGATAATAATGGCTTACCCAAACGAAATCGCGTAACAGTTAGTATTGATATAAATTAATATAGTATGTCTAACGTATGTGTGTTTAGCTTTTTAAATAAATACTTATTAACACACACACTGTGTTAAATATCCACTCTTGATTTTATTTTTGTCTACAGGTTTAAAGAAGAGCCTTGTTCGCCTGCGTCTGGTAGCCCGACAGGTAAGTCTTTCTTCAAGCTCCTAGACTTGCTGAGGAGTCTACTATAGCGGATATTATTTTATTTTTTCGTTTCGTTCCTTATAATATTTTTTTCTTTGGGACTATATGGTTGGTGTAAGTGTCCGAAATATTTATTTACTAGATCTAATTTCTAAGCAATGACCAAGAACCTTACTATAAAAATATGTCAACTGTCATAGTGCATTATTTGAAGAGAATTGTTATATGTCAATAAATGTATACAGGGAGTCAGGAAAATTACAGCATTTATGGGTTGACTATATATCGTATCTATTATTAGTGAACAAAACTTAAATGTTTGAATTAGATATTATCCGAAGACTGATATAAGTAGGTTTATCACCATTCACAAATCCCACAACTTCCTATCACAACGTGTAATTAAAATAAGGCAAAACATCATACCTCAGCTGTTTCATCATCTTCTTGCCCTAGTCCCAATTTATTTGGGGTCGGCGCAGTAGGTACGTCTTTTTCTTCCAATCTCATCTATCAGCTGTAATCTCATCATTCACGCCCTTTTTGTTCATAGCACTCCTCACACAATCCATCCATCTTTTCCATGGTCTTCCTCTTCCTATACAACCATAGACATATTCATTACTCTGTTAGTAATATACGTTTTTTCCCTCCTCATAACATGCCCATACCAAGCCAAACGATTTCCGTTCAACTTTTATGTCAGAGGTACCACTTTTAAACTCCCTCTTATATACTCATTCCTTATTTGATCCATCCTCGTCACTCCACTCATCCATCTCAACATTCTCATCTCTGTTGCATGCAATTTTTTTTCATCCGTTTTCTTCATCCGATCCATTGGATTTATACCTGAGCTGTTTATATTGATAAATTAGTCTGACTATAATTTTTCATCCAAATATATTCGATTAAACGATGATTGGTTCTTCAATAGGTATTGACGAACAAGGTAATTTTCTCTCCAAGATACTCATCGAGGGCAGTAATGAGTTTGGAATTTGGAACACAAATATTGTTCCTTAGTGTCCGCGACTAAAGAGATCGAACGAAAATAATTGTATTAATTTATTTAAAAGTAGTAAAAGTAAAATAAGTCTCGCTATTCAACGCGGGAACGCCGCTTGCCTGTTAGGCACAATGCCGCCTCGAGGAGATGCGCTAGGCGCTATTTTTTACCTGTAAATTATTGTGTTTTTAAATGTTTGACATGTTCTAGATAAATAAGGAGCAATACATATTTATTTAAATACTATTACTATAAATAATATTACTATAAATATAAATTAGCACTAGATTTCCCACCTACCTAGTGAATGGGGCTATTGCGAACAGTTCACACAAGCTCGTCAGTGTTAACGCTACCCCTATACAGTACTCTTCTCGTACGCTTGCTTAATACGCTAAAAGTATATCGCCACATTGACCCCATTGATCGTGATCAACACCGGCAAGAGTCGGCGATTGGGGACATGGAGACAAACAATATAAATAGAGTGAAATATCGCGACATCACAGATCTGTAAAATGGCTGTCAAGCTGACCGATATCACATAAATAGATTATTCATAAACTGCAATCTAAAAGCATTTACCCCGCCTGATCTAGGTCAGCCTGGCTGTACTGAAATAAATATTAGCACAACCTATTTCTATTCTGAACGCAAGCTTCAAGAAGGTAAATTAATTGGGCGATCATTTATTAAAAACTGAATGCATTTGAATATTAAACTATTTAAATATGGATTTTCGATTACCTGAATACTGTACGATGAAATGTGCTTCTTCATAATGAAGATGATAAATGTTCTGGGAGAAGCTTATGTTCGACAGTGGGCTGCTATGGGCTGTTGATCTGATCTGTTTAGAAACAATATATTAAAAGACGGAAGTTTTTCAAATTCAATTTCAAAAAGTTTTATTTCGTAAGTTATAAGAATAATATTTGAATTCGGCATGACATACAATTATTGCTCATTCTCTAGCAGAACCCCAGAGAAGAACGAGAAAGAAACTCAGGGATTTCTCTTTAAAATAAGTATTTTTTCAATTTATGTATCGACAACGTAAAAAAAAAAGAAAATAATAGACTGGATATCGCCATGCGATTCATGTCCATGCATTTTTATCATCTCGATAGCTAGGTCGCGGGTCTGTTTCCCAGCTGATTACCTGTTTAGTGTTCGATTTACTTGCAGGTAACGCATTTTAAATGTCCTTCTAGTTTAGCTACTAGCATCTTATCTAAGTCTGCCGTACACAGCTACACTATGTTGTCTTCCAGTTGTTTGTGATAAGATAGCCAGATACGAACGGTTCCTTATGTGCAGGCTTTCACCTTTCCGCGTCATTTTCGCTTAGCATCAGGTGATATTGAGGTCTCCTCCGTATATAAAGAAATGATCTACTTTTACATTTTAAAAAACTAAGTAACATTTCTAAGATTTTTTGTATGTAAATTGAGCTTAACTTGGAGATTAACATTTAGACTTTAGTAACATATAGTAGGAATTATTGATGTCGAACTTGAATTGGTTGCTCTGTGGTTACATTAAGCATTAAGCTGCGTGGTTATTCAGGATTTGGTTACGTCTATAGGGGGAATTCCTCTCCACCATTATGGTTTCCCAGCACTAATAATTAGAAGGAAAAAGTTTCAATGGTGAAGTAGCGGAAATAAACTATAAACCTGTTTATAACCGAAACTAGAAACCTAGCAAAATGGTAGCCAATGTATTCCTAATGGCGGCGCTCTATATTTGGAAGATTATGAGAGTGTCGACAATTCTTTGAAAAAATTCTGTTTTTTGATGCGTCCAGCGGGCCGGGAGAAACGTTTCTTACTAAAATCATCTTGGGGCAATTACCAGCTGAAGGAATACAGCTCCTGCTATGTCTTCATCAGGAATAATAACACCCCCATTAGCCGTCGGTAAAAATGTACATAAGATGTTTAAAACCCTGATAGGTCTGAATAATAGTGAAACCCAGTGGACATATCCAGAAATAGAGCCTTACTCAGCTTGTTTTTCTCATTATATTTTAACGTTTTGCAGGGATTTGTTTTCCTTTGGCTACACTCCCATTTATAGAGATATAGAGAAAATTATTTTTTCATCCCCCCACCTCGGAAATAGTATTTTTGCTATTCGATATCTGAGCACAAAAGCCGTTTTTATCCGCTTGAGGTTAAAGTAAAGTTGAATTTAGAACACCGCGTGCACTAGGTGTGTGATTCCAAAACATCATTAAACCTATTTACTTCCATCTCCATGGTGCCGTATTTATCATACAACTTTTTAAAATTTGTTAAAAACTCAGACTCTGAACCTCCTTGGTGTACTTTTGATTTTAATTTGCTTTGCGCGCGCCATATTGTTTTGACATCGTAGGTATTATTATAAATAAGAAACTTGAAAACAATTAGTCATTTCCTCGCTGAGGGGGGATGAAAAGTTACGTGTTGCACTCGAGTGCAAAGATTTTTCACCTTGTGCTCTTTTGATTCCCTCGCTGACGCTCAGGCATCAAAGTTGAGCACGCAGTTAAAAAGCAACTTTGCGCTCTTGTATAACAAATAACTATTTCTTCATTAGGTACCTACGCTCCTTTTTCTTATTACTTGAACCCTACCTATTACCCTACCTACCCCACATACCCTATCGATCTTACAAACCCACAGAGAGCATGTGTCGAATACACTTTTAGTGATAAGCCCGCCTAATTGTGTTCTATTGTTTAATAAAAAAAATTGAATTTTTTTTTGCACAATGAAGAGAATTTGTATTGGATTTTTTTTACATTTGCGGTCGGTGGTTCAAAGTTTTTAGGTTAACCATCTAGGATATAAGTTTCATGCATTTGGCTGGTACTGGTTCTGTTTTTGGTACACATTTAAAATTCTACTTCCGCTAAAAACGGCTTAGTTTAACTTTGTTTAAAATAGATAAAAAATTGCACGTCTGCGGTACCAATAGTTTTTATTTTACAGGCTTTACTGAATAATTAGATTTACAGATTATCTCTGAGTTCTGAGGGAACATGCGAAGCTTATAGAAACTTAATAATTGGTATCTTGCTGATATGTCACAAATTTTGGTAGAGTTTTCACACAGATAGAAGCTGCAGAAGCTTTTGAAAAATTCTTTACCAACAGTCCAATTTCGACTATAAATTCGCTAAGTGCTAGAGTTGCTACTTAAACAAAATATGGGGATTTTTGACTCTCATTTTAAATTTCACCATATAAGTCCCGTAGACATTCTCTTAAGACAAAAAAAATACTGTAAAAATTATTAGTGCCATAATTGATTGTGTTACACCACACTAAGCTTGTATTTTTAATAAAAGTATGATGATGACATATTTCCTGATTTGATGAAACACAGTAAAGTCATATCTTTAGCCGTTACTACAACAGACTCCTCTAATTTTAGATCTATTATCAATACTACCGACTCTCAGTAAAATCTTTAAAAAAATTATAATGAATCAGTTATCGGCTTATTTTTATAGTGACGATTTTATGTCATATAAACAATTCGGTTTTATTAGGGGCCGCTCGACAATCGACGTGACAACATATTCTTGAGGCATGGGAAGATTCTCGGGATGCAATGGGAGTATTCTGCGACTTGTCCAAGTCAGTTGATTGCTTTCATCGTGTCATTCAACAGGCCGTGCTATTGACCTTCTCAATTCTTATGAGTGACAGAGTTGAGAGGGTTAATATCAGTGGCAACACATAGTCAAGATCCACAGTCTGCATGGGCGTCCCACAAGGTTCCATACTCGGGCCATTTATATTTTTTGGTCTATATATATGACTTGCCTAATCTTGTAAAGAATAATAAACATAAAATAGTATTGTTTGCAGATACGTCGGTGTTATGTAAAGTAAATAGACCAAAAGTAAGCCATGACGATGTGTACAATGCTACTTCTGAAATAGTAGAATGGTTTCGGCAAATAATTTGTTACTTAATGAGAAAAAAATGTCATGTCAGGGTGGTCGTCACCTCGTAGATTCTACTGTATTTTTGAGCATTACTTAGACGCCAAAATGCAATGGGTTCTTCATATCCATAAATTTGTAAAAAGGCTCGGTACTACAGCGCATGCAGTCAAAAAAAAATTGATAACTGTCAGAGGTAAATACTGCTAGGTTAGTTATTATGGTATCTTGCTGTGGGGAAATGCTGCTGATATAAATATGACTATTGTTTTGCAGAAACGAGCTGTTTTCGTCCGATTTACTAATTGAAACCTGCAGTGTCACTTAGAGATAATTTATTAACATTTATCATTATTAACATTTAGTATTCTAAACTCCTTTCACAGTACATTCTTGAATATTCAACACTTATCAAAAGAGATATTGCGTCATTTGAGAATAATAGTGATAAAAAAATGTCAATACAAGATATAAAGATAAACTTGCAGGTCACAAAAGTCACCCCCGCGAAGTCAGTAATTCATTCAAAGAGTGTACACGCTTTTTCAATAGGGTTCCTGTTGATATACAAAATCTTCCTTTCAATAAATTTAAACATACTGTAAAAAAGAAACTAATAAAGCATATTTTTTTAGTGGTAGTTACTCCCATAGAAATAATTGTTCGTATTAGTATAAAATTAAACTTAGGTAAATTTAAAAACAAAAATTGTAACATCATGATCGTAAAAACTTAATTTAACCGTTTAAAAGTTTGTTTACCACAAATTATTCATTTTATGTGATTTAGCAAAAATACTGTGTTCATTTTCAGTTGTCTATGCGTACAAAGTCGTTGGCCACAGCTAGTGGATATATAAGTACCTACTTGAAGACTTTCCTATCTGCAATTCAAACTTCTTTTACTTTATTGCTTTGTGAATTGTTTGCTAAGAGCAAGAACGAGGGCTCTGAACGTTCACTTCCTCCGCGAATGTCGATCCTCGTTTTTTACGCAACATCGGTGCATCCAAGCTCACAAACTAGTAGGTACTTAACTATTTGTAAATATCGCAACCAGGTTCCTATCGACTATTTACCGGACACCATGTACATTGAGGGATGAAAATATATATTTTCCCGAACATCTGCGGGTCGTTGGAAGGTTTCTAAAAATGAGGTTTCCTTAATTGTAATTTAGGTTGTATATTTGTTAAAAGAGCGTCGGTGGCTGAGCGGTTAAGATGCGATCTCCCAATTTAGGAGGTCCGGGTTCTATTCTCAGACAGGCCATGTACCAATGAGTTATTGTCCATCCGAGTTAGATACTACGATTAACTCGTTCTAGAAGTTCGGAGTCTCTAATCGGATCTCCTGTCCAAGGCAGATGTACTCGTCCATAACTTCGAGAATGGAGAACAGTGCATGGTACAGTATCCGGACTATGCGAGGACTGCTTTTAAACGGTGACGGAAAACAACGTCATGAAACCTGCATGCCTGAGAAATAAAAATTAAAAGGCATGTGAAGTCCTCAACCCGCACTGGTCCAGCGTGCGGTGGACTACGGACCGTACTCTCTCATATATACGAGGGAAGGCCTATATCCCTGCAGTGGTATGTTTACGGGCTGATGATGATGATGATTTGTTGAAATGTGAGATCCGGAAGTCGTTAACGATGTGTAGGGACAATCTAACTTTTCAACCATCAATAAACCTGAAAAATATAAACCTTATAGCACCTGTTATGACTTAAACGAAAGTTATTAATGCCTGCGAAACCAAAGATTGCGAGTTCAAAGCCCGGGAGAATAAATATTTGATGAATCCAAGCATTTATTTCATAGTCATAGATGTTTATATAAATATTTATGTATGTTTATCCTTTATCTATTATTACTCATTGTACAATCTTTGCTTTGTTTGGGACTAGTCGGTGTAAGTATCCAAAATATTTATGTATTTATTTATAAAAACACATTAATAACTTTTGATACCTATAAATGATAACAATAATATAATAATAATAATGATATGTATAATAACTTTGGTGTATACATATATATCTGCTATTTTGGGTTTACTGACCGCAAATAAGTTTATCATAATACCTTTTCAGAATGATATTTTCAAAAACACATATTATTTTTGCGGTCGGTTGTCGGTTTTGCTTAGGTGATGAGTACACGAATAAATAAATAAATAAACAAGTATAAGGTATTGATTAACCACAAAGTTAATTTTTGCTGCCACCAAGGAATGGGCGACTTTTAAATCATCCCATTGAACTCATTCAGAAAACAATAGGCATATTTGGGCTCAATTGTAGAGGATTTATCTTTCACAAATAATCCGGTTTATGGATTCAAAACGCAACTTCATCCATTGAACCATTCCGAACTGATTTTTGTTCAATAATCGCTCTTTTTATGCAGCTAAAGTTACTCTAAAAATAAAATATTAATATATTATGAAACAATAAATTTATAACCGTTTATATTTTTATGTTTGACTCAGGATAAACAAATCCAGGCATATTTTTTTTTGACCCTGAGTCCAATGAAGTCTGTCTATTTTGAATGAGTCCAAAAAGAGAAGGAGAAGAAAAAATATTTAGTATACTCAAAATAAAAGTATACAAAGAAACAAATAATTTAGGAGTAAAATTGTTTCTCTGTATACTTATTTCTTTTATTTCTTGGAGCGATCCTTTCCTGGCCACAGTGGCAAAGGAAAAATATAAAACATCATCATAATATAAATACTAGCATTAATGTAACTAATCTAACTAATTATTAATAAATCTAACTATGTAACTAATGTTAAAGGAACGAAAGTTGTGATGTTTGATTGTTGCTCAATCACAGCGAAATGGATAAACTGATTTAGATGTACATAGGTAGAATATGCTATAAAATAAAATATGCGTATACTTTGCGGAACGTATGAACGGATGTGGATGAAATTGGATAGGCAGGTAGAATATACCCTGTAATAGGACACATGATACTTATAATCCCAATAAAATGACTTCCCGCGGAATAAACAAATAAAGCATATAAATCGATTCTAATCTACAGTTATAATATGTATACCGAATGAGTTTTTTACCGTAAGGAAAAAAATGGGGCATATTAGGTAAGTGAAGTGGTTTACACAGCGGAAGCACGTCCTCTCTCTAAAAGTGCACCTCAGTAATATTCGAGGCCTGCACTCAAATCTCGACCCAGTCCACCACCATCTTGAGACTGAAAAACCGCATTTGCTTTTCCTCACCGAGACGCAGATCAGGTGTCCGACAGACGCGGCATACCTCCACTACCCAGGGTACTCCCTGGAGCACAATTTTAAACCACACGCTGGAATCTGTGTGTATGCTCGCGATGACATCTGCTGTCGGCGTCTCCGTAATCTTGAGGATCCCAGGTTCTCAGTCTTATGGATACTTGTGGATACCGGAATAGAGAAGATTCTCTATGCTGGTATCTACAGATCGCACAGTGGTGATCAGGAGACAACCAGACTTATTGAATACCTTACCGCAACATCCGATACCATACAGCAGCGATATCCCACTGCGCAAATGGTTTTCTTGGGGGACT
This sequence comes from Oegoconia quadripuncta, assembly GCA_949316235.1. Classification (NCBI taxonomy): domain Eukaryota; kingdom Metazoa; phylum Arthropoda; class Insecta; order Lepidoptera; family Autostichidae; genus Oegoconia; species Oegoconia quadripuncta. The sequence continues at coordinate 28,896,631 of OX438742.1, forward strand.
TTAATGCACACCACCAGGAGTGGTTGTTCCCTTTCAAGAAGACCGACCACGCTGGGAATGAACTTTATAAGATGGCAGTGTCACAAAATCTTACCCAGCTGGTAGATCAACCTACGCGCATACCTGATGTTGCCGGTCATACACCCAACTGCTTAGATCTTCTGCTGACAACTGATCCCGACAGATATACGGTCTCAGTTTCATCCCCACTGGGGACATCCGATCACTGTCTGGTGAAATCTGTATCAAACTACTCTCCTCCCGATCCTAGTCCTAAAGGTAGCAGGCGAGTATGGCGATACAAGTCAGCAGACTGGGATGAGATGCGAAGTTTCTTTGCGTCTTATCCTTGGCAGCAAACATGCTTTGCTTTGGATGACCCGTCGAGCAGCGCGATAGCCATTACCGATGTGATGCGTCAGGCGATGGAATATTATATTCCATGCTCTGACATTTCCACCGGTGGCAAAGCACGCCCATGGTATAATGCAGAGTGTGCTGGTGCCGAGGCACTGAAACATATCAGGCCTGGACTACCGCTCGTTCGCAAAAAGCTCCGGATGTTCATCGTACGAAGCAGGCATTCAACAAAGTTGCCAAATCATGCAAGAAGGTGCTGCGTAAGGCTCGTTTCGACCATGTTGGCCGGATCGGTGACAAACTCGCCTCATATCCTTCAGGAAGTAAGGCATTCTGGTCGCTGGCCAAATCGGTCGAAACGAATTTCTGTCGATCATCGCTGCCGCCTCTGTTGAAACCGGATGGGTCACTAGCTCATACTGCGACAGAGAAAGCAAATTTATTTGCATCGCTCTAAGATGCCAGAGGTGCGAATTCACCAACGGCGAGTTCTTAAAACACTTCGCAATCTGGACCTAAACAAAGCTAGTGGTCCTGACGGTATTCCTGCAATTGTTCTGAGGCGATGCGCGCCTGAGTTGTCTCCTGTCCTGACACACTTGTTCAGACTTTCTTTAAGAGCGGGTCAAGTCCCAAAATCCTGGAAGCTTGCAAATGTGCAGCCTGTGCTCAAGAAGGGTAGTAGTGCCGACCCTGCCAATTATAGACCTATCGCAATCACTTCCGTACTTTGTAAAGTTATGGAACGTGTATTGAACGACCAGCTGATGGCATATCTGGAACACCACGATCTGCTCAGTGATCGGCAGTATGGTTTTCGCCGGAACCGATCTACTGGCGATCTGCTCGTATATGCCACTCACTGCTGGGGTGAGGCCATTGAGAGACATGGCGAGGCTCTTGCTGTGTCCCTCGACATTTCTAAGGCTTTCGACAGGGTCTGGCATGCTAGCCTGTTAAGCAAGCTTCCAGCGTATGGGTTACCTCCGGTATTGTGTACCTGGATATCTGATTTCCTGAGCGAACGGTCAATTCGGGTAGTCATTGACGGCTGCTCTTCTGACTTATTGGCTATTAACGCCGGTGTACCTCAGGGGTCTGTTCTCTCTGCTACTTTGTTCTTATTACACATCAACGATCTGCTCCAACCCGGTACCCATGGGTATGCAGACGATACCACAACGTCAGAGAGATACATGTCCAGTGCACAATCTAGTGGAGATGAGACTCGTTCTAACAGGGAGTCAATGGTGGAGCGTACGAATTCGACATTAAAGGCAGTGTCCGACTGGGGCGACGCCAATCTTGTCGAATTCAATTCTTCCAAAACACAGGCGTGTCTATTCACTAGCAAACGGAGTCCTTTCCACCTCACTCCGACTTTCCGGGATGTATCCATTCCAATCTCTGACCATCTCAACCTCTTGGGTTTGGAGTTAACCTCGAGTCTGAATTTTGGGCGCTCCATCGAATCGAAAGGGAAATTAGCAGCTAAGAAGCTTGGAATTCTATCTAAGGTCAGGCGGTATTTCACACCAAAGCAGCTGCTGGAGCTTTACCAAGCTCAGATCCGCTCGTGCATGGAATACTGCTGTCACTTCTGGGACGGATCAGCCAAGTACCAACTGGCTGCACTCGATTCTGTGGAACGACGCGCCATAAGACTCATAGGCGATGACCCAACGGTTACCGGCAAATTGCAAAGCCTTGAACACCGCCGTAGGGTCGCATGCCTTTCAGTATTTTACAGGATACATTTCGGTGAGTGTGCGATGGAATTGCACGATCTTATTCCACCGTCCCCTTTCCATCTTCGGACAACCAGGCGCGGGGGGGGTTTCCATCCATATGTTGTCAACATACCGAGCATCCGCACTAAGCGCTCTGCTTCATCATTTATAATGCGGACTGCTAAGACATGGAACTCACTGCCCGCGTCGGTTTTTCCCGACACTTACAACCTTGGGATCTTCAAGTCTAGAGTGAATAGGCATTTACTGGGTGCGCGTGATACATCTTCGGCTTCATCGTCACTTTCCATCAGGTGAGATTGTAGTCAAACGCGAAACCAGTTTTTAATAAAAAAAAAAAAAAAAAGTGAAATAGAAGTTATTGGTATAGGTAGTTTTATTTATATTTCCAAAACCATCACCGACCCACGCGCCTGCCGGAGATTGATAAGCGACTGGCGGGATTCCTAGGGTTCTTATCATGCGAATTTTAAATGGAACTCATATTTTCTCCAAGTTTTTTTAATTCATTTAATTTGATGATGTAATTATGTGCATAGGCTACGTGCTCGAACGTCAAATGCCAAAACGTTTTATGATATTTTATGGTTTTGAAGAAAAAAAATTAAACTACCTATACCAATTACTACCTTCTATTTCACTTACCTAATATGCCCTATTTTTTTCCTTACGGTAAAAAAAACTTATCCAGTATATTTTCCGCCCGTAGCTTCGCCTGCGTAGAATTACTTCATCGCGGACTTTTATTTATGCACAACAGGTTTGCACTTGTTCCATCTCTCACACCTGATGTTAAGTGAAGATGAGGCCGAAGGTGGAAGCGTACTGATCTGGAAACCCCATCTTAATCTCTGACAACCGGAACACAACAATGCTATTGACATTGCCGTTTGGCGGCAGGCTAGGTTAATAAGATGGTGGTAGCTAGCCAGGCGGTCATTTAAAATACCTATCACCAACCAAACCGAGTACTAAATATGTACCCCGCTGGGGATCGAACCCGCGACCTCCGATTCGTAAACCCTATGTTGTTTACATTGAGCCACGGATTCCAAGATAAAAAGTCGTACATTACTTCTCCAGATCCCAAGCTACAGAGGTACGGTTCAGAGGCTTAACCGTGAAAAGGTAACAAATAAACAAAATTACTTTTGGCATTTGTATGTTAGTGTGGATGTAGATAATATATTGCTTGCAGTGACTTTGTGGACACAGGTAGAATATGCCCTGCATGCTATAAATAGAATATAGGATAGCTTTATCCCGATAAAGAGAGTACTTGTTTCATATAGCTATTGCCTACAGTATTTCGTGTGTAGGTGTTTCATGCGAACTTTGTTTTAAAATATTGAACAACAATTTAGAAACAAATTATTACTGCATATATAGGAGTAATTCCATAGACTTTAGTACAAAATTTTTTTTTATTTTTTTTTTAAATTTTTTATGAATTTTTAAATTTTTATTTGAGAGACAAAAGTTGCTTACATAAATTACACAAGTAGCTCATAATAGATGAAAGCCAGTTAAGTAAACAAGTTGATGTGATAGTGATGATATGTTTTTCTTGAAATAGACAACGGAAATCGAAATAAATATTTAAAGTGAATTCGAGACAAAAAATTCAAGCAGTTGAATATGAAATATAGATAATGGACCCAAAATTCCGAATGATTTAGGAAATCGGTCAAGTATCATAGACGCGTGGCGTTGTTGCTAACTGTTATAGTTTGAAAGAAACACTGTAGTAGTTTGAAGTAGTTTGTAGTTTGAAAAGCTAGCTCTGAATTCTAAGTCTGATGGAGTCTGGATATCATCGGAGGGTTACATACGATGCCAAATTTCAGCTCATCGTGAAAATCATGTGTAAGATTTCGTACCCGCTCTATTAACCGTTAAGGAGTTCCCCTCATGAGGAGACTTTCCTGGCTCCAGCATCAGTTCATGTCCAATTCATACTTGAAATTAGGTTTAACTATCAGAACTAAACGTGTATGGAAAGATTTGTATCCGTCCTACTACCTATTGAGGGGATCCCTCTTGAGGAGACAACGTGGCTGCAGCATTGGTCATCGCGAAAATCATGTTTAACTATCAAAACTAACCATGTATGCAAAATTTCGTGCCCGTGCTGTTAAAGACTGTTAAAGCGTTAAGAGTTCCCCTTGTGAAGAGACGATCATGACTGCAGCATCAGTTCATGTCTATTATATAAATATATTGTCATCAGAACTGAACGAGTATGCAAAATTTCAGCTCCTTAGGTAAACAGGAAACAGTTCTAATTTGACTTGCAAATATTTAACCACATACACACGAAGCAAGTTAAAATAAAAGGTGGCAAAAATTAAATACTGGTTTAACATCTTCAATTGTTCAGTTAATCATTTTAACTCGTACCGGGTGGTTATTATTCAGATATGTTCAATTCAATTCAATTTCTTGCAATTACGATTTTATTATATGTATTATTTAAGCAAACTTTCCACACTCATATCAGAATGTATACTATATCAATTTCACGGGTAGGTGTGCGAAGTCGTTACCTGGTTCTAAAATGTACCATTGCCCTTTAACACCGCCACAATTTAAGCGTGCCATTAAGAAATATTATTAAATTGCCCCAAGCGACCCTAAGATACATTGCAAATTTCACCATGGGGAAAAATATCGAACAAAGAATTTCCCTCGAATTTCGTTTGTATGCCTAACAAAAATTGCATAACATAATTTGGTGATTTACAAATATTTGCTATTTACGAGGAAATCATTCTGTACGTTGACTATATCAAAAACATGAGAATTATGTGGTACAAAGTATTTAAGGAAGGCCGTAAAGGGCCATCACATCACCACCAGCCCCTTTATTTCATGTTTTAAATTTTCATATTCCACCAATGACGAAGGAGCTGTCATTAAATTTTCTAACAATTGAAGTTAGTTGTTTAACACCAGGACCGACTATTTAACGTATCATCCCAAGCACGGTAACACTCCAAGGACTGAGCGCCTGACGTTGCTTAACTTCACTAATCGAAAACGAATAGTAAATGCGGTTACGCCACAAGTGCTTTAATGCGGTATTACATCCTCATTATCTTATTCCTACCATACATCCATACTTATATTATACATGCGAAACTCTCTTCGGCTTTCATGCTTAATCTACTATTTGGCAGAGAGGTTTCCTGGGACCTACTTTTGACTAACTTCTAAAAGTAGGAGGTCGAGTCCGCTATAAACTAACTCCACGCGGGCGAGGCGGAAATCTAGGCTACCTATATTCGGAAGATCTGCAACTCCGATTGTAAATATCTCCTCTGCTGTTGACAGATCAATACAGAGACCTCGTTTCTATTTCCATCTGGTGAAGTAGGTTAGCTTACTTAGTAACTCTGCAAAATTGCAGGCGCTACGGGCGGTTATCGAATGTTTCAGTTACATTATGCATATTATCTTAACTTGTCCCGTAAATATGGGTATATTTATTGCATTTAACGGAACTATAATCCAATATTCGTTTATTAATATAAAGGTTCCATTATGAACAAACACCTTCTGGGATTGTCTACATCAGAGCGCAGAGGTGCCTGAGCCGAAAGATATTTGCGGCTTAGCACTCCCTGAAGCGCCCGCAGAACTTCTTGCCCATTTTTACCAGGGTTATGCAAGTCCAAACTATTTTTTCTTCTTCCGAAATAATATGGGTCATTGATTAATGTAGTGGGGTAATGACCCTGCCTTCGAAACCAACGATTGCTGGTTCGAATCCCGCTAGGGATAAATAATTGTGTGATGAATACGAATATCTATTCCAGAGGATGTTTATAAATATTTATGTATGTTAATACGTTATCTAGTAACCACAGTACAGGCTTTGCTTAGTTTGGGACTAGATGAATTGGTGTAAACGGCCAAAATATTTATTGATATAATATTGTTGCCTTTTTAAATAGGAATTAAGCTGGACCCTTGGTCCGTATAATAATTTGCTTGGACCTTGGCAGGACTTTGCGTGAAATTAGGCAAATAGAGTTTTATGGGATATGTCAACCGTATATGCAATTGTGTAATATCTATTAAAATCTTGTATGATAGAAATATTCATGTGTGGCACTATCTAACTATGAGTCATAAAAAAACCGGCAAATAGTATCAGTTTCAATGGCAATTGCTTTACACAAGGTTGGTAAATAAGTTTTGAAATATTTGTTACTTTCAGTTTAATGTTATTTTGAGGATTTTTTTTCTTTGTATTTGGATGCTGCTTTACAGCCAAATTAAAAAAGTAAGACCTAGTGTGGTTGGTTAGTTAATTCATACTTTTATTAATTTCTTAACGTGTGAGTGCTCAATTTAAAATGTTAATGAAAATGTATATACGAATGCTGGTAGGGTGAGATAACTCAGAATATTTAACGTTAGTGAAATACATAAGATATCCGATATTTATTAAACACATGAATAAGTTATGAAGAAACATACGTAAGCCACAAAATTTCTTGTCACACAGTTCGTACCTACCGATAACTTGTGAAACCATGAATGATTTTAATATACGATGTATGTACTTAAAGAAACATTTGTCTTGTTAAGATATTATCATTCGTACTATTATAAGTTATATGAATTGCTTTTAATCTGCATAAAAAGAATTTGAATTTCACGAAAGCTTGAAATTATAAATATTTATAAATTAAATAGTGGCTAAGTTTATATCATTGAGGTTAACAAACTATGTTAAAAGCTGCAACTTAACCGATGTCCATAGAATATGGCAAATAACCCTCTCGCAAACATTAGATTTCAAAAATAAAAAACCGTTTTCATATAGGTTTAGCCATTATTGCGCTGCAATGCCACAGACTTACACACAGACAGACAATCTTATAACATTTCTCTTGCGTCTGGGTTTGTGATATCGTATCGTATTTCAAGCGAGATCAGTATACCTTTTCACTGAGGTTATACAGTGTAGCGTATATTAATTAACTATTAAAAGTTTAACAGTCAGCATTGGCGTTGAATGAGCGTATCTCAGCATCACAAATAATAATCAAATAAATTATACACTAATGAAATCAGCCGTAAACTCTTCGTTTCTCTGCATTCCCTGAGGCGCCTGCTGAATTTTCTACTCATCGATACCATGTTAACTCAATCCCTCCTTCTTTCCATTGAACATGGCGACTTGGCGTTTCTCGTAAGAGTAGGCTGGACAAATTACGGCAACTTCAGAACGTAGAATTGGGTACGCATTGGGACTTCTTAAATTTGACCTTATTAAACTTAAACGGCCCGTTGGAGAAGCTCTGTCATAGGTAGTGTTTCTTCTGTATAACATCTTGTTCAACCCACCTGCTCCTTTGATTGAACCGAGATGTTTAACTACATGTGTGACTCAAGCCGCTAACTCCCCGATTGGTAAGCAGGCGTACCAGTGATGAGACTCGATTATTCAAGCCCAGGTGGTACGTTTAGATCTGGTACGAATTTTATCTTAATTTTATTCTTCTTCTCGTGTCCAGGCAATTTCAAATTTTATTGAACCAAAACTTAGCCACTCTAACAGCACTCTCTGTGGCGTTAATGAGGTCGTCAAAAGTGCAGCTGTCAGGACATGCGGGGCAAGACAATACGTGATCCTTTGTCTGTGGGGAGACTCCGCACTCGCATCGAATCGCACTTAATTTTATTAAATTTATATTTCATTATTCGCTGGCAACTTTTTTGACCCAATCTGTGACAAAAGTGTCACAGTGAACAAAAGCGTCCAACCTAGTCTATACTATTGTTTACCCCATAGGCCATACACAAGTATAAATTCAATAAATAAATTTCTGTGACTAGTAATTTGACCCTTTTGTAATGATTCGTCGAGATTGCTACCGTGCTAAGACTGACGTAACTCACTATATCAAATACATTCGCTTAATCAAAGCGAGTAGGTATCCGCGATACTACGATTTTGAATAGAGTTTTCTCGCATAGGATCAGCAAGTATCCCTCTAATATCATCGGCGCTCCACTAATGTTATAAATAAATTTTATAAAAGTATAATTACGAAAGTTTAGACTTTTCAATAGTTGGATTTGGTTGAAGTTGGATATAGAGCGGGACTATATCCTACTTTAATTGGTATTAATAATATATTGGGTAACCTACTTTTTCTCCCGAAATTTCAAATAAGTCCGTCGAACGGTAATCAGATCCCACGTAGCGAAGCTGCAGGTGCAAGGCTAGTAGATAATACCTTAATATAAATATTATCCATCTGCAGATTTACTGCGGAACTCTAGCAAGTTATCATAGTACACTATACGCTCATGCAGGATGTACATTAACCTACATCACTCGAATATATATTCTCTGTATCCAGTTTGAGATGCGTTTTAAAGCCTATGCTGAATTAATTTCCAGATAAACAACGATTCTAAAAATATAAAGCTTAGTGTTAGTGTTGAGACTAGCAGGTAGACCGGCCGATAGGTATAAATAGCTGTCGGAGTGATAGATTAGAGTATTTTTGTTTTTTCCATGACTGTTTGTGATTTTACAAGCTTTTCTTTAACTTCAGATATTTGTGAGTATGTTCGTGTAGGTCAAATCTTACAACTGAATATTTGCCCACTTCTACATATTCAATCGAGCTGATACTTTGCATCTGTATATAAGTCGGACGACAATGCAATATTATGATGGCATTGACCTGGAGTGATGACGGAGCCGGAAGGTAGCCAGCCATATATATCTATTCTGTAATAAATCAATTTAACCCCATCGTGTTAGGGCTCGTTTAATTTATCTTGACAAACAGTCTGATCATAGATGGATCCACCAGGGTCGTAGAACTAACGAATATGTGTAGGATATATTACATTGCTTGTTTTTATTTTTTGTAATTATATACATATTCTTCAGTTTTATATATATCTTCTCTAATACAAAAATAATGTGTAACTAACAACAATTTAATTTATATTACATTTATTTTAATTGTGTCAAGGTATCTCATGTATTTATACTTACAAGGCAGATATTATACCAATGTGGTCGAGTGTCATCTGTTTTAAATGCAAGTATAAGTGATAAAACGATCCCAACGACAGTTCGTCGGTATATTTTGGTACCCGTCCGGTTGTCGAGTTACTCTGGCGTCACGAACAACAGTGTTGGCATATAAGAATTACAAATTGAAGCTTGAAATTCAATTTTGTTTTGAAGGTTTCTACCCCAGACCGGCTGCGACGGACGTTTATGTATGACACCGTTATCTCGTTTAACTATATCTACATATATTCAGCGGGATTCATACTCGTACATACCGTATACCATATGTTCTAGCGTAAGATAATTAGATGATCTATTAGTTTGAATTTATGTTCAACAGACATTTCCGGTCTTATCACATAAAATACATACGATACAGTGTCTACGATGAATAATGTTTTAACACTATCAGTGTCACAAACTTAGGAAGGAACCTCTTGCCAAACAATGTCTTGTGGTTTAGATTTGCTTAAACCCTTCAGCAGGGGGAGCTGATGTCGCGGCATTGCTTTATTTATAGTATGGAACCATTTATCGAGTCCCCCTGACTCGCACTTGATATACACCTATAATGTTTAATTTTAGTTATTAATAAATTCGCAATGAATACGATTTGGAAATGTTTTTAAAACTTTTAATAACTACCTACTCTATTTTAATTTAATTCATTGTTTATTTGTGTTCTGAAAATCGGTACAAATTGATTAACGACCCTAAATAAACCTCCGGAGGAGCGGTTTTGAACAGTCGCATATGTGACTCCATTGGAACAATAGAACACTAAAATAAAAGTTTTCAAAGAATGTGTAAGTAATCTGGAAAAATAAAAACTCAGTAACAGCTAGGTACTTACTGCAGCGTATATTCTTAACTCAATCAATTTACAATCTCTCTCTCTCTCTTACTCGGTCTGGTTGGTGGTAGGGCATTTTAAATGTCCGCCTGGCTAGCTACGACCATCTTATCTAAATCTGCCGCCAAGCAGCAATGTTAATGGCATTGTTGTGTTCCGTTTGTCAGAGATAAGATAGCCAGTCCCCCAAATGTGTTGGGGTTTCCGGGTCAGTACGCTTCCACCTTCGACCTCATTTTCATTTAACATCAGGTGTGATTGAGGTCAAGTACCAATCCGTTGTGCATAAAAAAATCTATTATAAAGAAATTTCAACAAATAATTTTGAAAAAATCATTTTCAAGTGTCTCTATAAAACGCTCTTTTCTCATAAACCTAATAAAATAAACAAGATTATTTGCCTTCTCTGTTTTGTAGGTATACAGCATACCTATCTATATTATAGAGAGTATTTACCTATAAATATTATACTTAATATTTACCTACCACCTACCATGAAAATTACTTTATCGTATTTAGTAAGTTTTTATCGTCATTTTTTAAATAAAAAATAAATTATAAATGTAATGTCTTATGTAAAGTACCTACCTAGGAACCTAATCTCGTACGGTGTAACAGGACTGAATATAAGAATTGTTTTGAATTAAGCGTGAGAGAATTCGATGCGTTAACAGTGGATACTAAACATACCTAAAAACCATGCCAAATTAAAAACTCTCACTGCTCCGTTTGCGGTGCGCCCGCGTTCCTATGTATCAAAGCCTTAAGTCAAGCTCGAAAGCTCAGTGTTCGGTTTGTTCGGACGGTCGACAGTCGCGAACGGCCGACGGTAGCGTTTAGGTGAACGGTCATGCGCGGAATATGGACGTGTGGAGCGGCCGCCCGCCCGCCTCATGCGTACACACCTCACCGCCGTTAAACATAGACAAAAGAGAAGATTTTGGGCTAAAATTTTTTGAAAATAAAGAAGAGATACCCGCAGCACCGCCGCAGCTGAAACAAGGTGTGTTTCGTTAGTTACGCTTATGTATGAGTACTGCCGGAGGCTTGTGTGACTAGGAAGTGAAATGCAGAAGATACTATTGGGTATCTAATTATGTTTACCAGATTATTTTGTTTTAAAAGTGGGCCCTCATATTTGTTGCGATTGTCGTTACTAAAAGTGTGAAAGGCGATTTTGAATAAACTTAAATTGTTTTTTAATATTAGAATTGAATTTTATAAGCTGTTAATTATTTTTTTTGCGCTGAATGATTTACTTAATCTTTATACAATAACCATGCAAAAAAGATAGTTATTTGGACATTAGAATTTTCTTAATCTAAGGATTTTGCTATGCGTAAAGTAGACAAAGAAGGGTTCAATTATCCCCGATGTTTCCATATTCCCCTCTGCAGACATTTGAAATTCACCTTCCAAAAAACTTGTTTTACTGATTTTATTGTTCGTAATGTTTGGAAGTAGGTATAGTTATATTTTCCAGATTATTATAATTTATATTTGATTAGCGAGCGAAATAATCGAGGGTAGAAACTCAAAAATCAATCCTCTAAGTTATTTGCGTACCTAAATAAAACAGAGGGAATGATTTTATTATATGGAACATGGTATTAAGCTCTAAGTTTGCGGTCATCTAAAACTTAAAAACTTGATTATTAAGTTGATTTTTGAAATACTACAATGGCACCTACAGATTTTTGAAATACTACAATGGCACCCACAGATATTTGAAATACTACAATGACACCTACAGATATTTAAAGTCTCAAAAACGGCTTTTTTAACTTTGATAAAATTGTACGTGTGTGGTTTGGTTTTATTTTCTGGATGTTTAGAATGATTACAATAACCTGACTTACGAGCAATATTATGCGAATACACTCAAACATCGGTTTCTTGCAGATAACATAATTAGATTTCTCTTACGAGAAAAATTCAAGTACCTTTACTACTTCTTTTTTTTTAAAGGATCATATTAAAATAAATACCTTCTAATGTTATAATCGTGAACTTGTGAAGATGTTTGGATGGTTTACTCAATCGCGCATAAAACAGATTTGGATGAAATCTAGCACGCAGATAGACCATATCCTGGATACACATGGATTATTTATTACCTTTATCACGAAATTTCAAATATACCCTGCAGGAGGATATCTGATACCACGCGAGCTTCGAGCGGAACCCTAGTAAAATAAATACTTGTCACAAAATTTATCACTTTGAAAGTTCTATACTTATTGAGTCTAAGTCGAACTTTCAAAATGATAAATTAGTCTTTCATGCACGAGTCTATTTCTCGTAACATTTTGAAATATAATTACCTCAAATAATTTTAGCTTATACGGATAATGAAAAAAAAGTTCAAGCTGTCAAATAGAACTCAATTCTGAATACCTATTTTTTTATTTCTTGATTGGAGAATGATATTAAATTTTGCAAGACATTTTGATTAAAACTGCCCTAACACACCTTTGAAGACGTTTTTTACATTGTTACTTATTTATACCAAATAAGCGACAACAATTAATAAACTTTGTTATTAAGCACTATATTTTATAGTTTCTTTGGTGACACAAAGCGAAACGGTGGAACTTGAACTATTAATTTAATTATGTAAACAACGCGCCAGATACCGTTAGGTATTTACCAGGCAGGCACTAATTTCGGATTCATCAACTTGCCTCTTTTATTTGTTCGTTGTGCTTGCTCGAAAATACTCTTGGAGTTGGATACCTAATTAATGATAACTAACTCTTTTCTACTCTCTTAATTCTCTCACTATCCCTCTTACTCGCTGCAGCTTTTATGAAAACGTCGTCGTCATATATTACTTTGTAATATTGACCACAAGTTTAGAACAATTTTGCGATTCAAACTATAACGACCCTCGAGATTGACCTGAAATGAAAATACTATGTTCTACAGCTTTGAGGGCCTGAATTAATTTAATTTTGCCCGTACAAGAAAAATTTTTTTAAGTACCTATACTTGCCTGTTAAAATGGCAATTAAGTTTTTTTAAAACTATTCTCTTAACTAAGAAAACTTCAATGGCGTTTATATTTATATTATTTGAAGCCCTCCATTTTTAAGAAGCTATTTACCGTAGTTTATTGTAAGTTTTACATAATTGGAGTAAGTAGCATATCGTTACTATTATAGTCGAGCCATTATAAACCCACTCGTAGATATCGTTATAGAAAATATTTCTCTGCGCAAGCTCTAGCTGCATCTAACGAACCAATTACCGGTTCTAGCGAGAAAGTCCCCTTCGCCTGCTACCTTTAAAGGGTATATGTATAACGATACGATCTACGTCAAGAAGCTTTTGAGTTTTCATACCATTTCGTTGTGCAATTTTTCAATACGTTCTGACATAATTGACATGCTGCAATAATTCCTCCTTCTTTGTTCATTGTTAAAAAGCGAAGTACAATTATTCAGTCGGTACGGCAATAATCTAGCACGCTGGTACAGTCGGTGTCTGTACCAGCGTGCTAGATTATTGCCCATACCCTCTCCTAGTTAGAGGAGGCGAGACCTGTAAGGTGATTGATAAAAACGTCCTTTTTAAATATCCTCCTGGCTAGCTGCCGCTATACTATTTAAGATTGGCGGCGAGTAGTATTGCTAAAAGCGTTTTCTTTATGATCGACTGCATCTCATCTGATGGAAAGTGACGATGTGGTGGAAGATGAAGCACACGGTCTCAATAAATGTCTGTTCATTCAGCTTTGTATGCATTGTTATGTTTTGGCTGATGCTGTGGTGTAGAAAAGCAAACAGCAACTCCTTCAATTTCTGAATGAGCACGCTTCTACACTTCTACCTGGGGCATCAACTGGTATGACTATTTTGTGCTCAATGCCCTTTAAAGATGAGATTGAAGGCGGAGACGCACCCACCCAGATCCCCCATTTAAGAGACTGACTATCACAGCTCAAGCAGCCGGAACACGACAATGCTATCAACATTGCTGTTTATCAGATAAGATGGTGTTAGTTGGGCAGGCCGACATGTAACAAAGCCCTTCCATCGGAACAAACCCGGCTCTGAACATGTACCCTGCTCCGTTTAGTAGGCCTTCTTGTTTTACATTGAGCCACGAATTATTTAAGTATATATTAGGTGTTATTATTGTTTACATTGTTAAGGTAATTACTAAATCTTTTATAAAAATTGCTAAATAAAACGTAGTTCAAGTTTCAATTCAACTTTTATATATTTTACTAAAGAAAAGATTTTAAATAATTTATTAAAGAAAATATATAGCTGGTTGCCTTTCCCTTAACAAGGAGGCCGGATGGCTGCCACCCCTTGATCTATTTCTGCCGCCAAGCATCAATGCCTACTTTGTTCCGTTGTGAAGGATTAGCGAGCTAAGTAAAATTATAGGTTAAATGACTCCTAAGCTTCTCTAGTCCTAAGTTAAATACAACGCATCTGTGTGTGTTTTTATATAACCTATGTATGTGTTTGCATTTGAGGTTCCCATGTCATGAGCTACATGCTCTTTTCTTATCAGATCAACAGCTATACATCCTCCTTGTGGGAGTACAGCCTGATAGTCAGTACTTTCAAGAAGGGCCTGTACACTGACTAATTACTATACTATTAGAATATCCTCTCCGAAAACGGAAACTCTCGTGAATCTGGTCGTCGAATGCCACTGGTGGTCACCCATCTAAGGGCTAACCGTACCAAACATTGCTTAACTTGGCTAATCGAAAAGTAATAGTGAATGTGCCTGCGCCACGAGTGCTTTAATACATTTATCATAAAAAGTCTTACTTAAGAAAATAATAAAATTTTATTCGTTTACTGTCTTTATTAAATGTTGAATGTAAATAATGATACATTGTATTTCAAAATAAAAACATATTCAATAATAGAGAAATCACAAATATTTAGGTCCTGAGATGGGTTAAACGTTGTCTAAGCTACCCTGTTCTATTTTCATAAAAATGTAAACTAACCAACAACAATAAAAAAAAATGTTTTAAAATGTTCAGTTCCTTATTTTAAGTCGCCCTGGATGGTTTTTCCGAATATCTTTAATCAGATTAATGCCTTTATGATTTCAATTATTGTAAGTATGTAGTATGTATAAATAATAGATTATCTGTCGAGATTACTATTTCCACAGATTACTAATAAGTTACTAAAGTAACTATTTCTCAAAATTTTCAAAATGATAAAACGTAAAAATGCTTTTATTTCAATTTCTCAAATAAAATTATTTTGGCATTGACTTGTATCTACTTCAATACTCGGTCTATTTTCAATAACTAAATGTCAACCGAAAATTTAAAAAGCTCCTAAAGAACTAAACGTGTATCATCCACCATAATATTATTTAACAATAGAGGAAATGAAAAATATTAACAAATACATATTACGAAATAGAAAAAAGAACATGCAACATACGTTCACGTCATAGGTAGAACACATGTTCCAAGGTCACTGCGTTGAGGCAGGGTGCCCAGAAATAGTCGGGGCCTACCTCTCGCAGTAGAGTAGAGTATCCGATCCGGGACGGTACGCTGGCAAGGTGGGAAACGTCGTGCGGTGTTCCACAGGGTTCGGTCCTGGGCCCTCTCTTGTGGAACGTCGGGTACGACTGGGTGCTGCGGGGCGAGCTCCTTCCCGGAGCAGAGGTCACCTGTTATGCGGACGACACGCTGGTGACCTCCCGGGGGAGCTCGTACCGAGACGCGGCACGCCTCGCCACTGTGTCAGTAGCACAGGTGGTGAGGCGCATAAGGATGCTTGGCCTGGAGGTGGCCCTACACAAGTCCGAGGCGCTGTGCTTCCACCGCGCCCGGAAGGGGCCGCCTCCCGGCGCGAGCATCCAAGTCGGTGGCACTCGGATCGAGGTCAAGCCCGAGATGAGGTATCTCGGCCTCGTCCTCGACCCGCGCTGGAGTTTCCGTGGACACTTCGCCCGCCTGGCCCCCCGATTGGTTGCGGCATCGGCTGCCCTAAGGCGGTTGATGCCAAACATCGGAGGGCCCGAGTCGGCAAGCCGCCGCCTCTACATGGGGGTGGTGCGGTCGATGGCCCGTAATATCGCCCTCTTGAGGAAACCTACCCTCTGAGGTTTACCCTCTACGTCAGTGTCATACGCGGATACCGCACCATTTCCTTCGAGGCGGCGTGCGTAATGGCGGGCACACCTCCCTGGGACCTGGAGGCGGAGGCCCAGGCGTCACTGTACAAGTGGCGCAGGGGCCTCCTCCTCCGGGGCGAGCATCCTACTCCCAGGGAGGTGGAAGTGCGGAAACTCCAGGCTCGACAGTCCGTGTTGGGGTTCTGGGGGGTAAGGCTGGCCTCGCCAGGGGCCGGCCACCGGACTGTCGAGGCGCTCCGCCCAGTAATAAGGGACTGGACGGAGCGCATGCGGGGCTCGCTTACCTTCCGGGCGGTGCAGGTTTTCTCGGGGCATGGCTGCTTCCGGGAGATACCTGCACCGGATCGCCGGACGGGAAGCGACCGACGAGTGCCATCACTGTGGCTGCCACGAGGACACGGCGCAGCACACCCTTGAGGAATGCCCAGGGGGAGCGCCGCGACCTCGTCGCAGCGGTAGGGGACGATCTCTCCTTGCCGGCCATAGTCAAGGCTATGGTCGGCGACGAGAGGTCGTGGAAAGCGGTCCTCTCCTTCTGCGAGAGCGTGATCTCGCAGAAGGAGGCGGCGGAGAGAGAGAGAGGGAGGCCGGTCCCTCCTCTCATCCCATCCGCCGCAGACGCACTGGGACCCGGAGAAGGGCGTATGCCCACCTTCTCCCCCCTACCTAGCGAGGCTGGGTGGTGACTCGGGGGAGTCACCACCCACACGCAAGCCTCGCGAGAAGGCGCGCGTGGTGTTCCCACGCGCCTTCTTGAGGTGGCTGGACCAGGAGATTCCTCCCTGCTCCAGCCTATAGGATGGCCAGCCGCCGCCGTTGCCCTGGCGGCGGGCGCCGCGCTTGCGTGGCTGCGGACGATTACCGAGGGGTACCCGTGGCCACGCCGTTTCGGTGCGCGCGGAGGAACACCGGGGGGTTTTTAGTGGGTAGGACCGCTCCCGTCTGGAGCGGTGAGTCCCACATATCCTCGCCGCTGACCCCCGTCAGCGGCGGGTCGAACGCGTAAATGTGTTTTCCCCCCGTCAAAAAAAAAAAAAAAAAAAAAAAGGGTGCCCAGAAACCTAGCGGCGTTGCCATGTTGTATGGCCAGACTTATGTGCTGGCCTAGGTAGCTGCCAGCCCTCTGACCACCTGATACTTCTACCAGTCGCGACCCCAGTTCTGGAGGTGGAGGTTAAATTGGAGCATCCCATACTAGCGGCTCCAACGCCTCCACGGAATGAGGCTCATACCCACCGGGCCTTTTGCCATAATTACCTTATCATCATCATCAGCCCGTAAACTCCCATTGGTGGGATATAAACCTTCCCTCGTATAATGAGGGAGTATGGTTCGTGGTCCACCACGCTGACCAATGGGACTTCACATACCTTAGAATTTTAATTTCTCAGGCATGCAGGTTTCTTCACGATGTTTTCCTTCACCGTTTAAGGGCAGTCGGATAAAAGCACATAAGTCATTAAATTAAATTTAATAAGTCATTGGTACATGGCCTGCATGGGAATCGAACCCGGACCCCCCAAATGAATCACCGACGCTCCTAATACTACATAATTATCTAATTCAAACAAATTATTCTGTACTTTTTCTTTTCTACCTACTAATATGAATCTAACGTTCTATACTTACAAATAACAACTACCCTATTTCAGGCTACCTACTCAATAATTACGTATGTATATATTTATTTAGAGTTACACAAATTTAAAATGTCGACATGCCTAATTATTCTTATTTACTCTTGCCAACTTGCTATGCGAAGTTTCGCAACAAAAACAAAAGGGGAAAAAATAAAAGAGGAAAAAAATCAAAAGCAGAAATAAACAAAAGAATAAAAAACAATACCCCTACAGAAACAACAACTTAGTTTTTAACAAAAACTCAACTGGTCCGCGCATCCGTACAAAGTCACAAAAGTTCATTTGAAATATTCTTACAATTGAAGCGAAGAAAAAGTAACCGTGAAACTCTATAAAATAATACTACGCTTACAGTAAAATACCAATGTACCTAAGTGTATATATTCCTGTTTTAGAATCAACTCCATAACTTTTTCCCAGTCGGAAGTTATTGCAAACCCGTGTATAATGGCCGATCGCGATCGTTGGTAAAGACATGGTGGGAGATCACGGACCGGTGAGGCAGGGGTTGGGTTCGTCGACCGCAGACGTTATGCAATGGCGTAAGCCTCTGATAAAGACGCTCGTGATGTTGCACCTTTGATGTTTACTTGACTTAGCTAAGTCGGCACGCTAGGTTATGCTAGGTTAGGGTTTTGCTTGGATCCTACATGACCTCGGCGGCGATACACACTATTGAAATTACAGTAATGAAAATTCGTTGCAATTAAAACAAATAGTTGTTATTCTTGTTGGTGGGCTCCAGCCCCGACATTAAGATAGAACATAGACTTATTGGAACCAACCTCATTCGTATTTAATCGGTTATATACACACTATAATGATTAAAAAGTAGGTCGCAGTTATAAATGATTTTCATTATAGAATTAGATATTTACGTACTTTTCGTTTATATGGTTCGCCCAACACATTTTAGAATTAGTTATGTTTCCTTTAATTTAATTATAAATGTTATAAATCAAAAATAATTCACATTCTATTCATTCACAAAAATGCATTTTAACGAAAATTAAAGCCATTTAAGACCGTGATTCATTAATATGGTTCTAATAAATCTGTGTAACGATAATATGAACCATTATGTCTTCTTCTTTCGATGGATACTCTCAAAGGATCAAAAACATCTCATCATATCGTACATAATTTCATATCAAATATTAAACAGATAATTATGCGGTTTTAACATATGAAATTGTTCGGTTAGTATTTGTTTTCCTTAATTCAACGAAAACTCGGTAGAGCCATGTAGAGCGGACGACATGGTAGAGGCGGATATTATAATATTCTATTATTATCACATAACAGCATGTGAATACTCTTCTCTACAAAAAAGCAATAATAAATCATTATGATTTGGAAAAAGTTACCAAAATACCATTTATTTACACAAAACCGGTCGTGACGGTATACTCGAGAGAGAACCGACATTAATATCAAAGAATTCAATATCAGTATTATTGAATTCTTTCATCGGTCGTTTTGCAGTAAATGAACCGGGGACGTTCCTTACGTGCCTGCCGGGGAAGCAGGGACGAGAAGGTATGTTTTCTAAAGAAAAATAAGAAAATGTTTTTCCACTTGTCTTTGTTGACATTTCTGTCTTATAGCGCGAGATATTTATTAATTACCGATACCTACGTAGTTATAATTAATTAAGACTCCACTCTGCTGTCGTATAATGTGCTTATATCGGGTGCCTTTATGAGAAACCGAGTTTAGACAAACTGGTGCGTTATTAGGCATTAATTTATAATAAAATTGACATTCATTTATTTAAAATATATTTCTTTTATTTAGAATGGGTTAACACTTACCCTGTGTCCCGTTTTTTTTATACTGACATTTGAAATTTTACTTCTCCAAAACGATGTATTTACTTGTATACTTTAGAACAGAATAAAAAATTATTGGAGTTTAGTAAGTTTTATTAAGTATTGCTTTTAACTATAAGTTCGCGCTCACCCAGATTACCCAACACATAGAGGTGGGCCGATTACTTTACATAAAATACTCTGCTATCAGATCTTAAACCACAATACCTACGCTAATTAGTAGTAGTAGTTTTCCATGCAGATATTTAAATTTTCTGGCAATTGAACCGCAACTTTACACGATGTGCGCGAACCAAGGAGAGTGTTATAATATTTATGCGATGATCCTATACGTTTACGTATAATTATTTTAATTTATTTATATTTATTTTTTATTTACGAACGACTACATTTTTATTTTCATTAATTTTTTGATATTGTCTAATAATACCAGTAAAATATTTAATAGATGTGAGCACTTGATTTTTTATTAAGATTATTATGTTATCTGCCGCGAATCAGACACGAAGTAAAAATCAATTGTTGGCGGTCACCGGTGAGTGCGGGGCGGCACCCAAGCTTAAGTAAAACAATGTGTACAATTCAACTTTTGAAATGCGAACGTAAATCTGTAATTTTTAGCATGCACAATCAAATGTGAATAACTTTTTAATTATTATTTATCAAATTTTGAATAATTAAGTGGAAAAATTTGTAAAACAAATTCTGAAAAAAGGACGTTTTTGTTAATTCTTTAAAATAGAGCAAACCAATCCAAAAAAGTTTTGGTTTAGAAAATTATATTTCTTCTGAGTAGCCAAGACACTCACTAATTAATCTCCTTGATTATGTTTCTTAAGATTCTCGATTTCAAAAAAGTGTATGTACTTATACATATTTGACAGGGTACTTAATTTTCTTTAAAATGGATTGAATACATAACGTTTTCTACGTTTATACAACATCTCATTGTAACATTTTACGAAAATGCCATGATTTTCATTTTTTTCCTATCTTTTCTTGATTGGTGGAAGATTAGTCACTTATTTCTACAACCGTTTCAATTAAATCACGACGTAATATTTTCCCTTCGGCTAAATCACTCATTTGTATAAACATACTTATATGCCTACTAATAATAAGATATAATTGAGCAAATAAAATAGGTTACGACTTCATCTAACTTGTGATAATCTTACAAAAACAAATTAGCGCACGACGCACGTGCTGCGATTTCTTTTTTTCAATATTTGAATTGCGCGGTCCAGAAGGCATTGACATGACAAGGGAATTGATACAAAAATTCACTTTACGTCCTCGGATATTCACCAATTTAAATGGGACCAACTTTTAAACCAAAAAGTAAAATATGCATATCGCTTCATAAATGTCGGCTATATCGCTGTACATACGTAAAATAAATAACTCCCTCTTTTTTGGAAGTTGGTTAATGATTCATATAGGTATAATATATTCTACAGTGGTCCGAAAAATCGCAAACCTTATTGATGACAGCTGTTTAAATTCTTGTATGCGGAACATTAGTCTCCTTATTAATGTCGTAAATGGTGGCTAAGAGACCAATTGTGACTCTATCAGCATAGCAGCATGAACTATTGACGGGCAGCCATGTCATTGGCGTAACCAAACCGCGGACTGTCGAGAGTGATCATCAGGGCAAATCTGCCCATGCGGAGCAATTTGCGCTTTGAGATAGCCAGGAGTGGAGTTTAAAGTACTCTTCTACTTATGTGTTCGCTTAAAATCATGAAAGTAAAATGTACAATGAAATGCTCGAGTGATTTCGAATACACGGGTAACTTTAATGATTACTAAGTGAAGTGATGGCTATACATTGAATTGTTATTATGTCAACACCCGTTTCCCAGAGAACCATACCTTCAATGGAAATAGTTGTAGAAGGCATATTATGTATTAGAGAGAGATAAAAACCATATAAGGAATGGGTGCGAGTGAGAGGCAGTAACGGTTAGTGCAGGTTCAACGATCTATTCGTGCGCAGTTTGTTGAACTGCAATCACTGCTTTGGAAAATTCTTAGGGCTGGCATAGAACCATTTATTAAGCTGTAGAAAATAACTACTTGTTTCAATATTATTAAAAGATCCAATTTTTTATATTAAAAATTCGGGTATTTGAATTTAGACTTTGATGTAGGAAAGCATTATTTTATTCATAAGGTATAGGTATAATCGTTTTTGACCACGCCCTTTAATGTAAAGATCATTTTTAAGGTCGGGATCATTTTTTTTTTCAATTCGGTCAATTAATTTTACTTTTACTACATATATGTTGCATACTTCTGTTTTGTAAATATAGCATAACCGTGTATGTAACTGTAATACGAATAATTTATTTATCTACATGACTTTCTCAAGCAATCGATACTAAAGGGAAGTAAATAACAGTAGCGTTTCATGAGATAAATAGTTTTGATTTTTTACTGATCACCGAATTGAGAACGGTACACCCGTATTGACATATATTTTTATATTTAAAAAATAAATTTAAACCAATTTAACAACACAACAGACTCAGTTTTTTCGTTTTACCCATCTACAACTAAATAATTAATAAACGTACTGAATTTATATTTAAACCTTATTAAAAAAATATATATTTAGAATTTGTAAAAATGCATTTTTTCCGTGACGTTACACGACTGTAAATTTTTCCATGCCACAGAATGGAACACATTTAGGCCACAGCCTAAAATCACGGAATTGAGAACCACCAAATGGACAAAACTACTCATCACTAAATTTCTCACCCCTGTTTCTCTCTCATAAATTTAAGAGCTACGCTCTTGTCGATGGAGTCCTTTCCACACTTCTCTACATACCGCCTTTTCTTTGATATAATTTTTTAAACTTTATAAAATATAACAATACACAAACTAGTCTGCAAATTACCTGCCAAGTACGGTATTGTGATTTCAATTTCTAATACGGAAGATTTGACACATCGATTTAAGAAATGAATCTACCCCAATCACAGTGAAATATATTTACAAGTATTTACCTTGAAAAATTGCGGAAAATAGCAACAATCAACCCTCTCATTTATCGGGTACTGGAGCTCAACTTACTATTTACGACATTCCAATTGTGATTATTTTATGGCGAGTATTTTTGGATAAAGTGATTAGCGAAAAACGCGGCCAAAATTGAGTCAAAGGTTTGGAACTAATGTTTAACGCTTCGTTATAGGAACACTAAAACAATGATTTTAATGATATTAATGTGCTCAACATTTATTCCTGTGTACATCAACACATATAGTTTGTTGCGAATTTAGAGTTATGAAACAGCTTACAGTCATGGGACAGGCCATAGAACGGTAAAATTGCACCATTTTTGACACTTCGACACTTCGTGCTTTCGAGTTACTCAATAATCCTAAGATACTCAGTAATTTTTATTAGTTCTGCATTTCGTTATTATGTGTGATTTTGGAGGTCTGACAATCAAATTTGCTCGCCTTAGAAATACTTTAAACAAGGGAAAACACTACATCTGCCGCCAAGTCGCAATGTTATTTTCTTCAGGATGTTTGAGTTAATATAGCCAATCAACAAATAAGGATGCCATATGAGCGCGTTTCCACCTTTGACCTCATCTTCACTTAACACTAGGTTTGATTGAGTTCAAGTGCTAACTAATTATACATAAATAAATCGTTAAATATCAAACTAATTAGTTCAATGTTTATGAACCATGTCGATCTAGTTTTTGGATGTAACTCTGAATTAGTACCTACTAATTCATCTGTGCATTGAGTTATTTTACTATGCCCATGAAAAAAAATGCGCACCACATTTTTTTAAATAAAATATTACGAGTTCTATGTTATTTTTTATAATCATAAATAATTGTTTAGCGTACTGACTTTATATCATACTTGGCCCGGGTAATGCTTTTTGAGTTCTTAGGAATTCTATTTTGGCTATTCCGTCGCATAACATTCATGTTCATAAAACATCTGCTGTGATTGAGGTAAAGCGCTAATTCTTTTTCAGACTAATTATCATTTTACTTTGTCTATTTTCTTTTCACAAAAGTATAACAAATGTATAGAAAAAAACCTTTATAATATGTCACTTGTAAGAAAGAAGGTGCTTAAAGCACAGGTTTTCATTACCTGCTTAAGTACCTGCTTTATAAGCACCTGCTTAATACTTTATTCTTTGATTGTAAGTATATTCCAAATTTGAACAACAAAGATCATTCATTCATTCAATGAATTAAGTCTATCATTTAAACCTACCTATATATGTATACAATTTTCAAAACATGGAAATGTCGCCAGAGCAACGTAGGTACTCGCATATCGCTATGATGGCACTTCTGTAAATTAACGCTAAAGGTGAAGAATAAATAATTTTGTTAAACACAACCCTATTAGCAATCTCCCGGAGCTAGCGTGTTTCTCGTTCTCGCAAGCCGATTAGACGAAGACAAAACATTCGCGGAAGAAAGCACCGCGATAGTTACGTAACTTGAAGTTTTATCGCCAATCACCGCGCTATACTTGCACGAATATTCATTTATCTTATTTATCTATTTGTTACCAAATATAACGATAATGACAATATCATATGCGCTGATTGGTGCGTTGGAAATCTGTCAGAGTCAGGAAATGTAGAGCGGGGACCGGCTTTGAGTAATTGTACGCGACTCTATTGATATTTAAAATTCTTAATCCCATAAAACCCACATTTCATCATAAATTATGAAGCTTTCCATGGATGTGGTAGTGTCACACAGTATATCTGTGTTGTGGTAATTTTTTTGAAGAAAATTCTGCACGTTTCATTGCAAAAGAACCAAATAAATTTTCTGTTTGAGTTAGCATCGAAACTTTTACACCGTACTGTAGTACCTTACCATTCGACTATCCTTGTTTGTAATAAGTTTCAAGTTCTAGTATTGTCTTCTCATTTTGTTGCCAAACAAAATTTTAGACAAATTAAATAAAAACTGGTCACGTGAGAATCGATATCACACAATATGAACTACTTCTATATAGTAAATAACAAGACAGACGCCAAATATCACTTAATCTGTGAAATAATTGTCTTACGTTAGCTTGTCGGATACATAGACGGTCAGCGTAGGAAAAGTAGGTAATAATCCCGTTGTTCGCACCCTTCAGGTACGGTACTCTGCACACAAAAAGGAAAAAAACAGGCGCTAATAAGATAGAGCCTGACGGACAATTAGGGGCAAAGGCTTCACGTGCAAATGCTGCAGATAACGTTTAGCAGGTGATCCCGTTAGATTTTGTTTACGGATAGACTAGATATTTTACTAAACTATTATTGTCTACCCATTTTTATTATTTGTTGTAATACTCTAGAGCATGCACTGAAGTCAGACGCATTTGAAACTTATATTATTACCGTTTTTAAAATAGAGCTCCGATAAAAACGTTGAAAAATTTTAATTTTTTTATAATATTGAAAATATTATGCATTTCTTCAAGGTTTTTATTATATGGCATTGCCCCTTGGATGTCGATTTCCTTAATGTTTTTATTATTTGCCAAGGTAGAGTCCATACAAACACAAAGTATGTTTAATATTTATTTCGGACAACTGTCCAATCATCTAGTCCCAAACTAAGTAAAGCTTGTTCTATGGATACTAGATAAAGAATAAACATACGTAAATATTCATACAAACATCCATGACTTGATAATAATGTTCGTATTAATCGCACAAACATTTATGTTTGTGTGATGAAATGTAAACCCCTTGTGATATTCGAACCGGCAACCGTTTCGTACAACAATCAGTCATCAATGACTACTACAAACCAAAAATTACAATTAACTTTTTCAGTCAGATGGCACCAAATTTTTACTTGACAAATGACTTGGAACGTTATTTAAAAGAATTTTTATGTTGTGATGCGAGCTGTTTTTATCATGTTCCGATGGACAACAAGGGTTCCATTGTGGGCATAAGACAGCATGTTGCTATGGACTACTGGTCTGATAGAAACTCCTCAGCGTAGAGATTAGGGCGAGGCAATTACCACTATTTCTATGCAGTCGACTTTTATAGAAAATGTATGTTTTCATTTTTTTCTGAAGGCTTAGTGTTCTGTAATAATGGCCCCTAAATTCGTCACCTGGTTCAGAGCACAGTATACGTGATATTAGACGGTCTTTGTGACGAATTATTATTTGTATACTTATCTTTCAAAATTACAGACAAAGAAGAGCGCGTTTTGGGACACAAGTCCAACTAGGTCCAACGTATAAGAACACGTAGAGGCTTTTTGTAAAATTTGATTTATATGTACGACGAGGAGCCACCCTAGAGTGTAATATTAATAACATATAATTTATTCACACTTTTCATTGAAAAATAATAACAACTGGTAAAAGTATTGATTCGACTTCTTATTTTATCCTTGAAAACCCTTGAAATTTGATCAGTTTCTATGAACTCGTTGATGTCTTTTATATGAAACTAAAAGTAAGAAGTCATAAAACTACTACTGCTTCAATAAAATGTTTCACGATTTAATTTATTCCCTACACTGTTCGTTTCGATTTAAAAATTCTTTTGGAATAGTAGTAGACATTATGATAAATACCGCGAGCAGCTTACATCACGTGGAAGTACCACCCACCTTTACACCAGTACACCCAGATTACTGATTTTTATTATCCGAATGCATTTTCTTAATACATAACTTCACGACCTTTATCCCAAATGAGGTGGTCAGAGATATGCCAAACATACGCATCTGGGTGTTCCAAACCTTAAAAGTTTAATGCCTGAAACAAATCCACGGTATGTGGCTCTAAGTTTACGCTTTGTTGCCGCTGGCTAGCCTGCCATTAGACCATTTACTTCACCACCCAGTGTTCCCAGTGGTTGGGTAAAAGAAAACACTTCTGTTGGTGTGCAATAAAGAATAATGTACAAATAATAATAAATGGTGGTCATAAATATACACACGTAGTACATGTGTACGTATTCACGATACAAACATGCCACTAGCGGGATTCAAACCCGCGACCTTTTGGTATAGCAGTCATAGCATAACAGCATTCTTATTTCTTGTCTATATATATGATTTATCTAATTGTATAAACGGAAACCATAAGATAACAATATTTGCTGATGACACCTCCTTGCTCTTCAAAGTTAGGAGACGAAAACTCTGGACGACGTTAATAGTGATATCTCTGAGGTGGGTGAATGGTTTACGTCAAATAATGAAAATTCAAATGCATAAAATTTTCACTACCATTAGGTAGTGAAAATTAGTGAAAATTTTATTAAAATGAAAGTTACCTGTTTGACTAATGTCAAACAGGTAACTTTCATTTTAATAAAATTTTCACTAATTTTCACTACAAAATTTAACTTACTTAATGTAACTTTCATTTTAATAAAAAACGAGGAGTTGGAGCTTGTGTACACTGTACTATGTCCACATATCGAAAGGTTGTCGAAAAGCCTCAGTTCTGCAGTGTTCACTATTAGAAAAACCGCCATTTAACCGACGCGGTCACCGCGAGGACCAGCTCGCGGTGACCGCTCTATATGTCCACATATCGAAAGGTTGTCGAAAAGCCTCAGTTCTGCAGTGTTCACTATTAGAAAAACCGCCATTTAACCGACGCGGTCACCGCGAGGCTGGTTTACTTCAGCTATTTTCATAGCATGTTATGTGGATATGCAGCATACATAAATTGTATTTTTGTTCTGCAGAAGCGAGCGGTTCGTGCGATTTGCTAATTTCAAAATTTTTGCAAATAAATTTCACACTCCGCTCTGCCATCAGAGCAGTTCAATGATATCATAATATTGCATTGTCATCCAACTTACATAGCTCAGCTCATCTTTATCTTGTTTGTTTTTGTTACAAACACACCGGAAAACGCATAGCCAAGTAGAAGCTTGTAATAAAAGCAGAAATAATATAATAGAATCAGAAAGAAACGATAATATTGTGTCTGTGCAACGCGAGAGGATTTGCTTCTGGGCGACATAAGGGTGCTGCTAATAGCGCTAGTTGGACAGCATTTGAAAATGTCTATTGCTTTAAAATATACTCGCTGATTTGTTTCCTCAATTAATTAAATTCGTTTGGAAAAGAATTACTTTTTATGTATATGTTATTTCTAACTGGCTGATTCTTTGCAAAAGTAAACATAACAGGTAATAAAAAAAATGTGTAATTCCAGATTTTTCACCAAAATTGGCTAACTGTTCATCATGCAATATTTTTTCAACTATTTTAAACTTAGCTGTTAATAATGGGTATTTGCTCCTCTGGCTCTAAAGACCTCCTATAAGATAAACGATTTGGAAGCCCATACATTACGTACGTCTTGGATGTCAGATTATGGAATATTCTCCCACTCTTCGGCAACCGCGATTTTCAACTCTGTAATGGTGATAGGTGCTCGAGTTCGAACCCGTCTTTAAGGTTGTTCCTGATGTGTTCAATTGGGCTCTGAGCTGGCCGTGATAATTACTGTCTTACGCTGCCGGTACTTGATCTCCACCCTAAAAGTTTAATGCCCCCCGGCCATCAGCTCTTCGAGTTAGTGTTGTGTCCACTGCCACTACAACTTGCTAATTCGCTGGGCTATATGAGTGAGGTCACACACATTCAGATCGATTCAGGAATAAAGAAATTCATTCCTGAATCGGTCACGGAGTGAAACACCGAGCATCGCCCTCTCCATATCTCGTTGCTTGACTTTGAGCTTTCTTATGAGGCCAAAAATGTGAAACCACGTTTCAGTGCCATAAGTCATCATATTACTTGTAACACATTTTAATTAAAGACTAATTCGTCTTCAAGTAGTTATTCTGGATGAGAAATCGTGTAGATGCCCGAACGCTCCTAGTTTGATAGTTGGAATTCTATTCAAACCGGATAAATTACGCCGGAGTGTTGAACATCAAAGTTAGCATTCAATCAAAAAATTCGTAAAAATTATAAATTTCGACTAAACTAGTAAAAATGGAGACCCTGGTCTTAAAAGAAAGGTGCAATTATTTAATTTATTGCATAACTACCTGGGTAGTTAACAAATAAAACTTAATATTATACATGTTCGTTATCGTATTCCAAAGGATTGAAAACGGTGGGCGGTTATATGAGTGACTCTTAAAAGATTCAAATTGCGCTGTCCTGAGTAAAAGTACCCCTTGTTTTAATATTACAAAGCAAAATTTATTTTGTATGCGAGAGTATGATATTACTGAGGCACGATAGATATTGTGTCTAATTTCAGTTCAAATAGTGATAAAAATATATCACACAATTTATTCCACTACTGACGCGTCCTCTCCACATTTCGTGAACAAACTACGAACAAAACTACAGCTTATAAACGAAAATTAAATAAATTATGTGATCTAAACGCTAGTAGATTAGTTGTTGCTTTATAAAATAAATGTATTTTATCACAGTTTCATTTAGAATTTGAATATAAAGTTTGTCCAGGACTAAATAGTGATTCCACGAGCACGTCAAAAAACAACGCGTATTGCACATCCCTAGTGAAATATTCTAGAGGAGTGCGTCCGCGTCTTCGCGGGAGCGTTAGTAGCTCTTCAAACAGCGCAGAGAAAGGTCGCACCACCTTTCCTTAGTCCAGGACGAAATTACCAAGGTAAATATTGGATCCTCCCGGTTTTGTTTCAGTAGGTCGTAGATTACCCTTACCACTTTTAAAAAAGGTTATTTGATTTTTAGTTGTTATTTGATGATAACAGAATATCTTAAATGATTATTATTTATTTATTTCATTGTTATTTCATCTTATTACATTTAAGCATAATCGATAAAAGAAGCTTCCATTTTTCATTACTATATTTTATGATTACATAAGAAACTTTAATTTTCTTATAAACATTATTTTAATTTTGATTCCCTTGTCAGCTTTTCTTGATTACCCTGTCCACAAAATATAAATTGCTATATTTTCGTAACCAGTCGGCCAAAAGTGGTACCTATTCAATAAATGTGTATATATATTTCATAATTACTAATAAAAAATCCATTAAAGTAAATTACGCCAAAGGAATCAACGGAATAAGTCGAATCTCCAGATTCAACATTGATTCTGCCGCTGAGTATAAATGACAAAATCATGTCAATGAAAAAAAATCTTTTTACGTGGGTTTAGACACATTTTGGCAAATTTTCTTCCTACTTTGTAAACTTTAATATTTGAATGGTAGAAGGAAAGTTACTTAATTTTTAAATAATTTGCGAAGTTCTGAACATTACAATTAGATTAAGTAAAATTATATTAACAAATTAATAAAAAAAAAGTAGGACGCACATAGTTCGCCCGACACATTTTAGAATTACATATGTTTTCTTTAATTTAATTATAAGTGTTATGGATCAAATATTATTTCCGCGGAATAATTAGACCATTTTTCATTACCAAACTAATTGACATTCTATTAATTCACAAAATATACGAATTTTTACGAAAATAAAAGCCATTAAGACCGGGATTATTAATGAATCTGTGATTATTAATGAAATGGTTCTAATAAATCTGTGGAACGGTAATATGAACCATTGTATAATAGATAGAAACTCTCAAAGGCTCAAAGTAACTCATCATATCGTAAATACTCGTATTTCTTTAAATACATAATAGATATCAAAAAATAAATAGGTAATTATTCGCATTAATATATGAAATTATTTGGTTAATATTTATTTTCCTTAATTCAACGAAAACTCAGTAGTAGAGCGGACGACATGGTAGAGACGTATATTAAAAGACTCCATTGTTATCACAGAACAACATAAGTAATGTTAATAAATAAATATTTCGGACACTTACACCATTCATCTAGTAGCAAAGCTTGTTCTATGGATACGGTACTAGATAACGGATAAACATACATAAATATTTATATAAACATCCATTCATCACACAAACATTTACCACTCGCGGGATTCCAACCCGCAACAGTTGGTTTCACTGACAGGAACGCTATCAACAACACCAATCGAGCGTCGATTCATTATGTATCGTATAACATTATCTAACTAATGTACATAAATATCGGCAATATTAATAATAAATGTGTACGTACATGTACACAATAAAATGGAAATGATGTGTCTAGTGGGGCATTAAAGTACTCGAGTGGACCCCACGTACCTGCTAGCGCAGCGTAGGACGTCCACTCACAATGTGTACGAACGATCAGGGGGCCGATCGCGCTATTTTACAACGGTTTTACCGTTCAACGGAACGTTTTTGATTTGCATTTGCCTTACCTTTTGTAAAAAACGTTCGATCGATCGTTCCTCGACGTAACTTCAAAAACCAAGCTAAACCATTTCCGTTCAAATGATTAGCGCGATACGAAATGTACTTAACGTAACGTTTTTGGTTATGGTTTAGCTTCTGAAGGTCACGGGAATTCGCTTGATGCAGACCGCTACCAACCAGTCAGTCTGAAAATACATGGGGGAGGCCTATGTTCAGCAGTGGACGTCCTGTGCCTATATGAAGTCAGGATATCCCAAAAAATATATTTATTCAGAAAAGTTAAGGACAAATAATAAGTACAGACAAAGTTGACCGTCGGATACGGAGGAACTGGATCAATACACATGTATCCGGTGTCGCAGCCGAGTACCTATATGAAGTAATTAGATGTTGGACAGGTCATTGTATCAAAGGCAAGCGTTTTTCTTTAAAGTATACTAACATAACAATAGGATTTTAGATACGAGTAACAGTACTAATACTATATGGACGCGAATCTGCAATAAATGAGTAGGTATTTATTAATATTTTAGATATCTGTAGGTACTGTACTTGTATTCTAAGGACGCGAGTCGGCAGTAAATGAGTATTTATTATTCTGTTTTTTTTTTATTGTCGATGAACTTGATATGAAATGTTTGGATATTGGTTGTTTGTTGCTTAATCACGGCAATTTGCCCTGGATTAGAACACTGGATACCTACTGTTAAAACCGATACAATGACCCGTTCCCGCGGGATAAACTAATAAAACATAAACGAATTCTATTCTTGTGCAATTTAAGTTGTCGGTTGAGTAATGTCCACGTCTCTATGCTAAAATAAATATACCTATATATAATATATGCAGTGGACGTCTTTCGGCTGATGTGATGATGCTGATGCTATATACCTATGTAATTTATAATCGCGGAATTTTGTAACGCGAATAGAAGCCTGTATCCTTTGTACATACGGTTATCTCTCTGCCAAATTTCACTACGATCGGTTCAGAGGTTTACTCAAGAAAATGTAACAAACAGATATACCGAGTTGCTTTCGAATTATAATATTAGTGTAGATGTGTTATGTTTATATGGAGACTTTCTGGATACTTTTTTGGGCGACCGATTGGTATAGTGGATAGTGACCCTGTCAGTGAAACCAACGACATCGCGGGTTCGAATCCCGCGATTGGTAAATGTTTGTGCGCTGAATACGAACATTATTGTACATTCTATTCTTACCACTTTTCTGAGACTGTATTTTCTTATCTGTTGTGCAATAAAGTGTATTTGTATTGTATTGTATTGTATTGTATTATTCCCAAGTCATGGACGTTTATTTATATATCTATGTTTGTATGTTTATCCGTTATCTAGAATCCATAGTACAAGCTTTACTTAGTTTGGGAGTAGATGATTGGTGTGTGTTCGAAATATTTATTTATTATTATTTTTATAATGACCATTGAATTACTCGTGCGAATATATATGTACGAAATACTTAACCTAGTTACAGTAGGAACATAGAAATGAAAATTTGCATGCTTATGTAAAACGGATGATAATGCAATATTATGGTGTCATAATCAGTTGGTTTGATGAGTCTAGCTAGATCAATGACCAAAGAATTGGTCTAGATGTACAAACGTTCCATTAATATGGCATTCTGCCGTTTTTAATGTCAATGACATAAAAGTGACAGCATGATGTTTATGTAAGGGTTGGAGTTAACCTTCCCTAATCGATTGCTCGTTTAAATATAAATTATGGTTTTCCTTGCAGTATAAATAAGTAATCCCTGCAGAATGTTGTCTTCCTTTTATATTTGGGTCTAACTTATTTTTAGAGCATTGTCTAATTATTTTGTAAGTAAAATTTTGAAATAGGTACGTTTCTGAGACATTTGCAAAATTAGATTCGGACAGAGTAACGAAACCCTGTCAGATTTTTTTAAAATAGTTTAAATGTAGCTTGTAATTTGCGTAATTGTACCCAACAAATATAATATGTGCGTCTTAAGTTTTCGAAGTTATTCAAGTTTCTGCTGGGGTTACGTTTCGGCGATTTCTGTATTTCTTAAATGGCCGGACGTAAAGTTAAGAAATTTTGCACATAAGGTAACGTTAATTTGTGCGTTATTCAAAAGTCAATAATTTAATTTGTGGCACACAATTAGCACAAATAACAATTTATTAAACAATTTTTGAATGTGGATAAGTCAAAGAATAAAAATAAAATTGCCAGGGTAATGTTACATACCTAGGATTCCTTAGACATAGCTGGGATATATGAAACGGACGGATTTCTTAGAAACCTCTCTGAACTTGTAATTGTACAGTAATACGTATTACAAAATACAGCTAGCATCAGCTGATAAGCTGAGCACCCCCCGTAAGTCCGGGCCAGGACCGACCATACTCATATTCTTGTGCATAATTAGAAAGAGATGCCGCTATACAAATCACATAAAGCTGTTCATTTCTAACTGTCCTCAAGCGGAGATCTCTGCTTGAGTAACATTTTGTAGTACGGGCCTTACAGTAGGATTCAAAAGATATATCCAGCTCAAATGATTGAAATTCTTAGAAACCGCTCAAAATTTGGTAATAGTACTACACAATACAGTTACAATATTTTCCCTGAATACCACGGTGTTCGAAATAATTTTAATCGATTGAGTTTGAAATATGTACCGAACCTGATTATACGAACAAATACAAAATCACGTAAATTTTCTAAAGTTTTTGGTGAAAGTGAGAATGGGTGGTATTATACTCCCAAACTGTTATGAATACAACTTTTTGTAATTCGAATAAATATCATATATATATATCGTAAACCTATATATTGTTTCTTTTTTTTGTTGTTATCTAATTACGATACCTTATTTATCACCCAAAGGGTTCGGTGTATTAGGAATATGCTATATTTTAATATTCTTACTCCGCAAAATGATATTAGGTGTAAATTGCCACCGCGAGGCCACAGGCACCCACAATTACCTATGCCTAATAAGCAGGAAGGTGAATAGTTGTCGACTAAAATACCCGACTATCGTTTGTATCGATCCATTATTCACCAGGTCCAATAGTATATGCATACGGGAGTGCAACTGTTCAGGAATTGTTCTTTGCTCGCAGAGCAACAGTACGCGGCGGACAGCGCCAGCGTTACGGCCGGGAAGGCGGCGGCGCCGTGTAAGGTGTGTGGCGACAAAGCGTCGGGCTATCATTACGGCGTCACCTCTTGCGAGGGCTGCAAGGTAAGCCGTCTTTTATTACCTATATATGTTTGAATTTATTAAACATAATATAGAAATATCGCATTACGATGCGATAAAATTTTTCATAGGTACTGTTTGTTAAATAAATTAGGAACAAACAGTCTCTCAAGTTAAGTTGCCTACTCGTAATCCAAGTAAGTCGTAAACCTTGTGTTCTGTTGTTTTTCATTTAAATGATACAAAAACCAAATAACCAAAACTACCGTCGCGGACTGGCAACGTCGCAACTATGTCATTTTCGAGACCAATTTTCGTCTGTTAGGAAAGAAGACTTAGAAAAAATTAAGAAACTGTAGTATTCAATAATCTGCTATTTATTTTGGTTGTTGTCAATCCTTGTATTTGTTCGACAATTGCAGTATTTTTAAAACGCTGCGTTTTAAATATATTGATTTCCAAAATTACTATAAAAAATAACACAAGAATTCGTGTAACATCTCAGAGTTTTA
Organism: Oegoconia quadripuncta; assembly: GCA_949316235.1. Taxonomy (NCBI): domain Eukaryota; kingdom Metazoa; phylum Arthropoda; class Insecta; order Lepidoptera; family Autostichidae; genus Oegoconia; species Oegoconia quadripuncta. The sequence continues at coordinate 28,931,247 of OX438742.1, forward strand.
CTCTAAGTTGTATTAACAATATATACCTAAGCTTAGATTTATAGGCTGTGATCACCCTTTATAAAGTTTAAGCATTAAAAAATGTTTAGTACTGTTTCTATTTAGATCGTACCTTACAACTTATTTGCTTGAAGGACGCATAATTCATTATTTTCTACACTAGGAGTTAAAATAACATAATCAGGTGACGACTGTCAGTTTATCGATAAATAAATACTTTTCGATCCCTCTTTGTATAAATATATCTTTATAAAACTCATTGGGGTGTAATAAAATGATGAGGGTATGAATGCATCGGCGCTCGACTACGAGGTAGCTGGCTATGCAGTCAGTGGCAAGCGAATCACTCGTGTAGTACTAAAAGATGTGGCAGGCGATACGTTTTATATTTATCGGAATACGGTAATGTGGAACGAGATTTACCTAAACTAGATATCAGTTTATTTTGGTGTTTTATTTGTGTGTTGGTATGAGATAAAATTTTCATATTAATGGGTACCCTAAATGATAATGTAATTTACGTGGGATTGTATGTAAAGAACTGTTTTAAAGCTATTTTTTTAAGCCTTGTAATTTACCACTTTTTTTTTTATGCACTTGTATTTTTATAGGTCTAATCAATGTTTAAACATATTTTATTTTCGTTGGTTAGAGAAATTTGTAAATCTTACAAACTAGCTTAAGATTTGGTGTTTTCTAAGGTTAATTTATAGTAAAAATTCAAAAATTTTCTCTTTAATCAATTACGTTAGCTATCATTGCTTTTGTAAAAATAAAAACTAAGACAACTTTTGGGAAGAAACTGCCTAGATACTGTAACATAGTGAAAACTAGTACAGTTCGCAGAACTTCATTTTTAAAGTGCTGATTTACATGAAATTTTTATTTCATTTTTATTTAAGAAATATTTATTTATTTATTTTAAAAAGTCGTTAAATATTACTTACGAAATAATTTACGAAAAGCTTGTAATAAAGTACAGTTATCATATCATAATTAGTTTTACGGTTCCGATTTTTAATATTCATGTAGAAGTGTCGAAAAAGTTGGAAAAATTACAGAAATTGGTTATAGTTTCCAGCCCGTGTGGTTCATGCAGTCTGAAGACTACGTTATGTTGCACAATTGTGCCTCCTCGTAATTACTGGCTGCCTAAGGTAGACCACTTAAGCACTTGCTTGACTTCAAAATTTTCACACACTTTGTAATCATTACTATTTCATAAGGCAAGCTGAAGCTGCTGAAGAACTTTAGGGTGCCTGGAACACTGGAAACCATTTTTTTTTATATTATCAATCTACTCCCTAATTGTTGAATACATACTATAGGTACTTGTGTACCACCGAACTGTAAGCTTCTCACGAACCTTCCTTGTGCGTCCGTATTTGATGCGGCAGGGTTATTTAGCACGTTGTATAGTAGCGAGGGCATGTGGTAGTTATGACGAAGTCTGATATCCAGCCAATATAGTTTCGCGCGGTATTCAGATATTTGATCAAATTTGCGCAGTCCATTAATGTATCGAATACATGGGTTTTGGAGCCGCTCCGGTTTATTGAGTAGCTGCTAGGATGCAACAATAAATGCCACCTCAGCATAATCTAAAGGAAGGACGAGTGTTTTGGTCAACTACACCTTCGTGTCGTAAGACAAGACGTTTGCAAGCGCTTCAAACAATAAGTACCTACGCTCTTACGAAGCAAAAAGCTTTGTAGTAATCTAACTCTTTGTAATAATCTTAATTTGGCCAGCCCACTTCAATGTCTCATTCATATTGTTTCCGTCAATGACAATATTAGGCATTGGCCTAATATATATAGTGTTATAGTGGTACCTATTTAGGCACCACTATAACAGATTGTAGTTTGACAATAAACTTGGGACTACAATGATGGCCTGTGACATATTGCGACCTATATTTGTAAATCATCCGCATAAAGAGAGCTTACCATCCAATGTCTTAACATTGGAACCCTGCCGATGCCATTGATAAAAATGAAAAAAAGGGGGTGACAATACACACCTAACTGCGGGATTTCTGCCGTCAGGCGACGCCAATCCGATCAATCATCGTTAGTTTCACAAGGTACTTTATGTTTCAAAACAACAATTTAAGTAAAGTATAAGTCTGAGTCAATGTTATTTATTTTGCCATTGACTCGAAAAGAAGGAGAATGTTATTTAACTATATGTGGGGTTTAGATAAATTTGTTGTCTATGAGTAGTCCTTCTCTATACATCTCAATATGTCTAGAGATTTATAGTTACAATTTTTAAATATTTTTAACAAAAGCAATTATGACCCATATGCAATGATTAATAATAGCACATGCAAAGCATTTGGCTTCTCCGGGTTTATAACGAGTGCAATTGTCAAAAAGTGCATAACATTCTGCTTTCAGCTGTCACAATACAGGAGTCGCAAACTTATGTACCGAACCCTCCGCCACAGAGTTACACATAATATTAACATAACGTATTGTGCAATAGGTCCACTTATTGATCATTTTGCTGTGATTTCATTGTGGAGCACAAGTGACCGTACGCCTCACGTAGCTTCACGTGGTAAATCTGTTTTTGCTATAACTTTTAAAATTTGGCGTATCGAATTCTTATCGTATTTTTTTTTTATTTATTTAATTACAAAATTGATACAATAGCTGAGCCTTACTTCAGATTATTTAAAATCCAAATTGCATTCTTTGTCTATTTACTAGTAAAAATTATTTATGTTACGTGTAAGCAACGCTCAACTATCATGTCAAGGCAATATACGATGAGCAGGTTATAATCATTATAATATTTTTTTAACACCTTGTGTAAATTGGTTACCTATTTTTAAGCAGTCAGGATATTTACAGCTATCCACTTCTATTGAGGAGACGTGTTATTGTTGACGTAATTTCTTTTGAAATATATTTTGTATCAGAGACTCGTATGGTTATGTCTCATACTCGGAGCCTGGTTTTTTATAATTTATGTTTTTTATTATTTTACGAAGGAATGTGGTTTTTTAGCGCTTTACTCAACTGCATAGAGTAAGTCAGTCAGAATGTAAAATACATATTCACGACACCACAAAGTATTAGTGCTTTGAGGTGTCTTACCTCAAAGTACTAATACTTTGAGTGTCTACTTCGGTGTCTTGATTATGTGTTTTACGTTCTTTTATAATTTATTTACATTACCTGAGATTCGCTATCCAAATATCTTGAATAGCAAGGCTTTTGAAAGCTCCTATATAGATCATGTCCTCCAGTGATCTTGTGATGTGCAATTACACAGTTTCCAACTATTTCCCACATTTTTATCCCATTTTTTCTTTCTCTTTACACAGGGTGTTAGGTAATTAGTGGATAACCTATCATGTGCTGATAGGAGACTAAACCCGTTAAAAATATATAGTTTATGTCTAATGTATTATGGTTTTCGTATAAATTTGAGGTTTTTGATTTGTGCGAAATTTGAAGAAAAAGTTTGAGTAAAACACATAGGTAAGTAGAGGTATTTTTAAAAAGAAATACTACGATAACTATTTAAACCAGGTAATGCACATCTGATCTGACAACTTTACTATTCAAAACTGTTAAGCAAATAACAGACTGAAGTGTTTCTTATAATTAATGCCGCGACACGCAAAAAATGATAATGGGTGTCGATTTTCGCACAAATCAATAATGTCCAATTTACTCGAAACGCTAAAACATTACTAAGACTTAAAATTAACAGCAGCAACGAATAGAGGAGTGTTATAAGTTTGAAGTCTATGTCTGTCTATGCGTCAATATTCGGCATATAGCGTTAAAATGCGGCTGATCGGGTTTGAAAACGATTTAATCGTTTAATCGGATGCGAATGTTTCAAGATAGCAGCCATGTTAAGTCCAACAGATGATGCTTTTACCAGACTTGGTTTATTTGTCTGCGGTTCAGTTTCGGGGGGTGTTTCTAAATTTTCGATTTATAGTTGTCATACTAGTTTCAATGCGTCGAAAAGCAGGTAGGTATATAATAGTTATGAAGGCAGTCGTTAAGCCACATCGATAAGATCCCACGCCCATATCTGCCACTATAGTGGGAAAAGGCCATGCTCCAGCAATGGGGACGCATGACTGTGGCTATGATGTGAGCTTCTAAAGTCGTTAACAACGTGACTTCTCTCTTACTTCTGCTACGTCATGTCTACGTGTTGTGGTTCCTTCGCACCAACGTTTAATAATATTTAGGAACATTTTACAACAATCTGCTACGTCATGTAGCAAGGACTACGATTTTCCGATAAATAGATATAGTGATATAGATATACACATTTATCTGTTTTTTAAACCTCCTGGCGGAACATTGCAAAATATTCTCAACCACATCACTCATAATATTTTTTAGAATATGTTCCTAGAGCAGCCCTTTCTAATTAAATATGCCTAAAATATGTTAATTTTAGCATCACGTGGCTTAAAACGGGATCATTCACAAAAGCGGCATAAATACATTTTCAACCTTATTTGCAGGGATTCTTCAGGCGAAGCATTCAAAAACAAATTGAATATCGCTGCCTTCGAGACGGAAAGTGTGTTGTCATAAGGCTAAATAGAAACCGTTGCCAGTTTTGCAGATTCAAAAAGTGTCTAGCTGTCGGTATGAGCCGTGACTGTGAGTATTATATATACACGTATGCTTAAATTTTCATTAAATATTTCATTACGGGGTTCTTTTATTTGTTTATTCAATCACCATCCTTCAGTCTTATACTTGCAACTCGCAAACAAATCATTAAAATAGATCACCGTGTGAATGCAACGCAACATCCAGGTCTATTTTCCAATTGAATAGGTAGTTAAGCCCCCAATACGAACCGCATTACAGTCAGATGCACCGAGTCAACTCATTCGCGCATATTGCTGTTTCGCGTATCGTTGATTTAAATAATGTGCATTATTTGCCTTATGTCTTCAGCCGTAAGATATGGAAGAGTCCCGAAGAGGCCTAGAGAAGCGTCCAGCTCAGATGGCATGCATGATTCGACTTTAAACGTGTCTGGAATTGTTCCCATTCCTGGAATTGAAAACATGGATACGGAGGCTCTGCGTCAAGGCGTGGTGAAGGAGTTGTCAAAGCTGGTGACGGCCGCGCATCGCAGCAACAACACATACACGGAAGAGCTGAGGCGCACATTACAGCACCAAATGATTATACTGAAAGTCGACGAGTCTGATAACGAAGGTCGGTAACTAAAGTGTCCTCTTTTTTGAAGTACCTATCTTCATTTTTGATTACAAATCCCGGAAGACTAACGTCCGTGAATTGTGTGTGTGTTAAGGAAGTGGAGGTGAAGAAGCAGCTAGTTCAACCACGGACCGCGTAACAGACGTCCGTTCAGTGCTGTGGTACAACGTGGCTCTGCGAATGACCCCGGCTGTGCAGCAGGTGGTGGAGTTCGCCAAACGTCTGCCTGGATTCCACACCCTGCCACAAGATGACCAGCTCATACTTATCAAGGTGAACTTAGGAATAATGCTTCCAATATTCACATTCCAAAAATAACTCTGCTAAATAAAATAAATACGTTCAAGTGCGACTAGATGAGGGTTCTGTACATAACATCACCATTGGCATGCTTTTGAAGGCCCTGTTTCTCACAAACGACTGAAGGTATCAAGTTGAAATTAATTTCGAATACTAAGGTCAGCAGCCTCATATTGCTGCAAAAAGTTCAACTTTCTAGTGTAACGCAATCGTATTCTGAAATTAGATAAAATCATATGTGTATGTAACAGGTATTATAGTTTAATATACCTATATTCGTTCGTAATGCTAGAATCCCCACATCAATCATCACAGCGATCATTTTGTTCGGCGAGGGTAAAACATAGGAATCCTTTAATAATTTAATTTAAACCTAAATAATTTAAAGGTTTTGAAGTACTAAGTATTTGTCGGACTTCTATATTTCGAAGACACAGTTTTTATTTAGGATTCAAATTGTAATCATAGATAAGACAGTACCTGTGTATGATAAATGACCATCACGTAATCCACATCCCATCACTAAAAATATTGGATAACTCTTAAAACACATAAGCATTTTTTTCGCCCCATCTGAGCACATTTTTTTTTGCATAGGTATCAAAATAGGTCAATTGAGGCTTCACGAACATCACGGACGTCTTAACTCGTGTATTACAGTTGTTAGTGCCACGAGTAAGTACCTACTTTGTAAAATGCTGCGCTGACGTACCGATGCATCATTAACTATGATAACCGTTGTCATCGCCCGCGGATTGTAGTCGCTGTCGCGTCACGTGTGCGTTCACATGGAAGGCGTTAACAATCATGCGAAAGAGATTGAAAGAATAGAGAATGTATCACGAAGTCGGCGTTTACGCTACCACGGTGCAATCCTTTACGTCCATCTGAATAAGTTCTTGAAATCAAATATATATGTTATGTCCATAATTATGCAAAGCGTTTTTAAAATATAAATTTGCAAGAAGCGATTATATCATTGCATCAGCGACATTATCATTCCCTTATGTCTTTTATATCAAATCAAATTACACTACACACCTCCTCACTCACTATAATAAGTATACAAAATTCCCTTTGCTGCGCGGAATTGAGTAATGATTGGATCCTGTCATTTTGCGTTATGTTCACAGTTAGGGTTCTTCGAGGTGTGGCTGACCAGGGTGACCCGTCTATCTACTTCTGACTGTATTGTTTTCGATGACGGGACTGCTATATCGCAGAGCCAGTTGGGAATCGTTTATGATGTAAGTATATGTATAGGAAACTTTTTTATCCACCACTATTCCTTTTGTGGCAAGAGAAAACCATTTCAAAAATATATATCAGGCATTTCATAAAAAAATATTAGGCATACCTACCTATTACTATGAGGAAAAGGGATCGGCAAAATTTACTTATATTATATTTTAATTCCAGGTTAAATTAGCCTACCTAAATGTAATTTACTTAGGCATACTTGACTCCTTTTATATTTTTACAAATAGCTGCGTTTTAAATAATAAGATGTTAAACGACAAGTATACAAGTAATATTACTAATAAGTACTATTAGACTTAAAAAACAATTATAGTCTGTTTCATAGCCTCGATAATATAGGTAATTTTATAATCAAGACAAGACAAGACAATTTATAGTCTTATAACATATAAATGTATACAAAAATAACATCTGAAAGCATCATAACATATAATAACCGCTCATTTATAAGACTAACTCCCCAGAAGAGAACGAGCAAGTAAAGGTTACTCTTTTTACATAAGTATCTATTCTAACAATGTATGATTCGACAAAGCAAGAAAATAATAAATTAACAATAATTAGCCTCAATATAGCCGGTACATGTCTATGTTTGCTTAACATCTAAATAGTCAGAAATTTTATAATAAGTATCCTTTTGCACTTAGTTTTCGTTTTATGGTAGTTTTAAATTTACTTAAGCGCAAACTTTTAATGTCTACTGGAATCTTATTAACAAGCGTATCACCCCTGGAATGGCTGAGTAACTTTGTGTAAACGACTGACATGAAGAGCAAGTTTATTTTATATATTGCATTTACATTTTGTACGTCACTATTTTTCCTAAACAACTTCAGTTACTTACTTCCTGATATAAAGCTATCTATTTTAACTTTAAAAAGCAAGGAAGTGTCGCCAGAAAATGGTTTCCGTCTACACAATTAAAAAGATCATTAAAATAAAGACCTGGAATAGGAATGGTCCGAGAAATGAGCCCTGTGGAACACCTATGCAAAGTGGAGACCCTGACGATCTCTTATTATTGATGTCAACCCTTTGGATTCGATTACACACGATTCTAAAAGGCCAAGGGCGTGGCCTACTATATTGTCATAGTGGCGCATTTCCTGTCTGGTCAGGAAATGCATGATGTACCTACCTACGCGATCAAAAGCCTTACTAACCACAGACAATGTCTATGAGCTCTTGCGAACCTTTCCAGGCTTCAAAAATATGTTTAATAAGCGCAACATCTTGTTTTTATTAAAAATCTATAGAATTGATATGAGTCTAGTTGGGTTCTATGTAGGAATAAAGGAAGTACCTTACTTTGTTTCATCAGATTGGGAAATATATTGATTAAAGATACAGGTTAAGTATGATGCAACGAAATGATAGAATTAACTATTTTTTACGGAAAGACCATAAAGGTCAGCAACTTGTGTCGTATCCAGTGATATAAGCGCTTTCATAATGTTAATGAGATAAACTTGTCTAAATATTTTTCAAATTAATTTTCTATCGCCATCCCTACGCGTCCGTGTCGGCCGCGCGCCGGACCGTCTTTTCACTTGCCGCATATTATTTGATCATTCACGTCGTAGTAAAGTGTTGAATGCATACTGAGTGCTATCATCGCTTTTGTTGATATTTTGGCGGCAAAATAGTAATTCCTCCTCAATATAATTTATAACGTGTAAGTTTAAAATTACTCGCACTCAGTGTAATAAAGACTGTTACATTAAATCTGAAGACTGAGTGTGATTTGCTTTTAATACCTTTTTGATTTAAGATAATGAACAGAAAATCTTACATTGTTGTTGTTTTTTTATTTCATAAAATTATACATCCGATTTCTGTGACGTCCGCTTAGTATGACCTTATTGGCATTCCCAGTGAAGTCATTAATGCAGAACGCTACTACAACCAACCAAAACAAAATTATTTTTGTTTTGCTCTTTCCAGCCACCATTTGCTACAGCAATGCTGACTTATGTGCGGACAATTATCAAAATGCAATTGACTGAGGAAGAGATGGCAATATACACCGGCACTCTTCTTCTATGTCCTCAACGAGGTGGTCTCAGCGATTCCGAGAGTATTATCGCTCTGCATAGAGCAGTTGGAGACGCTTTTCAACATGTTGTAAGTTAACAAATAATAAAACCTAAAAATTATAAGAATATAACTAATGTACGACTGACACAAATAAGCCACTCACTATTACAAAGTGGATCGATGCCGGAACGATCCAAAGTTTACAAATGACTACTATTCCACCCACACTGCAAAGAGGTTCGCGTACGACACGATCATTAACAGATTTACAGTGTATTACCTACCATGCAGGATCTAGGTTTTCTATTTTTCCCTAACATCCATCATCTCAATACTCATACCTACCAGTTATTCACATATTACACAATACATTTTTCCTTTGCCTAAATCTAAAGTTTACATCATCGGCGCTACTTTATGGCGTAGGTATAAAGTACTCCTTTTCTACCTTATCAATTTTAACATTTGCACTTGTCTTTCATCCGTCACTTAGGTGGCTCTTCATACAGAATTTACGCTATAGAATTCTAATTATACCAATATTTTTACCTTTGTGCTCGAATGCAGGAATTAGTGCCACAGTACTGTCAGAAATATGTATTCGATAAAATTGTTGGCATTCTGGAAGAAAATTTCCGCAGCGTAACTCGTTCTCGTACACGGAAACTGTTTAGGTTATAGATTCCGTTTTTACTTTTAATTGTAATATTTAGTGTTCCTCACACACCGAGTCTCAATATTAGTGCTTCACAGCAACCTGACTTATTACCGGAGTACTTTGTTGAGCACTCTGGAAGCAGCGTTATGCTGGCATGCTTAAAGTAATATCACGAGTATAGCTGCACGAGCACGAGGACCGTAACACTACCAGTGTAAGCTGACCGCTCGACGCTATCGTAAATATGAACGCCGCGGGATCGGCTTACTTGCGGGCTCATGGTACCACCATTTCATCCATTCTTTTCCACTAGTTTTTCATAGTTCACCACAGAATAATAAGAACTTTTTTCATAGGTACCTTACTCTACAGGGCGTCCCACGGCTATGCCACATGGAGGGAAAGTACCTTGAATTTTGTAGATGGAACATTTTACTGAAAGCAGACATTATTTTAATTTAAAAAACAATTTAAACTGCATTCATAGATTTTTAAATAAGTACATGGTTGAACCGGGAATCGAACCCATTATTTATAAAAAAAAAATTACCGTGTAGCTTTATCATACCGATCGAAATTCATCTTCATCATAAGGATTATTTTTTGCTAAATAACATAGTGTCAGAAATAAAAGGAAGACCATGAATTTTAACATTAGATGTGCAATTTTGTTCAGAAAAATGAAAAGCTGACATTGCCGTAAGGACATACAACTGACATTATCATTACTACTAATTACCCACTCGAGAAGTATGCATCATTTCCCTATTATAATTTAAGTTCATGATAAAATGATAAAGAGATACGTAATTAGTAAGTACCTGTAGTAGGTACCTGGTTGTATGCCGTATCCTGAATCTGCCGAAAGACGTGTAAATGATTTTCTCCATCGCAATGCGGCTGGCTGATTATAAAAAAATAATCCTTATGATGAAGCCTTTCGATCGGTATGATAAAGCTACATGGTAATTTTTTTTTTATAAATAAAGGGTTCGATTCCCGGTTCAACCATGTACTTATTTAAAAATCTATGAATGCAGTTTAAATTGTTTTTTAAATTAAAATAATGTCTTCTTTCAGTAAAATGTTCCATCTACAAAATTCAAGGTACTTTCCCTCCATGTGGCATAGCCGTGGGACGCCCTGTACCTATATAAATTACTGAAAATCAAGATAAATCTGCGTATCAAACGTTTGTCAGAAACTGCATCGGCCTTTACGGCCTCCATTTATCATAACAACACGAAATCATTTTAGTTATTTCGATTTAATAACTATGACGCTCTTTCGAACCAACTAGTTGTAGTGAAATAGCAATTGGGTTATAAACAACTTCGGGAACCATTTTTTCAGTTTCTCTATAATGGCAATTCGACAATCCGCTTCTTCAAAAACTCAATTGAGGTGTTTTACAATTCAGATTTTTTTTAAAGAATAATTATAACCTCGGTTTCCTGGATATTTCAAGCTTACTATAATAGATTTTTTCACTAATTTAAACTAACCTGAATCTTCCTCCTCAATATTTCAAGATTACTACCTAATTATATATTTTTCTTTTCAAGTTTTAAATGAACTTTCATATCTGCAGGTAATTAGCAGCGGCGTGGCCGATGTAGCCGGTCGCATGGAAGCATTTTCAGCTGCCACCCAGGAAGTGCAGACTTTAGGACTTCGCCATAACGAGCTGCTGACCTGGTGCCGCGATCATTGGCCGAGGCTCGTATTGCCGGCTCTATTTTCGGAAATTTTTGACATCCCCAAGACAGAAGAGGATGATACTGCCGAATCAGAAGGAGCCGCCTCGGCTTCTGTTTCCCAAATACAGGGTTAAACTTATGTTAGTTATGTGTTTATTTATCAATTTCAATTTAATGCGTGGATTTAGAGCAACCTTACGGAAAACTGAATTGTAGTCTTTTTCAGATATCGTCGGGTTTTTAAAGAGCCTATTAATCTCGAAAAGATTTATTTTCCATCTTTATAAAGGCCAAAGGCATTTATGTAGGTACTAAAGACATACTGTAGGTAATAGTATGTAGGTACATCGTGTCTATAACAGCAAATACAAGTTAATCGGTATTTGTGTATTGGCTTTAATCTGATTGCAGCAGTAATTTGGGTTTCGATTTTTGAACTGGCACTTGGGCGAATAGGGCTGCTATGGAAATGATACACTGGATTGCCAAAATATAGAAGCCAACAACATTTAGTCAATACTCTTCAATGATGAAAAAATATGGCTATACAAGAAAGGCGGCTGGCTGACATTTTGTTAATCAACAAAATGCAAATGGGACTAGTAAAGAGAACAAAACGATGACATTACGATAAGATATTGCGAGTAAAATATGCGAATGTAAGAAACTGTAAAATCGATACCCAGTTTCATACGTATTATAATAATTTAAGCGTTAAGTTAATTTATAGATTTTGATTATTATTTTTAGCATTCTCAACTGTTTAGTAAGTCTATTGCGCTAAAAAATTTACTAAGATCTCTAAATATTTACATTTGGTTATTTATATGTATAGGTACTAATTTTAGTCTCCTTCCTTTGCGAGTAAGAATCATAAAAAATATTTAGTGTTCGCTTTCAATTTTTCAATAACATACAGTAGGTACTAGTCCTATTGTATGTACGGTCAGAAAAATCTAATAATTTACATAGCTTTTCTAATTTCTTTGTTTGCCAACTATCAAATCAATAAAGACAACAATGTCAATAGGATTTTAGAGATAAGAGATAATAAAAAAAAATCCATGACTATAGATAATATATTAATATGCAAGATATTATTCATAATAATGACAGTTAGTATATAGCTTTACTATACACAGAGTAATAGATTGGATGAGAATATGTGTACGTTGCAGAAGTTGAGTTCGTTCTATGCTCTGCCAATATTAAACGTATCAATTTTATGTATGATGATTAAATTATTAATTATATACCTACACTGTGTTCCAATGACCTTAGACATTGTCATCATTCACGAATAGATTAGAAATGGAAGACAGCCTGCTAGACGTCAGCAGCATGAGAATACTATGACATACCTAGATATTGTTAGTAAGAATATGTGCTGATAGAAAGTAAAAACAACTAATCTCATAGATAACAAATAATTATTTTAAAATATATTGTTAAACCCATTAGCTATACATGATGTAATTATTTATTCGTAGCATGAAACGCATAAGTAGGAGAACGGGAATATACAACATGTAACCGAATTAACGCAAAACCAGAAATTAGTTTGTTCAGAATCGGAAGTAGAGCCGATTGCACTATGTTAAAATATAGGTAATAATTTCAAAAATTTTAATTAAATTGAGATCAATTCTAGAGTTGTTCTAAAGTCTGTGTGTTTGATACGACCACGCCCTTATTATTTTGAATAAATTGCTTTTGCTACCAATCTTCTTTCTTCGTTTTTCTTTTGCAACTGTTTTCCCGCCAATAACTGTATGGTGACAGATGGTTTTTCCACGAGTGGGTAACTGACAACTGGTAGTAAACTTTGTAGAATTATTAATCAAATGATGTGGACACGATAACTTAAAATGCTAGTAACTTTTAAGATACCTATTCCTTAAATTATTTGAATAGTTATGCAGATAGATTTATTAAATTATAAATCATTTGGGGTGTATGAGGTTTTGCGTTAATTCTGTTACATGTTGTATAGTATAAACATATCTATATTATTTCGGTTATACCGGATTATCCCTGTAGTTCAAGTGATTAATCTGACTGTTATTGTGTTTAACTAAATCTTTTACGCACACAAACTGCATATTTTAGCATACTATCGAGTACATAGGTATAGAAGACTTAAGGAATGTTTCCGCATAATTAACGGAAATCAAAAATAATACGGTGTACCTATAGATAAATTATCTAACTACATTCTATTTACACATAATGTTACAAATAAATATATCTTGTAATAAGTATTCTCTATACGTTATTATACCATTGTATTTACTGAGATCGAAAGTTCTATTCTCGACCGCGTCATATGATATAAAAAGGAAGAGTATTTAATGTATACAGGGTGGAAAAATCGGTTTGCGGAGAGATGTACTCGTAAGTAGTAATATTATAGGTGTTTCAACAAATATGACAACACAGAGTAGTTATGGAATCCCCTATACGCGTCTGTCCGTTTGTCATCGCCATCTATTTCAGAAACTACATGAAATGGTATTTGAATGGTAGTTGAAGCACAGACTTGAACTTAGAAAATAAAACTTCAATTATAGGGGTAACATTCAGAAGTATGAAAAGATAAATTTTAAAAATGTAGGCCGTCCTATAGGCAATATATATGAAACTTAAAGGAGTGTGATTTCAGACATATAACGTGTTTAGACTTTCATGTTTTATCAACCCTTTTTCGAAACAAGCGCCACAAAAAATTCTTCCCGTAGCCCCAAAAGTATCGCTTAAAAAATTGTGAAAAAATCATGAGCATTATGGAAATTGTATTCACACCCCCTTGTCGGTAGCTTGGAAGAAAAATTTTAAGTTTTGCATTACCTTGTGTATATATTGGCTTGAAATCAGAGGTAGCCAAAAATAATTACAGTTATGTACACACTCTTACATCTCTTTTATTGAGAAATATTGGAAATTGTCTTACCTATATATACATTTTCGATACAGGGACCTATTTAGGAGTCATTTTTATTATAGTTATGTGGTCCTATTTTCATAAATTTCAAAATTATTCGCTATTATAATATATTTATTTATTATAGTACATAATAACGAAACTAAGGGCTCTACTAGTTTAGAAGTACCTAGTCGAGCAAATTATAATATGTATATTGGATCCGTAAAAAAAATCATAGAAACTGCTTACAAAATGACACAATTCAACTGCAAACATATATTTTCTGACTTCGGAACCAATATATGCCTCAAACATACAAATTTCGATCTGTTTTATTTAAAGAAAGTTAATCAAATCGGACCGAGGACGACCTTGCAAAGGTCGCAAGAAGTCGGCTGGAAGCGGCCGCTTAGCCGGTCGTTCTAGAAATCAATGGACGAGGCAGTGGACGGCCGGTTGCCGATATGATGATGACGAATCATGCCGGTTTTCAGAAGTTGAATGTCACAAGTCTGTTAGTTGCAGTTAGGAACTAAAAAATTGGTAGCATGAACATAATTTGCATTAACAGGTAGATGAATTTTCAGTCACCTACTCGTCGTCGTAGATAATAAATGTATAATACTTTATATACGATATTGATGTATCACTGATCTACTTTAAATGCCTACATTGCATAACCAAAAGGTAATCATAATGCATAATAGAAATCCATACCTTGTAGTGCAGTCTACATAAATAAGTACATATCAGCCTACGACAATTTGTCGTAGACTTCGTAGCTATAGAAAATTATCGAGCAGTGGGCGAGTTGTCTGCCTATTACATAATAAAGGCACTTTACTGTTGAAGGCTATCAATCCACAAAATTATACAGTTAAGTGGTTAGTCGTACCGTACACCGCCGGCGGTGGTTGATTATACAGCCTATAAATGAGTACAACACTTATAAAGGTGACAAACACTCTAAATCTAGCTATCTCAGTCAAGACTCATTCGAAAATTTTCTAAGATTGCGCGGTTATATTTAAATCAAAAACCTAGTCACGATTATGAAGATTTGAGACTTCACAGGAGGACTCTTAATGCATTCGTTTTCGACTAGCAACGTTAAGTCACATCACTTTTTGGATCACTAGTGACATTTTCATACGAGTATTTCCGTGCTTGAAGAGCACTGGTTATTTTCAATTGATCAAAGTCGTTATTGCCTTGTTGTTTTTGCTACAGTGACACTTAACACACTGACTGTCAGATGGCCACAATCTGACATAAATCCACCAGTCAGAATGATGCAGGGCCCGCGTAGTGGATTGTGACCCATACTCTCTTTTTACTCCTGATTCCTTTACGACGTCTTCTTTATCACGTTACTCGCGCTTCTTGACTAAACTGATACTTTTTAAATTATTGTATTTACTTGGATCGCGATTGCATTTACTCAGCATTTGCGTACCTTTGTGGTTTTAGAGTTAGTTATTATGATAAATGATTGATTACAATAGTTTAATAGTTTATTAGACAGAAACTGTGTACTCGCTTTTTAGAAAGAATTTAGAAATAAATAAATCTATTTATATACCTACCTATGTATACCTTGTTCAGGATCAACAATCCTTCAATTACGTTAGGATCAATAAATAAGTATAAGGTAAATCATGTTATTCTAACACACTGTAATAGACATTTTGTTTTATTGAAACCGAAGTAGTTAACTTATTATTACAAATATTACGAATAATGACGACTTATACTAATCAGATAGGAATGACAATATATGTATAATAGTCGGGTAAAAAGATCAAATGAATGTTGACAACGTTTTGTTAAAATATTGATTATGAGCCGTTTTATTTCGAAATAGAAATAATGTTAATTTTATGACTTAAGTACAAATACTTTACACACGCACAACACAAAGAACAAATTCAAGTTCAATGGGAATATTTGCATTTTAATTGCTTGCGAAAGTGTACCTGCACTGTTAGACTTTATATCACATAAAATAGATTATGAATTATTATGTTAAAATATTATAGTATATATACTGTTATCTAAAAATAAAGTCACTATATGTAATTGGCTGTTGGTAATGTACAAAAAGGTATAAACTTATATAATTTTCAGAGGCAGTACTAGTACAGTTTAAATGGCTTTAGAATTTCACTTTGTCGTACATGTAGGTAAGTGAATATCTAAGTACATAATGTACGAAATACACGCATACTTCGAAATAGTGTTGTATTTTATTATTACCTCCCTATATTATTAAGTTATTTTACTATGTATTAACCACAGAAAACACCTTCCTACTAACACTGTCGAATCAGGAGTCTTACCACAAAAATACTGAAGAAATGTTTACCATAAATTTATTAAGATAAGTGCACATTGTGATCGAAATATTCGATTGTTCTATCAATATTAATCGGTATTACTCGATTATAGCGTGCGTCTGACTAGGAAAGCGACCCACCCACCCACAATACCTACATTTAAGAATAAGTATCATTGCCCTGGACCCCTATTCTCGCACACTCGACAGTTGTCTATCGATAGACATTGGCATGTCTATCTCTTTCACACTTATATACGTGTGTAAAAGTGACAAACCTATTGATGTCGTTCGACATTGAAATCTCGAGTATGTGAGAATCAGGCTCATGCCAATGTCTATCGATAGACAAATGTCGAGTGTGCGAGAATAGGGGTCCAGGACCCAGCAGCCTGATTCTCACATACTCGAGATTTCAATGTCGAACGACATCAATAGGTTTGTCACTTTTACACACGTATATAAGTGTGAAAGAGATAGACATGCCAATGTCTATCGATAGACAAATGTCGAGTGTGCGAGAATAGGGGTCCTGATTCTCACATACTCGAGATTTCAATGTCGAACGACATCAATAGGTTTGTTTGTTACACTTATATACGTGTGTAAAAGTGACAAACCTATTGATGTCGTTCGACATTGAAATGTCGAATGCGCGAGAATCAGGGCCCGCTGCAGTTGCATGTCGAATCGATTCTATTTTTTATTATTTTATTATTAAAACGATTGCGATCAAATCTCTATCAAAATTGATTTTCTTTTATATTGTTTATAAAACACAATAGTCTCAAATGCTAACTAAAATTCAACTCAATCTTGAGATAGCTTTTAACCGACTTCAAAAAGGAGGCTTTCAATTCGGTCAGATTTGGCGGTTGATTTTCGTGATTCTTTTTGTAAATGAAGCATTGATTATACTTAGATAAGTCTATGAAATGAAACGGGATACCGTCAAATTGGTCCCTTTACAATTTCAGCGCAATCAATTCAGTAGTTTCTTTGTAACCATGGTAAACAGCAGAATAGCATTACATATTTAGACGATTGTGTAGTTTAGACAGGGAAACAACTTGTAGATGCAGTTTGGGTTTGTATGGAAAAAGTGTAGATAATGTCGGTGTGATTATCAATAAATAGTTATGACAAAATAGTTTTTGATTGTTATTCGACGACAAAGAAAATGAATTATACAAGGTCGTAATGTATTAATCCTGATCCATTAAACACGTGATTGTGTAGGTCCGAAGTATTCCAAATAAGATGTTGTATATGAACCCTTCGGTGAAAAGTATCGCAGCACTCGCCTTTTCGATGGCTTATCTTTTTTCAACGACGACGTTTTTGACGGTGTTATGTGTATGTCGAATTAGTCTCCAGTCTTTGTCCGAATGTATCTCAGTAATGCGTGGGCCGATTTGAGTAGGTACGGTTTTTTATATGAAAGATTAAACGACGGGACATCAGGTTTTTAGGCATGTTTAATGAAAATCGCTTAAGCCGTTTCGTTTCTTACGTTTTTATCACAGTTTGTTATTGCATTTCAATGACATTATAATCTTTTTTGCTTTTAACATTACCTTTTGATCTAGTCATTATTTCGATCAATGTTGTTAAGGGTTTTCAATTTCTTCAATTTTTAGTTATTATTATTATAAACAAAAGCTTAATATGGAATACTTTGACCTACACAATAACGTGTTAAATCAATCGGAACTACTAAATTTGGAATTTATATAATAGTCTATTTATTCGATTTAAATGACACTCCCGTGACAGAAAAATTGAAAGGAAATCGTATGGACATGATACGAGGAGGGATGCAACGCATGTTACTAAGAGAGTGATAAATATGGATGTCGATAGTTGGAAAGGAACACTACGGAAAAGATGCATGGATTGTGTGAGGGGCGATATGAAAGAAAAGGGCGTGAATGATAAGGTAAAGCTGATAGAGGAGATTGTCAGAATAGGACGTAATCGCCGACCCCAAATATATTAGGACTAGGGCAAAAAGATGATGGTGGTAGCTCACACCAAACCGAGTAATAAACATGTACCTACACCTGACTGGAAATCGAACCCGCAACCTCCATTTTAGCTTATGTTATTTACATTGTACGCCAGTCACAGTAGACAAAAAAAATTGCACTACTCATTTTTGGGAATTTGTTATCGAAGCTTTCAAAGATGCGTGATACTTTGAAAATCTCGAAACTTTCAGACTTTCCAGGTTTTGGTTTTTATAACTTTTAAAAATTTCATCCGATAGGAAAGTTACTATAGTACCTACTTAAATTCTTTCAGAAGCTTTTTAATTCCGTGTTGCTCGAGGGCTTTTACGCTCGTAGCATGGAATAAAGGTGTGATGACACAGTAAAAAAATATTTTAAACTATAATGTAATGCTAGGCTGTATTGCAAATGGGAGTCGGGGCTATGGTCTTGCCTTCTGCCAATATGGGCAGTTTGCTTCCGAACCACTTTTAGAATTGCCACGGCACTCCTATTAATGTGCCTCAAAATGGACCACCACCTCGGACACCTCGTTCTATGAAGGCACGCAGAATGAACTGAATGATGTCATCCGCCGGATCTTCGCTTCCGCGGGCACCCCGGCATTCGAAGAGCCGGTTGCCTGGTATGCGACGACAGTAAAACAGGAGCGCCTTAGCGTCGTCGGGGATGCCCCGTGCGTAGATACGCTTGCTACGTTTCGTCTTCCAGTCTTGCCGCCGCGTCAACGTAGAACCTCTAACGGCGTAAATATGTCTGCCTAAGTGGGCCCTGGGCCTTTGGGGACCGGCCGTTCGCAGCCTCTTCTGTCAATTAGCGAAGCGCTTGGTCGAAGCCTCGCACGATCAGTAGGCTAATCTTTACTTAGCAGTAAGCGTGAGCCTTGCTGTTCAACAATCAACAAAGTAATGCTGCGAGGCTACTCGGGACCAACTACACAAGCTGGGACTAGGACTTTTTATGTAGTCTTTACTTCCTTAGGAGCTACACCTTTCTTCCCGCTCTCCATACCTCCAAGTCGGCCGGCAGCAATCCTGCGAGTACAGGCAGACCCGGAGTGCTCGTCGACATTTAGATCTTAGTCCTTAGTGGACAGTATCAGCCCGGACGGAAGGACGCATGTTAGTTTTAAACTGTGAACCGACTATTCTGATTTTTGCTACTAAAGTCGACTACATAATATGATTATTTGCCAATCTATTCAGAATTATTCTTTTATAGAGGCCTGCATCCTTGTAAGAAAAGAAATGTTTAGGCGGGATTCCAATTTAAAAGTGAATTGCGATAGAAGTTTATCGAAGGATCGGGATTGTTATGGTACGACGCGTGGGATCATCCATACGAGAATAGTCTGGAAATATGTGACAAGGTTGGGTATAGTCGACCAACAAGTAGACATAGTAATTTAGAAATTACGTCAAGGTAGATATATGTATAAACGGTTGTAAGTTGCGACACGGACACAGTGGAATATTAATGGGACCACATTCCAACTAATATTATAAATGCGAAAGTTTGTGATGTTTGTTACCTCTTCACGCCTAAACGGTTGGACGGATTTGGATGAAATTTGGAGATAGATTAGGACCTGGATTAATATATAGGGTATTTTTTTGCTGAACCGATTTTGATGAAATCTTCCACGCAGACGAAGTCGCGGGCGGAAAGCTAGTTAAGTCAGCGAATCAGCTTTTCTATTGGTTTCAATCGCCACAATATTAAAATAAGCAGAAAGAAAGTATTGGACGTATATCAATTAAATTCACGTAAATTGTAAATTTAGAAAACCATACCCAAGTAACCATACATAATAATATCATCCGGGTATAAAAGCAAATAGTTAAATGTTAAATATCATCGAAACGACTGAACGGATTTTTATCAAATATAAATCTTTATCTCAATAACGTGTGCGGTTAAACACGTTATTGAGATAAAGACAAAAACACACATAGAAAACGCCGGCATTTATCGTCGGTGGTTATTGAGAATAGGAAAACCAACAATTATCACCATCACTCAGTCACAAGTTTAAATAACACAACAACCATCGACATGTATCTAATAAAATTAGGTGAAAATAAAATTACAAATACTTTAATATTTATTTGTATTGCCACTTTCTTAAATCACATGGAAGAAACAATAAGTATTAAACAAAATACTTCAACTTAGAATTTAAGAAATTAAATAATTGTTTATTTTTCAAGTAACAATAACAAAGCAAATTGCAAATTTATATAAGCTATTTAATGAAGCATTACATAAGTTTTATCACTAAAACAACAATGTAATATGTGGAGTGTACAACTAACATTGTATTTCACAATTCTTGCCTAAGGCCTGTAATAGTGAACATGTATTAGGTACTGAATGAAACGAACTATACTCTGTAACGTGAACTGATTATAAAATATTCATAATATTTGTAAAGATAATCTTTTTTAGTTTTTAATACAAAGGATGAACGAGGCCCACGGTGGAACATCTCACATCCAATAAAAAGTAAAGTCGATCAACCAAACATAAATCATGAATCTAATGTGAAGCGCTCAGTTCGTATAATATCTGTGTGGAAATGTGTGCCTATGCCTGAATGGAAATGCTGGACGCGCGAATTCTAATAATACACTTTCTAATAAACTAATAATTTCAAAAATCAGGATAAGTAAAGCGTAACTTCTGAGTATTTAAAGAAAGTTTAACATATAGTTTTGTGAATTCAAATGTCTAAAATTTATTATAATATATTTGCATATTCTAAAAATCGGTACCCAGGCCTTAAAGGTACAGTATGGTGGCACTGCCGTGGCCAGTGCTGCCGGTGGCCACCCGCAATGTAGATAAGATGTAGGTAATGTTAGATTTTATACTTTCAACATATTTTTGTGTACAATTATTTCATACATTGCGTTGTATATGTACATGCATAGGTGGTAATTTGCAATATTTTGATATTCGATAATAAAAACAAAACTTATCGTAAATTCCATAGGTAATCAAAAACCATTGAAAGTTACCTCAATCACACCTGATGTTAAGTGAAGATGAGGCCGAAGGTAGAAACGTGAATTGAGGAATCCGGGTGAGTACTTTGTTTTTTGGGGACTGGGTATCTAATCCAATCAGACGGAACACAACAATGCTATCAATATTGTTGTCTATCCGCCTACCTAGCCGCAGAGTTAGATAAGATCTTTTGTACTTATTCGTTTACTTACATCGAGCCACAGAGGCGGACATACCTTGCATTAAACTCATAGTCGTGATGTCTATTGTGAAATTAATTTGTTATAGTGACCTTCAATAATTTGCAGCTGTTTTAGTATAATTTTTTTTGTCGCTCACTCGCTTTCGGAATTCACGGGTCTTTATTACGAATATTATTATGGTGCTCAAATATATTACCGGATGAGTTTTTTACCGTAAGGAAAAAAATAGGGCATATTATGTAAGTGAAATAGAAGTTATTAGCATTGCTAGTTTTTTTTTTCAAACCCACATCGACCCACACGCCTTCCGGAGATTAACATGCGACTGACAGAATTCCTAGGGTTCCTATTTTGCGAATTTTAATTGGAACTCATTTTTCTCCAAGTTTATTTAATTTAATGATGTAATAATTATGTACAATAGGTTACATACGCGGCCGTCAAATGCCACAACGTTTTATTCTATTTAATAGTATTTAGGAAAAAAAATAAGCTACCTATGCCAATAACTTCTATTTCACCTATTATGTCCTATTTTTTCCTTACGGTAAAAAAAACTCATCCGTTATACCGAATTAAACAAAAAAACTGCACACAGATGGGAAAATATTAATGTGACACACTGACTGATCGTCCTGAGCGCTACCGGCACCGCTACAGCAAAGCTGCTGGCTCCTACTACTTCGCAATAAGAAAAAACAGTTGCACATCGTAGTAGCATAAAATCGACTTTGATAAATTACGGTCGATGTTTTAATGGCCTCTCTTTTGGGTGACATTACCAGCCCCGTGTAAAAATATGGATAATTTTTGAGTATTGATAAAACGTAACCTCACTTTCAGTTTGATTACGGAACGGACGGAAAAAATATGTATACAATGTAATTAAATTTTTATAGGTTTTTATTTACAACAAATCCGTGTTCTGAAGTATCGGTAATAAATAGTAAACAAAACGTAAAGCTAATATTATTTCCTTTGATAAATTTTCAACTGGCCAGGTTGGACGACTGGAAGTAGTACGCGAGCCAAACAAGCCTCATAAAGAAGGAAGAGTTCCTCGAAAGCGAGTCCAGCGAGAAATCCTAAACGATTATCCTTTGCGAGAACATTTCTCCCGTTGTTTACATTATAATAAAAATTCGTATAATTGAAGCGATGCTTGGACTGTTTCTTAAAATATTTACGCTATAGGCGAGTACCTGTAGGTAGAGATACGCAAATATGTCAAGACTTCCTGACATAACATTTCCTTTTTTTGTAATACAAAAAATTATAAGAACTGCAACTACAACAACTGCAACTACAAGTACACCTTGCGGCTACCACAGATATTTTAATGACTGATCAAAATTGGATTCGAGGATATTGGAGCCGCGCATTCGAATGGCGAAATGAAAGTTATAGAATTTGTTTACACAGGCGGTAACACAGGACAATTTAGGGTGTCTAATTGCTTTCGAGACGTAAAACTCCCAGCATTTATTTACACTAGGCGATCGAATAATTACCTGGTAAGAAATTGCTGCTAGCCTTCGACAAAATTTTCTAAATGAGGTATTAGTTCTAATGAGCTGGAAATAGAGTATTGGCGTGTATAAAGCACGAGTCGAACACCAGCAGAACAAAGTAACCAAATAACAATACTCGCCAGTGTCATTTAGCAGAAAGATTATAATTTTGAATTGAGGATAACTTTAACAAAAACATAATACTAACGAATCTAAACAGACGTCTGTGAATATCAATGCTCCACTGGTGCGAGACTCGTGCTTGGTAAGGCTTATTTATACAAAAAAAAAGTACCTCAAACGACAGTGGCGACAAAATCGAGCATCACCATGATTCTCGCCAGGGGTTGGCATTATGATAAAAAGCAATGCTAGAGTCAAAGGTAAGCGTGATGATACAAAATGTTTACATTATAGGTAAGATTTCATGCGGCGATATTTGCATAAGCGTATCGACTTGTACATACAAGCATTGCCTAGACGAAAATTGCAAGTAAATAGCTGGGATATAGAGACTTTAGAGACCGCGTTAAATTCGCTAATCAAAAACAATGCTACATATCCTTTTCTAAACACGCTAACAGAAAAAGAAAATACAAACATAAGACCTCAAACGTACAAGTTCGTAGATCTATTTGAAAGAAGTTCCTTTTTGACAAGATTAATTTCAAATGTTTATAGTTGCAACTGGTTGCAAGTGTACGACCTCAAAAGTCAATACCCGGTACTCTCCTTTTGTAACCTATATTTTCTAAATGACGTTACTTCTGAAATTTGTTTAGACTGAGAAGCTTAGAGGCAATAATTATTTTGTAGTAGCAAAACTCTTAGTCATTATTCATACTAGGCAATCATACTCTTGCTAAACAAGAAACAATTATTAGCCTTCGAGAAACACTTCTTATAATGAGGCTATGCTCGGCGGTAAAATTTGGCTCGGGAGCTACCTAGGTAACGTCTTAGATAATGTCTTAGACACGGATTTAATACTCTTTAGTATTTTTGGAATTGTTGCGAAATTAGAGGTATTAAAACACGAATACGGGTTTATCACACGAGGCGTAGCCGAATGTAATAATGTATCACATGAGTGTTTTAATACTTAATTATGTAAAATCGCATACAAGACTTTATCTCCACCCATGATATGAATCCTATATAAAAGGTTCTGAAACCATAGGAATAAGGTTGTAAGAACTCTATGTCCAGTCATGGAGCTTAATTGCCGGGTATCTAATACAAACAAGCTATAATAATATAATTATTTATTGTAATAATTGTTAACTTTTTGGATCACAGAATTATTGAAATTTGTATATCGCATAAAATGGCGGAATTCTAATAACCTATAATTTATTGTTATTTCTTCAAAATTGTAGAGCTGTGGTGGTGCAAACAATTAAATAACCAAAAGAGTTACATAATGAAATTTAGTATAACATTATAACACTCGTTTGGATATTATTATGGTTACTATGACATTGGTTGTTTAAATGTTGGCAATAAGCTAATTGTTTCAGAAACTTTTATAGAGGATTTATATAATGGTTGTAGATAAATATTCTTACATTTTGCAAGACAACTACATTCAATAGCACATCAAGCGTAATAATAACTTATAGCGTATGCAGAGCCCACCCTACTATGACCAAGCATGTGGCGGGTTCAACGCTCAAATTGTTACGCTTGATGTGTGCAGTACTCGTTCAAAAATGCAGGCCATCGGATCAAAAATACGGATAAAGGGCCTTTGTAAAAGGTACTATTCATACAATACACAGATACAATAACACGTTTTTCGGTACAGTAGGATAGAACTGACTTAACTTCCTCAGGCTATCATACAAGGTGAATAAAGAACAGCTGCATCATAGGTCTAG
Source organism: Oegoconia quadripuncta (assembly GCA_949316235.1). Lineage (NCBI taxonomy): Eukaryota > Metazoa > Arthropoda > Insecta > Lepidoptera > Autostichidae > Oegoconia > Oegoconia quadripuncta. The sequence continues at coordinate 28,956,297 of OX438742.1, forward strand.
CTTGTTTCTAAGAGTATATACCACTAAAACGACCCTCAGTCCTGCTGCCCCGCATATCTCGTCTATGGTAAGAATCCTCGACAGAACTGATGACGCAAAAATCTGCTAGACCCAAACAGCATTGTATCATTAAAAATAAAAATGCTTGGCGGAGAGACAAGCTGAAATGACGATATTCTTACACTGGTCAAAAATTATATTAAGTTACTTTTTCTATAAATTCAAATTGAGCTCAGAGTCTAACTGCACTTTTGGACATTAGCGCACATCACAGAAAATACTGATTGTAAAGATTGAGTGTGATTGACTCGGTTTAACTGCAAACTCAAGCACCACTCCGTGCGATGTCGAGATAGATTCGCTACTATTTGCGCTTTACACATATCGATACAAAATACATAGCTTTATGTGCCCCGACAGTGGGGGTGTGTAAGACTGATGATGATGATATTCCCATCCCTCGATCTTTAATTAAATCAAATGAGACTAAGAAGATAATTCGTGTTATTTTTCAACACAGTTTAGATATTTTAGGCTTATGCAAGCGTCATAATTGAGTTACTTATTACCTTTTATTGTTGATATGTGTGTAGCTTGTACCTATATAAAATTGATTGCACAATGACAAGACACAAGGTTTTAAATCTGGTATATGAAATTAAATACTACGTTACTAGGTTAAGGCCTATTCAGACATTCCCCAATCAGTGAAAATGATATATACATATATGGCAAAATAAAGACTACGACATTATCTACAAACCACAACTGGCAGCATTAATATTAAGTATGTAAAAATATCTGTACATTAATTTCATTATTCAAATATGTGAACCTCTACAGTACGGAGCAAAATGTATACAAATAAATATTCCTATGTTCGTAATTCTCTGAATAGACCTATAAAATAATTTACCTAAATTAACATTGGTTAGTCTTAAAGGGAACCAACATAAAAAGCTAAATTAATTAAGAATTATATAACACTAATAATGTTAACTGATCAGATCAGTGATCGCTCGATCACTGAAGATCAGGGACTGCACATATAAGCGCAAGGTAGGTACTGCGCAAGCCAGTTTCTCGCAAAATCTGCCTACCTCTCACCATTATGTGTATACCTTGTTGGGGAGTAACTCGTCTTCGTCGATCATTTCCGTAATATAATGTAATTTATTACATCTCATATTATTATAGTTTTGACATTATTATACTACTATAGTTGGTAAGTAAACTTAACATAATGAATGATACAGCTGTATCAAATAATTAATTGCACACTGATTCCGAGCAGATTTGTAATATATAGAAAATTATAATTATTATGCATTTTTAATCTTCCCGGTTGTATTCATAATTATACAATAGAACTGCGAAGTTGGTCCGGTTCGTCCCCAACATTGGGTATATTATAAACATGTCTGTCACGGACGTCTATAACAATGGATTTATTATCAATGTTATCTATCTTACATACATAACTTTCGAATATACATAGCATTTAAACTATTGCCCAACTGAAAGTGTAATACGGTCCCTCAAAAATACAAATCGAATGTGCAGCATCTAATACATTCTATTTATCTGCATTATTTCCATGTAAGTATATACATATTAGATACTTCTACACTGCTGTTATGTTAATACGAAACTGTAGTGCGCCGCGGCGCACTTGAAGACTCGCGATCATAATAATTTTATGATTGTGTTTTATTGATTTGTCTTAATAACAGCAGTATAGTTGGCTCATTTTAAAGCGTGAATGCAAATCAACAACATTAAACATTTCGGTATACAATATCAAACATAAAAGAAAAGTGTTTGTACAAGTTTGTATTACGTAATAAATAACGAGTACCTAATGGATGAGTTTTTATAGTAGTGCAAAATATTATCCTTAGCTTTTACATTATATTCTACAGACACGGGATAATTTAGCCTTCGAGTAGAAACGTTACCATCTGTCACATGAACAGCTTTGACATTACGTATACTTTCAAGAAGCGTCTATTGGGTAAACAAAATATTTCTAGAACTACTGGTTCCAATAACAACATCTACAGAGAATTTCAGCAAACCACCACCATCCAATACTAAATACTACAAAATCTTTGTACTTAAGCTACAGGCAAGACCTACCGCCCAGAACATGGAACCAAATACGAACACTTACTCTTGCTATTTTTTCATTTGTTGGCCGCTATCGCTCATATTATTATACTATAACATTGTTCGAATTAAATTTATTTATTTCAAAATTACCCAATTTTATTGCCACAAATGTAAACAAAAATATATTTGTTTGCTCACGTTTGTCATTCTACCACTACCATTAACTAAAGAAAATTAAGCTAAATACATGTATCGTTTTATATTCTGTAAATAATTAATTTATAATTAATGATCATGATTAAACTTTAAATAATACATCGAAGTCAAAATATCATGTTAATACTTTTGCTTTTTACTCTACAAATGAATTGGTAATACAAGGTAAGAGATTCTAGAAATCTTTTGGCACCTCGTTTGGTAATACTATAAGTATATATTGTGTATTGTGGGGTAAAACAAGAAACCGGATATAGTAACTATACAACTTCGCGACGTACTACAGGTATTAGAGAAGTTGTACTGATTTCATAATCATTTGTAAACGAAGGATTTATTACATTCTACATCGAATTTAATCAGAAATGCTTGTTTTGATTTTTTTAAATGCATGGTATCGTCACTGTATAATCATTTTTCCATACAGTAGACCCGACGGAGCCGTCTAGACGGCAATCGTGCGGGGCGTGAGGGGAAAGACACAGGTGGAACAAGGCCCAGCTGCATACATCGCTGTTCTTAGTAGCTTAGCACACATCTTCTAGGGCTATTGTGTCTTTACCGTTTCAATTTCTTATTAAATTAATATTATGGTGCACACGACATGTACTGTGAGTGCGTGCAAATGTTCATCTCGCATAAATGAATAACTAAAAACATATATTACAATTTTATTGCATTTCTATGTATCAGGTCCTGCCTGTGCAAATGTAAACAAAATGGCGGTCGTGAAAAACGCATGCGGAAAAGAACGCGCGACGTTGCCAGCTTGTTACGCGACGTTGCCCGCATATTCAAACTCCGCATTACTTTACGGCGTAAAGTTTACGCCGAGTTACATCGAAATCAACCCAAGAGCAAAGTTGGCCGCCATCGAAATAGCGATACCGTTATATTTCGGTACAATTAAATCACGATACAATTACCTGTTTTTTGCCTGCCTACTCTATGTAGGTAAGGTAGCTAAGTTTGAACGCCCAATCTAGTGTTCCTTAACGACGATCATGGGTGAATGGAAGAAATCCCGCTGTGGGATAAGTTCGCCTTTGTGCATAGTTTTAAGTAATTTGTTTCGTATTTATTTCCTTTTGTACAATAAAGCGTTTACAAACAAACAAACCTTTATTTTTAGGTAATTCAGTCCCTGATAGAAACTTCTAAACTAAACAAAAGATATATCCCACCCCCAATTATTTTATATAATTTCGCAATACCAATATGTACCCGGGGTAGTAAAAGACATCCACTTTCCAAATTTAAAATTTGTGACAACCCTTCCGTACTTATTCTGGGCGGTATCGACCAACTTCAAAGATGTCGGCCTACTATACGGAAAAATATGGTTATACTGTGGTTTCGTGTTACTGAATTATTAATAAAAGAAAATAACACAATAAGTAACTTCATTTTAAGGGTCCTTACACATTATATACACGAATAACTGCTCAATATTATGCTAATGACGACAGCAAATTTGGACGGAATGCTATTGAATATGTATTGAATTCAATGCAATTAATAATCTTTTCTTTTATTCACAACACATGGAATAATATTTATATATAAAATTTATAAAATATGAATTATCTTGACTATCAGTAACAAGCAAAAATATTCATTAAATCATTTATAGGAAGAAAACAAACATTTCTGATATTATCAAATTATAACCGCAGCACATATTATAAATATATAATTTAGCATACAGACTACAAATGCAAAATTTATTATGATGATATTTGTCACTCATTCATAAATGGTCGCTGCGCAATTTCACAATATTTATGGCCCTAAAAAAAATAGTTAACACATTTAAAACACGAGTGCTGTTCTGTTTCTCCGTTCAAATAACGTGTAAATCCTTTAAACGGCTTCGTTTTCTTCTTCATTATATTGGAAAATTAACGTAGCCGCCTATACACGAAGATTTAATCGTTGATTAGAAACACCTTTACTTATAAATCGTTATACGAGTATTGCTATATTGAGCTTATGACATAAAAGCACTTTGCTAAGTATTCGAAAAAACATGCTAAAAAACATTAGCAAATGTAAACCCGGCTTTAGTCATCAATGGCCATTACGTAACGTAATAATTTTAATATAATTTAACAATTGTAGAACTCACCTTTCATTAATCTATTAAATTACGTAAACAAATCAGTTACTAAAATGTAGAAAGATCAGATAACCAAATATTTTAGATAATCAATCTAATAATGAACACTTCCATGTTGTTGCTTAATTTTTTTAGACATTTTTGACGAGTTTCTGAGATGAAGATAGCATTACGGCAGGTCTTATTTGGTGGACGTGATTTATTATGTAATTAAAGTTTTCTAATTATTTTGTGGAAATAAACTACCTATTCTGGAGCACATTGCCTACATTTATTAACAAAATGTTAAATACCTTCCTTCATGACTTGCTCTTAATAAATTAAAAAATTAAACGTAATTTTCTTGTTGTTTTATAGTTAGTTCATATTAAATCTGATTATCGTAGTTATACTTAACAATAAATTCTACTGTCTGTTTCACTGTCCGTTGAAGTGTTAACGTAAAAAGATGAGTATTATGTGTGTCTGACTGTGGCTTTGCAGTTCCACAACAGTTGAGATCATTTGAAAACATTGTTTTTTTATTTATTTTTGAAATTTATAATTGCGAGATGACTCAGTTGGTCATCTTTGATAGAAACCGGTTAGGCCGTCGGAGATATTTAGCATTTAACACAGTAGGTTTATTTCTCTGGATGAAATTTTAATTTCGAGAACCTCTCGGGTGTTACTATATTTGCACCTTATTTCACAAGCACTTTTTTTTATGGTTAACTGGATACGCGTTTGACCACAATCTCAAATGATGGGGAGTGACGATGTGGTCGAAGATGAAGCACGCGATCTCAGTAGATGCCTATTCACCCTGCTCTTGAAGATTACACATACAACATTCAGTTAAAGTAGAAACTAATGTTAGAGAATGTTGGTATGTTTTCGGCAGATGCTGCACCACCCCAGCTCAGTCAGCAAGTTAATGTATTATTGATTGCTACTTTTGTTGTTGAATGTTATCAATAATTTGCTCACTAAAATTTGGGGACGGTTGTTCCACAATAAATCAACTCCGGTGTGAATAAACCATAATAATAATATGTATATACGAGATTGATATCTCCGTAATTTGATATTTGGTTATCCTGATCTACGTACATTTACTACTATTAGGCAAGGAAAAAATACACGTAGTTTAATATTCAGTAATAATGTTGTTTGGTGTAGGGGTTAGCAACTCTGGCCACTATACCAAAAGGTTGCGGGTTTGAATCCCGCTAGGGGCATATGTTTGTGTGATGAATATGGACATTTGTACCCAAGTTATGGATGTTTTGTATATAATTAGTATTTATCTCCAAAAAAAATGTATTTAAGTAGTATAACAACCATCTGGTATCCACAATACAAGCCTATAGTTGCTTACTGTGGAACTAGATGGCGCCGTGTGTATGTCTCAAGGATATTTTATTTATTTAATGTGTATTTATATTTATTTAATTCCCTTTATAAGAACCAATCACGTCATCTGATCACGTTTCAACTCTCTTCGTGTATAGTGGGAAAATAAAGTTTGGTTTATTTACTCTCAACACAAATCGTGTACTCATTAAATTACTCGTTTAACTTAGAATGTGTTAACTGCAGAAAATTTAGCGTACTATGTATTATTAATAAGACGCCTAAATAAAATCTACTCAATAAAATACAATGATAATATTGTATAATCATATTATTATATGTAATATGATATCACTAAAACGGGTAAAACCATGCGAAATGAGCCACTAAATTAAACTAAAATGTCTTCAATGTGTTGGTATACTGATATAGCTTATTCAGGTCGTAAACGCAACCCGAAGCCCATGATTTGATATGAACACTGTTTAGAACGGCAGCAAATGTTACTGTGTGAATGATTTCGACGTTTTCATACTAGATTATGCATCGACCGTCATCATCGCAGCGTTTTGCAAAATACCCATGGGAACTGGCTCATAGTTAACATAAAGGAAAGGTCCGGCATTTGAGCACGCAAAAGGGTATGGTAATATTCATAACTACAAAATGCAATTGTCTTTTTGTATGAAAAAAGTTGTAATGGTAGCTAGTACCCCTGTTCAATTTATAGCAGTTTATAGGTAACATTACGTTCAAATTTCAAATTGTAGCTAGGATTTTTAGATACAAACATATTTTCATCATCTTTCTTCCGATAAAGTAAATAACCTCTATAATTTGATTTAAAAATGCATTAATAAAGACTACCGCTGTGACGTCATACATAAATATTGTATAAAGAATATCTAATGTAAAAACTAATCATCATCAATTCTTATCTATCAATCAGTCGCAACTAAAATAATGATGACCCAAGCGTGCTCATTGAGCCTCAAGAACAGCTGAGCTAATTTGTTCATAAATAATATTTTTGTTATATTTTAACATTGAGGATAAAATTATCATTTTTCAGATATCGCTTGGAACTAAACTTTTGTATCTATGTAAAGAATTTAAATTATATGACAGTTTTAAATTAAGATTACGAAAATTTACTGTTGCTTGAAGTAATTTCATGTCATGTTACATATATTTACATAAGAGGAATTAAATAAAGCCTAAATTAACGTCATGTTTCCCAAAGGATTCACAATACTTGGCGACTCAGTCAAGTGACTGTCTGAACTTTAAATGAGACGGTATGGAGTATAATTTCGTAACATTAATTTACAATGCGAAGTCTTGGTAGTGATGAGCCAAACTATATTTAAACGTAGTTTACTTCTTAGTTGGCGTCCCGCGCTGAGTGAGACCTTCGAACCTCTTGAACGTATAATTGATAAATACCCAGTCTTTATACGCCACCTCGCCATCTTGTGTAATTGGGGCAGATGCTGGAAATATAAAATAGATCGTTATCGTTCCTCCTCACGTTTAAAATATTAATGTATACAATATTAAACATAAATGCCCTAATCATCCCTAACATTTATGCTCTTTATTGTGTGAAATACGTTTCGGTGGATGTTAATGCAAATAGAATGCCCAAGCTGAGTTGTGTCTCCAAAAATGTTAGATTTTAAACAGACGACCTAATTTGAACATAATCCAATTTTCGCTTTTAAAAGTATGATTTGCTATAAATTTACACGAATGCCACCACTGCTGCTCAATGGTCTATGATGAATGTAAACTTTTTTCAGCATTTTTATATAAAATATATTCCGAAACGTTTATAGCTCAGCATAACCACTGCAGCCAGAAACGGTTTGGATGATCAGGTGACTTATAAATAAACTAGACAAATTTGAAAAGTTACATAAACATTATAATAAATAACCAGTAATTATATTTAACTCGATTAGTAGTTAGAGATTTCTAGTTGGGGACCGCGATTCCCTACATAGCGTGAGAATAATTAACAAACATGATTATTATTAGATAGCCAGTCCCTCAAATGTGTTGGAGTTTCCGGATCAGTACGCTTCCACCTTCGACCTCATCTTCACTTAACATCAAGTGTGATTGAGGTCAAGTACCAACCCGTTGTGCATAAAAAAAAATCTCTTATTATAGTTTATTTGAAGTTGCAAACAAAGTCCTTTTATTTATTTTACGGTTATATATTTTTAACGTGGTGTATTTAGAAATGCCCTTGAATGCAATTGTTTTGTAAGTTTGTAGTAAAAATAACAAGACGAGTACGAGAAGAAGTAAGAAGACGAGAAGACCCCAAACTAATTAAGGAAAGGAATAAAGTGTAACCAGGAAATTAAGTTTCTCACTTCGCTCGTTAGAAAATGAGACTGTAGCCAAATATATTGTTTGTTTATTGGTAACTCTAACACAGAAGATCTGATCTTCTGATACAGAATACATCAGAGGTTGCGGTTTGTATAATTTTATAGAAACTTAAGTAGGGGAACTATGACTGCTAAACTAGGATGCCTCGAATTATAGGAGTTATATGAAGCAGCACTAAGGCAAACCCCATGGGGAAGGAGGTCAAGTGAAGGTCGACCCCATGCTTTCGGAAATACCACGGACTGCGCAGTAAAGGTAGTAGCAGTAGAAAGCTACATCGAGCGATAGCAAGCTACATCCAGTAGTGGTAAGAATGACAAAAAAGTCGGAAAGCCCGAAAAGGAGGGTAGAGGGTCGTCATAAATGCTTACCTGAACATACTGGTAACGGTTACTAAGACAGCTGTTAAGCCTTTTCATTATAGTTACTATAAAAAATGCAATTTAGACAGCACACTGTAGTCGCATAATGTATCCCATATCATTATCATAGCGGGCACTACATGGAAAATTTTAAGGGATGCATTACTCACGGATTTCAAGTTTGACATCGGGAAAATCGTCAAAGTTTGAAGTATCATCAATGGATCGCACTTCCACGGAGATAGCAGCTGGCCTCTCGCGAACATGCGACCAATCCACGCCACGAAAGAAAGGCACAGATTTGACGTCCTCTATGCCTCGCTGAGAGCCCAGTCTGTTGATTAAAATTACTTTCACTATTCACAAAGAAAAATGCTCAAGCAGCATACAACATTGGCGTAAGTGCAAATAACAAATGAAATTTATCCCAAAAAAAAACATATTTTCTTACATCGAATCATTGTTTCCTTATGTGCGGACAATTATTATCATTTTGTCCAAATTGATGTACGAAAATGTGATATATTATTCGGGATTCGCGGATAGGTCACATATGACGCTTTCTCCTTTGGCATACTTAGCAAAACTAAGGTTGACTGATTTAAATCACCATGATTTATTCAGTGTTACAAATTGCAGAGATATTAGTTTATTTTAATAATAAAATCGTAATAGGTAGTTAGTAAAATATGAAAAGAAAAATTATACAGGTAATTCACATTTATTTTAAAATATTTAGACGACCGATTGATGTAGTAGCTGTCCTTCCTGCGAAACCAACGGTTGTGGGTTCGAAAGTGGGATGTTTATGTAATATTTATGTATGATTATCCATTATCTAGTATATATTCCTTATTTATTTTTTATTGCACAAGAAAAATCAAAATAGAACGGTATACAAAGGTGCGGTTACTTCTACAAGATGTATCTTCCAGCCAACCCAAGCTTTGCTTAGTATCTCAAACTAATTGGTGTAATTGTTCTAATCATAAAAAATAATTTCAGGATAAAAAATATTTATTTGTTTTGTTTTGCCATTCTTGAGCAAAACTTTCCCTAATTTTTTAATGAAGAACAAACCGAGGCTTAAATATTTCAAGTTTGCAATTTTAAAAACGATTGAATACCATTTACTTAATAGTCTTATTTAGTGGTTATTAAATAAAAAATAATACATACAGGGAAAGGCATCAATGTACACTCACACACATAGCTTGTTGTTTCCAAAATTTACCTGCGGTCAGGCTCCGAGCAGAAACGCAAGATGGTCTCCCTCGCCTCCTCGCTAATAGGTATCTCTGGAGGAAAAGTCAAGGACTCCCGCCACGACATAACTTTGCGATAAGTCTCCTGAGGAGATTCCGAACAGAACGGAGGGTAGCCGATAAGCATTTCATACCTGAAATTGTTAACAAAAACTACTCTCACAAAATTGTCATTAAATACCTCTATAATTAAATGTCAGAATAAGAAACCGATATGTCAAAATAAATAAATAAAAGGTTACGGCAATTACAAAGTTTATTAACAAATTATACAAATGAGTGTAACGAAGTTTCTAGCTGTGATTTCAAAATTACAACATGAAAATGAGATGTGCTATATCATCGGAATCATCATCAGCACATTCTATTTCCACTCCACAGAACTTCATTCACATCCAGTCACTACATACTACTAATCACTTCATGTACAATCAATTTTTTCTCGATATTGTGTTTCGAAGATGAAATTTACTGTGACGCGTCTAGTAGATAGAATCGCGGGAGCAGGCGGAAACTAATTTTATTTGACTAGTATTATACTAATTATAATTCTATCAGGTGAATAAAATCTACACCGTATACACCTCTATTACCTTAGCCTATAATTACCTTGGTACAATAAATAATATATCAAACACATCATTACCTAGGCCCAAACAATGCTTATCAAGATATGCCGTGTGTTCCCAACAAAAAAGAACAGGACAAATCATCTTTTCCTGTGGTGTGGGAGTCACAAGAAACCACTAAGGGATATTGATCAAAAACACTAAAGCCAACTACCCAGCATGGTGATTAGATTAGGGACCGTTATAGGCTGTTGATGTTATGATGAGCACTTATAATAATCATTACCCTATCATGATCTCAGTATACAATGAAATAATAACATTATGTGGAGAGGTATTATTCCGCTATGTTTATATTTTGTCATCAAATAAATATGACTCTTTTGTCTACTAAATACAAAAATATGAAAAAAAAAATCGATATCTAGAAAACAAGCGATTACATTTTTGATAGAACATGTCTAAAAACCACGGATAGAAAACCTGCTTTCAAATAGAAAAACCGCATCCAAATCGGATCACCCGTTTAAGAGCTACGGTGCCACAGACAGACAGCACACATAGCGGTCAAGCTTATAACACCCTTATTTTTGCGTCGGGGTTTCAAAATAGTAGCAGCACAAACTTTACTTATGCTTACGCTAAAGTCAACGCGTATCGCATGTAGCTTACGTCAACTCATTTGATATACAAATATTGCTTTGTTTCCAAAAAAAATATGTAATTAGAACCCATTTCTAGACATTACCGTATTCGTCAAAACCTAAACGTAATTTGTATGGAAACGGGCTACGCTATTTAATCGTTATGTTCGGTCTGCTAATACTTATACTCTGTGACTAAACGACATTTGATTAACACAACAAGAATTGAATTGTAGAAAATATGGATCAATGATAAATATAAATAAATACTGACTTTCTGAGTTACGTACCTTGTCTAAGTCAGTATTTATAAATAGCCAAACATCAACAACCAAGTACCATATAAATGCCAGAAGAAAAATGATGATTGACGATGATGAGACATTTCTTTTGACCACAGAGTGTCATGTTACTTGTGCAATAGAGGTGTACTAGTAGTATGGTCATCGTGGGCATTAGTAATCAGTTTGGACGCCTGTCATATCCTAATATAAAAAAGTGCAATATTTTGGTTAGCTGTACATTAGTACGTTCAATTTCGCTGAGCGTATATCAATTTACGCAATAACGACAACGGCATCAGTGAGCATCTCTTTTACATTCAGAGACTATGGTATCAGCCGTCTTATGTATAAATTCACAGGATGAAATAAGAAGCATACATATATAACGTCACGACCTTTATCCCAAATGGGGTGGTCAGAGATAACCCAAACATTAGCGTTTGGCTGTTCCAAACATTAAAAGTTTAATGGTTGAAACAAAATCGATAGTTTACCCTACGTATTGTACAGAAATGCGTGTAAATAAAAATGTATAAATCTGTAGATGTTTTTAATGGAAAGTCCCATAGTCGCCTTTTACGACACCCTCGGGAAGAGTTTTATTCTTTGTCGAAATCACAGAGCACTTTTATTAAACATATAAAAGCAAACATTCATTTTAAATACCTTAGAAACGGCGGAACATCCATTAAACATTATGGCAAAAAAGCATCACGTAAATACGAACAATAGAAACCACATTGAAATCGGTAAAGTTGTTTTCGAGCTATAAGACCAAATACAGAGAGAAACAACTTTCGCCTCTCGTTTCGTATGCTCCTCTATCGTCATGGGTTAAAGAACGATTAATTTAAGCCCTTTATTAGAATTTAAATCAAAAAGATTCATGACATTCGCTAGTGCCTTTTATACTTTAAATTACTATCGCAAGTGCAAGATTATAATATAATTCATAACATTGTTATTATCAATAATAAATAATAGAGATAACATTCGCTGGATGCGAAGGCGGTTCTCCAATTTACTGCAATAAGTGCGGTTACAATTTATTCAACATACATTTTTATATCAATAATCAAAAATATCCGAGGTATATAAATAATACATAAATAAATATCCAATATAATATATATTTGTGAAACATGTCTGATTAATCTCATTGATTCCGTTGACAAGATGCCTGACTTGAAAAATATACTGAGAATTATTGTTCATCTTTACTGGCGGTAAAGTTACAGTTATGATCGCAGAAGAAAAAGCAAACGATATAAAGCGATGAGTTATTGTTAATATACCCACATAATAACTCCAAGACTCCACCAGTCTGCCTGTGGTCCGTAGCCTGTTTGTAAGAACACTTCAGGTGCGATGTAATCCGGCGTGCCAACGGTTGAATAAGCAAGTGCCCTTCTGTTACGCTTCCATGACTCCGCCCGACGTTTTGAATCCATTGCTGATGAAGACGTCGAAACTGAAAAGAATAAAATATTGTGATAATGTATAACGTTGCATATTTATTTAACCTATAATGTTATCCTCCATCGAATAAATCGAAACCATCCAAAATTATTTGTTACTAGCTATACGCGCGATGTATTCGTGGAAATTTAGTTTCACTTAGTCCATAAACTGGAAGAAAGCGGGCGGTGGTGTGCGGCGGTGACTATGTATTTGATCGCGTCGCGCGTTACAAACTCATGGTCGCCGTCCCGCCGTCGTACATTTCGTGGCATTACCTTCTGTGTATACAACGTTTGATGCATTAATTGGACTGGACCCATGAACAAAGAAAATGTTTGCTTTACTAACACGAGAGAGAGCCACATAGACCTGGCCGTGCCAAAAACAACTGACACCAACATCCACGCCCGCGTATGGGCTTGCGCTTTGTTTATGGTGAGGATGTAACATAAGGTCACCGGGAACTGTATACTTTTAAAACGAAATGAGAATTCCTAAATATAATATTGCTGCAAGCTAAGCTAAACAGTTTTATAATATACATATATACAAAAGACCATTTACAGATTTTCGTCTGTCTTTCTGCTTGATCACGCTATGATCCACAACTGCGGAATGAATTTTCTGGGCTTTCACAGTTAAATTAAGCTAAGTTGCAGCAATATTATATTAACGGCGAAATGAACTAAATATTACGTTAGTGCTTTTACTCAATACTGTATGGTTCTTCAAGAATATGTGTATATATATATATATATTTATTATATTACTTACTGAAGTCAGAAGGCGTAGCGCGCGAGAGATCCCGATAGAAATCTGTGCGATGACTTTTCTTGAGCCCAGTGCACAACCCAAAATCGCTCAGCTTAATGTGACCACGAGCATCCAGAAGCAAGTTGTCTGGCTTTATGTCTCTGTGGAATGAAAATACAAATAATACTAATTAAATTATATATCATTGTATTGATGTTTATCCATTCCATTTAAATAAATTCTAAATATTACCACTTTTATTTCTGTTATTTGTGTATGTACCTAATAACATCACTATTCACGCATTTATTTCAACAGCATAAGTAATACAATAGCCATGTCAAGTTGATATTATTGGAGATAATAAAATTTTGTCTGTCAGTCGGTATATTATAGATTCTAACTCTTTAATCCCAGAAAAACTAAGAAACGCACAGAAAAAGAACATTATGAAGATTAGACAGAAGCCCGGGACGCATTCTGACGAATGTAGTATGAAGGGTGGTTAGTTTTTTTTCTGTGATCTAATTTCTAATCAAAAACACCACACCGCCGTGAAAAGGAAAATCATCTGTGGGAAAAGAAGCAGCGCAAGTAACCTCTTTGTCTTTAAGATTTACACTATTTATATCCAAACACATGACAAAAAAAAAACAATATATAATAAATCAAAACAAAAGTGTTTTTACGGACGTATATTAAATTCATTGGAATAAACTGTCAAGGTACCGTAGAAATACTAATTTCTACGAACTTGCAATGTACCTGACATTTAGTATTCAACGGCATTCGACTTACCTGTGAATAAAACCAAGTTTATGTATACTATCGATAGCCAGTGCAGTCTCTGCCACGTAAAACTGTGCGCATTCTTCACTTAGGGTGTCCTTCTTCATAAGTAGGGTCATCATGTCACCTCCCGGGAGAAATTCCATGATGAGATACAAATTCATGGGATCTTGGAAGCTGTAGTACATTTTGACCACCCATTGATGGTCAGCTTCAACGAGTATGTCACGTTCAGCTCGAACGTGAGCCACCTGTGTAAAATATTTCTACATAAGCATCTGCTTTCAGTATACGCCATAAACATAAATTAATTAATTATATTATATAAATTACTAACCTGTTCCTTTTCTAGCATGTCAGCTTTTCTCAGTATTTTCATAGCATAGACGTGTCCAGTGTCTTTTTTTTGAACCAAACGTACTTCTCCAAATGCTCCTCTTCCTATAACCTGAAATGTAATAATGAAAGTTTTCTAACAGTTTTTAAAATACCATAACAATAATATCGTGATAAAATTTTTCATAGCCTTACTTTGAGAGGTTCAAAATCTTCGACACCGAGCCTAGACCTTTTCAACCTAAGGAATTCGGTTTCCTTTTGCGCATGTTGTTGTCGTTTTTCCTGTTTCTGACTTTCTGTCAGACTCTCGTCTTTAAGCGACTCTTCAAGTTTCTCCAACCTTTAATATAAATAATAAATTCGTGGTCATGAAAAATTTTAAGGTATTCAACATATATCAGAAACTGAAAAAGGTAAATAGCAAGGATATTCTTATTTAAGAATTGTGAGTATTAGGTAAATTAGTTAGTATTAATTAGCTCACCTCTGTTTTCTCTCATAATGTTGAGTGATGAGATTCGTGTAGAAGTTCTCTAAAGTGACTTTAGCTTTAGTGGCCTTGTCGAGTGTATGACCACTGAACCGGATATTATCGGTGCCCGTCATTTCCAGCACCCCTGTAAACGAAGAGCAATCTTCAATTATTTATTTTTAAATAGTATAAAATAAAGTCGCTATCCGCGTGTCTGATTATGCGCTTAGTTCTTCTAAACTATGCAGCGTATACGTGAAACGGTTTTACTATCATTTAGAGATTTTCATCGGGAATACTTATAAATGTATAATAAAAACCCTGTAATTGGCTTCTGTTGTGGTAACACCAATTGTAATATTCTATTTGTATAACAGCCTTTTGTTTTCTAAATAATTAAAATTGAAAGTGGTAGTTCATTCGCTCGTTTATTTTACGCGGACGAAGCCGAAAAGCAAGTACATAATAAAATAATATTAAATAACTTGAAAAATGTAATGAAACAAAACATTCTAATTCTTACTGGACAAGAAACAAAACAACAAGTATTGCACATAAACAGATTGATTGTGCACCTTCAACAATTAGAACAATCAGCTGAGAGAATTCTTGAATGATAATTGTATTGTGCTGTTAGGAAATGAGTAAGCCCGGATCAACGAACAGTCGATATGCACTCAAGTATGTGTTTATTTAGAAACATTCAATATCTGATTATTTATTTTATTGTCGTCGTCACATGTATTAATCAATAACCTGTGTGGAATGATTTAAATTACGTGCTCACATCGCGGCATCGCATCTGTATATTTTATACACATTAATCCCTTAAAACATAATAATCCAATATTCATTCATGCGTATTACTAGCAGTGCATCTATAATAGACATTGATTACAAAGGTAATATCGGTTATCGAAATACGGAGTAGAGTCAAATAGACGACAAAAACGTCACGAAATATATCATGAAAACTGATTTATTAAGAATTTTGCAATAACAAGACATGTTAATACTTAAAGTAGGCTTTTAGTTACAATTTAAGATTCGACAAAGCAAAGAAAATAAATATTTAATATAATTAGATTGAATATCACCAAGCGGCCGCGTCTGTCCATGCTTGCTTATAATCCAAATTGTCAAAACTTTATAATAACGGTTTGAAGATAGCTGCCGTTTTAGAGTACTGAATGCCTTATCATATCAGTCAAAGCGATCGCTTGAAAGCAGTCTGCATTCAGTGACTCCCGCGAAGTTATACTCTACAATTTCTCCTTCAACACGATTTAACATATATCTGAGTTAATTCTTACAACTTGATCGTTTCGAGGCCTATACGGTACAAATTTTCTGGCAAAACGATTTATCCTTCTTCCTCACTATACTTGCTTTCGCAAATTTATACAGTAAATTAGAGAAATCTCGTGTATATTTGTTGCCTGCTGTTCGCGCCCGCATGTTCACTATTAAGTGCATCCGCGTGATATGTCGCAACAAATTGGAGCTCTCCGAGCGTACTTTTATCGCATCAACTCTTGTTCATCGTGTTACTACTGGCAATGTCTACTTAAATTAGCCAGAATAAATGATCGTGCGTGACATCACCCAGGGATTGATCACTTTGTCGGATGTCCTAAGGGTTCTGTCGAAACCTCTACTATTTTTCGATGTGAACTCGTTCTGTACTACCAAGCAGTAATCTAATCCTCGCATTCACTATTTCTGGATAAGTGACATATACGGTGTTCAGTCTGACAAATACCTTCGAATACAACGAGCTTTTCTACAGCTACCGACTTTGAATACCATTTTGCCAGGTTTCTAGTTTCGTTGAAGTGCTCTCCGTCTATATAGGCGCTGGCAAACCATCTGAAAGGAGAAGATTTCTCCCATAGACGGCACCAATTCTTGAATAGCCACAAAGCTTTGAGCAAAGCATTACTATGAGATCTATCGTTCAATTCGCCGTTAATATTTCGTACTATATTCCTAACTATGACACACAAATATCTTAAAAGTGGTCCTTTTGTATTCTGTTACACTTCTTATATGCCACTTTTCCAATGACTTTTCAATATGGAATAATAAGTGACAAAATCATTAAAAAATATATAAAAACCCGAATATTATAAATATCTACCTACCTATAAAATACAAAACAAGACGAAATAAATTACTCAATTATTTGAGGCCGGAGTCTTGCTTTGAAAATTAAATTACACCTAAATCCCTGCTTAGGGATTTAGGCGTAATTTACAGAACGTAAATTACAGAACAATGTATCATAGTTTCGCTAAAGACTTTGGGAAATAGTCACCACATAAAATATAAACTGTAGATAATGTATTGATTGAGCTCTTAGATCATACACCTACCTATTGAGCTTAAGTATGACATCATAATTCTTGTATGTAAGCAAGTACCTCAGTATTCCTCGTCACATTATTGACTATGACGTCACCACCATGGCCTTCGTAAGCCACAGGTAGACTTTAGGGCACTTTCAAAATATTGAGATTATGAGTTGCTTCTGTATATAAGTCACACACCATTAAAATCGAAATAATTTTACCCACGACAGATATAGAAAGAAAGTCATTAATTATATTAATGCCACCTTCAACCAGATTGACTCTAATTTTGGCACACATTTAAGGTTAAAATCCTATTTTAAAAGCGCTAATACATTTTTTGTACAGGTTCTTTTTTATATGCAACAAGTAACTATGTTATCTATCAGACCATGGTTATGATTAAAATCGATTTTATGGTTAGGTACAAAGATATGTTGTGTTTACGCGGCATGATAAGATAACCAGGCGCGGGCGAAGACGCTAATCTTCAATCTTATACTTTAGCTAAAAGCAAGCTCAATTTCAAGTTTAAAATTTGATTATAATTAAGTAATAAAAAATATGGTTAATCTGACCTAATTAATTCAATTGGACTTATCGTAAACGTAGCATAATGTATTTAATATACGTTAGATATTTACATTAACTATTTATGAATAGTTAAAAAAATTAAAATATATGAGGATATATTCTATGTCGTGAATTTTATCGCTCGTTACTGAGCTCGTTAACCTATTTAAATATTTCGGATACTGTTAAAAAACCGGCTAAGTGCGTGTCGGGCGACGCATTGAGTATAGGGTTCCGTAGTCTCTTACGGTACGTGCTACTTTACCGTGTGAAATTAATTCACGCAAAAAGATATTGGTATTCAAGGTTAATTTTACCAACCGCAAAAGTACGTTTGTAATTGATAATATTTTCATCATGATATTGTGAATAGAGGCGATTTTTGCGATCGATAAACTCAAAATTGCGAATTTCGAACCCATTTTGAGTGAAAATGTGTATTAGGTGCTACAAGCTTGATTTTCTTCAGGTTTTTGATGACAAGGTTAAGGTTATGTATGAATATAAAATATTTTTTTTCGTAACTTCACTAAACGTCACTGTACGATGGTTCACAAAATCTGGTTTACTGAACAGCTGGACAAACGCAAAGATTGTCACATATTTCCGAACATCAAAGAAAAGTAAAAAGGACAGGTGTTCGACACGATACAAGACGCTTTGCTGCTTATTTCTCAAATATATCTTAGGTTTCTAAAGAAGGTTGTGCAGAGGTATTTGTGAAGTGGTTTAGGCGAATGGACGATAACAGTCCATAGGTGTTCAGTAAACATTTCGAAAAAGTATACATTACATGGTATAGGAGTATTTTGGAAGGAGTTAATAACCCTGTCCCTGTATATTATACACTTTATCAGAATTGTCAGACTAGAGCGCAGCAATTTGGCAGTGGAGTCCGCTAGAATCAGGTCATAACTGCAACGCGGCTTATTATGGTTAGCCGTTATTTGGTTTTCTGTGCGGTAGGTACCTTCCCCATGATCACCGAAAGTTAGCGTAACGCCAAGGTATTGAATTATGGCTCACCCTCTCATCGCCTAAACTTCATAATGTGTCATTGCACTGCCTAATCTCGTGGGCATGAAATTGTATACAAGTTGCGTTCTTCTCTCCTGTACTTAGCAATGTCCAAGCAACTGATTCATTATTATATTCCTTATTATCTGAGTGTTGAGGTAAATGTTTTAGGTAAAAAACTTTGATAATTTCATTGTAGTTGCCTTGAAACTTTTACAACATGTTTGTGACATTTTTATGGTGTGATGCCACCAGCTATTTAATACTCGACGCGCAACTCCAACCTATTGGTATGATAGTTTTCTCCATGAGCCGAAGGATTAACATTTATGATACGATGTCCATTCACAATAACATATCTTACCTGGAGGCTGGGGCGCTGGTGCCGGTGTATCTGGGGCCACCGTAGTGCCCGGGGTGCTTTTCCCCCAAGACACGGCTCACTCTGAACAAGCAGAAATTTGTATTTAGTGATACCTGAAAATGTATTATGTTCAGTCTTTGTAAAACACATTATTTATTTTTATTTTACCTGAAAATGTATTATGTTCAGTCTTTGTAAAACACATTATTTATTTTTATTTTTGGGATAATACCTACAGATTCAACACAGCAATAATTATAAAAACTATTACACAAAATCTATGAACCAAATTTATGCCAATTACAATATTATAAAGGTTTTGTTATAATTGTGTTAAGAGCTTGAATCAAGTGATATCAGAATATTATCAATCTTATAATTGTAAAACAAAGTCTCTTAGAGGTCCTTTGGTATTATATGCCGCATATCAATTATAGGCAAAATAAGTTAAATTGTAACGAATAATTTATAGCTATTTCTTTCAAACCTATTATACCAACTATATTTTCTTAACCTATCATATCTTTGTACTTTAATGTATATATTTTAGGGTTTCACAAGTGGTTTTGAAAAAATGAAACTTGTCCGTTTATCAGTGTGTAAAACCCTTTTCCTCAGTAGCACCTGGATGTATCAACTCAAATTTTAACAGCTGTATTCATTTCAACTTGATACTCGTGGATAAGGAACGTTTGGGAAACCAAAGCAATGTCTTGTCATCCAATATACCTCAGTGCTTAAGGACGAAAATGTGACTTACGGGACTGAAACTATGTCTCTTACTATGGGCTCTTATTATAAGAAAGGTCAAAATCAGCAAACAAGCTACCGGGAGGGTAATGCTCAGTGTTTAACAAAGAGATCGTATCAGTTTATAGACATCTGTAGGATACTGCCAAAAATTGAGTGAAAGAAAAGGTGTTGTGCCATACCAAGAGATTAAATCAAGGGCGGAAAGTAGAAAGACATGGTCATTACTCCACCAACAAGAGCATAACTCTTAAATTAAAGAAAAAAGTAGAACGAAACCTTAGTCCAGTGGATTAGTAAGTTGATCTGGCAGTGACTAGGGCACATAGCTCAAGAAACTGAAGGCATTCTGATGAGTGGGATATTGTGGAGTAAACCTAGCATCGGCAAGACATACTGAAGGTCGTGGGAAGGTGGCACTGGATACGAGTCCCTTCCTACCTGTCGATTTGGAAATCTATGGTGTAACGTGACGGTATTGCGTCTCGTTGGTGATTTTAGTTAGTAATCTTTTTGTTCTTTTTCCTTTTCGTTTCTCTATATTTAAATTTAAAAAAAAAAAAAAAAAAAAAAAAATTATACAAAAGTATATAAAAGAGACTTAAAATACAGTTGAACAATGAAGAAGGTGAAAAGATGAGGTGCACGGATGATGTGGAGCAAATTTCGAAGGTGGTAATGGTATGAACAATGTAATATTTACAAGAGAACGATTTAACCATCCATACATTCAGAGACATAACATAACATACATCAATCTAGTAGTTATAGCTGCACAAGATTGGCAAACTAAAACAAGAGCAGACAAGAGTGTTTCTATTATAATCAGAATGCACTCAAAAAACGTTCCCAAACAGTGAAGGCTTATTTAATCAGTCACTAACCGCTGAATTAGTTAGCGATTGATAAAGTATTTACAAGAAGATTATGTCGATGACATAACTAACGAAAAGTTAGAGAAAAACAATTAACGAATAAGTGTTATTTTCCCTACCACACATTATTGGTAGAAAAGTAAGTATGTATGTCCTAGGCTTATTTAAAGAGTTGACAACCGCTCTGAGAGAAAAAATTTCCATACCACACATTATTGGTAGGAAGGAAAGTATTACTACTGTATGTCCGAGGGTTATTTAAAGAGTTGACAACCGCTCTGTGACAAAATATTTCCCTTACCACACATTATTGGTAGGAAAGTAAAGAAAATACACAGCAACTAAGAGGTTACATTTCATACCCTTAGCATAACCGTTTTTCGGTGGATAAGAAGAGGGAAAAAAAAAAATTGTATGAAATGAAAGAATGAATGAAATATAGTATTTATAATATATATACAGAACGAATGTACAAGTATTTACGAGAAAAGTAATAAAGAATAAAAAAAAGTCGTGTTAATTCTAGAGGGCCGAGAAAAGTTATCCACTTGTGTAAGTGTTATTTTAGAATTTTGGGAAATCTATGGTAAAGGGTTCAGTGGATGTCCTGTGGCTGATATGATCATGACGATACCTTCAGCCATTTCTGAGAATAAGGGCATCAGAAAAATTTATCAATGCTGATGTTACTCACATTTGACTATCTTATTTTAATAGTACAATTTCATGCACTCCACAATGGTGTTGAATTCAGAAAATTATGTTTCTATCAAAGAGATTACCATAGTTTGTTACAAATATTGTCCAACCATGATAAGAATAGGATATAAATACTGTATATATACTATAACCACTTGAAACTAGAATAGAAAAATCACTTATTGCTGAAACAATATGAACATATGCTGAACATAGAAACATGAACTTAAGTTCCACAAAGCGAAAAATTAATTGGTTGATCTATCCGATTAAGACAAAATGGAAATTTTAGGAAGTTATCCATTTGATTTCATTAAATGATTATATAATGAAATCAAATAGGTAACTATTAAAATCAAATTGGACCATGTACTAATACTACCTAATCTTGTAGATGTTTTTTAAAATCATGTGAGCAACCAGTTTACAGTTTTCCATGATTGTTACTTATTATTATTAAACACACAAATAAGTAGTACTGATTAAGAAGCTCTTACAATAACTAAATATATTTTTTTTTATGCAAATTTAAGTATTGTATAATCCTCTTTAAGACTTGTGCTATTATAAAATTTGAACTTTCAGAAAAATTATGTTTCCACTCAATTTGTGAAACATAACTTTTTTAAATTAACTAAGATTATTTATTAAAAGTTATTGAAATGACATTTTCTCTTCAATACAATAGCATACACACTTAGGTATAAGTAACTACCGTTGGTCCCCTGACTCCCAAATTAGGTAAAAACCTGTGCCCTGGGAGTTAGTATTCCTCTGCACAAATCTCACAGTTTATAACTGTAAAAACACTAATATTATGGTTGTAACAGTAACACCTATGTCATTAGCATGTAACTTACAGACATATCAAAAAACAAACGGTTTCCAATTATTTATCTTGCACATGTGTGTGTAATATGTATAAACATATATTTAAATTTAATGCATTTGTTAGCCCTGCAACGAGTTGTCCTCATGTCTAGGGTTTGAAACTGCCGAGATGTGACAGTTTCCACTATAGGCATGCCACTAAGTAGAAAGAAAACTTTCACAATAAACAATTTAAGGTACCTTCCTCAATTGATGTTTCCAAATATAATTTTGTAACTTTCAGGCATGAACTCTTGGTGTCTATTGTGTATTGCATTAATTTCTGGTGCCAAACACACCAATGGTTGAAGTATGAAAATAATATTTGGACTTTTAGCATACTCTTGATAAACTGATACAAGCAACGTTGTGTATACATACAGGTTGCTTTTAAGTTGTTAAATAACTCAAATTTAATTGGTGTACCTACTGTCTACTGTACCCAATGATGAATCTCCTTCCTAAGAAAAACAAGACTAATTTCTACACATTTAACACCGTTAGCTATTAATAGATACTGTGAACTAAGTGATCGTTAAGTAGATCTACGTAGATTGAATTAGAGAGGTGTAATAAATAGAATATTAGCGCCACAAAAGTGATCTTTGATTAAAGAGACAGGCAATGCCACTCACTTCCTAGAACCTCTAAAATATCTGACATAATACCTAGTACATACCTTGGGTTGAACTTTAACACAAAAATATTGCTGCTCGTTTGCTTGCCGTCACAGCACTCTAATAAATAAACAGCATAAAAACAATATGCTTGCACGAAGTATAATACAAAATCGATATTTTAAAAATGCTCAAAATAAACCAAACTTGCAGCACGGTATTTAACTTACAACACTATTTTTCGTTATTCCTATTCAGGGCTACAGTTTTGTAAAGTGGTTGATGCCTTTGTTAGACAAAATAAAATTACGAAAGCAACTAACGGGATTTTTCGTGAACAACCCGACAGAAATCGCACAAAGGAAAATGTCTGTCAGACACAAAACTAGTTTAGACAGCTGAACTATTCTGTGCTGCCAGGTATAAAAATAAGAAGACAGTGGAGATCTATAGTTCATTCAGCCTGATAATTCCTTTTCAATTTTCAGAAAAAACATACAAACAATTATTGCAAAAATTGGCTAATTTTGTCTCAGGAGCCTGATTCTCACATACTCGAGATTTCAATGTCGAACGACATCAATAGGTTTGTCACTTTTACACGCGTATATAAGTGTGAAAGAGATAGACATGCCAATGTCTATCGATAGACAAATGTCGAGTGTGCGAGAATAGGGGTCCTGGACCTGGGTGTGTAAAAGTGACAAACCTATTGATGTCGTTCGACATTGAAATCTCGAGTATGTGAGAATCAGGCTCCTGGACCCCGATTCTCGCGCGTTCGACATTTACTGTCGATAGACATCCATAGGTTTGTCACTTTTGCGCGCCCTTATTAGTACGAAAGAGATAGACATGCCAATGTCTATCGATAGACAAATGTCGAGTGTGCGAGAATAGGGGTCCTGTCCTTTACCTTGTTCGACAACGAAAAAATCTATTCAAAGCGCAAAGCGCTATATAATCTATCTAATCTTTCGTTAAGTGGCGACAGTGCCTTGCGGAAGATTTTGGCGAAATCTTGTGGGACAAACCGTGTCGGTAAACGGCACGGCGGGCGGGCGGCGGCGGTGTTCGCTTGAAAGCTTGCGAATTGTATATAAATTAGACATTTTAATCAAGTTTTACAAATCGTGTAAAAATCGTTTTCATTTTGACGTCGTTCCTGGATCTCGGCAATTAGAATTTTGTACAGAAATCTGATAGAATGCAGGTTTTGTCATTTCATTCCACGGTAAAATTGGAGTTTCCACATTTCTGTAATGAGTCAGTCAGTCAGTAATGAATCGAGAAAATCATAATCATTTAATGATACAACTGTTAATAGTTTCTTTCTTAAAACACATTCTGTTGAGCGATACGGACACGGACACCGATCAGTAACCGTCAACACCGACAGCGATCGGTGTCCAATGGACACCCGACTATCATCTCTCAACTATAATGATTATAAGTAGACTTCAAATTCACTTGGACTGTGTTTGTAATTGTTCTTTATTATATTACGCATGCAAAGATGTGCGCCATGATAGGTTGGTTATTATATTTACTGAACTTTCGAAGTAATTTGATTGAGTCCCTTTTGCTTCGGAACATGCGTGTTTCCGGAAGTGTTTTTGTTTATATTCTCAGAACAGACTACTGGGTATGGACGATTTTACTGACAATGCGCTCAAGTCCAACAATTCTGATAAACTTTTCTTGTTAGCCCCATATTAGACTACATCATCAATTCCAACAGGCCTATATCCTAGCCCAGAGCATATGTTCTTTCCTTTCGAGACTCTCGTCAATACATATGTATTCATCATGTTCATGTTTCAGTCTTTGGAAAGGCCTACTTTCTTTCCGGCAGTCTGTTAAAACAATAACGGTGCGTTTTTGAATCATTACTTTTGAACTGTGTGAGTTAGC
The DNA here is from genome assembly GCA_949316235.1 of Oegoconia quadripuncta. Classification (NCBI taxonomy): domain Eukaryota; kingdom Metazoa; phylum Arthropoda; class Insecta; order Lepidoptera; family Autostichidae; genus Oegoconia; species Oegoconia quadripuncta. Next base: position 28,981,450 of record OX438742.1, read on the forward strand.
TTCCGGCTACCTAGGGCCGTAGCAAAGACCGGTCGGGGGATGCTAAAAACACGGTAGTTACATAAACCATCTCAGCCTCAATAAAATAAATAAACTCCGTGAATTGGTACGTATATAATGTATTGTACATAAATAAATGGGTCAACACATTTCAGTACCAAATCCTTAGTTTTTTATGATACCAAGAAATATAAATATTTGGACACTTACGCCAAAACAATGCCTCTATTATGGACACTGGATAAACATAATAAATATTTATATAAACATCCATGGCTATAATGATAGAATTCATCACATACAAATAAGTATTTATCTACCTATCTACCAGCAAGCATTGCGTTTGAAATCTACTTAACTACAATACACACCACCAATCGGTCGTTGGCAGTAAAAATTATTCACTGACAACTTTATTTGCATGTGAATGTTCAACGTGTTTCATGAAATTAAAAATAATAACTCTAGAAGTATAATAATGGGATTTCAATTCATTTTAACAGTTCGGTTTGATTCATGACTTTTGGGACGCACTGTATTAAAGTGGTAGTCTATATCATTTTGTTATTATATTGTTCCTAAAGATCGCTGTACATATAGGTGTTAAATTTTATCTAAATATTTTGTGTTTTATATTGTAATTACACATAACAGCATCAATGTTACTCATTAATCGAAATTAACACTTATTTTACCTAACTCTATGTAACACTTTTCAACACCAACAGATCTTTCGAGCCCTACTTAATTTTCTTTACCTATTAATATAGCGATAAAATATTTTTCCATTTATTTTTCTTTTTTTTCCAATTTATACTATCGCACGATAGCATTTGGTGCACTTAGGTACGAAAAATAGCATCACTGAACATCGAATTACAAACGTGAGGTTTTTTGTGGTTCGAAAGATCGACACCTCAAGACGAAGTGACGCCACGACTGGGCATATACGTGTCTCAACTAATGACTGTTACTAGGTGCTTGACCTCGATGAATGCTGTTTCGTATAAGAATTAGTAATACCACGGCCACGCTAGTAGGCCATGACCTCCTAAAACCAAATTGACCATTGATCCGATAAGCCATAAGCCGAAGTAACGCTCTCATCCTCGGCTATAATCGCATCTTTTAGTAATGTCAGATTTCGGGAAGTGACTATGATGCCAAGGCGCTGACTCGGCAGACCATCTACGAATCTCTCAGCGGCATACCTCTCATTAAACCTCGACCATTTGGATCACACTGGTGTAATAGAGTTCAAAGGGTTGGCGTATACGACGTATAAGACTCTGATCTTCAGTTTGCATAGGTGTTCCACAGGGCTCGATTCTCGGACCGTTGCTGTTTCTTGTTTATAGTATTGATTTACCGAATTGTATAGACGGCACCTACCCATGTAATAACAATATTTGCTGATAACACTTCTTTGCTATTAAAGTTAAAATAAGACAGAAAACTCTTGACGACGTAAATAATGCTATCTGTAATGCGATTGAATGATTCTCTTCAAATAATCTACTCCTTAATTAAAAATAAAAATAATTACTTGCAGCATCCTGTTGTGTGGATATGCCACGTACATAAACTGTATTTTGTGCTGCAGAAACAAGCGGTTCGGACGATTTACATATACAAAATGAGCCCCAGATTGTCTCTTAGGGACCTGTTTTAATCAATATTTTAAAGACTGAGATGAACTGAAAATGAAATTTTACTCAAGTGTATACGCTTTTATAATAAGGTTCCAGGAGAAATTCAATATTTTCCCTTTAAATAAATTCAAAACCACCATAAAACAATCCTTATCTACAAGACTAATAGTATAACATTTCTATTTGGATGATAAACAAGTTTCCCTATGGACACTATGCCGCTCGTTTCAACTTCAGCAGCTGATGCATTTAGCAATAATTACCGTTACACTGCTAATAGCAGTAGTGAAATAGTAAATACGGAGAAGACAAAAATATTTTGTCCATATCCGATTTAACATTAGAGCCAGTTCAGCGCTCGTTGTTCGCTTTCGAATTCGGAACTGGTTACAAAGTGGACATCAAAAAGAACCTGTTTTTTTCTATTTTGAATTTGTAATCATCAATTTTTTAAAATTGTAACCCTATGTACCTACTATTCTAACGAGTTGTTTTTAGTTGTTTTACAAGTAACTGAAAACTTAATTGTTAATTAGGTAGTGAAATTGGTTTATTGTACATCTACAGGGCCGTCCACTGCTGAACATAGGCTTCCCCCATACTTCAAGAGCGACCGGTTGAAAGCGGCTTGCATGCAATGACTTCGCGCGACCTTATCAGGGTCGTCTGTCCACCTTGTGAGTGGATTATCTATACTGCGCTTGCCGGACTGTGATCTGCACTCGTCCTATCGGCCATAAATCCTTCGAATTATTTATGTGCTCTGCCCACTGCCACTTCAACTTAATCCGTTGGGCTATTATGTCTTTCGTGAGTTTCGTTGTTCTACGGATTTATTCGTTCCTGTTTCGATCACGTAGTGAAACACGAAGCATCGGCCACTCCATAGCTCATTGCGTGACTTTGGGCTTTCGAGCCCCGTAGTGAGAGGCTACGTTTCAGTGCCGTGAGTCATCGCTGGTATTACACATTGATTTAATGCTACTGAGGTATTTTGAATGAGACGACATTACGCAGTTTCCCGAACGCTGTCCATCTGAGTTGATTCGTCAATTGGCCTCTCTCTCTGAGGTGGACCTATTTAATCGGATCTTTGTCCTGGGTATACGTACTCGTATAGTTATAGCTGTAGTTATTGTTAATATAAAAATAAATAAACACATTTCTATTCTTATCCTCCATTTTATAGCGCCCACAAATACAAGTCTGTTATTTTGTAATAATTATTTATTGCAGAATATATTTAAGGTCACATTATTTTAAATTTTTGCCGTGTTCAAAATTAGCTTGTATCTGTGAATCATGTATAAATTTATAATTGCCAGCATTTTCCACACCACCTGAAACAGAAAGCAACTACTTAATGTGTTTTACGAAGTGAACTGAACTAGATTCTAATCGGGTTAAATATAACCCGATTAGAAACTAGTTCAGTTATAACCACACCTCGCGATGGGTTACTGTTAATTAAGGAGCGTATCTTAATAGGGAGAGCGGGGGGTGTTTGTTTATTGACAAAATCACTCCAAGTTGGCATTCCCATCGGCGACGTTTAAAACAGTCTGGGTTTTATCGGAAATTATGACAAGTGGTCACAGGCTCTCCATGAACTTGCAATTCAGCGAGGCGATTCAATTCATGTGATGTCGACCGTCGAAATCTCTACTCGCGCTAAGTTTAAACGATAATACCAAAACTAAACAACAACCAAAAACATTACGTTAAATTATTATTTTAATATTTACGGACGGCTATTTAATATACTTAATATTTATTTCAAAAAGGAATTGTGTTGTTTCCTAAATATTTCTGTAACTCGTCTTTAGTGTTCTATTCTTTCTTCGTATTCTTGCTATTATTTCTTACGCTGCCATTTAAAGATGAATTCTGAGTGTTCGAACTCACAAACGTGAAAAGGTATGGAAAATTTACACTTGTGAGTTTGTTTTATAGTTTCGTCTCTAAATCCATGTTTTAATAGACAATCAGTACTGTAGTGTTGCCAGTTTCGATTTAATTATTCGTCATGTATATTTATAAATGCAAAAGGACTTTATCGGCGCAGATACTCGTAACGCGCTTTTATGATAGGCGTGTAATCTGCGCATATAAAAGTCGTGTGTGCTGTGCATGGGCTAGAGTTGCCGATCGATAGTCGAATATCGATAGCAGTACCTACGATAGTCTAACGATGGTAGACCGATAGGACTATCGACAGTACTTACTGTTGATACCTCGGAACGTGAGAATACTATTGACGGAGTGCGATACTATCGATAGTATTGCTGAGGATAGTTAAAAAGGACAGCTTTGTAACTTGTATAGCGGCATCTCTAACTATGCTTAAGCGCAGATCTACTCTTGAGGAACATTCTGAAATACTGCCTGTACTACTGCCAAGAAAAGAAAAACTATCGAAACTATCGATTGTTTTGGACAATAGATAGTTCAAAAATTCTCGATAGTATGTTAACCGTTTGTTGGTATGGTAGTCACTAATATAATAACACAAGATAGAAGACTTTGACTAATAATATCGAATAACAAGCTATAGTAAAACTATCGATAGTTCCTTAACTCAAGCATGGGCTCTAATGTCCTCACTAAACGAAACGAAAAATAATTTAGGAAAACCCGACACTAAAAATAATGACTGGCTCAAAGGCACGTTGACTACATTTTTTTTAATGGCGGGAATGGAACATGCAGTTTAATACAATTATTTTAATTAATTTAGACAAAATTAATAACTGTCCGTAAGGAAAAAAGATTCGATAATGTAAAGAAAATATGTACATTTTTTGGGATATGTTTCATCTAGTATTCCCGCTTAGGCGAATGTTATATGCAGCTTGAGTTGTGTCCATACCTACTATTACAGCATATTCTACGTCGAAGTGCTTCGTGTTGCTTGTCACATTGTGTACGTTACTACTATATTAATGCACGAAAAAATAATTCAATTGTCAATGGGAAGTAGGAAAAAACCGTAAATGTTAATTTTTAATTTTTTAGCGAGATTCGTAATCATATTTTCAATTGAATACGACGTAAATATAGGTACCTACTGCTCCATAGTAAATAGTTAATTAAACACATCACAGTATATTCGTTTAGCAATTTTACTTCTATCAAATCAATAATTACAACAAACCCACACTCTCAAATCAATTCTCAGAACATTAACCCAAATGCCTAAATACCCTTGTAAACCCTATTGGACAGTAAGAAAATAATGAATTAACAACACTATTTCACAGATATGCTCAGTATGCTTTGTCGCTGTTCATCTATTCGATGGATAAGTCGCTCTAAATATCGTATTGTGATATCATTTGTCTAGGTACTACACAATACCGCCGTCCTATTGATCATTTTCTTGCCGAAAAAAAATCGTTTACCTTGGTAAACTACTTGCAGTCGCAGAAGAGTAGGCATCCTAAACCCAATAATTTTGTCGGAGCAATGAAACGGTATGGAGCCTGTACTATAAATGCAAACGTCCTACAAAAAATATAACGTTTCGAAAGGATTGCTAACGTACACGGACTAGGTACTAATAATCGGTCGCCAGCGTACATTACACTTTCCGTTCTTCGGCGGGCCCGTTTAGTCGCTTTCGATTGGTGAAGTTAAGCAACGTCTGGTGTGGTGTGTCCGTAGATGGGTGACCACACTCCGGTCATTTTATCGCGCATTTATCAAACTAAATATTATAAGCGTTACATTACCTGGCCCCTCAGCCGACAGATGTGCGTTGCCTATCATTATATCTTCCGCACCAGAATCTCGAGTTTCTGTTCTAAAGTTCGCAGGCTGAACCTAAGCAAATAAAAATATATATTACACCAAGTTTAATATACGCAGATACATTTCATTACAATATTAAAGTACTAATTGTGGTCAGCAAGTTGAGGGACTATATGTACATTATCTATTTGAAACCGACCTGATTTGATTGGTGTCTAACTAGTTTTCTCTTGTAGCGCGTCGATTCTCTGAATCTTAATGCAGCGTATTGTATGATCGTGTGTGTAACTTATTAGGTAGGTACGTATCAACAAAATGTTCATTATACTACTAACCTGACCATCATTTCGCATAAGGTCGGGCAATGCAGGCGAAGCTGGATACCGATTGAAGATGCCATTCAAATTGTAGTGTAAGTTCATATCTGGTCCGATGTTTGCTTTAAGCAGTTGCTCCCAAATACCACCTATAAATTGGGCAAATTATTTGTTTATAACTTTGATTTTCACATATGGAGAAATTCATTTTGATTGTTAGTTTGTAAATGTTTTATTATTATTATATTTCATGAAATACGTATAATTACGGATACCTATAATTACCTTTATCGACAGAAACTATCGGTCTGTTTGATTGCCATGGATACTCGCCATGTGCTTGGAAGTAAATTGCATACGTTGATAACTGAAATAAGTATAAAACTGAATAGAATCGGACATCATCAAAATGTAAGATATCCCAATTTAAGGAATCCCAAGAAAAGTTGGTTATAGCGGTCAATATTAGGTAGGTACCTACTTATTAGAAATTCAATACTAACCAACATATATCTTTGCCAATCTGGAACTGTCTGTTATAATTAATAATAAATATTCCATCAACAGTTGTAAATACTCTTTTTAATAAAAAAATAAAAAAAATACTTCATCTTTCCCACGCCTACATCAATCATGTAGTCATACTAGGCTAAGCTCTGCCCGCTCCGATACTATATAAATAGGTATTTAAATCCAAAGGAATAACGTGTTCGTATTCATCACACAAATTATATTTATTCCTCATGCAGGATCCGCACCTGGCGTCTACGACGTTTGATCGTCCGTCAATAGGTTCTTCTAATTAATTGTATTCTGTTACTACAGTTAGTATCAAAATTATAGGTATTTTTTTATTGATCGGAGAAGGTAGATCGATTTGCCTTACAAGCTAAATTCAGCCGCATGAATTATGCAATAAAGATCAGAGTTGATCAAAGTTTTTTTGCGACTTACGTTTTTAAACTGAGAAAATAAAGGAAAATGCAGCAGGGACATTGGCTAGTCCAATGCAAAAGTTCACAAGAATGCAAATCGCATAAATCTGAATTTGGCTGGCACGGTCTATCTACACCGATCTATGACCATCATCATCATATCCACCATAGGACATCCACTGCTGAAAAGACTTCTCCGAGGAGTTCTCGAGCGATTGGTTTGATCGGCCTGTATCCAGCGCATTCCCGCGAACTCCACCATCCACCTTCACTCCAGAACTTTAACGCCATCATGCCCCAAGACCATCAGTTCCACGTGCTATGGTGCCCTGCACACTGCAACTTTATTATGAATCCGTTGGGCTATGACGATGTCTTTCTTTCTTCTATACGGATTAAAGAATCCGTAGGGCTGGAAAAGTCCAGCCCCCGTAGCATGATGTCGTGAGTCGCACGCGACGCGACGTGAGTGTGGGATAGTTGTATATTTCGGCCTAACGAATGAGCAGGACAAATATTATCTCGCGCGACATAAACGTTTATCGCGCCTGTCATTCTACTAATGCTGATTCAATCTTGTAGTGAAACGCCGAGCATCACCATCTCGTTGCGTGATCTTGATCTTTCTTATAAGCTTGCAGTCAGAGATCAGTACCATATGTCATCATTGGAGACACGCATTGATTTTAAACTTCTCCTTTGGTATTTTTGACGAGAAGACGATGACGATTACCCGAAGAGGCAAATGGTTGACCATTTGCCTGTTTCTCGAAGTTTTCATGCGAAAATATAGCCGCTAATATAATTTAGATGCTGACTATCATGTTGACAGTATCCACAGCACAGGTTTTGCCTAGTTTGTGACTAGATAAAACATTTATTTATGACTTGCGTGAAAGCAAGTGATTTTGGTGTTAAACAGTTCCAGAATGGCCTACATTATTTTGTCACGAAAGATGGAAAAAACAGGATTTTTACCACACCATACCTGAGTGTAGTATAGGGCCAACCAGTACTTCCCTCCGTGACCGACGAAAGCAGTTTCGTTGGCGTCCATTAAACCAACAGGAAGTTCTTGATGTAATGATTCCGGAGATATACGGAAATTGCATCCATACCTGCATATAAACATTTATGCTACAATGTCAGCGTGAAAGTGAAGCAAGAGAAAATGTAATTATTCCTTATTTCATATACTTATATTAAATGCTATTTTGAGGTAGACAAGGTCGTATGGTAAAGTTGATGGATGACACACTGGTGCCAGATAAGACAGATGTTTCATTAATGGACTGGGTGTCGTCGTCTTCGACCGGGTTTTGATTTTAGCGGGCAAAATGAATGGCGCGGGAAAAAAGGATTTACTGTTTTATAGCGCTATTAGTCTGTGATGTCCGAAGTACTTTCGACGCCACGATAGTCAAAAAATACAAAATGACTTTTTTCGCAAGCAATACTAGAAACATAACAAAGGCGAGTTGTTCTGTATCAGAGCTTTCTCTATTCTTTCCAGACCATATACCTATGGGTGTTAATTAAGAAATTGAACTACACATATCAAATGGATCGTTTATGGTTCAAAATCAGCCAGCAGAACTGTTGCCATTTATGTTATTATTATAATTATGTATTACTTCTTCTAACTCCATAATAACACGGTTATGTAATATCAGTAAATAGTTTACCAATCCGGACAAGCCTTCAATATGTCGTAAGGTGCTCTGTAATATTCAGCTCTGCGAACAATAGGGTTCCTTATGTTGAATCTTTCGTTGGGATCTGACAAGTTGACACGCTTTATTTTGATGTCTCTTCGTTCGCAAATATAATCATAATGGAACTTCGGGAGCGTTTCTCCACGAGAACAATAAGTTGCTGAAATGTATTAATCTATATATTTACTCGTAAGTGACAAAAGTATTTAGCAAACTACATTAGGATTTGTACAGTTAAATAAGTAGTACCTACTTTTATATGTTCCATCGAGAGAGTTGACGGCGGCATATTTATCTACGCAATATTTGTATCCTAATACTGTTGGATACCGAAGATATGGCACTTTGCATGTGAAACGACCCTCTTGATACATTGCACCCTGGAAAAAATCATTATTAGTGGCCTATCACAAACTTATCGGGGTCATTATGGAAAGCAGAATCGGTACGCCTAAAATAATTTAAATAATCAGAGTATCTAAGTATAAACTTTAATAGCACTCAAGTGCCAAATAATAGGTTTTATTATGCAGTTACTTTTTCTACGACCACACTATAGCAGTTTTTAAAAACCAAAGTTTTATCATTTTTCCTATATTTTTCCGGATTATGCACCGGGGCGGCCAGTGGAAACGCGCATAAGTGAGAAGACATTACATTATCAACATTAGACTAAATAATGAACTGTCATGTCTCTCCGAGGAGCGATTTGCATCGACTGATATTATTCTTGGATCAGGTGCGTCGCATACCTATTTAAAGATTTTAAAGTAATATTTAAAGCCAGGGTAGACAAATAGGTAGATACCTACATATATCGCATATTGAGATAAAGCTTATGTTATTTTGGTACTGCAGGTCAATGTCAAACTATTGTTTGTGTTGTGGCATGGGTGAAGAATAGACCTTTCTATCAATGATTTATTTATCTTAAATAATAAATAAGATATATTTGACCACTTTGGCAGCAGTGGTCTGACCTGACTGAAATGTAAGCTTTCCTCAAAATGCATTGCCAAGACAGCTGATTGAGACATGTGAACAGAAATATTCTAAACAGTTGCGAGGATTGTTATAAGAATAGGTAAGTTAATATTTTGTACCTATTAGTTGTTTTTTTCTCATTTAGTGGTAAACTAGCTTTCCGCCCGGGGCTTTGCCTGCGTGGAATAACTTTATCTCGGAAATTTGTTTATCCCGCAGGATCTACTCACTTTCAATCAATCCATCAAATACGCTTTATTGTTTAAATAAGGAAGGTGCATTTTATCACTTTATCAGGATAAAAAATAGCCTATGTCTTACTCCAGGGCATATTCTACCTATACCCAAATTCCATCCAAATCCGTTCATCCGTTTCGCCGTTATTGAGCAACAAACAAACAAACATCCAAGGTTTCGCATTTATAATATTAGTTAGATTTTATCATTCTGCTTACCCTGTCTCAAAACGCTGTGCACGCGACTGTTTATGGCAGCTATTATAATTATGATCCTGACCGTACCTAATTCAAATAACGTGTCGTATTATATCTACTTATTTATAATTTTTTTCGAATGACGTTTTCTAGGCAATGGCCTAGAAATTATAAATAAGTAAGTAGATATAACACGTAAAAAACATTTTTTTTACCACTAACTACTTCAGTATATTCTCTGTGTGCCGTGTAGTTTCGGCACTTAATAAGATTAGAACCAACCGGTCTCTTCACGTGAGTATAGTAAAATGTGACTAAGAGACTTTACAGCAGATAACAACTATAGATCTCCACGTTTCATCGGCGATAGGCTCACCCCCTGTCATGTGTGCATTTGTTTATATTTCGAAAAGTCAACCGTGGATGTTGTTGCAAACATTAAATATTTCAGGTTTGGAGAACTCAAACCTGCATAATATAAAGTGACGACACTGGATAAGGTGCAAAATTGAATTTTGATGCACAATGGATTTTAGGCCCGTATTTCAGAATTTTGTTCAAGCGCAGATCTGTGCTTGAGCATAGTTAGAAAAAGATGCCGCTATACAAGTTACATAAGGCTGTCCTTTTTTAACTGTCCTCAAGCGGAGATCTCTGCTTGAGGAACATTCTGTGATACGGGCCTTACATTAGGTAGGTACCGCTTATCCTCTGCATGCACATACCTTGCAAATAACACTTCGTCTACCAGGTGGGCGTGACACTCCTCCGAAGCAATAAGTCCTAGTGCCATTAATCATGATCTCTGTGGCTCCTATATGTGATATGAGGGTGATCCCATTGATCCCAGCCAAGGCGAAACGTTGCAGACCGGCGCGTTTACGTACTTCTACATTGTTCTTCATACTCATTGTATTAACAATCGCCTGCCATCCATACACGAATTCATGCATTGGACCTGTTGAAATGCATAACGCAGTATATTTTCCAAATGAACGTGTTTGGTTCTAACATAAAAACTCTCTTATAAAACAATCTAAGTAGGTGGTACCTAATGTAAAAAATGTGGACCAACAAAACAATGGTCTATGGTAAGAACCAAAAACCCGACTGTTAAAGAAGGTACTAAAAGACTACAACTGCCTTCTACTACTACATAATCCTCTAATAATCAAGCAATGTGCCTAAGTACAAGCATCCCTGCATTAAACCTAGCGCTGGAATGCTTGGAAGCACTCTTGTCTAAACTTAAAAGTACCTACCTTAAATATCGTAGATAGGATATTTTGCATTTTATTTGTAAAAGGGAAGCAATACTGCTTTGAAAGATTTAAAAATTTGTGGATCTCCTCTGAAGACCGTATCAACCATATGGAAACACGTGTGTTTCCATCATGTCGATCGAAAGGATCAATTATAAGGATTAATTCCTTCTTATCTTAAATTAGAAGAACACAGAAAAATGAGATCTTGAAACTGCCGATGTATCTACCGCTTTTGCGATTAATTCATCTAATGTTATAATGCAATTTGTCAAACTTTTTATATACGTTCACTGCTTGTTGTTTTTCTTATCATGTTATAATGGAAACTGCGTCTCAATTCCGTTTTAAACTCGTCCACATTGTTATATTGTTCGTGTATTGTATAGTAATATATGTTTCACGTCTCGATTTCGCCGGCCATCTAATCGATCCATTTACTTACACCGATTAATTTATACAATAAAAATTCATACTTATTTTCCGATTGTCATGAGCCGGAGCTCTATCTTAGGTACCTATATACACACCTCGCTTCTTAGTAATGCAGTATTAATTACTTTTAAAAATAAAATAAATGTAAAGTAAATGTACAATGTTTAAGGTGTATAACTGTACACCTACTGAAACTGTATTTGATAAAAGAAAACCCTTTTACCTATTCCGAAACTGTCTCCATCCAGGAAATTAAACATTTCTCCAAAGGTGTCCGGCATCAGGCCAGCTATTATCGTGGACTGCTGGAAACCTTCATCTGGCAACATAGGGCCTATCTCGTCGGGAGGAGTAGTGAATTCATGAGCAGTCTGGTTGTTAAAATGACCACGCGATGCAGAGCTCTGTAAAATAATGATAAACAGACAAGTAAAACACATATAGGTATATAAATAGTAATATTTATAAGTCTGTTCAAATAAACTAATTATTGGAGATCGCGTTACCAAATTGGAAAGATTCGACTACGGTAGGCATCTACTACCTGCTCTAGCTCTCTGAATGAGGTGTCCTTTTAAGTTAAATAAGTAGCACCTATGTACTGCCGTCTCTTTCCGTAAATAGTGCACTTTGTAATTTTATGTTTTTTTAATCAAGCATAGTTTTTATAGATTAGGTACTATAACTTGCCGACCGCGGATTCGCCTGCGTGTTATTACTTTATCGCTTTAAGTCAAACGGCATTTGAAAATGTAAGTAAAGCACCGATTTATATTTGAATTATTTTATTACACAGTCAATAAAACCTGCAGTTATCCGCTAATGTAGATTAGCGGATAACTGCGGATTCAATATCCACTAACCCTATTAAAATCTAAATTATAGCTAGAAGATCACTGGGGCCTACCATGGGTTCACGCAAACTGTTACAAAACCGCTCTCACCGTTACAACTTAACGCTATCGCGATTAGGTGCGACTACGGTCGTCCTGGCCCCTTCACTATCACTAATTACCTAAACCACAGATAACATTGGCTTTTTCCAAGTTCAGAATTGTGTGTCGAGACTTTTTTGCGTCGTTTCTTCTCTCTGACTATACACATTACGAAGTGATGGTAGTCTGTCTTTAAACTTCCTACGCAACGTCCTACGCCGGGGTACGAGCCCCCGAGGGCACCCTTAGGAATCTGTTGCAAAAAGCTCAAAAAAAAAATTATTCAATCGCTCCGAGACTTCAAATGGTCAACACATCTAAGCAGTGGTACCCAGAGACAGACCGAGGTCAGACTCCAATATTTTCATCAAGCATCTTCTGGTTTTATTTTCGCCAGATCTGTCTAGGAAGAACCCGCACACACATTTAAAGCAGAAGGGTAGAGCTATCCCCCCACACGTTCATACGTTTTGCCGTGATTGAGCAACAATCCAAACTTTCGCATATACAATATTATATAGTTAGATTATGACGGTTCGCCACTTTACATACCTACTTTGTGGCAACGAGCAGCATTAGGTACCTACCGATAATATGATTCGTCCGCGTGAACTAACGGTAGAAACAGGGGTAATTTCTATGAATTTTTTGTTAAAACTATCATTAAAACCTCTAAACCAAATGTATGAAAAAGCTATTTTTAGAATCCTTAGGTATCAAATAAATTTGAAAGAGTTACATCTAAGTAAGTGTCAGAACGTTTTTTATCCAATTCACATATTTTAATCAAAATATTGGCGATATAAATAACATGTAGGTACACACGAATCATCCTAAAAGTATCACATGGGCTAAAGTGTTACCTCCAAAAAATTTTACTTTTCTTATTTTCCTTACCTTTTTATTATTTTAATGAAGTGTTTACGGTTTATTTTCCTTTATAAAAAGAAAAAAAAAATCCAAATAGAAAAAAAATCGAATAAAAATCGTCTTAGCCGGATTCGAAAACCGTGTCTTTCGAAAGACGGTACCTAATCACTCGTGTCGCTTGCCACTAGACCACGATATCAATTAGCAAAGCTGACGAAATTTTCTTACTCATTTATATGTGACATATTATTATGGATTTGGTTTGAGTGTTGATATTGTATGAATACTTTCTAATAGATGGTGCCTAGAGTGCTTCGGTCCATACGGTCCATATAATACTTTTAGGGAGATCCGTCTGTACCTACGCGTCATCAAAATCTAACATTATGATGGGGGGCTCGAGAAAAGCTAACAGATTACAGACACACCATAACAGTGATCATATACCTAAAGGTTCTGTTTCTCCTTTTAATGTTCGGAATCCCAAAAATTAATACAGCCAATAGTTTGGACGTCTTTAAACAGTGTGCATCTGGATTGAGAGCCCATTTTTCTAATTATTGCGAAATGAGATAACACTTACGGGGATTTTAGTAAAAAATAGGTAAATCCTTAAGCAAAGATTCTTTTTCTTAAACGTGAAACTAAACCGTTAGGATCAAATAACTTGGGCTCTCAATTCTGACGCCTGCCTAAAGTGGTATTACTAATTCTTAGAAAGTCCTATCCCTGGGATAATAATTTTTATTTTAGAATTTAGTTAAGATTTTATAAAAAAATTAAGAAATTACCAAATCCTAAGAATGCGATATAACAGATTTATGGCGGTTTAACTTGAGCCCTCAATTCATAAACATCTGAACTGAGGAATCTGCAAAACCTGAATTTATCTAAAGTAATCACATCAATACCACTTAGGTATATTTCAATACAATATCTCGGTAAATTAGTTAAAAAGAAAAAAAGACACAAAAGTAAACTGTTGAAAAGTAAATGAAATTCTAATTTTCCCAAAACGTCTGAACTGAGGGCTCAAAACGAAAGTTGCGGGTTATGTTCTCAGCGGCGGGGTAGGTAGCTATAATAGATAGTTGGTGGCTACCATCATCTACCAGTCTAATGTTAATAGAATAGTTGTGTTCCGGGTGTTTCAAATAAGATAAGCCTCCAGATAAGTTGGGGATTCTAGGTGCGCGCGCTTCCATCTTCGGTCTCATCTTTACCACAAAATAGAAAGGGTTCGCAGCTTTACGTAATTTGAGCCTTTACCGTGTAATGAGGCCTATTATTCCTCGTTGTTTCATTTGCGAGTTCTCTTTTCGATTCATTATAGAGAAGCATCGACGCGCAAAGAACGGCGCGGTTTGATTCGTTATCCTTATCTCACGTCATGTACCAACAAGATAGCCCACAAACTTGCGTGGTACGTAGGTACCATGCAAGTTTGTAGTAGTCGAGATGTCTACGGGACGTATTAATAAATCGTTCTTGAGATCGCGTCTCAGTTTCAATACTATTTTTTTTGATACTGATTTAATATGCAACAGATTCTCAAACGTCAACTTAAAAGGCATGTCAATCTTGAGAACGTTTTATTAATACGGGCCTAAGTAGGTATAGGAGTTACAAACAAAAATCTCTCCCATAAAATAAATGTGTTAATTAAGCAGTAAGAGATTAAATAACATGAATTCTCTTATAATCTAAATAAATACCTGGGCTATCCATAAGGAAAATATTATTAATGTTGCAGGCCACATGACTAAGTCAGAGCGGATCTACTCCTTTGCTCGACGAGAGAAAAAGGTACCTAGGTACCTACATACGTACCTACGTACCTAAAACAATTAATTGAAATACCGTCGTACTAACTAGGAGTAGCAGTGCTTGTTAGTGTTTATAAAATAATTGATTGGTAGTGAAATCTTTAGATTAAAAGACCGCAAGCTATAGACCACCAAAATGCACCTAGATATTGCAGTGAATTGAACCATATCAATTGTTAAGTCAGCAGTGGACGTCCTATTGCTGATACGATGATAAATTCTTGAGATCCCATAACACTCTAGGGAGATAAATATTTTGTATGCGCTCCGTCGTGTGAACCCACAGACCAACCACCCTTGGTCTGTGTGTGAACCCATAAGTATATATCTTCTGTGATCAATTGTTTACTAAGAGAGATTTCACTGCATTTTCAGAAGGCTAATTGTTTGGTGAAATGTTATATAATTTCTCCTAAAATATTCTTTTTTGTTTGTTTGTAGCATAAAGAGGGTATACCTAAGTTCGTTGATTTGTGTCTGACAGGAATTAGTTATTCTATGGTGTCACTGAATGTACCTACATGTTTCAAGAACTATAGGCTCTTCTGCTAAAGATGTCTTATTTTATGCAAAGGGATTATTTATTTAGGTGTGCCTAATCTTTTCTGTACAAATTATGTTTTACATTTACAAAAGAGATCGCATGCTAATGACGGGCAATTTATTTAACACAAACAATTCTTTTGAGTGTATTAACCTTTTGAACGCCACGTCATGTTACGAAAGTCCACACGCCACTATACATGACATTAGAATAATTTTAGGGATGAAACTTTAGCATTGTGAACTTCAACCCTGACATTGGCAGAATCATGCAGCCATAACAATAAATTGGAATTGGAATGAGACTCGACACATTAAATTTAAAGTAACGTAAAATTAAAATATATATTTCAATTTTAAGATAAAGTAACGTCACTTTTGCTATAAAATAATCAAAAGTAAGTTTATTACCGCCAAAAACTCGAAAAATTAGATACTTGTGATATCCCGACATGGCATACATGGCACGATTTGCCGTTGGTGGCTATGGCCGTCTTCGGCATTCAAAAGGTTAAAGGATAATGCAAAGATTACTTAGCTACCGGTTAATTATTTAATTTTTTTTACACACACAATCATCAACAGCTTACGTCGCCACTGCTGGGATACAGCCTTCTAGGGTATGGGTCATACATAATCCGCCACATGGGCCAGTGCGAATAGGTGGATTTGACCATTGCAGGTGTTTCGTCATTGTACGCCACCAACTTAGCTTAATGACTGCCTTCAATTGGGACCGACTGTTCTATCCGAGGCATGGAAACCCTTGTATGAAATTGCAACTAGTGGTCACCGCCTAAGGACACACCGTGCCATTCTCGCTTAACGTCGCTGGTCGATAAAGAATAGCAAATGAGACTGTATCACGAATGCTTTCTATACACTTACCATGGATTTATTCATTACTAGCTGTTGCCTGCGACATCGTTCGCGTGGAAGATTTCAAAAAATCGGTTCAGCAAAAATTTTGCCTTTAAAATGTCTACCAACCAAACACCCAAATCCGTTTAGGCGTGAAGAGTTACTAAACACTCATACATACACACAGAAAGTTTGGCAAGTATAATAACGTACTAGCTTACTGCTCACGGCTTCGCCTGCGTGGATTAACTTTATCGCGGATATGTTTAATTTGTTCGGGAATTAGGTACTCACTTTATCGGGATAAAGGTTATATTCAACTTAAATACCAAATATCATCAGAATCGATTCATTCGTTTCGCCGTGATTGAGCAACAAACATCCAAACTTTCGCATTTATAATATTAGTTAGATATAATATAACATACCGGATGAATTTTTTACCGTAAGGAAAACAATGCCCTATTTTTCCTTATAGTAAAAAACCGTGTTTGGGTGTTTGTTTATTAGGTAAGTGAAATAGAAGTTCCTATCTTATCTTAATATTTTTATTGTACACAAATTGTTACATAAATATGTATTGTATATAAAATGTACTACAAAGTCCTATCATACTAAATTTATTTGGAATATTTTCTCCAAGTTTTAATTTAATGATATAATTATGTGTAATAGCGTACAAACGCGACCATCAACCGACAATGCTTTATTCGATGGTTTGATAAAAATTATTAAACCATACAATGCCAATACCTTCTATTTCACTAAGTACCTAATAATGCCCTATTTTTTCCTTACGGTAAATAATCTCATCCGGTATAGTTGGGATGTACAAAATAGATTAACGGCAGTGATCGGCATACTAACCAATCCAGTAAACATTGTCATTTCGTCTGTTGGAAACATTGGTGATTTCAAAGTCATAAAGTATGCACAACTTGTATATTTTACTTTTCCAAAAAGTCTTAGAGATTAGTTAAAGAATACACATGTTTGGCACTAAAGTACCTATTATAAAAATTCAATATGGTGTAGATAAAAAATATCTACCTACCTATGAGATCTAAAAAACACACATGATGTTCTAAACGTATCCTCTCCATATTCTAGGATTATAATATATTGCTGATACTGAATACAAATCAATAAAAAAAAACGATAAAAAATTATTAATTCTGGCCGCACCCAACTGATTACGTGCGTGATGTTAGAATACATACAGTGCAATTAAGATTTTGACAATGTCAAAAAACTGGGCGGAAACAGAGCCCAAAGAAAAAAATTGTGTTGACTGACTGATTTACCTATGATTATAATTTATATCCTAAAAAACTATGCATAAGTGCCACTGAAATAGACAACTTCAATAAATAGTTCTTCAAAAACAACGAAGTTATATAGATATCTGTGTAAAAAGGAGCAGACTTTTTGTCCTGTGAATTCCACTTTGTGTATTCATACGTGATGCTAGAATACAGAAATGACCTATGAGCTCGAATCAACTGATTCGAGCTCATAGGTCATTTCTGAGGAAGCAATGATCTCTAGCCTCGGGTCAATCAGTTATACGCGGGCGCTTATCTACCTACACCAGATCGAGCGTGATTCTTTGTCCCTTACTTTATGTTATGACTTATATGAGTAACAATTTGGTTATCAATTATTAACCATATAATTTATATATTATTTTATTAAATAATTTAGAATAAGTACTCTATTTTGAATATCAACCGCAATACTAGAGAGATTAAGCACGGATTATGGTCACTAGTGGTGTAGTGTCGATGCAATCCACCATATATTGGACTGTTTTTAAAATCTAACGCAAAATGCCCTGTGTTGCACCTTCGAAATATGAAGCTAAAAATATTTTATTATACCTATATCTGTCTGTGTTGTAGCGCCAAAACGGTTTTAAAGCTGAACATCATCGATCTAACCATTGTCTCTCTGGGGTTTTCTAAATTTTCGATTTATAGTTATTTCTATTAATAAAGTTATCATAAGTGATATGGGCTCAAAATTGCGGTCACTTACAATAAACAGGGTGAATATGTGGTAAGACGACCGATTACTTTTATCTCCTCCGATCTCAATTTCATTGTGTTCATTGGTTATTTTCAGATTTATACATGTTGTAGGTATGTTTGAAATGAAATGAAAATCATTTATTCATGTAGGCAATACAATATGCACTTATGAACGTCATTTGTTTTCTAAACTACCACTAGCACGGAACGCGACCACTACTGAGAAGAGCTAGCGAGAAACTCAGAGGGTTTGTCTCTTTTCAATAAATCATGTACAATCAAGAAAGGTTACAACAATTTTATATATAGTGTAGAGGAGCCGTTTAATCCCATGGATTACTTTCATTAATATGGTCTGAAATTTTGTAATATCCCTTTTTACATAATTTTTGTTTTATAATAAGTTTAAATTTATTAAGCGGAAGATCCCGTATATCCATGGGAACCTTGTTGTAGAAGCGCACACATTGACCTCTGAATGACTTATTAACTTTACTAAGTCTACTAAAAGGTACAGCTAATTGATTTTTGCTCCTTGTATTGACATTATGTCGGTCACAATGTTTCTCCAATGAATATATATTTCTCTTAACATATATGTACAAGATTTTCATATATATATTGTGACGAAAATGTTACAATATTAATTTCTTTAAATATTTGTCTTAATGTATCTCTTGACCTTAATTTATAAATTGCACGAATAGCTCTTTTCTGTAAGAAAAATATGCTATCTGTATCAGCAGCGTTTCCCCACAGCAAGATACCATATGACATCAAGCTGTGAAAGTAGCTGAAGTAGACTAAGCGCGCTGTTTCAATATCACAGATATTTCGAATTTTC
Source organism: Oegoconia quadripuncta (assembly GCA_949316235.1). Lineage (NCBI taxonomy): Eukaryota > Metazoa > Arthropoda > Insecta > Lepidoptera > Autostichidae > Oegoconia > Oegoconia quadripuncta. The sequence goes on from OX438742.1 coordinate 29,000,843, forward strand.
TTAACAGCATATGCGGCAGAACTGAGTCTTTTCATTAGTTTTTTAATATGGGGTCCCCATTGTAACCTGTAACTGTGTTTGTGTCGCTAAATGGGTTAAATAAACGATTCTTATTCTTAATCATTGTGATGGAACAGTATGGAGAACTCTGATACTACTTATAAGAGATAGAAAAATTTGTTATATTGAGAAAATCTGCATTCTAAGATGGAAAGAATACACGACATAGGAATCGAACCCAGTCATTAAAAAAAAACATGTGTGTTATTTCGAAAATTAATTTCATAGGTTTTATGAATAAATGTTGCTATGGAATTCTGTCTACAACTTCCAATTTCCCGAATGTTCTATTTCAGGCGAGCCTTGACCTTGACCATGATTTCTTAGCATCAAGACCTTCAGGTAAGCGCTAACCCAGTCCACAAAAAGAAAAAAGACATTTCTTGGCATGCTTTTCTAGAAACGCACATTATGATGGCTAATAAATTATTCCCATTTTTTATAAATATCCGCAAGTTTGTCCTCAATATAAACAGCTAATATCACTGATGATAACGTTTTCAGAGCAAAAACAGTCCAAGGAGTCCATGGCGGTAAATCATGACCAAATCATCCCACTCGCGACAATAACTTGGGCTCATTTCGTCCGAAGCCTCATAGATTATTTATCTTTATTTTCAACCTAAGTATTTAAATTTATAAAGATCCTTTTTAACTCAGTTAAAAACTATTTTTGACGACCTATTGGTGTAGTCCATTTCGCTGACAGGGTCCATACTATTGTGGACCCTGTCAGCGAAACCAACGGTTGCGGGTTCGAATCCCGCGAGGGGTAAATGTTTGTGTGATGAATACGAACATTTATTACAGAGTCATGGGTGTTTATATAAATATTTATGTATAAGTTTAGCTTAGTTTAGGACTAGATGATTGGTGTAAGTGTCCGAAATATTTATTTATATTTTTAGAGAGAAAAACGTTTTAACTTGTGTCAGCAAAAGTGGAGATGACAAAACGTAATAACATTCTGTAATATATTCTGTTTGATATTGCCAATAACAAAATACTATGCATCATGTTTAATCTATCGTAAGGCACATTTTTGTGGTAGGCTAGTCTTACATTATCATAGAAATATGACTAACAAGGCAACACACATATAGTCATAAAAGAGAATGATTGTTGATCATATTTCTAGGAGGGTCCAACAGGTATCCAACAGCTGCGTAAAACAAGGTAGGCCTAATAACTACTGTAAATATGTATACTGTAAACTGTAAATATCGACTATCAATCTTTTGCGACCAGTCATCGGCATCAGCGATGAGCTTATGTATATTACATACAATCTTGATTTCGTAACTTGTACCGTCAACCAACAGTACGTTTCTGACATATGAGGTAAGAAAAACCTAAGCACAACCCTAACTTGACAAAAATGTGACCAGTCACCGACATCAGCGATGAGCTTATGTCTATCACACACAATCTTCTTGTATCGTCAACGTCTCTGACTTAAATAGGTAAGAAAAAGCAAAGTACAACCCTACTTGAAAATAATGCGACCAGTCATCGACATCAGTGATAACCCTACCTCAACCAACGGTACGTTTCTGACATATGAGGTAAGAAAAATCAAAGGACAATCCTAACTTGACAATAATTTTATGCGGGTCTCGATCAGAAAATTTATGTTGTAAAAGTTCATACACATTTTAGTCGTATTTTGCTATCAACAACAGAAGTATGCACATTTAATTTGCGACATTACAATAATTTAAGAGTCATGATTAAATTCAATGGTACATTTAAATAAAAATAGTAAAAGATTACCTTTTTACAAAGAAAACTTAAAAAAACTACAAAAAACACGTCGTTTTATCGCAGTCTACCCACGTGTAAATCTTTGAATTATTTTTTTTGTATTTAGTAAGGAGCAATTAATATACTTATAAGACAAAAGTCTCTCGACTTTAGGTTATGAGTTCGTTGCGAGGGGGTAAGGCAAAGCTCATTTGATTTTTCGCTTGTCCAATAGGGTTAAAAAGCATATTCATATAAATTAAATCGTTTTAGATTGGACTGGATTTGCATTTATGAACTTCATCGTACTCGTACACATACGTAAACATTTTCAAAAAAGTTATACTACTCTGTGTAAAAAGTATCGGGAATATGTCAATAAAAAGACCCGCGTAAAAGAGGTCGTTCTAATTTTTTTACTGCATGTTGGTAGCACTGTACTGATTTAGCGCGCAAAATTTGAGCGGGATCTGTCATTTCATTTGTTTTAAACTACACTTTTTGTTGGTCATAGTTTTGAGTCCTCGGCGATTTTTACAATGGAAAATATTGTTGAACAAAGAGTGTGCCTTAAATTTTGTGTTTCAAATGATATTTCATGTGGTGAATCACTAAAAATGTTGCGAAATACCTACGGCGAATCGTGTATATCGAAAACAAGGGCTTATGAATGGTATAAGGCTTTTAAAGAAGGCCGAGAAGTAGTAGTAGACTTGCCTCGTTCTGGTAGACCTTCAACCGCTACGACCAAAGAAAACATCGACAGAATCAAGAAGCTAGTGCTCGAAAATCGACGTATGAGTCTGAGAGAGTTGGCTAGTGAGGTGAACATATCTTTTAAGTCCGTCCACAACATTCTCATTGACATTTTAGGCATGAAACGCGTCGCCGCTCGACTAGTTCCAAAAGAGCTCAATTTTGTTCAAAAAGCGCAGCGAAAGCATGTCGCTGAAGACATGGTTTCCCGAGCTTCTACGGATCCGACCTTTATGAAACGTATAATAACTGGCGACGAGACATGGGTTTATGAGTACGACATGCAAACAAGCCAACAGTCTTCAGAATGGCGTCTCGAAAACGAGCCGAAACCCAAAAAACCGCGGCAAAGTCGCTCCAAAATCAAGGTGATGCTGACAGTTTTTTTTGACTACCGTGGTGTGGTTCACTCCGAATTCCTTCCAGAGGGAGAAACAGTGAATAAAGAATATTATTTAGGCGTCATGAAGCGTTTGCGTGAGAGTATCCGCCGAAAACGTCCAGATTTGTGGCAACACAACTCATGGATGCTGCACCATGATAATGCACCATCACACACAGCCATTATAGTGAAAGAGTTTTTAGCGAAAAATTCAATAAAAGTTCTCGACCAAGCACCGTATTCACCTGATATGGCTCCGTCTGACTTTTTTTTATTTCCCAAGTTAAAATTACCACTTCGAGGAAAACGTTTTGAGTCGATAGAAGCCATAAAAGAAAATTCGCTGAATGAGCTAAAGGCCATACCGCAAATAGCCTATGAAAAATGTATGGAAGACTGGGTGAAGCGGTGGAGATGTTGTATTGCAAGCGATGGGGCCTACTTTGAAGGTGATAAAATAAATTTAGATGAATAATTTGTATTTTTTGTTTTATTGACAAATTCCCGATACTTAGTACACTGAATGTACACTAGTCGGAATTCGATAAGCACTTAATTTTTCTAAAAAAATCGCTAATTGCTTTATTACGGTGATTAGTAGTGAAGGTGAAATTGTAATGAATAATTCTAGCTAAGAAAACTGTTCATAATAGAAATTCTACGTTTTAAATAATTTATACAATTCTGTAAAATTGTTATCTATATCCGCCATATTCATATCGGTTCTCGTTTAAAAAATCTCCAAATAGTAAAATTTACAAAAAAGAAATACTTTACATTTTTTAAGATAAGAAAATATTCACCCATGGTTTATTTATTTTTTTAAGACATTATCAACGGTCTTGAATGCCCTTCCTCTCACTGGGTGGCTTAGTGTGTGGCCTCATGACAGTGTATAGGTACATATACACTGTCATGAGGCCACACACTGCTGACTGCTTGCATGTGTAATTGCACGTTAAGAATGTGTGAGCGACCCTTAGCAAGACTTATTCCTTACAACCTAGTTATCAACTTGAGATTCGATTCCCCAGTCATGAATATTTTTTGATAATGTTTCACTGCAAGCTATCTTGACTATAAATTCGACGCAAGAGTTCCTTAGAACAAATATTTGTACGTCACATACGAGTAGTTTCGTACGTCTCCGTAATGAACTAACTCAATGGATAAGCCTATATGTATAAATAATACTTATTAGTATTACACTTAATCTAAATACAAACATTGAAAAATTCATAATTAATACAAATAAGTAATAAAATAACACACAAATAAGTGTTTGAGACAGCACTGAGATTCTATGGTTAACAAAATTAAGTAAACATTTCGCGTAGGTATCTATAACTAGTTAGCTTGTTCAATTTTCAGCCTCTTTATCTTCCACAGCGGAAAGAAACAGCATTTGGCAAGTGTGAGTGAATTTAGCTGTAAAAGAAAATATTTTATATAGAATTCTTATGTTTAGCTACACAGAAAAGGATATTCTTTAGGGTTCGGTATTCTCATAGGATCACTCTGTTGTCCGTCAGCAGTAAAAAGATTACGGCCTTCTAAACACGCATTCCTAGAGGTACTAATAAGCAAGCAAGTAATCTTTTTATTGCATTGAGTTAGCCTTTTATAGCTTCGTACTTGGAATACCAAGTAGGTCGATGGAGGGAACTAGGTACTTTGAAAAGAATTGTGATACTGGCAAATTATATAATAGAATAAGATAGGACTCTTAGGCCCGTATTAATAAACCAGACCTTGAGAATCTGTTGCATATTAAAACAGCATCAGAAAAAATGGTCTTGGAACTGAGACGCGATCTCAATAGCAAGAACGATTTATTAATACGGGCCTTAATTACTTAAACAAACGACAACGTAGCAAGAAAATCGTAAAACTATTCAAGTTTTTAATATTATTTTTATTTGAAAATTACTAATATTTAAGAAAGATAAAATGTAAATATTGCTTAGATCTATGAAATGAATGTAGTTATATTTTAATAAATTCACATTTATTAGTAATAAATTAATTTTATGTCAGATTTCATAGTCTTGTGTCGGTTCGTTTCTTGTCAAAAACCGTTAAATGCAAACTTATTTAAAAAAGTAAAGGAATGTGTCTTTGGGCAAAATTTGCTAGCGTGTTTAAGGTAGACCTGTAGACGTAGTCTTGAAATTTGACATAAAGGAAGGTCTCATAGCATAACTATAGAAAATCCGAAAATCATTAATTTCTAATTGTATGTGGAAATATCACGTTTCCAAAAACCGTCAACGTAATCAAAAGTTTGTATATGGTGATGTTAGGTACGGAACCCTCGGGGCACGAGTACTACTCGCACTTGACTATATTACTTACTTGATAAGCTCTTCACAAACGGTAGCTTGTTTTTTACGAAGATGAAATATACAGGCACTCCAGCAAGTGTCATGATAGCGCCGGCTATTACTGCTATAGGCTCGCTGACTATAGGTACCACCAGTAGCACTGTACACACTGTCACGAACGTTATCGGCATCCAAAGACTCACCTAAAAGTAATATAAGGAAAGGGTTTATATACAGGGTGTCCCTGGAAGTATGGATCAAATCGAACAGGGGCATGGGGAAGGTCATTCCCAAACTTTTTAACCCTATGAATGTCGGTGCCATTTTTGACGGTTCAAAAGTTATGATCAATTTTTTACATTTTCATATTATCGAATATGCTTATACAAAAAAATTTTTAAAAGAAAACTAGCAAAGCTATCAGCTTAATTTTTTTTTCACGATGTTTGTTCGAGCATGTTACTTTCATGTTTTAATACTTTTATGTCGATAGCAGACATGATTCCTACAAAAAAAAGATTGAATACAAAGACATTGGTCTGCCAAAAATTTCACTCAATTTTCAAGCGATTGCCATGGGAAAAAAATGTACTAGAGAAAGTTGACCACGTATCACAAAAAGTTGCCCATTCCATACAGATTCTTTTGAGATGTGTAACACTGGGTTACTCTTATTAATTTAAAAGTTATTAGATTTTTTTATCATAAAGGTCGCTTTTTCAAACCTTTCGAACTTCTAAGATTTTAATATTTTTAGCTTTAAATACGATTTACTCTCAACCCTCATGTACAAAGTCACCTATCCGAGCACTTTGGTGTGGTTAAAATAATAAGACAAAATTTTTTAAAGTAAAATCTCAAACTTTTATTTTTTTTAGATTTAATACAATTATGTGTAATAAAGAATTAAAGAACAAAAAAATAATTTGAATAATGTTATCAAAGTAATTGCTCAAAATTTCTGCCCCTCATCCTCAAACATAACTGACATCGACGAATGAAATTTGTTTTTATTCATCATTCAATCATTTAAACAGAACTTTTCCTAGTCGCTGGATCGGAAGAGGGGGACACATTCGATGGCCACCACGTTCCCCTGACCTAAACCCCATAGATTTCTTTCTATGGGGTTATTACAAGGAAATAGTATACGAGACAGAGAGTGCTACCGAGGAACAACTTCGACAGAAAATTACAGCTGCGACCGCCTACATAAAAAATAATTCAAGGGCTTTTCGACGAATAAAAACAAATTTCATTCGTCGATGTCAGTTATGTTTGAGGATGAGGGGCAGAAATTTTGAGCAATTACTTTGATAACATTATTCAAATTATTTTTTTGTTCTTTAATTCTTTATTACACATAATTGTTTTAAATCTAAAAAAAATAAAAGTTTAAGATTTTACTTTAAAAAATTTTGTCTTATTATTTTAACCACACCAAAGTGCTCGGATAGGTGACTTTGTACATGAGGGTTGAGAGTAAATCGTATTTAAAGCTAAAAATATTAAAATCTTAGAAGTTCGAAAGTTTTGAAAAAGCGACCTTTATGATAAAAAAATCTAATAACTTTTAAATTAATAAGAGTAACCCAGTGTTACACATCTCAAAAGAATCTGTATGGAATGGGCAACTTTTTGTGATACGTGGTCAACTTTCTCTAGTACATTTTTTCCCATGGCAATCGCTTGAAAATTGAGTGAAATTTTTGGCAGACCAATGTCTTTGTATTCAATCTTTTTTTTGTAGGAATCATGTCTGCTATCGACATAAAAGTATTAAAACATGAAAGTCACATGCTCGAACAAACATCGTGAAAAAAAAATTAAGCTGATAGCTTTGCTAGTTTTCTTTTAAATTTTTTTTTTGTATAAGCACTATTCGATAATATGAAAATGTAAAAAATTGATCATAACTTTTGAACCGTCAAAAATGGCACCGACATTCATAGGGTTAAAAAGTTTGGGAATGACCTTCCCCATGCCCCTGTTCGATTTGATCCATACTTCCAGGGACACCCTGTATAATAAGTTTGGAATTTCATCAATTTGATTTTGAAGTAGGTAATTAATATGGTATAGACTCCAAATAGTCATAATATCATCATCAGGGAATGTTGTCAATGATCAAATAGGTAAGACTTTTGTAAGATATCCATATATTATTATTTTTTAGTTTAGATAGGTTAAATAAATTATTTTTCATGTGATTTGATCCGGATAGTTTGCATACTATATTCTTAATTATATATATATTTCTTATCTAGCTTTGCTCGCGGTTTCGATCGCGTGGATTTGAACATAAACCACATGAACACAAGGATATAATTAATGTGCTTAGATTTTTTTGGGCTGGGTTATTCAAGATTTCATGTAAATAATAAATGAAATATAAGGTCTAACAAAATTAACCCGACAAACATTGGCAATTGCACATACATGACAATAAAATAATATATTAATTAAAAAAGCTAGCTTTAGCTAAATGTAAGTGCAAAGGAAAATACACATTAACAGACTTACTTCATTTCGATTGTACCTTGTTTAATCAATGAGAAAAAACAGGCAACGTTCCATTCATATGGAAGACGTCAAAGGGGTGGCGGGGCACAGGGCGCAACTACTCACAGCAAGTCGCGGCGCCGCGCTAGTACTCGCCTTTCGACGTGTTCAAAGATACCGCGACACGTGTTTGTGTGTTGCAGTATTAAGGTCCAACTCACAAAATTTACATTTCTAAATTATTATTTTTTAATTAAATCTGTTAACTTTAATGTTTTATTTATTTCGTAATACGTACATCCTATACATACACTCTGCAAGGTTTGTCGGGTTATTTTTTTTAGACTTTATATAAGGCGTTAATAGTTACCTTGATAGGGCGTGGCAGATCTGGTTTCTTATATCGCAACCATAAAACGGCGCTACAGCTGAGAGTTGTGAAGAAGGATTCAACGACTGTACAATATGTGATTAATGATGACAGGTTGCTAGGAAGCAACATAATTAGCGAAATCAGCATCTAAAAAGGTAAAAACACATCGAATTGTTTTTAGACCTTAAGAACAATCAACTTAATATGAATCCATGAAGAACTTACCAGAAACACCAGTGACGGCATTGGTGACATACACTTCATGTTGATGTGAGCGAGTAACTCTGGCATGTGACCATTGCGAGCCCCAGCGAAACACATTCGTGATGATGTCATTATATGTACAGATAAACCACCCAATATGGCGATTGCCACTAGAGTAGGCATAGCCCATTTCACCCAACCCAAAGCCGCCACAGCAAAATCCTGAAAAAAAATGAATAATGTACTATTTATTTCATTTAAATAATATTTAACAGTTATGATATTTTGAACAGCACTTACTACTGCAATAGCTTCTGTAGCTCTGACACCAACAGGTCCCAAAACAGCCAAGTAGGAGACATTGGCGAACAGATATATGGCTGTTACCATCGGCAAGGATACATAAATAGCACGTGGTAAATTGACAAAGGGGTTTTTAAGCTCTTCGGTCATGAAGTTCAAATAATTCCTGCACAAAATTCAGAATCATATAGGGTGATGCTATAAGTGTACGAGTAGGCGATTGAAATGGGTGTGCCAGTTCAATGAGACATAAAACACAACCTTTAGTGTAGTGGGTAGAGCTATGACCGGTGGGTGACCGCTATGTCTAGAGATCGTAGGTTTGAATCCCGCTAGGGGCATATAAGTTATAAATAGTTATGATATTTGAGAGACAAATATATGACCGATTGCAGTATTTCGATAGATGGAGAGAAGTGGAACAAGTGCGTGAGTTTGTGTATTTGGGTTCATTGTTTACAAGGGATGGACACTTGTAAGCTACAGGACCTCTACGATGTCACAGAAAATGCTGTGTGCGTGGCCACATTCTTGTCCTCAAGAATTTGATATTTTTGCCATTACCTCGCTAAGAAGAAGGAATGGAAAGTTTGAGAAGGGCATCAAAAGAAGAGTGGATGCCGGACATCAGGGGAATGGAGCACTGCATACATTTATGAGAATCCAGAAGGTGTCCAAAAACGTTCATGGCGGGGTTCCAACACTGATTGGAGTGAATGCTGGGTATGGCAGAAAAACAATAAAATTAGAATTAATGCAGTGAAAATGAGATCATTGATAAGTATGAGTGGGATGATTTTGAAAGATAGAATCAGAAATAGTGTAATTAGGGAGTTATGCAGTGTGAAAGAAGACACAGTGACAAAGATTGAAAAAGGTATACTGAGATGGTTTGGACATGTGAAGAGGATGAATGAAAGAAGACTAAGGAAATAGATATAGGAAGCGAATGTGGAAAGTCGTGTTGTTATGGGAAAACCACTGCGAACTTACCATAATCCAGTCGGGGTCGTCTTAAGAAAGGTCAAGTCAAGAGTACCCTAAACCGACGAGCATGCATAAACAAGATTATGAGGGCGAATAAAGCAAAAGAGGTGTGTCAATATCGTAGTAAGTGGAAGTCTCTGCCTACCCCGACAGGAAACAGGTGTGACTTTATGTATGTATGAATACGGATATGTGTACCCGAGTTATGGACTATAATATGTATATTTTGATCTGGTTTCCATAATACAAGCCTAGTTTCTTAGTGTGGAACTAGATGGCACTGTGTGCAAGTAAAAGGATATTTATTTATAAAAAAAGGAAAGTATACCATAAATATTAATAAAAATACAATACAATTATGTTATTCACTATTTTTATAACACTCTTATTACCTTCTAAATTGAGATAGTTTAAAGAGTCAATATTGATTAAATAGATTTGATCTTTTTATTGACCCTATTGTCATAAGGAAATTCCGTATAAAGTCGAAAAGTTAACTTTATTCTGTATGTACTGCGATAATGAAGACCAATCGACCAATAATCTTTTTGAAATAATCAGGCTTACTCTACTTTTAAAAATTCTTTGACTGTAGAGGCTGCCTATTAGTGCAATTAGCTACTTCGTTGGTCAAACAAATATATGTCTAAGTATGCCTTTTTTTTAATATTTAGGATTTTTTCCCTTTATGTCCCATTGATCTGGCACACCCTGTATACGTTAATATAAGAGACATTACAATATATTACGTATATCTTAACTAAGTCATCAATTGCAATCATTATTGCAATTGATGACTTATGTCTGATGTATGATGATAGTTAAAATAAGAGATGACTTAGTTGAGGCTTTTGATGTTAAGTCATTACTCAATATCAAAAACCTCAACTAACGACCGCACTGCTGGCACAGGCTGATGGGCAACCTCCTCTCAATAGGTGACACTATGACCCAGTGCGCATTGGTGTATTTATATCAGCCTAGTGGCCTCCTGTCAGCATGTTTTATGCCATACACAGTCCAATCGTTGAACAAAGTCGATCGTCGATTTGGTTTAACGGGCGCCAACAGCGGAAAACAACCAGGACCATGGTTTAACGTGCCCCTCCAGGCAAGGAATCGCCTGTAAGGAAATACCACTAGTAGTCATCCATCCGAAGATTGTCTTCGCGTTGGACGTTACTAACCTTCGCAACGACTAGCGATTTCTACAGTGCCACGAGTCTTCATAAAATGGCATAAAGGGTGGAAAAAATAAGTGCAGTAGGGCGATTATTTTTTTTATTAACAGAGACATTTAAAAAAACAACTTTATACTGATATTGAAATCACCTCGCCCAGTGAACAAAATTACATAATATAATACGAGTAATTTCAACTTTGCGATAGTAGGACATGCTGCTCTGCAATTTATGAATGGATGACTTATGAAAATCATTATTACAACTAGAGTGTTAATTTGTTTAACAAGCGGCAGGAGAGAAGCATCTCTCATAATAACAAAATATTCGCTGGTATACACTTCTGCTTCAATCTTTTGTATTTGTAGGTACCTTAGGTATACATTTTATACACACAGTTATACATTTATACAGCCAAATGCTGAATGGGGAAATATACGAAACATCTCACCTTTTTGTCTATTTCAAATGTATCTTAGTCATATGTATATTAACTTCACAGTCACTGTGACGAGTCGTACTCACCATCCTGAGTAAGAGAATATGCCTGAGTAAAACGCAACAGACCAGTCACTGACAGATGATTTCGTTCCTGACCAGCCATCCTCAAAATTCTCTACACCACCTAAAAATATATATTAAATTAAACTTCTCCCAAAAGGAGTTAAGATATATCTAAATCACGTTCAAAAGTGCAGTCGATTTAGATTGTCTCGAGTATCTTTTTATGTAGTACCTACGATGTCACAATCTGTGCGGAAAGATCACCATCATGTATTCAAATTCAAAATCACACATCAAATACACATCAGTGTAGTTCGACAAAAAGTCGAACAGTCTAATGTTAGTGCCCTTTTATGCCACTAAGATACTTTTTCCACATAGACTTTACACACCGTGTTATACGACATATACACCGTGGGCCCGAGGTATCCGACAAATTTTAACCATCGATTCCGATACCTATTTAGAGAAGAAAACGTTCTGTAAAATTTTCCAAATAAAACTTAGGTAATTTTCGAGATATAACCCTAGTGAGCAACATATCCACAAACGCGGAACCAGATACTGCAACCTTGTCATCTTTTTTTTCATTAGATTTACATTAAATTTTGTTGGTGGTATCAAACAATAACAAGTTTTCCTTTTTAAGAAAAAAGTTTACAGACTAATGTAATTCCCATGATATTATTCACAAAAAAGTATTATAATTAATTGATTTATTTTGTTCCAAAGAAATAAAAAAGTTAAAGTAACGGAATTGGTTCATGTAACACTATAAACTCAGAAAACGGTCAGAAATACGTGCTTAGTTTATCGGGTACGCCAGGCACACGGCGTATACTTACAAATTCGAAAGTATGACCTAAATCGTTTTAAATGGCTGAAGGCGTGACTGCCCTTTTGAATGTGAATGTAATTATTCCTACCGTAGTAGGGTTTTAGAAACATACCTTTCCCCATCCAAATTAATCCACCCATGATTATTATCACTAACGCCGAGATTTTGGTAAACATGAATATATTTTGCACTCGTGTTGTGAATCTAACGTCATAAGCATTGATAAAAGTAAGGAAACCTGAAATAATGGGTTTAATTATAAAATAAATTAATACATTCATATTTAAAGCAAGGGTCCCTCCGTCGGCGGGCACAACAGGCGGCAAATTATAAACTCTAAAGCTACCAATAACTATATTTCCTGTTGACACCCACCAGGAACCTCACGATAGTCTGAATGTACGCAAACGGCTATAATTTTTTTTACCCTCCGAATAAAATACGCGAACATGCTGCGAACTGCTATGCCTTCAGTATATTGTTTTAGGGAAGTACATGGACTTGATTACACCCTGTATAAATCTCTAGCCTTCTTTATCTTCATTCAATTCATTCCAAGCATCGTAAAAAGGTACATAATCATTTGTGAAAGAAAAAAAAATAAGATTATTTCAGTTTTTGATCATTTTAGTCATTTCAGTACTGGACTACATAGCGTGTTATAATCAGCCTATTCCATTAGGTAGGACCGCACACTCTATTAAAAGATCTTGAGTATTATTATCTATTAACTCTAGTCACATAGAAAATCAGAATAAACAACACAGCATAAGTCTGGATTAAAATTTAGTCTAAATATTGATAAAAGAAAAGCACACTTTTAAATAATCAAAATAAAGTATTTGTGAGAAGGAATGCTGCGCTGCTACTTTTCACTGAAACAATAAATTCATTGTTTTTGAAGTACTATTCTTTGGACTTGTATATTTCGGCGGCACTATTTATGCACAGTTTTTTTACAATACAATAATTCTTTATTTGTGAATACAGGTAGGTTTACATGTCAAGATGTTACAATAAATTATGTGCTCTTTTGTGATGCAAATTATAGTCATAGGTAAAAGCAGTCTGTGCGTATGAGAAATGAGGATTCCAGCAACACGTGACGATAGAATTCTCTTTTAATATATTAAATAACTCTTCAAATACAGTGGTACAAATTTTATGCTTTGGGCACTTTTTTTTTTTATTTTAGCACGACGGGTTCCTACTTGACCTCAATCACACCTAATGTTAAGTGAAGATGACTGACGAAGGTGGAAGCGTACCGACCTGGAAACCCCAACCCATTTAGGGGACTGGCTATCTTATCTCTGATAACCGGAATACAACAATGCTATTAAACATTGCTGCTTGGCGGCAGATTTAGATAAGATGGTGGTAGCTAGCCAGGCGGAGGTTGTTAAAATGCACTATTTGGCATTTGTTATTTTAAGCACAATTTTTTGACATTAAAATAGCTGAATCTCACTTTGTGTATTCTAGGATCACATACGTTATTTTTCAGATAAATTTAGTGATTCTTTTTAAAACAAGCCATATGAAAATCTTCACGATACCCGATCACAATAAAATTGGTGAATGATAATTCACCAATATGTATAGCCGACAATAAATACTCACTATTTGGCAACATTTTATCACAAAAAAAAAATATTATATGATTAATATATTACTATGTTTTAATACTTACAAATAGTAACAGCAGCTATTAGTTTCTGGCTGAGCTGGTTAATAGTGCAGTTTGGAAAGATTGGTTCCAGCAGATTACTAGCGAATGTCAAAGACATTATAGCATTTGTGCTTGGTCTAAAAACAAATAATACATTTAGCTAACTGTCTTTAGAAAATTATACTATTGAGATTAGACAACTAAGAGGGTTAAATAAATGTGGGATTATAATCAGTATAGAATCCCAAGATGGTTGGTCAACATTTCATTTAGGTATATTTATTATTATTACAAATCATTTTATATAAAAGTTTATTTCTGCCCAGCCCTTTCGTGACTCATGTTCACTTACAAAAACTTAAGTAGGTATACTTTATATTTATGTATACATAAAGAGCAAATTGTGCTACTCAAATAAAAATATCTAAACGAAAACAAAATACACAGTAAGCAATGTAAACAGAATCAAAAGTCATGGTGGGAAATAAATTATGTTCTTACACAAACACTAAATTGGCATCCCACAAGTAGAGGAATGCAGGCAGAGGTCCATAAGCTTCATTAATGTAGTGATAATCACCACCGCTTTGCGCTAGTGTTGTACCTATAAACAATTTTATTGACTTTAATTTATTGGAATGGTACAGTTTTTTAACACCTTTTACATTCAAATATTTAAAAAATAATAATAATAATAAATTGTCATTCCACCAATAACAATACAAATTCAACAGTAAACAAAAACGACACTGCATGAAAAAGAAATAATATTCAAAATGTAAATATTATATTATAACACTGGTTTTGACTTAAATTATCTAAGTCAGTTCCGCTTTAACTTCTAAGCTATCTTGCTCACTCACTGGTTGCACAGAAACAATAACGACCTGTTCAAAAATATATTCCCAGGTATTATAAAATTAGATTTGATTCACTTGATACAAAAAGAATAACCTACCACCAAAAGGAACAAAAAATTAGTAAATTGCTAATTTAAAGTCAAAAATAAACACTGCTAGCCCTCAAAGTTAAATGAAAGTGTCACTGTGGTAATATTTAATCTCTACGACCCAAAATGGAATTGGAATATGAATAAAACGGTAATGATTTATAATAAACACATAATTGAAACAACAACTCAAGGTTTTGATGGCTAAACAAATGAGATTGGCATCTCATTGTCAGTGTCACAAGGTGGAGCAAAAATTCAATGGGTTGTAGCAGTCATTCTAATGGACCAATGATGACTTCCAGAGTCAACAAATACATTTTTTTAAATTAATTTCTCAAAATCTATTTAACCTTCCGTGTACGAGGTGGGGTCCTATAAACCCCAGCAGCAGTTTTGTGGTCATATTAACCTTAATTTTGCCGCAAGCAGCGTGTGGATCTAGGTATTCCTAACTAAAATTATGCTAGACGAGATCGTATAACTAATTCTGTGTAACTCCCAACGGATTAGGAGATAAAGGAATCTGGGGTCTGCAGGACCCCATGTCGTACAACGCGTTATTAAAAAGTAAGTAAAGTTTTTTCGTTATTATAAGCTTTTTTATTAGTTTTGCTGATAATTGCTGATATTTATTTTTATATTGTGCATGTTTACATTATTTTAAAATATGGGGTGCATGAAACGAGCCTCCTCGAGTGGTGTACAATTTTTGCTTTGGCACCCGGCGCACTCTGGACAACCAGCTAGTTTCACATTGCTGATTGGCGAATCCTTTCACACAAAACTCAAATTTTCCTATAAGATATGTTTCTTACAGGAAAATTTGAGTTTTGAACCATTTTTTTTTTACAGGTTGATTTAAAATGGCTAGACTAAGTGATATTGATATAGAAAAATATCTCATGAATGAAGGAATTGATGACGATGCAGTTGAACCAGAAGATGATTATGTTTCGGACAATGTGAGTTACCACAGTGAATGCTTCAGTGAGCAAGAAGCTGAAGATATTGGAGCACAATCGAATTCTAGGAAACGGAGACGGCAAGAAAACTTGAGAACGGCAGCAGCACATGAGGAGTCCTCACAAATTGATAACAACTTTGTCGCCAAAGATGGAATTACATGGGACAAACAACCAGTAAGACGACAGACACGCACTAGATGTGAAAATATTATGGAGTTGATGTTGTCGATAAATTGGCAAGAACATTTGACGTTTCCCGAAATTCAAAGCGGTGGCCACTGACAATTTTTTTTTCTCTTCTGAACCATGCAGGAATTAATGCGATGATTGTGTATTTGCTAAATAATCAAATAGATAAAAGCAAAACCGATACTAGGAGAAATTTCATTCGCCAATTGGGATTATCTCTTATTGCAGATCACTTAAAAGAAAGGAAAAATAATGTGAGACTGCCAAAAGATTTACGCAATAGACTGCATCAACATTTCAGAGAGTCCAGTAACGAATTTCCGAAACCGGCAGAAGATCAAGGAAAAAAAGTAAGGTGCTCTTTTTGTCCTAGAAATAAAGACAGAAAAACCAAAACCCGTTGCCAAAAATGCAAAGTCCCAATATGCATGGATCACTGCAATTTCATCTGTGGTCAATGTGAAAATGACGATAGGGATTAAGTTTGAAGAATAATCATTATTAATTTTAATTTCGCTATTTTTTAAGCTTTAACAACATTTATAACCTATTTTTTCTTATATAAATGATCCAAAGATTGATAATTTTGCTTTTATACTACTGCCATTTTGATCTCATGTTTTCACTGAATAAAAAAACTCTACTTAACTTGTTTCATTTTGTGGTGTCAATTATTAGCCAACATACCCTAAATAGTCAATACATTTAATATATATAATAATACATAAGAGATATAGTTACATTTACATGGGGTCCACTGGACCCCACCTTACGACGTAATTTTTTTCACCTCGTACACGAAAGGTTAATTAAAAAGCAACTACTGTTTGCTTTAAAAATCAATTGCCTAACAATTACAAACAATCCTGTTATCAAAATCGTGCACCAAGATACCAAAAAGAAGTCTGTACCTATTAAACCTTTACATATAACAAACCACTTGACATAGCTATTATGAAGAAAGCAAATTTTTCAAAATGTACATAATGAATGTACATAAATACGGCACTACTTATCTTCGAATATCTAATATATTAAAATAGTTACCTAATTCTGCATAACACATTGCTCCAAGAGTTGCCAAAACTCCACATGCAGCCCATACCGTGAGCGCACCCCATACGGAGCCAGTGTTCTCCAACACTTCCTTAGGAGATATAAATATACCGCTACCAAATATTATGCCCAATATTATAGCAACTCCTTCTAACAGTCCCAGTTGTTTACGCATTTTCACTCTTTCCTCAGCCATTTTATGTTAAAAATTTCTTCGTATCATTAATAGAGAGGTTAACTAACCTAACAAAGTACAATAAGTTTTTAAGCTATCTTATAATATATTTATATAACAACAGAGCATAGTACACTTCCGTACAAATAAAACCTTTCTTTGTAGTTGATTTGCATTGGTTATAATATGTTCGTTTACATACTTTATTCTATTATTTGGGTGGATTCAGGTGGATTACTCTACATAACCTAATATTTACTATTTCATTTTGACATTGTTTTTTTTTTTTTTTTTTTTTTTTTTTAGTTTTATTTTCTCCTCTAGGAGAAGGCAAAGGGATCTAGCCCATAACAGCCATGTCATATTTATCTTATTTCTTCATTTTGTAAGTCAGTCTCAGTCAAAACAAGTCATTCGTCGTATACTTGGCGTATACAGAGTCTAGTCACGGTCAAGTCATTCTTCAGTAAAGTGGCAGAATGCTTTACAAAAGATTTTGGCGGCTTCTTGTGGGAACCCGAAAGCTCCGTTACGCACTTTAATTTACACTTCCCTTCACTTGTACACCATCACTAACGTTTGCTGCACAATAGTCTGCCATTATTAAGCTTCAAAAGTCAGAATGCACAAATTATAAGAACTATAAAGAAAAATGCTACTTCACTCGCCGAGTTCCCGCCAAAAAGCCTTTTTTTTTTTTTTTCGTTTTGGTCTCTCCTCTAGGAGAAGGCAAAGGGATCTAGCACATAACAGCCATGTCTTATTTCTCTTATTTCTTTAGTTTGTAAGTCAGTGGTGTCGATTCGGTTGCACACGAACTAAACCAAAACCAGATTTAGACTGGTGCTGTCACGTTATATTGTTCCAGAGAGAAAAAGACAGACCTACTTTAAAATTGGTTTTAGTTTAGTTTGCGTACAACCGAATCGACACCAGTCTCAGTCAAAACAAGTAATTCGTCGTATACCTACTTGGCGTATACAGAGTCTAGTCACGGTCAAGTCATTCTTCAGTAAAGTGACAGAATGCTTTACGAAAGATTTTGGCAACTTCTTGTGGAAACCCGAAAGTTTCTAATTATCAACTCTATCTTCATTACGTCATATGCAAGACTGTAGTTATACATAAACGGCTAGGTTGACATATCCTACTCTTCTAATCATATTCTTTTATTCCAAGTGATATTCTTTTCATTACCTATCAATGTTTGAATCACAGTACGAAGCTGCGAGTAATATTATGTAATTTCCTATACACCTACCTACAGAACTAACACCGTCTATTTATTGATATTGGTGTCGATTCGGATGTACACCAACTAAACTAAAACCAGTTTTGGAGTGGTGCCGTCGCATCGTACTGTTCCAGGAAGAAAGAGACAGTACTACTTTAAAACTGGTTTTAGTTTACTTTAGTTTAGTTGGTGTACAGCCGAATCGACACCACTGCTTTTAATACTTACCTTTATTCGCTATATAATTTTTTATAAATTGTTAAATATGTTTATGTAAAATCTAGCTTGAAAATATTTAGTAATGAAACTTTTTAACAAAAAGAAATAATAAAAAAAGATTTAAAAAAAACGACTTCAAAAAACCCGGAAAAAATTATTTAATTAAACTACTGCAATAATAATAACTGAAAACTATGAAATAATAAACCAGAGCACAATGTTCTTTATTGATAGATACGCACTATTATATATAATGAGAATACAATACAATTTATTTGTTATACAATAATAGTTAGGTATAATAATGAAATTAAAAATATATACAATAGGTACTTTTTGAAGTCGGTTAACAAAGGAATTATCATACAATTTAAATATTCAATTAATTAAGTTATTACTGTTTACTTTCAGTAGATTGTGTATTTTATAGGCTACGCAGGCACCGAAATTGAAAGTGGTTGAAATTTTTGGGCCCACTTCAGATCGAGGCTCAGAATAATGAATAGTACTAAAATCGAGGTGGGAGACTGATAACGTGGGTCTACAGGAAAATTAGAGACATTTAGATATTCAAGATTTGTGGGGGGGGTGGGGGGGGTGATAAGTAAGGGGTGTTGGTGAGCTTGGGGAAAAGTTCCTCTACGCGGGGGCTGGATTAGGGTCGGTGGGGGAGGCCGGAAGCGGCTCTAAACAAAAATTGTATTTTGGTTGTAAATCGGGGAGTACTTAGGTTTGTTAGATTTGACCCTAACAATCATACATCTATTGCAAGTTAAATAAAAGCTTGGAAAATGTGACCTAATTATGAGCACAGCTCAACGTCTTAATTCTCGTCCAAAATATTTTATTGCTCAAAGACGAAAATCTATAATCTATGTGTTTTGCCAGTGATATTTTATAGTAGAGTTTGCTGGAGCCAGTAAATTTTTACAGTAAAAGTGACGAATCACAATACAATCAATAAAGCAATCGTATTTTTGTGATAAGGCTTATCAAATTAAAATATTTTTAATAGCTTAGGGGACCCACGTTAAATTAGACCAGTGCAGGCATTTCCAAAAGTCGATAGTCACCATGAACGTCGTCGCAACAATATTTCTCTTATTATTTTGTAGTGAACATGTTTACGCCAGAGTTCCTTCCTTGGTGAAATAACTAATATTTTATGTTCTTGAATAACGACAGTAGATTGCGTGCACTAATTTTAAATACTTGATAATTAATATTATGCTTTTTGTTTTAGCATCCCATTTTAGTAACACGATCTTCTTTAGATTGGATGCCCAGTAGAGTCAATTCCCTTTATTCCGATGTAGGAGCATGGAGTGGAAAATTTGTAAGTAGTACCTACCTACCTATCTGCGAAAAAAAGTTTGAATTAGCAAGACACTTACTCAAAAAGATTATATACCTTTCTTCAGAATTTATTTATTATAATTTCCAAGTAAAATTACACAAAATTCGTAGAAGAAAAATATCAAAAATTAAGAAATTTGCGAGTATAATAAAACCTACAAATATCGTTACTTCGGATTTTAAAATAACTCTTAATTTTTATTATACGGGTAACTACTGTAAAAATTATGGTAACGCTTGTTGAAATTTTAAGTTCGTGGTGTGTAGGATATTGATTGATATGAGCATAGTCTTTTTCTATTTTATTATCGTTCGAGCTGGCAATTTCGCAATTTCAGTAATTTTACACCTTTTCCGAAAGTTTCACTCAAAGTTCGACACGAACATTAAAACACTAGAGAAATGAAACTGTAGTTTAGATATTTTTATTTCTTTTTAGGGTTCCGTAGTCAACAAGGAAACCTTAAGTTTCGCGATGTCAGTCTATCCGACGATTAGCTCAGAGGCTCTTACTAGAAAGCTGTAATTTGGCAATGATATTAGTTACACCGTCAAAGTAGAAAAATAAAATCTTGAAAAATATTTGTTTCTAGGATAATGCCCCCCCATATAGTGAGTGGGGATGAATTTTCATTTCTTTTGTACCCCGTCGTATGTGGTTCGTTGGATAGGTCGTTCAAAAATAGTAGAGGTTACCTTAAAATGTTTTTCTATTTAGGGTTCCGTTTAATAAATATTTAGTTTTAATGTATTCATTTTTATTTGAGTCATTCTCGTCGTCGTGTATTTCCTTAGCTTATCGGTTTAAGTCCGCATACTGTAAGGACAAGTACGGGACCCTACACTGCGCGTGACCCGATTCGCACGTGGCCGGTTTTTAACAGTGGTTTGCGACTGGCAATATGTTTAAAATGCCGTGTTTTAAAATACTAAATCGTCTATGGAATGGAATTAAGCGGATAAGCTGAATAATTAATATTAGAGTTTCCACACTCTTATTTTCCTTGTTGTCTCGAAATAGATGAATGTTTTCGAGGTAATTATCACGGAAATGAAATGAATTGCAACGGTGCAAGCCCGTAGTATCGGTGCTAGTGATGCAAAATTCCGTAATTTTACCGAAAACGCTTGTAAAATACGTGTATGTTACGGTCATAAATATATAAATTACAGTAAAATTAATTTTAATAATTTTAAATTTTAATTTGTTTTAAATTCCGCGCGCATTTAGTTGCAAAGTCATTAAGCGACGTTGCCAATTAGTACAGTCCGCCTTATTGTGCGGCATATGCGCTCTTTGCGTTCCGCTGTTGGTGGCCGTGAAGTGAAAACACAATGCAGCCGCCGCATTTTCCTACGGGAGCGCGACATTTTTTTTTATAGTAGTTTAATAGTTTAATAAAAATTATTTCTGCGAAGGGCCGCGAAGACAACCGACTTTTTGTCCGCGATGATGATGTATAGAATTCTATACACACGGCGGAGGACAAAAATGTCAGTCGTCTGCGCTGCTCCATTTCACAGACACATCTAAATAAGTTCGTTGTTTTTGACATACGATGGGGGCTCCTATATTTCGATGGCTCTATTAGGCACGGTTTTTAGGATATAAATTGTAATCTTAACGAGGATTCCATCAACACTTCACGGCAGAATGCCCACTAAAAATATTCAATAACTCTTAAAGTACTACAGTGGCAGTATTTTTTTCCTTTGGGCACTATTATTTTAGGGCACTATTTATGAGCACAATTTTTGGGGGTTAAATTTTTGTAGCGTTAATCATCAGTAATGTGGTAATATTCACTTCCCTTTTTTTTTTTTTTTTTTTTTTCGAGGGGAAATACGTTTACGCATTCGACCCGCCGCTGTGGGGCAGCGACGGGGATATGTGGGACTCCCCGCTCCAATGACAGGAGCGGGACTACCCACTAAAACCCCCCGGCGACCTTCCTCGGCAGTAGGGAGGACCTGGGAACGCATAAGCGGCTCCAGGTCGTCCCCCGCCCCGCCTCCCCTCACAAGGGGAGGCCCGTTCCCGGAGGGCGGCTAGCGCGCCCTCCGCGGGAGCACTGTCGGGCCCCACACCGCGATCAGCGAGCGGTATGAGGCGCGACAGGGCCCGATGCGACGACACCCCCCGGTCGCTCCGGGGGGTGTCATCCTCTCCCGGGTCGCGTCCGGCGGCTACATCGCCCCGAGATGTAGCCGCCCGCGACCCCGGGCGACGTGCAGGGGGGCTAGCGAGCGTTGCCGCCCCCCCGACGTCGCCTCCTGCGAGCGGGATCGGCCCTCTCCCGATCCCGCTCTGCGGCCTCCTTCTGGAGCATGACTGCCTCGCAGAAGGAGGCCGCTGCCCTCCAACCCTCCTCGCTCGCCAGCATAGCCGCGACTAATGCTGGCGGGGACAGATCTCGTCCGATCCGGTCGACCAGGTCTCGACGCTCGGACTGCCACGCCGGGCAGTCCTCCAGCGTGTGCTGGGCGGAGTCCTGGTCGGACGCGCAGTGGTGGCATCGTGCCGTCTCCTCCCGTCCGATTCGACTCAGATACTCACCGAAGCACCCGTGCCCGGTGAGTATCTGAGTCAACCTGTAGGTGACGCAGCCTTTCCTCCCCATCCATGCTTCGAAGTTCGGCAGAACGGCTCCGACGGCGCGTTGGCGGGCGCAGCCTTGTAGCACAAGGCGCTCCCGCCAGAGCGTCAGCGCACGTCGGTGTGCGTTCTGCCGTAGCATTTCGAGCTCTCGGTCCGGCGCGACCCCCTCGGCGTCCCGTCCGACAGAACGGATGCGGTCGTAAACCGCCGCGTCCATGTCGGCCAGGATGTCGAAGGGTGGAGCCCGCGCTAGGACCGTCGCCGCCTCGAACGAAATCGTCCGGTAGCCTCGTACGATCCGGATGGCCATCAGCCGCTGCAGGCTCCCGAGGAGAGCTCTGCAGCGGGAGGACCCCGCCAGGTCGCTGGACCAGACGGGGGCCCCGTAGAGGGCCATGGATCGCACGACGCCACCGTAGAGGCGGCGAACTTCCTCCCGTGGTCCCCCGAGATTAGGTAGCAGGCGGTGCAACGCGCCCGCTACCTTCCGCACTCGGGGGACCAGGCGCTCGAAATGCTCTTCGAAGCCCCATCGGCTGTCCAGGGTGAGGCCCAGGTACTTGATGCACCGCCCCACCTGGACTTCAGAGGCACCTACCCGGAGTCGCGAGCTGGGTGGTTGCCGGCCTCGTCGGAGGCCATGGAACCATAGCGCCTCGGTCTTGTGAGGCGCTACCTCCAGGCCCAGCTCGCGTACCTTCCCGACGACACATGCCACGCCAAGTTCGGCGAGCCGAAGCACCTCCTCGAAGTCGGTCCCCTCGGCCAACACCAGTGTGTCGTCTGCGTAGCAGACGACAGACAGGCCGGGGGGGAGACTGATGCGAAGGACCGCATCGTATGCCAGGTTCCACAACAGGGGCCCTAAAACGGACCCCTGTGGAACCCCGCAACAGACATCCCTCCGTGTTTCCACCCCGTTCCGACCAATAAACCTCACGGTCCTGTCGCGCAGATAGGCCCCGATAACGGCCCGCAGGTAGGGAGGTACCTCGTGATATACGAGGGCCTCCCTGATCGCCTGCCAGGGGAGGGCACCGAAGGCGTTGACGATGTCCAAACTCACCGCCAACGCCACACCCCCCCCAATATTCACTTCCCTAATCACAGATCGTGAACACAGCGCAATAATCTGCCTTTAAAAATGAAAAAAAAATAAAGGTACAAATTGGAGAAAACGTAATTAAAAATTTTGGCGACTCCTTCTTCGATTTTAGTTACCAGTAAGAACAGAAGCTCATTTAAATAAAATAATAAAATTCATTTATAATGGACTATAATAATATTTAATGCATTTACCTATAACCAACTGACTTGCTATATGCACTTAAGTACCTGCCTTTACTAAGTTATCTAAAACTCGAAATAAAAAAATGTAAAAGATATTAATATTGAATCCTCATCATCATCAGCCGAAAGACGGCTACTGCTAGACAAAGGCCTCCCCCAAAGGTCTCCACAACGATCAGTCCTGCGCTACCCGCATCCAGCGGTTTCCCGCGATCTTTACCAAATCGTCGGTCCACCTCGTGGGGGACCTGCCCACGCTGCGTCTTCCGGTGCGTGGTCGCCACTCGAGAACCTTTCCGCCCCAATGGCCTACGAGCAATGTGCCCCAACCACTGCCACTTAAGTTTGGCAATTCTTGGGGCTATATCAGTCACTTTGGTTCTCTTGCGAATGTCCTTATTTCTGATTCGATCCCGCAGGGAGACTCCAGGCATAGCTCTCTCCATTGCCCGTTGGGTGAATATTTAAAAATACAAGCGAATTAAACAAAAGAAAAGAAAATAATGCAGTTAACTTATTTTAATTTTTTGTGCAAGTTACAAGCATTTGATTTTCGAAACCATTCTTATCGAAGACACTCAATAATTATTACTAGCAAATTCGTAGGATACCTAGATATTTTCTCTCTGTGTCCAGGTTACCATTGCTTTGTACCATTGAAGGTACATTCGGCAACACAATTATTAAGGTAGCAGGCTTAACTTTTATGATATTGTTTGGAGTGTTTTGGTTGGATTTTGTTATATTTTGCTTTACATCTTGACCGGTGTATATCATTTAATAGATAGATTTCAGTTAAAACATAACATAGGTAAACACACACAAAATGTCATTCAGATCAGATCGTTAAATCAAATATATTAAAGAAGTTACTGAACATACTTACATACATAACGTCTCGACATCTAGCCCAAATGGGGGGTCACAGATATTCCAAACAATAATGTTTGGGTGTTCCAAAGATTAAAAGTTTAATGATTGAAACAACATCTACGGTTCGCCTTATGAAATATACAGAAATGCACACTTGGCAAGGGTTGCAGGGAAACGTGTAAAACTATAGATATTTTTTGGTGGGAAGTCCCTTAGTCGCCATTACGACTACCACGGGAAGAGACGGGTTGGTTCTATTCTAACTTAATTTCCCTTTAGACTTTCTCCTATATACACATATTTATAAATAAAGGCCTGCTACCTTAATTGTGTTGCCATCTGTACTAGCGACACAGCATTGTAATACTGTGATATAACTATGTGTCACTAACCGTGGTCACTAGTACCATTAAAAAAATACAAGTATAGTTACATTTTGTTTAAAAACAATTTGAGAAATCTTAAAATAAGAGAACTATTTCAGTAAAGTAATGCTTTCGGTTCTGTAGTAACTTTTACAGATTGTGCTTTCAAAGATAATCTTAACAAACAAGAAACTAATACTTTAATTAAGATATTATTAAAGACAACTACCCCCGAGAGTACTAATCTGCTTTCTATTTAGATATTTTCGATATTCACGCCGACGAAGTCGCGAGCGGCTAGCTAGTTAAATAATAAAATCAATGTCGTTCTATACCCGTCTCATCAAATTGATGATTTCCTCTGCGGCAATTGAAGTGGTGGCTCGGTCTTTTATCAATGACTCTCGAAGCTAAGTTTTTAACAACGGAGAGTAGCGAGAATAGATCTGTGGTAGAACCACTTTTCTGTAGGTTCAGCCTATTCCACGGGGTACTGAGCTAATACTTAATCATTATTTGGAGATAGCTTTTTGCGTTTCAGATCAGAAAAATAAATTAAAAGTCAAGGCGTGCGACATTTCATTTTTCAGCGGTTGAATGTTAAATAAACAGTATAAATCACTAATTTTCGCATGCGAACACAAAAGGGATCAATTCAAAAATCCTTTCGCTTGTGTCAAAAAGAACTCTCAAACTTAAAACCAAAAAAAAAAAACGGCCAAGTGCATGTCGGGCCACGCGCAATGTAGGTGTCCGTACTTGCCCTCGCAATATGCGGACAGAAGAGGGCTTCTTGTTTGACAAATAATTTTTAATGGAAAGTACGTTGGAATTGAATTTAAATGTAACATTGAAGGTAACATCTATCATCATCATCATATTTTTGAACGACACATCCCACGATGGGGTACAAAAATAAAAGAAAATTCATGCTTTACGTTTTATTTTCCTACTTTGTCGGCGTGATTAATATGTAGATAGGTATACCCATGCCAAACTACAATATTTTCGTACTAAGAGCCTCTGAGTTTAACCTCTGATAGACAGATACACATACGGGTATGACGAAACTTTAAGGGTTCCTCTTTGTCATTTGACGCAAGTAAAGGAAGTCACACTATTGACAACCTTTTTAAACCGATAAACTTTGTATGTTTATAGGTAGATACTTAGAGGACCTACTGATATTCATCATGATCATGATCAGCCTCGTAATGGAATTTTGTTACCGGTTCTTGATTTTGGTGCTCTAAAAATCTGGAAATAAAACTATATCAGACCTACATCACATTTAGGTATAATTTGCGATCTATTATGAAGTTGCTATACCAGAAACTCTAAAATTGATCCTCCGGATCGATGGCATTGTAAGTGCCTGCTTTTATGCAGCATTGAATTTTGATTATCAATGTTGTATATCATCAACAACCTGTACAAATTATCAGGCTCTCCCGATTCGCCTTTTGATTGGGGAATTAACTCTAATTGCCACACTGGGCCGATGGGTTGGTGAATAAGCACATTTTTGGGAACTCCGCACCAATAACGCTGGTACCCAACATCAGGTCATGGTGTTATGCTCACGTTCGTTTGTTCCCATTCTACTTACAGACGAATATGGGTTTCCATCATTACGTATTACATTATGGTCAATGGTTCTGCATGGATTATAATCTTTTTGGATAGCGAGAGAAGCGATATTATATTCTATGTAAATGATAATGTATTGTTAATGAGGTTTACCATGAACCCACTAAATTTCCTTGTAATGTTTGTTTCCCTGTAGAGACCGGTCATGGATGAAATGGAATCGGACGAGGCGTTGAGGTTTTATCAATTTTTGAACTATCTTGATGGTGGGAGTTTTGGGACAGGTAACAATAACAACTTCATCATTAACCGCCTTACTCATCCCCACTGTTGGGGCACAGCGTCCAGCGGGCCCAGTAGGATTGATGGATTTGTGTCAGACTAGTGGCCACCTAACTGTCAAGTATTTATAAGCCGCCCCTGTAGGCCACCTACTTAGCTTAACGACTGTCTTTAATTGAACACAACCGGGACCGACTATTTGACGTGCCCTCTGAAACAGGGAACATTCGTATTAAAATGCCACTAGTGTTCACCCATCCAAGGACCGACCGTGCCAGTGCTTAACTGCCCTAATCAAAAACGAAAACGTCTTTATCCAGCAGTGGGTGGATGTGGGCTGAGGATGATAATGAAGTTTTGATGATAGTAGGTACTTAGTAGTTTTCACGCAATATTGACTTAATGTTTTTTTTTGTCCGGTAAGTAAAGGAACCGTATCTACTACCATCATTTATAGTAACCGTAGATACTGACTACATTGTAGTTAAATTTTATGCGTATTAATGAAATAATCAAAAAATGCACGTTATACATAAATTGCGAATTTGGAAACCCCCGAGGAACTAAATCATAATAACATCATTCATAATAATATCAATAAATATCTCCGAAACAGCGGAACCTTTCATCAAATGTGTCTAAGAACCTTTCCCCTAAAAACCGTACTCAAATTATTGAGTGAGATACATTCGGCCCAAGACTGGACACACCCATACACAGCGCCATCAAACGCATACCTAATACTCGTCGTTTTTCGTCGTGGGTTAAAATGTGACGTCGCCATGTGGGTTAAGGTGTAACGTAAGAAATTCGCAAATATGCGAGTAATTCAATTTCCCCCTGATCCTTGAGGATACAGTCACCAATATAAATATGTTATGTATGACACATGGACAGGGCCGCAGAAATATGTATTCTTAAATTGAAATCATAAAAATATAAATAATATACATATCTTTGCACATACACACAGCGCCATCTAGGTCCACAGTAAGCATCTAGGCTTGTGTTATGGATACCAGATGGTTGATAAACTACACAAATACTTTTATTTTTTGTAAATAAATACATCCATAACACAAAATAAACAAGGCACTAAAATCAGGATAAAAATGTGATGGTTTGTGGCCAGCATAAATATTATACATGTACTGTAATACCATCTTCTAAATATATAAAGGAAGAAGCTGACTGACTGACTGACTGACATATCAACGCACAGGCCAAACCGCTGGGTCTAGAGTTTCCAAATTTGGCACGTAGGTTCCTTACGAGGTCTAGGGGAGCACTAAGAAAGGATTTTTCAAAATTCACCCTTTAAGGGGGTGAAACAGGGGTGGGAAGTTTGTATGAAGAAACAGTATAACTTGGACATTTCGACTATTTTCGACTCGAAACTTCGCAAGAGTACTCCTAGAAACAAATAAGCTAATACGTGTTTGAGATTTTTCGAAAAACAACCCCCTGGGTTGTGAAATGGGGGTTAAAACCGTAAAATCGATATTGGTGTCGTTATTTAGGTTTTATGGGATGTTGATTTTGAAAATGACATTTATTTTAAGTTAACCCTCTAGGGTTGAGATAGGGGTGGGGGTTGATACCAAAAAAGTCAATATTGGTGTCATTATTTAGGTTTTTTGGGACGTTGATTACGAAAATGCCATTTGTTTTGAAGCTAACCCCTTGGGGTTAGAGAATGCGATAAGGGTGAGTTGAGATTTTTCGAAAAACAGCCCCCTGGGGTGTGAAATGGGGGTTGAAACCATAAAATCGATATTGGTGTCGTTATTTAGGTTTTTTGGGATGTTGATTATGAAAATGACATTTATTTTAAGCCAACCCTCTAGGGGTGAGATAGGGGTGGGGGATGATACCGACGACCAATTGGTGTAGTGGATAGTGACCCTGTCAGCGAAACCAATGGTTGCGGGTTCGAATCTCGCGACGGGTAAATGTTTGTGTGATGAATATGAACATTTATTCCTGAGTCATGGATGTTTATATAAATATTTATGTATGTTTATCCGTTATCTAGTATCCATAGCACAAGCTTTGCTTAGTTTGGGACTAGATGATTGGTGTAAGTGTCCGAAATATTTATTATTATTATGATTATTATTATTATACCAAAAAAGTCTATATTGGTGTCGTTATTTAGGTTTTTTGGGACGTTGATTGCGAAAATGACATTTATTTTGAAGCTAACCCCTTACGGGTTGCGATAGTGGTAGTGGTTAAAATCACAAATTCAAATTGGTGTCGAAGTCGAGGAGTCAAAGTCTCAAATTCGAAGGCTCAAAGTCGAAGGCTGAAAGTCGAAGGCTCAAAGTCGAAGGCTAAAAGTCGAAGACTCAAAGTCGAAGACTCAAAGTCGAAAGCTCAAAGTCGAAGGCTCAAAGTCGAAGGCTTAAAATCGAAGGCTCAAAGACGAAGGCTCAAAGTCGAAGGCTCAAAGTCGAAGACTCAAAGTCGAAGACTCAAAGTCGAAAAGTAAAATTCATAGTCAAAGTCATGTCAAAGTCATAGTCAAAGTCATAGTCAAAGTCATAGTCAAAGTCATAGTCATAGGCAAAGTCATAGTCAAAGTCATAGTCAATGTCAAAGTCATAGTCATAGTCATAGTCATAGTCATAGTCATAGTCATAGTCATAGTCAAAGTCAAAGTCGTAGTCAATGTCATAGTCGAAGTCATAGTCAAAGTCATAGTTAAAGTTTTAGTCAAAGTCATAGTCATAGTCAAAGGGGTGAATAGAATTTCCAAATTTGGCACGTAGGTTCCTTACGAGGTCTAGGGGAGCACTAAGAAAGGATTTTTCAAAATTCACCCTTTAAGGGGGTGAAACAGGAGTGGGAAGTTTGTATGAAGAAACAGTATACCTTGGACATTTCGACTATTTTCGACTCGAAACTTCGCAAGAGTACTCCTAGGAACAAATAAGCTAATACGTGTTTTGAGATTTTTCGAATTCAACCCCCTGGGTTGTGAAATGGGGGTTAAAACCATAAAATCGATATTGGTGTCGTTATTTAGGTTTTATGGGATGTTGATTATGAAAATGACATTTATTTTAAGTTAACCCTCTAGGGTTGAGATAGGGGTGGGGGTTGATACCAAAAAAGTCAATATTGGTGTCATTATTTAGGTTTTTTGGGACGTTGATTACGAAAATGCCATTTGTTTTGAAGCTAACCCCTTGGGGTTAGAGAATGAGATAAGGGTGAGTTGAACACTTTGAACCCACCGGGTATGCCATATCACAGACTTTTACTACGTGTGGGTGCACCTGTTACGTTATTGAGAAATTTAAAGCCACCCAAACTTTGTAACGGTACTAGGTTGCAAGTCAAGGCTTTGCACCGGAACGTAGTAGAGGCCACTATTTTAACAGGACCTGCTCAGGGAGAAACAGTGTTTGTACCGCGTATTCCATTAATACCAAATGATCTTCCCTTTGAATTCAAAAGGCTTCAGTTTCCACTAAAGGTCTGTTTTGCCATGACAATAAATAAGTCGCAGGGGCAAACTCTCAAATTCGCCGGAGTAGACCTACGACAGCACTGTTTCTCTCACGGTCAGTTCTATGTGGCAGGCTCACGTGTAAGTTCACCTCAAAGTTTGGTTCTATTGCTACCACCTTCAAACATGGCAAAAAATGTTGTTTATAAGGAAGTACTTTAATAAATATAAACCAGAATTTTTCAGAAAGGTCTTTTAATGGATCCCTGTCTTAATTCATTTACCTGGCAAAACATCAACATGGTTCCACATACTTGTTATCTGCCCAGGGTCTTTTCCTGTTTGAGATAAACTCTACATGGTAATTTTTCTGCTGAATGTATTCCCGTGGGAAAGTAATAAAGTGTTGATTCATGTAGTCTACGCGGACGAAATCGCGGGCAGCTGCTAGTTACCTATATGAGTGAAACATGTGTGCAGCCCTGGAGAGTATGGCACAGACGGGTTTGGAATTCATTGAAGACTGGGAACAAAGAACAAGCTGGATTTCACTTTCCATAAGACTGCCACTGGGAGATCCCAAACAACAACCACTTATAAGGCGACTCAATCAATAGTAAACCTCATGTTACATACCTTGGTGTTATCTATTAACGTAACTTTCCGTATACCAAACACAAATCTAAGTTGTTGGAGAACTTGTTACTGGAAATTTCAGTTCTAATTCGATTTTTTGAAAATTAGTATATAAAAATAAGAAATATGTAATATATACTACACGAGGAAAGTACTAACTACCTACCTACAGTTAGCAATGTGAATGTTAATTAATAAGTTCTAGTACTTCATTCTTCTTTAGAAAATATCTAAACAGTCTCTTATTTTCAGGGCCTATCGATGAGTTTGTAGAAGGGATGAGTAGATTGTCAAATTATATGAAGCAACAAAACAGTAGAGAGACACAAGCACGAGGAATGCGTGAACTTGAAGCCATAAATGGCGAAAAAGGTAACTTACTCAAAATAAAGACTGGGTAGGTATTACTTACCTCAAGAAATCTGCTTACCTTACCACCACCTTTTTTTGGCTAAAGTTTGTTCATTTCGACAGGTGACTGGATTACGGGCTCAGACAGTTACTGACTGACTGAGCCTAAGTTGCCAGGGTACCGATGTTTGAGTTCCTGCATCTTACAACTCAGAAAAATTATCTAAAAAATGTAACCCTTATAGGATCAGTTAAAAAGATCACGAAACGTTTTGTTAAATTGATCGAAATACCCAACTCAAATATCTTAACAGGTTCACTGCCGAATCGCGAGATTGGCGTTTTGTATGAAGAATTTCATTAAGACTGTTTTCTCCATACAAACATTTTTGATTTTTTTTTTTTTTGGGAACGGCAAATCCAAATTTAGCTAAACTTTGTGTGTATTATCGGATAACATTAAGTTAAGTATTAGTAACCGCTTTGTAAAAGTTTCAGCGAATATTATGTGATTTAGGCCAGAAATTATAAAATATATCATGTGAAACCTTGAAATAAATGTTCCATTTTCCAAATAAAAAAAGGTGTCCAAAAAATGACCCAGAATCGACAGGAATGAAATGTGTACCAATGGATTGGCATTTAAATATAATATAATGTTGCCAAAGCGGCAACCCTGAAATCGTTATAGTACAGGAGCTAAGAGCAAAATAAAATAAAAAAGTAGTGGTAGAGCCACGCTGTAAGCTATTAGCTTGCAGCATGAATGGGCCGGCTCGACCGGGGAAGTACCACCCTCTCGCAGAAGACCGACGTCTGAGTAGTGGCATTTTGCCACTGCGCTTCGTCCGGTGAGCGAGGGCGCCGGAGGCCCACCTTCCAGTCTCTCTCCAGAATGGTAGCGGTATTTAAAGTACCCCAGGAGGGTACCAGCACTATTAGTGCTGGAGAATCCCTCATCGCTCAGGCTGCCCTACTTATTCTGGGGTGGACACCTTCCTCAAAGGCCGGCAACGCATCTGTGACCCTTTTGGTGTTGCGGGTGTCCATGGGCGGCGGTGATTGCTTTCCATCAGGTGACCCGCATGCCCGTTTGCCGCCCTCTCATATAAAAAAAAAAAAAAAAAAAAAAAAAAGTAAAAAATTCGTTTAAAACAATAATACAAATAAGTTTACGTCATGTTGTGGCTTAATATGACGTTGTTTTAATGTTGTATCACTTGTGTTACACATGATAATTATCATCAACACATTTCACAAGCAACAGCAACATAATAACAACATCATATTAAATCACAGCATAACAAAGACTCTGCTTTTTGTATATTTTTTTCTTTTGGCCCATAGATACTACAATCGTTAAAGTACTGTGTGTATTATTGGTAATTCTGTGGCTAAAGATTGCAAATATAAAAATAATTGGTATAGTATAGGAGCTAAGAGCCATGTTATGGGTGAGAATATCGTTGTTAATCATTTATTTTCATAATGTAAGTCTTATTGTGATAAGTTTTAATGATATTATAATTACCTATAATAACAACGACATTCTAATCCACAACAACTTGTGTTACACATGAATGTACAAGCAAAAGCAACATAATAAAAAAATCATGTTAAAGTTAAATCACAACATAACGAATACTCTAACTTTTATACTTATTTTTGTGCGCTCATAGATACTACAATCAACGTATTGTGTGTTATTGGTAATTATGTTGCTTTGGATAAAAAACAAATCAACTATTATTGTCATAAATACTTTCTCTCTCGCGATATCTGTTTTCAGTACATCTTGTATTAGGACGGCCATGCAGTTACACACTGCTGCGTTAATAACGCCGCAATGGAAGTAAAAAAACAGAGTATTTGTTATGCTGTGATTTAATATGATGTTGTTATTAAGTTGCTGTTGCTTGTGAAATGTGTTGATGATAATTATCATGTGTAACACAAGTGATACAACATTAAAACAACGTCATATTAAGCCACAACATGACGTAAACTTATTTTTATTATTGTTTTATACGAATTTTTTAATTATTTTATTTTGCTCCTAGCTCCTATACTATAACGATTTCAGGGTTGCCCCCTTGGTAACCTTATATATATTTCAATGTCAATCCATTGGTATACATTTCATTCCTGTCGATTCTTGGTTTTTGGTCCATACATTTTTGGACATGTCCTTTGGATATAGCTTTGAAAATCGCAGGAATTTGTATATAATATGATTAACGAAGAAAAAAAATCTCCAATTTCATAGGTAAAGACCCAATATTATGACTTACACCCCTTACCGGTCGCAAAATTCCCTATGAGAGTCCCAAGTTAGGAATATCGCGTGAACCCACTCCAACGCACCGGTGCGTGGTCGGCAGTGAACCTGTTAATACCTGTTTTAAGTAGGTATGTGAGGTTAAGTTTTGATTATATTTCATCGCTTCATTCTTTAGATATAATATTACACCAGGTAGTCCTTTTAGGATACAAGGCAGCTCGCACTGTTATCGAGATTTAGAAAATCGATATTAGTAATCAATTTTATCATTCACTTGCATCTCACTAGCTAGCTAGCTTCTCGCCCGAGCGCCTCGTCCGGGCTTGAAGTGCTAGCTTAAGAGTCAGCGTTCGCATGTACCCATCATTTAGGTGTTTTTTGAAAATCCTAGCATGTTTATTGGAACTGGCAAGATGGCGGGCTAGTGAGGTGCAAGTGAATGATAAAATTGATTACTAATATCGATTTTCTAAATATATATAATACGATAACAGCGCGAACTGTATTGTAGGCTAAAACTAAATTCAAGTTCAGTGTCAGCTTTGGCATTATTTATTGCCTTTGTTTTATTATATATTAACTAGTCGACAAGGATAAATATAAGTAAATATTTATCCTTGTCGACTAGTTTCCAGTAGAAATCACGACTTGAACAAAGAATACTAACTTGAAAGTATTTTACGAACGTTTGACAACGTCTAACTGTTCTTTCTAAAAGCCCTAATTTCCTATTAAATATTTCTTTACAGGAAATAGTATTAAAACTGTTCTGGAAATTAGTACAGTAATTATGAGGAAGAAGCGCAAATTCTTTTGCACTGGTGAAGTCAAAGAACCTATAGTAAATAATAAAATTATATGCAAGGTAAGAAGCTAAGTATGCAAATGTGATTTTTTTGGTTCGAATGCGTATATTCTATTTCTCAAATCACGAAATGGGCGTTGTAAATAGTTTTAAAATATTAATTTATCTCGCGCCAATAACCTAAACTTCTTCATAAAATATAATTGTTTCATAGTGCAGTAATCTACACAACCTAGTATTGATTTGTACGTATATTTTATTTTACCCAAACTATTAAACTACTTTAAGGGCAATACTATTTATATAAGGGAAGACCGAAACCAACGATTGTAGTAATGAAAAACCGGTTATCTGTCACAATCGCAAAAATGACTTACGTGATGCCAGAATACACAAAGTGGAATTCAGCTATTTGACAATGTCAAAAAAACTGTGCTGAAATACTGCCAAAAATTGCCCAAAGGTAAAGGCAGCGCAGACGAAGGAATTTAGAACTACAAATAGTTCGTCATCTGCGCTGCCCCTTTTACCAAAAACATCTATCTGCATGGTCTCAGCCATCTCCTAAGCTGTCTTCTATAGTAAGTAAATAAGTGTCGTCTAAGTAAATCTTCGCTGTTTTTACGAACTATTTATGAGTCGTATCTATATTTCGGTGGCACTATTTTTGGTAAATTATAATCACCGGTAAAGCAGTCTCTGCGTATGAGAATGAAGATTCCAGAAACATGTGACGTCAGAATGCTCACATAAAATATTGAATACTAACTCATAAAATGTAGTGGCACAAATTGTTACCTCTAGGCCTTTTTATTTGGCACTATTTCTGCACAGTTTTATAAAATTGCCAAATAGCTGAATTCCACTATGTGTATTCTATTATCAGGCACGTAAAAATTGAGCAAAACTACAAACGTTAGGATTTTAGGCAACAGTCATGTAGGTAATTTAACCATTTACATTGCATTAGTATAATTTCAAAGAGTTTTCTTACTTGTCCATCACTTAGTTTCATAGTTGTTGAAATTATTAAAAAGTGTTAAGAACTAAATCATGTAACCGGTAACTTATAGAAACTTTTCTGATTTTATTAAATTATGTTTATGAGGTATTTGAAAGTTCCTGACATTCAGTTTCTAAATAAGTGTGGCTTAGTATATTACCACATTTTACATTTTGAATATATTTATTTCATACACTACGCCAGGTCCGTGGCCCAACTGTATGGTCAGATCCATGGCAACGTAAAATAGAAATTTTTGTTTTCAC
The DNA here is from genome assembly GCA_949316235.1 of Oegoconia quadripuncta. NCBI lineage: Eukaryota > Metazoa > Arthropoda > Insecta > Lepidoptera > Autostichidae > Oegoconia > Oegoconia quadripuncta. The sequence continues at coordinate 29,036,616 of OX438742.1, forward strand.
GAACCTATAGCATTACGTGAGTGCCTTATCACCAAATTGTTTAGTTTTGAAGCCCTATTTGCCCATGTACTTAATTTTAGTTTTCACCAGTGATGAGAATAAATCAAAAAAACACGGATCTGACGCGAAGAATGCTTCTACCAGTAACTACCCTGTAGAGCTTTTTAAATATTAATCATTAACAAATTCGTTTTACATTTTCAGGACAGAATTCTACTGCCTATTGCAGGAAGTTCCTGTAGAGATGCTATCATGTACTGGCATCCCGATCTCACAGAGGAGCATTATTGCGTTGGAGCTCTAGAGTCAAGGAGCCCAGTTCATATAATGGATATGGAAGGTCTCGATAACTATTATATTGACCTCCCTGTAACAGGGCTGATACACACCAACACATTTTGTTGAAACGGTTTGCAAATGCAGCAGTGACGGATTAACCCTTAATCAAATTAAGCAATTGCCTAGGGCATCACGTCTGGGGGGGCACCAGAAGAAGCACAAAAAACCAGACCCAGTGATTCGGCTCGTACAAGTTTACATCAAACTCACGCACAATTGTATAAAATAATACATGACGATAAAATAGAATCAGCTTTCCCTAATGTGGAAACAGCCCTGCGTATATTTTTATTGCTTATGATTACAAATTGCTCAGCGGAACGTTCTTTTTCAAAATTAAAAATATTAAAAAATGAAAAAAGGACAAAGATGATTCAAGAAAGGCTCGATAATTTATCGACATTATACATAGAGTCCGATATTTAAAAAAATTAGACGTTAATACTATCATACATGAATTCAATGCCCGGAAAAGCCGCAAAGCGCATTTCAATAAATAAATAAATTATTCTTTGGTTTTTATGGTTGTCGCACACTCCACTTCTAAGGTACGTTATCTATCTCATCATCTTATTTTACAAAAAAACTAATGTCTTTAGGCGGTAAAGGTTTAAAGACCGATTCTAGTTGACATACGGATAGGGGGGCCCACATGCGTGGATTGCTTAGGGCATCAAGTAGTCTTAATCCGTCACTGTAATGCAGACAAAACAAAAGGATACACGAAGATAAAAAGGTTACGTATACGTAAAGCGGTAGTAGGTATGGCGGTGTTTTTTAACCCCCGACGAAAATGACGGGCGATTAAGTATTTGATGGCGTGGTGTGTGAGTGTGTGTGTGTATGTGTGTCCCTCTCTCTCTCTGTGTTTGTGTGTGTGTGTCCAGTTTTAGTCCGGAAGTACCTATCCCAATTATGCGTGGGTCCGATTTGTGTGCGTAAATTTCTCATTTCTGCCCCTGTTCACACTAACATGCGGTATTTTTAGCCGACTGCTACAGAAAGTACGTTACCTTACCTTACGTTATTCGAGTTATATTACGTACTTACCTACGAGTACCTATGTAGATTTCTATGTTACCTAAACGGCTTGACCGATTTTGAAGTCAAGGTTAACTAAGTACTGTTTTATTTTTTTAATGACGCATACTTACCTATAATTAAATTTTGTATTAATTAGGTGAAATGTTCTGCAAAGGGGATGATTATTCGAAAAGAGAATTTCTTCTTGCTTGCGACTTTTATGAAGATCAAGAAGCTCCGGTTGCAGATTTACTTCAATATTATCCAGATCCAGATCCTGAAATAACACCTAAACTATTTTGAGTTTATTAATTAAATAACATGTTACTTCATTTTAATTAAATAATGAATGGTAACTTACTAATATTATTATCATAATAAATAACCAGCTTACCGACTGCAACTTCTTTTATCATGGTAAGACATAATAAATAGAAAATGGGAAACAACTTTCGCCGCCCCGTCTCGCCCGCGCCGCTCGTTATTTAGGAGCGGACATTCAATAATATCCTTAAGGGCCATATAAAACGCTCTCAAGCTTGAGATGAACTTAAGTTTTTAATTGACATATTGTTGTGTATTTAATAAAATTGCATTGAGAGTGACACGCGATCTCTATCTTGAGATCGCTTTGTTAATAATGCCCTAAGTAACCTAAGGAATACACTAAACGCGTGGACCCATTCCACGCATTTGGGTATGTGACGATCTCGCGGTCAGTCCAGTCAATAAGGCATTCGCAGTGAGACATAGTCTAATACCAATATATACTAAGGCTCGTATAAACTTGAGGATCACATAAGTCGCCTCCGCAAAGTCAGTAGGTTACTCATTCAAAGGGTTATGTATACGCTTATTCAATAAGGTTCCTGTATACGAAAACTTCTCTTCAATAAATTTAAAGATAAAATAAAACAGCAACTTATTAAGAAAACATCATAAAATATCAGACTATTTAGTTTAGATGATAATCCCTCGAGTTTCTTGCTTATTCTTCTCAGGTAAATTGCATTTTGAACAAGCAGTAGCTTAAAGAATATAAAATTGACTATTTTAAGTGTAGCTACAAAATAAACAAAGTAAAAGTATTTTAGATTTTGACTTTGATGTGATTTACCCCCGACTAAATTATTATTAAATAACATTAATTTTATAATAGAAAGTGATATTTTCATCTTTGCACATTAGGAATATGCCAATCTAATAAAGCACGATGTAAAAACATGTAGATAAGTCAAATTTGATGGAAATCAGACCCGCACAATTTAGTACAGCAAAATCATTGCTAACTGAAACAGGAAATTCAATTTTAACTTAATATTACTTCTTTGAAGAGGTAACCCAATGAAAAGTTGGGTACACCTTTATTTCTTTTTATGCACAACGGGTTGGTACTTGACCTCAATCACACCTGATGTTAAGTGAAGATGAGATATTCGCTATTTTGTTGGCATTATTGGGTATAATTTTTTCAGATTTAATGAACTCGTAGTTAGATATTTTACTTGGTGTCCGAATTTAAATTGTCATAATCATCAAACATTATTATTAGCTTTATGATGGTTACCCACGTTTGAATTCACTATCATAATGGTAGATACAAAGCAATAATGAGTGAACTGAAAATATTTTTAAATCAATTATTAATTGCTATTTCGTTATTCTGCTACCATTCACGGAGCCTTATACGGGGTCACCTATAATGGTCATCGCCTTCAATGATCCTGTCTAGCCACCTAAGGGCTGATTTTTTCTATATCACGTTCAAATTTTTCCTCTAACTTTAAATGACATGATATTGCTTTAACTCGTAATCTAAAATGAAAATATATCGATAATTTGAGCACAGCACTAATTGTAATGTTTTTATTTTAATATAACACTTACCGAAATTAACAAATGAACTTTACAAACAGCATTGAAATTAACTACCTTTAACCGCCTCCGTGGCTTAATGTAAACAACATTGGGTTTACGATTCGGAGGTCGCGGGTTCCATCCCCAGCGGGGTATATGTTTATGTACTCGGTTTGGTTGGTGGTAGGGCACTTTAAATGTCCGCCTGGCTAGCTACCACCATCTTATCTAAATCTGCCGCCAAGCAGCAATGATAATAGCATTGTTGTGTTCCGGTTGTCAGAGATAAGATAGCCAGTCCCCCAAATGTGTTGGGGTTTCCGGGTCAATACGCTTCCACCTTCGACCTCATTTTCATTAACATCAGGTGTGATAGAGGTCAAGTACTAAACCGTTGTGCATAAAAAAAAACCTACTTGTTTTAAGTTTAGCGTAAATAAATCTAGCCAAAAATGTGGAGTAATTTTATAATCTACTTCATATCTTCCCACTGTAGAAAATCCATTGAGATTGCAGACGCTGAATTCAAAACTCTCAAGAGCTTGCAATGCAATGCCTAGGGTGCGTTCAAGCACGCCGGCTACAGGCGAATAACACATAAGGCCCGTATTGCAGAAGTTAAAAAGGGACAGCTTTATGTCTTGTCTATGTTCGGCATTTCTTTCGAACTATGCTCAAATGCAGATCTACCCTTGAGCAACTTTCTGAAATTCGAGCCTAAGACCGCCACTTCACCAAAAACTTATGACTGGCAACACTGACGCTGTCAAAGTCACTAAACTTACACATAAGTCCATGACTTACATTTGGTTGTGATTGGATAGATTTGACATTCAACATTTTATGTAATGCCCGTTCTGGGCAGTGTTGCTAATTTAGTGGAATTTTCACAAATTAAAGAAGGTACAGTGACTTTAAAAAAGAATACGTAACATTCAAACAATGAGCAAAACCCATGGACTTATTATTCAAACAGGACTGATAACTATCAAAAGAATCATTTAGGAAAATGATCACTATGTCAACGCAATAAGGTATTAAATTGGACGCACCATACACAAAGGCAAATCCGAGCCGATAGAGATAGAAATAACGGAGGCCGTGTGTCTCGTTCTTACATCTTGCCAGCAATAAAAATGAGTATGATCAACCGTTTTGGCTACTCAAAAATTCCATTGAAACACTTATATTTTTATGTTATTTTAACAATTATAAATAAACAAATAACATTCGCAATTTATTTTCATATATTCTTAAATCAAACAGAAAACATACATTTTTTTTCGATTTTGTTATTTTTATGGTAACCCTGAAAAGCATGTCATGTCATGGATGTGTCATGGCGGTTAGGTGTGATTTTGAATTTTCTTTGTATTAAAAGTTTTTTAAACTTTCTGTGAAAACAGAAAATTGAGTGACAATGCTGATTTCATTTCTTCGGACTATAGATTTAGATAAGTTGCATTGAATGAGTCGCTACAAAAAGTGTAGGTACCTACGGTCGAAATACGAAATTTGTCGAGTTAAATTAAGAAAAGCGAAACATTGTACTTAACTATTTAATACTTACTAGCTTTTTGCACTCGAAGTCGTCCGAGTGGATCTTGATAATTATTAACAAGGCTTAAACATAGCGAAATGAACGCAAATACAGCGCATTTTAAAGCGTATAGTGTTTACAAATAATAATAATAAGCTAAAATACTGCCATGAATAATAATCCCTCAACACTTGGCTAAGGCCCGTGTGGAGCGGTATTTATTTACCTTTTTCGGAAGAAAAAGAGAAAGAAGAATTTAAAATAATAATAATAAGCTAAAATACTTTTTTATTTATTTCTTATAGTAGACTAGACTTTACATATACAGGGCGTCCCAAAGTTATGGGACATGAAGGGGAAGTACCTTAAATATCGTAGATAGTGAATTTTGCTCAAAGAAGACTTTATGTTATTTTTAAAAGTTAGTAATTCTGCATTCATAGATTTTCTAAAAATTATTTGCTTCGGCTGGGAATCGAACCGACTCAAATGTGAAAAAAAAAACACCCTACTTTTATGATGCCAATCGAAAGAATAGCTAAAAAATAATAACTCTGCCTAAGTAACATAGTATTTTAAAAGAAAGGAACAACGTGAAATTAATCATTTTAATCAAATAAAAAACATACATGAAACTGCCGTAGTCAATTAAGTAGGTATTAACAACTAACAGAGATAGCTATAACTATAACTACAGATGTAACTAGAGAGGTAACTTTCTTGAAATTTGACTCAATCATTTTATGTTGTTCCTTTCTTTTAAAATACTATGTTACTTAGGCAGAGTTATTATTTTTTAGCTATTCTTTCGATTGGCATCATAAAAGTAGGGTGTTTTTTTTTTCACATTTAAGTCGGTTCGATTCCCAGCCGAAGCAAGTAATTTTTAGAAAATCTATGAATGCAGAATTACTAACTTTTAAAAATAACATAAAGTCTTCTTTGAGCAAAATTCACTATCTACGATATTAGTTACATACCCATTTTAATTTTTGTGGGAGTCTTGGTTCCAACGACATGTCGGGTTTTGTGCGGGTTGAGGACGGCTTATCCTGTTTTGGCTTGATAACGTGATATCAAGCGTTCATAACGTAAAGCGTTCGCCTGTGTGGATCATCTTCTTTTCTCAATCATTTTTTATAGGGCGGGTCACTTAAAATATCAATACCGAAATAAAAATTACAAATCAAGTCACTAAAGGAATCTACTGATAGAAATTACAAATATGAAAGGGTACCACAGGCCAACGTTCATGGATTTTAATTTTTTTCGGGGCGTGTACAGATGAATATTATACCGGGGCGTGCAGTGCATGAACGCACTCCATCCAGTGTACGTTAGGCTCAGTTAGCAGTAGGTATTGGTTCGACTCTGTCTGTTTCTCTACAGGCTAATAGTATCTGTGGCCTGTTTGGTGTTAAAAGTGGATTGAAATCGGAGACGTAGCACATAATATTGTGCACTACAAGACCTTCGTGACATATCGATCAGGAATTCTGGATCTAAACACGAAACATAATTACGTTTCACTAAATCAAAATAGATCTTGTAAAATGTTCAGAATAGATCAGGTTAGTAGTACAAATTTGCTATTTGGTTTCCTTCCATTCACTTTATAATCCTTTCTTTCTATGGTTTTGGTTTTGTTGCGTTTCACCTAGGCATGATCTAATGCTTCTAATGTATAATTTACCCTTGTAATGTGCGTAGGTACATAAATATATTGCGATTTTGATTGTCATATGGACTTTTTTGTTTTTGTAATTGTAATCAATCACCTATCGGTGTTATGGTTATGCTTCAACTGACGTCTCAACTAACAATATTTTATTTACTTTAGGGGGCGTCGTAAGGCATGGTTTCAAATTTTCTATACTTGGTCCCCCCAAAACGTATATCCCTTTTCTCTTTGTTAATAAAATAATAAAATAGAGACCTAATCTTGTAGAAATTACCATAACCACCTTTCTGTTAAAACAAAGCTCACATTCACTTAGGGCTGAGAGTGCAAACTATTTACTCCTGTATGTGTAATGTGACCAATGAAATATTTTCATACATTTATAATATAATTAAAATTAGGTTTAAATATTTGACCATTGAACACAAATATCTGGAGCTCCATCCAGTCTGTTTGTAAATGTAAGGGTCGGTGTAAGTAGCGGTTATGTTATGATGACTGTTTTTTATGAACATTTTCGTTAATATTTGGATTGAACATGGATCCCCTGTGACCCTTCCACAGAAGCCCAAGGTTCCGTGGGCCACCATTTGGGAACTGCTGGTCTAATTCACCATCTAGCTAGCTATGTGCTTCTTAAGTGTGTTGCATTAATTGTACTTTACCCCTGGTACTGCTTGCTAGATGTAGACTACTAGGTTACTCTAATAGTTATTGAAAATATAATGTGAAATTAGTGCTATTTCGAATAACTTTTACATATCGAAATGCCACACTTCATCTTTAATGAACTAATGACACGGATTTGTGAAAACAATTATAAGCATGAAACAGAATGTGCATGTAACAGCTTGTGGTCTCCGTAAGCGACTGCAACCATCAGGCAAAATATGCCACGCTCTGTGTGATGTCACTGCACAATTTCAAATCACACTACACAGTCGCTGTCGACAGATCTTCTTTGTATATGCCTGTGGTCACATGGCAGCTGTGTCATTTTTGTATATTGTAATCACCATACAGTGAGTATGGTGATTACAACATTTCAATAGAATTTGATCACTGTGCGTCATGTTGTCTGCAAAAGTTATTGCAGGAGCGATTTTTTGTATTGCTATCCACCAATAACATGTCCATTGAATGCTCAATCAGTCAGTAGACAATTATGGTATTGCAGGCCGTGCCCGTGCCTCATACACAAGTATATGAGATACTTGTGTATGAGGCAGGCAGGCACTCATTCAGGATGGATCGCATTTTGACAATATGTTGTGGCTTTTGTCTGTATGACAAATACTATCCATATTAATTTAACGCGAACAACACATGCATGGAACCATGACATTAGGATCATCCGTAAATCATCTGATTTAAAATCCACTAGCTAGGGACTCCATGAAAATTCCTCGTTTCTGCATCTTCTGAGCAGTTTTATCAATCCAATAGTGTAAAAAGAAAAAAAAAATTATCTGGGTTTTTTAAAATTTTTCCTTTCTCCCGACTGCCCAAGAATATGTATGTATGTGTGGAAGTATGTACGTTCCTTTGGTGCGTCCTGTAGCCTAAATTTAGAAGTGCATGGTGTCGTTACATATGTCTTGGTACCCAAAGTGTGGCGCCAAGGAGGCGTCCTCTCCCCCCTACTCTGGAACGCCGTGGTCAATGAACTGATCACTCGACTAAATGACGAGGGATTCTTTACAGTGGGCTATGCGGACGACCTAGCGATCCTGGTGATTGGTAACAACGCCGGGGTACTCTGCGATATCACACAAGCAGCCCTGCGTATCGTGGAAAAGTGGTGCACGGACCATGGCCTCTCTGTAAACCCCACTAAAACGATAATGGTAATGTTTACCAACAAGCGAGTACTGGGCAACTACCTGCTACCCAAACTCCTTGGCACATCGCTCCAGCTATCAACGGAAGTCAAATACCTCGGTATGGTGCTTGACAGTAAGTTGAACTGGAACAAACATCTAGAAAGTAAAATCATCAAGGCCTGTATCACGTTTTACCAATGCCGCAGGATGATAGGCAGGACTTGGGGCCTCAGCCCCAAGGTCATCCTGTGGCTATATAAAACTGTCATACGCCCGATCATCTGCTACGGATCGGTGGTTTGGTGGACAAAAACAACCCAATCCACAGCCGCAAGCAAACTTCAAAGCTTCCAGAGATTGGCTTGTGTAGCTGTCACCGGGTGCATGCGGACTACACCCACCGCGGCCCTGGAGATTTTGCTAGACTTGCCTCCGCTCCACCTGTTTATCCAACAAGAAGCGGCCATTTCAGCGGTGCGCTTAAAAACCCTGAAACTCTGGAGAGACAGCGGGTGCTATCACGCTAGCATTCTTAACGATGTGGTCAAGGAGCAACCGCTCATAGAGGCTAGCAACGATAGGATCCCAAAGCAATTTATATTCGATAAGAAATACAGAATACATCTTAAAGAGCCTCCAGGTGGAGACTGGAGTTCCAAGGAGCTCATGATCTTCACGGATGGCTCTAAAACGAGGGACGTTACTGGCTCTGGGACTTTCTCAGAGGACCTACAAATCAACATCTCATCGCCTCTTGGTGCCCATTATACAGTTTTCCAGGCCGAGTGTATGGGCATCACACAAGCAGCGAAAGCGATCGCCAACAGACAGGAGCAGAACTACTCCATTCGAATCCTATCTGACAGCATGGCGGTCTTACAAGCCCTGAACTGCAATAGCATAACTTCTGGGCTCATCTTAGAATGTCACCAATCTCTGATGGAGGTATGCTCGCACAACGACATAACTCTTCAGTGGATTAAGGGACACAGTGGATCAAGGGGCAACGACGCTGCGGATGAGCTGGCGAGAAGGGGATCTGCAATGATGGTGCAGGGCCCTGAGCCAATCGTCCCACTGCCGTTTTGCCAAATCAAATCATGGCTTCATCAGCGAACTACATCGCTACACAACAATGACTGGACCACAAGGGTAGACTGCAGGCAAACCAGAGCGGCAATCCCAGCTCGGAGTGTGCGCCTTACTCGACAATTTATGCGCCTCTCCAAGGCGCAGCTGTGTTTGGTCACGGGTACACTAACAGGTCACGGTCATTACAACAAACATCTGTTTAATATAGGTGTTACAGACAGCCCCCTGTGCAGAGCGTGCATGGAGGCCGAAGAATCAGCCGCCCACGTGCTCTGGGAGTGCGAGGAGGTGGCCTTACATCGAGCCACCCACCTTGGAAGACCGGGTCTCTCCCCGAAGCCTGTGGCAACATCCCAAAGTTGCTCGGTTTCCTCCAAGAACTTGAGTGGCAGTATTAGGTATTCCCCCGTACGCAAAATAGGCGCATCCAGACGTCGAGTTGCGGAAACCGGCCCGCCAACGAATACGAATACGAATACCCAAAGTGTCATAGGATACATATATTATGGTATAAAATCCAACATGGAGTCCGCAATTTACAAAATATGCTGTTGGGATTTTAGGTTTGGTTTTTTTGGATTGGTTAATGGCAGACCTGATGCTTGTCTGAGTTTTACAAAGACTATCTATGGAACCCCTGGGGGTTTAATTAGGGGTACCAGGTAGGAATAATAGAAAGTATCTCTATGACCCCTAAATAGGAACTTTAGGTAGGGACACAGCTCTAGGAGCCATAATGAGTGCATTAGTCTGATGTTTGATTTCAGCACAGAAATAATAAAATAATGACAGGGAAAAATGATTACATACTTAGCTAAACCATGCCTTACCCCCCACATAATAAATAGGGAAATAAAATAGTTATTATTTTTTAGTGTTGACTATGGAGCGGTTTCCATTGAAGTCTTCAGTACCGAAAATGGCATCAATATATCAATCTGTATATAAAAAGGTAATTGATTTTATTATGTATAAATTCACACTAGGGATGCAATGATTCCCGATTGTAATTATGAATATTATGTTCAATTCAAGATAGTTTACACCTTTTATGACTAATAACTATACATTCTGTGGTGAATTACATCATTATTAATTGTAAAAATTACGATTAACCTTAGTTATCAATTCATTGCCTCGTAATCATGGCATCCCCATTAATAACACATAATTAGGCTACCTCAATGATACAAATACAAGTCACTCTAGAAATCTGTGGAGGAGGTCTATGTACAGCAGTGGAAGTCCTTTGGCTGATATGATGATTCCATTGAGAGCACCATCTTTACCTGCACCCAGATTATGCCACTAAGAGCACCAGGTTTAGCACTTAGTTATTAAAAGGTTAAATCTTGTATTAGCTTCTGCACCTTCACCTGCATGGAATCATTGTACGGTTCTGCGTGAATCACTTTAAAATTTGGGATACAAGGAACCTTTTTTTACGCGGGGAAATGCGTTACGAATATCGCTCGCCTGGGGGACGGCGAGACGGTTATGTGGGACTCCCTTCGCTATCGGGAGGGATACCCACTAAAACCCGCGGCGAGCTAGGCAGTAGGGAGTACCTGCATAAGCAGCTCCAGGTCCCCCGCCCTGCCCCTCCTCACAAGGGGAGGCCGTACAAGGAACCTACCCTGTATGCTAATGCAAGTTATACTTTATCTATGTTTCAAAGATTTTCGAGGTATGTATTTTCCAATTTACACTAATTTATTTCATTACCATAGTATTTTTGTTAATATCAAGTGAATCCACAGTAAATTAATGAGTTGTACTCATTTTCGTCCTCTTTTTTTACATACGTAGGGGGTGAATTTTGAGATATTTACAGTAAATTATTTAAATATATATATAGTATAAACTTAAAATGATTTAGGTAATCATAATTCCTTAAATAACTCGATAACTACTGAAATATCGACTTATGCAAAGAATTAATGATATTTTCGACTAATATTAAAAAAAACAATCGCTAAAGGAGATAAGATAAATTTTTTTTGTTATGTATAGTTTTAGTACTTTAGAACCTGATGGAGGTGGTCGTGGCGAAAGACTCTGAAACAGTGTTCCGTCCGACAAGCATTAGCGCAACAAATGTTTGCTCAACATAACGTTTGACCGACGAACGAGTCTTTAACAGAACAATTGACCGACAGACCTTCTGACTGTTGGTCTATGAATGCTCGACAAAACGACTACTCGAGATACCTATTAATTGACGATAGATTGTTCGATAGAACGATTCGTCGATGAACAATTGCTCCAACCGTGCTTGTTCATGAGGCTAGAATACTTAAGGCGGAATTCAGTTATATGTCAAAAAAATGTGCTAAAATATTGCCCAATAGCGCCCATAGGGAAACAATAGTGCCACTGTAGCTTAAGAGTTATTTAATATTTTAAGTGAACATTCTGGCGTCACTTGTTGCTGGAATCCTCATTTCTCATACGCATCGACTGCTCTACCTATGATTGTAATTTATATCCGAAAAAACTGCATAAATAGTACCAACGAAATAAACAAGTTCCATAAATAATATTAAGTTATTCTTGACGTTATACTTAATTATTAGTCTTATCTTAGTTATTCAAAATAATACATGTTGTTTTCCGTGTGTATATTTCGGTATTTTTTTTATATGTCGACTCCGACTTGCATATTTCGGTAGCGCTATTTATGCACTGTTTTTTTTTGAGTATAAATTTACAATCATAGGTAAAGCAGTCTCTGTGTATGAGGAATTAGGATTCCAGCAAAACATGATAAACTTAAAATATTGAATAACTCTTAAACTACAGTGGCACAATTTTTTTCCTTTGGGCTCTATTTAAGCACAATTTCTTGACATTGCAAAATAACTGAGTTCCACTTTTTGTATACTAGTATCACGTACGTAACCGAGCGTATCGGTAATTATTTTTCCGGTCAAGTAACCGACATCGAGTAATCGTTCGTCGGTCAGCCATTTCGTTGAAACATTCGTCGGTCAATAGTACTGCCGAGCAATCATTCGTCGACCAATGTTTGTCGGAAAGGGTATCAACGAACGGTTCCATTGCCGGGACAAGTCGACATTTCTTGAAACAGGTGGTTAGGTACCTCGATACAAAAACTTTAGTCGAATTTTTATATTAATCGAAAAAATAAAAATAAAAGTTATTTTTCAAACAAATTAATTACGTATTCTAGTGTAAACTTCCTCTTAAATGTAATTGATAAACTGGCAACGTTGCATCAAGTTAAAGAATGAATTACGCCATCTACTATCCTACCAATCAGTCAATAGCCGTGTAAATTTGTATAGTGTGCGTTAAGAGTAATTTTCTTTGATTTATTTGGATATTTATTTACGACCGAAGTAAATAAGATATTTTAATTTGGATTTTGGATTTAGATTTATTTCGAATTAAATAACATGCCCATAAAGGGAATGTCGGGTTGTCCCTTACATGCAGTATATGAGTACTTGTGCCGTGATTATATTTACCTATCCAAAACCTAAACGGTTGTTTAGCTTTTAGGTGAACGACGACACTTGACTAACAAAATTTTGCAGTAAAAAAGCTTAATATTTCTTAAACTAAATCGAAAAACTATTTATGACACGATGGGGTACAAAAATATAAGAAAATTCGTCCCCAATTTACGTGTAGAGGAGGTACTCTAAAAATAATATTTTTCAAGATTTTCTTTTACCACTTTGTCAGCGTGATTAACATGTATATGGGTATACATGTTAATCGCAATTATAGCTTTCTAGTACTAAGGACTCTGAGCTAAGCCTCGGACAGACAGACAGTCGTACATGGCGATACTTTATGAGTTTCTTGTTGTCTATGGAACCTTAAAAAAGAAAACGTTTCTCTCTGAGGTTATAAAGTAATTCCGGTTATGCGTTGAAATAAAACATCTGATCAAAGCACTCCTGATGGAATTTTGGATAAAGTTTAAATCCTTGTGTATTTCACCGAAAGACATTTCATTGTTTTATAAAAATGAAATTATCCAGAATTAAGATTGACATGTGGCGCCTGTTTGTTGGATGCCTAGATCCTCTTGAACCGACGACCACGGCCACGTGAGCAGGGTTTATATCTAGCTGTTTCAATTGTTATTTTTGCCAACAAAGTTGACTACCGAACGTCGGCATCAATATTCCAAAACTTATCATCATACCTTGCGCGAAATTGCAATATTTTTCGGTTTTCACATTATTCAGCTTTTTATAACACCTAGCAGTCCTGAAATATAGTATTACCCATTTTTTTTAATGTTCTATGTGATATTTTATTTCAATTTAGTACCTGGGTTGCCTAGGGATGTCTATGACTGCATAGTTCGCTTTTTGAGTTATCCTGAATATTAATCAGCATATTATCAGTATCATAATTATATCACATAAAAATAAAGAAATATAAAGAGAGATAAAGATTTGCGAAGACTCTAAATATTTGAATCTCGCGCCAAAGCCGAACCGGAGTTTCATCAAAGTAATGGATATTACCCACTTCAACGAATTTGTCACATGCGCACTAAGGCCGCTCCAAAATAATTTTTAGACTGTTAGTAAACAGACACTATAAATTCGATTAACATCAGTTTGCTAACGTTACAATAAATCAAAGTGGAACTATAGTTTATTGGAAAATAGTGCTAAGGTCAGGCACTGGCAGAGTGCAATCGTAATCTCACTTAATAAATTCGTACAGAACGACTGAGCGCGCTATTGATTTTCTCGAGCCTGCGCGCTTTTCGTATTTCATTATGCTTACTCGGTGAATTTTCCTGACGTATATTATATATATATATTGGAAACTAAAGTTGGTATTTTTAGCGTTAAATTACTGACAGATAGTTACTGTTTTAATTATCAGAAGATTGTTTTTAGGCTAGAACCTCAACAACCTTTAAAACTAATTAATTAATTAATAGTCTCCTAAGACAGAGTTTTTACAGTGCACATATTGACAAAATTATCATCGTTTGTTTTGATAGCTCTTATTACTTGAATGTGACATTAGTTGACACGTTATCCATTGCATTGATTTGATGTTGTCGTCAGATTTGTCTATAGAGGACATATGCTGAATTTATAACCTCTATGAAGATGTGTTGTTTGATTGTTAGATTAAACATTTAAATTAATGTGATATTTTGTAGGGCACAAATGGAACTAACGGTGGCGGAGTTCATTCACCCAATGAAGATGATATGGTGGATATAACACCAGTAGGCGGAATACAGCAAGCGGGAGACAGTACGCCGACGAACCACGGCACGTTCCAGCTCTACGAACACAGCGGCAGGAATTCAGCTGCTAGCGCAAACTGTGAGTGATCTTTATTTAACGTTTATCCGACTCCCATTGCCGCATCTCCAAGAAATCCGTGTTAATATTTTTAATTTTATTTAAACAATCCATTGCAATATGTGTGTGATGTGCACCTGAGTACATGTACGCGCGGTCGCACGACAACCGTAAAACTTCCAGTATAAGCCGGTCTCGCTACGTCCACATTCCCGATAGCGTCGCGCAGATAGCTTACACTGGTAGTTTTACGGTCGTCGTGCTGTCGACTGTACAGAAATGATACTTATATTGATAGTGATACTTAGGTAATACTGAAAGTTTTTGGATTCTGATACCGTAAAATACTTCTTTTGTACAAAATAAATAATATAAATTGTATAAAATAAAATGTTTATGTAGTGTTCACTATTTTTCAAAGTTTCTCCTGACAATTGATGTACTTTACGCTCTTTGACATTTTGCAAAGAACATATATTCTACTTTCCTGACTTGTGTATCTGGTTTATATAATATGATCACACGAAAAAAGTTAATAAAAAAGATCAACTCAAATCATTTGTTTCATATCATAATCTGGAAATTGCATTCTATTTTTTTTTAAAATTTCTCGTTTATCTCGATGATGCAGTGAATTGCGCAGCCCAAAGAAGGCAGGTCCAGACAGGGCTTGTAACCGGTTTCGAAAATACCGGTAAATAACGGTTTATATCCCATCCGACATAAGAGCGCTTTTATAAAACGGGTTTAATCCAGACAGACCGTGCACGCGTCGGCGTCATTTGAAGTTTGTAGTGATAAAGATGGCGTCGTCGGTAAGAGCAAAAATGCGCAAAACAATTAACTAGTGCAAATCACTCATTTCACCACTTATATACTAAGTAGGGGCGCCATACATACACCGCATGCGTATCTATGAAGTATTTTTAGAACGGGTTTATTCATTTAGAATTTTTTTTGAAGTTGAAAGTTTGTAAAGAATATCTTGAGGAATAAACTCTCTTAATGTTTTATTATGGCTGGATTGTATGCACAATGACTGTACGTACTCAATGAATTGTACAGTGGTAGTTATAATTTATTGTAGGTTTTATAAATACCTACATATTTACATATATCTATAGCAAGCTATCAATTTGTTAGAAAACATTTTAATTCTGTCACTGACAAGTACTCTATCCATGTGCAAAACATAAGGAACTATAAGACGTGGGAACTTACGCCCCAAAATTTACGTACTCGGCTATGTCTAAGTCCAATGGTAAGGATCAACATTGCGATTTGTGAAATTCGACCAACATTAATGCTTTAACTGTCAAATTCAATATTCGAATTCGAAGTTCTTTTCATTACCATTGAAGTTGGACAATAGCTCCGCAGCTTGGACGAATCACCTAAATTACCAAATGTAGAAAGGATAAGATAACGAAGATTAAAAACTGAAAACTGTTTTCTGTTTTCAAGCTTACATCGCTCAGTTCTTCAACTCATCCGCTGGTAAGCTAAAAGTTCCGAAAGTCTCTAGAGATAGCATATAATTTTATCGTTGTCTAATTTGCGCTCATTATTATAAATAAGGGTTCATATTTATTTATTATATATCTGTACATATTAATTAAGTTGGTATAATATTTACTTTTCTATTTTACTTATTTCTATTATGTTAATAAAAAAAATATATAAGAAAAATGCCTGCCCCGCGGCCTTGTATTTCTTACTAGTTGAATTTTGTACATTTCAAAAATGGCTCACTTAAACCCATTGAAATGCTACCAAAAGAATTAATATTTTGATTAACTAGTTTAGTTTTTTTTTGTTTAAAGTGGTTCGAATACATTTTTTGTTTGACTTAAAGGACCTTACCAGCCAACGACAGCTACGATTTTTGCAATACCGTGAATATGCAACTCACTAAACAAGAATACTAAAACAATCTTTGAATTAATGCAGCTGAATTAATTTCATACGTATCTTGATACACTAACTTTTTTCATTATGAAATAACTATAAATATTTTGGACACCTACATTAATTATGCCGGGTGGGACACCACATCCAACTATCCCTTAAAATCTAATTCCTTTGCCTGTGTTCTACAAATGGTATCAATGAACTATGTCTATGTTTTTCATCGTTTTCAAGATATAGTTAATCAAAGTTTATCTCATTAATTGACGTAGTTCAACCCTATCAGTTGATTGAGTCAATGACACTTTGCACAAATCTAGGATTACTAATGTTTCTAGAACTCACTCGTTGGTCATCTTTTTGCCACGAACGATTTGTTATTACATGGCAAAACTAGGCACGCACGGTGCTTGTACAACCTACACATCGTGCGCGTGAGTTAGGGTTGACATATGATGAAATATGGTTTATTGTGATGATAAAAATTTATGAAAAATTTTAGGTCGCAAACGTTGCGAATCTGTTGTTGTACGATCGATGATATAAACCGGCATTTCCCGCAAAGTCGGTCGTTGACTCCCACCCAATATACACCCAAACTAGGCAAAGCCTGTACTATAGTTACTATGTAACGGATAAACATACCAAAGTATTTAAGAAACTTTTAATACATAACATATTGACAAACTTTACAGAATGTAGGCTGAATGTTTGACTGCAAATTGTATAACATAAAATAGCAAACTTGCAAATAAAATAATTGAGATTCTAAATTATGTTAGGCGTAATTATGGAAAGTGGTTTTTCTGGATTATGAAACAATGATCAATAGAAGAAAGGGCAAATTAAAAATCTCAATTTGGAATTTATGGAGAGTGTCTTTCTGGAAAACATTAATATAAGAAATAATAAAGGCATTACGTTTTCGAAAAAATAATATTTGGAAATAAATAATAGATGGCGCTATGTGTATGTCTAAGGATATTTATTTATTTATTTATTTATTTATTTATTTATTTATTATTTAATTAATTCGAACTTCAGGTAACCCTACTGTCACTGCCAGTGTAAGCTACCGCGGGCTGCCGGAAATTGAACGCAGCCAGACCTTTTGTATACAGATTTTGTCTGCGTCTCGGCTCGAGAATAGCGGCGTCATGTCGATTACGGTCATAGCTGTCATTTAAAGGCTTCTTGTCTACAACATTATCATGACCACGACTCATTTCTCTATATCTGACATTTCTCCCTGATATTTTAGAATAACCAAGCACCCGAGAAAGGTTTAAGTTGTTGGTTCTTGAAGAAATTTGAGAACGGAAGTTTTGTTTGTTTACTTTCTATTCCGACAGTTGAAAATCTACTTAGTTAATTACATTTTTTTCTTTCTATAGATAAACAATATAGAAAATTACACAGACAAAAGTTACGGATTCTATTGCATACCTTTTCGCGAGGTGGATTTTGTTTTGATAACGAGAGATATGCATTATGAAATCATGATAGAACGTGACGGCTCTTTACTCAATTATATAATTGGTATTTTTAATATTAATTATATATTATTATTTCTCTTTTCATATGACTCGTAACGATAATACATGTACGGTGCTAATTTTGTCGCCCCTTGTCGATATTCCGCGGGTTTAGATATTGAGAACTGAGAAAAATCACTCGCGAACGCCATGGGAAAATGGATCACGCTAGCCCTGCTGGTTAAACAATAAGTGTAACGGTTGTCGTGTAACCCTATTCCTTTCGAAGTGTAACTTATACCTAAATAATATTAGATCCCTATGAATTTATTCAGCTTCGGTATTTTGGGATACTTACTGTAAACGTTCGGTGGCTCAGCGGTTAAGACACGGTCTCCCAACTTGGGAAGTCCGGGTTCGATTACCAGGCAGGCCATGTACCAATGAGTTTTTAAATTTAATAGTCTTATGTGCATTTATCCGACTGTTCTTAAACGATGAAGGAAAACATCGTGAGGAAACCTGCATGCCTAAGAAATAAAAAATCTAAGGCATGTGAAGAACTATGGCCCATACTTCCTCATTATACGAGGCCTATGTTCCTACAGTGGGATGTTTACGGGCTGTCTGCGTATGAGAGTGACGATTCCAGTAACAAGTGACGCCAGAATGCTCACTTAAAATATTGAGTAACTCTACAGTGGCACAATTTTTTTCCTTTGGGAATTATTTGGCACTATTTTAGCACAATTTTTTGACAATAGTTGAATTCCACTTTCTGTATTCTGCTAAGTACGTCGTTATGCAATTACTGGAAGGGATATTGATGTGTCAGATTAAAAAAAGAAATATTAATTAAATAATAGTTTTATTTTACATTAGATGATGTACTAAAAGCTAGATAACAAGCATATTTGGGGCTTAGTGAGATACAGGTACTATCTATTGATAAAGAATCGAACAGGGCCAAGAGCCGAGACGTGTCCTAGTGTTCGAAACCATGGTTCTCTGTGGCTTTGATCAGACTTGAATAAAACCGGGGGAACTTAGATTTTGGTTTTCCGACCTCGACAAGAAATCAATTTCAAAACGGCAATTTCATGGTTAGCAGTAAGCACCTAATAAACAATTTACCGATAGCGATTTACACGAAGATTAGATATGAAGTAGCAAAATAATGAGTAGGTGTTGTGAAGTATCGAAAACGCCTAGTTTGTTTGTCTTGCTTGTATGAAGTGAAAGTGTTTAATTTAAATTATAATGGCAAGATTAGAAAACGAGGCACCTGATACAGAACCCCTTGTAGCTGAAGTAGGTAAACTTGTTATATTATTTATCCCAATATTTTCGAGCTGGCTATAAAGGAGTAGGGATATGCAGTGCGTATATTTGTATTTATATGCTTAGATGGTACAACACTCGGCATTAGCTGTCTTTTGTTCTTCAAATTGGATCATGCAGACAGAATTTGTCCGGCGAAGAAAAACAAAAAAAATTTAGCTTGCCTCAATTTTTTTGGTCTGCTGCTCTTTGAGAATAGCCAATTATGGGACTATTGTTTACTTTCTGGACCTAAGAATAAATCCATGTTTAGTCTCCTATCACAATGTCATAAACAGTATTTTAACGTCCATGAATCCATGATCGTTCTTTAACAAATTTTTTTCTATCAATCAGCATGAGCCGGTTCTGTTCTGAGGTAAGTTGAGTTCACGACGAACCTATAATTTTTTAAATGTAAACCAGGCCACTTAATTGCATGGATAACTTAAAGTTTATAATCCTATGGACACTTGAGTCTAAGTTCTTTAACAAAATAATAGATGGCGTTGTTAACTGATCTCCCGACATCATTACGGCTTCGCTCGGTTCACTTGCCTTTACGCCATGGTACTGCTGTTTATACCGGACCGATATTTCAGCACCATGGTTATTGACCCAGATATTATTGCTCAGACTGTCGATGTACCGGGTACACATTGCTGATATCCAGGAACGGGCATCGACGCTTGGTTATAAACAATTTTTTTTTTGTACTACGTTTACGAAAATACGATTGTGTTCTGTGATTCCAAATGAGCCCGGGACGGCATCTTAGGCGGCGAGACTTAGCAGTGTGGTTGTATCTCATGCCGGGTTAATACGAGTTGCGATTGATACCGATTGATAAGAAAAATTGAATTAGACTAGAAATATCAGCAAAACGATGAATGTGATGTAATTTATCTTGTAAAAGTATTTATGCATTTAGGATTTCGTGTCTAATGTGTTCAATGAAAATGACTGTACCACTCAACTTCGACAGTTTATTATTTCGACATGTTACTTACTTCGAAAAAATATAGTTCGACAAGTCATTGTTTCGACTGTAATATATTCGACAGGCATTAGATCGACAGAACAATGCATCAAAACGCGAAATATAACATTAAAATGAAAATTACACAGAAAACAGCACTCTGCAATCGGTTTTGAAATGAAAACAGACCTCTTGTTGTCCCAAGCGGTTAGACGGACGCGTCAAGCTTCGTAATGGTCGCGGCAAGCCGCTTGATCAAGCATAATAAAACTACGTGCATACGTAGAAGCCGCTTGACCGTGTCGGAACCTCTTAAAAGCTGCAATTAATTTGAAAGGCGTTCGATTAAAGCAAATTGATATGCATGCTACTTCAGATATTAACTAGTAGGGACGAAATATTGAGATGGTACGAAGTTACTTACTGTGCCGTTACAGTAAGTCGAAGGTATATTCCGTCGAAATAATAATCTGTCGAACAATTTCATGTCGAAGCAGGGTCGTGTAGAACTGGTGGTTTTCGAAGATGTGTGTGGTACAGTCGTGTGTTTCATGTTTTGTTTATACTATTGAAATCATTCATAGTTTGTTGAGATCGGTCGAAGGTATAGTAGCGAATTAGCTATTGACTGCTAGATGCGCCACTGAGTTTAGAGGTGCTTAGACTATTCACATGTTCCCTTCGTCCCACACGGCACCGCCATCCCGCTCCATCTATAGCCAAATGTGTTTAGACTCTCTTTGTATTTGCTCCGCGTACACCAGCCAAGTTGGGCAAGCATAATCTCGTAATGATTTGAAACATATTGCGTTCAAGTATGCATCAATTCGTAGCATTGGTATTATTGTACTATTTATATGCCCAGAGTTAAAGAGTAAAAACGTAACAAAAAAATTTCAAAGTATATACGGCGAACATTCCGCTTTTACAGAAAACTGTGTGCTCAAACTGTTGATTAGGATTTAGATTCTTTTCTTTTGGATACTACCGAACAGCCCCATGCAATGCAATCGCAGGTTCATATAATTCAGTTAATATACGTAACGATCCCCTATAGGCATTAAATTAAATAGGAAGTGAGCGATATCGCTCATTGGCAAAGTGCCGTATGTCTGAAAGCTCTATTAACCTATGAAACATTTAAGTTATAATTCACTTTATAACCCCTAAAATATCTGATTCCCACAACAAAAGAGACTGCCATGAACTTCTGCAGTAGCACGTGATCATTGTCTACCTACCAACCTACGATGGGTTGATTGACGTTTATGTTTCGGTATTTTCTAATCTACGAGTACTTACGGCTTATTGACCGGATTATCTTTTATCAATAATTTAATTTATTTTTAGATTTATTAACAAGGAAGATGTTTCTTTTTTGGAACCTAACTTCAATTAACATTATAACACAAATACACTTTATTGCACAACAAAAAGACAGTTACAGAATTAACCCTGAAGTTAATAAAAAAATTACACTTAAATGCCTTTTTAATACTCGTAACCTAAACATGCTTGTTATTTGCCCTGGCATCAATTACATTTCAAATGATTTTTTCCCATAGCCAATTAGGTACTTTTTCCAAAAAATTATACGGATATCCTAATTTATTAAATTCTACGAACATTTGTGCATAAACTAGTTATTAGCTAAAAGAAAATACCTATTGAATAGGAACTTCTTGTAGGAAATAAATAAATAAATATTTCGGACACTTACACCAATCATCTAGTCCCAAACTAAGCAAAGCTTGTGCTATGGATACTAGATAACGGATAAACATATATAAATATTTATATAAACATCCAAGACTCAGGAATAAATGTTCGTATTCATCACACAAACATTGACCCCTCGCGGGATTCGAACCCGCAACCGTTTGTTTCGCTGATAGGGTCACTATCCACTACACCAATCGGTCGTCAATGTTATTGGAATTGTTTTTAAATAACATCAGTTTTATATAAGTGTCACCGTTCTCCACATAAAGGCAAAATAACAAAAAGCGGTGCCTTCTTTAAGCTTACTTACCTCACATGTCCCCTGACTTTTATTATGTTTGCTCCCTAAGTATTCCTAAAGTACAATAGTTCGGAAATTAAATATGTTCCAAACGTTTTAGTCTCGATTCCCTCCGTGACTGGGTTGTACTACGCAATGACTTCTTAGAGAATTTCACTAAAATAATTGTTTCCTAGCAGCAATTTTGCGCCGTTGCATTTTTTTTCTTGTAACTACAAAATTTTCCATTCGTACATTTTTCTGAAAGTTTATTTTAATCGCCATGATCTTTTTCATTTTTATTTATAAAACTTCACGACCTGACATTGCACTGTTATTTATATAGATCTTTTCACATGTATGTAAATAATGAATAAACGCTTATAACAAATATTTATAGATTTTTTAGGTTAATTTCATATTCTGTCAAACGTACTCGTAATAGTGACATGATGATCATAATGAAATGAATAAGACATTTAAGTGAACTTATCAGTCATGCGATAAATTAGTAAAACATTTTGCAGGGGACGCCGTCATGTTCTCCGGAATGCAAGGTGAGTGTTCCAATTTTGCTTATACGATCGGTAAATTATATTTAGAACCTTGTAATTGTTTTGGATTGTTGTAGTAACATGTCGTCATGCATTCATTAACCGTAGTTAAATTAATTTTATGAATCGGGACTAATTTTTCTTTTTTTTTTCTTTATGATGAATAATTCGATTATGTATTATGACAAACTGAACATTAGAAAACTCCCTAGCTTATCAAGAAATAATTTATATATACCAACTAGGTGTATTGGTAGCTCTCATGCCTTATGAGAGCTACCAATAAAATGACAATTTATTTGACTGAATTCTCTTAGTTCCATTTTAACTTTCCCAGAATGACAGAAGTTGGAAATATAAATTGGGAATAGATCGGCAGTTGGTTTAATGTTTAAAAAGGACCAAGCGTGAGTCGGCACTCGGACAACGAGTATTCCGTACTATCATTTCTTTTAATGTAGTTCTAAAAGTAGGCAATCGTAATCAATCAACCTACAAACTTCGATAATGTCATTAAAATGTAACTGAATATTGCTATAATATAACATAATACAGCTGTAAAAGTAGGTAGTAGTCATTATGTCCTTACTATATAGGTAGCAAATATATCGGAACCACGAAACGAGTTTGTCAAAGAGCTTACTTCATGAGTAAACGAAAAGTCAAGTAGGACTGGTGCCCTGAGGGTTCCGTACTTAAAGTCACTTTTTTTACTGATACTCAAATAATAGGTCTTTACCTATGAAATTGCCGTTCTGCAGTACTGGCTATTTCAAATCAAAATAATTTTTGTTTGGCTAAGAATTCTAATTTCAAATTAATTTTATTTTAAAAACATGGAATTCTTTTTCCAAAAGTAGTCATTTGTTTATTGATTAGTGTTACATTTCATCGCATTTCAATCTTTTTCGTCATCATGGATACGTTAAAAATTCGAGTAATTATGGAATATGAGTACCGTCGTGGCAGCAACGCGGCACAAGCGGCACGCAACATCAACGACGTTTACGGAGCTGACACTACAAACCAACGCACCACCTGTTCTTGGTTTGCTCGCTTCCGGTCTGGGAATTTCGACCTGAAAAATGAACCTCGCGGTCGTCCGAAGACTTTGGTCGACAATGACGAATTAAAGGCGATTGATGATACACAATCTACGGCTGAATTAGCAGCAGCTTTCGACGTTAGCGTCAAAACAATATTGGTCCATTTGCGTCAAATTGGCAAGGTAAAAAAGCTTGACAAATGGGTTCCCCACGAACTCAATGATCGCCAGCGCGAAGTACGCGTCGAGATGTGCCTTGCACTGCTCAACAGACACACAAATGAAGGAATTTTGAACCGCATTGTTACCTGCGATGAAAAATGGATTCTGTTTGATAACCGCAAGCGCTCAGCAAGTTGGTTGGATCCTGGTTCAGCACCTAAACAATGCCCTAAACGAAAACTTACCCCTAGAAAAGTGATGGTCACTGTTTGGTGGTCTAGCGCCGGTGTGATTCATCACAGCTTCTTACCAAACGGAATGAGCATTACTGCAGATGTGTACTGTGAAGAACTGAATACAATGATGGAGAAGCTGGCACATATCCAACCAGCATTGGTCAATCGCTCCTCTCCGCTGCTCCTGCACGACAACGCGCGACCTCATACTGCACAGCAGACGGTCTCCAAGTTGCCAGAACTGGGGTTGGAAGCTCTCCGTCGTCCGCCCTACTCACCAGAACTTGCGCCTACAGACTACTACTTTTTCCAGAATTTGGATAATCTCTTGGCAGGAAAAAAATTCAATACCCGAGAGGCAGCACAAAATACCTTTGAAGAATTTGTTACTTCCCGTCCAGCTGATTTCTTTAAGAAGAGCATCAAAAAACTGCCACTGCATTGGCAAAGCTGCATTGATTGCATGGGTGATTACTTCGATTAATACAAATAAAAAATACATGAAAATAATTCGTTTAAATTTTTTCATACAAAACGGCAATTTCATAGGTAAAGACCTAATATGTAGTTAGTTACCTAGACGACGTATTAAAAAAACCGCCAAAATAGGTTTGTTACTCGATAATTCTACATACCATTATAATTTTTTTTCGAAACAGAATTTTGAAGAGGTTTTTCGAAAAAGTGTTAACATACATTACACTAAACTTTTCACATTATTATATATCTGTTTGAAATCGTGCATAATAAGCTTTTGTATAACACTTGCTCGATATGATGACCTTTAAAAATTTTTCATTTAGTCTTCTAAAACAAATTACGTGTTGTATTTGAGCCACTAATAGGATAATTTTAAATATCTGTAAATAAGAAATTTCTAAACAAGTTATAACAACAAACCCTCGAAATGCCGTTAACGGGAACAAACGGCTTCTAAAATATAAATATTCCACGTGAATAATAAGTATATACTTATATAGTCAACCCAGCTTGGTCATACATTATTATATAGTACTATACTAAGTATTATGTGGTTATATATTTTTTTATTTTATATGGTATGGTATTGTTTTTTATCTAAAATTTGGTTATAGTATCTGGATCAATATTCAAAGCCATGTCGTAAGTAACAATTAAATTTATTTTTGGTTACCTATCTATCATAGATGATGACATACCTGGTATCGGCCAATATGAGGACTTCCACACTATCGATTGGCAACGGGACATAGCTCGTGATCGTATGCGTCACAGATATATTGTAAAAAAGAGACAAGATTCAATATGGGACCTTATCAAAGTGAGTACCTAGTTTGAATCTGCAACATACAAAGACATAACATCTTCAGATTCGTCAGAAATATACCAAATATGAACATTCGAGTGTTCCAAACATTTAATGTTTATTTCTTGAAACAACACCCACGTTTCACTTTTCGAAATATACAGAAATGCATATAGGTACAAGTGAGTTCCTTGCTGTTGAAACATGCAAATTTAAGATATTTGGTGTAAATACCCTTTGTCACCTTTTACGGGACGTTAACCAAACTGTTTTTACCCTTAAAAAGTTAAATCTGCTGTCACATGTGCTTTTAATAAATTTTCTGCCAATATTTATATCTGGTTTTTCTACAGGGAGCACACGACGCTTGGTCAGGATGGGTATGCGTACTTCTAGTTGGTGTATGCACAGGTGTGGTGGCTGGTGTGATAGATATTGGTGCTTCATGGATGACAGATCTGAAATTTGGCATTTGCCCGCAAGCTTTCTGGTTTAACAGAGAGCAGTGCTGTTGGTCAAGCAATGAAACTACTTTCGATCATGGAAATTGTTCGCAGGTTAGTTACTCTGAGTTATTATTACTACTAATTAGTTATCATTTGCGCGTATTTTTCGAAAACATATGCTATTAACGTATCAACTCCATCAGTTCACAAAGTAAATACAATACTCCCACTGTAACTTCTATTAGCTAGGATAGGATAGAGCAGTAGTACCTATACCGTCGCCCATTGAAGGCAGACGGGGCTCTATACGACCCTATTGTACTTTCGATCCCAGACTAATTAAAAATAGAATTAGTAAAAAATTTCTCACCACCCCATCGGCCATAGGAAGCTATATGGTGTTTTCTATTTCATTGGTCACATTCCCATTCCCCTTGGAAGGAGGTCGAGTGAAGCTCGGCTCCCTTCTTTCGTAGGGATTATGTCTAGATGCAGTAAGCGGAGCGGTAGCAAAAGTCCACCCAGGATTAAAAGTGCTAGTAAAAAGAATGACAAATGCTCTTGAAAAGTAGGAAATTGTATCGGTTAGATTCCTACCCCTAATCTAAATGGTTCGACAGTCTATATTCGATTCTATAATACGAGGCTAAGTCGTCGTTGTACACCGGACGGACTACTGAATTTAGGTCGTCAAGCATGAGTTCGTCCCTCCAATTTATACACTCCCACAAAGGAGATACAGAGAGCATGTGCAATTTATTCATTGAACATAATTGGCAAGTGTCATTTTCCAATGTAATATGTGGATCAGCTACTATGAATAGGTGCATAGCAACTCGTGTAGTACATTTGCCCTGTTATGTGATCGTTGCAATCAACAATATTGTTATTTGAATCGGAGTCATCAAAATTAATTACTGTGAAACATTCAAAATCTATATGCATTATACGTTTTTGTCGTATGTTATACAAGAACTCCAAAAAATCTATATTAATAATATATATAACTTTGGGAAACATTGATTACATACGAGTAGGTATAGAAGACAAAGCGAGACGTGGTTCTTTCGAGGAGGTTATCAATGCGTCTGTATGCGAACCATATCTTCGACATTTGTGAACCGATTTCAATGTCTTTTTTTGTTATGATACACTCAACAGAGCTTGGATGTGGGCCGAGATTGATTGATACCGCTAAAAAGTAGTCGCATAAAAGTGTGGTGAAAATCTGATAATGAATGCACTTCGGAGAATGAAACTTTACTGATATCGGTTCTTATGCCAATTTTTAAATTATCCTGTTTAAAGTTTTGATTAACTGTGTGCTTTTGCAGTGGCTGACATGGCCGCAAGTTTTCGGCGAGTCGCGGGAGGGGCCCGGTGCTTATATCATTAGCTACCTGTTCTACATCGCGTGGGCCCTAGTGTTTGCAGCCTTATCAGCGTCACTTGTAAGGATGTTCGCGCCTTACGCGTGCGGATCTGGTACGGATTCATCTTACAATATGCCTATTATATATTCCGTGAGATCTTAAATTTAATTGGGGTGTTACAAGGAGACGTCTGTTATCTCCGATTATCGGACACACATAACTATTATTGATATTACGCTGCTGCCTATTAATATCCTATGCCGATTTGGCTTGGGAGTTGCCTTAGGTATAGGTATATCACAACTAACGAACCGGATGGACCGCATGTACTCGCCATCCCGCAGTAGTATTATTTATTTTTTGTCTGAATAATGCGGTCCTACTAAAAACTAAATATTTTTTTATCTTAATGCGAGCACAGCGAACTCGAAAGCGGTCCGGACTAGTGTAAACGAGTCATTATCGTGCGAGGTTTCCATCGATAGTATTAGTTAAAAAGTGTATAT
The DNA here is from genome assembly GCA_949316235.1 of Oegoconia quadripuncta. NCBI lineage: Eukaryota > Metazoa > Arthropoda > Insecta > Lepidoptera > Autostichidae > Oegoconia > Oegoconia quadripuncta. The sequence continues at coordinate 29,064,574 of OX438742.1, forward strand.
TTAGATAATTTAATAATCATTTTATTGTTTTCAGGTATACCTGAGATCAAGACTATTTTAAGTGGTTTCATTATTCGAGGTTACCTTGGTAAATGGACTCTGATCATTAAGGTCGTGGGTCTAATTCTGTCTGTATCTTCAGGATTATCATTAGGAAAGGAAGGTCCTATGGTACACATTGCCAGCTGTTTGGGTAGGTTACTAAATTATGTTACTTGAATAACAAAAACTATTTATGTTTGTGTCATTTCTTTAATATTTATTTTTAGGAAACATTTTATCATACCTGTTTCCCAAGTATGGTCGTAATGAGGCTAAGAAACGCGAAATATTATCGGCTGCAGCTGCTGCTGGTGTCTCCGTTGCGTTTGGAGCGCCCATTGGTGGTGTGCTATTTAGTTTGGAAGAGGTATAATTATTTCAAAATAATCAATTTTTGTTATATACATATATACCTACCTAATCTTAAAGCTTGTCTGTCTTTGTATATATGTTAAATTTTGTTTCCAGGTGTCATACTATTTCCCACTGAAGACGCTTTGGCGCTCTTTCTTCTGTGCACTAATAGCAGCTTTCATTCTCCGGTCTATCAATCCGTTTGGGAATGAACACTCTGTATTATTTTTCGTGGAATACAATAAGCCGTGGATATTCTTTGAACTTATACCGTTTGTAGGATTGGGAATTATTGGCGTAAGTGTATTATGTTAGCTTATGTAAATCGATACATGACGACAGAGTTCAGGGCAGTATATCAGGACAGTTGTTACCATGGTGTGTACACCTGATACTGTTATTGAAAAAATATTCATTTCAGTATTAAGTAATATATGTTCTATTATAGCGTTTCTAATTAACAATCTTCAACTAATTGTGTATTGATCAACAGGGTTGCATAGCCACAATATTTATAAAAGGTAATATCTACTGGTGCCGTTATCGCAAGTACTCTAAACTCGGCCAATACCCAGTGACCGAAGTACTAGTAGTCACTTTAATCACTGCCATCATTGCCTATCCCAACCCATACACTCGTATGAACACCAGCCAGCTGATATATCTTCTTTTCAATCAATGTGGCATTTCTAACTCGGATCCTCTGTGGTGAGTTTTTGATAGATCTTATGATAAGTCACTAGTTCGAGTTTTATGATACGAGACAATATGTCGCACTTAGTATTGTGTGTAGCACGAGTAAGTAAACTTTTTTTATTTGCAGTGATTACAATCGCAACTTTACGGATGTTAATTCAGCTATAGAGAAAGCCGCTGCCGGGCCAGGCGTTCAACGAGCCCTCTGGTTGCTCTTCTTAGCACTGATTCTAAAACTGGTTATGACGATATTCACTTTCGGTATAAAGGTGCCCTGTGGATTGTTTATACCAAGTCTCGCCTTGGGTGCGATTGCCGGTAGGATTGTAGGAATCGGTAAGTTTATTTCATAATTAAAATTTTGATTTAATGACTTGATAAGTATCTGGAAATTGAAGTCAATATTTACTTCAGGTGTGGAGCAGCTGGCATACCATTATCCAAAAATATGGTTATTTTCCGGCGAGTGTTCGACTGGTGACGACTGTATAACACCAGGATTGTATGCGATGGTGGGCGCCGCCGCTGTACTTGGGGGTGTCACTAGAATGACTGGTAAGGCATTGATTTATATGCTCTAGATATGGTCGCGACAACAAATCTCTTTCGCGGTTATCTTAGAAGGTAAAATAGTGCCATCTCCTTAGTGTCCTTGTGAAATACCGGTTCTGGAGACAATAAATCACCAGACGTAATTTTGTAACAACGACATTTTCGCGAACGATATCGACGTGTGACAAAGTTCAGACATACCTAGCTATTGAAGAGGTTTGAAAGTAACTGACGTATCCATACCAACTTGTACAAAAACGAGCACTATAATTCTGTTTTTTTGTGAAATCGAACGAAGTTTTGTTGACCATAAAGAGATGGTTCACGAGAGCCGGGTCTTTGTAGAGGGTATTACAATTAATAATGTAATATATTGTTTTGTTCTAGTATCGCTGGTAGTTATAATGTTCGAATTGACTGGCGGCGTGCGGTATATCGTACCACTAATGGCCGCCGCTATGGCTTCTAAATGGGTCGGCGATGCCTTGGGTCGGCAAGGCATCTACGACGCGCATATAGCCCTTAATGGGTACCCCTTCTTAGACAGTAAAGATGAGTTCCAACATACATCATTGGCAGCCGATGTTATGCAACCGAAGTAAGTTTTAATACTTTTGAATATAACACGTACCTTAGTAATCTAAACTCGATTAAGTTCATTTAAATTCAACTCGTATGGTGCTTGCGATGCGACAATTATTCCCTAGTTATGTACACTCGCAATATTGTATCTTTGCTTAACTTAGTCCATAAATGCGACGGTGTTTGCAAAGCGAATTTCAAAAATATCAGTAATTCAGTAGTATCATATTGTGACGTCGCTTTTTGGTTAACGATTAACTGACTTTTGCATCTTTGAGTATGAAAACAGTCAGAAATAGAAAGACTATTGCTTGGGTCTTATAAAATAATTGATTTGATTTGAATGTTTATTATGATTTATGATATACAATACGATGAATTATTTACCATCGTATTGCACCACTAAAATCGACTGCTGTGCAAATGTATGCACTGCGTCAATAACAAAAACTATGTAGGAACGGAGGAATGTTCACATTTTACAAAAAAAAAATATTTGTATTTAATGTTTACGTTTCATTTAAATTAGCCGTATGTCAAGTATTCTTCTGAAAGGAATTCTTACTTATAGAGCTATTTATAGAAGAAAACGGTTTCTAATCATTACGAATTGAATTTTGATTCGACAGCAGTTTTTGAAGTAATTACTCGTGCGATGTGTTCTTTTGCGATAGTGCTGCTTTGTGAAATTCATGTATATTTATATGTATATATTATATGTGTACGTATATAGTAAATTAGTAATCCTTTTACAAGACGATGACATTTTTATATGCACATAAGGTTTCGCTGGACCTTAATCACAGCTGAAGTTAAATGAAGAGGAAGCCGAAGGTGGAAGAGTGCCCACCCGGAATCTCCACCTTTGGGGGACTGGTTATCTTGTCTCTATCAACCGGAACACAACAATGATATCAAAATAGTTGCTTGGCGCCAGAAAGATGGTGGTAGCTAGCTACGCTTCTATTTAACATGACCAATCACAAACAAAACCTAGTGCTAAAATGTATCCTGCCGGGAATCGAACCGAATGTTGTTTACGTTGAGTCACGGAGGCAATTAAACATTCGGTTAATAAAACGTCAGTGTTGTTTAGATTCAGCTCCGAGTATGTGGCATCCGTAGGCCACTCCCTCTATTATTATAAAAGTGTTTAATGAAATCCTAACAGCTCACAATAATATTGATATATTTTTCGGTTCGGAATATATAATATTAATATTACACTATATGGATACTTTTTACCCGAATATGGAAAACCTAAAAGGATTAGTTCTGACGAATTATTATACAATATTTCGCCTAAACTACTAAATTCGATTCAAAACGTGATGAATCAAAACTAATCGACATGTACTCTGATATAATTTATTTAAAGCTGTTTCAATTTATACTAATTTGTATAGTAGTTATGTACTAAAAGTAGTAATATCATTAAACCACTTTAATTATACTTGTTATCAATTAATTACTTTGACCGTCAGCCTGAAACAGGAACAAATTAAATATGGTGAAGTCGGTATGACATATAACGACATATATATGTAACGTTGGCATGTATTTGTTCACTGGTACCAGGTACAGTGATGGTACAGGGGCCCACAGTATGTCGGGTTGCAGCGGGGCGGGACGGGACGCATCTGTGTATCTCATAAGTACATTTTGTGCAATAATACGATCCGCTCCGCCGCAGCATAATGTGCGACAGCTGTCCAAGTGAAATTGCGGATGGCTTATTGTTGCGACTCGCCCCGCTGCGAGCGGATAATGTGCGCTATTCTTTACGCATCAGAATACGAGACACTATAGAATTCTATTGTTTTTTTGCTACCATTCCATGATGTGCTTTCCTATAATCATATAATATAAATAAAAGCATTAAACGTTAAAAAGTTAAATTAGAACAGTGCAATTTGGTTTTATTATTTTAAAATGGTTTCTTAAATCGGCTGCTATACTTATAAAGTTTTATAATTGTTCCCGTTTCAGGTTACATCCAGTTATGTTCTGTCAAAAGAATATCGATTAGTTATAGCAATAAACGCAAAGAACCCCCTCCAATTTTTTATGAAAAATATCTTGCGACGTTTTTTATTTTGATTGCAAGACACATCGTGATATATAGATTATAAATAGATTATAATAATATTTGTTCATGTGGTCATGTAATTGTAATATTTTCAGACGTAACGAGACTTTATCAGTTATTACGCAAGATTCTATGACTGTCGATGATGTGGAGACTCTTTTGAAAGAAACTGAACATAACGGATATCCTGTGGTTGTGTCCAAAGAGTCACAATATTTGGTTGGATTTGTGTTGCGCAGGGATCTCAATTTAGCGATAGGTAAGCATTTCTAATTAAATACAGTCGTAAATAAGAATTTTATTACATAAATCGTTATATATCGTAATGGAAGCCTTTACTCATTCATTCAGAGAACCTTAAAATGCGTTGGGGCCGGAATTAGTCGGAAGTTTATTTCCTTATATTCCATCCCGGGCAATGGATACACCAGTTCGACAGGGCTGTGGATTACGGCAAAACGATTCTGACATTTATCAATGCAATAAAGAATTCAATTAAAATGAGTCTGGTCAAAGCAACGACGTAAACAGCAGACGTTCGTGCGGGCTTACCTCAGCGGCGGTGCACTGGATCCAAAAGTTGACTGAATGTCGTTATCTTACCCACCTGATGGCCGAGCGATATTAATAATAGAACGCAATGACTAAATATGTACCAATTAGTGCTACAGATTTTATAATTTACGTTATATCGTTTTTCCACTTCAGCTAACGCCCGTCGTACGATTGAGGGTATCACTGGCCAGTCCGTGGTGATATTTGCTGGCTCGGGAAATCCGTCACCGGGCCCGCCTCCCTACTTGCCTCTCAACCGTATTCTCGACATGGCACCCATCACTGTCACCGACCAGACCCCTATGGAGACTGTCGTCGACATGTTCCGGAAACTAGGCCTCAGACAAACGCTTGTCACGCATAATGGGTGAGTAACAACCAAACCCGCTAATGTTTGGGATATCTCTCACTGGGCTGACTGATCCCAAATGGGGTATTTGGGATAAAGGTCGTGACGTTAATGCAGTTCAATAATCATAACTTGAAACGATGTCATACATAATTACTACAGGTTTTAAATTGTTACTAACAAAAATTATGGAACCCACTGTCAGAAATAAACATTTTTTAAAATATAATTATGATAGAATAACAACTAGGCACAGAAAATGTTATCCAAAGAGAGCTTTGCAATGCAAAATAATCCACAAGCCATCCTTGGCATAAAGATTTTTATAATAAGATGGTGTAAAAGATTTTTATTGAAGTGTCCACATTAGTCCCTTTAATTGTAAGTGGTTCATAGATATGATTGTCGACCTTCACTTTCAAGTTCATTATATCAAGTAAATATAATAAATGCGAATATTGGTATGTTTGTTGAAACTGTGTTGAAACTTTGTTGAATGATCGGATTTGGATGAAATTTGGTATACAGTTAGAATATGCCTGGGAATCTGAGATAGGTGATACTTTTATCTTGATGAAACGTGTAGTGTCATAAACGCGGGATAGCGGGACAACCAATAAATAACATTTAACGAACCCTATTATGTATTTACTACGTAGCTACATAGCTTTCTACCTCTTGTTCATAGATTTAGTCGTGAAAAGATAACGAACCGACAGATAGACAGAGTTAGTTTCGAATTTATATATAGTGTACAGTGTGGATAATATTGAGTACACAATAATAGCAATTTATAATTTTGTTTCTTCATTTCTATATAGTGTTAAGTTTAAGAATGCTCTTTTAATAATTCGACGCGGGCGAAGCCGTGGGCAAAAAGCTAGTAATTATATCAAACTAAAATAAGTTGGTACGTGAATGTGACTAGCACCGCAATCATGAACAAAACTCCTCGAGGGCGCACAGGTGGCGGTTCAGGCGAGGGTGGCAGCCTATAATGTCGGAACTTTCGCATGCTGACACCAATTTCCCATTATTGTCGTCGTCGTCGATAACACTGATGTTATCTTCGGTCGTTGCCGTAGAAGGCCGTCCCTCGCGCAGATCATCGGTGAGATTAGTGCGACCACGTTTAAACTCATTAAACCCGTTTTAAACAGTGGCACCAGAAGGGGCTTTATCGTGAAAGGCCAATAGAAGTCTATCATAACTTTCTTGTTGACACTTAAATGACATCGAAAGTAATAAAAAATCATTGCACGTAAATTATCTCACGTTAAATTCATGCTAACGTGGCACAGTCAATTTTCAATTCGCCACCAAATCGTAAAACAACTTTCAGTGTCGCCCTCGTATTTTGTAGGATATGGAAGAGAAAGACACAATATTTTTGTCTGGTACGAGGAAGTGCGAAGTTGTCGCTTGACGGACTTGTAAAAGTGCTTCAGATAAAATGGAGATAAAATTTCCCATTAACTGTCTAAAAGGTCAAAGAATATCACAAAAAATTGTCTATGAATGAACGTACCTTACAACAAAAGTAGATTCGTTGTAAAGGTTTGGTAATCAATATCTACGAATTTTACTGCAAGTGTAAGAAATAAGTTTAAAAACATTTATTATGTCGATTCCTTGACTTCTAGGTCAACTTTATTTTCAAATGTTACTTAAATTGAGGCCATGATCCACTCTCACTTGCCCGCTCGCCATATTTTATATATTATATATGCGTATTTGAGTCTTAAATGTATTCGGCATCGCACTGTAGGCATACATTAACCTTTTACTAAAGGAATAAAATACAAGAGAGCCATGTAAAGATTAAAATTTCTGTTTCAGGCGTCTATTGGGTGTCATAACGAAGAAAGATGTCCTACGACACGTGAAACAAATGGATAACGAAGATCCCAACTCCGTGTTGTTCAACTGAATATTTTATATTATAATTATTGCGCGCATACTTTCAAGTATAGGTATCATATAGTTAAGTAATTTATATAGATAATTAAAATGACGTATGTAAGATGTAAGCGATAGTTTGAATGATATTTCATGAACTAGGATACTAAATTAGCTGATTCTAACTTTTTTGTACACAATAATATTCACAAAATTACCTATACTCTATTTGTTTAATTTAAATAATTGTAAATCTGTAGTCAAAGTAAAATATGAAGTCAGTAATTATATTGCGACTTTTTTTATAATCATCACCTAACAGAATGTTGACCTACGTTATTGGCAAATCAAATAGAGTATAGTAGTTCTGGGTCAAACTGCTGAAAAGTTATAATTTGAAGTAACATTTCATACAAACCCATAGAAATTATCCATTTTTATACCGTAGCGGAACAAATAATGTCTGATGTAAAGGACAAAATTATGTAGCGTAATTATTAATATACATCCAGAAGCAAAACAGAAGAACACAATAACAGGATTGAATATTCTCTAGTCGCTTCTTACTTTTCGTAATTAGTTTGGGAGATATAATAAGATGGGCTTTTCGGGTCAGTACATTTCCACCTTCGGCTTCATCTTCATTTAACACCAGATGTGATTGAGTATAAGTGCTAACACGTTGTGCATAAAAAAAAATGAAATAGCGTACAAATCGTGATATGACGTCGTCATCCCGTTCGCACGTCGGCAACTGCATCGAAAATACAAATAACTAGTATAACATTTTGACCCTAATTATCTCGAGAAAATATTACCCATGGGGGTGTTATTTTTCCACCGATGCACGAACCTCACCGACGTTTAAAAACATCCCATACAAATATTTGCCCTCAAAATATGCAAAAAACCACATTCATCGTATTTGTTTCCATCCTCTTCTTCAAGTTTACTCTATACAACTCTATATCGCGGCAACAATCTCGATAATTTTCATCCAGAGTACCCCGCATTCGGCTCCGCCTGGTGGAAACTTCTACAAGAACTGTGCGTAAAAAAAGGCTCAAAAATTTGAAAAATTTCCTTTCTGCTCAGCACAGCGGCCATTTCGTGTTTTAGATTTTTTTCCACAATCCCAAATGCTATCGCGTTCCGGGTGACGTCCTTGAATCAACGTGGGAAACGGACCCCCATTCTTTTAGCCACAATCTTGCCTATAGTTCTCCTGTCTTTTCTACCGACCCTTTACATACCCTTATACTTAAAATGAGTAAGTCAATGTTGATCGAGTTTTATACATGTATTATAGTAGTATCCTTTAATTACTTAAAGCTTTGTTTTTTCCCAAAATCTATATAATAACTGAAAAGTGCGTTACATTTAATTTTAAAGGTATTGGACAGCTTAAACTATAAAATAATATAATATTTTATCTGATATTTATTGGCGACTTAATATACTTATTACACGATTACGTAATTTTAAATAAAAGTGACTGTCTCGTTGTCATTACATTAGACATCACTATTCTTGCATTTTTTTATTTTAACCATTATAAACAGAAAACAAATGACACAATATTCCTGTATCATGCAAGTCTTGACCATTGAATTTTTCTGATTCCACTTGAGAAACCCTATAATTCGGATGTACCGATTTCGCCCAACACACGGACACCATTATTAATGGTACTAAATTGATGTGTATACATTATTTGTTCCGCCACTGTACAAACCTATATATTCTACTATGTGGATTATCATTATCATATCACATTTGGTGTTATTTTTATTAATATTAACTAGGTAGTATTAATATCTAATGGAATTTGAAACAGATATGAAAATTATACGAGTACAGTAATTGTTATGCTAAAAGTGTGTTGTTTTCTGTAATTCTTTATGTAAGATTTCGGTCTCGATATATGTTTTACATACTACTAACCTTATAGAAAATAATGAATCTGGAATCACAAATTTCCTAACAGCGCACTTCATTAGTTAGGTAGGTACTCAGTCAATTTGAAGACTAGAAACTAGAAAATCAGAGTTTCCATTTTTATATTTAAGTAGTAAGATCTATTCTTTTTCTCTGTGCTAGTACTCCAAACTACCTACTAATAAATAATATAATTATCATATACATAAGAAGGGAAATAAAATATATACAAAGGAAATGACGGCCCATCTGATTGGAAATGGCCACCGCCGTATTATACTTTATACATCAAAAGCTTCCGCTCATATCTTCATTTTATTATTTACTGTACCAATTTGAAATGGCACCTATGTTGAATTGGGAACAATTTACACATTTATCTTGGATTCAACGCACGGTCATCCAGGAGTTTCCCTTTTAGAGTGATAAAACATTTATGTTTCCAAAAAGTCAATTTTAAGACAGCTTTATTTCAGTTCTGGGTCAGGCTCCTTTTTATAGATAGCTGGAATAGATCCAGAAATATATCAAAAACCTAGGAAGTCATAACTTTCGTTTAAACTATTGTATGGTTGTAGAAAAGGGATATATAATTAGGTAATAATAAATAGCACTCGTACATTTATTGTGACATTTAACTTTGTGACACTTGTCTAAATTATACCGTACAACGTGTAACGGAATTAGTATATCAAGCCGATAATTTTCTTGAAATAACCATATAGATCAGTGTTTCCCAATTAGTTTTTTTTTACGCACCACTCTAATAAAGTCCTCCAACTCGCGTACCCCTTATTGCAAGAACGATAAATAAAAAATATAAACTTATTATATGCTTGATAGTTGACTTACCTACTGATCGTTTAAAAATATATATTGGCAATTGTTGTTTGCATAATTGTTTTTTACTGATTTAATATCTCGGTTAAGAGATTGCTGCGCGTACTCCTTGATGCAACCTTGCGTACCTCTGAGGGTATGAGTATCACTAATTGGGAAATACTGATATAGATGAACAACTTTTGCTGTTTTTGAATAATTTGGTCGGATAACTATGAACTTTTTTATGGAACAGCTGATTTAATTTTGTGTTTTCAGAATCAGTGCCATAGGAAAAGTTGATGATTTTCGGTTTGACATACACATTTCATTATACTATGTATACTGTTAATGTTGTAACCTGCTGCACGAATGCACGATATTCTATCAACAATATTTTAAAACTATGAATATCTATAAATGACTAGTGATCACCCTGGCCTCTAAATCAACGGTTGTGGTTCGAATTCTGGTAGTTAAAAATGTTTTTATAAATATTTCTGTATATTTATCCGTTATCTGGTACCCAAATCTTACCTATCCTATGACTAAATAATCAGTGTTAAGTGTTTGAAATATTTATTTATTATTATACATATTTTCTTATGAACGAACAAAGGGTAAGCTTGGATATAATTGTTCTAAAGGTAACATCAGGAACTCGCTAGGAGTTATTCAATATCATGATATAATTTATAATCCTTATATTAAAATGGCATAAATATCTAGCTTTTATATAGAGTACTTTGGTCGCTAACAATTTTAGTAGTCATTATTCCATGTAGATATAACTGCGTAAGTATTTTAAAGGTACGAGTTTATTGATATTACGTAATTAATTTCTTCAACCATTTCTATGTATATTAAGCAACTTCGTAATATAGAGCATTTTGTACTGGTTGACGCGCAATCAAAAAGCGTTAAATCTCAATGGATGTCGTCAGCAATATTTATTTAAACTATATAGTCCGTTCACAAATGGCATAGTAAGTTTACAAAGCTTGCTGTTTTGTGTATTGTTGATGCATTAGATTGAATATTAATTGACATGTTTGATTTAGGATGACCATAGTATTATTATTATAATTTTGAGTTAAAAAGTGGTCATTTCTTGATGTATATTTTATAATTTGCCGTTGTGTTTGATAAACTCTCATCTACGTTCGGCATTATACGTAATTAAGGCGCCAAAAATTGGCGAAATAACAATAGTGTTCCAGGCTTTATCCCCGGAATACATAATCAGACCTTCAATTTATATGGGACCACCCTGATATTGCAACAAAAAAAAAATATCAAATCAGTTCACAACTGGTGGTGATACGGAATATACATAAAAAAAATAAAGTCGAATTGAGAACCTTCCGTCGGTTGAAACAGCGCGCGTGTTGTAAACTGGCTATAATGTTTGTGAACGAATGAATTATATAAAATTGTCGACGGTATGTGTATATCGTACGCAGATGGTTAAAGTAGCCATTTGAATGCCTAAGCGGAACGTTATGTAGAAAACTGTGCCGCTCAGAGTGGGTTGGGTAGGTTTCTTTGGATGCTACCGTGGAGCGCTCACACAGTAGAGCTCCCGGGTATGGGCACTGGAGTATCTTTTAATGCAGGAAATATCCGCCATACATAATGATCCACATAGGTATTAAATTGAATAGCTAATTTAACCATCTGCGTACGATTTCTATACCAGCTGTAATTTTCACGGAACAAAAAAAATAAGTGGTGGTTGGTATGGTGCAATTACCACAAATATATGGAGTTACGCAAACTTGATCTCAGACGTGATAATAAGTTCTCTATTCTCTAATATTGAATACGGCAAACCTTGCAGTGTGTTTGTATTGAAAAAGATCACAACTGCAATAGATATTATTCAATTCTGTATACCTATGTTTAAAAATAAAGTATTTCATTCAATTAACGGACGTTCATATTTTGAAAATTTTATTGGAATTAATTACACAAAGGGTTTGTGTTACACTATACGATTCTTTATTTTATGTGTGATATTAATTACGTGATACGTGACTTTCACTTATTTTTCTGTACCGTGGTAATTTTAGTCCGTCTTAAAAAATAGGACATATTAGGTAAGGGAAGTTCTATTATTGTCACTAAGCAATGTAAGCGAGCTATTCGAGCAAATAAATAAAAATCGAGAGAGTTACTTTGAATAAAAATAAAATTTATTGAGCAAGAAACACATCGAACATTACAAAACAGTTGTAATTTTTAAAGAAATGGGTTAATGCCCCTGCATTTAATTGCATTCATACTTCATTTTATCTCTGGCTCCCAAACTAAGGTAGAGTGACAGGGGTAATTCAGAAGCCAGTAACAGATGTCTTAGTTTTAGAATTATTTATTTTGTAGTATTCGGATTGACGAACATGTTCGCTTACAGGTGTCCTTATGGGTGAACTTTTTATAAAAATATTATAAAAAAAAACATCTATAAATTTGCCCGAGCCAACAGCGATGGGTTCACCTCGTCTGTATATTTCGAAAGGTGAACCGTGAATGTTGTTATAAGCATTAATCTTTTAATGTTTGAACACCCTAGTTATGTATAGGTTTTTGTTTTTTTTAAGCACGACGGGTTCGTACTTGTCCTCAATCACACCTGATGTTATCCTGATATCACTGACCACTCTATTTGAAAATGACCAAAATATGATTTTTCTATTTACTTGCTTGCTATTTAATGGCTTCTATTTTACTTACCTAATACGCTAGATTTTTTCGCGGACTAAAAATACTGCCGGTATTTGGATTGTTTAAAAATGTATATATTGTAAATAATACGTCTTTAAAGGTGTCTGGCAACTGATTTAATACGTATTATAAATATTACATTAAAATTAAAATCTAAAATGTTGTAATTAAATTACATATTATAATTTATTGGTATTGTGAGCCTTGGCTAACAATGAACAGCAATATACTTTATGACTTGGGATGTGATGGATGAAACACGAAACAAGATATTTTGACGTCTTTGGATTAAACTGTTTGTCTTCCAAAATAAAGAACACAAATGAGTATTACAGTCAATTCCTCAAATACGCTCAAACGCCTTGCGCGGCTATTATCAAATTAAGAACAAACTTGCCGCGGCGAACAACATTGTTCTTAATTTAAATGTTTTTGGACGAGTTCCTACAAGTTTCACATGTTAAACTTATTGGACTTCTCTTGTAGGTTATCCAGCTACAAATAATAAACTACTATGCAATAATGGATTTTCGTATAATTTTAATGCTCTGGAGCATTAAAGTACCGCTTTGTGAGGACAACATTGAAACATTATGAAGAAATAACAGGGATAGTACCACGGAGAACGAAAGAAAAGAATAGACAGTAAAAGGATTTACCGAATACTTAATCGAGATTGCAAAAATTGGCAAACAATCGACTTCAATAAGATGCATCATCAGATCTTAAAATTTATATGGGACCACTCCGGCGATATACCTCTTCCAAAAACACGTATCCTATCGCGGAACATACATAAATTAAAAATACATTGAAGTCATAACCCAGCGTGACGCGCGTTCAAACACAAAAAAAAACTGTCTTAACATGTTCAGTTACGCTGAAATGCGCCCTACGTCATTGATTTTTCGCCTGTCTGTACTACTGTACTAAAGTACATATTATTTATTGCCGTTGCGATATATATGCAAAGATCAATTAAAACACTCGTTACCGTATAAGATCTAGGTGGCACAGTCCAGTACCGCTACCACGAGTTTACGGTAATCGTTTTTGTTATTAAAATCTATCGGTAAAGCTGCTCGTCCATATGCAACAGAGCGATATTTTCTATCGCGAACGAGAAACTCATGCATGGTTATATACTGTCCTTCCTAATTTTATTATTTGCTGTAGGATTAAAATAAAAGGATTATTCATGATTTCGGCCACCTTTAATAATAGTATTTTTGTCATTATTGTGTTGCAATTTTGTTTGAGCCTACTTATTTGTTTTGATTGATATTATTATATAATACAATAATGTTAAGCTAATTCTATCCAGAAAGGACTATAAATAAAGCTAATATCTTAACGAATGTAATTTTGTGAGTTGTGTGCGTGATATACTTACGTTGCATACAATTCTAAGGACTTGTTTTATGTCATGTGTCGTACGCAATGAAACCGAATGAAGTTTAAATTACACGGCAAAATACACGACTCGCAATTACATGTCGTGATGTGTTTCCTCCCTTGCCTTTTGAAAAAGCAATAGCTTAAGAAATGTAAAATCTGACTATACCTACAAAATGAAGCATTTTTCACTTTGAATGATGTCGGAGGTTTTCAAAATTTTCTATTTAGTTATTACGTCATTTTATTGCGTCCGTGTCTGTGTACATTGCGCCTAACTCAATGGTTATGGTCCGAAATAAACATATGCTGGTTATCTATAATTTATATGAGTCTGTGAAATTTTGTATCAAACCTTCCATCTGTTATTCTATTTTTTGTAGAAACTACACGCCTCACGAACTGTAATCGCAGAGAAGCGATGGGTATGAAAGAATTAGCACATTTTCCTTTTAAAGCTTCTTTCTAAAATCTCTATCTAAATCTAAAAATATCAATTTACCAGTTTGTTATGTACCTTGGTCCATGTCACTGCTGTAAAGATTGCAATTAACAATAGAGTATAACTACGTAATTCTGTTTGGTTGGTATTGGAATACTGCTGGAAAAAGCAAAGGAGTACATGGCTTCAGCAAATAAAATCAGATTTTCTATTACTTGCACATCCAGGTGAACATATAGTAGCTAAAACCTACTCGTACAATTTAGGGCTTAAACTACACCACTGCAAGACATGCGCACAATGGCCAATCGATAAAATGCACTAAATGTAATATGTACCAACATGTACGTGGGTACGATTTATGTCTGAAGTCTGAACTGGATTGATGGATGATCTGTATAGATTGACCTCAGTGTCTCACATTTCATTTCCGTGGAGTAAAGTGGGAAACTTCTTTTCTCACTGCAGTCTTTTCATTATTGAGGAACCGTCTTTAAAGAAGTTGCAGTGAAAAGACAGACACGAGACTGTACAGTCGGCATGAAAGTAGATGGTGATGCCTAAAATTTCAAATTCAAAGCCACGGAATGATAAGGCGATTTTAAAGTTAAGAAACGTTTGCGTATTTGGATGTAACCCCATTTGCATCAACAACTAATCCGAGAGTTTAATCATGGTTAAGTCTATTTTTGTCTATGGTTTCATACAATCTGTTAATACATCGTGGTGTAAAGCGTCTA
The DNA here is from genome assembly GCA_949316235.1 of Oegoconia quadripuncta. Lineage (NCBI taxonomy): Eukaryota > Metazoa > Arthropoda > Insecta > Lepidoptera > Autostichidae > Oegoconia > Oegoconia quadripuncta. Next base: position 29,079,750 of record OX438742.1, read on the forward strand.
ACTCCAGGGTTAAATATTGGCGCAAGTAGGGCTTAAGCTATGAAGCGCTACCGCTCTTTTGACATTTATGACGTCAGGACCACTCGAGCCTTGGCGGTGCGTGCGCAAAGAGGTCACATTACTGGTTTTTTCCTATGTTGGTATCACTGAATTTACATTTGTTTATGGTCTATACTCGAGTAGGTCGGACACAAAAGTATTAGTAATAAAGTTCAGATAGTAATAAACCTTCGGGACATCTTCTTGGGATGCTCCCTGTGCCTACTTATATACCACTAGCGACTTCGTCCGCGTGGATCTCGAAATAAAATATAAACGATCACTACATTAAAAAGAAATTCTCTAAATTATGGTGATAACACAAGGTAGTCGGAAAGGGTGTACTAAACAGAAACCATTTTTGCTATCGTGAGTAGAACAAAAAAATTTTCGACTACCGATGCAAAAATGACCATTCATTTACTTAAAAATTTTTATTGCCAAAAAATACCTAGGAAACGTCTTCCGCTCTCGACATTAATAAACCTTGATGTTTATACGATCGACTCACTAGGAAGAAGAAGACGCCTAATAACCCCCTTTGGGTGCTAACGTTGTATATTAAGTACATAAGTACGAAGTAAATATGCATTATGTAATTACTACATCCTTCATCCATCACGGTCAAGCGTTTGTATATAGAATGAAATGAGACAGCTGTAGGTGTAATTGTGCAACATATATAAATGTTGTACCTTTATGCTAATGTATTTTTATATAAAAGGACTGAGTATTTAAATTTTAACAGTTATATAGGGATTTTTAAACGTATACTAATATATGTCTGTATATTGTAGTCAAATATAGTAGTCTTAAGTCATCCAGTTGTCTATAATTATTGGGAATTAGTATGATAGCTAATGATATAAATACAATCGTTATGCCAAGATGAGCTGAAACTATATTATGTATAAATATTATAATTTTAATAAAATCTGTTATTTATGGTAGTGTTAATAAATTTGTCATATTGCATGGTTCAAGATAAGAATTTTTAGTATATTATTTTGTTTTACATAAAAATATACTGGTTTTTATGTTAAGACTTTATTATGAGTAAGATGTGAAAATAAATGTGTATGAAATGATACGGGATTCCTGTTTTTGTTATACCTACGTTGGTTATCTGTAGAATTGCAGAGCGTGACGTCACAGCATTGACAACTAAAGTATATTGAAATATTCGACTACTTACGAATTAAGGTAAACCACCGTAATCTTTCGGTCATTTTCGCTTTTGCAGTCTATACACACAAAAGTTTGTCCAGTCACTTTTAGAACCAAATTGAGCAAAGACAATGAAACTATTGAAATAAAATCATTCTGATCACCTGATCTGATTGGAAACAAACGGAAAGTTTGTAAAACTAAACGCGCAATAAGAGACCAAAAATTTCATATTATTGCTCTTCTCTTCGCAAATAATGCGTATATACTACCGTTTTGTGTGAATGAAAGTATATTAGTTTTCTCTGTCTACGAATTAGACTGAGAGGAATGCAATTGTTATGTCTGGCTTGTCATTCAGCGGTGTATTTACATGAGTAATTACAATATAGACCATAGTACTACTAAATGTAAAAAAGGCATTTGTAGCAATTAGTATTTGTCTCTTATAGGTATCGATTTTATTGTCTATCGGACGTACAAAAATAAAATCGACCATAAAAGTAAAGTAGATGTCTCGTTCTAGTAATAAATAAAACACTATTTAAATTATAAGGATTTTATTTTTGCATAACACAAATGCAGATAAATTATAAAAAGATTTAACAAATCTCTCGGGACAGGTACGTATACCTTTGCTCTCTATAAATTTTCACTTACACCAATATAGTTTGTTCGAATATAGTTGGAATATATATTTTTAGGTATTTATTACATTCAGTGACATTCACATTTTTCATATTCAACCAATATAAATATCTTTATCTAAATCTAGTTACAATAGCCCCCTGTGCTTAGCTTCACAAAAAAATTTAATATGTTATTTGGTTAACACGAGGTTAAGATAAATACTAATTTTTAACGTACGTGAGGCTCTAAATACGCAAATATGAATTCAGCTATCTTGATAATGTTTAAAAATTGTGCTAAAATAGTACCCTAAAATAGTAGTAAGTGGGCATTCTGGCGTCTCGTGTTGGTGGAGTTCTCATTTCTCACACGCAAAGACTGCTTTACCTATTATTATAACTTATAAGCAAACGACGGACTTTTTATCGGCCGGATAATAAAGTCCAGATCGGACAAATATGTCCGCAAGGATGTAAAGTATGGCATTCTATGCAATAACACACACGAAGAAAAAAAAGTTCGACGTCTTCGCTGCTTCTTTCCATAAACACATCTATACAATAGCGTTGTTTTTGAAGTATTATTTACGGGACTTGTGTATTTCGGTGGCACTATTTATGCACGGTTTTCTGGGATATAAATTATAATCATAGGTAAAGCAGTTTGTGTTCATACAGAGAGACTGCTTTGCAATGAGGATTCCAGCAACACGCGACGCCAGAATGCTCACTTAATATATTGAATAAATAGTGGAACAATTTTTTTCCTTTGGACACTATTTGGCACTATTTTAGCACAATTTTTTGACATTATCAAAATAGCTGATATTTCACTTTGTGTATTCTAGAATCATGTAAGTATTTTTTAGTTATTAAAAAAATACAGTTTCCTATTTTGTTAAACTGCTATTAGTTTAGCTAGTATGGATTTACAGATAGTTGTGACCAATTTTTAGTGGACTAAGCGGCACTTGGACAATTATAATAATATTGTGATAAAAGCTCTATAATGTAGGTAGGCTTTGGTGCAGTTAGGGTTCTAGTAGATTCTGTATTATCATCCGTATTCCTGCCTTTGCAGGGCTACAGATACTTTATAGAGGCTCTCCATCATAAATGATAAGTTCTGTGACAGCTCGTTGACGGGCCGCGTAATGGCCACTAAGTCTGAAAAAAAAAATGTGTTCATTAATTGATGTATAGAAACAGAATTTAAAAGTCTACATGTGTCCCACAGTACAGTTGCTAAACAATCAAATTTTGCCAAGTAATTTAACAAAACGGGTGTCGTCCTGATGTGAACAGGCATGCGTATTGGATCTATGTATTATATGATGAATACGGACATGTGTACCCGAGTTATGGATGTTTTCATGTACTATTTAGTTACAAAAATGTAGCTATGTAGTATAACAACCATCTGGTATCCACAACACAAGCCTATAGTTGCTTAATATGGAACTAGATGGCATTGTGTGTATGTTCAAAGATATTTGTTTATTTGTCATATCGTGGTGTATCGAAATAAATAAGATGGATATGAATAACATATACGAGTATTAGTATTATTTACAAGGCAAAATTGTACTGCCTTGAAACTTTAGAAATTTACAATAACTTTACGTAGATAAATAATAATAAATAATAATAAATGTTCTTAGACATACACACAGCGCCATCTAGTTCCACAGTAAGCAACTATATGCTTGTGTTGTGGATACCATATGGTTGATATACTACATAAATACCTTTTTTTTTTGTAAATAAATACTTATTATAAATGAAAACATCCATAACTCTGGTACACATGTTCGTATTCATCACACAAACATATGCCCCTAGCGGGATTCGAAACCGCAACCTTTTGGTATAGTGGTCAGAGTTGCTAACCACTACACCAAACAGGTCGTCAAACAACAGACAGGTAGATATGGCAACAAAAAGAAAAGTTCTGCGTGTGATAGATTACTATCTATTAATGTGGGCCTCTCTTATCCCTACAGTACTTAGAGGGAGGTAGTAAATAGAAACGTTAGTAAAATTTAAAGTTTTTCGTAATTAACTTACCAGGATGGACTTGGGAGAGTCCTTTACAGTATACGTGCAGCAAACTAGTGACGTCATCTTCAGGCAGTTCACCTCGTTCAAGTATCCTTTCCGCGTTACGTTCACGCACCAACGCCAACGCTGCGCCCCACCTATACAATTGCAGCGCATTGTGACATAACATTTTGCAAACTACATAGAGGAGTTGACGCTGATGTGCACTTCGCAAAAAGTGCATTTGACGCAAAACGGGCTTTTCGCATGAGGTGCATTCTCATAAAAAGCTCTTCATAATTGCTTGCAAAATGCCCATTTTGAGTCAAGTGTAGAATTTGCGAAGTGCACTTAGTGCATTAAACCCCTTGTAAATAATACAACAATTTCAAGCCTAACCAAAAAAAAATATATAGAATAGAGCTACTGACATAGATCGATGTCAGTAGAGACAAATAATTGACAATTTATATCAATCCGTAAAGTGATAGCGTTTATGGGCAATAAACGACATCTGTTCAATCACGCCTCAACTGCAAAATGTGTGCTAAAAGTTGTCGTTAAATATAACTGTTAAATTAAATATATTCTTCAATGAGTAAAGCCAATGACAGTGGTAGGTCTTTACCTTCTGACTTTCAGACTTTTCTGAGAGAGTACACCACTGAATACATTCCGGATTTATGTCTTATTTAAAAAAAATCTGTGTTTTTTGTATCCAGGCGGTACTAAAAACGTATACCAGCTGAGTATCTCATTCTCTCCTCTAATGCAATCTACTATTGGAAAGATAGAAAGTTGGTAATTAGCACAGAAGAACCCAATAAAAGAAAAAAGGTTATGATAGTTGACCTGTCATCTGTCACAACTGACATCTGTCAGAATTCCAGGGAAATAATAATCAGACTTTAGGATAAGTGATACCGTTGGCGTTGCATGAGGTGCAGGAGCTTGGCGTCATCGTGCGGCGCAGGCGAGTGTTCCCCCCAGGAGTCCCCCGCGCTAGATGTCAGAGCGTTGCGGACGGCTCCGACCCCGGCACTCATCTCCACGCCCTACGGGACATTATGTTTACTATTTGATGGCAAGGCATGAGTAATTTTGCTCCCGTATTGCAAATCTTCGATTCAGTATCGGAAAGTTACAAATTTCGAATTCTCTTCTGGCTCACAAAAGCGTATTCAAAATTTGAAAGTTACCGACACCGACTAGATTATCGGTCTGAGCTAACGCCTATTTGTGATAAGATGAATTATAATAATAATATAGTGGGCCCAAGCTACCCGAATATACCTTTTAATTTAAGTAGAAAAAAAATACTATTAGGTCTTTGAATGCCTATGTTTAATGTGTGGGATATTTGTTTCAAAAATATTATATGTAACATTATTTACTTGCATCAAACAGCCCAAGTTTAAGTAGGCATCAACTGTTCAAGAGTTGAATCAAAATGGGTTTTGTATGGAGGTTCAAAAGAAATGAAACAATGTAAATCAGAGATCAGTGACTTGGATATAACAAATACACAAGACGTACCTCAAGCTTGAGGATAAGATAAAACTATTGATTGTTTACCCTGTTTCTCTTTAATTAAATAATAGTTGCATAAATAAAGAATGAAAGTAGACATTACCCTATTGTCGAGTGCAGCGTGGTAGACTGCAACCACCATTTTGTTGTTGGTTTCCAAGAGTAATAACAGTTGGAAAATCAGCTTGTACAGGCACCGGCCGACTTCTTCGCTTGATCCCCGAGTCAGTTCCAGGGTCTGGTTAAATAGATACATTTAAAATGGTTAAAATAGTGTATTAGCATTTACGGTAATATTTGAAGAAATAAGGCTTTAGTAATTTTGTTAAGGTATTGATAGAAATTTTTTATCGGATTTTTCATAGGGCTTTTTTAATATTTATATGAAACTGTAAAAAAAATATGCAAGTGCTTGTACAGTCAAAAACGCAAACGCAAAAGTCCAGTAGCAAAGATGGAATCAGCTTGCATATAACAAACAAGGCTGCTAGCTGCAGGTAGACGTAGTTTTAGTGTGTATTTTTCAATTTAAGAGCGATGCTCTTGTCGGTGGTGTACGTGTTATTGGTGTGTATTATGTAGCGTATATTCGACAGATTTGTTACAATCGTGTTGGCCTAATAGTTACAAGTATTGGCCTTGTAAACATCGAACTTAGCAGGCTATATATATATTGTTTATTGTTTATCGCAGTACGGTAGTTGTCGACCGACTCACAAACTGTTTGGAGGTGTAACTACATTAATCAATGTCGGCGTGAGGCGACTGATAAGTGTAACATGACCATTAGATACCGCTGTTTTTGTGATATTTACCTCCAATGCGTGATCTCGCCTGTCGAAATAGGTTTCGAGATGTTCATTGATCTCCAGGGCAGCGTATCTAACGGCATCCCTGACCCTAGCGCAGTCCGCGGCGGCCGGGCCTACCCACAGCAGCGGCGGTTCCTCGGACCCCAGGCGCTCTAATACAGCTGATAACTCCGCCGCTCCACCGCTAGTGAATGACCCCTCAGCACACAGCGAGACAGTTTTCGATGTCACTTCCTGTAATAACCATGTTTAAAAATTCTTTTGATTTTCTCTACAATGAGTAAAATCTACGATAATTCTGTAAAGACATGAAATTATATTCATACATCTAATCGAGTGTATTAGGGCATAGGAGGATAAGTCGTGAGAATGGGCATTCAGGGCCCCAGATATCGGGCATTAACATTTCCATTTCTATAGACATTGACATATGTTTATATAGTGCAAAACTGACAAACTTCGAATGCACAGGAGGCGTGAATCGGACCCACGCGGGCGATAAGTCGCGAGAACTCGAACATCTCGCTAATAACGTATTTTCGATCCATAGTACGAGTAGCATAGCATTCTGTCTTTACGGTTTGAAAATACAAAATATGAATTTAATTCCATATGTTCTCACTAAATATTTTGCGTGTGAGATACATCGCGAAACAAAATATTACCGGCCATTTAGACGACCAATTAGTGTAGTGTAATAGTAGTAAATCAGTAGTAAATCAAATACTAGGCGTCTATGGGCTGTGTGCTAGATGTAATAAAGTTAGATACACTTACATTGCATAGCAAAGACATTTACCTTGAGGACAGTGTGTAATCGATGCACTAACGCCAGCGGCTGCAGATGAGTGGCGTGACGCAACAGGACCGCCACTGAGGTGCGCCACGCGTCGCGGAGTATAGGCCCGGCGCCCGGCACTGGTGTCACGTCTCCCCTGTCTGCTGTAAACCACATGTTATAAATTTGTTATCGGAGTGCCTACAAGTAGAATACGTTATATTTCCATCGATGCACTCGAAGGGACCGGTGAGTAGTTACGTTGCTACGTCATACTACGTCATGGTCCTTCGGCAGAATCGATTGTAGACTAGCTTGGGATTCTATCCACAGTTTCTATGCGACGGCCGAGTTGGATGACGTGAGAGGCATGCTACTACGTTTACCCTTCACCACGTAGTAACTTAAGTTCCATGGTTACTGTAAGCTATGAACCACATACCACGAGACAGGCTGGCGTCGTCCTAGACGCTTGTGACACCCACGAAAAATATATATTTTTTTTTATATGAGAGGGCGGCAAACGAGCATGCGGGTCACCTGATGGAAAGCAATCACCGCCGCCCATGGACACCCGCAACACCAAAAGGGTCACAGATGCGTTGCCGGTCTTTGAGGAAGGTGTAGGCTCGTTTCTTGAGGGTTCCAATGTCGTACTCGTTCGGGAATACCGCTGCCGGAAGTCCGTCCCACAGGGTGGTCGTACGTGGTAAGAAGTTTCTTGAAAAACGTACAGTGGTAGATTTCCACTCATCCAGGTGATGTGGATGGAAATTTAATTTTCGGCGAGAAGTGTATCGGTTAAATTGAGCAGCGGGTATTAGCTCGAACAGTTCTTCAGAACACTCCCCATGAAATATGCGATAGAGAATGCAGAGGGACGCGACGTCTCTTCGCAACGCCAGGGGATCCAGTCGGTCAGTGAGACTCTCTTGGCCGACAATTCGGACTGCGCGATTGTAACAACATGTAATTGTAACAACAAATATAGACAAAATAACCGACTCCAATAGGGTTTCGTTCTTTATCGTTGTAATGCATCATCAAACGTTCAACTAAATAACCTTCCAAACAAAAAAGTGTAGTAGAGTAGGTATCCAAATCCACTATATTTTTAAGTCGATTATTTATCAAAGCCATGAGTTTGGGTTGATCGCTGCCGTTATCTGCGTTAGTTTGTGAGAACAAATAAAGCATTGATTGCAAATCTTGTGACACAAATTATACCGTACCGTTTCTCATGCCAACCGACAAAGTTTAAACGTTCGCGTTAAGAGTTCTTGGTTCATAATACCAACTACGAAGATTTGGAAATCACTGCAGGCATCCGTCATTTATTATATTACACTTGATTATAATTCATAACTACCTGTAAATTGGATGTTTCTCATTTCTCATAACCCTCAGCATATTGGATAGTCACAACAGTCCAAGATGTTATTTTATAACTAGGGAGTGAAAAAAAAAACAAATTATGGAATATCATAAATAAATAAAAGATAGCGTCGATTGTTAAAAGAGTCTTTTGCTAAAGGAAATGAAAATTACAATTCTGGAAATATTTTCAATTGACAAACATGAATGGTTCACTTCGCTCACGCATGAATGGTTTAACAACAAACGAGTTATGATTGATAAAATGTTCGCACCGTCGGGCTCACCGCTAGATGCGCTGGAGAAGGAGTGCGTTCGTGGGCGGAGCGCCAGATCGTGCGCACCGCCCATGTCGCCTTCGCCGCGGCTGCCACTCGCTCCCTCGTCCCATCCACCCTCTTCGTCCGACGAGTCCTCGTGGCCGCTCTGAACACACCGAATTATATTACAATAAAATACGGTCAAATGAGGGTTCCGTACACGATAAAACTTTTTAAACCGACATAAATGTGTTTAGTTATTTAGACGATCAGTAATTGAGACATTTGGTATGAAAATAAGCTTTGAAAAGCCGTATCTTCTTCCGGGTAAGTATGCTTCGGCTTCATCTTCACTTAATACCAGGTGTGATTAAGGTCAAGTGCTAACCAGTTGTGCATAAAAAAAAATCTTCTTATTGCTTTACATTACAACTTTAATTTCTTCCACAGCATGAGGCCGCATATCTTAGTACCTATTACATATTAATTTAAACTTAATACCTTCAGACGTTTGAGAAAGCTTAGTAACTCAAAATGTAACAACATAACCTATACGAAAAACAAAAATATGATCGGCTTTCAGTATGCACTAAGTTATGAAACGTTATGAAAAGTAACACTCCAGCGCGATTTCGGACTTATTTCGGCTTGTAATTGCACCTAGATATTATTATTAGTTAAGCCAATAGGAACTGTAGATTTGTAATTTTAGATCTATTGTTGATTTCAGTCAGTCCACAATATAACTATACATTTTCAATACCTTAGTTCGGTCTCAGTTAGAAAATGCCTGTAATATTCGTGCTAATAATAACTATGATGACATTCAAAAAACACAACGAAAATATTTCCGTACTATACTTTAAAAAAATATATATTTATTTCGGGCACTTACACCAATCATCTAGTCCCAAACTAAGGAAAGCTTGTGCTATGGATACTAGATAACGGATAAACATACATAAATAATAGGTCTTTACCTATGAAATTGCCGTTCTGCAGTACTGGCCATTTCAAATCAAAATAATTTTTGTTTGGCTAAGAATTCTAATTTCAAATTAATTTTATTTTAAAAACATGGAATTCTTTTTCCAAAAGTAGTCATTTGTTTATTGATTAGTGTTACATTTTCATCGCATTTCAATCTTTTTCGTCATCATGGATACGTTAAAAATTCGAGTAATTATGGAATATGAGTACCGTCGTGGCAGCAACGCGGCACAAGCGGCACGCAACATCAACGACGTTTACGGAGCTGACACTACAAACCAACGCACCGCCTGTTATTGGTTTGCTCGCTTCCGGTCTGGGAATTTCGACCTGAAAAATGAACCTCGCGGTCGTCCGAAGACTTTGGTCGACAATGACGAATTAAAGGCGATTGTGGAAACTGATGATACACAATCTACAGCTGAATTAGCAGCAGCTTTCGACGTTAGCGTCAAAACAATATTGGTCCATTTGCGTCAAATTGGCAAGGTAAAAAAGCTTGACAAATGGGTGCCCCACGAACTCAATGATCGCCAGCGCGAAGTACGCGTCGAGACGTGCCTTGCACTGCTCAACAGACACACAAATGAAGGAATTTTGAACCGCATTGTTACCTGCGATGAAAAATGGATTCTGTTTGACAACCGCAAGCGCTCAGCAAGTTGGTTGGATCCTGGTTCAGCACCTAAACAATGCCCTAACCGAAAACTTACCCCTAGAAAAGTGATGGTCACTGTTTGGTGGTCTAGCGCCGGTGTGATTCATCACAGCTTCTTACCAAACGGGATGAGCATTACTGCAGATGTATACTGTGAAGAACTGAACACAATGATGGAGAAGCTGGCACATCTCCAACCAGCATTGGTTAATCGCTCCTCTCCGCTGCTCCTGCACGACAACGCGCGACCTCATAATGCACAGCAGACGGTCTCCAAGTTGCAAGAACTGGGGTTGGAAGCTCTCCGTCATTCGCCCTACTCACCAGACCTTGCGCCTACAGACTACTACTTTTTCCAGAATTTGGATAACTTCTTGGCAGGAAAAAAATTCAATACCCGAGAGGCAGTATAAAATGCCTTTGAAGAATTTGTTGCCTCGCGTCCAGCTGATTTCTTTAAGAAGGGCATCAATAAACTACCACTGCGTTGGCAAAGATGCTTTGATTGCATGGGTGATTACTTCGATTAATACAAATAAAAAATACATGAAAAAAAATCGTTTAAATTTTTTCATACAAAACGGCAATTTCATAGGTATAAAGACCTAATATTTATATAAACATCCATGACTCGGGAATAAATGTTCGCATTCATCACACAAACATTTACCCCTCGCGGGATTCGAACCCGCAACCGTTGGTTTCGCTGACAGGGTCACTATCCACTACACCAACCGGTCGTCAAATTTCACTTTATAATATAGCTGTGTAAGTTACAATGAACTGCTTGTAAAATACAAAATGATATTACTTCATTCTGGACGAATGCTGCTGCATGGTAATGCCACAATAAAGTTGACTGCATTGTTTAAAATAATCAATTATTTTACTCTGTGTCCTGAAAAATAAATCGAGCCGAGCCACGTGTTTAGTCCTCTGTCGCAACTTTCGAGAACACGTGCTTGTGCGTAGATTCCCTACATCACATTATACACGTTGAATTTGAATTCGTGTAATTCCCATTAACTGGTGACGCCACACTTGATTACGAACAACTTTCCCCAAGGAAGCATAGTCGATTTCGATCAATAATTTTTCGATTGCCCTTATAAAGTAAACTATTCTGAAACAATAATGTTCGGCTGGTGACTCCACTCCTGATTACGAACAACTTTTCACCAGAAACAACCATAGCCGAATTCAGGCGAATATTTTTGGAGTTCCATACTAAAGGTGGTTTCAGATAGTTTACTTTGCATGGGAAATCGATTATTTTTTGATCGAATTCGGTTATGGTTCTTTGTGCAAAGTTGTTCCTAATCAGGAGTGGAGGCACCAGTAAACAGGAATTACACGACTTGAATTTCACCCTATATACTTATTTTCGCCTACGTCATCCAAGTACGGTAAAGCTGTATTTGATACATTATGTCACCCGTTTATGTTACACTAGCTTTTCGCCCGCGACCTCCGCCGCGTGGAATATTTCATCAAAATCGGTTCTGGTCCAGTCCTGGTCCTAATATGTCTACCAATTAAATTTCATTTAAATCCGTCCAGCCGTTTAGAAGCGAAGAGGTAACAAATCAATAATCGTCGAATGGAATTATAAATAAGTAAATCATATCTTGTTTAATATCATAGCGACAAGTGAACAAACAACTCACCGCCTCTTTAGAGTGAAAGTGAATGAGTGGGGCATCAATTTAATTAACATTACTGTCAAGTCTAATGAGACTTTACTAATATTATGAAATTATGCTACTATAAATGATAAATAACGCAACATAATAAAGAATAGGTTCACGTACATATATAGGTCAAACTGCACGTTTCACAATAAGTTATAGTGCCTACTTCCGTATTTTATAAACAGGTATGTAGTCGGTGAAGGAGTGGTCTATCATACTATGGTTCGCAATAAGTAACAACCATCTGCTACAACATAATAACTAAACGTCATTATTGCGTATCACTTTCAGTATTAGTTTGGGAATATTGTCACTAGCTAAGAAGCTTTGGTCAAAAATGTTTTGGCGATCTTACCTACTTTGTTTATTTGGAAACATGATAAATGAATAAAAGGAATATGATTAGTACTACTGTGACATGTGTAACATTCCAGAAATAAGGTAAAATTATAGATCCAAGAGGGTTATATATCCATTGTCAGGCTGAGGACTCAAATAGAATGCCTCTGGTGTCTGTAATTTCACTGGCTCTCTTATCCTTCAAACTGAACATAACAATGTGGCATTGACTTTTGGTGTCTCAAATAGATAAGAAGGTGGTGACCACCGTGCCGGCTTCCTGGCAAAGAGAATAGGGCTTACCACGTGATATAATTCAAACAGTTAAACAAATTACATAACTGCAAACTAGTCCAACGACAGCGCCTATCCATACCATGTATAACGTCATATTAACATACGTATATATGTATTGTTCACTAATAAGCCAACGCTTATCAATGAAAAAAAAGAGGTAGTGAGGATATCCGCCAAAATGGGCCAGCTTAATAGAATACCGGCATCCTCACTAACTATGCGGGAAAGCCTTGTGGTTCTCTGCAGCGAGCCGTTTGTAGTATGATGATGTGCATGGACAACTTACGGGTTTGTTAGCAAGCTGGCTGTCCGGTTTGCGCGGCTGCCGTGGTGGACTTCGCTCCAAGCCGTGACTCTCGTCTCTATCTTCGCTTGGTAGTCGACGCCTTACACCCCAGTTGAAGTTATCTGAGCTTTCACCCTGAAAAAGTTTAATAATTTTGTAGAAAAATTTTATGAATTTAATTCTACTACAGTATACTGTATGTATGTTTGAGGAGCCCTTGGTCAAATACCATAAACAATTTTGATTGTTGTTACATTTACCTCAATGCTCTCGCTCTCGTACTCTAGAAAGTCGAAGTCTTTGAAAACACCGAAGTGGTCCGTTGGTGGCGCCCCTCCTGATGGTTCGTTGCCGGGAGTGCCTGATACCTCTTCTAATGAGGAAGCCATGGAGGATTCTCGCTCTAGTAACTCTGAACTTTGACTGAAGATAACCTGGTAATCAAATTTGTTTTATTGAATTTTACATATTTTAGGTAGTTAGTTCACATTACGTAGTTCCACCATTCCATTGCTGAGTATAAAACTTTTCAAACCAAGCGTGCGAGTCAATAGTATATAAAGACTGGAAGTTAAGGATGGAACCGCGTAATGCCACGGGGTTAATGATTTCATAGATAACTATCTTATTTATGCATAAACACATATATTTCATATTTATCTCATCGTGAGAGGAGGCTGTGCCCCAACAGTAGGGACGTGTAAGGCTGTTGAGGATACCAATTGTTAGAAATTTTTATAGCCTTTTCATACAAGTGCTCATTTTCCACGTAAAGTGATGGTAAGGAGTACATTTATAAAATTAGCATTAATGTCCAATCAATATGACTTTCCTAATTATAACATTATACTACTATAAATAATAAATAACATAGCTTAAAGTGGTGTTTCGTTTATATAGGTCTTCCCTTCCGATTCATAATAAGTTGACGTAACTACTAGTCTTTTAACCTTTGAAAACCCGCTGGCACCCCCTGTTGCCAGTTCACCTTGTGAATTGGTCTCATTGGGAATTGAACAATTAACACTTACATATAAGTATTTCGTTCTTCTACTGAATGAAATGTAACAACGATAAAAATAAAATGAATATTTAGCAGCATTAGCAAAATAAGATGTCATTTTAAAATAAAGAAAAAAGGTACTCGCACATGTCAGTATGGTGTACGTCATATTTCCATAAAGATAGTGGAAAATATATTGCATACATGATACGTTCATCAAATCAGTACCGTATCAGTCCTTCCGTGGAATTTTCTAATTTTCAAGTGTATGAATTATATTATGGAGCGTACATTCATAATTGATATTCGTATTTGCATAAAACATATTTTCTTATGTATATGTATATATTTCTTATAGAGATTATATATATGTTCAGCAGTTGATTAAGGACAACTCAAAACAATGATGGTAATGAGGCAAATACACTGACGATATAGTACTGTCATGTGCGAATGAACCGTAAGTTGAAAAAGTGATTGATGATTGGATGTGAAGCGGAAAGCCGAATAAAATATATAAATAAATAATATTCAATGAGTTGTATTACATGACACGAGGTTATATTAAAATTTTCTAAGTATATCTTTTTATACTGTGGTGTGAAGATATTACAAAAGTTTCTCTCATTTCCGAGCACCCTGTTTATAGCGTAGTGTGGGTGTGTGCGTGAAAGCAATTGCGACATATTATGCAGTATTTTTATGCGAGTTACCTTCGAACATAAAGTGGTTATTAAATCGTCCTATATGCAGCGATGGGTAGAAATTGTTGATATTATTGTTTAGTGTAGTCGTATGATATTTCACTGAGCGTAATAAAGTAGGTAATACTTTTAATGACAATACTATATAAGGTGAAATTTCTACTTACAGATGGACTTTTCGGCAGACCGACCCTTTGACCACAGGTAGTCAAAAGATTTACTAAGCATTCTCGTACGCGGCTCTGTGGACAAAAGCTAAATTTTAATATTTTCCACACTACGAGTTTTATAGCGGATGCGGTCAGTCCTGGGATGGGTGTTTAGGTGTATGGGGGGGCACGTTTTACTGTCGGTGCCATTTTTTTTTTAAAGAATTGAAGGCAGTCGTTTAGGCGCACACTCATGTGAGTGACTTGAAACCACTAACTAATGTCAATGCCACTAGTCTGGCACGAATCCATCAATCTGCATTAGGTCTACGTGGTAGATTATGTTTGGCTTTATGGCAGTAAATCAGTTAATCTGTGGTATGGCCCATACCCTCTCCTAGTGAGAAGGGAAATGCCACAGCCCATGGGTGTACCTGCATTAACTTAGGAGAGAGGCAAAACTAAGGAAAACAAAGAAAAAAGAATACTCAATTAAACTTTGAAAAACAATGATTTCACGGTTAATTTGTTGGTGCACTTCAAATTTTATATAGGAGTTTCGTGAGCGCATTCCTTGTGCGCGGGCGGTTCGGTGACAGAACTTCGGCGACATTCTACATGAGCGCTCGCGGTAATTTTAAATTTTAATTAATTAATTATTAATTTTGTAATTTAATAATATAGGTAAATATTTAGCTTCAAGTCATGGTGGACGGTGAGACAAGGCGGCGGGATAACTACCTGGCCCCACCGTGGGTACGCCCATGCCCGAGCCATGGGGATGTAAGGCTCTTACCAACGCAGGGGCCTCAAATATAATCTAACATACCTGTGACATCCAAGGCCGTTTCCAGCCTGCGGCGAGGGCGTCTGCTGGGGAGAGAGACAGAGACCGGCGAGGCGACGTGGCACTCTGTGGCTGAGTCGTATTGTTGTTAGTATTCGTCTCCTGGCCAACCACCGTCGATGCTGATCCGGATTGCGACGTTGAGGAACCTGCGAAATTTTGGGCTAATAAGCAATTAGAAAATGTATTTTCAAAGACAAACTCACAATATAAAAAATAAAGGCTGCTTCATTACCTTTGTCAGGTGTAGTGGATGACGCATTAGATAATGAATTCGGTCCAGTTGCTGGTTGGCTGTTGGATTTAGGCAAATACTTACGACCTATCACTGGAGTCTGTGATAGGTCAAATGTAAAATCCATTGTGCGACCGGGAAGCTCCTAAGAACAAAAAATTTTATTGTTTAACATTTATGGGTTGACACAGGACCGTGAGATGTAGCGTAAGGATGTGGGCGAGATTGATGATGATTTATGGACTATAACTCTAAGGTACATTTACCTTTTTGCCGTGTAGTTCGGTGTCTAAAATAGAAGAGGCATGGGTGTCCCAGTATGGCGGTACGACCAACGTCGAGCATCGAGTCACTACCAGTTTGAGTATTTTCATAGCTTCTTTGTAATTGCAGCCGTCCTGAAATAGAGAAACAGAAACGTCCTTTTAGATTATTAAAAAAATGCGCAAATATATTTAATGTAGTGTTGCAAGGACAGACTTAAAAACAAACACACGTCGAAATAACGTTAAGTTTTCCAGTCAAAAATCACGTAAAAGTATACTGCGGACAGTGGAGGAACGAATCCAATCAGGATAATTGTATTGAAAACCCTGGGGGCCTTTTAGCAGTATTCGGATTGCTGCTTTTTGTTTACATTTGATGCAGTGTGCATTTACAATTCTCCTTTGTAGGACGAAAATGGCCGACAGGCATTATTTCCGACAAAAGGAAATATACGCGTGTGATAGAGCCTAATTTAAGAGTGTTTATTCCGCACAGTGGTGTTAGATTTATGCTGTATATAAAAGGAAATCTTAATTTATCCAATGAGTGAGTCTTGGATAAATTAAAATATTCTTTAATAAACAGCTTAAAAAAATAGCTCTGCCATGCTTTTGAGAAACCTAAAAGCTAATTAAAAATAATACCTAAATAGCTCTGAAAAGCTTTTGAGAAACCTAAAAGCTAATTAAAAATAATACCTAAATAGCTGTGATGGGGGTTATTTTCCAGAATTCACGATTCTCGAAAGTAACCGAAATTAAAGCAATTTATATATAATTTAGAATTAGTTTTTAAGACTTCTCGAATGTAGGTCAGAGTATTATTTTTTTAACTTATTCTGTATTTAAAAAGAAATCTTAACTTCAATGAGGGCTTAAACGGAATAAACCATCTTAATGAGCATTACATACACATTTCAAATGAAGAGACATGCTACCTAGGTTATTTATATAACAGACAATGTTTGACGATAGCAGTGAGATGGGATAGCGCATGATGGGAAATCCAAGGAGTACATTGCCATCATGGTTATAGTTTTACTTATGGGGCATCTTCTATACTACCCTGCGTGTCCCGGCACTTGTACGCCACAGGACCTCTACGATGCCACAGATAATGCCGTACGCGTGGCCGCATTCCGGTGGTCAAGAATTTGATGTTTTTGACATCAACTCGCTAAGAGCAAAAGTTTACTTGTGTCTGTGATGGAATGACTTAATATGATTTCGTCTACGACTGCGTCAGAAGCGTTGATTTAGTGATGCAGATTGATATAATATACAATGTTTGGGATGGGACTTAAGTGGACAAATATCGTAACTGGTTCGCGTTGACAGGTTGAGTGGCGAACGCGTTCACCTCCTAAGTACAGCATACATTGCAGGATCTGCCGTCGATCCTGACCACTGCCGGCTAACATACATTCATCTGGGATGGGACTTACGTCGATAAACTTGGCGACGACTCGCAGGAGGTCCGCGTTAACGGGCTGAGCGGCGGGCGCGTTCAGCTCCACATAGTACAGCATGCAGTGGAGGATCGATAGCACCGGCAGCTGCAGGTTTACGGCACCCTAGCAACAGATACCTTCATTTATTAACTATTGACGACCGATTGGTGTAGTGGATAGTGACCCTATCAGCGAAACCAACGGTTGCGGGTTCGAATCCCGCGAGGGGTAAATGTTTGTGTGATGAATACGAACATTTATTCCCGAGTCATGGATGTTTATATAAATATTTATGTATGTTTATCCGTTGTTTAGTATTCAAAGTACAAACTTTGCTTTGTGACTAGATGATTGGTGTAAGTGTCCGAAATATTTATTATTATTTGTAAAATACAACATAGTTCTCGGCAAAGCATAGGATCGCTTATCGGAGGTATAGATTAGCAATAGAAGACTACAATAACATATACGATTGACATACAACAAGACAGATAACAACCGTTATCAACGTACAAAAAATCTTGCGAACTAGCCAGGGTTAAAAGATGAGGTTTTTCAACCTCAATATCGCTCTTATCGTGAAGTCTTGTGTAATTTCACCTAACACACCACTGTCGGCTATCCGTCAGACCGAGACGACAACTAATTGTCAATGGAACCCTTTAACTGCTGCGATGCAGACACAATTGAATATCAACTGCTTACGGTCACTGGCGCGGCATCGGAAACGGCGTTCAAAGCCTTAAACTGTTTAGATTGTAACAAATATTTATTAATAAAAATAAAAAAGATATTACTGATAAATTACACCACATATTATTACAAAGTAAATAAGGATAATTAAATACATACAATTTATTATTATTCCAATAAAATACATCAAGTCATTATAATCTCACTTACCTTCTCCAAAACTTCCACAAGGAAAGCGAGCATCTGCAGCGAGAGATGCGAGTATGTGTCCCACAGGTATTTGACAACACATTTCGTCCATTGGAAGCTTTCCTTACTGAATGTCCTCCGCGAATAGAGAGTCATCACTGTACCCAGATTCTCAAGTTTCTTACTCTTCTCAGCTGTAAACTAAAAGGACAATGGCAGATGTTTGAATATATTTCGACAACATATCGCAATACATCCGGAGAAGATAAGGCTCATATTAGACAAATTTAGCAATAGATCGCACGACAATTAACGTCGCGGATGCAGTGTTGCTTAAACGAGTTAATTCGGTAGCAATGTTGGCAAACTTATGAGCTAACTTACGATTAAGCGATTGGCGGCTGCAACACTACTTAGCCTAATTTGAAGGCAGTGATAGGAAACGATATGATGAAATAGAGAGAAAACAACAAACAAAAATATAGAAATATGTAATGTGTTAGAGTAATACCCTTACCGACTCATAGTCGCACCAAGTTATCACACCAGTGTTACAAACAGGATTCTTTTTCTTGTTAGTCACACTACTAATTTTTCCACACCATTTATACTTTAATTGCTAGTGCTGTACCTGTTGAAAATTTAGGTTTAAAAGGAACAAACTAATATATAATAATGTCAACCTAACACGAAGGGTATGGCGGGCTCGCTTCCGCCATACCCTTCGAACCTAACCTATCCTTGTCGGGGTGCCAAAAACTCCCGTGCTCGCTTCGCTCGCACTCGTCCGGCTCGCTTGCGTCAGTTAAATATAGATGACATCCCAGATGACATTCCATTTTACAGGACAGGACAGGCTAGGACAGCACTAGTTAGGGAATAAATACAATAAATGGTGTGGAAAAATTAGTAGTGTGACTAACAAGAAAAAGAATCCTGTTTGTAACACTGGTGTGATAACTTGGTGTGACTATGAGTCGGTAACTAGTAATAAACTACTATAGAAGAGTTTACAAAAGTAAATATAATGTTAGTTATATTCAAAATGTGTAATGCGTTATCCCAAACTCGTCGTATGTACCTGTGCAATGTGACACGCTGCGCGCACGCATAATTCGTTGGCGTCTTCATAGTGAAGCAGCATATATGGTAGTAGAGCCACAACCGTCATAGGGAATGCGAGGGACTGCGTGGGATCAATTACAGGCAGCTCCAGTAAAGGGATCATGTCTGCCAGCACGCCCACTACAGGCTCGTATGTGCTTGGGTGCGTACAACCCTGTGGAGAAAACGTGAATATTCTAACTAAGGGTGTGTAATATTGGTGTACACGTTGTGCAGGGGCAGTTTAATTTACCCATTAGAAAGTCATCCAAATATGATTTCATTCTTATTATGTTTCGCTGAGGAGTTCGAAAGAAGCAAATCAACTATCGAGTAAACAATACGGCTTAAATTTTTATAAAATTGAATAACAGTAAAAAGGAAAATAAACACATGTTTATTGTATACTTATATAACGAATAAAAATAAAGAATCCGTTTTAGAGTTATGAGTAATTCAAAGATGGCTATTTTACATCGCAGAAATGTGAAAGTCAATTGCAACTAAAAAAAAGCCAGTCGGTTGTTACTTTTAACCGGAGACGCTACAATCAAATCATATCTACAGCTCAAAGAAGTCCATTGCAAGACATAAGGTTCTCCCACGATGCAATTAACATAACTTTCTAATCGATTTGTGCATCGATAACGCTACTGTTCATGTGGATAGACCACATGTTGTTATTCTTTAACGGTTCCCTTAATCTTCTGTTATGATTGCCATATATGGGGAGATACAGGTTAGTTCTATTCTACTCCGCCTGGAACCATACGTCAACTGTGTAGACGATTGTTAAGCTCATGGTGATACTTTGTGAAATTTCATTATTACAATATAAAAACCCTTCCCTCGAACGACTATGATATCATCCAAATACACCATCGAAACGGCTTAACGCATTTTTAATATACACACACATACATACCACCCAACATTTTCGTTCGTTCGACCACATGTTAATGCTGTGTTGTCGCCTTTGGGTTCCGCGAAATAGATAAGTAGCCACATTACAGAGACTTCATTTCGACCATTCGTGTGAAGTACGATCCCGCTGCCTCACTGCTCCTTCAATTTGAGCAGTCCCACAAAATTTTTCGCCACCTACACACTCGCAATCTACTGAATCAGCTATTGTCATAGGAAAAAAACTTGGCCTTATTTGAATTTGACCTATGAGAAACTAAGATGTGCAGTGATCGATTTCTATCCATTTTCTCCGCAGACTCCTCTTTGATATCCGGGAAGAACCGATACAATCTGTTGATATATATAAGGTCTAACAAAATTAACCCGACAAACTTCTATATCTATGGAACGTTGCCTGTTTTTTCTCATTGATAAAACAAGGTACAATCGAAATGAAGTAAGCCTGTTAATGTGTATTTTAATTTGCACTTACATTTAATTTTTTTACTTGGAAACAAAATTTTTAAGGCTAGTTTTTTAATGAAAATATTATTTTATTATCATGTACAACGTTGCCAAAGTTTGTCGGCTAAATTTTGTTAGACCCTAAATATGCTTCGGATATCAAGGAATGTACATGATAAATAATTGTGTGTTATGGTCAGTACCTTGAGTAATAAAGCGTGTAAAGAAGGAGAGGTGTGTGCCTGAGTCCTATCGAGGCGCTCACGAGCGTCCGGTCGGTCGAGCGGCAGGCGAGCCATCACGCGCGCCAGCAGGCGGACCCCGAGCAAGAACTCATGCTCGTAGTCCGATTCCAACAGGGAAGCGCCCACCCAAAATAGCGTAGCGAGGATGGTTAGCTTGTCATCCTGAATAGAACGATATCTATACATAAATGATTCTAATAAAAATAAAGGCGTAACTATTTAGTTTTAGATGATACCTGTGTAGCGGTGTCACCTAGCAGTTTCAGTGACTGCGCTGACCGTGACCTACAAAGATTGGAGCAGATGCCTTTGGCTGCTTCACTGCATGGTCTTGTGCGTGTATCTGCAATAATAATAATATACTGTTGAAGGCAAAAATGTAATTACGTAGCTGAAAGTATGAATGTATTGTGTGGAAGTCTTCACGAGCAATCAATAATAGTCGGACGTTATCTATCACGGCGCTAGCTATATAAAAATACAAATACAAAAAAAAAACAAAAATTTTTTCGCAATTGCAATGTATTGTGCATTGTTTAATGACTTTTAGAAAACTCACCGTGTTGTTGCTTTTCTGTAGCTGATGGTGGTGCATTGCTCTTGCGTACACAGTACGACACAGAATAGCTTGTACTACGAGTATGATTGCTAACACAGCCAACACAAACTCCAGGGGATCGCTTACCTGCCATAGAGTTAATTACATTAAAATAGAATATATTATAACTTCTCAGACCACCCATTTAGGATAAAGGTCGTGACGATGTGTATGTAATTTGCATTACACCTTTTCACAAATTAACATTGACACATGTTTAAAACTGAAAAGTACGTACCAGCAGAATACGCTCCACCATTTACTTGTTGCCCATCTTTATTGTTTAAATTCGGAGTTGACTTGAATATGTCCCGCATGTAATCGAGTGGCCTGAAGTTAGATTCCAGAGAATCTACAGCGGCCTCCAATGTAAGCAGTAGTTCGGTGACGTAGCCCTGCATGTCTTCACCCTGTTCAGCTACTGTTTCAACAAGACGGGAGAGTATGTCCGATACCATGCGTCCTGTCATCGCGACGCCTATGAATCTGAAGACCTAAAACGGATAAATAATAAGTGAGTGAGTGGTGATGAATACAAAGTAGATTATTCCTTATTATTGACTTCAAATAAGAAAATAATATCGCATATCTCATATACTATTGTTGTTTTCGTTATTTGCCCTGCAGTAACTCTACAACGTTTTTAATAAAAATACAATACAATACAATACAATACAAATACACTTTATTGTACAAGTGTTGTAAAAATACATATTTTCTATAGGTATCCTGCGACAATATATTATTACATACATTATGTATTTACTCGATCGTCTATTTAAGAAAGGCCAGAATATGAAGATCATCATTATAATATCCCATGTGAGGTTGTACCTTAGAGAAGGAAAATCGCCGGAGCGGAGTAATTAATTAGTGTCGTTAATTATATATATTTAATTTTCGGTACAAACTCGACTATACGAAATTAGTATGTGTTTGCTGTGTATGCTTTTATGAATAATAAAATTTTTGGTGTAATGTTATCGCTTGACGCTGTACCGGAATCTTCGGGGATCAAAACTAAATAGAACAGAAATAATTTCTTCTTGTAGAATAATCGATGCGCAACAATCCTTCATTGTCTAATTTAATTTAAATTCTGATTCGGAATACAATTAAAATATTAATTCCATTAGCTTTTATGGAAATATGATCAGTCATGTCATTATATCAGCCACAAGGCGTCCACTGCTGAACATAGGCCTCCCCTATAGAATTTCAGAGTGACTGGTTGGAAGCGATTTCCCGCGGATTTTATCAGGTCGTCTCTCCACCTTGTGAGTGGACGTCCTACGCTGCGCTTGCCGGTGCGAGTTCCCCACTCGAGAACTTTCATCTCAAGCAACTAATCAAATACTCTTTATCGCACAATTAGCAACAACTACATCTCACTTTTTTTTAGGTACAAGATTTTTTACTTTGTTAAGTAATTATGTGATGAATAAGCATCTCTTTTAATTGACGTGATTTTTTTTGCCATTGATAAACTATACGGACCCAGGCAACTAGTCAACTGAGCTTTCAGAAAAGAGGTCGCGAGTTATGAGATGGTATGATGATTATACCTGCAAAGATCGTCCCGCGTAGTGTCGACTGGGGCACGAGAGGCCTAGCTGCAGCGCGGTCTGCGCCCAGCGCTCCGAGACAAGCGCATGAGGGAGCGACTCTCGGAATACGCGAAGAACGTGCCGGACTAGAGTCGACATCTGCTGACAACTGCGCAGCGTCCAAACTGCAACGGTGACATTTGTTAATTTGCGTCCCCACTACAAGCATTCGTTTGTTACCGATCATAAAGTTATAAAGAAATTGCTAACTTCTGCGTCTCATTAGACGCGTGGTGGTGTTGGGCAACTATGCACATTATTAATAATATATATTGTCAATTCGATAATGCTCAAGTATACTCACAATATTCAACAATGTTGCCCTACGTGAGGATAATAGACTAGAGCGAACCCATTTGACCGTCGTCATACATTATCGCTATGTAGTCTGCAGGTGTTTATTGACGCATGGTCGATAGTAACAAAGGTTTATCGTTAAAAGAGCGCTATACAAGAATATCTGCAAGGCCCTTTAAAAAAATATGAAACCATCAACGACATTCATCCTATACATATTCATCTCGTTAATGATAAAGGCAGTCACCCTTAACCCCGTTCACGCCGATCATAATTTGTGAGAATTTCTTTCAAAGAAAGTTTCGCATTACACGTATATTGGGGTAGATGTGGGGTAGATGGTCTGTCATCCACACAAATCCGTGCAGTGTCCGGTGTGTATCGATGCCATGGTTCAGTTAAAATAGGTATTATACCAAAGGTAATAATAAGTTTCGCTGATGGAGGTAGAAGGCACATCGACAATATCTAATTGTAAGTAAAATTAATACCTTTAGCAGTTATGTCTTCGTACTGCCACAGTGGCATGTGAGTTGGTCTGTTAGCGAGGAAATGAACAAGGGACTTGATGGCGTCTGCGACCGGCAACTCGGCTGGCTCCACCTCGGTTATAGGTTCGGGAACGATCTCGGTTTCCGACTCGCCGGTCACTATCACAGGAAGAGACGGATAGTTGTCTCCTTCACCTACGGTATATTAAATAATTTGAAGTTAAATCCTATAATACTATAAATGTTAAAGTTAATTTCATTACGTTAGAAGCCTGGCCAGATTTGAATGAACGATAGCTAAAGAAATAAACAATACCCCGGATTAATATATAAGGCAAGTATACATACATAAAGTCAACCTGTTTGCCGTAAGCAAATAAGGCAATTATTTTCTGCTATTTTAATTAATTCCAGCTGTGCGAATAAGTAACTCCACGAGGGCGGCAAAATGTCACTAGCAGTATCCATCCAAGGACGAGGGCGCACGATGTTGCTTAAGTTTGTTATGCGATAACGAATAGCGAACGTGACTATGTCACGAATGTTTCTTTCGATATCATATCATCCATCCTCTGACAAGCTTAAATCGTGAAACATCCAAACTTTACTTAACCTATAATTTCCACGAGTATCTGGAAAATTAAATAGGTTTATAATATTTCTCTAATAACAGTGGTATTACCTTCTGGGGTGACCTGAGGGTCCGAGCTGAGGGATCGAGCGTGAGCTCGCGGCGAATGAGCGCACTGCACGTGGTTGTCGAAAGCAGCGTCGGGCTCTAAAATAAGATGGACGAATAAGCAATAGAAGAATTTCACTCAAGGCAACAAGAAAAGTTGAAGTATTTATAATACAAGTTGTGTACGTGTAACGCAATTTTTTAAGTTAGCATATTTTTTAACAATAGTATACTCAGACCACAGGGTCTGAGTATACTATTGTTGAATACTGGGTTAGCTATAATATATACAGATATATTATAGCTAAATCACGATAAGAAAAATTTTGCTTATGCGTGTTAAAGAAAACCAATTGCAAAGTTTCGCATAACTTTACTTACTTTTAAATAGAGGACGTTTAAATAATTGATTTTATTCTAATATACTCAACGTTAAAATCAGACCTCGTGAAAATAGTTTCAAGTAAACCTAGCTCTTGGCGAATACAATTGACCCAACCAATATTGGTACCTATTTAAGCATAATTAACGACCTTTGAATTAATAATCTTTTGATTTGATTAACTAAACATTGTTCCGAAATTTGAAACGTTTTGGAAAATAAGTAGCTGAAATACGCGTAACATCTAGGTACTAGTAGGATTATTGGCATACATCAAATATTTCGGATAAATATTTAAATAAAGATTCATGACTCGGGCATAAATGTTCGTAATCATTACGAAAACATTTAAATACGACAAATTCGATCCCACAACCATTGGTTTCGCAGGAAGGGTCACAATTACATCGCACCAAACTTACACTATATTATTATTACACTCGACATTGACAGAATTGTCGCCCGACTGGGCTAAAGACTACGAATACAATAGTAATCTTAACATTCCCTCATTTTACCGAAGTGAATTAAGTCTGAATTGAAATCATCTAAAGTTTAGTCTGTTATTTAAACCCTAAACTTTTCCCCTAATTGGAATTAGTGCGATGAAGCTTGTTCGTTACCTGTGAAGTTGTGAGGTACAAGCGGTAACAAGGGCGGCGGTATTCCGAGGCCGAGCTGGGCCGAGCGGCTGGCAAGCAACACGCGGGCCACTGTCAGGTGGTCGTGGTGAGCGGCCACCGCCACTAGCAGATTTAGGAGAAGTTGCCGACAATGCTGATGCACTATCCATCTGCAGTTACATCAATGTTATTAACTACTGTCTACTTGCTACAGAGACATGATTCAACAGTTGCCTATATTATATTATGTCCTTTGTTGAAGACAATAAACCTATTTTTGAATGTAAGAGTTAGGACAGTAGCGTTTTTCGTGGCCACAGGATTTTGTGAATATTGAAATTTAAGTAAATAGAAAATATAATGATTTTGTCTTTACAATGAAACAACTGTCGACAACCATTTATATATTCAACGTAATGTAAAACTATAAAAATAAAACGCATCGCACAATACTGGAAACAAATAACCCAAAAGTAATACGATATTTTGCAGATGATATAAAATTCTAAACAATTGTGTAACTGAGTTTATCATATGACCATAACTAGCGCTAAACAAAATAGTAGAAGTCGTTACAGTTCTCACAGCGAGATAATTATGACCTTTGCGTTTGTTTGTTTGTAGGAGCCAGAAGAGAAATGAGGCGAGTGCGGGGCAGGACGAGGTTGAATGACGTTGCGCTTGAAGCTGTGATTAAACAGTGCGTGCGGTATAGGACGGCTGACATTTGTACACTACACTATCAACGTGTACTCAATACAAATGCAAAGTTAATGTCGCATTGTGAAAATAGCACATGAATATACTGGCTCATTCCTTACATGACGATTTGAGATATTGGTAAAAAAAACATTCTATATATTCGTAAGGGTGCAAAAAATGTTCCTAAAAAGATCAATCTTGTTTCCTTTCTATTGTTGTTACAGATTCGTAAATATATGTCAAGACATACAGATTACAGACTTGTAACACATTTCGATTGATTCAAATCGAAAACCTAAAAAAAATGAAATGATTACAAAACTCTTTCTTGACTTGTGTGTGAAAATGTTTAAGGAATTGATTATTTGCGTATTTATTACAAGGATTCGTTATTGAAATATATGTTTACAAACCTGGTGTGATCCATGCCGAGAAACACGATGTGTAGCATAAGGGGTACGTGGATAGACCAATCCAATTCTACGCCGTCCAAAACGACGTCACATAGTAACATCACGGCTACGTTGCATCTGTAATGAAAAGTATATTAAATAAAATTGGCCCAGCCCTATACGCGGATGTTTGTCCATTAATGGAATTTTTATACGGGTGTTTACATGGTATGCTGGTTATATGAAAGAAGGTACCAACCGGTTGTCTTTGATTGAAACAGTCGTTAAACCAAGTCGGTGGGCATCTTGAAAGCTAGTGGCAATAGTCAGATGCGAATCCATCATCACACTGGGCTCACACGTGGTGGGATATATAGCTAATGGTCTCTCCTACTGAAAGGAAGCTGTATAAAGGCCCCAATAAAGGCTAGTCTGTTGATGTGTTATTATTTTCCAGAAAACTGTCAACAATTTGGATTCTAGAAAATAGCTCACTCTCGTGCATATATTTATATGGTGCCATTTCTACTCGATTAATTATTCTTACCTGTGAAATCCTGAGACAGGCTGACTGGTGTCGGGTAGGTATTCGGAGAGTTTGGCGAAAAAGCCGCCGTATTCGGGCATCGGCAGCGGACGGGGCTGTGGAACATCTACCCGGGGCTCCTGCGGTGTGGGGGGAGCACTACCGGCCGTTGGGGTGGGCGCTGACTCCGGACACAAGCCCGTCTACACCAAGTATAAAAACTTTTAATAACATCATCAGGAGACCTGCTGGTGCGTTTATCTAAAATGAAACATTTCTTACGTTCGTTCATTCCTTAAAAAACATCCTTCAGCAGTGTACTTACGTCGTCTATATCAGATTTTTTCTTCTTATTAGGAGGGCCGATGGTTTTGAATATGTGATATTATTTTTAGTAAAATATATCTTGAAAATTTTATGAATGGATAGGAATATGATAATGGTTGCAAACAATAGACAATTTAAACGGTTTGCAAACCGGGTACCAAAATAGGCTTTGGAGGGGAAGTATTTGCGCAATTATTCGACTCGTGATTGTATACAGCATGAATTTTTCAAGTGGACGTGGATGGTCGAATCCGAAACTGGAATAGTGAAAAGTACTCAACGGAGTCTCAGGCCCGATTTTGATGTAAACTAAAACTGCATCATTAGATTTTCCTAGCCAGGGACCGAACCCGTTTACTTTGAAAAAAAAAAAAAAAAACTATTATTACACCATTCGATAGTGTCGCTAATAAGGAGCGAATTCTGGGAAGTAACGACATACGGCAAAGATAAGGAAAGTACCAGTTTTTTTTTTATATCTCTTCGCGGTTAAAGAACACAGTAAAAGAAACAATGTAGGTAAACACTTGAAATTAGGACGTAAAGTGAATTGGCGAGCTTTAGGTCTTCTCGCGCTTCCGAATAGTGAGGTTATGTCTGTGATTGTTTTTGATTCAGACATGGCTGTAGGAACTAAGATTTTTTTGCCTTTCTCTTTCCCGTATGGGAAGGGATAAATGGAACCAAAAAAAATTAATTGGCGCCAAAAATTTAGGTTTTGTTGACGTTTGAACAATTAATCAGTTAAGTTTTAATAGATAGGTAACGTAAGAAATACAAGTATTTTGTTAAAAATGCGCTGTTTCCATAAGTTTGCCGTATGTCTTTACTTCCCAGAAATTAATAATAATAATAATTAATAAATATTTCGGACACTTACACCAATCATCTAGTCCCAAACTAAGCAAAGCTTGTGCTATGGATACTAGATAACGGATAAACATACATAAATATTTATATAAATCATTCCTTATTATCGACACAATCGAATGGTGTAATAAAACAGTTGTGTTATTAAAAGAAATATTGATTTTTAATGATGCAGTTTTAGTTTACATCAAAATTGAGCCCCAGACTCGTTTGAGTACTATTCCTCATAGTTTACTATTTGGCCATCCACGTCCACTTGAAAAATTCACTCTGTATACATTGTCCACATATTTCAACGGCACACCTAAAAGTATGTATAAGCTCACTGCAGGACAAAGGCCTCTCGCGTCACACGTGTTGTGCTTCAATGGTAGGATTTTCCACAATTATTTCTGGGCGGCAATGAATAGACGGATTGCGTTCGATAACAGTTTTACTACACCGTTGAAGATAGCGAATATTACAAAAAGGTTATTTAATTTTTGAAGGTTAAAAAAAGTGGGGCCAAGGAATTTTGAGAAAGTACCCTGTCTGAGACGGGAATACAATCGAGAATCAGTATTTTTATGGAACAAATCGATAACAATAAAAAGGATCAAATTTCATTAACAAATAGCTTTGTAGATTCTGTGTGATATCTTTTTTCTAAACTAAAATCAATCAATCAAGTACACTTTATTTCACAAAAATTGAACAAAATACACTTCATAAAAATAGCTTTAAAAATAAAACTAATTTTAATATGGTGCTACCTTTTTGTAATTGAAATTATAAGAATCGGACAGGAGTGTCGATTTCATGCCGCAAGCCTAAAATTCAATTTAACCTAGTGTTATCCTTTCCTAATTTTGACGACCGGTTGGTGTAATGGATAGTGACCCTGTCAGCGAAACCAATGGTTGCGGGTTCGAATCCCGCGACGGGTAAATGTTTGTGTGATGAATATGAACATTTATACCTGAGTCATGGATGTTTATAAATATTTATGTATGTTTATCCGTTATCTAGTATCCATAGTACAAGCTTTGCTTAGTTTGGGACTAGATGATTGGTGTAAGTGTCCGAAATATTTATTTATTTTATTATTTCTTTCCTAATTACAGGAATACAAAAAGGACGATTTAATATTTTAAGTCTATCACTTTACGTAAAAGGTCGTTTCAAAATAACACATTCAAAGGTTTTTAGAGAGTACGCGCAGACATGACAGCTAAAAAAAGATTAAATTCCTTTAACGACTCGACGATTCTATTTATGTGCTTGTAACTAGAAAAGGGGGTATGATCAGTTTCAACTTATTTTTAGCATATGGCGTCATCTTAACTCACATCAGGTGTGATTGAAGTCAAGAGCTACATGTTTTGCATAAAAAAATTGTATGGAAATGAAATAAAAATAAAACAGGTATACTTATATAATTGCTTATAGCAACTATCCGATATGGAACCCTTTGGTATGGTCCCTTCGAATGTCGTTATAACCGGTTTCGATTGTGCTTTCTTTTCATGTCCCATAAAAGAGTCTCCAGCAAGCACTATACACATGTGCTGGGATTAGACCGGAAATCCATGATGGTTGATTGATGCGGTCACAGAAGGTGGTGAGTTAAGCTCTCCCTTAAATGAGGTGAGTACAGTCTATAGCATTTGGACACAATGAATATTAGGGAATATTATCATTCATTCGTCCGAAATTCTATTCTTTGACATTTTGTTTGATAATGTAGTTCGAATGTTTCAAACAAATGTCAATGTCAATGACAAGGATGTCAAGGAAGAAGGAAGGAAAGATGTAATCGCAATACATGCATACGGGTAGCACGCAACGAATTTCATTAATTCAGTTACAACATAAAATTGAAAATTTTAAAAAACCAAGAGAATCAGAGGAATTATAATTAATAAACTTGGTATGCATGGAATACCACGCAACTGTTTAGAAAGGTTTTCGAAACGGCAGAACCGATTTCTATCAAACATGACTAGGAAACCTCATAAAATGAAACCATTTTAAAATCTGTTTTACGCTTTTGCCGCTACAATACCATAACCAGATGCACAGGCAGACATATAACACCCCTGTTTTTGCGGCGGGGGTTAATAAATAAGAATTTCACTGCACTGTAGCTCTATGTAAACAACATAATAAATAGAAAACGAAGGTTTGGCCAACAAAACCAATTGGCATTTATAATCGGCCGCCTGGCTAACTATCACCATTTTATTTAAATCTGTCGTCAAGCAGTAATGTGATAAGATAGACTCCCAAATAAGACGATCCTTCCGGGTGAACACGCTACCTTCGGCCTCATCTTCACCCAACATCAGTTGTGATCGAGGTCAAGCGCTATCCCGGCGTGCATAAAAAAGGTTTTCTGGGAAAGGGACCTTCGGCCTTCTCTAGTTTAGGACAAATGCTCTCTGCCATTGAGGGTGATGAATAATGGACAGGTAAATCAGATAAGATGACGATGATGTCGATTAAAAACTCGAACTCTTATTAATTGTATAAAATTCACGGGTACAGGCATTGCTTGTATGTATTGGTAATCGTGTTTGAAATAATTTCCATCAACAGATTCACCACTAAATACAAAGGTTGCGGTCTCGCGAATTTCACTATAACATGCATATTGTTGCGTATAGTCCAGAATTGTTTACCGGTGTAATATCTCCATCGGAGGGTAGCGCAGGTTCCTCGTCGGCGGGTGGGGTGGGGCAGGGCGGGGCCGAGGCGCGTTTGTCCTGCGCTCGGATGCTCGGCGTATCTGGGGCTTTTGCGCCGCTATATATAAATATACATATAATATTAAATTAAATACTATTAACTTAAACTGCTCCATGGGAGAGGCTTATGTCCAGTCCAAAATTTTATAGACTGTTAATGTGAACTGGGAAAACAAATTAAATTACCATTCACTCCAATAAGAGTCATTGATCGAATGTATGTATTCAATCACAGTATATTCCACTCACAATACCTTCTACAAGACTACTAGATGAATAAAGATACATATACATTTAAATAAACACATATTTGTCTGGGTGTAAAAATTCATATTCATTGTATAAATCATTTACCTCTAGCGAGATTCGAAACGGCAAACATTTAGAGTGCAGGATTACCCACTAGATCCACCGATCGTGTCATCGGTCGTAATATAAAACATCACTAAGTAAACCAAAATAGTTTAGTTATCTTAACAATGTAACCACCACACTTAAATTTTTATTATACAAGTAAACGTAAATAATTATAAAAATGCTATTTCGTGACTGTATAGTGATATTTTACAAATATTCATTTTATGTCAGGAAAAGTTAATAGTGTTTTGAGAAGCGCTGAAAGTAGTTTCTGTATTTAATTAGAAATATCGCAGGAAAATGTCAAACAAACAAAACATATAATTCGTTAATTTGCAAATGCGCCGATATAAATTGATAGTAAATCAATGATATAGGATTGTAGTAAACGTAACAGTAGTTTATGCAACTGCAAAGTAATGAAGGTCAACTAATCAGTCTTTACAAAACGATTGCTGCAAAAGTGCTATTTCATGAATCCGTATAATTGTAAGGGCTAATTACACAGTCTCGTAAAATACTTTTTCAAAGTAATTTTCTAAGTCTAGTTCGATGAAAGTACGATCTTTCAAGCAATTTTGATATATGGCAGTAGAAGAAAGTACATTAGGTCACGAAAGTTGGGACAGTATAGTCAGCAGATTGCACAATCTATCACAAGAGTCCAGTTGATTGACAGATAACACAGGTTTCTACTTTCAACCTCTAAAGGACCCTTGCAAAGTTTCAATCTACAAAAATAATCGATGCCGACGAACTCAGGTTGTCAATACACCTGTAATTATCCCAATTACCAATTGCAATCCTGGATTTTGTGGCCAGTAATAAAATTATACATAACAGAAAATTATATAGAACATGTTGTAATTGAGTTCGATGTGATGGTATTCGTATGTACTTCGATGCTTACAAAAAATTCGATACTCTAAATAAAATGTAGTATGTCTTCAAGTACTTAAGTAAGTACATTTTATTTGAGAGTATACGTAACTGCGTATTGCTACTCCTGCGCCACAATAAATTCATTCCTTAACACGCTTATGCCGGTTCACAGAATTAATGCGGCATATTGAAATAGTGACACAATAGAAATTTAAATTCTATCTTCCGTTGGATACAAAATATTCGTAAAACTCGTTGACAGTTGTTTCTGTTATATTTATGACGCTTGACCACTTACTTAATATGCTGTGGGGACATGCCGGTAAAAGTAATTTTTCTTACAAAGGCGTTCGAAATATTTTGTACTTTCGTCATCACACATATGTATATATATATATATATATATATATATATATATATATATATATATATATATATATATATATATATATATATATATATATATATATGTTGACTCATATCAAAACAAAGTATATAATACAGATTCACAAGTCCTCAAAGGGCTTATCGTGCTCAAGAAGGCAAACACCTTTTTCATCTCTCCTATTCTGAATGTAGGTCATTGTTCCCGTAAGACTTCGAATTTGCTTCCCTTTAAGAGGAAAGTAATTTTAAAATGCAAAGAAAGATCGAGTATGCTTTACTATGTGAAATTACAAAAAGAAATGTGGTAACACAGAAAATAGAAAAGTAAATAATCGTTAAATATATAATAAATCATATTATGATGTCATAAAGATATTAAAAGATACCCTTTTAAAGGGTGTGACGTGTACCATGACCATATTTGAGTCCCTAAAACAGACCATAAGAGTGGCAATCTTGCCTCACATTCCTCCCTTATAATTTCAATAAAATAAGATCAACAGTAGTACTCGAAACAGCGCCTACTGAAGGTAGACTGTGCCCTACTTGACTTTATTGCTGCTACCTTGGACTGCAGACTAACAAAGAAAGAAATAAGGTGTAAGTAGGAAAATATGTTTCCCACGTCCCCGTTCAGCAAATGGGAATGTGTTTTATTTTGGGAAAACTATTGAGATTTCGACTGAGTAACACCACTTCAAAAATTAAATTGCAAGTTCGACACGGTTGCCATAACATGTTTTATGGTCTATATAGTGGTAGATATGTTCAAAAATACGGCCATTGGTATCAATTATTAAAATTTCAATATTTAAAGTTTAGATTGTGTCACGGGCCAAAATAACTGAAGACGTGTTCTAAAATTCTAAAAATTCAAAGGGATGGATAAATTTTGTTTTGAGATCCTATTTAATTAGAAAATTTTGCTATAGAACTAATTAGAGAATTTGTGTTGGGACTTTCAACGGGACCTTCATAACAGTGCTTAAAAAAGGATCTACTTTACTCGGGTGACGTCATGCTCTCACACAGAGTTACATAATAATATGTGGTTTGTGAAGTGTATGTCATTTCTTATGGGTAGAATTTGGGTATGTAATAAGAGTGAGTGAGCGCATTGTGTGTGTATCTTTACCACTTATGGGGCGCATGTACGTGGTAACGTCCACCTTTTCTGTAGGGAAAATGGTTTCGTATGAAAGCGGATCTTATGCGCGTTGTCTTATGGGCCGATTCACTACTATGAGAGAAGCGTGGATAAGTCTCTTTCCCACGCCAACGAAACGAAATACAGTAGTGGGTTTCTCGGTTTGGGTTTGTTATAACTTTCTTGTTTGTGGCCCGATTTTGATGTTTGTTGTGATACGAACTTCTTTGTTAACAGACCGTCCTTTGATAATTTCCTGTATTTGGATAATGATAGTTAGTAAAAATTCTAAACTTCAATGACAAACCTCTAAAATGTCTAAAATTCGGAAATAGAAAGTCGAAGTCATTGGTGAAGCCGAACTTGAACTGGAATTCGATATATTTTCGGTAGATTAAATTTTGTCTTATTAATTTTATCCTCATGGCGTTTAAACTGTGTTGCAGTAACAAATAACGTTTTAATTTTTAAACTTTTTTATACTTCTAATGCGATAATAATCTCGAGCTGCCCGAGCAGTCAATACGATACACTAGTTTTGTAATATAAAACAAATACAAAATACAGATATTATAAAATGTCTTTTCGGTCGATCCTGTCATTTACATAAAACGAAATTGTGTTTCTATAAAATCACTGTGTCATAACATCATGTGTGATAGATAGATATCACATTGCGTGTTGTTTGTATGCACGGTAATTCAGTTACACGATGCGGTCCTTCTTAAAATGTCACAAGCTTACGTCAATCGGTATAGAAAAGATGACGAATCTCTCCGTGGCGCTCTATGAAGCGTAGAAATCAATAAAATGCCTACTGAACTACCAACGCTCCGGTGTAGACATCAAGTATAATACGATAATCAGGCCCACAGCGAGCACAATTTAAGTATGTCTGAGGCACTAATATCACATTAATATTGCTATCATAGTAAGGATTCATAAACCTCAACACATTTTTTATAGTTTTTACAGTGTCCGTTCAATGACGCGTAGGTAGTATCGGTTCGGGGTAAGTATTTACAAACTCTGTAACCACTAGAGACCAATCACTTACGCATGGCACACCCTGATCGCATGATGTTGATGTATCACTGTCCCCAATACGACTTATTGTATGTGTATAAGCGCAACGTGGAAATGAACCGCCAATTATCAAAAATCTAATAGTAATGGATATGTTATAGACAGACTGGCCATTGTTCTACTATAGATTACACAAACCTGGCGGTTACTTACACGCACCAAACACATAGCCAACAGAAACCTAATAGCCTCCCCTCATCCCTATATCCTAGCACCTATTCAAGGGCACGCGTTTTACCTTGTAAGATAAAAGATATCTTAAGAAACTACGATATACAAGTAGGAAGACCTTAACATTCAAAGAAAATACCTACTGTTCAAAAATAATAGTAAGTAAATATTAAAAAGCGTGATTTAATATGATTGTACTTATAATAATAACAACAAGCGTAAGGTACCGTAGCTTGTGCTAAGTCGTATGTCTTCGACTTTCAACATTTGAAGTTTTGCATCAAGGTTTATCATGAACTGCAAAAATTAATTTTATTCAGTTACATTTAAGACCTCTCCAATAGCAGAGGTAAAATAGTTTGTCAAATCTCCGTATAACTGCATATATTTCTGATTTTAAACTCAAAAAGTACTACAACGATTTTAGAGAAATTTTCACTTGTCCATGACATAGACATATGTTTATTTGACACCACATTATATTGACTAGCATATCACCAATTACAATGACCTACAAGATAATTGTTTTAGAACTGTGATCATGGTGGTGGCGGATTAATAAAAACATACAATGCCGCTTTCATAGAATTGTATGTCATTGTAATTTGTGGGATTTATTTCGTTAATTCAATTCATAAAGATCTACGGGCAGTTGTAGAAAGAT
Organism: Oegoconia quadripuncta; assembly: GCA_949316235.1. Taxonomy (NCBI): domain Eukaryota; kingdom Metazoa; phylum Arthropoda; class Insecta; order Lepidoptera; family Autostichidae; genus Oegoconia; species Oegoconia quadripuncta. The sequence goes on from OX438742.1 coordinate 29,115,811, forward strand.
TTATTGTGTGGACCGGATCTTCGCTGTCGCTCTCTTTTTAGATTTTTAATTCACAGGGTTGGAAAGTTAGAGGATATACATTTAAGAAAATTACCACGTTCATGTTAGATGCTCATATCTTGTGAAATTGGCATTGAAATCACTTAATTGATGATTGATGATGAAATGATTCTATGTTTGTCTCGACTGGTTACTTTGATGGTAAAACTCAAATTGTTCCCAACATGCTTTATGGAAGCATCTTCTGCATGACGAAGTGCGCGAGAAAATGCTAACGGAAATTTGTAAACTATATCTTTCGATCCCATACACCACCCCGACCTCGTGACTGAGGCAGTTTCAGAAGATACACGCACGTATCGCACCGGAAGCGAGCCTCGCTGGAAATTGAGGAACGTTATCTGCAATTTTAGAATGGACGCTGAATCTAGACTTCAAATCGCTAGGCAGCATTGCGTTAAGGGATTAATGATATAGAATGAATTTTTTGACAAAAAATGTGCGTATGAAAATATCTCCTTACGCTCATGTCTCAAAATTCGGCTCGACAAACCAAGATGGTTGTTTGGGAAATGAGAAGTTAGTGCTCCGGCAGTGCTGTATTACAGATTCTTACTTTGCTAGCAAAACAATGATACCTGTATTTAAGTGGAAAGTTTTGTAATGACAATATTCCTACACAATAAATAACAATTACCATCTAATTTAAATCAATGTCACATAAAAGTAATAGTTGATACTATTACTTTACTTAACAATAAGTCTACGGCACGATGACCATAACCCTGATTTCTCTTCAGTGAAGCTGGGGCGGAAATAATTGTTGATACGAGAATGAATCATTTCGGTGTTATAAAAGGGGTGAGGCATACAAATTGGGTCCATCAATTGCAGGGATAATAAGTAAGACCTAACCAAGTGAATAAGCCCCATAGAAACGTTCTGAATGGTAATATTCATAATGGAATATTTTTTACATGTGTTAAGGGGGACGTTTCGAACCGTGTACTAAACGTGGAATGATTTCGATTTAACCGTGTATACACAAATAGTAGGTAAATACTTCAAATTCTCATTTGGATATAAACCCAAACATAACATTTATTTCTTTTTATCAGCCGTGTGCGAACACGGCAAGTATAGCTGTATTTTATTATTAATAGCTTTCTGCCCGGGACTCCGTCAGCGTGGATAAGGACAGAAAAGAAAAGTGTCAAAATTTATCCTAAATGTTAATCTGGACTTAATAAAATCTGTGAATCATTATCACATCAGCCGAAAGACGTCCACTGCTGGACAAAGGCCTCCTATCTGTGAATGGCCTATTAAAATTCGTTCAATAAGTTTTCCGTCATGCACGTTTTTTAACATGTTCAGTTACGCATTTTATGCCGCCCGGAGTGGACTTTTTCGAAAATTTACAATGTACAGATTCTTGCCATTACGATTTTATTTATTATGTTCTATGACTAGCTTCCACCCGTGTGGTTATTAGGGATGAAAACAACTATGTCACTCTCTCCAACTATCTCAGTGCAAAAATTCAGGTCGATTAGTTGTTCTGTGTCAGAATGATAAATAATCACACTTTCGCCTTTTATATATAATATTAAATAGGTCCATATTTATTATTCACAGAAAAATAATTATAAATATTGTTAAATATTATATTGTTTTAAAAATATTTTATTTAAATTGTGTTATGGTTCAGAACCAGAACCTTTCAGATTCTTTATTGCACCAAAATATTACAATAACAGAGTACAAACAATAGGTCACGTACAAAGGTGGACTTATCTGTTTAAGAGATGTATTCCATACAACTTTTGCTCCCCCATAATTGAAAATGTCAAACCGTGTCACGTCAACCATACGCAACCATGTGGCAAGTCTATATTTTTATTTTATTACATTTATTACAAATATTAAAACACAGGATTGTTGCGAGTGGAAATCAATAGTCTCTGCCTACCCCAATGGGCAACAGACATGAGCCAGCATGTATGAATGTGTACCTATCTATTAAAACACGTCGTTGGATTGAGCAGAACTGTCAATCTTTACTCGTCTCGATTACATTAATAAGCGAGTCGCGATTCGAGACTCGGAATTCGTGAAGCAATTGGTGACAATCGATTGGTGTAATGGCTAGTAACCCTATCAGCGAAACTAACGGTTGCGGTTCGAAATTCGCGAGGGGTAAATGTTTGTGTGATGAATACGAACATTTATTACCGAGTCATGGATGTTTATATAAATATTTATGTACGTATATCTGTCATCTAGTATCCATAGTACAAGCTTTGCTTAGTTCGGGACTAGATGATTAGTGTAAAACTTTGATTTATTAAAAAAAAATTACATTCTTTTACATTTGAGTCAAAATGATCTCTTTTTACTAACCTGGCTTTAGCAGGATCTTCTCCGCTATGTCGTTTAGTATGGATAGTGCCTTTTTCAACGGGTGCCAGGTCTCCGGATCGCCCAGTTACATCCTTAACAAAAGTGATTAATGTATACTTAAAATTATAAATAAGGTATAGCACTATTCGAATAATTGTAAACAAAGTGGTGTCGATTATGGATATCAAGCACTTTTTTTAAGCTACCTACAAAGCGGTGCGCTCTGTTCCTTCCTGGAATATTAAAATTGGGATAGTGTATTTTTAGAATTGGTTCAGTATCGATACCGATGTTTACCTATTATTCGACGCTTCAATCATAATCAAGGGTACAGCCAGCCTCTTAAATGAATTAAAAAACAAAATAATTTATTTTATTTTACTATGGTTATTACTTACCACAAAACCTTAAGCCATTCCATACGTATTAGCATAGAGGAATTATTAGTGTTATCAGCTATTTATCAGAGAGACCTAGGCTCAGGGAAGGATAATGACATGGACTTCGCTGGATCCGCGTTTAGTCGTAGTCTATTTGTCACAAATAATTAAAATTATATAATTATTTATATTATTTAACGACCTGGTTTGCTGCAGCGGTTAGAAATTCTGCCTGCTATACGAAAAAGGTCGCGAGTTCGGATTCGGCTAGGAGCATATGTTTGTATTTGTTCCGAGTTATGGTTGTTTCCATTTACTTAATTTACAAAAAAAATGTATTTCTGTAGTTTATCAACCATCTCGTATCCATAATACAAGCCTAGTTGCTAAGTGTGGAATTAGATGGCGCGGTGTGTATGTGCAAAGATATTTATTATTATTATTTATACAGGGTATCTATGATATTTTTATAAACATTTATTCCATTGAAATCATATATTTTTTGCTATGTTTGTCAAAGCTGTTAATTTATTATAGACGCAAAATAAAACTTTTCAAAACGTTGGAATAAGAAAAAAGTTATAAGTGCTCTCGTAGTCTAGAAAAGTAATAAAAAAATAAAAATAAAGGACATAGAGAATTTCATTACTTTTTCCTTAACAGAAAATAAGAAATTGCACAACATCTTGCAAACACAATTTTTTTCTTTTGAATAACCTATTCTTTATTCTGCAATTTCTTATATTTTTTCTATACCTAAAGTCGACATCAGTTTCAAGAAAGTCAATTATGTACAAAATGTTGTACAGAAAAAAAGTAGCTACATCAGATGTTGAATAGAATTCGTAAAGTATAGAGATTGTTACCCAGTAGTTGGAAAAAACAAAAAGATTCCTTTGAAACTTCACAAACTGTAGAGTTGTTAATTAGCCGTGTAAAAAGGTTTTATATTACATTTTCAAGATAATTGTTCGCGTGCCTTTACCTGTGACCCCGTTCCGGGTCCGTCACTGTGTCCGGACGTAGCTTTCCTCATAGATGTGAGACGATAGAAAGGCGGTGTTTCCGTCCTTTCGATGAGACAATTGAGCGTCTCCACGGTCTGCAGTTCTGTCATCATTTCATCGAGGAGACGTTCAGGTCGGGATCGTGCCAAATATAGCACCACACGTTTTGCCTGTTTATACAATAGATAATCTCTGTAAAACTATCTTTGATAAATAATGAAATATTGTCTCACTTCTAGAAGCACTCGTGGCGCATTCCCTATTCGTTTTCGATTAATTATATTAAGCAATGTCTGGCACTGTCTTTCCATGGATGGGTGACCACGAGTGGCATTTTAATTCGAGTGTTTCCGTGTTTCGGAGGGCACATTAAATTGTCGATCCTGGTTGTATTCAATTGAAGGCCGTCGTTAAGCCAAGTTGGTGCAATCCACCAAGCCGCAATGGGTCCGCGTGGGAGATTATGGCCCATACTCTCTCACAGTGAGAGCTAATAAATAATTATTATCTCAAAAAAACTGCAGCTGTGTAAGCTTCGATGATGAGCAGTGATGTCAAATAAAAAGGGGTAGAGGAATTAAAAAGCTTACGAGGAGGTATTCATGTTGATTGACAGGAGTTATGAAAACAAGCCTAATTAATGGTTTATTTTCTAAAAGCCCCTAAAATGATGAATGACACTTGTTCAATCGATGAATTGAGAGGGTACTCGACAAAAGAAAAAAGCATCCATTGGACAATTATATCATGTCATTTTATGTATAGAGAAAACACCTGTATTGTCGCACTATGACATCAAGCTTAAGAATAAATTGAGATGCAAAACCAATTAATTATTAAGGCTATTGTATCACGAAGGCTAATAATTAGTCATACAAGCATATAGGCTGATGTTGTGTACGAAGTTTTTTTTTTAGTTTAGTGAGCATGAGACTTGCCGCACGGCGCTCTCTTAAGACAAGCTGCGATGATGACAACCGCGTACATGAACAACCGTGAATGTGGCAGACGGAGAAAATCAGATTCCTGATGACAAACTGCGTATGTGACGAATAACATTTGTGAACTATGTGTAAACTAGCGTGTAAACCGTGAAGGTACAGGGTGGACTTACCGCCTTGTTCGATATAATCAAATCAACGTATTAATTACCGTTCACCACGGCTAAAAGGCTAGGGTTAAAATTTAAAAGCTTTTAGCTACATACATATATATTTTTATTATAAGTTATTCTACAGGCAAGATTAATTAATACCGCTCATGGTTGTTCATGATAGTTGGGGTTTTTTAAATTCAAGCATTTATATCAACGTAAGATACATGATATCATTTGTTGAATTTCAATTTAAATGTATTGGAAATAATAATAGGGCTTAAGCACGTCTCTATCAGTCAGTACGCCCACGTTACTAACGCTTCGGAAAGGAAAATCATCTGCGGGAAATGAAGCGGCGCAAGAAACAGTCAGTTAATAAACAAAATTTTAAACTTTAAATTATATTGTAATAGACTATATTTAAAATTAGAATAGTAATTACTCTTAAGGCGAATTTTCGTTTTAAGATAATAATACCCGCTGTTGCTCGTAATTAAGTACTTACGTATGGTAAAAGTTCATTTGGTGCCATCCCGGAGACAATAACCAGATACCGAATGATGACCTTTAAATTGTTAGGCCAGCACGCGCATAATGTGGACCAGAGTTCCTCGATTTCTTTGGGATGATTGTCGGAGAACTGTACAAAAAATGTCATATTTTACAAATTATTTATTGAATAAAACAACTCCTAAAACTAATCAAAAAACTGGAGGCGTGATGATCAGCAGTGGCATTAACTTTTTTGCAAGTTATAGTAAGTAATATAGCAATTTTGCGATTACCAAATGCAATATGGTCATTAAGTTTGTCAACGGTGGTTTTACCTAAATATCGCTGCGCACAAATCCTACTCGCACTTGACCAACTTTAAAAAAATCTCCATAGACAGGGTTCTACATAGGTAAGATAACTTTATTGTTATCCGAGCATCGTGGCTGAAGGTTATCACATTCGGGATCTACTGATTATAAAAGAGTATTTTTAGAAATTGATAATTTTTTAAATTCTGTTATCGAGCAAATGACCTATATCCATTGATCCAATTGACCCATGGGAGATGGCTTATGTTTAGCAGTGAAATTCCTGTGGCTGATATGAAGAATTACATATTTTTTCAACTTAGACTTACAAATTGATCAAGATCATACAATTTAAATTACGGCAGCAATTTTAAAACCATCTTATCTAAATCTGCCGCCAAGCAGCAATGTTAATAGCATTGTTGTGTTCCGGTTGTCAGAGATAAGATAGCCAGTCCCCCAAATGTGTTGGGGTTTCCGGGTCAGTACGCTTCCACCTTCAACATCTTCTTCACTTAACATCAGGTGTGATTGAGGTCAAGTACCAACCCGTTGTGCATAAAAAAAATAGACTCAATTAATTACAATACTACGGAGAAATCGGAGATAATTCTGATTCAGTCAAATGCTCCCAATGATCCGAAAGGGATAAAATCCGAGGGTCTAATATAAATTTCCAAAACTCGACTAATTAAAAGCGCATGATAAAAGCAATGCAATAAAAACCAATAGTGAAACAAAATCCTGTTGTCAAATGTTTATTCTGTGATTCAACCAGTACAGTGAAAGATATATTGGAGAGAATTCAAACAAAACTGCGAATATCGTGTGTAGCTTTGTAGTGCAAAGCTTTGTGCAGGCTTAGAAATTTACAGTGCTCCGCAGCAATGAAACCGGTACGGTGTCATGAAATAGAATTTGAATTTTCAACTATTTTCAAGCCCTCAGGCTTATGTGGTATAGTATTATACTTGTATTATTAATTGAATTGAAATTGAAAATTTAAATTAATTTAATATGGGAGAAGAATTTAGGAGCATTTTATATCAATAGGTATTCGACGTATCATTTCTGCCTATCATGGCCCCATTTTAAGGACTGCGATTTCAAGCGGTTTATAGCAATTAGTAACTATCGGTATCTCGCGGTCTAGTTTAGGACTTTTTTATCAACTGGATATTTCCCATTTGAATGTAGCTATAAGAAATGTGTTTGAGACGATAAATAATTGTACGCCAGCCGCAAAAGGCCAGCATTAAAATCTCCCCGTTTTCCGCTGCAGGGAGACATGAAGTACGTCAATATAGGCCGGAAGCCGAAATTATACATATTCATATATGTATATCCAGGGTGGAAACGTTAAGTGTATCCAGGCGATTGTCCCGTCAATATAACATCTAAATAAATATTTCAGTATATAACATATACTGAAATATTTATTTTATTTTTATTTATAGATTCACCAAATGATGTTGCACTAATACAGGCAGAACTTAATATATATAAAACAAAAAGAACTAAATGCACACCTAATTATAGGTAAATACAGCATGCACAAAACAAAAAATACATTTTATCGGATTCCCTACTGGAAACTATACAAAGGAAAAAAAACTTTAGTTCAATAGTAACAGATTTTTAGCTAAAGAGTCAAAAGAGATTCATATTTAATAGTTATCTATACAATTGAAAAAAATAATAAGGTATTCATGAAATATCCTGGAAAAGATTATGTCAATTAAAGACAAGAACAGAGCCGAAATACAAACTATAAGATCATCAATTATTGTATGCCCCCCGGACATTTTTGAACACTCGAGATGTATCTTACTATAATATAATGCCGGAGAACTCTAATGTTTTAAATGAAAAGATAATTTTTGTATTTTCGAAATAACACAGAAGAGACGAGATGAAACACACATTATTCTGCGGTGGAGATAGCTTATTTTCCATCTCGATAGCAATCCCCGTAACACACGAGATATACACAGCATTATTCAGTGGTCACTCAAAGCGTCGATACTGACGCGAATATGCAATATCAAATCAATCGGCCATATTCTTGCCAATACAGGTAAAACAAAGTAATTGTAACAGAAAACATCGAATAAATCAACACATTAAAATTGTACAGCATAGGGGAATGGGACTTATTACGATAAGCTACCTGCAATTGATAATATTGACGGATGGGGTAAATAGGGGAGTGCTTCGAGTGAACGTTGCATCACAATCGCAACCCTTCCAAAAATTTAATTTGCCTCCTCCCGCGGCTTAAAAGTTTTTAAAAATTGTTTCGAAATAAAGGCAAATTATCAAAGAATTTTGTGAGCTTTGATTAATCAGTGGTGGGTTGTTCACAACATTTTGCAAAGAAACTCAGAACTATGAAACAGATAAACTTTTACAGGACTGCATAATAGAAATAAACTTTTCCCAGGATATCATGCACGTCTTTGGATATTGTTCAACAATATAAATATTATACTATCGAAAACATTCATGACTTCCTGAGAAACCTCAATTTGAATTATGACCGGCTGTAAAGGTTTATCTGTTTCAGATTGTACAAAAATAATCCAATAACATAAATTGAAAATTTAGAAAAGCACTGAGGAACTATGCGTCATAATATGATTCATAGCGAAAAGTTAAATATTTTCGTAACTGCATTCAAATCACACACAAATAACGCCGTCAAAATCATAACACCAGAAGTTTTTCGATGGGGGTTTAAAATGCAGGAGTTTTATTTTAATTACAAATTTACAAGGAAAATTACCTGTTTTTGCAGCTACTAACAGATTTAAATCAGTCCCATAACCCCAAAAATAGGTAGAACTTCGACAGAGAGGCTCATAAATATAATTGGTATAAGCACTTTAAAGTTTACATAACATCACAACAAATAAAAATGTGAATGACGTACCTTTGCCGTTATGTAGAAGAGATTATTAAGCACCATCTCCGTAGCCTCAGCCGATCCGAGTCCCTCCCGTCGTCCGCTCCGGCCAGCATCGGCGGCGTAGTACTATATAGATAATTAAGGTTTGCTGAGTCTCCAGTATCACAAAAAAATAAACAGGACCGCTATTGCATAATACCCAGTTTATGGGCGTATAATAAATAACTTTGCAAAATAAAGAGATAAAAATAGGTAGTACAGTCGAACTCAAAAGTGGATGAAATTTGCAAAGTTTTGTTGGGCACAACACAACAGCATGCAATTTATCACTATATTATGCGTGATATTACAAAACAAGTTTAACGTCCAATATTCTTAAAAATCACTGGACAGATTTTTGACATTAATTATAAAATGTAGTAATTATTATTAATAACTAACAATGCAGATTTCATGACAAAATTTTCAAATTAAGAATATAATTTTGGAAAGTCACTATTGAGTATCAACGCCACAGAGGAATGCTAGGAGAAGAAATTATGTTAATTTGTTGGAGGATTGGCCTGAAACGGCTTATGGAAATAGGTTTATTTGTACGCCATCTGTCGGTTGATAATTCATTAAAACGAAATAGGTGCTCTTCAGCGATGTGTCACCTGTAAATGACCATCAACTTTATACGCTCGCTAGTATATTATGGATTTATGATAAAATATTAAAAATGATGATGTAGCAATTTAAGAAAATTTATTACGTTTTGCACCTTTTGATTTTGACTGTGCAGATTTTCTTATCTACATGTATAACCAGGAAGTTTATTGCATCACTAAAGTTGGCGTCAGACTCCATAGATTCTGACGCCACCTTTGACGCTTTCTACATGTCAAAATCAGTTGAAAAATCATGTCAACAAGTCTCAGCATTCATTCATAATCATACATAAATAATATATAAATATATGCATAAACAGACATTTCATTTAAGATATTTTTCCTTAGATATATATACATTATACGATAATAAAAAATTAGAAATAAATATCATTCGCTTACTTCACTTTTAATTTTTAATGTCTTCAATCAATCAATAAATAATTATTACTTATCTCATAACATCAAATATTGTTGTATCTACAGGATTACACTCAACGCCAAAAAATTGTAGTTAAACCTCCTTAGCGAATACATTAAATTCAACCAATATTAGTAGGCAGATAAACATCTACATCACTCCCTGTGAAGTGTAGCCCTGGATGATCTTGAGTTGAGAGAACCAGTATTGACGTAATCAGCCACGTGCCCCGGGAAGCCATTGAGTGCTCTATTTAAAGCATAACTAAGAACCTTTAAATTAGCTATACTTTGATTTGATAAACATAACTTCCAGATTTTAAGAAGATGGAAAATAAGTAATTTATATACGCGTAACCTCTGGGTAATTGCAGCGACCAGGTTCGTATAGATTAAGCATGGGTCATTCTCTATCCAGACGTCACCACGACATAATATGAATAGGTCTAGCAAGAAAAACTTTCAAAGCGTTTTCTCGTTTCACAATAAATTAGATTTTTTTAATCGAACCGTAGATTAGGTCGTGATATTTTAAGAAATGTGAGACAAATATGTCACACGAAATAAATAAAATAAACATTACGGACATTTACAAGAAATATCAAGTTCTAAACTAGTTAAAGCCTCTGTGTTATGCATAGATAACTGGTGAAATGTACATGAATGTTTATGTAGTGGAGTTCGAACCTATCACCCGTTAGTTTCGAAGGTTGGTTAGTACTCACCAGATCAATAGGCCGTCTAATTTATTGAGATTATAATATCGCGGCTTTGTCAACATTCGTGAGACATACCTCTAATACATCTACATTATATAAAATACAACAACAAAAAACTTTGCATCATTTGACGGGGTGGTGAAACCAAAAGCTCCAAGCTGAGGAAGCTAGTGCAGGCTACTAATTTTATTTTTATAACTTCCATCGGAAGCAAAAAATGCGGACTGAACGCTTGTTAAAATTGAATTAGTGTAGAAAAAAGTTTAAAAGAATGTCTGTGATACTTGTCTCTCTAGGAGTTTTGATGTAAAATATGTTCTGGGGTTTGATAATGCGAAACATTACCATAATCCGACGTCAAACCTCTCGAAGTTTTAACAAAAAACTTCTATTGTGTCTGTCGATGTGTCTCAGAAAGTATTAAAGAAAACGGCGACCACCTTAAATTAAATTATTAACTTAAAATTAATCAAATGAAAACAAGATTGCAGAATTTCAGGACGAAAAAATTCATTCATTCGAGTGTAGGGCGGGACGAAACTTAAATATTCATTAAAAAATACCACATACCCGGACACAATTCGAGGTTTAATGTTAATAAAGAAGCGGTTTATGTCCCTGAATGTGTTATGTTAATGTGGACTGAAAATAATCCGACTTCGAAAATGGATTATTATCTAACTAAGATTACAAATGTGAAAGTTTGGATGTTTGTTTGTTGCTCAATCACGGCGAAACGGATGAACGGATTTGAATGAAATTTGGTATATAGATAGATCATAGGGTAGACTGGGTACGGTTGTGACAATTTTGGTTTGATCGTCAATAATTTTGTTAATTTACTAGTTAGCTGCGAGAAAAGTAATTTAAATCTTAATTTGTACTTTTGTCTATGTAAAAATACCAAAATGTTGTCCCTAAATACGCTGTATTACTTATATCATCAAATTAAAAAAAAAAGAGAAAGTATCACAACCGACCACACACCAAGGACGGTTGTGACAGTGGTTGGGGTCAGTAGTGACAGACAGACATAAACATACTCAGAAATGGTTTATAATTACTTTTATTGTTAGAAATGTGTAACATACATAACACGACATAATTGTCTTCTATAAAAAGTTACCATTCATAATGAAAGCAAATGAACTTAAATCTACGATCACTTCTATTCATACAATTAATAATGCACTGGAACATATAATGTTATTAATTATTATATCCATCTTCTTTAAAATCAGTCAAAATGTTTTATTTATCAGTCGAAAAGACCGTAACTATGACATACTTTTTTGCGTTTTCTGGGCATCTAAAAGCAAAAAAAAAAAAAAAAATATGTCACAACCGTCCCCCACAACATTTGTCACAACCGTACCCAACGCATACTTTTGAAAATAAAAAATCGCCATGACTGGGCCAAGTAATCTACGTAAAAACTAATCACTCGTAATCAACTACCAATATTCAACTTATAAACAAAAAAATATGTGATATAATCTATCTGTATACAAATAAAAGTAAATATTAAAAGAAATGAAACAAAAAAAATTACTTTTGACTGTTAAAAAGTAATGTAGACTTCTGCTTACGTTAGCGTTCGCGAGCTGGCTTACGCAATCTGGGGAACGAGTTTAGACATGCATGCCGCCTCTCTCTCTCCTTGCACCCTTTCCCGTATTCCGTATAGTTTAGCTGTTATGAAGACTGTCACTACCGTACCCTGGCACAACCGTACCCAGTCTACCCTACTCTCGATGAAACATAGGATATTTTAATCCCGATAAAGTGAGCAGTTCCCGCGGGATAAAAAAATTTCTGCGATAAAGTTATTCCACGCAGGCGAAGCCGCACGCGGAAGGCTAGTTTATCATAATTTATTTATTAATGTATATCTGTTTGTACATTTTTTACTATTCCTTAGTTTTAAATATTTATAGGAACTATTATTTATGTAGAATTTAATATTTAGTGTCATTAAGCATAAAGCTTGCGTGAATTGTACTATTCTCTAATTCAGTGGTTGACTGTAAGAAATGCAGTACAACGGCGTTCCGTGGTTTAAATTTTTTGATAACTCACGTATTTTCTCTTGCACAATAAAGTCTTTACAAATAAGCGTTTTCCGTGGAATTTAGAAGTTCAATGACAATGATATTTAATTTAATTATGAGTTTTTCTTCAGACTATATTTAGTACATTATGATATGAGTATAATTATATTTGTTTACGAATTTATATCAGTTCCTAAGATCTACGTTAGTAGTTTTTTTTTCACCCGAATATAAAAATTCAAGAGAGAAAAGTAAGAGAAGTTAAATCCTGTGGAGTGGTACTTATTACCCAGACCGCCTGCAATAGACGCTCACAGCGAGAAAACCCGCAATTCAACAGCCAGACGGGCCAAAAGATTACCACTCATCATTTATGTGTCGTTTATTGTATATTATATATCTTTGCCTTAAGGTTTGATGGAAGAGATCGCTGTTGGCGATAAGGCCGCCTTTTTGTGCGATTAATGATGTACGCTGTATTCTTCATGTAGCTTTTGTTAATTGTGCAATAAAGAGTATTTGATTGATTGATTGATTGTTTATAGTCTACACCGTGTAATAGCACTAGCTATAAAGTAAGAACTACGTTGATGAATCATACACTGAATCCATTTCAACTATTACTATTATGTGATATACTTATTATTCATCATAATATGGTAGTAGTAACTAAAACTTTATAAATTTGTTGAATAACTATTAACTGTGGCAAAAATAAATAAAATCACTTTAGTGAAGGCATAAACTACCAAAATAATTAAAATGGCATTTCATTTCGGCATTGTAAACAGCTTTTCAGCTAGGTAGGTACTACAAGGGACTTTCCGTAATTTTCTTGTTTTGTTTTAAGAATTGAATTCAATCATAGTGGCCGGTTTATTTGCAACAAGCATTATTTCAGTCCAGCAGATACCAAAGCAACTAAAATAATTATTGTTAAAAAAACAATGATACTTTACATAAAGCACTAACAGTGATCAATTTACATAACACAACAGGCAATGGACAATTATTCAGGCGTAGAATTTTGTAATTTTGTACTGATAACAAAACACGAATAAAACAATGTCACTGGAAAACTGTTATGTTGACAGAAAAACAATTGTTCCGTTCTACCCGAGCACGGGGAAATTAAAAGGAAGATAATGTATCGTGTATGAATGAAATTATTTATTTGTATGCATGTATGAATCGGTATCACGTACGAAGTTTCTGGACATTTAATTGTTTTGCCGACATAGATATGTTTTTTTTTGTTCGCTTTGTAAGTACGATATATATAGGTATGGATATATTAGTTTGGTTAGCGGTAGATAAAATATAGAACAGCCTTGAGAAGTTGTAAAGCCCTTTAAATATCTTATAAGAATATGTTAAAACAATATTATAAAATTAAAATAACTTGCCGGATACTAATTGAAAGATGTTAAGATGAAAATTTAAATGTGATACTTCAAAAATAACATGACGAAATTACTTATCGTACATAATAAAGCGAAACTGATTTAATGTCAAGTAATAACGCATCACATATTTGTGCAAGCACAACTTAGGAGTAGCATGGGCGCGGACAGCAGAAGTAACGAACGGGACAAATGGAGGGTTAGCCGTTTCGTTATATAGTGTCACTTCGTAGCGGCTCTCGTCATAAGTTTAATAAATAGTGAAACGTGTACCTGTATATATGAAAGTGGGTTGGCTGGCTGGACGTTGGGATCAACCAACTCGATGTTTACCAACCACGGAAGTAAGTATTGCAGCAACAGTTGACGGACTTCAGTGCGAGCAGTCTGGAATCTTGCTGTGATCTCTGGCAGAATAATGCATTTGAACACAAATTATTATGATATAGTAAATAAAAATGAGCAATAAATAATATATAAAACTTATTATACAGTAGTGGATATAAGCAAAATAATACCTATTTAGGTAAATGGCAGTTAAATAAAATACATAAGTTTCATGTCGTCGTAACATTTCTTCTTCCGAACAAAACATCGCTCATAGTATAGCTAATTAAATACAGAAAAGTAGTAAATTAGAAGTTCCATTTAGAGGAATTTCGGTAAAACGAAAATTAGAGCTTCCTCGTGTGTTAAAAAAAAGGCTGATGAAATGGCATGCCAAAAGTACCATCACGTTCATAAGTGCCTAAGTGCATAAGGTACAAACAATTTCGATTTAAGGAACACCTTGTATTTAAGCCAAGTATCGATTATTAATTTTATGTAGTACATTTGACTGCATAATAAATAAAAACGACTCGTTACATATTCTAAGGCTTCCTTAAAAATCTTATGCGTTTAAGTTTGGAGTGGATACTACTAAACTGCGCCTATTACATTTTGATCTTGCCTGTTTCTATTATGTATTTTCTAAAGACTTCTCCTAACGTCAATATCAAGACTAACATAGAAAAGGGCAACCTGACTGGCTCTTCAATGCAGAACCGATATGATTTATGCTAATTCAGCTCTTAAGCCCATTTACCATTGTTGTAATGACTATACCACTAATACCAATTTTCAAACATCCTGCTATCATCTGCTTAAGATGGTTCAAGTAAGATATGAAATGAATTGAGTGGAGACGGTGTGCAATATTCAGTATAACAAGTTCAATACATAATGTTCAAGGATAACTTGTTAACCTAGAAAGTAAGTTATTTCTCGACTTCCCTCGAGCTAAATTTCTAGGGAACGGAATGGCAAATTTAGCAAATAAGCTGTTACTAATACTAATTACCTACTAGGTTACCTGATTTCTATGTATGATTACTCAATTAAAAAGGCTTTGCTATTTACAGAACAGGATTTATATACTTTTATTTTTAAACGAACCTTACAGCATACCCGTATCTTTATCATCATCACCTTATTTAAGAGCCCTGCTCCAAGAGCAAAACTCCACCGGTTTATAAATCACTTAAAATTAAGTGAATAATTATTACGCCGAAAACGAAGTTTGATATATTACTATGCAGCCATAACAATAATAAACAACACTGCGTAGAATTATTAATTGTCACCATGCATAACACTGTACACTTGTGAATATCAAACTATAACCGATTCATAGACCAGTTTTACGGTTGTCTTCGTTAGATCTCTTTCTCAAAAATAAAACTCATTTTATCCCGTACACAGTTGGCACTATTATTTACATATCGAAATTGCTTGAAAAGTTATTTCTATGCGAGGGTCGCATATATTTGACAAAAGCCGCGTGGAAAGCTTATGCCTAAAAGTTCTTGTTAAGGGGCAATACGTTGTCAGACCTCCATCCTGCTCCATCACGAGCATGTTTGTATAAGTTTATATAGTTCATTCCGCTTCTCGCACAGGCAAAGACATTTTTTCCTTTTACATTTTGATCGTAATGTATATTTTAAAATCGTAAACCATAATAGCTCTAGATAATATTTGGTTTAATTAATACTCAAAGATGCGTAATAAAATACGTAAATTAAAATACGTAATGCCGTTTATTTGCACTTTCAGACGTAACCTAGTATTTTTTCTATTGAGAAATTTCTGTACTTTACTTACGTATTCGAATCTCGAAAATCGATAGAAGTGTCGGCCACTTGACGTCCACTGCTGAACAAGGCATATGTTTCCCAATTGATTTTATCAAATATTTAAGAGTTTATCAAATATTTAAGATAAACGTAATCATTTTGAAAATATTTGCTATTTACATAATTCGGGTACACGGGATTCTTTTCCCACTAAACTGAAACACGATGTAGTAATAATAGTAATATGGTGAAATTTACTCGTAAAATGCTAAATTTCTACTCACAATTATGTTCTTATTTTTACATATTACATTTATATATTACCTGAAAACATGGGCATGGTAAGTTCCGGGTGCAGCTGTGAGAGTTGCCTGGATAGGTAAAGCTGCGAGCGGCAGTAGGTGGTGCAGAGAAGAGCATCCAAAGTACCACGACCTTTTTCGGAACCTGTTGCCAAAATTATTTATATATATTAGCGTTGTATTACACTAACAAAAATAACAATCTATTTTTATTTGCTGATTTTCGGCAAAAACAAGACCCAATTAATTTTGCGCGTGGGTGGCGAGTATAAAACACGTCGGAGGATAGATCACAGTAGTTCTTATTTCAATAGAAAAGAACGATTCTTAATAAATAAATTCAGAAATAATACTAATTCTTCATTTCAATTGAAAAATGGTAAAGAACCTAGAAATTTTACGGAAAAGACTCACTAAACTTATCGCTTCGTGATTTTTAATTGTTCTTTAAGGCGGAAATCCGCTGTACATATTTACAAAACCTTTCAACAGTTTCAAATAGAAGGTAAGGTGGTTTAATATCGCCCGCCGCTGAGTGCTACGACGCGTAGCTGTGGCGTAGCTAACCACCTCCGTGTCACAATTTAAACAACAGACTTTAAAAAAATTGATAATGAATGGTTCGACGATAAGCGGGTTGCATGTTTAGTATTTAGTTGGCGGTAGAGCATAGTTAAGATCGGTTTGGCTAGCTACCTCCATCTTATCTAGGTCGATGTTATGCAACAATGTTAATAGCATTGTGTTACGGCTGTTTGACATAAGTTAGGCAGTACCCCAATGTGGGGTATACAGTAGCAACAGAGTTACGTGAGCCACTGTCTACCATCAGTAGGCACCGTAAAGAGTATCAGGTACAGTTGATTGATTGACGGGTCTTTTATAAATAGCCAAGCGCAGTCATTGATAAAGCCCGAAGACAAAAGTCTTCAATCAGTGTGGCCTATCAGTAATAATCTACGCAGCCGAATCATTGACGACCGATTTGTGTTGTGGATACTGACCCTGTCTGCGAAACCAACGGTTGCGGATTCGAATCCCGCGAGTGGTAAATCTTTGTATTATCACTACAAACATTTATTTCAGAGGAATTTATGTTTAAATAAAAGCTTTGTAAAGTAAAGTAAAGTACAAGCTTTGCTTTGGGACTAGTTGATTAGTGTAAGTATGTAAACAGGCGTGTCATTATGTATGTGTGTTATTATAATACAGTATGTATATACATGCTGTAAGTTTATTAAACAATCAAAATAAATAAAACAATTGGTAAGCTGAAGCGGGAATGGGCCAGATCTGTCGCACAACCAAAGGCAATTTTATTAACCATGTAAAATAGACCCATGTGGGTTAATTGTGGAGCCGACTGTACATCACTGACACGAGCAAAGATAACGGGTCCATAAACACTTATTTTACTCTATATTACCTACCTATAACAAAAATAGAATAACGAGGAAATTAGCTACTGTATCGATTTTAATGAAGTTTATCCTAATGAAGTAGGTATCGATCAACTGGCCGATCGATAATAAGTTCACAAAATAATTTTCATTGTCGGCTTTTCCTTGTTACATTTTTGAAAGTCGCCGTTTATAAAAGTAGCAGCGTGGATGATACAATTATTAGAAAGAAATTTGAGCATTTGTAATTTTTTTACATAGAATATGATATAAAGATTACGGTAGTGTAGAACAAACTTAATGATTTTGTGTTTGAATCCCTTTAATTATGAAGTTAAATACGATAAATATAAAACGTTAGTTTTTATTGAATATCTTTAAAGGCATTATGAGTATAAATCACTATTTTAGGGCCTAAACTTACGCACTAACTGACTATGTAATGAAAACCTCATAGAATTAAGCTCGCTGTGTGTGTATGGGTGGTGGGGGTGCAGTAGTGTAAATACTTACAGGGCGAGCGCTTGTGATTGTGTCTACCCAGTCTAGGGCGTAAATTCCCAGCTAGCTGGCAGTCGTGTCCCGGACAGCGACGCGACAGTCAACGGTTACTGGGCGCGGCGGGCGGACGCCGCGCCACGATGTGTCAATCAAATCCCAACTTTACTAACATCGAAACGTCGTCGGAACAAAACTCTACTTATGGCGGAAATCATACACGTTTTGATTACGCTGCTGAACAAATAGCAAGTGTTCTTAATGTTTATTATACTCCACTACTTGTTGCTCTTGGAACGATCGGAAATTTAGTGTCGGTTTTTGTGTTCTATAATAGTAAACTTCGTTTGCAATCTACCAGCCAATACTTATCGGCCCTTGCAGTTTCGGATACAATATTTTTATTTCAATTATTACCGCCGTGGATGAATGCTGTACAAATTAATGGATT
Organism: Oegoconia quadripuncta; assembly: GCA_949316235.1. Classification (NCBI taxonomy): domain Eukaryota; kingdom Metazoa; phylum Arthropoda; class Insecta; order Lepidoptera; family Autostichidae; genus Oegoconia; species Oegoconia quadripuncta. Next base: position 29,134,419 of record OX438742.1, read on the forward strand.
GTTTCACAAGCAAGGATTTTGTCAGATATTTATATACATATCTTATGTGACTTGTTGCCTAAGTGCATGGCTAGTGGTCGCATTTACCATCGAACGATTTGTCGCAGTTCTTTATCCCTTACAAAGAACAGCTATTTGCACAATCAAACGTGCACGACTCATAATATGCAGTATTGCCGCCGTCGCTGTACTATTAAATATTCCAGTATTACGTTTCGCCATACCTACCAAGAATGATTGTAATATAGATTATGAATATCTCGATTACGCGGCGAAATTTAATTTAATTGACACAGCGCTATCTTTCACGGTGCCATTAGCTGTAATTATGATTTTGAATACCTGGATTGTAATTGGAGTTTATCAACTGGAACGTGCTAGGCAACTGCTCATGAAGGCAGAACGGCCCCAAATTCCTGGACAACGTGTAAGACCTGGAAGGATAATTATTTGCCCGCGATCACAGCAGAGAGTGACCAGAATGCTACTAATTGTTTCCTCAGTCTTCGTAATCCTGAATATGCCGGCATATACTATGCGTTTACTGGCCTACGCCTATGACATGGTGAGTTAAATACATATTAACGTTTCCTAATCATTAAACTTGTACTGTACCTTAACAATTGTGCGTAGAATCTGTTTATGCTATTGGCGAAATTATCAAATTACTTTGCAAATGACGATTGCAATGGAAAATGCCGCGCGATACTGCAAATAGAAGTTATAATTTAATGAGTTTATTTTTTTATTTCTGGACAGAGACATGTGCAAAAATATAGGCGAGGTTTTTGCCCAGCAGTGGGACAACATAAGCTAATAAAAAAACAGTATATTTAGAGTACACTTAGTTATACATATTTTATATATTAGGTCACATTCGCTCAGGATTCGCCAGCGTGGAAATACTTAATAGCGGACTTTTTTAAGACGATAAGTAACTTATGCCCTTCTCCGGGTCCCAAGCTACCTCTTTCTGACAAATTTCAATACGATTGGTTCAGCATTTTAGGCGTGAAAGCGGGACAGCTTTCGCATTTATAATATTAGTATATTTAACTTCCGTAAGTTCCTTAGTTAATACGTTTACTCGTATAGTAAGTTAGGGTGGCTTTTGAGTGGATAGATCAAACATTTCTACGCTTTAAGTCTTACTATTTTAATTAAGTTTAAGTCAATATGTTTATATGTAAGGCTAGCCAGCGTAAAAAAATTGGCTTCGCGATTTTCGGACAAAATATTTCTGATGGTTAAAGTTATGTACAATGGCGGTATAAATAATGTATATAGTTTGAAGCAATTTCTAGTGAAATAGATATATCTTCTAATAAACCCGAACGACGCATTACAATATGGAGTGCCTACATCTTACTAAATAAATATTTCGACAATTGCCTAGTACAAACTAGGCAAAGCCTGTATTATGGATAATAAACATAAATAAATATGGTGAGTCGGTTCATACCACAAACATTTTTGGAATTCAATCCAGTATACACTTTATTGCACCAATATTTAACTATACACTTCATAAAAAAATACTCCAAGAAAATTGTACAACCAGGCGGTCTTATCGCTATTAAGCAGTTTCTACCATGCAACCTTCGAACAGAAATCGACAGAATTCATTGGGAGCTTTTTTTGAAATGTCCGCTTAGCTAGCTATTGGTCGGGATCAGGAACGTTTAATTCTATATTTTGTCTTGTTTATTACAAATGTGGAGTGACATTTTATAAGGACATCGACCGATCGCTGTCGTCTTAAAAATCAATGAATTGGATTCACAGATAGAAAGGCTAGTGAAGTGAAGGGATTCCTGGCGGGCCGCGGTGTATGGGGCCATGCCATTTGTCGGCTATATTTTACGGCCCTGCGTGTGATTGGCTCGAAGCGACGGCGCAGACAGCTATCGCCATCTTATCTAATTCTGCCGTCCATAATCAATGTTGATAGTATTGTTGTTTTATGGCTAATTAAGATAAGATAGCCAGTCTCTAAAATAAGTTAAAGGTACCTGGTGAGCAACGGTTCATAGCTTAACATCATTATGATCAAACGGTAACCCGTCGTGGAGAAAAAAATCTTGTAATGATATTGGAATTAGTCTATGTTATTCCAAATATAACTAGCGGTCCGTAATTCTTACGAAATGCCAAGACTGCCATTTACTGACTTTGGAATAGTCGTGCTTTGTTGAAAAATCTGTATCTAATATTTTACTATTACAAAAATTAGCTCTTCGTGTTTTATTACGATAACACAAAGAGTCCGCAGTATGTTTAGGAACGTTTCATGTTATAATGTTGGTTTTCTTTTTATGATGAACTACAATATCACTTGGTGTCATTTTCCTCTAGACATTTGTCTTTAGGTAGGTAATGCAGTTCAGATATAAATTTTTGATGTCTCCTATTGTAAACATTTATCGATTCCACCTTATTCCTATGTAATTTACTATGATACCTAATCACAAAATTTCATAAAATAGGAATTTAATTCTCTTTATGAAAATACGTTCTATTTGCTTTTATTCCTCACAGGGACATTATATTATGTCAACGCTGGATGGATTTCACATGTACGTATGTATTTCAATCGAGAGGATACATATTGTATTTATTATCTAAAAAGCTATTAAGTTATATTTACAGGTATGTAGGTGTAACCGATTGTCCGATGTTTCACGCTAGTTGTAACACACAGCCACTCACATGCACACAAACACACACACATATTAACATTTACATGCACATACACACAAACGCACACACATATACTCACCGGCACACACACGCAACGCCGATCGAACACATAACACCCGTCGTTTTTCGCCGTGGGTTAAATAGCAAATATGTAACCGTAATACATCAATTTGAAACAAAGTATGCCTACATTAACGGTTCGTCATAAGTAGGTAGATGGTACCTACTCGTACTCGTTCATTCATAAATCACATACTTACCTCCAACCGTTAATGTTAAAAGCCTACGACGAGTATTGGATAATTATATTAAGTAATTATTAGGTTAATAAGTCATGTACGTTCTAAAAGCTTCATTTATTCAACCGACCACACTTACTAAGGCATACTTTAATTCGCAATAAATACGAGTATTTGTAACGAAATTTCAATATAAGTACGATAATAAATAGAATTATTTACTAAAATTGGATACGGAACGCCATGGTAGCGGTGTTGAAGGTTATGAGTTGTGAGTTCGAACCCATAGGACAATTTTTTTTAAATTATTTTTACTTGTAGTCTCACCACTTCACTCGGAAGCTGGAAAGCAAATTAAAACCGGAATATAATCGCCCCGCCTTCCCAATGATTGGCAAGCATTTGAAGTAAATGATTTAGAAAATTGGCTCAAACGAATTTTTAAATTTTATTGAATTGAGATAGACTTATTTTTTCGATATCTTTGTTCCATAACGTTGATTTACAATACGGGGTACCGAAAGAGACTGATAAGGTCGCAAATAGCTTTTACAGTCGGCCATACCCTAATCAAACGGTCAACCAAGTGGACGAAATTTGCGTTAGTAATAGGAAATATATATGTTTCAAGTTGAATAAAAATATAGGTCAGTTTCTTCAATAGATTTCCTATTTCTAACGCAAATTTCATCCATTTAGTTCATCGTTTGATTGCTTTCCCACATACACTTGTTTATTGGACATTCATATATGTTTCAGCCGTGGGGGCGTAATCGGTATAATGTGCTTCAGATTGATGACACAAAACAAAAAATGCGGGAAAAGAATCAATCGTGAGTTGAAATAACTGTTTAGGAAAACCCGGAGACTCTCAAATTATAAGGAAACCATCTGTATATTGAAACCTAAATTTGGAAATGGCATTACCGATTTTCATTTAACATGGCTAACAAACGCCCTGCTTTCGAACAGAAAAAAATCAAAACTGTTAAACCGCTTTGGCAATGATGATACAGAGAGACAAAGGCTTCAAACTAAAAACACGCCTCATTACGTTGGGGGTTGCATCAATCGGTTAATTACCTCCTTGAAGTTTGAGATTTAGCTTGTTTCGGTACTGATGTGCTTGTTCAGTGTGATTACTACGTTGCTGAAATATATTATATGTGATTGAATTCTACCACATTTAAAATTTGTCGATGCTGGGTACTTTACGCAATCCAATACATTTACCAATAATATTTTTTTTTGTTATGTAACCATCCAGATAATCAACCAATAAACGTTTCGTCACACTTACCTGTAGGTACGGCTAAAGAACCTACAAATAATAATATTTTTAACTATTAGCAGGGAAAGGTCATTAGGCATGTTTGATGAAAATCGTTTAAGCCGTTTGGAAGATATATGACGTTAAACACAGTGGTTGGTATATTTGGAAGATATCATAATCTTTTGGGGGTGGTGGTTTCTAAAATTTCGATTTCCAGTTATATGTAAATATTTGTGCATGTTTATCAACTAGATATCGAACAATGTCCATAGTACAGGCTTTGTCTAGTTTTGAACTAGATAATTGGTGTAGATATAAAATGGACCTTATAATTTTTGGAAGTACACCAAGTTCCACACCAATGACGCTACAGCTCATGTGTGCAGTACTATTCACTCATTTTCGTATTTAGACGCGTTCTGCCATATTTACAAGACGGGAACCACGCGCCACAATGTATCCTTAATAAATTATAGATAAAATTGTAATTCCCTCCTTTCATGTTACAAAATCACGAACATTGTTTTGACGATATTATTTTGACTGTATCAACGAATTCATTATGAAGTTAAATCTAGGCATTTTTTATTACGAAAAGGGAACACATTAGGTCCCCCTTGCCATCCCTCTGCGGCCCCTATAGAGGAGCGCTCCATAGTTGGGAAGCCGAGATCTATCATATTTCATGTTGATTTTCACACTTGATTATTGAAAGAGTAACAAAATATGTTTATGTTAAACAGGTTATCACTTGATCTCAATCACACCTCATTTTGGTGTAGTGGTTAGAAACTCTGCCGCTATACGAAAAGGTCTCGGGTTCGAATCCCGCTAGGGGCATATGTTTGTATGATGAATACAGCATGTGTTCCAGAGTTAGGGATGTTTTTCATTTATATATGTATTTATTTACAAAAAAAATGTATTTGTGTAGTTTATCAACCATCTGGTATCTATAATACAAGCCTAGTTGCTTAGTGTTGAACTAGATGGCGCTGTGTGTATGTGCAAAGATATTTATTTATTTATATTTTAAAGGAAGTCGTGACCGAAGCCTTGGAAGATTGATTATCTTTTCTAGCATTACTACTAGGCGGTATACTTAGATAACAAAATGATAGCCAAATTGAAAACCCGACTACGGTTCTTATAAATATCTACCTATAAATAATAATAATCTTTTTATTGAAATACTTTAACAAAATACAAATTACAAAAAATAACTTATATAGGTATTTAAACAGTGGTGCCTGAACTAGGTATTTTAGGCAATAATCAAAAATCAGACGAAACAACTCAATTGTGGCTAAGTCTTGAGTTTATATTTAGACATTTTTTATAAAACTTCGATACCTTTGTGATTGTTGCTGGACGAGACAAAAAGTTCTATGTACCATCACCGTCATTTTACTCAGGTCTAAGTTATACATACATAATGTCACGCCTGTTTCCCGTAGGGGTATTAGGCAGAGACCACAGACTTCCACTTGCTACGATCCTGACACACCTCTTCTGCTTCCTTCACTCTCATAAGGTTGTTCATACATGCTCGTCGGTTTAGGGTACTCTTGACTTGGCCTTTCTTTAAGACGTCCCCGATTTGATCATGGTTAAGTTATACTAAACTTAAATCAAAGAAAGAAAAAATCGAGATCAAAATCACGCTAATTATAATTACAACAATCTTTCTTCTTTAAAAAGCTTTTCTATTTCGTAAAGTACATCATTATTAATCAACAATATTATAAAAGTTAATGGTTTATACCTATATGAAGTCAATGAATTTTCAGTATAAGTGTATATCTGTTAATTATAGTCAATGGTGTCGATTCGGATGTACACCAATTAAACTAAACTAAAACCAGTTTTGGAGTGGTGCCGTCGCATCGTACTGTTCCAGGGTGAAAGAGACAGTACTATTTTAAAACTGGTTTTAGTTTAGTTGGTGTACATCCGAATCGACACCATTATCACAGTAATTATTTTACAGCAGAACAGGGGAGTGTCTTAGTTATAGGTATAACTTTTTAGTCCCATCCACAACCACTGGTGGCAGAGAAATCTTTCCATTCCTGACTGTCAACAGTGGTGGCGACAGAACAATTTAGTTGCTTCTACCAGAAATCATATAGACAACAAAATGGCGAAATGTATTTCAATCTACCCTGATAGGTAGATTTTATAATCTACCCTGATAGGTAGGTAACGACCTGTTTGGTGTAATGGTTAGCAACTCTGACCACAATACCAAAAGGTTGCGGGTTCGAATCCCGCTAGGGGCATATGTTTGTGTGATGAATACGGACATGTGTACCCGAGTTATGGATGTTTTCATTTATAATAAGTATTTATTTACAAAAAAAATGTATTTATGTATTATATCAACCATCTGGTATCCACAACACAAGCATATAGTTGCTTACTGTGGAACTAGATGAAGCTGTGTGTATGTCTAAGGATATTTATTTATTTATTTATAGGTCGTTATACAAGTATCAGTTCTACGCCACCCTGAGGGCGTCGCTCGACATCACATGAAATACAGAAGACTTTGGTTTCCGGCACGTAAAAAGAATTGAAGCAACCCGTCTCTTTCCGTAGTTGCCGTAAAAGGCGACTGAGGGACATTATATCAATAACATCTATAGACTTACATGTTTGAACGACGGACGGCGCGGCGTTCTCCTCACCCCCTGTCATGTGTGCACTTCCGTATATTTCGAAATAGCCCAGGGAAAATACATTTGGACCTCGGAAAAACGCATACCATTTTCTTGAAATATTTAAAAATATGTTGTAAAGGAGTAATAATTGCTAAAAATTAAGCATTTGTAAGAAAAGCAAGTACCTATATATTTTTCCAAATAAGTTAAAAGATGAAAAATGTTTCTTTAAAAAAAAGTTCAAGGGTATTTCTTTTAATTCAAAACATTTAGGGAAAGTATCGTTACAAAATATTAGTTCTCATATTTATTTCTTAAGCAATACAGCTCGACATTTTCAGCTAAAACACATGCATGCCTAACAATAACATGCATAGTTTTTTATCCATCAATAAGTTAACTGTTTAACAAAAGTCGACCTAATTAAATATCTGTTAGTATTCATTGTTATTAAGATACAAATTAATAATAGGGTTTTCTAAAAAATGCAGACTAAGCTATAATTTTTTTTAGGTTTAGTTATTCAAAATTACATCTCTAATACCTCTATAAGATTGCAACTATATAAGTCGGTTCTGAATTATGTCTAGCTAAGCTAACCTTTTACCGTATTTTTCCTGGGCTAAAAGGTGAACCGTAGATGTTACTTGAAGCATTAAGTTTTAATGTTTGGAACATCCGAATTGATTGGGATATCTCTGACTACCCCATTGGGATTGGGATTTGGGATAAAAGTAGTCACGTTGTATGTAAAAATAATGATTTACAAAAGTTTACTTTATGAAATACAACATTTTCACTGTCCAAGATTACATCCATCAGAAATTTACGTTTAGTATTATCTACTTCGGAGAATGTATAAAAACCAACATCATAAAAATAAGTGTCTAGTGCCCCTTTCGTAATCCCGCGTGAACTACTCACTTTAACGGGATAAAAAATATCCTAGTCTTAATCCATGGTATATTCTACCTATATACCAACTCCAAATTTATTCATCGTGCCGCCGTGATTGAGCAACAAATAAATAAACATCCAAATTTTCGCATTTATAATGTTAGGTAGATTGCATATGTTTTGTGTTTCAAAAATGTTTTTAGTTAAAAATATAATAAGCGTTTAAAAATGTATAAGTATTCGTCTGCCCGAAAAATATTTCAACGGAAAGGATAAGTCTGTAGTCTAAAGAACTATAGTCTACTTTGGGAAGAATGCTACAACTTATTCTACATTGTTGGTGAACGGCAGAATCAGTGGTGGAGATAAGACTCGCACTAACGGCCAACAACCTCCACAACTGAAAACAAAGTGACTTTTTTAAGATAAATTGTTAAGAAGATTCGACGTGTTTCGACTATAAATATTAAAATTATCATAAACATTTTAAGCGAAGAAATAAAAATTAAGCGGCGAGGGAAAATACGTTCGCAAGTGCTTTTTGATCACAAAAATGACCGAGCCAAACTCTGATGGTGCAGACGCTCTTGTCCAAACTGTTGGGTTTCAGTTACTGCAGTAACCGCCTTATTCGGCGAACATTTAGTGGTGTTGACACATTTCGAGCTTTTAAAAGACTTCCCTTCGAGGTATAAAATGCGACGAAGATTCTCGAAGGAATCGTGTATTAACTTAGGTGGTAACAACGTCGAGAAATAAATGCGATTTGCATATTCCTAGTAAGTTTAGTTCTTTAGCTAAATTGTGTCTCTTGACACCATAAACTATATGCGAAAGGTTACCAATGAGTATATAAATAAATACTTATGTAATTAACTTAATTAAGAATAAAATTGTTCAAAAATGTGTGATTTCTTACTAAATATTGAAAGTATAGTATAATGTAACGTCTTAGATAAATAACGTCTTAGATAAATAAGAAAAACCATTGAAATATTCCATTAGGTAAATTACGAAGAACAAATACTCTATCCCCGGTCCGTAATCGACAAAAGAAGCGAATCCTGTAAATGTCTTATTTTTAGCTCTTACGTAGATTTCTATATTACCTCCTGTTGCCAAAACGACTGCTTGTAAAGTGTAAGGTGTAGATTCGTCTTGATCCTCAGTCTCTTAAGATACATTTTATGGTGAAAAATACACCATGGTGCTATGTTTGGGATGAATGTGTTTATGTGATGTGATGTGTTCTGTATGTGTGTAATATGGGTATGGGTGTGCGATTGGGTATGTGTGCGTGTATGTATGCATGCGTGAATGTGTGTGGGCGGGTGTTAGAGAAGCTGTGTGGGGATATGGCAATATATTCATGTTTCAATGTTTAGTACTATCGGTGAACATACTGTTGCTAAGAAAATAATATGGTGTTCTTGATTTGATCATAATCGACATTTTGCAACCACTTACTCATAGTACATCTGCACTCGTTTGTAGTCACGGGATAAATACACACATTAACACTGTCTAGGGATATTCTGATTCTGATTTTCTTAATTTACTCTAAATTTGTTATAACTAACATAGAACATGTATATATTTTTATAAAGTCTATTTATCAGACTATTCTTTAGAATAAAACGAATTTTTTTTTTGCGTAAATAAATTTTTATTGAAATAAAGACAAAAAGTGAAATAATGGTAAATCTAAAGATGAATCGGGACTCGTCGGTAAAAAGCACTATAGACCACTATACTTCTCAGAGCAAATGTTCTCGAGCCCACTGTAATCGTCGTCCACGATTGGTGCTGAACTGGTGCTCTGACTGGAGTCTTTGAACCAACTGCATGGCCGAAACATTTGGCTGTCTTCTTGCGGCCACTTGCAAAAATCGATCCTGTCTTTGAGTGGTTATGCGCTCCCACCTTAGTGCCTTTCAGCCACTTCACCAGTGGCCCGATAATGTGATCACAATCTTGATATAACGTTTTGCCTTGTTCCAATCTCCTCGGCAAAACTCCGTTGAGTAGCCCCAGCTTGGAACATGCCTACTGCGCTTAACATTTCGTCTCTCGTTAAATGGCGCCGCTGTATGATGCATACAGTTGCATAAATTCGAAATTAACCAATAAGTTTTAATTAAAACTTTAATTTGATACAAAGAAATACCAAAACCAAGGTTAAGTAAATTAAAACCTTCGTGTGCATCAGAATGACGGGTGTACGTCAAAAAACAGTAATTCTATAGGCATGAAAGCAATGTTCTAGCAATGTGAGGAATGTGCGTAAAATTTAAAGCAATGTGCTTTTATAAAACTAGTTATTTCAAAAAGTTAGTGAGCCGCCAACCTGATATCAGAATGACGGGTGTATTTCAAATCTGAGCAAATTACTTACTTTCTAAATATGAAAACCTTAGCGTAGCAATGTTCCAGCAATGTGCTCGAACTTACCAAAAGTAGAATGAGATGTGGCGAAAGGTTTAAAAGTTATTTTGAAAACAAAAATTTTATATTTGAACGCCTGCTTATTTTGTACCGGCAATCACGATGAAATGTATAAGGGAAAATTTAAAGCACAGGTTTGCTGCAGTGCAATGCATATACCTAACTATTTCCTCATTTTCCTTTTATTATTAATAACATGTATAATTGTATGTACCTATACTTAGTAAGGTTATTTATAAAACGTGTTTGATGTATCATAGAAGCGAAATATAAATGTATATCTACATACTTTGGAGTAGTATAGTATGTAGTAGTGTAGTAGTTATAGTATGTAGATATACATTTATATTAGGGCCTATGAAATTGCCGTTTTGTATGAAAAAATTTAAACGATTTGGTTTTCATGTATATTTAATTTGTATTAATCGAAGTAATCACCCATGCAATCAATGCATCTTTGCCAACGCAGTGGCAGTTTATTGATGCCCTTCTTAAAGAAATCAGCTGGACGGGAGGCAACAAATTCCTCAAAGGCATTTTGTACTGCCTCTCGGGTATTGAATTTTTTTTCCTGCCAAGAAGTTACCAAAATTCTGGAAAAAGTAGTAGTCTGTAGGCGCAAGGTCTGGTGAGTAGGGCGGATGACGGAAAGCTTCCAACCCCAGTTCTTGCAACTTGGAGACCGTCTGCTGTGCAGTATGAGGTCGCGCGTTGTCGTGCAGGAACAGCGAAGAGGAGCGATTGACCAATGCTGGTTGGAGACGTGTCAGCTTCTCCATCATTGTGTTCAGTTCTTCACAGTACACATCTGCAGTAATGCTCATCCCGTTTGGTAAGAAGCTGTGATGAATCACACCGGCGCTAGACCACCAAACAGTGACCATCACTTTTCTAGGGGTAAGTTTTCGTTTAGGGCATTGTTTAGGTGCTGAACCAGGATCCAACCAACTTGCTGAGCGCTTGCGGTTATCAAACAGAATCCATTTTTCATCGCAGGTAACAATGCGGTTCAAAATTCCTTCATTTGTGTGTCTGTTGAGCAGTGCAAGGCACGTCTCGACGCGTACTTCGCGCTGGTGATGATTGAGTTCGTGGGGCACCCATTTGTCAAGCTTTTTTACCTTGCCAATTTGACGCAAATGGACCAATATTGTTTGGACGCTAACGTCGAAAGCTGGTGCTAATTCAGCCGTAGATTGTGTATCATCAGCTTCCACAATCGCCTTTAATTCGTCATTGTCGACTAAAGTCTTCGGACGACCGCGAGGTTCATTTTTCAGGTCGAAATTCCCAGAACGGAAGCGAGCAAACCAATAACAGGTGGTGCGTTGGTTTGTAGTGTTAGCTCCGTAAACGTCGTTGATGTTGCGTGCCGCTTGTGCCGCGGTACTCATATTCCATAATTACTCGAATTTTTAAAGTATCCACGATGACGAAAAAGATTGAAATGCGATGAAAATGTAACACTAATCAATAAACAAATGACTACTTTTTCCAGAATTTGGGTAACTTCTTGGCAGGAAAAAAAATTCAATACCCGAGAGGCAGTACAAAATGCCTTTGAAGAATTTGTTGCCTCCCGTCCATCTGATTTCTTTAAGAAGGGCATCAATAAACTGCCACTGCGTTGGCAAAGATGCATTGATTGCATGGGTGATTACTTCGATTAATACAAATTAAATATACATGAAAAAAAAATTCGTTTAAATTTTTTCATACAAAACGGCAATTTCATAGGACCTAATATAAATGTATATCTACATACTATAACTACTACACTACTACATACTATACTACTCCAAAGTATGTAGATATACATTTATATTTCGCTTCTATGATACATCAAACAAGTTTTATAAATAACCTTACTAAGTATAGGTACATACAATTATACATGTTATTAAATATAAAAGGAAAATGAGGAAATAGATAGATATATGCATTGCACTGCAGCAAACCTGTGCTTTAAATTTTCCCTTATACATTTCATCGTGATTGCCGGTACAAAATAAGCAGGCGTTCAAATATAAAATTTTTGTTTTCAAAATAACTTTTAAACCTTTCGCCACATCTCATTCTACTTTTGGTAAGTTCGAGCACATTGCTGGAACATTGCTACGCTAAGGGTTTCATATTTAGAAAGTAAGTAACTTGCTCAGATTTAAAATACACCCGTCATTCTGATATCAGGTTGGCGGCTCACTAAGTTTTTGAAATACCTCTAGTTTTATAAAAGCACATTGCTTTAAATTTTACGCACATTCCTCACATTGCTAGAACATTGCTTTCATGCCTATAGAATTACTGTTTTTTGACGTACACCCGTCATTCTGATGCACACAAACCTTCGAACTTCACTACAATTATGCCGCGCAATATTTTTGTTTTTTTTTTTTCTCAAATTCAAATTTGGAATCATTTAATGAGACTTACAAAATAAGCTTTCATTAAAAGATTTTTAAACCGGCCAGTATTTTGAGTTTAAGAACTTTATACAAAATACCCCTGGATTCTGTTGATGTGTGTATTTAGTGTACGATTATATTGTATAGGTTGGGTCAAAAGAACATTAAATCTGGGGGCACGGCCGTGCCCCCACCAAGTCGAGCAAAAAAGCGTCACGGCCGTACCATCCTTTTCTCGAAGCAATTCAGACCATTATCGACCCCCTGTAACTTCGTTGTGGATAAAAATAGAAGACTGAAATTTTCAGTAACTATGCAGGCATTGTAAAGACACGTATATTTAAAATTTCATTCAATTTGAACCAGTATTTTAAGAATTATAAGGGGTCAAATTTCTTAATTTTGTCAGTCACTGACTCACCGATCATCAAAATTCTAAGGCACTTCTAGCAGACCTAGAAGCTTCAAATTTGGAATATAAGTAGTGTTTGGTGTATGAATCAAGGAAAAACTAAAAAATCTAGAAAAGACAGCAAAGAAAATTAAGCCCATACAGCCAAGTCTTCAGTTAATTAAATTTTTCAATATTTTATTTTACGGCAATTATTATTATTGCGTGCGAAGCCGCGGGTTTAAGCTAGTCCCATATAAATATAGGCGCATGGTAGTGCCCCTGCCAAATCGAGCAAAAAATGGGTATTCCGGTGATGAAAACACGTGTATTAAATTATTTATTAATGCAAAAAACGTACCTACGTGCGTATTCGTACTTATTACGAGTGCGTAAGGTTGTATAATTATATACCACGCGCTGCGATGCTAGCGAGTGAGCGCGGGCCGTTACTACGCGCTGCGCGGTGCTAGCGCGAGGGCGCGGGGCGGGGACAGTGGCGGGGCGCGCGGAAAGGTGAATGTCGCCGAGCGAGCAGCAGCCGCGCTCATACGCGCGAGCGACCCAATGCTGTTCGGATGTGCCCAGAATTCTTACCTATAAGTTTGCGATTTTCATTGATAATTTCGATTGCTATATTAGTTTGACGACTAAAGGCTACTCTCATTGGTTTACTGATATTATTTGCTTACAATTTGGACGTTGTTCGGATAAATAATTTAAATAAATTAAATATTGATACTTTAAGTACCTAAGTATCTACAAAATACAAAAAGAAATGAGATCCCATCAAAAACAATACTTGTCAAAAAAACCAAGTCTCGCAACTCAGTTGTTCTGCTGTAAAAAGTTGTGAGATCCATGTAATACCAAGTCGGTTGTTAATTTATTCAGTCTCTACTTAAGCGACTTTCTGTCTTAATACGTCCAGTCTCTAAGACCACGATCGTGGTCCATAACAATTGAAAATCATTTGTGTCTGGAATCTCCGTACTCGAAGCATTAAGTTATACGTAATAATTAACAGCATCTTATAGTGACGCATATCAATATTAAAATTCTTTAATGTTTTATATAAATATATTGAGACTTGGCCATCGCCTGAAAAGACGTGTAAATTCAATCGCCTGAAAACACATGTAAATTCAATTATTTAGTGCGATGGCCAAGTCTCGATATATTTATATAAAACATTAAAGAATTTTAATATTGATATGCGTCACTATAAGATGCTGTTAATTATTACGTAATAACTTAATGCTTCGAGTACGGAGATTCCAGACACAAATGATTTTCAATTGTTATGGACCACGATCGTGGTCTTAGAGACTGGACGTATTAAGACAGAAAGTCGCTTAAGTAGAGACTGAATAAATTAACAACCGACTTGGTATTACATGGATCTCACAACTTTTTACAGCAGAACAACTGAGTTGCGAGACTTGGTTTTTTTGACAAGTATTGTTTTTGATGGGATTAAACTCTTTTCTTTATGTCTATGAAATCAAGATTCACCTTCAGACGAAGATTGAGCAGTTGTGTTACCGGTAAGATGTGGCAATTTTGGTATATAAATCAATAGTAGGGTAAAAATATGCACGGGCGGAAATAGTTGCTGTTAGTACTGACCTTTGTGCAGCTTTCAGCAGTTTTTGATTTATTTCAGCATCTCTTGACCTTGTAATGATGCAATAGGTGAGAATAGATTGAAGTATTGCATAACTGTTTTATTTATTTTAACATAAAGACTATTACGTATTTGACAACGAAAACAAAAAGAAAATAATAGACCGGATATCGCCGAGCGGTTCATGTCGATGCATTCCATGTAGGTAGATAGTCAGAAATTTCATAACAGACTTTGGCACACAGTAGTACATATGTATAAGTATGCATTATATTCATTTATAGGTATTGTATTTATGCATATTATATGACATTAAGTATATTACATTTATCAGTATTTTATTTATCAGTTGGATGTTTGTTTATAATGAACAAAATCTATTACTAAACATATATTTGTCATCTGTGACAGCTAGTAATTTTAACATGACGGTGCGCTCGGCGGTCACCCTACAGATCAGATGCGCCCGCGTGGTCGTTTGTCTTTGTCGTGGACTTCTTCAAGGATGAAAGTAACTGATCCTTCTCCAGGTCTCAGCGGACCACCTCTCTACCTAATTTCAATACGGTTCAGAGGCATGTGTAAAGGTAACAAACAGACAGACGGAGTTACTTTTGCATTTATATATAAAACTGTGGATGTGGAAAATATGTGGAACAGGACATAGGTTATTTTTTATCCCGATAAAGTGAATACTTTCCACGGGATATACAGGCAAACAAACAGATATATAAAGTATCTTCCCATTTATATATTACAAATAATGTAGTTTACCTACATGGAGACTGTGTAGACAACAAACTAATTTGTTGAACCTCTCTTTTCCTCCATTGTTTCATCCATTTTTCTTCATTTGCACGCGATGTCACTTCAAGAATGTTTTTCTTATAGTCAATACTTTTATCCTAAAAAAAGTCCGCGATAAAGTCTACGCAGGCGAAGTCGCGGGCGGAATGCTAGTGGTAAATAAATGGGAGAGATAAGTGATACAGCAGAAATAGGAAAATAAAATTATGATAAAAAATCAGGACAATCATTCAATGGGATGGGTGGCAATTAGCCTACTCTTCGTAATCCACACCTGGTAATAGATTTTCCAGTTCTACAGAACTGGAGGAGATAGCATTACGATTCTGAGCGAATCGCCGGATTTGCTCCTAGAGACTCCTAGTCCATACTATTTATAAGAATTTCTTAAAACATGGCAACCGTTTATTTTTAGAGTCATTTGGCGAGGACTATTTCGATATTCTGCCTACACACTCCTTTTAAAGTAAAGTAGGTACTTACTAATCTTTTTGCCGAAAGGTAATAATAGCGTGATCAATGGAATTAGATGTTATTTTTAACATAAATACTAAATCTTTTAGCGAGAATGAAATAATCAGGTACTGGAGGCATAATGGTACTTAGTTCGATAGCAAAAATATCGCTTGTACCTTTTCTGAACAATCTAGTTATGCGATGTGCACTGTAAAATTATGAATGTCTTAGATTCCTTTCAAATTACATTACAAATGCTTTTGAGGCCTTCGCTATATTGTGGATGGAGATGACAATTATCAATCTGGAGTTATGGAACACATCGAGAACATCCAACTTTGTATTAATTAATTCCAGATGGGTTACGAAATGAATGAATTTGGTATTTATTCCGTCATTTGTACAACAAGATCTCTCTTTGTGTAAAATTTCAGGATTATACCCCATAGGTTTTGTGGACTGGGACTTTCAAGTATGAAATTACGCTTTAAAAACCATATCTTTTTATTGTCTTAAATTACAAACTTTAAATTTAAAGCCTACGCTTTGGTACTCGATATAAATTTCAACTAGATACCTTCAGCTGTTTCCGAGAAAAAGTTTCGGGCAGACAGACAGACGGATAACAGAGTGATCCTATAAGGCTGATTCTTCCAAAATGAGGTCCCTACGCAACTTAAAAACTAGTGAGGTGCCCTTAGATACTTATTTATCTCCAGGAGTGTCATAGGCTTTTTATGAACTAGGTTTATAGATGCAGTAACTAATATTTGTATTTTACAAGCTATTATTTAACTTACTTCGTATGTTTGTTAGTAAAATGGCCGTGCAAAATTTCAAAATTGGCAGGTCAAATTAGAACCATTTCCTGTTTACCTAAGGAGCTGACATTTTGCATACTCGATCAGTTCTGATGACAATACGTGGGGTACACTGAAAGGTTTGCGTAACTCATTAATAAAAAAAATTATATGTAAAGTAATATATTTTGAAGCATTCTCCGTTACATTTCAAATACTTTTTCATTCGGTCATACCATTTTTGAAAACATGAAGACCATTTAAAATTTCATATTGCTTTAAGCATGTTTCGCTTATTCCTTATTTAGAGAAAATTGTTAATTTTATAAGCTAGCTTAAGATTTGGTGTGTTCTAGGGTTAATTTGAAGTAAAATTTATTTACCTTCTCTTTAATCAATTGACATAATTCTTCCATCTATCTACTATCATTGTTTTGTTAAAATAAAAAGTAAGACAACTTTTGGGAAGAAACTGCTTACTGTAACACAGTGAAAACTAGTACAGTTGGCAGAACTTCATTGTTAAAGTGCTGATTTACATGATTTATTTTTAAAATTTATTTATTCATGTATCTTTTGTTAATTGTGCAATAAAGAGTATTTGTATTGTATTGTATTGTATTTTATTGATCTTAGAGCATATTTTTCACGAGCTCGTTGAAAGCTATCACGGTCTTTTCCGGCGCCGTAAATGTTAAACCTCTCATCAAATTTATCGCATGGTGCCAGGTCTTGACTAGTCTTGTTCGCGGTGTGCGCCGAAGAGCAGTGTGCAATAGGACGCGATTTCCTGGTCGTTTCCCCTAACCTTTTCAGAGACAGTGGGCAAACAAATGGTGGTGTACCACTCAGCATTAACTGTCTTTTGTTCTTCAAGTGGGATCGTGCAGACAGGACCCATCCGGGAGGAAAAAATGTAATGATTTTTTGGCGTATGCTTGTCGCCTGCCTCAATTTTGTTGGTTAACCGTCGCCTTCGAATACCCGTGTATGGGTATGGTGCTTACTTTACGGCATGTAATAATATACCCATGTTTCATCTCTTGTCACAATGTCACAAAATTTGATCGTCCGTTATCGTATATTAATAAAATTTTCTCAATGTGGTGCTTCCCTCCCAAAAGCATTTTGAAGATAAGCAGAAGATTTGCGGAGAGATTTTAAAATCGCCGCCCTAAAATCTTTTCGCGATAATTTAATTTTTGCTAGGGGCGACGAACTTCAACTTTTGATAAAAAAACAACTGACATGGAAGTCCAACCAGTTTTGGCTGGTGACTCCACTCCTGCTTACGAACAACTTTCTACTAGGAACCATAGTCGAATTAAACCGAAAATTATTGGACTTCCATCTAAAGGTGGTTTCAGAATGTATGGTTTATTTTGTATGGGTCATCGAAATTTTTTTGACCGAATTCGATTAAGGTTCCTTGGGGAAAGTTGTTCATAATCAAGAGTGGAGTCACCAGTTAATGGGAATTACACGAATTCAAATTAACCCTGTATAGTAACGTACTTAACTTTTCCTTCAGTCGACTTTCTTGATTATTTTAGGTGAGTGTAGCAGATTAAAAGGTACAAAAAACAATAAAACATCAGAAAACTGTTTTCCATATTATTCTAAAATACAAGCTTGAGGCGTTATTATAAGGTAGGTAATGCTGTGAATTATACAAAAACAGGTTTTTTAAAAGTTTTTTATACTTTATTTTGCTTTTGATATACTTTTCAAGTAGATCTTTCTTATGAGCATGTCAATAAAATATTATTCTCAATTTTAAGGGGTCTACGTTTAATGAATATGGAAAATGACTTTGATGTTGTACAACTATCAAAACAATTTAGAAGTTTACCCAGACGTATGCTTTACTGGATGTTGTTTTCGAAAGCCAATTTCCATAACAATTGGATTTTGTACCAGTGCGGAGGGCAAAAAATAACAGATTATGTACACAATTGGCTTTACTCCAGAAACATACCTCAGGATTAATGAAATGGGACCCGACACCTCATATCTATTTCACAGTTACTGGATTGATAAAATAACATCAGAAGTCTTTAGTTGTCGCGGTGTAGAACAACATATTCAGTTGAGGAGTGGTATAAGCGGATAAATTCGCAAACCCGTAAATTCTGTATTTATAAGTCCTCTTAAAAAAAAAAAACAAGTTCCAAGATCCTAAAACTCAAAGAGGCGTTACTTCAGAATACCGTTACTTCAGAATACAGAAAAAGGATAAGAAAAAATAAAATAAAAATAAGGATGTAAAAAAATTATATATAGGTACATGCAAAGTGAGGAAATTCCAATATTAGAACTAGAACAGCTTAATGTTTTGACAGGCACACCATGAAGTAAACTTCCATTGGGTTCACTTGCCAATACAGATGTCGTATATAGGTTAAATTAGTCAAGTCGTATATAAGTTAAATTAGGCGGATTTAATGTATTGCGGATATTTTCGCTATTACAGAAAACTGTGCTGCTAAGAGCAGGTAAGTTAGGTTGGGTTCGGTTCCATTGGATACCACCGTGGAGGCCCACGCAGTAAACCTCCCCTCTGGCCAGAGCACTTTCGAATAATGCAGCAGCAGTGTAGGAGTCGCGTCGGCAAGTCGGAGTGTAGGAGTCTCCGTACCTCATTTTGAAAAAACTGTGCCCTTCCCCTCGGATCTGGCGAAATTGTGCTAAATTTAATCAAATCACAATAACTATTTAAGTATTCAAAAACCAAAAATCCCGCCAGCATATTTTGTATTTTGCGGGCGGCATGTTGCATGATTTACTATAAAATGTTTCCTATGACACTCCAGGGATCAAGACGAATCGAACGACACCTTGCACTTCAAAATATATCGAGCGTTTAGGCTACAGGAGGTAACATACATACGTACTTACATACACTCGAAAAATATAACCCTCTATTTTGGTGCTGTCGGTTAAAAATAGGAGTGCAGAATCTGTGAGGAGTGATTATTACACACCTTACTAAACCAGAGTGAATGAAACGTAGTATAGTATAGTATAGTATGGTATGGTAAGGTATAGTATAGTATAGTATAGTATAGTATAGTATAGTATAGTATAGTATAGTATAGTATAGTATAGTATAGTATAGTATAGTATAGTATAGTATAGTATAGTATAGTATAGTATAGTATAGTATAGTATAGTATAGTATAGTATAGTATAGTATAGTATAGTATAGTATAGTATAGTATAGTATAGTATAGTATAGTATAGTATAGTATAGTACAGTACAGTATAGTATAGTATAGTATAGTAGGTGTGTGCGTGCAAAACCCCTATATTGACACGTCTGCGACTTATGTGATCCTGGTACCAGACTCTACGCGGTGAGGTTGTTCTTCATAAATAATATAATAAATCTTTTTAACAAAAAATACAACCGACTTCAAAAAATCTCTTAAATCAGCAACTACAAAGTAAATCATAATTTAACTGAAACGTTTGATACCTATTTCTCAATTCGTCATTTTCTATGTTCACTGTCGTAATTAATCACTGCTATATGAACAAATTTCTTTCTAAGTCGGCGCCAATATCGACTCATTCCCAGTTTATAGTTTTTATAAAGATTTTTAGAGTAAGCATTGGCAAGTAAGCGTTGGATGCGGGCAGCGCAGCACTGATGATCTTTGGGGGAGGCCTTTGTCCAGCAGTGGACGTCTTTCAGCTGATATGATGAAGCATTGGCGCCGACTTCGAAAGAAATTCAGTCTTATGAACAATGCTTTATAGCAGTGATTAATTACGACAGTGAATATAGACATTGACGAATTGAGAAATAAGTATAAACGTTTCAGTTAAATTTTGTTTTACCATGTAGTGGCTGATTTAAGACATTTTTTGAAGTCAGTTGTATTTTTTGTTAAAAAGTTTTTATTTATTGCTTTTTAGTATTTTAATGCTCACCAACCTGCCTGAGCATTTTTCAGCAATGACGACCCTTCTAGCTCCTACAGCTTAATGCGGAAATATATTTATGGCATTAATTTCCTTTCCGTGAACTTACTATCAACACGAGACAATGTCTAATTGAGAAATACTTATGTATGACTGAAGTAATATCATAAAATTGTCGTGTCTACATAATTCATGCAGTCGATGAATATCGAGAAGCAGTATCTTATGGGACACAGATAATGTCATCCTCATTCCAACGGATGTCAACAACTGTGGAGGCCTTTTACACTCTAAAGGTGGCTGTTGCTTCCAGAGTGATGATAAGATAAAATTGGCTGTTTCCGATGGTGTTACGGGCGTTATTAGAAAAATCCGCATTTCAACGTGATCAGTTGAATGTAGGCGTATTGCCTCAACCTGTTCTAGTTGAATTTGATGAGCAGAGAGTGGCAACAATAGAAAAACATTCTGAGGGTTTTGTATCAATAGCACCGACATGACCATTCGTCTTAACGAATTGCTACAATTGAGCCCTAGCTAGGCTCTCACGATGCGCAAACTTTGGGGAACTACCCTAGAGAGAGCTGTTATTGATTTTGGCAAAAAAAAAACTACTTTGCTAACAGCGCTACGTAGCTTTAAGCCATGTTAAAACATTGGAATACATCTCATTAAGTGACTTAGACTGAGAAAATTATTAATGAAGCCACAAAACATTAAAACGCTGGCAGAAATGCAGCCTAAGAGAACTGTAAATAGATATCAACTCGTCATATTCGCAAACTCGACATCAATCCACTAGCAATTGGTCATTTTCGCAACTACCCACCTTCACAGCTAGTCGCTTTGACTGATGATACACAAACTCTCACAGCTTCTACAATCTCTGGCAGATGGAGACTAGCGTGTCGATTACTTGGCATTGGCCAACGAACAGAGTAAAGGTTTTTGGCGTGGCGCCGCACAAAGCTGTCGAGGCTCTCGAAGCCCAAGGTCTCAGTTCTCTTAACTGCCTCCCACACACATTTATAAACATTCTTTCACACATTCACAACAACCCTACTCCCACACACCTTTCGATTAAACACACGTGTATACACATGCATGCACATACCTCGCAACGAAGTCGGGGGTATTCGCAAGTAGATACCTGTATATTTTAAGTCAACACAACGTAATACTTGGAACATACTCTTCTCGACGGCCGCACTCTGTGCCAATAGCCAGTAAGATTGTCATTTTCTCTGAGCATGTTTGTGAAATAAGTATTGTTTCCGCAGCAATAATAGCGAAAGCCTCCTTGTATAAACAATAAAGTGTACTTAATTGAAACATTGGTATGGTGCCCCTTCCGCGGCAGTGTTCTGACGAAAACCTCTGTTAGGAATAACAAAATTATCTAAACATGCGAATCTGTTGTTTACAAGTTTATAGAATTTGGGCGAGCTTGCCAATCTCCCTGACCATTTTTGTAAGATGGCGATCCTTCGGTCTTCTACAGTTTAAACGGGCAGTTGGGATATACAAACTCGATCTGATGATCTTCGATTTATCACATTTATTGAGAATCACACTAATTCCTCACAAAGCTATTTACATATGTATTGCGATGCTTACCTAAAACCTTAATTACAGAAAAACTACTGAATCGAATGTACTAAAATTTCAATGCGACCACACCTTCTTTCATTTACAAAAAAAAATCACCCGAGTCAACAGCCGCATCCCAGAGTTATCGGTGTACATACATTAAAAAAAATACAAATGGTCGAATTGAGAACTTCCTCCTTTTTTGAAGTGGTTAATAAATGGGGAACGACTCGTTCTCATACGACATTCGTAGTCCATTGCTTATATAATACGAAACATCTAAGAGGTTTATGTTACCCTGGTACTCCACAACGCATTCATTAAGACGTAATCACTGTCCGTAAGTAATCACTGTCCTTTGTGTAAATTGATCGAGGTTTGCAAGCATAGCTCTAGGCCACGCCCACAACGATATATCTACATTGCGCGTTCGACTTCCTAGTCCATTGCCTTCCGAGTCATAACAACATCTTGAAGAGCTCTGCTGCCCTGGTATTTCTATCAAGCGAGGACGTATCTATCTGCATGTGGTTGCGAATCCACTTTGTCAAAGAATATTTATACAACTTCCTCCTTAAACTTATAATACCCTGGTACTTCAGTGCAGGAAAAATTCCAACTCAGAATCGGACCTGCGACAGTGGGCGACCTCACCTGTGAGTAGCGTATCCATCCTCCCTACACAGCAAAGAAATAAGATACGCAGAGAGAAAGATCTGCCTTGTGAATGAAAAAGGTTTCGTGAGGACACGAAAAATCTACTTTCTGCATTCATGACAAATAATCAAAAAGAATTTGACAAAATACATGAGAATCTTAACGAAATCCATGCCAACCAAAATATAGATGAAGCCATTTCGCTCCTTTCTTATTAGAATATGCAGTAAAAGACCGATATTATATTACGCTTCTTGAAAAGGTGGAAGAAATGCAAAGTAATGTATCGAAATGTGCATTGAAATTAAGAATGTGCATTGGAACCAACTCTTCTTTTGATTAGAGTACCGAATCAAAGGAAGATCTGGTTGAAATGGTTTGCACTCCCTCTAAAAATGCTGGGATCTCTATTGAAAAGAAAGATATTAAGAACATCTACAGAGTACAGAATTGTAGAAAGCAATTAAAATCAACCCCGATCATTGTTGAAATAAACTCTACCATGGCCAAACAGGATCTTTTGAAGCAGTGTAAGTCCTTCAACATAAAGAACAAAGTAAAGCTGCGAAGCTGCTCTGGGGAAAAGAGGAGAACTTACCGATCATAACAATAACAAATGAAGCTCAGGTGCAACAGCTGCTTCAAAATGACTGACTATATTTCTTTTTAATCAGTTTTGTCAAGTATAGTAAACTCTGACTGCCCAAATCTTCCAGATAACATAAATCTAATAATTATATCGATGTATGATCGAGATACTTGCCGCCTGATCACTTACAAAAATAGTACGAATATAATCTACTAAACATAACTGCTATAAATTGTTTAATACTTACACAAAAAATCATACTCACACATAACCATGCCATGCTTACACTATATACACTACAATCACTTCTTGAAATTAACCACCGTCAAATGCTGCACAATACGCCTAAAATAACGTCCATAAATAGTTTAACTGAAATTTATATTAACTGATTTATACTGAAATCCTGATACTTCCCACTTAAACATAAATATGCCATATTTATACTATACTCGTATATGTCATACACTGAAATCTGTACCGAACTCTCTTACCTGATACACACATTTATAAACAAATATTCATACTACACTTCACTATTATATCCTTCTAATTATGCATAATTTATCAACGTTACAAGAGATTGATGACACAGAAATAACCCATTCTTTTCAATGTTCAGTCGACCAAGTTACAAATCACACAAACGTAAAATCAGCAGACCATAATATTGTAACACAGAATATCCGTAGTATTTACCGTAATCTGGACGACCTTGTAATTTCTCTGCTCCCATCATAAATGACATACAATATAATGAATAATGACATTCACTGAATGTAAATTAACCAAAGATAAGCTAATACCTAACTTGATCAACTTAACATCATACTATACTAAAAAAACTTTCCAATCAAAACGATGGAGTTGTTGAATAAGTTCGAAATACATTACAAACTCAATTAACAGAACTTAAAATAATACACTCATCGTGCATCAAAATTACGACAAATACATATACCATACTGGGAATCTGTCGCTCCCTGCTAATAGAGATGTGGGAGTTTTATAAACTCACTGGAATTACACTTAAGTTCAATTACGAGCTTAAGTGACGAACTTGAACGAACACTTAGTTCTTACGAAGACACATAATTCTGAATGGAGATATAAATATAAATTTCATTTCTCGTTGTACTGACCAACCACAGAAACAAAGAAAAAGGACTAATTATATAATCGTGTTGGCCTCACATGGATTTTTACATGGCCATCGTTATCCTACTAGTGATAGAAATCGCCTGCACCATTTTATGATTAGAATGGACAAAATACTTAAATTAGTTTATGAAATAGCCAATTCCATAGTTTGCGCGAAAAGCACCTGTCCGGTAGTTCTCTAATTTCCACCGGAATTCTATTATAAATTTTGATAGATATTCATCATCATCAGCCCGTAAACATCCCACTGCAAGGATATAGGCCTTCCCTCATGTAACAATTTTTTCCATAAAGTGTACTGCTTTGTATGTTGGTATCAGCAAACGCAATGGGTCTCTGAGAATCTTAGATTGGCCAGTGGCTTCTTGAATAAATCTGGAATACGCCGGACAAATTTTGCTATTTCCAAAATGTACATACCTACATGTTAAAGTTAACAGCTTTAGTTTTTTAAATTGTGGCCTGCAAGTCTCGAGAGATCCAACTCCACAAATTGCTGTAATACGAGTACATTTCTTTTGTAGGATGAAAGCTTTATTGGCGACAACCGAATTTCCTCACAATATTAAGCCATATCTAAGGATGGACGCAACATAACCGTGATAGGCAATGAGAGCAGCTTCCTGACCGATCAAATTCTTTAATCTCTCAAGAGCAAACACAAACCGACTCAACCCAGAACATATATTCTGGACATGCAACTTCCAATTACAATAGTTGTCCATGGTAATGACCAGAAATGTTGCGTTTGCCTCCTCATACTATTTTTGGTTTCAGTCGTTTGGTCCTATAATTAGAGAAATGAATAAAGTTAGTTCTAGTCAAGTTTACGGTTAGATTATTAGATGTTAGCCATTAGTTAACGTTGCCTTTTTTTTCATTTTACCCGGGGAAATGCACTACGCTTACCGTTAACGTTGCCTTTTTTTTTTTAGCATACCGCTCGCCTGGGGGACGGTGAGACGGTTATGTGGGATATCCACCAAAACCCCGCGGCGACCTTCCTCGGCAGTAAGGAGGACCCGGGAACGCATAAGGGGCTCCAGGTCCCCCCTCGCCCTGCCCCCCCCCCCCTCACTATGTGGGGCCCGTTCCCGGAGGGCGGCTGGCGCGCCCGCCCGGGGGGCGCTGTCGTGCCTCACACCGCAATCAGCGAGCGGTATGAGGCGCGACAGGGCCCGATGCGACGACGACCGTTAACGTTGCCTACTGTTTCACTCAAGGCATTTTCGTATGTTGTATTATGATCATTATCAGGTATAATTATTGAGATATCATCTGCAAATAATGCTGTCTGTTCCTTCACAACTTTTGGTAGGTCATTGATATACAAAAGGAATAGTAGTGGTCCCATTATGATACCCTGCGGAACGCCGAAGCTGTTGTGTACATAAGGGGATCTATAAGGTGCAGATTCTTTGGTGTTGTTCACTCTATTTGTACACACTGCGTACAGTTCGTTAGATAACATTTAACTCAATCTAATGCTGGTTCGCTAATACCATATTTTTCACATTTAGCTAGAAGTATTTCATGATTTACTATGTCGAAAGCTTTACTCATATTAAAAAATATGACAACCACCGGCACTTTATTGTCAATATTTTTTGTTATCCTATGGATTAGTTTCAAACCAGCTGGAGTTATTGATTTCTTTTGTTGAACTCCGTTTTGTTCCCAGCAATAACATTGTGTGTTTCAAAAAATTACTTTATTATATTTTTCATAGTCTTCTCTAATATATTTGATTTCGGAAAGCGTATTCGTGCTTGCAGTACGAGTAGGTATATCTATAAGTACCGAGTAAGTCATAATTGTATCGTCATGTGTAATCCTGATACAAATTTTAACCGCCTTCGTGGCTCAATATAAATAACATTGAGTTTATAATTCGGTGGTCGCGGGTTCGATCCCAGCGGGGTACATATCTTGTACTCAGTTTGGTTGGTGGTAGGGCATTTCAAATGTCCGCCTGGCTAGCTATCAAAATCTGCCGCCAAACAGCAATGTTAATAGCATAGTTGTGTTCCGGTCGTCAAAGATAAGATAGCCAGTTCCCCAAACAAGATGGGATTTCCGGGTCAGTACGCTACCACCTTCGGCAACATCAGGTGTGATTGAGGTCAAGTGCTAACCGGTTGTGCATAAAAAAAAACTATATCTAACCGAAGCATTCGTTCTGAGACTATAACATTCAATTGTTTTGGTAATGGTATTTCAGAGTGAAATAAATCACAAAAGTTTTGATATCGTTTCATGCTTTAAAATTAACACTTCTTTATTTTGTTCACAGACATCGGAAGATTATAATGGTCGATGGACAGCCCTGCAACAGGTCGCGCTCATGTTTTTTAACACTAACTTCGGGATCAATTTTATTCTGTACTGCTTAAGTGGTCAGAACTTCAGGCGTGCTTTAAAGCAAACGATACCGTGGCTGCGAAGAAGAGCAAGGCGAGCAGTGGCAGTGAGGAGGGCAACATCGTTCCAACCAGCGCGGGCGAGCAGTGCCTCAAGTAAGTTAAATTAATTTACCGTTCAAAGCTTTCGAAACGTTCTAGATGCAATTATGTGGTTCTTTTTTAAAGCTGACAATTAATTACAAGCTTCTATTAAGCTTGCAATGTTTGTATGTAAGTAAATAAGTGTGGTTGTCTGGAAGAAATCGCTACCAACAATAACACCACCGTAGCTACTACACTTTTAACATTAATGTTAAATATTCCTTGTATTTTATTTGGTGTGCAATAAAGGATATAATAAGTATATAAGAAAGTAGTTCGTTTCAAAAAATGGTAGAAACGAAAATTAATCTTCATAAATCTTACTAAAAAGACATTAAATCGAGACCTACACTAAATTGACAGCATATCTGAAAGGCACAAATTTTTCTAATATAAACTTTTAGTTGGGGGAGGCCTTTGCCCAGCAGTGGGACACGATAGGCTAATTAAAAAAAAAAAAAAAAAAACTTAGTTGATAAATACTTTGTTTACCTTGGGCGATGTATATTAAATCCCTCCCAGTACTCGGATTCTACTTTACAATCCCTCACTGCATTCGGAATTCTACTCTAGAATCAAACGCTCCACTCTGGAATCTAAATACCACTCGTCGTAAAATAAATATTTTTCTTCTATGTAATATAATCTACTATTGTCTTTATATACTTTTATATACTTGCCAAACTTTTGAAACTTCATGGATTGTTTGGAAGAGCAAATTTTTTGTCGATGCGTCCCTGTTAGTATTAATCCCAGTTTTCAACTCACGTCACACACGCCCCCTCGAGAAGGATTGACAGACTATTCCGCACTTGTATCAAAAGCCTAGCTTAAGTATCTGTTTTAGTGCTATCTAGCTGACATGCTTGAAATACCTAAGAAAAAATTCAAACATACAAAAATTGCAAAGTTGAACACTTAGGTATAGAAGCAACACAGGGTCAATCAAGTCTGTTACCCATAGATTATTTCACATACCGGCGGTGGCTCAAATACATTTACATTGTGTACATGTTATTTAATTTACGTAACAATAATAACCTGATTACTAATCAGAATAAAGGTTGATTATTCAAAATATCTATTTGCGATATACAAACAGTGGAGATAATATGTTTTTTCACGTGGAGAAACCGTACACGTATTTGATAAATAATTATTAATTTTCAAAACAACGCAAGTAGTAGTTTGCTTATTAGAACCGGTATCTACTGTCTCGGTAGGTACTGTGATTGGCCGTAACTCACAATACCAGGATTTCTCGGTATTTTCGAAACTGGGAATTCTCGTTAGCATGTTATTAGGTCAAATGGAAAATTTAAAATTAATGTAATATTTTGAGTAACGTACCTACTTATGTTTTAACGTAACCGTTTCAAAATTGCTGACCCAGCTTTTCCCTACTCTAATATCTTTATGCGATTTGCTTTCAAAATCAAAATCAATAATGTTTTTATTTCGTAAGTTATAAGAATAACATTTGAAATCGTCATGACATACAGTTATCGCTTATTCACAAGGCAGTCTCCCCAGAGAAGAACGAGCAAGAAACTCCAGGGTTGCTCTTTTTAAATACCTTAATTTACCTTGGATACTTCATTAGAGTTCCGTACATCATTTGTGGCCGTGTGGTTTAGAATAGGGCTAACAATCTCTTCTCGTGGGCTACTAAATGATCGTGAGCAAAACAACACAGACCAGTGATGACCAAACTTATGTAGAATATTAGAACAAACGCTGTTATTAATTTCTGTTCACAGTCGAGGCTGTTCATTAAAGTTAGAGTACATTCAATATTTTTGTAAGAGCTGTTATAAAATTATGTGATATGCTTATCAAGAGAAGAAGGAGAGCGAGGCCCAACCCGGGCTCCGATAGATACATATCCAGGTTTTGCGTTCAGATATGAATAACGAATATTAGTTAAATTTATATTAAACATTCTCGCCTCGCTATGTGTAAATAGAAAGTCGCATTATTCTTTTTTATTATTTTAATACGATATGAACTGAAAATAAAACATCTATAATAGCTTGCACTTAGTAATTTTATAAGTTCTTTAAACTTAAAACAGAATTAAAATGCTAAAAGTTCTTTAGCTAGCTTACTAAAAGCCTAACGTAAGCAAAATTTTATTCAGTTGCACGGTAACAGTACTAACTTATTTTCCGGTCTCATAAATTCTCTTTGTATGTTTTTATAATTACAGATCTGGCAAATCCTTTGCATTCTTATTCATTAAATGACTCTTCCTAGCGACCCACAAGCTGGTGGTGTATTATCATTTTTAATAATAAAACATCACCACCGCCTGTGTTCTATTGTTATCATCAAAAATTATTGTAAATTATTTTGCGCAATAAAGAGTATTTGTATTGTATCACCAATTTTTTTTTACTTCAAGCATTTGCTTCTTAGCTGCAATTCTGACATAATATAATTCTTATAAAATAGAGACCAAAACATTAGCTATATTTGCGTTATTAGCCCAGGGAAAATACAGTAAAAAATTAGCTTAACTAGACATAATTCAGAACCGATTAATATAATTGCTATCTTAGAGCTATATTAAAGATGTAATTTTGAATAATTAAGCCTAAAAAAATACGAGCGCTTAGTGTAGATTTTTTAGAAAAACCCTATTTTTATAACAATATACTAACTGATATTTAATTAAGTAGACTTTTGTTAAACACAGTTAATTTATTAATGGATAAAACTAAACATGTTATAGTTAGGCATGCATGTGTTTTAGCTGAAAATGTCGTCGAGCTGCATTGCTTAAGAAATAAAAATGAGAATTAATGATAATTTCAGTAAATGTTTTGAATTTAAAGAAATTGATGGGCAATTGAGATTTTTTTTAAAAGAAACACATTTTTCAACTTTAGCCTATTTAGTTACTTACTACTTGCGTTTCTCACAAATACTTAATTTTTAGCAATTGTTACTACATTTACAACACACTATTAAATGTTTCTAGAAAATCGCGGTTATTCGTGTCTCCGAGGTCAAACCGTATTTATTATTACCATTTGATACAAACTTAACCTATTTTGGTGTATCCAGAAGTGACATAGGTATTATAGGCACATATACATTATCATCACATTAACGTGCTGAACCTCGTTTTGGAAAAACGGAACTCATTTAGAATCACTTGTCTGCGTATTTTGTCTGTCCGTGTGTCATGGCTCTGTTCTCAGAAACGGACGTATCAAGTTGAAATTAAATCGAATACTAAGATCTGTGGTCTCAGCAGTATGTATAAAAATTAATTTTCTCGTGTAATGCCATAAAAAGATACGGCCTTTCAAAGCGTATTGGCAGACTAAAAGTTCCACTCACTGTCAGATCAAAAATAGATAAAGGGGAAGGCCCTTTATCCGTTTTTAAGGCGCTCCGGATGCCTTACAATCTTGTAATTTAGAAAGAAGAGATGACTTGTGGCACAAGTGAAAGAATGAATATGAAAATCATTAATTTCAAAACTCGCGTGGAATTATTATGAGACAAATCTATTTGCGTAATATCATTAGATCGACTAAGTTACTAAACACAGATGTGTTCTAATCACAACCTTTGTAAATCTATAAGTTTGTCGAGCTACGAAACCAGCACCGGGCATTTGCTTTGATAACTATTTAGTTATCATAGCTAAACAGACTCTACTACCTTATGAGTACTAATCGACCACTTTATGACATGTAGTCGGGTATGTAAAAAATTTAAAGAAACTTAATACAAAATCACACAAATGAACTGCTGCAATAAGTTTACATTTACAAATTATATTCCTAGTAGAGAAACTCCGCTATGATTATGTCATTGCTCGGCGCCGTGTTATTTTTCATCTGTTTAAGGGCAATCCCAATAGGTTGATGTCCGGGATATCTTCTGTAAAGTGCCGGGTCAGCTTAGCTCTTCGGTCTGTCAGATTTAGCGCGAGTTATAAACCTGTCCACAGAACTTCTCGGTCCCCCTCAATATCTCTGCTGTCGTGTTCGCTACATTGTCCTTTTCGCTCTTCAGTTTGGTCAACTGGCTTTGGCCAATAGACAGCTCTTTGCAAACTCTTTGGAGCCTTTCTTCTGCTTTATTGTCTCTATGTACGTCTAACCTATATTTAATTTGTAGCTCGGAATGAAAGCGCGCCTTAATTGTGTCCATTAATAAATCTGGCAACAGACATAATGTTGAACAATACCACCCCATATCCAGATTGTCAATTTTGTCAAGCGTCTTCGAAAAATTTGTTCTGCATACACTACACCCTTTAATTAACCCGATTAATATTAACAACCAGCACGGTTTTGGACTTAATTATTATAGCAAGAGATTATTTCAATAAACAAATAATAAACAAGAGATAAGAGAGCCAGTTCCCCAAATATTTGGGTTTCCGAGTCAGTACGCTTCCACCTTCGGCCTCATCTTCACTTAACATCAGGTGTGTTGAGGTAAAGTTCTAACCCGTCGTGCATAAAAAAAAACTATTTAAAAACTAAAAAACCTGACAGTATATTTTATTAAATTATATAAGACAGTATATATTATTATTTAAAATGTATCCTATAGGTATACTAAATATAATGTTCCTAATGTGGTTGTTTTTTTGGCTGATTTGCTATTTTTGATTTTATTGGCACGAGCGTTTAAACTTAACTACTTACCTACTCTGTTAGACTTAAACGCTTCATAACTATAATATGTAGATAAAATGGTTGCTTCTTTTATCGGCAAATCAGGATATTACACAATAGTGTCACTTGGAGACCAAAAAACCTTGCCCAGAGTCTTAGAAAAAGTTTGCGAAAAGCGTTCTCGAAGCAATGTCGTCGTTCACCACGATAACGCGTCCGCACATATCACTAAGGTAACAGAAGCCTATTTGAAGGTTTCAAATGTAGTACCAACTGATGGCGCATCCGCCATACAGCCCAGACCTCAGAGGCATATCAAATCGAATCAAAATATTTTTATTTCATAGGATAAAATGATCGCTTAAAAATGTCACCCTTAAATTTAAATTTACTGCTCATTCTCAAAGCTGACTCCCCAGAGAAGAACGTGCAAGAAACTCAAAGGGTGCTCCTTTTAAACGATTATGGGTTACAATTTGTGATTTGACAATCAGAGGAAAATATATATTATATGAATAATAAGACAACTATAATATAAATAATATAAAGCATGGCTTGCTTATCATTCTGTGATATGTAAGTAGTACGTGATTTTATAATAGCCCTTTGCTAATAATTAGGTTTTATGATTGTTTTAAATTTATTTAAAGGCAAATTTTGAACGTCTGCTGGAACCTTATTATAAAAGCGTATACATTGCCCTTTAAAGGATTTACTAACTTTGTGAAGTCGGCTAACATAAACAGATAACTTGGTTGTTATTCCTTGTATTAAATTGTCCTTGCCAAAAATTTGCAAATCCTTCGATTTTAGTATATCCCGAAAGAAACATTCAATAAAAAATTTAAATAACTATCGAACTGAAGAATCATTAAAAACCCGTCCCTCATCTTCGAAGCACCAAATCTCGTCTTGCTGGATAAATGATTCATTTATCTAATCATGTATTTTCTTTTTGTTTTGTCCATATTTCACCACCACCAATAACAGAGCCAGATATGTATTCCTCAATCATCAACATCAAGAACTTGTACTCACTAAACAAAAACTGTTACTCCGATAAGTAATTTTATAAACTATTATCGCTGGGAATTCTACTAGGGTTATCTTTGAGCCCACCGTTCAATGTGTGCAGTGTGGTGAATTTTTAAATCCCTAGCTGTCGGTCTCGCTCGGCATAATACGTTGTTAGTAGGCGCGATTTCTCAGTTTTACGATGGTGGAGAGATATATTATTATATACTTATGACAGATAGGATGGTAGTCGTATTACGTCAATATCGTTTGTGGTTTTTGCTATAATTGTTGAATTTCAAATTAAATAGCATGATACACTTTATTAGGTGAATTAATAACAGTTGCTATGTATGGAGGTAACATTAATATAAGTAAACTTCAAACATGCGTAAGTAATACCTATAAAGTAATATCGACCTACTTTATTATTATCACAATAATCAGTAAGTGACATAATTAGCATTTTTAAAGTTCTTACTATGTATTTTGCTGGATATACGTACGTGGAGCGATCAAAAAGTTTCCGGTAATGTTAGTTGTAAAAACCATAAGAACTATACAAGCAAATATTTTATTTTTGAACATAATTTGCTTCTGCTTCAATACATTTGCAATATTGCTTTTCAAATTGTCGAAAAATCTTGCCCTACATGAATCTCAAAAATGTTGTCTATAGACAAACTAATTTTTTCTGGTTCCTTTTTTTTCCTTTTAAGGAGTGATAGTAGAGCTGATTTGCAATAAATATATTTCTTTGAAGTGGTAGCGAAAAGATAACAGTTTGTGAGATATTACTATTTTTAGTATTTTTCAAAAAAACACCGAGTTGGCCTCTTAATATTTAAATAAAAATAAAACTACTTACATCTGCTTTTTAGCAGATTATTTTTATGTGGTCACCTAAGATTATGCTAATGCTTATCACATTACTTGTCTTGCTAAAGTAAGTGTATTGTGAAAATTAAAAATTTAATGAGAGTGGCCGCTAGAAGAAATTAGCTTTAGACTATCGTGCTGCGGACAATCCCGCATATATATTATATATGCGCGATTTGTTGATTTACATATTAATGTTTGATAAAAACTAGGTACCTTTCATTGGGAAAACAGATGGGTGAAGGCCGATGTTAGGCGGAATCTCCTACTATTCGTTTTTGTAACGTATGACACTTGAACTGTCACGATGAATCTGACAGTAGGTACCTCGTTAATTAAAAGCTATCTAACCATTCGGGTTTAGAGGAAATAAAGAATCTCGCATAATATATAGATACACGCTAAAAATATAACCCTTCTTAGTCGGGTAAAAAATATTTGATTTAATGCTCACTTAGATGACGTCGAAGCAAAATAACAAATCTATCCCAAGCAGTAAAGATACTTAATGCAGATTTGAATAAAATACAACTAGGTTTTCATGCTCCATTTAATCAACTTTATTGATGTGATAATTACTTGTCCATGGTCGGCGATGTCTTTTTATTTTAATCACAGTAGGTAACTTGTTCATAATCCTACAAATGCATGTTTTAAACTATGAACGGTAGTCACCATGTTGAAAAAAATCAATATCAGGTACGAATAGAGGGTTGCGTAATTACATTATCATGTGCATGATAGTACTTCGGTGCAATAATTGAATTACGGATGAAAATTCGGAATAGTGAGTGATGGAGAGGCACTGAAGGGCGCCGCGCCCTGTGGGGTTGCAGCGAGCGTGCAATTGACTGAGTTTAATGAAACTGGTATTTATAGAATTAATAAACCCAAGGCTACAGAACAAGCCCAGGAGCGGAACAAAGGATCAACACTTTTTGAAGTAGAACTAGATAACTATAGTGTTTCCAACCCACAGTGATTACGGATGTGGCACATTCCTTTCAAAATACGATGTCTATGTTGCAAAATTCATTTTATGAAATTTCTTTCAAAATCTACACGTCGAAGAATTTGAAGATGAATATTATGTTGGTTTTATTCTTTTATATGATATTTTTAACATTTTTTGTTTCTTCTGTTTCGTGTACACTTTATGTCTACTTTTTATATAAAATTTCGCTCTCACGGGTTTGCTGGAAGAGATCTCTTATAGAGATAAGTTCGCCCTTTGTACATTTTTCTAAAATATTTGTTAATGACCATTTCTTTGTGTGTGTGTACAATAAAGTGTTAATATAAAAAAAAAAAATTAGTCAACGAAGTCTTGGTGTTAAAAGGTCGACGTATAGTTGAAAGCCTATGTTTAGCAGTGGACGTCATGTGACTGATATGATGATGATGATGGTTGAAAGCTTTACATATAAATACCTACACCAAGATATTTCTTTTCTTCAATTTCTTTTATTACGGGACAGGGATACGAAATGATCGTTTGAAGAGGGGTAGAATATCTATATTCAAAGAAAGTACGTTATTTTGTGGCCACTTATTCACTATATTATAGAAGCTAGCTTGGGTATAGAGAAAGATCTCCCTCCGTGTTTGCACTCTGAAAAGCAGAGCTGTATCATCTGCAAACACCAGCATCTTACCTTGTGGTAATTGTAATTAGAAGAGATGATTGACATAGATTAAATTCAATGAGGGACCCACGACACTACCTTGTGGCATGACATACGTTACAGCTGCTAGTTCCCCGCTCACCCATTAACGATTTTGCGCACTTAAGATGTATTTGAGAGGTAGTCGGTAAACAGTTTTAAGGATAGAGGCTCTCAAACGAATATCCTTAAGTTTAATGGATAGAAGTCGAGAAATATTGCCAAATATCTGCTCTTCTTATCTATGTTATTCGCTAAGTAGGTCGTTAGTTCGTGGACTGCAGCAGCAGTAGATCTTCCCAACCTAAATACAAATTAAGTTTGAGCTAGGACTTTGTTACTCTCTATAAAGTAGACTTACTTATCAAATTATTAATCACATAAACTTTGACCCCTAACGGGACTCGAACTCGCAACCGTTGGCATCGAACGCAAAGTCACTACCGAGTGGGTCACCAATCGGTCGTCAATAACCTGATTTTAATAATGCAGAAACGTGTGTTTATTTATTTTCACAGTAGTCTACTCTACATACCTATCGTGGATTTGGTAAGGTACCTACCCGAGACATACCTACCATATACGCGGCCGTACGACGATCCTTACTTTTCCAGTACAACATGCTATCGCTGCGTTGTAGAGTTAGTTATCGTGCCGTCGATTGTACAAAACCCATCTCAAACTTAAAAAAAAATATTTAATTAATGGAATGGAATAATCTTAAAGTTAACTAGGAATACCAAAGTTAAGTTAACTATAAATAAAGAATAATTACTTCGGCTACTTTGAATAAGTTGTATCACAGTAAAATTGGCGTAAGAAAAATTTTTGGGATAACATACTAATAAAAAATAATAAAATGATTGACAACAACTGTACATAATACTGTGCACTGAACTACAACGGTAGATACCTACCACTCATGCACTGTGTACGCCGGGTAAAGTGGTCAATAAAATTGCGACGCGGTCCTGGCAGCGTACCACGAATAGGTAATTGTATCATGCACAATCGAGTTTGGTATACATGTTTTAAAAGCTTTTATCGAAGCGCGCGACAGTGCGCAGTCCAATTAATAAAAAAAAACTAGCCGTTCGTATGCCGTGCACTATTTACACGAACCATTTCGGGCTACTTTTGCAGTAACTATCTTAGTAACTATTTGACATACATGGGTACTATTTTACTCTGGTAATTTATTAAAGTTGATTTATTTGCAGCACCCCAAACTGGAATACAAATAAGTACTATATAAATGCAAGGATGTGATTTATATAGAGAGGAATAGAATATATATTTTATAAAATAGATAACCTAAGGAAAGCAAGTTTTATGGTAAATGGAAAATGCCTTACTTTTGTAATGTAAAAAAATAAAACTGTAAATATTGTGCCTAGCTATTTAAAACAAAGTGAAAAAGTTTTACAGTACTAATTCATTAAAGGAATAGGAAATAGAAACAACTTCCAGTGACAATTTAA
Organism: Oegoconia quadripuncta; assembly: GCA_949316235.1. Lineage (NCBI taxonomy): Eukaryota > Metazoa > Arthropoda > Insecta > Lepidoptera > Autostichidae > Oegoconia > Oegoconia quadripuncta. Next base: position 29,171,231 of record OX438742.1, read on the forward strand.
AAACATCAGTAAAAACCGATCAAGTGGAACTCACGCGCCGAGTACGTAACCATTTATTGCAATCAACTCTTGTAATCTGTCTGACCTCATTATAAGGAAATATATTGCATGAAATAAAAAATGTATTACAAATTCATTTAATTATAAAAAAAATGCAAATGAACCGTAAAAATACTAAGTAAGTGTCTGACCTCATTATAAGGAAATATATTGCATGAAATAAAAATGTATTACAAATTCCTTTAATTATAAAAAAAATGCAAATGAACCGTAAAAATACTAAGTTAGGTGTTTTTTATTCTCCGGTGACAAGTCTGCTACCAATCCTTCACGTTTATTTCACATTTACTATGAAGTGACACTCTTTATCAGTATTATCAGTTAAATATCAAAGGGAACTCTGTTTTCTCTAGGCAGAAGTCTGTGTCATAGAAATCTGCCCTTAGATTATGGAACGTCATCGGTATCGTCATCGATTACGTTGACCAACGAGAAACCGTCAAATTGCGGAGCGAGCGATGAGCCAACCAATCACATGTCAGAACGTAACCGCTAACGATAACGATGAAATGTTGTAATAGAACCCCAGCGCTCTTTACAGTGTACAGGGTGATTTAACCTAGATACAGGAATTTTTGCAATAACCTTCTGAAGAAATTAATACATAGTAAGGAAATTAGAGTTTTAAGAGTGCACTTAAAATATAGAAACAATCCAAAAGGGACATCGATACAATCAAGAACATTTTTCTTCGAACCGCTCTTAAAACTATATTACGATGTTATCACCTCCCTTAACATTGTTAACGACTACGTTGTTAATGTTGGAACAAATTTAGCAGATATAATAATGACACAAACCACCTCAAACTCTAAAATTAATATTTTGAATGAGTCGTCTAATACCTGGAAATGGAAAGGATCATCCTCTATCTCCGCATCGATTGTGCTGGCTATGATGGTATCTCCACCCTGAAAAGGCCTGCAAAAATACCTTAACTCCTCTAAACATCTATCGTTACAAAATGGTAAATTCGACGACATTGAGTGTTAACAAACTAGAGGCCAGGTATTGATATGTGATTTTGAGAACATGTTCTGCTATTCTTTGTGCCTATTCCCACGTACTTCCGTGCACGACTCTTGCCGAAATATGGGCATAGGTGAAAATTTTGCATTTACAGCAGCAAGCGAGTTACAGGTATTAGACGACTCATTCAAAATATTAGTTGCAGGGATAGATGAGGTTTGTGTCATTATTTTATCAGCTAGATTTGTTCCAACATTAACAAAATGGCCGTTAAGAATGTTTAGCGAGCTGGTAACATCGTGAGATAGTTTTAAAAGCTCTGTAGGAGGGCTTCGGAGAGCAAATTTTCTTGATTGCATCGATGTATCTTTTGGATTGTTTTTATGTCTTAAAACTCTTTTCGTGACTATGTATTAATTTCTTCAGATGGTTATTGCCAAAATTCCTAAATGAAGGGTAATTTCATGATTTGGTTTTGCAAACTTGCAAAAACTATGCAAGTTTTAATTCGCCAACAACGATGTCAAATCTACTCTTTACCCATGACATGTGCACTCGATATCCATATCAAACACCCGATTTTGAATAATTTTGCTATATCTTTTCAGCAAAATTTTGCGCCTTCTGTGATATTTCCATTTCAATTACTTACCTACGGGCATACGTCCTTTTCTCGAAGCAATTAAGTGTACTTTTTTGCCCCACGTATTTTTGCAGAAGTAGTCTGAAATATAGGTTACAGACAGTACATAATGTACCTACTTACTGTATGTTCCGCGTTACAAGTTTCTTACTTAAATAGTTTAAGCTATGTATGTCTTCAAAATTTCGTTATTTCGACACTGATTGATTCACTCACTCACTGGTCATCAAAATTCTACGGTACTCAGACTTGAAATTTAGTAGGTGTTTAGTATAGAACGAAAGCGAAAAGTCAAAAATCGTGAAAAAATTTAACGCGACCAGAAGAACTTAGAAAGCTGTCATTTGCGGTTAGCTAACTTTTCTTACCGAATCCTTTGAAGATGGAGCTTTTATCGATGTATGAATATTATTACTTCATTTATTATCAATAAGAGTACTATCAAACGGTGAAGATGGTAATCTAACAGTGTATGCTTATACCGGATGAGATTTTTTACCGTAGGGAAAAAGTGGGCATATTAGGTAAGTGAAATAGAAGATATATGCATAGGTAGTCTAATTATTTTTGTCAAAACCATCATCGACGCACGCACCGGCCTGAGATTAATATGCACTGTCGGGATTCGTAGGGTTCCTATCATAAGAATTTTATTTGAAGCTCATATTTTCCCAAGTTTCCTTTATTTATTTAATTTAATTATGTAATTATGTGGAATAGGCTACAAACACGACCGTTTTGAAAAAAATAACTGTCTATTTCACTTACCTAATATACCCTAATTTTTTCCTACGGTAAAAAAACTCATCCGGTATACGAACATATAATTTTGATTACAAAACTATTACATGTTACATCCCTCGCACGTCTGAGGACCTGAAAAGACGAGTGTATTGACTCAGTCGAAAAATCGGCGAGAAAATCTGTCGCCGACAATCGGAGGCGAATTGCTCTCATTTCGCTCCTCCAAAATGTCAGCAGTGTGCAAGAGATCGCTTATGGTGTTGACGTTGTGCTTAATGCTTACTTTGGTAAAGTATCCTTCACGGTCTCGCAGGGTGTGTAATCCAACTTAGATTCTTCTTTATTTCATGATCTTTCAAATTACTTGCAACCTGTTAAACTACCTTGTTATACCATGAGTTACCTGATTAGAGAAAAAATACTTGGAAACAGAAATGAGGTAAAGAAAAATATTTCTTGTATAAAATTTCAGCACAATTCTCGCGATTCCACCATACCTACCTCTCTATCCTCAACTTTCTTTTCTTTTAATTATATACTAGCTTTCCGCCACCGGCTTCGCCTGCGTGGAATAATTTTATCGCGGATATGTTTAATTTAACTACTCACTTTATCGTGATAAAAATATACATACATACATACATAATGTCACGCCTGTTTCCCGTTGGGGTAGGCAGAGACCACAGATTTCCACTTGATAAAAATATCCTATGTTTTAATACAGGCTATGTTCTACCTATTTACCAAATTTAATCCAAATTAGTTTATCCGCTTACCGTGATTGAGCAGCAAACAAACAAACATCGAAACTTTCGCATTTATAATATTAGTTAGAACAGCGTCATGTCGCACCTGGCCCCTGATTCTAGCTAATTCGAGATTTCAAGATCGATAGATACCTATAGCTTTGTCGCTTTTACATTTGCTCCCCTGAGGGTGATTCTCACACTTTCGAGATTTTAATGTTAACAGACATTAGTAGAGCTGTCATTTTCACAGTTATGAACAAGTGTAAAAGCGACAAAGCTATAGATATCTACCGATCTTGAAATCTCGAATTAGCGAGAATAACGCTATTTTACAACGGTTTTACCGTTCGAACAGAAAGTTTTTGATATTGGTTTAGCTTTAGTTTAGCTGAAGTAAAAAAATGGTGCCGCGCTATTTTTTGTGAACGATTATATTGTTGACGCTACCAAAGTAAAACCAAACCAAAGAGGTAACCACGAGTATTGAAAAAAAAAGTAGTTTAATTTCCGTTCAAATGAGTAGCGCGATACGAAATCCGCTTAATGTAACGTATTTGGTTATGGTTAAGCTTTGGTAATATCGGTGAAACTTAGCGCGATCGGCCCCCAGGTCAAGATATTTGTAATTAATGTTTTATATTTTCCTTGTGTGTATTAAAGTGTTTAGAAACAAACAAATCTAAACTTGCCCACACGAACGAAGTCGCGGGCTCAGCTAATGTCTAAAATGCTTTAAAATTGCATATTGTGGGACGGAACAAGCTTAACTCGATCTCCGATTTGATTAGAGCTTGAAAACAGAGTTCGTAATAAAGATCGACGACTTGAGCCTCTTACTAGACTCCATACCCGCTACCAATAATGCACTGATTTAATAAATGACAATGGAGAGCGGATGTAATAATATTTATTATAGGATCTTTTACTGCTTCCTGTCCTGAGCTTACAAGGATATTAAAGTCTTTAATATATTTAATAGTACCTACCTAATCGGAATTACGATGGCGCAGAAAATTAAATAACATTACAGACAAATGACGACCGATTGGTGTAGTGGATAGTGACCCTATCAGCGAAACCAAAGGTTGCGGGTTCGAATCCCGCGAGGGGTAAAGGTTTGTGTGATGAATACGAATATTTATTCGCGAGTCATGGATGTTTATATAAATATTTATCCGTTATCTAGTATCCATAGTACAACCTTTGCTTAGTTTGGGACTAGATGATTGCTATAAGTATCTGAAATATTTTAAAAATATATGTATATAAAAAAATCCGTCAGCAAGCCTAGCATCCTCATTCCACTACTAGTAGGTATGACATGAAATTCTAATAATAATGTGAATATATGTATATCTGTCTGGTACAAAACATACATGCATGCGTTCGTATACAGGTGAATTATTCAAGTGGACGTGAATGCTTGCCGTATGTCATTACTTCCCAGAATTCGTTCCTCATTAGCGACACTATCAAGTGGTGTATTAATACAGTATTTATTTTTTTAATGAACAGGTTCGATTCCTAGATAGGAATATTGTCCTTCAGCGCAGGATTTAAAACAAATTAAAATTTAGAACGTCCTCCAACGTCGGTAATTTTACCGTAATTTATATAAATGACCGTAAAATACCCGTACTTTACCAGCGTTTTCGGTAAAATTACGTAATATTGCATCACTAAATACGACGACGAATGATGACCGGTTGGTGTAGTGGATAGTGACCCTGTCAGCGAAACCAACGATTGTGAGTTCGAATCCCGCTAAGCGTAAATGTTTGTGTGAAGAATACGAACATTTATTCCCGACTCATGGATAAATTTTTATGTAAGTTTATGCGTTATCTAGTATCCATAGTACAAGCTTCGCTTAGTTTGGGACTACAGTGACTTGTATTGATAATGCTTTTGGAAACTTCGATCCGAGTGATAAAGCTATTATTAAACAATTAACGTCAGACCAATGTGGCCAATTAGTCTCGTATAACATAGGTACCCCTTAGCAAGTTTATGGTGGTGTAACGCTGTGGTTTGCGGTGAAACACTGTTATCAAGAAAGGAGCCTTTTACTTTATAATAGGTCTTTACCTATGAAATTGCCGTTCTGCAGTACTGGCCATTTCAAATCAAAATAATATTTGTTTGGCTAAGAATTCCAATTTCAAATTAATTTTATTTTAAAGACATGGAATTCTTTTTCCAAAAGTAGTCATTTGTTTATTGATTAGTGTTACATTTTCATCGCATTTCAATCTTTTTCGTCATCATGGATATGTTAAAAATTCGAGTAATTATGGAATATGAGTACCGTCGTGGCAGCAACGCGGCACAAGCGGCACGCAACATCAACGACGTTTACGGAGCTAACACTACAAACCAACGCACCACCTGTTATTGGTTTGCTCGCTTCCGTTCTGGGAATTTCGATCTGAAAAATGAACCTCGCGGTCGTCCGAAGACTTTGCTCGACAATGACGAATTAAAGGCGACTGTGGAAGCTGATGATACACAATCTACGGCTGAATTAGCAGCAGCTTTCGACGTTAGCGTCAAAACAATATTGGTCCATTTGCGTCAAATTGGCAAGGTAAAAAAGCTTGACAAATGGGTGCCCCACGAATTCAATGATCGCCACCGCGAAGTACGCGTCGAGACTTGCCTAGCACTGCTCAACAGACACACAAATGAAGGAATTTTGAACCGCATTGTTACCTGCGATGAAAAATGGATTCTGTTTGATAACCGCAAGCGCTCAGCAAGTTGGTTGGATCCTGGTTCAGCACCTAAACAATGCCCTAAACGAAAACTTACCCCTAGAAAAGTGATGGTCACTGTTTGGTGGTCTAGCGCCGGTGTGATTCATCACAGCTTCTTACCAAACGGGATGAGCATTACTGCAGATGTGTACTGTGAAGAACTGAACACAATGATGGAGAAGCTGACACGTCTCCAACCAGCATTGGTCAATCGCTCCTCTTCGCTGCTCCTGCACGACAACGCGCGACCTCATACTGCACAGCAGACGGTCTCCAAGTTGCAAGAACTGGGGTTGGAAGCTCTCCGTCATCCGCCCTACTCGCCAGACCTTGCGCCTACAGACTACTACTTTTTCCAGAATTTGGATAACTTCTTGGCAGGAAAAAAATTCAATACCCGAGAGACAGTACAAAATGCCTTTGAAGAATTTGTTGCCTCCCGTCCAGCTGATTTCTTTAAGAAGGGCATCAATAAACTGCCACTGCGTTGGCAAAGATGCATTGATTGCATGGGCGATTACTTCGATTAATACAAATAAAAAATACATGAAAAAAAATCGTTTAAATTTTTTCATACAAGACGGCAATTTCATAGGTAAAGACTTAATATTTAAAAACTCCCAGGATGTATGTAACTCAGTGTTTGGTGCGAGTTTCGACAGTAAAACAGTGTATTTTCGCCGAGGCTCTCCTTGTTTGCTGGTGGAACGAAGAACGGATATTAGATTGTGCAGTTACATTGCACAGTCTCGGTAATGTAGCTGGTAAGAAACACATAGTTTAGACAAAGACAGACTGATTGCGGCTATCTACCAAGTTTAAAATTTAGAGTTTTATCTTAGCAAGGCAAGCTTTGCCCTCTTGAGCCTCTTGCCTTGTTGCTCCTTAGTTGAATCTGTAGTCTCTAGCTGGTTTTTAGCGGAGAAATCCCAAAGTAGTCCAATACTCTAATGTTTTCTTTATGCGTGTTTAGGGATGTCCTTTGCTTGCGCTAATATCATTTGCCATAAAATTGATAGTCATCAATTCATCATACTATTGTAGGTACTACGTAATGTTTGACATAACGAACATAATAATAATTTTACTTAAATCTCACGTGCACTATTCTCATGTGCCATAAATTACATAATCACTAATTTAATGTAACATACAATCAAAAGCTAGAGAGCAATTTGAAACTAAGACGATGGAACCATATTCGAAATGAGCCCACAATAGGCAGATTCGTAAAATCACTAAAAAAATCTTGTTTGATAAACTGTAACTTCTATACAAATGCTTATTCAATACATACGACGACGTTAAAATTGTAACTAGCTAACATAGCTTTTTATGAGAATCGAGCTCCCACAGACCAACAGTGCAAACAATAATAATAATTTTGTATGTGGTATTTTTTTTTATTTAGTAATAAAAATTACCTAATAGAAAATAAAAATAGACTACGGTCGAATCTGTTCTCGAAGGCATAACTCATGGCTTTAGCTAGTTAGGATGCGTGCAGAATCGGGGCGCCCCTCTAGAGTGTTGGAACAAGTGAGTGCGCGAAGCGCAGTATAGTGCCGACGGAGCGAATCTTCTGGCGGAGCCCTTGTATATTCGCTTATGAAAAAATATATTCAGATTTCAGGGTCGGCTTCATGGTAAACGTAGTTCGTATTCCCTTTTCTTAATAACCTTGTATAAACATGCAATTTCACTAATATTTTCGTATATTGTGACGGTGTTACCTTTATTTCTAGAGGTTCGCTGCATACTACGTTATGTGTAACGGCGTCGAACAATACAAGAACATATTAGCAGCATTACTCATTCTCGACAGAGTCACATAGAGCTGTCCGTAGCACGCCATCTTAAGATGACCCGTGAAGGTTCCTGTACAATCCGGGTTTCAAGTTATACAAGCTTAATACTAAGGGTTGTGAGGTCTCTAATTTCTGAACTATAAAAACCGATGACCTTGAAATATTTTCATTTTTATGACACAAATATGACAATTTTTAATGTGCATCCTTTCTATAAAATAACAATTAGTACGAGTTAATAAATTTCAACTAAGTTCACATTTTGATTTTCATCTCCTGTTCCAAGGAATCCGTCCTGAATTTCGGGATAAAACGTATCGTGTCCTACCTCGTAGTACGAACTTAAACCATGCTAAGTTTCATTTGGATTCATTCAGTAGTTTCGGATTGATGCGCGGCCAAGGTACAGACAGACAAAAATGAAATAAATTAGAATCCTGGCTTCAGTAACGATTACAGAGACCATCCATTTTTTTTTTTAATATCTTCACCTTACTAACTTGGACATGTTACAGTTTCATTATAAGTAATACCTATAGATGTTATGTATTATTGTATTAGGTATACTAATTAGTTTATACATACATACACCCTTACATTATTCATGAAAATGTAAATGTTTAAGTGAATAGTCATCATCATCAGCCCGTAAACATCCCACTGCAAGGATATAGGCCTTCCCTCGTATATGAGGGAGTATGGGCCATAGTCCACCACGCTGGCCCAATGCGGGTTGGGGGACTTCACATGCCGTTAAATTTTTATTTCTCAGGCATGCCGGTTTCCTTACGATGTTTTCCTTCACCGTTTAGGAGCAGTCGGATAAATGCACATAAGTAATTATATTAAATTTAAAAACTCATTGGTGCATGGACCGCCTGGGACTCGAAGCCGGATCTCCCAAATTGGAGGATCGCGTCTTAACCGCTGAGCCACAGACGCCGAAGTGAATAGTATCAGAATATAATTATGTACTTAGGTACCTATATTATCCTATAGGTACTACAGCTAGTATATTTTAATCGACCTTAAAAGTAAATGGAGAGGTAAATGTTTGATTAGGCGTGAAAATGGTTTAGCCCGGTGACCGCGCGGAAACTGCTAGGGATTGTGCGTAATTGAGACGGTATCTATAGAAATAAAATTCAATTTGTTTATCATCACTTCGCACTTTTTGGGGTTTATGTATGGCCGGTATTCCGCCCGGGCTTCGCCTGCGTTAAAAAAGACATTATATCGGATATTTCTTTTGTTTATCCCGCGGTTACTACTCACTTTATCGGGATAAAAAAACCTATATTTTAATCCAGGGAATTTTTGTGTTTTAGGTTGGTTTATACAATTTTATAGAAACTTAAGTTAACTCTGACTCCTAAACTAGGATGCCCCGTATTATAGGAGTTCACAATTTATAATATAGGTTAGGTAATGTAATGAGCCGATTACAAAGTAAAAAGGACCTTATTGTGTAACTCTAAAAGCTAAATTACAATTATATAAGTGAAAAAAATAAAGAACAATAGGTACTACAATTAGCCCTACGACAAAGAGATCCTGGGTTCAAAGGACAAACTGTAGCACGTGTATATACGAATGCGTGTGTGTGTGTGTGTGTGTGTGTGTGTGTGTGTGTGTGTGTGTGTGTGTGTGTGTGTGTGTGTGTGTGTGTGTGTGTGTGTGTGTGTGTGTGTGTGTCCATTTCACCGTGATTGAGCAACAAACAAACATTCAAACTTTTATAATATTTGATACAAACCTTCGTCAATAACAGAAGTGGAATCTAAATGGGTAGGTACCAAATTCTATAGAACTTCTTGTTACTTATAAAATAAAAATTGTTATGTTCTGTGTAACTTCGTTCTGCAACTTGGCAAATTTTAACAGTTAATTAAGTACCTACTTGACTGGATAGTATACAAAGATAAATAACTATTTAAATATTTAAAAACCAAAAACCCGACAGCATATTTTGCGGACGCAATGTTGGGTTTTTTACCATAAAATATATTTCTATGACACTCCGGGTAACAAGACGAATCTAATGACACCATGTACTTCGAAATCAGTCAAACCGTTTAGGCTACAGGATGCGCCAAAGGAGCGGATATATATACATACATTCGAAAAACATACCCCCTTCCTTGGGCAGTCAGACAAAAATTAATGAGAAAACCTTGCCAAATTACACAATTAAGTAGCAGAAAACGTAACAATTTTCTTACCATACCCATATACGTGGGACACTCAGAAAATTTTGCGAAACAGAAAAAAATTGTTCTATGGGCAAATATATTTTTATTAAATCTTTTCAAAGTACTCTCCACTAGCATCTATACAAAGTTTCATGCGTCTGAACCAATTTTCGAAACACTTTTTCCAGTCCGCCGCAGACACCTCGTTTACGGCCTGCTCGAACGCTGACAGCGCATCTTCCGGCGATGAAAATTGTATCCCTTTGAGCTGATTTTTTATTTTTGGGAATAAAAAGAAGTCACACGGTGCTAGGTCCGGGCTGTAAGGAGGGTGACCTAGGAGTTTGACCGGCGTGCTGTCCAGGAAGTCCCTCGTTTTGAGCGCGGTGTGCGCGGGCGCGTTGTCATGGTAGCGTAGGTAGGTAGGTAGGGGCGCGCAGTAGCCCACGGAGCCCTGTGTTTGTGTCGCTTGTTGCTCACAACAGAGAAAACTTCTGGCAAGCATTTATTAATATACCATTCGGCGTTGACGCTTCTTTGGTTTTGTAAAGGAATTGACACCAAGTAGCCAGTCAAATTGAAAAAGCTCGCGATCAAAATTTTCCCCCCGCTTCTAGATCGCTTCACTTTGGTGGACGTTGCTTCGTTTTGAAACACCCAAACTGTCGACTGGCGCTTCGTTTCTGGATCGTATTGATATATCCAGGACTCGTCACCTGTAATGATGTCATAAACACGCCGAGACGAACCTGCTTCAAATTTGTTAAGCATATCACGGCACCATTCCACCCGGGCCTGTTTCTGAGCATTGGTGAGGTTGTGCGGCACCCAGCGTGAAACTATCCTCCTCACGCGAAGATGCACGTGCAGAATCTTGTGAAGGCTTCCCGATCCAATCTGCACAATGTGCTGAATCTCTTGGTATGTTACTCGCCTATTGTCTTGGATTAAATTTTTCACTGCTAACACATTTTCTTCCGTAACAGCCGTCGAAGGGCGACCACTTCTTTCTTCATCCCCCAAAGTTAGTCGACCGCGCCTAAATTCATTATACCAACGATACACGGTTGCCTTAGAAGGGCCTTCATCCATGAATGCCATTTGAAGTCTTTCGTACGATTCTTCCGCTTTCAGGCGGCACTTGAAATCGTATAAAATCCTAGCGCGATAATGTTCCCGGTGTAGATCCATTTTTCACTGAGACACGATCATTTAAATTAGCTTGCAAAAAATGTGGAGGGAAAATTTGAAATTGGGATGTGCCTATTTTTACTTATAAATAATCATATTTTTAAAATAGATTTTAACTGGCCAGTCTCTCATTCATAAAAACTTTTTTTCGCAAAATTTTCTGAGTGGCCTGGTAAAGACGATGAAGTGATATGTAGCGACTCGACAAAGTTCTTCATGTCACAAATCTTGTAATATTCGTACGAGTAGTAAGTACAACTTTACAAACTATAATTAACCACATGTAAAAAATTGTGCGATATTTTCTGGGTAAAATTTGGTAAGGTCTATTTGGCGCGAAGGTAATAGCTTTAAATTTAAACCTCAACGACCTGTTTGATGTAGTGGTTAGAAACTCTGACCACTATACCAAAAGGTTGCGGGTTCTAATCCCGCTAGAGACATATATTTGTATAATGAATACGGACATATTGTGTACCCGAGTTATGGATGTTTTTCATTTATATATGTAATTATTTACAAAAGAAAATAGATTTGTGTAGTATATCAACCATCTGGTATCCACAACACAAGCCTAGTTGCTTAGTGTGGAACTAGATGGCATTGTTTGTATGTCTAAGGATATTTAGATATTTAAATTGAAAGTAGACATTGTTAATATAGGTTCGTGGTCATTGGCCTCGCCAGGGGCCGGCCACCGGACTGTCGAGGCGCTTCGCCCAGTAATAAGGGACTGGTCGGAGCGCATGCGGGGCTCGCTTACCTTCCGGGCGGTGCAGGTTCTCTCGGGGCATGGCTGCTTCGGGAGATATCTGCACCGGATCGCCAGACGGGAAGCGACCGACGAGTGCCACCACTGTGGCTGCCACGAGGACACGGCGCAGCACACCCTTGAGGAATGCCCAGCCTGGGCAGGGGAGCGCCTCGACCTCGTCGCAGCAGTAGGGGACGATCTCTCCTTGCCGGCCATAGTCAAGGCTATGGTCGGCGACGAGAGGTCGTGGAAAGCGGTCCTCTCCTTCTGCGAGAGCGTGATCTCGCAGAAGGAGGCGGCGGAGAGAGAGAGAGGGAGGCCGATCCCTCCTCTCATCCCATCCGCCGCAGACGCACTGGGACCCGGAGAAGGGTGTATGCCCACCTTCTCCTCCCTACCTAGCGAGGCTGGGTGGTGACTCGGGGGAGTCACCACCCACACGCAAGCCTCGCGAGAAGGCGCGCGTGGTGTTCCCACGCGCCTTCTTGAGGATGGCTGGACCAGGAGATTCCTCCCTGCTTCAGCCTATAGGAGGGCCCGCCGCCGCCGTTGCCCTGGCGGCGGGCGCCGCGCTGGCGTGGCTGCGGACGATTACCGAGGGGTACCCGTGCCCACGCCGTTTCGGTGCGCGCGGAGGAACACCGGGGGGTTTTTAGTGGGTAGGACCGCTCCCGTCTGGAGCGGTGAGTCCCACATATCCTCGCCGCTGACCCCCGTCAGCGGCGGGTCGAACGCGTAAATGTGTTTTCCCCCCGTCAAAAAAAAAAAAAAAAAAAAAAGGTTCGTGGTCATACGCGTCTATCGACGGCGACATATAGGTACATGCGTTCTTTCACTCCATAGGTTGCAGTCGCGCACGCTACTCTTTCTCCCTTGAATTGCGCTAAGTTTTGCTAACCGTCCTGAAGCGATCATTATAGTTTCGAATAGTTACTCTTAATGTTAGATTGAAGATTGTTATGTTGACCAAATAATTTAGCCTTGAATATATTGGGATTCGAAGATCTTTACATGAGAGGTTAGCATAAGTCGGGTAAGTTGGATTAGATTGTTCAAAAAAGCGGCGCAAAATTAAATAAAAGGTGTATTTAACTTATATTACATATTTGTAATATATAATGTTATATACTATTACAGGAGAAATAAAAGTATTTTTATTAGTTATTATCAAAAAGTTCTTAGAATCAACATAAAAAAATGACAAATATATAATAAAAATATTTCATTTTTCTACGTATTTTTTTTTTTCTTTACTCTCGAAAAACTCTACGGCAGTCATAACCGCATCATCGTCGTGAAATTTAGTTCCACGAATAGGTTCTTTTAATTTTGGGAATAAGTGAAATTCACTAGGGGCTAAGTCTGGAGAATATGGTGGGTGCTCAAGGAGATTAAAACTAGCAGTACGAATTGCGTTGCCCCAACTTCCGATCGGTGAGCAAGAGCGTTATCGTCAAGAAACAATACGCCCGATGACTGTTTTCCACGACGTTTTTATTTAATTGCTTCACGCACTTTTGGAATTAAATTTGCATTATAGGATCCAGTAATCGTCTGTTCTTTTGGCATGTATTCAATAAAAAGGATTCCTTCACTATCCCAAAACACTGTGGCCATAACTTTGCCAGCGGTAGGAGTCACTCGAAATTTCTTCACGGACGGAGACGATGGTCGTTTCCAAGTTATGCTTTGTCGAAACTAAGGTTTCGGGATCAAAATGGTGGACCCACGTTTCATCCATGGTCACAACACGATGGCAAAATTGATCCAAATCGCGCTGGAACATTTCGAGATTATCCTTAGAAATTTCCAACCGTCGCTTTTTGTTTTCGTCTGTTAACATTTTTGGCACCCATCTTGCAGACATCTTGCTGAACCCCAGTGAATCGACTAAAATGGATTGAATTCTTCCAAATGATATCTTTAGGATCTCAGCTAAATGATTTATAGTTATTCTTCTGTCTCCCAAACCAGATTTTCAACTTTTTTAACATTGGCTTCTGTAACAGACGTTGACGGCCGCCCAGAACGCGTATCATCTTTATAGCAAGAGCTACCTCTTTTAAATTCAGCCACCCAGTAAGCGACCGTAGAATAGGGTATAGCATCATCCCCTAATGTGCTGTGCTGAATGTCCGAAAAAATTTCCTTCGTAGACATTTTTTTAAGCACAGATACTTTATCACCGCCCGTAACTAATTCTTCTCCATAATTTTTGGTATTTCAACAACAAGTTGCACAAAAAAAAATATTCTTTGCATACGAACTGATGAATTTAAATTATACTATACATAAATATTCTGTGATTGACGGTCTTCAAAACTAATATCGAACTTCCTCCAAAAAGGTTTTATATATATGCAATTCTAAGAACTTTTTGATTCACCCTCGTCTAAGAAATAACATTTGTGAATAATAGGTATAAGAAATAAAATCTAGTAAACGTAACTCACTTTTGTTTGAGCTGGTATATCCTACTTCTCATAGCACTTACCAAGATCTTACCAACTACATAAAAGTGGGTCTGTTTTTTGTAAAATCTCAGAAACGTGTAGACGCATAAATTTTAAACTGCACTCAATATTCAGATGACGCTGTAAATATCTGTAAAAGCTTTCTACTGGGGTAGCGCTCTATCCATCTGCTTCAAATACGCTCGATTTGATCATTTTATTTTTTAAAAAACAAAAGCAGTTAGGTCTCTAAATTTAAATGATTTATCGATAATTTTGTATAAATTTTCAAACTACGCCCGCTGGTCACTTCTCTCCGGGACACATTGTATACTCTTATTTCAGTTTTTATTTTCGTATTATTATACTCGTATACTATTATTATATTATTATGTGATCGTCGGTGGCTCAGTGGAGGAGACACAGTCTTACAATTTGGGAGGTCCAGGCTCAAGCCCCAGGCAGGCCATGTACCAATTAGTTTTTAAATTTAATTTAATTTCTTATGTGCCTATGCTACTGCTCTCAAACGGCGAAGGAAACCTACGTGCCTGAGAAATAAAAAAAAAGCGAAGGCATGTGAAGTCTCCAACGCGCACTGGGCCAGCGTTGCGGACTAAGGCCTATACTACCTCAATATGAGGGAAGGGATATATCCCTGCAGCTGCAGTGGGATGTCTACGGACAGATGATGATACTCTTGTTTTCAAAGTGATTATTTTTAGATTTATCTGAGCGGGTTTTGTATAGATAAGCTGGATGATGTTCAAAACAAAAGTTATAGACAGAATAAATAGAGCTCTGCGATCTACCCATTGGCTTACAAGAGTTCTACTACACGCTATCTACTAAACTATTACACCAAAAAAAGGAAAGATTCTTTTAAAATCCAATAATATCCGATTACAAAACAAGATAGTAAAGCTTTATCTTTCGTCTTTTCAATTACGGTTCACAAAGTAAGTATAAAATATCATATTGTTTTCAAATCGTATTTTAGCGATTATTGCTACTACTATTATTACAACTTCTATCGAAGCTTTCATAAATGAACTTAAAAATTTTAAGTTTTATCAATCTCGTTATGGAACACTGTAAATAGATATAGTGGTACCGTTATTATCTTTACTTAAATGTGATATGCTTATGAAAAGTCTCAACAAAGGTGAGCAAATGACATGGGTAAATATCCTCTTTCCTGAAGTTGTTACTGTCGTGGTGTAATTATTTAAAGTTCCACTAAGTTATAATTATTGTCTCTTGTGAGATCGTGTTAAGTTTCGTTGTCAAAGTGATTAAATGTCCAGTATGACTAGAAAATAATAATTATATCTATAAAGGCTTGTATCCTTAAAAATTAATTACAACAATAGTAACTGCTGAGTCATAAGAACAGTCATTAATTGCAAACTCCAGTTCGGGGGAGTATTATAGACAGCAAATCTGCTAGAACTCCTAATCAAATCACGGGTATAACCATTTATTCCTACAGTAGGCCGACGGAGCCGTCTAGCAGGGCAATCGTGCGGGGGTGAGGGGTGAGACGCGGGTGAGACGAGCCCCAGCTGCATACATCGCTATTCTTAGTAGCTTGGGACACATGTTCTAGGACTATAGATGGTGCATGCGACATGTACTATTAGTGCGTGCAAATGTTCATCTCGCATAAATGAATAACTAAAATTTCATCAATTTCCGCACGATGAAGAAAGGTACTTATATGTTACTTATAGGTTTTAGCTGGCTTGATTACCGCAACTCGACGCAGCTTGCGCCTATTTTGCGTGAAATATATATAAATATATTACCTAATTCAATTTTGTTGCATTTCGTTGTATAAGGCCCTGCCTGTGCAAATGTAAACAAAATGGCGGTAGTGAAAAATGCACGCGGAAAAGAACGCGCGACGTTGCCAGCTTGTTACGCGACGTTGCCCGCTAATTCAAACATTAATAAATAATAAATAAATATACATCCATAGACATACACACAGAGCCATCTAGTTCCGCAGTAAGCAACTATAGGCTTGTGTTGTGGACACCAGAGGGTTGATTTATTACATAAATAAATTTTTTTTGTAAATAAATACTTATTATAAACGAAAACATTCATAACTCGGATACACATGTCCGTATTCATCACACAAACATAATAATTATGGGGCATATTACCTAACGCGAACCCGCGACCATTTGGTATAGTGGTCGGAGTTGCTAAACACTACAACAAACAGGTCGTCAAACATTACATTTATTTAATTACTTTAAGGCGTAAAGTTTACGCCGAGTTACATCGAAATCAATACAAAAACAAAGTTGGCTGCCATCGAAATAGCAATACCGTTATAATTTCGGTACAAATAAATCTCGATATCAAATTTTAAGGTATCGCGGTTAAAAAGGTATGAATACCGTTTATGGCCGTTATTATACCGTTTAGGTATGTTTTTGGCCTGCCTCTATATGTAGCTAACTTAGCTAAGTTTGAACGCCCAATGTACTATTCCTCAACGACGATCATGGGTGACTGGAAGAAATCCCGCTGTGGGATAAGTTCACCTTTGTGCATAGTTTTAAGAAATTTGTTTCGCATTTATTTTCTTTTGTACAACAAAGCGTTTACAAACATATTTACCTTTATTTTTAAAACGACTTCAAAAAAGGAGGACGTTCTGTATTCGGGGCGTATTTTTTTTAGGTAATTCAGTCCCTGATAGGAACTTTTAATACCTATCACAATATTTGAAAATACATAATAAAGTTTTAAACTTCTTACCTCTACCCTAATTAATTATATCCCACCCCCAATTAATTATTTTATATAATTTCCAAATTTTAAATTTGTGTCAACCCTTCCGTACTTGCATAAATACCTACACAGGTGGCGGTATCGCCCAATTACAAAGACGTCTGCCTACTGACGGAAAAATATGGACGCGATAGGTACACCACCACAAGTTTGAGGCGCGTATGTGCGTCGGCTCGCGGCCTGTTGCGTATGGAGCGAAACTGGTTTATACTGGTTCGGCGCGTGCTGCAACTCAGGGCTCACTCGTCGCTCCCGTCCCGACGTGGAGTGTTTATTATTGTTTATTTAAAGGTGTTTAATTAAGAAAAAAGTGCAAACATGTTTTATTGTACAGTGTGTATCAACAATAATGTAGAGAATAAAAACATATTATATTTTTGTTATCTCAAAGACTCCACCGAGTAAGTAATAACTTGATTATTTAATGAGATTTTAATGTATAAAACCATGTGCGAGACTAATCCTAAAAATCTAAATGTATCATATATGTACCATATATTGTACTCTTACTTACATAATAATAAAACTGATGATCGGTTTTCATTTATTTCATTTTATTCTTCAGTGCCAACCCTACCAGAATAGGTATGAATTTTATAGGCGTGTTAGAAGCTTTGTCACTGTTCCATTTCTTTACTCATGTGGTTATACTGTGTCACGTTGTTCAATACATTACGTTTTCTACGACCATACAATAATAATAATTTTACATGCTATCGCTAATTTTAACCAGTAATAATTAATTGTTGAGCAGTTTCAAGTTCTAAGTACATCAAAATACGTTGAAAGCCGCGAGTATAGGAATTTAGTTGACTGTGCGCTTCTGTGCGCGCATGAGTGCTGCAATTTCTTTAATATTTGGATTTTACGGGGCGAAAGACGTTACCGTCGACGACTTGATAAAGGAGTCTGAGAACTTTATTTCTCATAAGAATATAAATGGATTCACTTACGTGATAAAATATTACTAGGAAATTAGATAGGTGTTATGTAGTTAGTATGTTAAGTGTTGAGTTGGTGTAGTGGATAGTGATCCTGTCAGCGAAAGAAACGGTTGCTGGTTCAAATCCTGCGAGGGGTAAATGTTTGTGTGAACATTTATTCCCGAATCACGCGTGTTTATATACATATTTATGTATGTTTATCCGTTATCTAGTATCCATAGTACAATTTTGCTTAGCTTGGGACTAGATTGGTGTGTCCGAAATATTTTGTTATTTTTGTACTAAAATAACGGGCGTGTGTGTCAGGCCACGCGCAGTGTAGGGTTCCGCACTTGCCCGCACAATATGCAGACTTAAGAGAGGGCTTTTTGTTGTTTGATAAATAATTTGCAACGGAAAGCACATTTTATAAGTTTTTCGACTATTTTTCATTAACTTGTAAAGCCTACTTAGCTGTGATAGTTTTCCTATTAACTTCGGGACAGGCAAACAATTGACTCTCTATCACTTAAAGCTTAATATTTGAATAGACAAACTGTTCAAGATAACCACTAATATTTTAGAACGACCTATGAGGTACAAAAATAACTAAAAAATCATCCCCATATTACGTAAGTATGCACATTCTTGGATGAGAAGAGAGAACTAGAAATCGATACAAAAAGCAAACGCTAGAGAAATGTGGACCAAAATTAAGTTAGTTATTTACATCTTCAAGAGCAGAGTGAATAGGCCATTACTGAGATCGCGCTTCATCTTCAACCACATCGTCACTTTCCATCAGATGACATTGTGGCCAAACACGAACCCAGTCAATCATAAAAAAAAAGAAAATCCATATATAATAAAAAAATAAGACGGTAAAGGACGCCAGTATCTAAAGATAACAGATGACTACGTAACATGGAAGTGTCTGCCCAATTAGTCAGACTATGGATAGTCCTATCGAAACTATCGACCTTTGACAATACTATCAATAGTATCAGCGCAAACACTATCGATAGTATCGATAGTTTTGCCCTATCAATAGTCGAACATATTACGATACTATACTGCTTGTTTATGTAGATGGTTATTACAAAGTTCATCTATCCCATAATTAAACCGCCTCCGTGGCTCAATGCAAACAACATTGGATTTACGATTCGGAGGTCGCGGGTTCGAACTCCAGCGGGGTACATGTTTAAGTACTATGTTTGGTTGGTGGTAGGGCATTTTAAATAACATTTATAATCTTATACATTCGCAGTTATTCATATAGTTGATTTATTAGATTGACAATACTTAATCACGCGCTACCGTGCAATATTAGGTGACGTTTTATTCCCAGTCGATAGTATCGATAATACCTCGATAGTTACAACAGAAATACTATGGATCGTAGCGTATCTCCATAGTATCGACAAAATTCAATAGTATCGCCTAATTTTCGCTATCAATAGGACTATTCGCGCTATCGGCTGTTTTTCAAGGTCAACTATCAATAACTGAACTATCACTATTGCAACAACACTAATCTTATTGTGATCTGCAGTTCACGAACCTAAGAGTTCACTGCTAAGGTTTGCCGCTTTGAGAAATTGCTGTATTCTCCTGGCAGCGATAGGTTATCTCATTCGAGTGCAATAAGCGGCCACACACTTGATACAGCATTTATGCATCAGCAGGCCACTTTCACACAGCAGATGTACAGATGTTTCCTCTGCAAGTAGGCAGAACCTGCACCTCCCTGTGTCCTGGAGCCCCATGTTGAGCATTTCAATTCTGCAGTGTTACTTTACGGTTTTCAAAATATACCATTTTCAAGTTTTGTCCGAACATATTTTAAGAGAATAATCACCTGTTTTACATCCTGTACTACAGATTTGGCTGTATCTTCTGTTTTAAAAGGCACCTTTATAGAACGAATTTTCTATGGATTATACTTGCCGAGATCAATTAATGTATCATGACCCAAGTCCGAAACGTCAATAAATGCTGGAAGTGTTTCATTGATTCGATATTGATTGTGTCTGAAATTCAAAGTAGTACGTAACTATGTAGAATATATTCATTCCTACATTGACCAAAACTTTCTTAGGTTTTCAAATATTTTTCTTTTGATTTTGGCGGCAAAAGTTTTCTATTACCACCTTTTGAATTTCAAGCGGCGTCAATCACACTCACTTTTTTCGCTTGAACTCATTTTGTTAAATTATCAACAAAATTATTAAATTCCAAACAAAATCAATGACGTAAAACAAAAAAATTTTCACGAGCCAAAATATTCATTTGTTATTTTTTTATCAAATTACATTTATATTCGTAAACCACGTGGAAATTTAAATTAAACGTTTGATAGTTACATACCACCGTGATTGGCAATGTTTCCGAGTTTTTAATTACAGATATAAGTTTTCATAGCATAGATAGACTTATATTACTGCGTATGGAACCGGTCGTTGAAACAATCAAAGTGCCACTGGTGCTAAAACAGTAGTTTGAAACCAATGGGAACTCAGTCACACACCGACTTCGTTCGCGAACTGTCGTATCAAATGCTGATTTATGTTGTAAAAAATGCATCACTTACCAAAGAAAAATGACCAAAAAACATGCGAGTATCTTTTAACACGTTCAATGCTATTTAGCCAGAACACAATTGAAAATTCATTGTTCACTACGTATATACTCGTTGTTAGCAGGGAACGTGTTAAGTATAACAAATATAATGTAATTACTCGTAAAACTAATATTTTTAACCAATATTAGTTTTTTCTTGCAATGTTATGTGACCGATTATGTGGTTTTGGCCCGTTATTCTCAACAGTCCTATCAGTTCTCGAGGATTTTAAGAGATGGCGCCATTGATTTATGAGCATAGATATAGTCGCGCGAATAAATCTTTTTCACGCTTTTCTTAGTAAGTATATAAAACAGACTCATCTATTACAATGCCTGGCCAAACCAAATGGTATTCCTTGGCCATAGTATAAATCATTTAAGAGGGTTTATTCCGTTCAGTGGGACGCCACTGGACGGAATAAACCCTATAAAATTGGATAAATTAAGATAACTTTTTAAATACAGCATAAATCAAAAATAATGCTCTGAACTGCACTCGAAAAGCCTGCAAATTATCCCGTTCAGTGGGACGCCACTGGACGGAATAAACCCTATAAAATTGGATAAATTAAGATAACTTTTTAAATACAGCATAAATCAAAATTATAAATAATTCCTGTATGGGACGGTCGGTATAGTTTTTCCCATATAGATTCTGTGCTGGATTGCGAGGACGCGGAGTCACGGAAATAAAAAAATCATACTGATTATTTCGCAAGGTACTGATGAGAGAGGCAGGAAGAACCCAGCAGTCTCGCGTTTGCATGTACGCACGTAGTTGTGTTCATGCCGGAGTCTCGATCGAAAGTGATTGTAGTAGTGGAAGTCTTCTCATGCTCCCCTAAGGAAGGGGAAGGGGTATCCCGGCTATGTGGAACCCTTGAGCGGTCTCGATCGCTGCCCGCAAAATGCGAGCAGGGCGTTGGGGTGCCATCTTGGCGCAGTCATTTCCGGGACCATCTACTGGCGTAGTGGTCGTTGGTCAGGTGTTCTGACATCGAGGGGGTCAGAGGACTCTGGTGGGTGTAATAGGTCTCTTGGGAGCGCCTGGACGTGGGTGTCTGGAGGGCGTGTGTAATGTGGCGCAATTCCCACGAGGTGTTGAAACCTTGAGTTGTCAGCGCGGTCGTATTTTATTCGGGCGAGTCGGGTGATGAAGGCGTCCAGTTCTTCCCAACGGAGGTCACGTTGGATGGTTGTGTTGCACACGAAGCAGGGCAATGCAGTAATGGTGCGCAAGATGTTTATTTGCCCACCATTTCAGCAGCTCCCTGCTAGGCGCGCGCGACCGCAGGTGTGTTTTGTATATCCCCAGCTTGGTGGGCGGAGGAAGAATGGAAGTGTGGATTGGACGCAGGAGGGCGCGTGCTGCCTTCGCATTTTGAACGACGACGTTGCGGTGGTGTCTCATTGTGAGCCGCCTATCGATGGTTACGCCTAGGTATCTTACTGTTGGCTGCCCCTCAATGCCTTGGCCATATAATTTCAGCGGCGGCAGTCTGTGATACCTCCGTCATCAGAGTTTGAGTATTTGCTACGTTCATAGATAACCTTCATCTGGAGAGCCAGTTCGGGAGGGCGTCCAGGGTCAGTAGGAGCTTGGTGGCGGCATGTCTACAGCTTAGGGATGACGCATAGAACGCTGCATCGTCCGCAAACAGCGCAAACACCGGCCCTACCACCGGAATCTTGTCGGTGTACAAGGTGCAGCACGCTGTGGCAGAAACATGATCATTGGGAGACTCGCGCTCTGATGGGATGCTCCGCTGATGTGGCGTCCTCTACCGCCACGCAGAAACTTCGCGGTCTCAACGGGCGCGGGAGCGGAGTAGGGAGAAACCTCGCCCCGCACTGTCGATTCGTACCTGTGTTACGTCCTCAGACACCTTTGTTTTACTCATGTAATTTATTATACATTATTACCCTTATATTCTATTGTTATTTGAACGTGTAGGCACCTTGTATTTATAATGAAAGACGCTGGGCAGAACACTTTAATAACAAACTTAATTAACTTACAATGAAATCATAAACTAATACAAAATAAATAAGTATGTACACTATTAAATAGTATGCGCCGTCCCGAACAACACCTAAATAGCTTTAACTACGGTTGTTTTCGATAATTTA
Source organism: Oegoconia quadripuncta (assembly GCA_949316235.1). Taxonomy (NCBI): domain Eukaryota; kingdom Metazoa; phylum Arthropoda; class Insecta; order Lepidoptera; family Autostichidae; genus Oegoconia; species Oegoconia quadripuncta. The sequence continues at coordinate 29,194,036 of OX438742.1, forward strand.
AAGTTATTGATAAAAAAATTACACTTTTTTATAATCGTGAATTCTGGATAACCCCCATCAAAGATATTTAGATAGGTATTTTATAATTAGTGCTGTGTGGTTTCGGCATTTAAATAGAACAATAGAACCAACCCGCCTTTTCCGTGGGTGTCGTAAAAGGCGAGTAATACAAATACACTTTATTGCACAACAGAAAAGAAAATACAGTTTCAGAAAACTGATAAGAATAGAATGTACAATTTGGCAACCTTATCACTAAAAGCGATCTCTTCTAGGCAACCTTTGGGTATAAGGACAGCACATTTGAAATAGGTAGGTTGTGCGGTATTAAATAGAGATGCAGATACAAACTACGTGAATAGATTTCATATATTTATATACACATTCTTACATAGATCGGTAGATAAATATGCCTACTTAAACATAACATCTATAAAAAAGCAACAAAATACAAATAAATATTTATTGATATATAAAATAATAATAATAATAAACGACATGTGCTATGGGATAGAGAGAAGTAAGAAAGGAGCACAGTTTAAAGCGCCAGGAAATGCTCTTTGACGGCGACTTTGTAAGCATTCAAAGTTTGAGCTCGTCTGATGGACTCGGGTAGGGAGTTCCAGAGACGAATGGATTGAAGTGTAAATGATTGGCTATAGAATTTTGAGGTGTTTGGTGGAGAGTAAAGTCGTAAATTGTCCGTCGAACGAAGGCGGCGATTGTGGGTCAAAGCACGTTTTGAGATAAAAATGGGTTCTGGGATCTAACAGCACAGAATATAGGAAGGCAAGAATGTACGTACAGGTATTTACGTGGACGAATTGAAAGCCACTTTAGTTGACTCCTGTATTCGGAGACGTGGTCATACATGCACAGTCCAAAATGAACCTAATAGAAGGTTTTTGAGTCGCTCAAGTTTGCTGAGAAGTTCAACAGTGAGGTCAGGGTAACAGCAGTCAGCATAGTCGAGTATCGGCAGGAGAAGGGCTTGTGCAAGAGAAACCTTAGTGGCAGTGGGTAAGAAATTGTGTAAACGTCGAAGACACCCAGCAGCCGAAACATCTTCCTGCTAACTTCGGCAACATTTGGTTTCCATGAAAAGGTGTTATCCAAGTAAACACCAAGGTTCTTTACCGTATCACTATACGGGACACTAATTCCATCGAAATATATAGAAGACAGTAAATCTAAGTCAAGTCTAGACACAGATTGGCTGCCAATTATTATAGCCTGTGACTTAATAGGGTTTACAGTGAATCCAAAGGGACGACTAAGGCGACTTTCCACCAAAAAATATCTATAGTTTTGTACATTTCGACGGCGATGGGCTCACCCCCATCATGTGTGCATTCCATATATTTCATAAGGTGAACCGTGGATGTTATTTCAAGCATTAAACTAATGTTTGGAACACCCAGACACTATTGCTTGAGATATCTCTGACCACCCCCTATTAATGAGGAAAAATACAACTACAAAATAATTACTTCCACCAGACATCTCCTGGCTCCATCATCAGACCCTCGACACCAAGTACACAAGAAATATTGAAACACTATTCCCAGGCTGATGCTGTAGATGTCTAAGAGTAGGCCACAGTATGTAGAGAGATGAGGATGAGCGGGATCTTCGAAAGTCGTTGTCAGTGACAACTTATATTAAAAAGGAATAACGTACACAAACAATTACACACGTACACAAAAAAAACTTTTATACTGGTTAAAAGAAATAAACAGAATTTATTTCGTTTTGTAGTTCAAACAATAATAATAGAAAAGTATACATCCAGTCCTTTTAACGGTAAATTATGAACTGATTAAACAAAAGCTACACAGAAAGAGAGAGAAAGAACAGGCAGGGTTAAAATTTTGAATTTAAAATATTATGACTTAACCCAAAAAGAAACAAACAAGGAGAATACTGCAAAAAGAGAACCAACGAGTCGCATGGCGTCTCGTTACAATTTTTCGTCAAAATGAACTATATGAGCTCAAACTCGACGGGTTTACTAGTTTCATCTGAACTGAAGAGTTTCATCATCCATCTCCTGGCTCCTTCATCAGACCCTCGAGACCAAGTGTAACAAATTAGGCTCGTCAAAACGAATCATATGAGCGCAAACTCGATTTACTGGTAGCCACTGAACCGTTCCACCATCCACTTCCTGGGTCTATCATCAGATCCTCGACACAAACAGCAATATATTAGATTCGTCAAAACGAATCACATGAGCCCAAACTTGATTGATAGGCCAGAGCGCATTGCGAACTTAAAATAATACCTGTCCCACTGCAGGGAATATCATTTTGAAACGTAGGCATTAGGATTAACCTTGCTTTTCAATACGGGTATCCAACCATGTGCAATCTAACAGTCTGCTTCCTTACAGCGTCGTTCGTGAGCAACTGTACTGAGGCGACAACCAACTATCCCGTGTCCACGATCACTCCGGCACCACGACGGCGAAGGCGGGAGACTTTCATCACAAGGTGGACATTTGACAACAGTCGACAACGACGCCAGCAACAACCGGAACAAATCGAGATGCAAAACATGTGGCAACGACGATAAAATGCCAAAGGATATGTCTATAGAAGTTTTTCTCGTCTCGTTGCATAATATAATCTTATTAAAAACGTAATGGTATCATCAGCAACAATTTACGGTATTGACCTCATGTTCAACATCAGATTTAATCGAAAAGAATTGTAGTCGAAAAAGCTATGACCGTTTTTAGAATTCCGTAGCATCTGTTTGTATCGCACAGCTTTATAACTCATGCATTATAAGAAACTTTATAGGAAATGCTTACCTATAAACATAATAATAACCCTCACAATATAACATAATAACAACCCTCACAAAGAGGTTATACAGAATCAATTTTTTAACGGACTCCCAAAAAGGAGGAGGTACTATGTTCGTCTGTATGTATTTCTTTTCGGTTCATCCATATTTTATTCAGTTGATTTTTGTTTGATAGGGTTTATCACCAGGATTTGGTTAAGTCCTGATGGTGAACTCCGGAGATAGAGAGTGCAGTCCTACTAAAGTCGATTGTTTTGGCAACTTTTTTTAGAAGATCCCGCAAATGAAACTTCGCATGATTTTTTTTGATTGTGTCAATCTCGGAGACAAGCGTTTCGCCGGAGTGTCATAAATATGTTCCCCCGTAATTGTGTAACTATGTATGTCCAAATTAAATTAGAATAGCGGCTGTCAGGGAACACTACAATGCACAATTATTTTGAACACAATTTGTTAGTTTTTTGATATCTGGATTTCCAGTTAAAAAATGGCTTAATTTTATAGTGGCGGGTAATAAGGTTGAAAGTCGAGGCTAAGCGCAAAGTAGCTATATACCTATATAGATGCAATAGATCGAAGTTAAGCGCGTGTGACGTAATGAGCTGGTTTGAAATATAAAAACTGTTAAACAACGCATATATTTCCAGTGCACTGATTATTTAGATATTTTTCATAATTATTGATATCTAAACTATTTACTACGTTAATCAAAAAATACACAGAATCTGTGGATGCTTGCATATTTTTTAAATTTTAAATATTCGTAAATTTTTATATTCCCCGTCACGTAATCACAGTAATCACCATCCAATACTAATAGACTTCTTCTTTATACCAATTCTCGAAACAGTTCTGGAAAATATTTATTGGTAGCTACTTATGGCCTTCAATTCCGTTAGCCAGTCTTTATCCCTCTAATAGTGATTCATCGCCCGTCAAGCACATATTTTTTGACCTTATGGATAATGTCATCAGGAGGAGTCGATGTCCTTGCCCGCCCATGTTTCATGTTTCCTTCAACGTCTTTACGATCCTCTTCGAAACGTTTATACCAATCGTGAACGGCTGTTTTCTTCACAGCAGACTTCATAATCCGTTTCCAATATTCCAACCACGGTACTGCATTTAATTTTATGTTTAACTAATATTTATTAACAATCCTTTTTAGTTACGCTCTGGATTAATTTAAAAAAATCATCTATCAAACCAAAACGCGTCATAATGTCTGTTAAAACCTTAGACAGAGAATCCAACTTAAAAACCAACTACGATCCCAAAATATCCGAAAAATGGCAGATGAATTACAAAGATAATAAAGTAGGTTTTTATAAACAAAAAATTTACAACTTAAGAGACTTTGGTTCATGAACGACATAAACAGAATGACATGACATGAAAGCCGCACATCACGCACGCAGGCACGCAGATTAAGAGTGCGATGATGATTATGTAGACATAGAAATTTTTTTTCGAGCACAGATAGTTAATGTCTATTATGAGTTCGACCTGCATGCAGGTATGCAAATGGTTCTTGGTATGTACTAGGTATTGATATAATTATATGTATGCTTGTATACTATTTGAATATCCAGTTTTGTCCTATGTAAACAACTATTTAACTGCTTAACCAGCGACTCATAGGATACTCTAAAAGAGATTAGTTTTAGCTGTTTAAAAACTTTAAAAATGTGGTAGATTAGTTGTTACATTACTGTCGTCTATAAACTCTGTAGAATTAATATATCACTAGGTAATTAAGTAGTGAAAGTAAGAAGTTACATGCGACTTCAGTTAGGTATAGGTACTTAAATATATATAAAATTGCTAGTTGCAAAAGTATTGAAACTATTTATCGAAATTACACTTCTTGAATCGTAATTGCACGAACAGGCTCAACAATTTTATCAATAATGTATGGACAGCTATTATCGATAATGAATGGATCAACATTTCGGATCTCAGGGTATTTATGTATGTGGCACAGTATTACAAAGGCAGAAAATTGTACGCTTTTGAATGTGTACACATGTGTTAAATTTTGTGCTTCTGTAAAGGAATACATATTTTGATTACCATTGTTTATATATAAAGGATAATAATTTAATGTAGGTACAAAAATAGTGTTTATTTTATTTTAAGTTTATCCTATGTAGGTAGGTACATACTGTATCGATTTGAAATGTTAGGATGTTATGATTTTAATAACTAACAAAATGCAAAATTATTGATATATTGGAGATAAAATATATATGCTATATTATTAACTTGAAGCAAAGTTCAATACATCATTTAGAGGCTCCACTGAAACACAAATGTTGTAGTGGGTGACCGACTACAATCCATACTGAGTTGGAGACCTTTCTGACCCCACCTGACGTCACCAGGCTGTAGCCGTGATATATCACATGTTTATTAAAAGTTACAAATGACAGCTTATAATGATTGATGTTGTTTAATCTAAAAAAAAAAACAATAATAATAATAAGTCAATCATTTTATGGCATTTAAAAAGGTTAAGTGATCTACTACTTAACTTTGTTCAACAATGGGTGGATTATCCTTTTTAAATGCCATAAAATAATTGACTTATTATTACGTAGTTATGATTATATGAATTAACAGCTTAGGTAGTGATAGGATATAGTTAACTAAGTTCAAGTTAAGATTTTTGAGATTGACTTGAATTGACACTGCTCTTGGACAAAGCTATCAATTTAAGACAATCACGAAAAGAGACGATGAGGTCCTTTTTTCCCGGAGCACATTACAGTTTAATTAATCAATATTATTCAGAATATTTATCAGGTTTATACGAATCCCGTAATTGAAATCTATGTAATTACATACACCTGTTACATCGTAATTGTTGGTACACAAGTACCGTGAGCGGGTAAGAAAGAATTTAACTCCGTTGCAGCTCATCTTTGATATATTAGGATCAAATAACATGAATGAGCAAGTTGAAGTTTACAGAGATTGGATAGACTACATCCTGAATTAGCATATAGGCCAATTTTTTCCTTTATAATAATTATAAATTTCAAAAAGCAATGGATTAATTTCAGACGGGCGTAAGTTAGTTAGGTATAAAATAAGATAAAGCACCTTCACGTACAAAATGACAAATGTAGAAAGTTGATGTGTAAAATAAATGTGTAATTTATGTTTAGCCTAATAGACGTAGATGTAGAATACGTATGCATTAAACATAGAATTAAATAAGCAAATTGGAAAATAAATAGATTATTTAAAATTATATTTAACACACTTAAAGCTTAGATATTATTTGGCTGACATACTGCACAAGAACTTGAAACTTCTTTATTTTTGCTCGTACTATTTTGTGAATATTTCAAAATGTAATCCACGTCATCATAATTCCTTAACCAGTTAACTGCAATGTTTTTTTGTAGGTTATATAATAAAACATTTAAGCAATGATTAACCTAAACAGTGTCTTGTCTTTACCATTCTTTTTAGTAAAAATACAAATATCGAAACTGTAGACACACAAACTAGTTTAATTATTGCTTAATGAGCTTATGTAAGAGCTTAGTGTTAAATCACTTGAAAACTGTATGTCTATGTATCACTTCATTAATAATTAAAAGTAACAATTAATATGTGTTCTTTTATTTTGATTACCTTCCCTTTTAGAATTATATTAAAGATAGTAATCAATCTAATTTAAGTGATGCCCAAATCCAAGACGAGACTTGTCGCTTATATATCTAAAAAAATCGACTGGAGATTTCTAATACTTACCAAATTTCTATATACCTCTCATAAGTTTCATACTTTCGTATTTGCATAGACTTTCATATACTGACCCAACATTCACGGTTCGACTATCTATATGATACAGTTTAAACGGAAACGACAAGCGTTTACAATCAGTTTCTATGTAACTACACAAGGTAACATAAAACCAAAAATTAATATTTGTGCTACACTACTAAGCGCACATTGTAGAAAGTTAAATGAAATATTAGTACTTATGAGAAAAACAGTCCAAACAAGAATTTTTTTGCCCTCTATGTGCCACTTTTTCTTGCTTTATTTTTATTTTACATAAAGATCCTTAAGAGTAGACATCAATACTTCCCGAAATATTGGTGAAATAAAATGCATTTTAAAAGGCTATATAGATTGAATCTTATGAAAATATTCAAAATGAAACTTTAAATTGCTCGATATGACATCCTCCAAGTAAGGTTATCTTTTTCGGCTTTCTTCGTAGTGTCTCGATGAACCTTCCGCAGTAGTGCAAGTGCTATTTATTTCACTTATACTTTAAAAACGTGGACATCCTTAGGCTGATATGATGATGATACTTTAAAAACTATTGAGATTACCGTCTAACAATATAGAAATTGGTGCAGCTAAAAACAAAGCATTCTGATAACACGGAAAAAATTTGCACTTTTTTGCAAAAGAAATGTTTTATTACTTGTGGGTTAAAACATTCTACGTTAGGTAATCTAGTAGAAATATGACTGTTGAATTTTAGGTTATCTTGTGTAGTTACGTAGAAATCACTAGTAAGTAAACACTGATCGTCTCCAACCTGTATATTTAAATGTCATAAAATCACAAACATTGGATTATATTATGCAAGTGCGTCAAATTATTTACGCTAACTTGGGTTATTTAGTGTAATATACGCCTGTGGCCAAAGTCAATACTCGTATAATTAATGCACATGTGGCGCAGTCGTATTCGCTATTCATTTCAATAATGAGCAAAGCTATACGTCTCTCGTGGTCAGTCCTTTCAGGGCTGACTATCCATTAATGCCCCTGCATTTTCATGCGAATGTTTCCGTGATTTGGAGGAATTATTTTCAATTGAAGTAGTCATTCGGTCTATTCGGCGGCTAACAGGCTGGCTTGAAACACTGACTGCAGGCTGTAACTAGTATGACATAATATACCAATTCATATTCTGTCCGGGTGATGACATATGGTCTAACCTATTTTACTGCGAGGAGGCTGTGTCCCAGAAATGGGGAGGTAAGGCTGTTAACGTGATAATGAATGATTTGATTATAAGTATTTTTTGCACTAGGATACTTGAAAGGTTGGTGAAACGCCCAAGACTTTCTTCGAAAAATAAACCAAGTTTCCGGAACTACGGACAGAAGCTAGTACACTGGGCCGCAAAAATAACGGGTCACTTAGAAAAACCGCGACATCTCCCAAAGTTATGTACATAGATCCCTCGTATAAATAATATGTTATAGGCAGATAAGTGGCGCTTATTATACATTTCAAAAAAGGTTTCATTTGAACAAGCTATAGCTTAAAAAAAATTAATTCGAAATTTTGAAAAATATCCAATTTCGAATTTTTTATAAAAGAATATTTTTAGCTTATGTTTCAAACCAAGCTATCATTATAAACAGCTTTTTGGTCTGGTCACAGTATCTTGTGCACCAACATGTCATTATCTCCTGAAGAATGTACACGAATTATCACCATGGTACAAGAAGGAAGGAGTCAGCGGAGTACTGCTAGAACAGTAGGTGTATCTTTATCCACAGTCCAAAGAGTACTCCAGCGATTTCAAGAGACCGGCATGAACATCAGAAAACCAGGGAATGGCAGGCCAAGGTGCACAACTGTACGAGAAGACCGATTCATCGTGAGCACTATGTTAAGAAATCGACATCTCACGGCTGTTCAGGTCCGAAATAGCCTTCAAGAAGTCACCACAACAATGTGAGCTCTGACACGATCCTGCGGCGACTTCGTGAAGCTGATATAAAGCCTTATAGGCCAGCAAATGGCCCTAAACTGCTCAGAGAACATCGAGTTGCCAGGTTGCGATTTGCTCGAGAACACATCCGATGGACAGATGAAGATTGGTCCAGGGTTATGTTTTCCGATGAGTCTAGATTTTGTTTATTCACACACGATGGGAGACGAAGAGTATATAGGCGACCAGGTGAACGTTATCGTCAAGCGTGTTTTGAAGAAAAGGTGCCATTCGGTGGAGGGCAATAATGGTATGGGCTGGGATATCTTCAGAGAGTCGTACGGAGTTAGTGATTATAGAAAACGGTTCTTTGACGGCTCTCAGATACGTAGAGGAGATTTTAAATAAGCACGTTGATCCTTTCCTGGTGAATATGGGGGCAAATTCCATTTTTATGCGCGATAATGCGCGACCACATAGTGCACATTTGGTTAACGCGTATATTCAAGACGTCGGTATCACCCGCATGGAATGGCCAGCTCGCAGCCCGGACTTAAATCCCATAGAGCATTTATGGGACGAGCTCGGGAGATGCGTTAAACAACGCTCTCCAGCTGCAGCTACCTTACGTGAGTTAAGGAGTGCGCTAGTGGAAGAATGGTCAAACATAGACCAAAACCGTATTAGAAATTTGGTACAGCATGCCACATCGTCTTGATGAAGTGATACCAGCTCGTGGAGGAAATACAAGCTATTAAAATGTCAGAAAAGCTTTCTTTTTGCAAATTAACTGTGTTGTTTATTTTTGTTGTCAAAAGTTAGAAGTTGTTTTTTTTAAATTTTTTTAGTTTTCAAATAAAAGTATTGAGTTTACAAACATGTTATGTATTTTATTTTATGTATAAATCAGTCATTTATAACATACTACAGTTTCACGGATTAGCGTTGTGTATTTAGGAAACTATCACACTTTTTATAAGCGACCCGGAATTTTTGCGGCCCAGTATATTATATAAATGCGAGTTCGGAATTTTATTACTCAATCACGCTATGACGCCTGTACCGTGTTTGAAGAAATTTGGTACAGAGAGAGGTCCTGAATTGAATTAAGGAAATAAATTACCTATTTTGCAACACATTTTATTATTATTAATTTGAGAATTGATTCTAAAGCTAACGACATCATGGTATTCAGTGGAGTAAGTCTGCGTTGGCTGTGTCTTCAACCATATCCAATCAGTCATAACTGCTTATATTTGGAAGACTCATATCTTGATATTCACATATTAGGAGACACATGATCATATTAGGCACAAAAAATGACTCAAATGTTAGAGTTTATTTAGGTCATGAGAACTGAAATATTACTAATGTTCGGTGTTTTATATACTTATATTCCGCGGCAGAACCCCAAAGCCGAAAACTTGGATTTTTAATAAGGGCTCTACCTGTACATAGGAGTACATCCAAAAATAGCCGACACACGACCATTTACTGTGTAAAATAAAATATACAAATTTAGCAGATTAAATAGTTGCTTATCGATTTAGCAAGGTCTATTAGGATTTGTACCAACTATTAATGTACGAATTTCAACGATTCAGAATTAATTAAAATTTGAAATACCGATTTTTCCCTTTTGCAAATACAAATATACTGGCCACTTTATTTTCATATATTTCCTGTGCCCGACGATGGAGATGCGCATGCAGGCTTATAAAAAAAAATTCAAAAAATTACACTTCACCACTTGTGTTTCTACCCTTTATATAACAATAAAGTTGTAAATATTCCAAGTCAAATTTAAAGACAGCTGCATATTACGCTTTGTTTCTTCATATTTATTGTTAGAAATGCAATCTACAGCCAATATCATACCGCGGTTATGAGAGAATTGAAACTAGTCAACTTTATTGCCTCGCAGCCTATACCTAACCGATGGTAGGTGGTAACTAACTGATGGTAGGTAGGGCAGGAGTATGTAATTTAAGGTAGTATTCAACGTACTGCATCGGTTCATCTCTCGAGACGTGTCACAAAGCGAGTGTGTGAGTCGATAATGAAAAAATTCTGGCGATATGTTACTTTGTAATCATTTTTTAAATTTTGAGATCTTCCAATTTAGAGTAAATGACTTTAACGTGACTTTCTGTTGTGTTGGAAATAATACTCTGTTACTGTTTGATCACAACGTATATTAGTAATCTACAGAAGATAATACTAATAAATAACTATAATTATATAAACATAGGCTAATCTAACAAGAAATATGTATACATTCAGTGTACTAAGTATCGGGAATTTGTCAATAAAACAAAAAATACAAATTATTCATCTAAATTTATTTTATCGCCTTCAAAGTAGGCCCCATCGCTTGCAATACAACATCTCCACCGCTTCACCCAGTCTTCCATACATTTTTCATAGGCTATTTGCGGTATGGCCTTTAGCTCATTCAGCGAATTTTCTTTTATGGCTTCTATCGACTCAAAACGTTTTCCTCGAAGTGGTAATTTTAACTTGGGAAATAAAAAAAAGTCAGACGGAGCCATATCAGGTGAATACGGTGCTTGGTCGAGAACTTTTGTTGAATTTTTCGCTAAAAACTCTTTCACTATAATGGCTGTGTGTGATGGTGCATTATCATGGTGCAGCATCCATGAGTTGTGTTGCCACAAATCTGGACGTTTTCGGCGGATACTCTCACGCAAACGCTTCATGACGCCTAAATAATATTCTTTATTCACTGTTTCTCCCTCTGGAAGGAATTCGGAGTGAACCACACCACGGTAGTCAAAAAAAACTGTCAGCATCACCTTGATTTTGGAGCGACTTTGCCGCGGTTTTTTGGGTTTCGGCTCGTTTTCGAGACGCCATTCTGAAGACTGTTGGCTTGTTTGCATGTCGTACTCATAAACCCATGTCTCGTCGCCAGTTATTATACGTTTCATAAAGGTCGGATCCGTAGAAGCTCGGGAAACCATGTCTTCAGCGACATGCTTTCGCTGCGCTTTTTGAACAAAATTGAGCTCTTTTGGAACTAGTCGAGCGGCGACGCGTTTCATGCCTAAAATGTCAATGAGAATGTTGTGGACGGACTTAAAAGATATGTTCACCTCACTAGCCAACTCCCTCAGACTCATACGTCGATTTTCGAGCACTAGCTTCTTGATTCTGTCGATGTTTTCTTTGGTCGTAGCGGTTGAAGGTCTACCAGAACGAGGCAAGTCTACTACTACTTCTCGGCCTTCTTTAAAAGCCTTATACCATTCATAAGCCCTTGTTTTCGATATACACGATTCGCCGTAGGTATTTCGCAACATTTTTAGTGATTCACCACATGAAATATCATTTGAAACACAAAATTTAAGGCACACTCTTTGTTCAACAATATTTTCCATTGTAAAAATCGCCGAGGACTCAAAACTATGACCAACAAAAAGTGTAGTTTAAAACAAATTAAATGACAGATCCCGCTCAAATTTTGCGCGCTAAATCAGTACAGTGCTACCAACATGCAGTAAAAAAATTAGAACGACCTCTTTTACGCGGGTCTTTTTATTGACATATTCCCGATACTTTTTACACAGAGTAGTATAAACTATAAAATTCCAATTAAGTAATAAAGATGATCAGTGCTCGGCGGCGTTCGCACCCAATATGAAATTTACGTTGGTCGTTTATACCATGCTATCAATAAATTTTAAGATAAGTTTCTTCATTTATGCATGGTAACTATAATATGAGATACCTACCGCATGTTCCGAATTTACTGAAGGAGATTTTTAACATGTCAGCGGTAATATAATATTAGTAGTTCAAATGGAGCAAATTTTGCTACTAAGCTAAATTCAGGAAAATCGATTAATTACTCGAAATTAACTATGTACAAGTTAATAAACCTCTTTATGGTTGCCATGTAACCGCCAATTCCCGAGAGTGTTAGATTCAATTTCGTAAATGAAGTCGAACATTATCTAAAATTTTGTGTATTTATTACATTGAACTAACTAATTACTATATATATTTTACTATAAAAATATACAAACAATAAAAAACAGTCAGTATTGATATGAATCAATCAAGTACTACACAAGTAATAGAAACTACTTAAATGAATAGGTACTCGTACAACAGCACACATCATAACTCGCGTAAAAAGGTGACCTTATCGCCAACAGTGATCTCTTACAGACAAACCTTATTGTAAAGATACAAGCTACTAGTAATATTATTTAGGTATCAAAATCCAATAAGTACAGTTAAAAAACTTTGAGAACACAGTGGACGCATAAATAACACGCGTTGTTGTTGTAATTAACTTGTTGGATTTATTCCACAAAAACAGCAAATCATATAGTATAGAATTCTATTAATAATATGAAACTCTCATTTATCTTTACATAACTTACATAGGTATATACGTGGTATCACTTGTTGTTTACTTTAAAGTGGGTAATATTTTTGACTTTTAAATATAAAACTTACACACATACATGTCTCGACGCTACCTAAAATTATCTGTGTCGATGATACTGTCAAAACCGCATAACCGCTTTCCCAATATTGAGCATATTATATTCCAACATTAAATATAGAGTACTAATAGATATGTGGATTACGCCTGACCAGTACCTAATAACAAAGGATGACGTCATTGACCTCAATAGTTTCAAGTTATTTAAACTGTAGATGTTTTAAGTGAGAACTCACTACTTAAGTTAAATTCATTGTTACGGGTGAGTCGGAAACCGTTCCAAGTTCAAGTTCCGTTATACATTTTATCACAACGGGAATAGCCGCCATCACAGAAGAAATTCAAAAGACAAATTGTATTGACAGGCAGAATAAAATTTCGGCAGTTATAATTTTAATAACTGTATAAGAACAAATATATAGTTATGGTACACTAGGTCAGTTTTTTTCCTGGAGTTTAAGAAAATAAGCACTTACCTACTTAATTTTCTAGTATTCGACTTAGAATTAATTCTTCAACATAAACGGGAGGTTCGATGTAAAGTAGTAAGACTACAATGTCCAAACACATGGTTTGGCACTACTAGCTTTTAAAGTTTGCACTGGGGTGCGGTTCATCGCTAGATTTATTAGTGATAGATAATTTAGAAAAAGTACACGGGTAGCGTTGACTTGCACTACGCAATATTTATTTACCTTTCTTAATTCTAGCAAGTGATCGGCGTCTTTCTCATAATAAGGAAGCCGGGACGGTGGATACTGACACCCTTTTTGACGTCGAAGATCTATATTCGCTGTATTATAATGCAGTGTGAAGGTTAAGACAGCCAGTCAAATTACAGGCCACTTGGCGTTGCCAAGTGTGATGGGCATTTAAGCATTAGGGATGTGGTTGTTCTGCAAGGTTTACCTCGGAAAACAAGGTAGTCAAATGGCTCACCAAGGTAAGGGCGGAGGAAGGGATGTTGAGGATGTGAACAGGAATGATACAACATGTAACATCATGACGACGTTGTATGAGAACCCAAGCTTGACTTGAAGACAGGATTTGGCTAAATATGATACTCAGATTTTTTGCGGTGTGTGCGTAGATAACCACTACTCCGTCATACATTTTTGGCGGGATAGTTGATTTCGTCAATTGTTTGCGTAAATATTTTGTATTTCTGCTTCGGCTTATCAAGCTTGGCCATTCCATTTTTAATTTATATACTCGTCATATACTCGTAGCGTAGTGACTATATCATTAAACGCTGTAATTTTGCAATCTATATCGTAAGTCGTCATGGTCCTCGTAAATGTTCCCGTTTAAAATGCTTTAATCGCTCCCTAAAATTATATATTGTAAATCTTATTGAAATAGATATTTCTGGGCAATCATTGGGCAAATTTCGAAATGAAGTAAAATTCTTTTAGTAGGTATTTTTATTTATTTTATTAGGTACAAGGTTCTTTTGCAAACATAAATACTTTTATATTTTTATTTTATATTTGCATCACTTCAAAGTGATTTAAGTCATCGATTAAGTTGTTTTATACTTAGCTCACACATAAATATAGTTAGAATAATTATCCGTGGCACTCGAAGTCTGTTACTAGATATTATTAATTATGTGATGTTAAATTACTGTTTGTTTCCCAAATAAATAAAAGAAGCGTACGCCAAGAGTGGATTTTAACATAATGACAGGCCGCCTTATTCCACAGCAAGACATGAACCTGTTCCGAGCATTATATGTAGGTATATAAATAAAAAGCTTTAATTATTGAAATTCTCTCAGTCCGTAAACATACCACTGCAGAGATATAGGCCTTCCCTCGTATAATGAGGGAGTAGGCCCTAGTCCACCACGCTGGCCCAATGCGGGTTAGGGATTTCACATGACTTAGAATTTTATTTCTCAAGCATACAGATTTCCTCACGATGTTTTCCTTCGCCGTTTAAGAGCAGTCGGATAAATGCATATAAGTAATTAAATTAAATTTAAAAACTCATTGGTATATGGCCTGCCTGGGAATCGAACCCGGACCTCTTAAATTGAGATACCGCGTCTTAACCGCTGAGCCACCGATGCTCAATTATTGAAAACAGAAAGAAATTAATAGTAGAATATTGCCAATTCGTTAAGGAAATGTTGTTCTATAGCTAATATGTTCTTCAAAAATTGGTTAATTCAATTTCGGTTTGTTAAATTGAGGACGAGATAATTAATAAATAAACCCTCATTAATGAAGATGTGCGGGATGGGGACCACACGACCAGTGTCTCTCCGGAATTTGAGACACGACCCACGACCATTAATTGGGGAGGTAATACTTAACAAATAGGAAATTTTAATAGGAAAATTCGTTACTTGAAAATGGACGATAGTTTAAATAAACCAAAAATCAAGTAGGTACAGTTCAAACATTTGGACTATCACCTGTTGAATGCGCATGCGAAAACTACAAATTCACGAAAGGTTAATTCGCATTCGCAAAAGGGAACAACTTAAAAAGCGCTCTGCAGTGTACAGTTGACAGCAAGACTCACGCAGTAACTTATTAGAAACGCCGCTATCGGATATGTGAACATAGCGAGACCCGCTTATACCAGAAGTGTTACGGTCGTCTTGCGGCCGTGTGTACATGCGGGTGCAAATAGGTGGCAACATAAATATGCAGGCATTATCAGCTAGTACTCAAATTACAATTTAAAAGGAAGGAACCTGGATTAACAGAGAAATATAATATGCAGCGGGTGTGAGTGTAACACATTTCGAATACCTACATACCTAGGTACATATCTACTGACTTCATTAAGAAATAACCACATCGTTTTCCTCAATGTGGGAATTAAGCCTTAACTCAAGTAGCTTCAAGTTACGAACGAATAAGATGCTAAATAGATGTGTTAGGTAGGTTTGGCATTAGATATATTTTTGAATGTAGTAAAAATATAGTTTTTAATGGATTTCAACTATCGACATAACATTAAAGTCCACTACTAGAGATTCGCCTCTGCTTTCAGTCTATATACATTATAGGCATACGTAGCGTAATCATATATATATATATATATGCAATGGATGTAACAGTGAGGAAGGTACTAAGGTTCCCAAGGGTAACAGCCAACATACATACACAGAAAAATAGGCTAATGGACAATATATAATAAAATATAAATACTTCGAACAAGGGAATTACTTTACTGCTCCAGGAACGGTGAGTATTTTTTTTTATGCACAACGGGTTGGTACTTGACCTCAATCACACCTGATGTTAAGTGAAGATGAGAGAGTATAATAATAACAGAGACCATTAAGCCCATTAATCACGTTATGTAGATCTCTTGAAAATCTGCAGCTACCAAACAACCTGTCCAAATTAGTGGACCTGAAATTTGTTTTAGGTACAATGGAGTACCCATTTACTCCTGACTAATATTACTGTGTTAAGCACACGTGGCTTTAACGCATTTAAAAGTTCTCCCTAGTAGAACCGTGTCAATTATATATTCCAATTAAATTAATTTGGAAGTTAAGGTACCATCCATAAGTATTAAGTTAAAAAGAAATAAGAATGAACAATTTTTTGTGATTTGATTACTTTTCCGTGTGTTTCCGCCAGGCTACAGGAACAACCCTATCTTCCCGTGGGTGTTGTAAAAGGCGAATAAAGAATCG
The DNA here is from genome assembly GCA_949316235.1 of Oegoconia quadripuncta. Taxonomy (NCBI): domain Eukaryota; kingdom Metazoa; phylum Arthropoda; class Insecta; order Lepidoptera; family Autostichidae; genus Oegoconia; species Oegoconia quadripuncta. The sequence continues at coordinate 29,210,685 of OX438742.1, forward strand.
TGAGCATAACGGCATAGAGCAGTGATGGGCAGCAGCGTCATCAGCAGCTTCCAGAAAAAAAATCTGTGTTAGCCAACACCTCTTCCCGCTTGGCGATTACAGCATATCGCTCAGCGGTTGTTATGTGATTTGATCGTCGAACTTCTTTATTTATCGTGAATCATGATAAGCTGCATCTCTCAATTTTACTAACAATAGGTAAATTTTAGTTTCATAGGTTGGGATGACCTTAATTAAACTTATAGCATGGAAAAAGTTTACAAGTTATAAGTAATATACAATACAATACAATACAATACAAATACACTTTATTGTACAAAAGGAGAACATACATTTTACTATATTTATGTATTTTAAGTAATATATTTCTGTGGCTCTTATTATTTCTTTAATTACATTCGTAAATCCAGTTGCATAATAAAAAAATTGTATAGTTTAGGTCGAAGACTTATATTGCAGTCTAAATTCATGGCTTTTACAACCTTCGACTTTCAATGATACATGTGTTCAGATCAATTCAATTTATTATCCCTCGGCACGCCAAGTTACTGACCGACGTCTTCCGTTCTATGTTATGCATGACTATTGATTACTAGGCATGTTAGCAGGTTTCTTTCGCTGTCTTGTAAATAATTTTCGATTCATTAAATTTAAGTTTCCATTTGTTAAAGTAGGAAAACAATTTGTTTACGCATAATTGTAGAGCAATGGTTTCATCTACATTATTGGAGGTCGCGAAACACGTATTATCATCTGCAAAGTATTCTAGCTTAGTTCTTATTTCAATACCGTTAAGGTACACCAAGAAGGGGTACGGGCCAAGTATACTCCTGTAGGGATATAACGTGGTTCACTATTAGTGTTCCCAATGATAACATTAATCGAGGGTCTATCAAGTACGACCGTATGACTTTGAGCAAGTGCAAAGGTACCATACCAATGACTAACTTATGTATGAGGCCTTCTTGCGTTGATGATGAGCAACATTAGTTCTACAATTTAAAATTCGAAAAGAGTTCTTACATTTTCTTACTTGTTTTATTTCTCAACTTTGTGGCATATCCTACGTCATTTCTTAATAATAATAAATATATAACACAGGATATTATTACAAATTGTAAAAATAACTGGCCGTAAATTCCATTCATTTAATAATATACCTTATTTTTTTGTGACGAGTATTACAATTTGTGAAATGTGAATGAAACGTTTATGCCAAACTCGGCTTTATATATTGGGTCTTTACCTATAAAATTGGAGTTTTTTTTCTTCGTTAATCATATGTAGCAATTCCTGGGATTTTCAAAGCTATATCCAAATTTGTTTTTTATTTGGAAAATGGAATATAACTTATTTCAAGGCTTCACATGAAATATTTTTTAATTTCTGGGCTAAAAACCACATAATAAAAAAAATTTAACAGAGCTCTTTTCGTGTGCTTCCCATAATCATTTCTTAGATTCGCTGAAACTTTTATAAAGTGCTTACTTTTAAAAATTAACGATGCCTATACTTAACTTAATGTTATCCGATAATACACACAAAGTTTACCTAAATTTGGATTTGCCGTTCCCAAAAAAAATCAAAAATGTTTGTACGGAGACAACAGTCTTAATGAAATACTTCATACAAAACGCCAATTTCATAGGTAAGAACCTAATATAATGTATTATTTCAAAACATTTGCTCTAAAAATGATCTTTCAGAGATAGTAATCATAGCGTGAAAATTAACTTTTTCGCACTCACAGAAGAAGTTTAAAGAAGACTGTCTTTTTACTTTTGAAGTATTAATAAAAGAAAATTGATTACAAATCACCCAAGGTTCGAATTTATAAACTGATTTTTTTCCTATTTAAGATTACATTAAGGGAAAGGTAAAAGGAAAAGGTTAAATCAAGGGAAATAAAATTAGGGGAAAATTAAACTTTTGCTACTGATTAACTAATAGATTTTACTTTGTGGTGGATGATATTTATTCGGTTTAGATCCGCTGGGGCTTTATAAATTCTTAATTTATAATATTTTGTTATTTATGTTATTGCTAATACATACAACACAAGGGCATTAAATTGTATAGATTTTGTGTGTAGATGGAAATCTCTATCGGAGCTAGCTCGCTTTTGTAAAATTTTATTCAATGCATAAATCTGTAAGAATGGTGTGTAAAAAAATTTTTTCTCGAAATTTAACTTATTACCTACATAGTGGTTTTAATCCAGCCGCTATTTTCATACTTGGCATGCTGTTGTTGTTGGCAGGCAGGGATAGTTGTAGAAAATTGTGGTCGTAGGAAAATATATACATGTAGTAAATAAAGACAAGTTTAATTTTAGGACCTACCCTTAGGGCGCCTAAATGAAAAATGTAAAAAAATAAAGGTGGTCATATATTTGGTTTAATTTGTACATTGGAAATAAAGGTGATCCGGTGTTTAACGTTGCTAAACATTTGGCTACATCATGGGTTTATACAGAACCTTGAAGTTGTGGAAAATAGACAAAGGTGGCTAGGTGCCCTTAATTGACACGTTTATCTAAAATAGATATTTTCCTCAGCTTCAGGGTTCATGCAACAATATGTTGCAAAACGGTGCGAAATGTTTGAATAGTTTCTTTTTACTTAGCAAGAACACTTTGGTTTGGGTTTGGTTAAGCAAATAGCAAAAAGCATCTTTAGAAATTAGTTAGCGAATCTTCAGAAAAGCAATGTAGAAAAAATACTGTTTAAATTTTTGCTAATTTACAAAACAAATGATTTTTATGTCAAAGTACGTACCTACATAATAACGTTCAGCAAGACTGTACTTGATGAATTTATTGATAGTCTAACAAAAATTAAATAGATAAAATGAAAGTAGTAATAATTCAATGTTGCCATTCACGAATGCGCATCCACGTACGCGACATGCCTACGCGCTTACCGCCCAGCAGCGCTCTCCCCTTCTGCGCATCTCGTATTTGTTCGCATACGCCGCGGGCGCAGTTCAAGCGGGCAGCGCAACCCTTTCCATTTATTACTAAATTATTCGCAATACCACGGCGCGTGTGTGCGTATTCCGTGGTGGATTGATTTTCAACCGATTTCATAACAACAAAATACATTGACGTGGAATATGCTGACATGGTTATGTGTTGGTCCTAAGAAATGCGAACGAATTCTTCGTCTTACAATTTTAAGTTTTAAGCAGCATGCAAACGCTTTTTAATCGATTATTTTAATGTGTGGAAGATTCAAGTGCTTTGTAATCTATTACTTACTTTTAGAACTCCAGTAAACAGTTTCAACATGAGGAAGACTCCGACGCTTTGTAATCTTAATAGATTGCTCATTCGAGTTCTAAAAGTAATCATAATAGATTACAAAGCCTGTGTCCGCATGCTTTAACTAATACGGATCACTCATTGTCTCATCAAAGAAGAGTTTATACCCGCAAAGGCAAGTGCATGCAACATATCATATGCTTATATTTTATGAAACGATTATGTAAGAGCAGGTGTTGTATTCCCTGTCCTACAGGATGTTAATGTTCGTTCCTCGTAATTGCGACGCGTACCGATACCACGAGTGCCCTTGGCGGATAGTGGGGGATGAATTTATTGTTGTTTATGATGTTTCCTAGATTGTTAAATATTTACTAAAAAATGTTTGTTAAAGGTGTTAAATTAAATCCAAAATATTGGATGTAATTATGTAACTGTTTATTGTTTGAGAGCTATGTAGCAACTATTTTTCTGGGTCGCGTGACTTGGCTTCGCCGCGACGGAATGCACTGCTGATTCTTCAGTATTTGTTTTTTTTGTATAATTTGGGTTACATGCACAGGTCGTCTCGGTCAAAGTACACATTTTGTACATTCTTGTACATCTTGCCAAGTCAAATAAAAGGGGAGACTAAAATATGTTAAAGTACTTAAAGATTATGTTACATGGCAATTAAATTATTAAGATTATATATTAAAGTTTTGTTGATGAGGAATTGCATATGTTGATCCTCGTTGATGTGTTCTCATCTTAGGTTGTGGCGATCCGGCCTTATTATGTAACATCTCCGTCAATTCAATGGGTTGTTCTCCCGAGGCTGTTTCATTGTCTTTGGGATGCACGGAGTTGCGTCGTTTGAAGTGCACGTAAGTGTACCCTGCGACTAACACCACGCCCAGGGCCGCGTAGGACACCACGTACTGATGGATATCATGAGAAGTGATTTCGTCCTCTAGAACGCTATTTTTCTCCAAGTGTTTATATTGAAACTCGCTCACATCTTCGCTTTTCCACGCAACAAACACCTAACAATAATATCGATGTAATTTATTTTTAAACAATCAATAGTTGACGATACATGCCGGTGCATGCAAGTAAGGTCAGCGGAAACAGGTGTTGTTTCTTACATGATCCAAGTAATATTATAGATGCGAAAGTTTATTGTTTCATCACGGCGAAACTGATGAACAGAGTTGAAATAAAATTTGGCGCAAAGAATACGCTGGAATGGGACATAGGATACTATTAACACAATAAAATGATGTAAATGAAAGAGAAAAATCCAAACTCACACAAATTGAAACACAAAATTTTAAAAAAATGTTATATTCAGAGGGATTATAAGCCGAAGAGGGCTCCTTAAAGAAAAATTATATATAAAATAGTATGTACATAAGAGATGAATCAGGAGAGGTTCTTTCGGACGATGAGAAAATTAAGGATAGATGGAAGGAATATTTTGAAAGGCTGATGAATGAAAAGAATGTATGGAGTGGTGAGCTTGAGAAAAAACCAGTGAAGGTAGGACTAGTGAGAAAGGTCAGCGTGGATGAAGTGAAGAGAGCTGTAAGTGGAATGAAGAACGGAAAAGCGGTCGGACTAGATGGAATCCAGTAGAAGTGTGAAAGGTCGATGGACGGAAGTGGTTGGCTTTATTCTTTAATAAGCTGTTGCAGGAAGAAGCCATACCCGACGAATGATGTAACAGTTTGCTGGTACCAATCTTAAAAACAAGGGTGATATGCTGGATTGATACGAGCGCGAGAGCGGGCAGGTGTGCAAAATTCTGCTGTTGTCCGACTTCTTTCACTACTGTTTTTGCGCTATTAAAATTATCTGATTTATGGTTTATTTTAAGTTAAATAAAAGTTATTGTAAAAGCCGCTCGTGCGTGGCGCGCCTTGCTTTGTTATAACTAGACGTATTTATTTACGGAGAGCTCCGGATGCCTGTCAAAATGTATGCAAACCGGAGCTCTTTTCACATGTGTTAAATTATACCGCGCCCCGCGTCATAACATAACACGGGTGCATGTTCATTGAGTGGCCGACGGCGGCGGGGCGCGCCGAGAGTCGCGCGGTGCCCCCTGACACCGTAGCGCCCGTGTGCAATGCACACCCTGCACCATAGATAAAGCCGCCTCTGTTTACTATAGGCCTTGCATGTTCAAAGTGACGGGTGGAAGCGGTCTGTTTCCACGTTTACAAGAAGCTCTGGAACCTGTAAATGCTGTTCGTCTTCCAAATATATTTTAAAAAATATACATTTGTTACTTGGTCGCCTCGTGTCAGTTAGTAGTGTAGTTTGGTCGCTGCCTTTGTTAACGTACTTGGAAACATATTTAATTGATTCGACGTTAGTGCATGATTCGACATTAAAGTGGGTTTAGAATGTCCTGTAAAGTACTGGTGAGTATGAAACTATACATCAAATAACTATCCCCAGCACTTAGGGAGTAAATACACCATCGGTGTATTCGGCGGAGACATGTAGGGCGGCCGTTTTCATCTACGAGTATACTTTTGAGTATACGAATTTTAGAGCATCGTCCATTGTAAATTTGTATTTATACATGGTAAATTTGTAATTACAAGCCACAGAGATCATGAATCATGTCCATTATCATTATATCAGCCACAGGAAGTTCATGAACCATGTGACTCTTGACAACTCCATGAGTTGCAATTATGATGATGATGATGTATTTCAGCATGGCGTAGCTCAGCACTTAGGACTTGATCAATCTTGTTTGGTCTGATTTTATCTCCTAACTACAAAACCAAATGTGCTTGGAGTAATGCACGCTTTTCCATTCAACTGGACACATGTAGTAGCATTGCATCGACGGAAACACTTCTCTTCTCTTTTGTGAAGACATTCATCAGGCCCTTAAATTTAAGAGGGATTACCCGAGAGATTAAAATCTGAGGCCAGGATGGAAGTATATAGAAGTATATTGAAAGGGGAAGAACACATATTGAAGAGATGGAAGGAATACTTTGAATGTTTGTTGAAAGAGAAGAGATGCAGGTAGAAACGCATGCACGCGGCTAACATATAAATGTCGACTCGTATGACCAAATAACCGTGGATGAGATTGAGAAAGCGTTGAAAGGTATGAAGTGAGGTAAGACTGTAGGGAGTGTAGGGTATGGCAGAGTTTCAGTCGAGATGCTGAAAGCTGGACAAGGCCTAGTGGCAAGTCAGCTGTACCGCCTGTTTAATTTATGATGGAGAAGCGGCCAAGTTCCATATAACTGATGCAAGGCCGTCATCGTTCCGCGTTACAAAGGGAAAGGTTCACAGCAAGACCGCAAAAATTATAGAGGAATCAGCCTTCTCAGCATTGTCGGCAAATTGAATGCAAAAGTATTCATTGGAAGGGTAATGGCAGAGACGGATGAAAAGATGTGGGAGAAGAGGAATGGGATGTATGAATCTGCCCTTAGATTATGTAACTTCATCGGTATCGTCAACGATTATGTTGACAAATGAGAAACCGTCATATTGCCGAGCGAGCGTTGAGCCAACCAATCACATGTCAGAACGTAACCGATAACGATGAAATTATGTAATAGAACCCCAGGTCTTTTCCTTGCGATGCATAGACGAAAAATTCTTGGCAAAAGACCATTAAGTGTGCTGCGCTTTCGTGGATTTGGAAAAGGCCTATGTCAAAGTGATGAGGAATGAATTGTGGTCAGCATTGTCTATGTATGGGGTAGACAGCACCTTGATACGAGCACTGAAATCACTTTATGAAGATTCCAGTGCTTGTGTTAGGATTAATGGAGCGTATACTAAATGGTAAAAGACAAAGCGTGAGTGGCTCAGTGGAGGAGACACAGTCTCCCAATTTGGGAGGTCCAGGTTCGATCCCCAGACAGGCCACGTACCAATGAGTTTTTAAATTTAATTTAATTACTTATGTGCATTTATCGTGAGGAAACCTGCATACCTAAGCGATAAAAATTCTAAGGCATGTGAAGTCCCCAACCCGCATTGGGCGAGCGTGGCGGACTATGGCCCCCATACTCCCTCAATATGAAAGAAGGTCCTTATCCCTGCAGTGGGATGTTTACGGACTGATGATGATGATGATGATGATACTAAATGGTTCACATCGAAAAAGGTGTTAGACAGGGTTGTGTTGCGTCCCCTTGGCTGTTTAATCTATTCATGGACAGTTGTCTGCAAGTATTGAAAGAGTATGAATGTGAATTGAGAATGAATGGGTTACTCGTCAAATATCTCCTCTATGCCTATGATCAAGTAATCCTTGCGTCGTCACAAGAGGAGTAACACTTATGAATACAGCTTTGAAAGAAAAAGCGATAAAAGTCAATGTGAGTAAAACGAAAGTTATGATATTTGAGAGAGATGTATGTATGCCGGGTTGCAGTATTTTGATAGATGCAGAAAAAGTGGAGCATAGAGCACTGCATGCCTTCGGGAGTGAATGCTAGCTATGGCAGAAGAATGAAAGTAGAATTAATACAGTGGAAATGAGATCATGAGTTGGGAAAGATAGAATCAGGCATAATGTAATTAGGGAGTTAAGCAATGTGAAAGAAGTAGTGACAAAGGTTGAAAAAGGTATGCTGAGATGGTTTGGATATGTGGAGAGGATGAATGAAAGAAAACTTACCAAAGAGATATACGAAGCAAATGTGGATAGTAGTGTTGGTAGGGAAGACCACGGCGAACGTACCACGATCAAATCGGGGACGTCTTAAAGAAAGGCCAAGTCAAGAGCACTCTAAACCGACGAGCATGTATGAACAACCTTATGAGAGTGAATGAAGCAAAAGAGGTGGGTCAGGATCGTAGCAAGTGGAAGCCTGTGGTCTCTGCTTACCCCTACGGGAAACAGGCGTGACATCAAGTATATATGTACCCTGAGACCAAGTCATGTCAACCGTACAACGCCAGTCCAGCTCACTGGTAAAATCGGGTCACTTAGGATTCGTGGTGATAGTGATAAATAAATCCGTTTTAGATATTTAGGGGCACAGCCTCCTCTCACTGGGAGAGGGATGGGCCATATACACCACGCGGGTCCCCGTGCGGATTGGTAGATTTGGGTCAGATTAGTGGCCACCTGACAGTCAGTATATTTAAGCCGTCCCTGTAAGCCACACTTGCCATCAATGGAGACTTGTTGTTACTTATATATTTTATTGCTGAATTTACAGTGTATAAATTTAGTCGACAGTCTTCCTTAAAGTTTAAAATAAAGTAGATAAAATCTTTAATGTGAACAAAAGCTTTTCGTTATCCATATCGAAATATTTTATCTATGTATCGATTGATATCGGTGGAATCGATACGTGTACGACGGCGACTATTGTATTATTAAATGAGATATTTATATCTTTTTACTGCGATGGAATTTTCCGGAATGGAAAACTTATATGGACACTACTTCACCTACTGAACACCTATTTAAGTATTTAAAAAGCAAGGATAAGTTACCAGAAAATGTATCCTATGACACTGCAGGTTTCACCACGAATCTAACGCCACCATGCACTTCTAAACCGGTCAAGCCGTTTAGGCTACAATATGGACCAATGGAACGGACACACTTACATACACTCGAAAAACATTGTCCTCCTTTCTTGGACAGTCCGGTAAAAAAAAACCAAATATGTTCGAAATTTTAGTTTAGCTCTCGCAAAAAAACAATTTCCTCCCTCCTTCCTTCCGGCCTTCAGTTCTTGGAGCTATGTAGGGTACATAGCCCACTGCAACTTTAACTTACTAATCCGCTGGACTAGGTTACTTTCGTTCGTCTACGGATTCCCTCGTTCCTAATTCGAACTCGTAGCAAACGCCGAGCATCACCGTCCGATCACTTCCAATCGGTTGCTCTGGAAATCAATGGGTGAGTTATATGTTCAGCAGTGGACTTCCACAGGCTGATATGACGATGATGGCAAAACATTAATTTTCCACAAAAGCGATTTTAGTATGGGTGATTTAGATTTTTTATTTTCTATTTTTATTTTATATTTTAGGTGAAGTACCCAAAGCATGTTATAGTAGCAAAATATCTTCTTTCACCAGTACATTAAATTCCCAAAATAATTGGATTATCAAGAACCTTAATTTAGAAATCAGTACCTACTATTTCAACATTTTCGTCTTAATTCTATCTCCATTTCAACAACCTATAGAATTACCAGCGTATCTCAACGTATTTAACAAAACAATGCCAAAAATAGCAATTCGCTAAATAAACAAAGCTAAACGGATTAGGAGCGAAATAAAAATATCTATCGGAGAGAGAGCAGTGTTGCCTTCTTGATATCGATCGTTGTGTTTGTTCATTATATCGTGTTATTATTTTGTTTTACAATCGCACGTAATTTGATGTTACGAGACTTTTTCCTTTTTTGATGCAATCTGCGATCAACAATATAATAACCTTGCACAAACACACAGTTCAAACTAGCTCCACACTAAACAACTCACTTGTATAATGGACACCAGATGTTTAATACAGAGATTGTAACCGGTTTCGAAAATACTGGTAAATAAAGGTTTATACCGGTTTTTACAAAGAGTTTAGTTCGGAGCGCGTCCGAATTGAGTGCACTATCTAAAACCTTAATAAACCTGTTGAATCCAGACTTTCAGCCCACGCGTCAGCGTCGTTTGAAGTGTGTAGTGATAGAGACTGCGTCGTCGTGGGCAAGAGCGAAATGGAAACCGTTAAAACCGCTAAATTGATTCAAAACCCATTTGGTATTGCTCCTTAAGAAAACCGGTTTAGTTAAGGTTAAGGTAGAGCCAAACCTCAATAAACACTCCTTGGTACTAGACGCTAATTTAGGATTAAAAACAAACCGATAAATAAGCCCTGGTTTAATAAACTACACGAATAACTGTTTTTTTTTAAATATATAAATATATACATATTATTATAATGATGATGAGATGAAAATATTGAGATGAGGAGTGACGAGGATGTGTAATATAAGGAGTGAGTATATAAAAGTAGCACCCGTGGTAGAAAAATTGAAAGGAAACCGTTTGGCTCGGTATGGACATGTTATGAGGAGGGATGCACCGCATGTTACTAAGAGAGTGATGAATATGGATGTTGAAGGGTTGAAAGGAAGAGGAAAACCACAGAAAATATGAATGGATTGTGTGAAGGATGATATGAATGAAAAGGGCGTGAATGATGAGGTTACGGCTGATAGAGGAAATTGGAAAAAACAGACGTACTGCGCCGATCGCAAATAAATTGGGACCAGGGCAAGAATATCTGTGACCACACAATTTGGGTTAAACGTCGTCACGTTATGAATGTATGAATTACTGATAGACTAAATATAAGTTATGATTTATGTAATAAAAGGACGGTCTAAAATTATTTGCAATAACCTATTATGATTGAGACTGATATACGTCCATATCTTGGTAAATCAAATAACCTATTGTTTGTAAAAACATGTGTCATGTCTTTACTTTGAAATATAGAATCAGGAATATTGTAATTAGGGAGTTAAGCACTGTAAAAGAAGATTTAGTGATAAAGATTGAAAGTGTTGGTAGGGGAACACCATGTCGAACATGATCAAATCAAGGTCGTCTTAAAGAAAGGCCACGTCAAGAGTTCCCTAAACCACCGAGCATGTATGAAGAACTTTATGACAGTGAATGAAACAAAAGGGGTGTGTCAGGATCGTAGCAAGTAAGTCTATGGGCTCAGCCTACGCCTACAGGAAACCGGCGTGACCTAAATAATAGGTCTTTATCTATGAAATTGCCGTTCTGCAGTACTGGCCATTTCAAATCAAAATAATTTTTGTTTGGCTAAGAATTCTAATTTCAAATTTATTTTATTTTAAAAATATGGAATTCTTTTTCCAAAAGTAGTCATTTGTTTATTGATTAGTGTTACATTTTCATCGCATTTCAATCTTTTTCGTCATCATGGATACGTTAAAAATTCGAGTAATTATGGAATATGAGTACCGTCGTGGCAGCGACGTGGCAGAAGCGGCACGCAACGTCAACGACGTTTACGGAGCTAACACTACAAACCAACGCACCACCTGTTATTGGTTTGCTCGCTTCCGTTCTGGGAATTTCGACCTGAAAAATGAACCTCGCGGTCGTCCGAAGACTTTGGTTGACAATGACGAATTAAAGGCGATTGTGGAAGCTGATGATACACAATCTACGGCTGAATTAGCAGCAGCTTTCGACGTTAGCGTCAAAACAATATTGGTCCATTTGCGTCAAATTGGCAAGGTAAAAAAGCTTGACAAATGGGTGCCCCACGAACTCAATGATCGCCAGGGCGAAGTGCCTTGCACTGCTCAACAGACACACAAATGAAGGAATTTTGAACCGCATTGTTACCTGCGATGAAAAATAGATTCTGTTTGATAACCGCAAGCGCTCAGCAAGTTGGTTGGATCCTGGTTCAGCACCTAAACAATGCCCTAAACGAAAACTTACCCCTAGAAAAGTGATGGTCACTGTTTGGTGGTGTAGCGCCGGTGTGATTCATCACAGCTTTTTACCAAACGGGATGAGCATTACTGCAGATGTGTACTGTGAAGAACTGAACACAATGATGGAGAAGCTGGCACATCTCCAACCAGCATTGGTCAATCGCTCCTCTCCGCTGCTCCTGCACGACAACGCGCGACCTCATACTGCACAGCAGACGGTCTCCAAGTTGCAAGAACTGGGGTTGGAAGCTCTCCGTCATCCGCCCTACTCACCAGACCTTGCGCCTACAGACTACTACTTTTTCCACAATTTGGATAACTTCTTGGCAGGAAAAAAAATCAATGCCCGAGAGGCAGTACAAAATGCCTTTGAAGAATTTGTTGCCTCCCGTCCAGCTGATTTCTTTAAGAAGAGCATCAATAAACTGCCACTGCGTTGGCAAAGATGCATTGATAGCATGGGTGATTACTTCGATTAATACAAATAAAAAATACATGAAAAAAATTCGTTAAAATTTTTCATACAAAACGGCAATTTCATAGGTAAAGACCTAATATATAGATATATATATATATTACAATAACTTAATTGTTTCTCGACTTAGAATTTTCTAAATAATTGGATTTTAATAGCTGTTTACTTTCTGTACCTTCTGAACTATAGGTCGTATCAGAAAACGGGTTTTACCAGTAGACCCAGTTTTAAATTTTATATAGTATGATGTACTCTTAAATAACTCATTTTCACAAAATATGTCAGATAATTGATTTTACCTGTAAGGGGGCGAAATGGTTAAATTGCTGTTTCTACTACTAGTTACGCATTCAAATGCATTTCATACTGATATTATAAATAGGAAAGTTTGTTTGTCTTTCGTTCAGGGTTACGAAGCATCGTACGACTGATATGAGAACATCCTACCCAATAAATTTCCACAAAGGCAATGATAAATAAATATAATATATAGTTTTTTTAATAAGATTTTCGTTGATATACAAAGTCATCCTTTGAAGAAATTAAAGATACGTTAAAACAGAAACGTATTAAGAAAGAATATTTGAAGTATAAATAAAAAGCCAAGCAGCAATGCTGATAGGAATGTCGTGTTCCGATAACGAATCCCCTAATTAAATTAGGAGCTCCGGCTGAGTGCGCTTCTATAATACCTATACCTTCCGCCTCATCTTCACTTAACATCAAATGCGATTGAAGTTGAACGCTTTCCCGTTTTACACCAGGCCACATAAATGCGTGGATGTTTCCAACAAAAAACAGTTTGAGGCGAATGAAAATCGAATCGATATCAGTTTATGACTACCTCACTAGACGGCACTGAGTAACTTAAAGCAGTAATATCCTAATTTACCTCTTCCTATCCCAATACCTAAAATGTTCCCTCCATTCCTTTACATGGATCCCTCCCACATAGCGGACAAAGTCTGATCTGGCGAGGAAGGCAACCCAACGCAGATATGCAAAAGGTCTTGGCTAACTCGGCGTTTCAGCAAGGCAAGGTGAACGGCCTAGGGCGATCCTAGGCGGCCTAGACGGCATAAAGTTACCATCGGCTAGACACATCATCTGACCTCTTCTCCAGTCGCAGCGGTTTTCAGTTCTACTGAACTGAGGAGAGGAAAGAGTGTGGGTCCTGCGTTTGCAGAGTTTAAAAAAAAATGTATTTATGTAGTATACCAACCATCTGGTATCCACAACACAAGCCTATATATAGTTGTAAGCATTAAGGTGTGGAACTAGATGGCGTTGTGTGTATGTCCAAGGATACAAAGTAACACATCGTTTTGGCTCGGGGCATAAAAGAAATGAATTTTAAAAAATTGGTTTACAATCAGGTTCGATGCTCATTCCTCGATATCAGCACTGAGAAGCCAACAGTCTGAGCTATTGAACCAATTGCGTATGGTGCCGAAATATCGGTTCGGTATAAACAGCAATAGCCTGGCGTAGGTAGATGTAAATGAGCCGACCGAAGCAGTAATGATGTCGGGATATTACTTAACAAAGCCATCTATTATTTTGCTAAAGAACTTAGACTGCAGTTTACGTTGAAATTTACACAACCGTTCTATTTGCTGTTTCCTGAAAAGTGATGATATAGGTTTTGTTTGGTTTCTCATATAACCAATTCAATTATGATAAATAGAAAGATGATACTCGTAGATCAGGATGGAATGTTAGTTTGCAAACACTTACCGTTCTCGTCGTCTGCGGGCAGTGGTCCAACGGTCCCGAAGAACCTTTTGTCGAGTAGTTGAAGCAGTTGAAGGGCGCTCTCGTGGACCGGCGCTCGCGGACACCCCGTGCACATGAGCGTCACGTTTATGATCGCCGTGTAATGATCGCACGGATACTCTCTGATAGGGCAATAGATAAAAGGGAAATCTCAATATTGACATTGAAGATCTCACAATATTATTAGGTAACCTGATATTAACAAGGTTAATATATAAACCGGTAGTAAAAAAAACAAATTAGGTAAACAAAGAAGGCTGTAAAGGCTAGTTGGGACATTTACTAAAATATGCTCGTGAAATTTTACTAAAAAGCCAAGTGACATTATTTTTCCAAATACGTAATCACCAATCTAAATTCATACAGTCATCATACTCAACGTTATAACTAAACCGATTTGTTGCTCGTACGTTCGGTTAATGAAATTCGGTACCTACGTATAAAATTCTTAATAACACTTTCACAGCCGCCACACTAATGACAAAAACTTCATGTCATGTCCACTATTGATTGGAAGTTGTTCATGTTCTAATTGTTATGATTCTTGAATATTTTTCTTGGAAAATAAAAGGGTGTATATCCATCCCCGCTTGTGAATATGAATATTTGTATATTTCTTTCAATGGATCTATTTGGCTGTGTGGTTCGGACCTACAGAAGGGTCTCCAAGCCGATCTGCGGAAGAGGCGATTATCAAAATATTACTACGACACCTAACTCACCTGCCAAAAATATGTAAACAGGAGGATATCTAAGACATTTCTACTATAGTCCAAAATGACGTAGCTATTCTAAACCACTCAAAAACTCAACGGCGCATTTAGCGGCAAATAATACATTCGCTCCGAACCTACTGTAAACTAAGTGACGCATCTCTGTAACTCCAAAAATGGCTCAGGATCCACAACACAGGCGTCACAGCAAGGTGTGTCACTTAGGAGCCGACATTAGATAGAACAGACCACCGTAAATAGCTTGTGCTTGAACGAACCGATCCCATACACATAACAGGCATTATAACGGGTATGAATTTCCGTTTTTAGTTCTCCAGTCTTGTCACACCAGACAGTGTCTATAAGAAGTGTTTCGATGAGGTGATTATTTTCAATGGAAAACGTGCGTGATGCTAGAATTCATACAGTGAAATTTAGCTATTTTGACAATGTCTTAAAACTTTGCTGAAATAGTGCCAAACAGTGACCAGAGAAAAACATTATTGCCACTGAATTTTAAGAGAACATTCTGGCGTCACGTGTTACTGCAATCCTCATTCTCATACACCTCTGCGCGAACAAAAAAGTACGGTCTATAAAATGTCCGTCATCTGCGTGCCCCTTTCCTGAAAGCATCTAAATAACTTCGTTGATTTGAAGCACCATTTATGGAACTTGTAATATACAAGTCGCAACTTGTAATACATAAATCGGTGGCACTATTTATGCACAAATAAAGCAGTCTCTGCGTGTGAGAAAAAGGATCCCAGCAACATGTGACGCCAGAACACCAGAAAAAAAAGCATCACGTACGTGCTGCTACAAAGCGTACGTGTTGGATGGAAGGGTCTTGTATTCACTATACTGGTAACAGTAACCAATAGATTTATTACTACATTTACCAAAAATATTTATGAGACACCAATATGTATTATTCACAAGTAATTGACCCGACAAAGATTGGCGCGCGCGATGGATGAAATATCTGCAAGTAGGAGTATACAGGGCGTCCCAAAGTTATGGGACATGAAGGGGAAGTACCTTAAATATCGTAGATAGTGAATTTTGCTCAAAGAAGACTTTATGTTATTTTTAAAAGTTAGTAATTCTGCATTCATAGATTTTCTAAAAATTATTTGCTTCGGCTGGGAATCGAACCGACTCAAATGTGAAAAAAAAAACACCCTACTTTTATGATGCCAATCGAAAGAATAGCTAAAAAATAATAACTCTGCCTAAGTAACATAGTATTTTAAAAGAAAGGAACAACGTGAAATTAATCATTTTAATCAAATAAAAAACATACATGAAACTGCCGTAGTCAATTAAGTAGGTATTTTTTTGTAAATTAATTAATTAAATGCTCAAAATGTGATCCCTCTTGTCTTACGCAAATCGCCAATCTTTTAATGAGCCCGCTGCCTGTTGATTTTCTAATCATTTTATGGTGAACACTCGATGTGATATGGCACAATTCTGTTTGCAACTCGCCTACGTTCTCGTATCGCTTTTTGTATAGCATATCTTTCACGTATCCCCAAAAGAAGAAATCTAATGGTGTGAGGTCCGGGGATCTGGCCGGCCATCTAATCGGTCCATTTGTACCAATCCATGTAGGAAAACTATGTTAGTACCTATTTTATGAAGTGGGTACTTATTTACGAATAATCAATGCTATCTTTGGAATGATAATATCGCTACTTTTCGAACGTCGTCGGCAATAAATAACTTTCTTGAAATTTGACTCAATCATTTTATGTTGTTCCTTTCTTTTAAAATACTATGTTACTTAGGCAGAGTTATTATTTTTTAGCTATTCTTTCGATTGGCATCATAAAAGTAGGGTGTTTTTTTTTTCACATTTAAGTCGGTTCGATTCCCAGCCGAAGCAAGTAATTTTTAGAAAATCTATGAATGCAGAATTACTAACTTTTAAAAATAACATAAAGTCTTCTTTGAGCAAAATTCACTATCTACGATATTTAAGGTACTTCCCCTTCATGTCCCATAACTTTGGGACGCCCTGTATACGTTTCTTGCTAATGAATAGATTCGTCACATAAAAGCGCTTTGCCTGAGTAAGGAATGTTGATGTATCTAAAACGAGCAGGCAAATTTACCTCCTGGCAGTTCCGACAAGAACATTATGCAAAACTTTTAATTGTTTACGTAGGGTTTCGATGATAGAGTTAGATTTTCCGTTTGCAAAAATGTAACTTTTCAATTTCTTTCTTTTTGATAAATTAAGTAATTTGGAATTTTCAAGCAAAATAATCAAAAAATTTTGATTTAACATAAAAATTAAATTGATCGTTTTTTTTTTAAATAATATTAATTGTAAGGTCGCATAGAAAATGTGTAATCACGCCTTACCTTGCAGTTGCATGAACTACTATTATATTTTATGATGCTTAACACTCGAACGGCAAGAGTGTTGCACTTAAATATAAAGAAGAAGAAGAACATTTGATGTTTCTATGAATAGTGTGCCTTAGAGATTTAGAGTTGTCCACATTTGCACTTCTTAGAAGTGTCAATTCGCCTGCCCCCTATAGTGATTTCCTCCCAAGACAAGCGATGCAAATGTTGGCATTTGACGAATAATACACATAATTCTACATATATGACTACTTGAAAAAAATAATAGTTTTGTAACTTGTACATACATGTGCAATGTAATTAATTATTTAGTAAAATGTAAACACAATTCCGTCATGCCGATCAAATCGATCGTTTCTCCTGTATTATTTAAAGCCAGTTCATAACTTTCTACTGACAGTCCACCTTGACCTTACCCGAGTACAGTGTATGCACCTACATAATAAATACCCTGTTGCTATGTACAGAGCGAATTATTTACACATACCATTTGTGTTATGAACCACGGTGGATCCAGAGGGGGGGTCCATGGAGATCGTGACCCTCCTGGGGCTAAGTATTTAGTTCATAAACAAAAAAACATCCAAACTTTCGCATTTATAATATGAGTTAGAGGTAATAGAATTTTAATTTTTAATTAGATTTATATTATTATTCAAGAGCCTGTCTAGGCTGAACACGACCCCCATCGCCTGACTCGAAGGCAGTATCTGCCCTTGATTGTAAATACAAGGTGAATACGATATTCTATAATTGCTAGACTGGCTCCTCAAAGTTTAGCAACATATAATGGCGTTCCGTGTCTCATTGCCAATAGTCCAAGGTGTAGTTGTATATTAATTCTCCCGTCCGTGAACTTTGTAGTATGATAGAGTTTATAGAATATGATGGTGAAATAATACAAAAAATTTAGCGATCGTGTGTCGATTGGGCTTTAAGAAAATAGAGCTAGGATTAGTACCTAAAATAGTATTATATTCTGAGAACTGGCTGAAGATGGGCTGGGATACAAGGAGAAGAATTTTGCAATGGACTGGAATCGAACTCAGGCTACGAAATACTGGTCGCGCACAGATTCATTAAAATTATACAAAATATAAGTAACAATTTACATTAGCCATTAGAGGTAAAGATGTTTGTATAATGTAATTTTTGGAATTTCTGCTAAGATTCTAAAAATGCATTCATTAATATACACTCATACATCAGTATTCTGATAGATTCGGTCGTGTATTCAGTGTCGTACCTACACACTACAATAATGTGTAAATAAAAGGTGTATCGGCGGAAGAATTTAACCGCCTTTGTGACTCGATGTAAACTCAGGGTTTACAAAAGGAGGGATCGGGTTTGATTTCCAGCAAGGAACATGTTTAGTACTCGACTTGATTGGTGATATCATCCATCATCTTATTTAATAACATTGTTGTGTTCCGGTTGTAAGATATCAAACAGTCTCCCAAATAAGATGGGGGTTCTGGGTAAGCACGCTTCCACCTTCGGCCTCATTTACACTTACCATCAGGTGTGATTGAGCTTGAAGTGCAAACCCGTAGTGCTCAAAATAAAATCATTAACATTAGATGTTATTGAATACAAGCGCTAGCCCGTTACACACAAGAGAGCATGTCGCGTCAATGCGTATTTTATTCGTCAAATAAATTGCCTTTCGTCGTATCGCTGCCAAGTAATTGATTCGTATGATTTTAGTGGTGGGGACGAAGGTGGCTCCCAAACCATTAGTCAAATTGTTCATAATTATGAATAATGAACTTATATGTAAATCCAAATGTTGCAATTTCTGTTTGTGCAAGTTCAAAGTTATTCAGGAATACGGTAATAAAAAATTTAGATCGAGATTTGTGCTCATCATACTCATATCTCTTAGAACTAATTATTTCAGCTTACAGCAGAATCATTATCAAGTTATTTTTATATCAGGTCGTTAAAAATAATTATTCATGACATTAATACATTTTTTTATTAATATCTTACAAGGGTTTCTGTGCCGGACTTACTGAAGCAATACATGATTTAATTTGTATTTACCTACAAGCACTCGTATATAGTAATGTACCTACCTAGTATGCAATATATGATATACAAATTGTATACTTACTTACAATCATGGAAATTGAGTCATGTTATTGGGGAGGTTCCTCAAATTCAAATATCCTAGTGTGGGAGCTAGAGTTCAAACGAAATCTGTAAAATTGTTATGTCAATTAAAGTTACTAACAAATTCACGTACCTGGCACTGAATATAGTAGCAAGGGCCATAAAGCAACCGTCAGCAACGCGCGGCGGGCCCGTGAAACACTTGTCCACAGTCCAATCAAGCAGTGGGCCTATGTCGGGGTTGCAGTCCAGGAGTAAAACTATAGTTTCACGTGCCAACTCGTATACCTAGACAAAAGAGACGAACTATTTATTTTTTTTCAAATGAATTGAAATTATAAGTAGTTTATTATAGACGTACGTCAGTAAATTAGTTAATCTTACTAAGATTTTAGTTATGACTACAAAAACGTTAATTATTTTTTAATATCCCGTTTGACGACGTTAAGGATCTTAACTAAAAACATGTTTATTTCCACTTTGTGAACTGAGTGTTTTTGCTGTCGGTCTATATACACATATACTCAATCCTGTTTGCCGTTGGAGTAGGCAAAAATTGTTGATTTCCACTTATCCAGAGATACTACTTTTGCTTCTTCAGTTACTTCATTGACATACGTCCGTCTTGGTTGATCTTTACCGACCCTTGCATTCAACTTTCGTTATTCTCCTTTCGCTTATTCGTTCTATATGCTCAAACCACCTTAACATACCTCTTTTTATCTTACTACATCATCTTCCACGCCATGCCTTTCTCTAATCACACACTAGCATAGTAAATGGTTTATAACTTTATTACTATCTATTTATGTACACATTGATGCGTCGACTGCAAGTCAAGCATAACACAGGCAATTTTTACGTCAATTTCAACGAATGAAAATTTTTTTGTCGCACCATCGCACCATATAAGAAAACAGTAAGACAAGAAAAAAACAGAACAGTACAATATGACGGCCCTATCACTAAATTTTAAGAGTTGTTCAGTAGTAACGTCATGTGGCTGGTATGATGATGTTCACCACAAAAAGTGATCTCTCTAGGCAACCCTTAATAAGATGAAGATAATTATTAATTTCACAATTTTGTATTGAGTACATAACAGTGTGGAATACCACCAATCCGTTTATTCCCAGGCCGTGGGTGTCGGTAAAGGTGATTAAACGATCTCGTAGTATAGAGCATATTGGTACAGCTTCCATAAAAAATCTACAATCATCAACCCTGCGATGCTCATCGACCCATGTGAGAAGCTCTTGATGTGACGGGTTTTAAAGTACAGAATTTAGAATGTATTAATTTTGACTTAAAAGAGCAACCTTTGAGTTTAGTGCTCGTTCTTCTCAGGGGATTACAGCGTTGTGAATGAGCAGTAAATTTAAGTTTAAATGTTGACAATTTCAAGTGATACTTTGTGTCCTATGAAATAAAGAACTTTTCATTTTAATTCATTACACTTGAGCTGTATGCCATTGTAAATGATATCAAGTTAGGGAATTACTAACCTTGTCGTTGGTAGCGAAAAGCATTTCGCTAAGCCATGGATAAAGAGATCCGTCTTCAGCCAACGCATTTGGTGCGAAACAAGGACCGCAGCAGACGAGGGCGCTCATGGCCTGTTTGAAAAATATTGTGTGAGATCGAATTAATATATTTCTGTGTACCTACCAAAAATGTTTTCAGCTGTGGCAAATATCTTACCAGGATGTTGGCAAATATCTAGAAAACTTTTCGGAGTCGTCAAAATATCTCGCATTTCATAAAAAAAAAACATTACGCATGAAACGAGCTGAAATAAGTTGGGACGCCTACTTGTTCAAAATATTCCCTCTAATGAATGTCGAGAACCGCATTGTATAAATTTCTACAATAGAATATCACACAACACGGTGAGGCTTTAAGCCGACAGGCACGAGTAAAGTATTATATAAATAATTGCGTTGTGAAATCGTTTGAATCAGGCCTAGTGCATATTATGTTGGGCCGCAGCGGGACGGGACGGGTCGCATTTGCGAACTTCATACAATTTGTGCAATAATACGAGTCGCACCGCCCCGGGATGACGTGCCATAGTTCATATAAAATGTATAGCGAGCGGATTACTTAATGCGACCCGGCCCGCTGCGGCCTGATATAATGTGTGCTAAGCTTTAGATGACAAATTTATTTTCGTCTGATCTTTTCAAAAACCGGTGATTGGTTCTTCAATAAGTGCTTTCATAGGGCAATTAATGAGTTTTAAATTAGGAACAGTAATATAAGATGAAATATAGTCATGAGTTTATAACATGTATCCAAAAACCGATCTTATCTCTTTTTCACAAGCTTTTATTTAGTTTGCAATGTATGCAAATTGTCCGTTTCAAAATTTGTCGAGCATTCTTTAACTACTTGCTGATCTGATTGAGCTGAAATTTGATATATATATATATATATATATATATAGTTCAGTGACAATGCAATATTATGGTACCATCGATCTGATCTGTTAATGGCGCCGGAATGTAGGGACTGGAACTCTCGTATGGCAAATGGCAAGATAGTCGAATTTGGGTCATGAAGATGGAGCCAGAAGATTGCCACTGGAACTTCTTGATGGACTTATGTACTCGTTATGTGTTACTCGTCTAAAAGCTTGTTTTTAAAAGTATTTTTAATGTAGAACTTATTTCATAGATGGAAATGAAAAGTAGTGTCTCATTTTGAACACAGGCGACGACTAATGAATCCCTCGCTACACTCAGGATTCATAATAGCACCCTCGCCGTGAAAATATAATTTTGCACGCTTGTATAGCAATCTACAACATCACATGAAATATACAGGGAGACATTTAATCCCCGACACAAAAATCAAAGCATGCTTTGATTTTTAACCCTATTGATAGTTGTCTGTGGCACTGTAGCGCCGAAACTTCTCTAAGTTTGAGGGTAACCAGTACTGCCGTTTCGAAGATATTGAGCTTTAAAACATCCCAAAATTGTTCATGTAGATGACTCCCGATGTACGCCAGACATAACAGCAAGAATAGCGATGGTAAAACAAACATTCAATGCAAAAACGCACCTGCTCAAAGCCAGAATATCAGGCAGAGTTCGGTAAAAACTTATAAGTGTAAGTTTGGAACATTGCTTTGTATGGGCGTGAAACGTGGACTCTGCTTTCTCATGTTATTCGAGATATGTATGGCCATGTTCACTTCAAATTAGAAATCCTGTATGCTTTGCAAATACTTATTATAAATAAAAACATCCATAACTCGGGTACACATAATTTGATTTCGATAGAAAGACATATGTCTACATGCTTTTACTTAATAATTACTGTATTCTCTGGTTTGGATTTCGAGAGGGCAGAGGCGGGTTACGGGGTGGGTGGGGATTCTTTATGAGTGAAGTCTTAAAGACAAAGAAAGATTAGAAGAGTTTGAGATGTGGTGCTGGAGGAGAATGGAACGTATCAGCTGGATAGAAAAGAAAACGAACGAAGAGGTTTTAAATATAGT
The DNA here is from genome assembly GCA_949316235.1 of Oegoconia quadripuncta. Classification (NCBI taxonomy): domain Eukaryota; kingdom Metazoa; phylum Arthropoda; class Insecta; order Lepidoptera; family Autostichidae; genus Oegoconia; species Oegoconia quadripuncta. The sequence continues at coordinate 29,233,387 of OX438742.1, forward strand.
AAAGGAAAAAAGGAAATTGTTGGGAGTAATTGAGAATAGAAGAGGGAAAATGCTGGGACACCTTATACGACTCGATGAGTTCATCAAAACCATAATAGAAGGAATAATAGAGGGGAAAAGAAAAAGAGGAAGACCGAGAATAAGGTACATGCAGCAGTCACCAAAATAAAGTTAAACCCATTTAGAAAAAGTTTATATTTTACATTTTCATTTAAGTGAGTAAACCAGAAGAAAATACTTGTATATTGTGCAATGTTACTACTCAATGGTACTACTGGGAAATGTTTGAACAGAGTACCTATTGTGCGAATGGCGATACTGTACCAATGCCAGAATTGTACTAATTGCTCAGTGTACGAACTGATATTTTGTGTGAACAGAGATATTGTGCGAATGGCGATATTGTACCAATGGCAGAATTGTACTAATTGCTCAGTGTACGAACTGATATTTTGTGTGAACAGAGATATTGTGCGAATGGCGATATTGTACCAATGCCTGAATTGTACTAATTGCTCAGTGTACGAATTGATAATTTGTGTGAACAGAGAATTGTACGTACTGCGATATTGTACCGATGTCGATGCTTTCGATAAAAGAGAAGTTGAACGTCGTGTCGTATCGGTAGGTCAAGAGGAAGGCGGAGAGCAGAGAGATATGGAAAAATCTCCATCGACAAGAGAATGGCTCTTAAATCAGATGATGAAGATGAGATGATAATTATCCCTCAGGGGTTTACAAAGTCTTCAATTTATTTAGTAATTTCATGTGGTAAGTTCCCGCTCATACACGATGTTGTATACACCATTGACTAAACTAATAGGAACGTATTGTGCTAATTTTCTGTTAGAAAATAACATAGTTTTGCTGATGCAAATGCATATTAGGTTAAGTAAATAAGTGGAATTTGTTATTGTAAATTTATTTTTTTATTTTTAGTATTAATAAAAATATATATCTTGAATAATCATTATGTATCAATTGGTTTCGAGACGTAAAAAGAATAGAACTCTGCTCGTGGATATCATAACGTAAAGTTGACTATGGGACTTTCCACAAAAAATATATAAAGATTATCACGTTTTAACGCGAATGGGTCACTGCCTGTCACGTGTGCTTTTTGTGTATTTCTAAAGGTGAAACGTGGATGTTTTTGCAAGCATTAAACAACATTCACCGGCCGACGTTCTCTACTTATGACAGTTTACGGTACACCTTCTACTTTAATCTACCGCAAACACCTGCTAAATTCAGCTATGAGTTGTCATCAGGTCGACCCGCTGGGACAGGCCATTTTCAGTTTCGCCATTCACGCTATCTATTCCAAAATGAAAACCAAATTTAACGTTTGGAATCTCTACGATGGAAACAGAAGAATGGAAGCTTCATTTGCAAATAAATTGATCTGGAGTTGAACTTCTTCAAATGCGAACTATTTATAGATCCGAATTTACCACCTTCTGAAAAGAGTGGCACAGGTTTGAAATTGAACTCTTTAGTTCCAAACATTAAGAGCGTCGGTGGCTCAGTGGAGGGGACACAGTCTCCTAATTTGGGAAGTCCAGGTTCGATCCTAGGCAGGCCCCAATGAGTTTTTAAATTTAATTTAATTACTTATGTGCATTTATCCGACTGCTCTTAAACGGTGAAGGAACACATCGAGAGGAAATCTACATTCCTGAGAAATAAAAAAAAATCGAAGGCATGTGAAGTCCCCAAAGCGCACTTCGCCAACGTGGCGGACTAAGGCCCATACCTGTGCCCATACTCCCTCTATATAAGGGAAGGTCTATATCCGTGCAGTGGGAAGTGATGATGATGAATTATATTAAAAAACGCATAGGTACGTAGCCTGAATGGGAATCGAAACCAGACCTCCCAAATTGGGAGACGGCGTCTCAACCGCTGAGCCACCGACGCTCTTAATAATAGCCGAAGCCTTTATTAATAACACGTAAATTTCATCCAACATCACAAGTTTCAAACTGAAACGCGGCCGGCCCGGGCTTATTTCAATTTGAGGGTACTAACGAGTTGGAATCCGTGATAGGCTCGAATGCCTTTGACCAGCGTCAGACCGCCGATTCCTACTTATTATTTATTTAGATTTATAGAACCAGTGATAGAAAAAAAACAAAGCATTATTTTTCAAGATTTTCATTTTCAAACTTATGACGTTTATTGTGAATTAAATTGGTAATAATTCTGTTTTATAATACTTCTTAAAGAGAGTGGCAAATTCCGATCTCTAATAAAGATAATAAAAATAATTAGAGATAAGCTCACCTTTGTATCTTTGTATCTGACAAATGTATCTTTTGTGTTTATTTGCAATAAAGAATGGAATGGAATAATAATTATGTAAACAAAGTAATTTGTCTGTATATAAATATGACGACACAGTGGCGAAGGCTGATCAATTTGTTTGTAAAATGTTGCTGGGGGTTTCATACGGTCTAATTAGGAGGCCCTATAGTTTCGCAACGTTCGTCTGTACCGTATTAGTGATAAAAAACTCACTCTTGTGTAAAGTGGGGGTAACTTTTTAATTCAAACTCGTGTAGATCTTTGAACAGGATCTTTTAAAATATTGGGGGTTGTCTTAAATATGTGCTTTTATGATATAGGGATTCATTTACAAAAAAAAAAGCTTTAAAATAGAGTATTTTGTTAGTTACGTGTCCCCATCGCCCAGGCCCAACCAGCTAAAGCGCTATTTTCGAAAATTTTGAATGTATTTACAATAGTAACAGACCAGTTAACAAACGCTGCAATTGGGGCATGCATGAAGAATGTTTGACTTCCGGGCTCTATTTGGAGTTGTTCGAGTCGGGAATCGTGGGATGTACTACATACTAAAAGTCCCCGGATTTAGTAGGCATGAAATCTAAACTTTTGACTGGATTTTAACTATAACGAACATGAAAGCAAACATCACTTAAGTGGGCTCTACTAGTGAATCAACTTATAATATGTAAAATAGGTGTATAAAACTTAAGACTTGTAGTTTCACAGAAACTATACAAAATGACACAAGTGAACTGCAAAAACAACTTAAAATTTAATGTAAATTGTGACTACAGAATCTATTTTTTTTTGTATGAACTGGGATATGGGGATAAAGACTGTGCTTACTTTTAGTGCCGATAGGTTTAGTCGTTCATCGACTTCTGGAGCAGCAAGCGGCACTAGCGAACCCAAGTGCTTGGCGAGTGGGCCGCACCAACCCGAAAATAGGCAGAACAGATTCCGACAAAGTTCTTTCTTCATCAGCGACCCGTACAACTCCACTGTTACACATTACAACAAAATCAATATAACAATGGAGGCGTAGAAACTAACGTATGTTTTATGCCTGCGATATAAACTAGATTAAATTCAGTAAGACATGTTTAAAAATCGGGGTGTACGGGTTGTAGTTATAACTGTGTTTGTTTATATTTTACAACTAAAACTGCAAACTTACACGGAAAACTTTTAATTAACTCTGTAACAAAGTCAGCAAAAGTCAATCGTTGTTCTCTTGCAGCTGGTGCATCTTTCTCCGCTTCCACTTCTAGGCATTGCCGAACACCGTCCAAGTAATCCGTCAGTGATGGGTGAAGACTACCGCCTTCAATTGCGAATGAACTGTAACAAAATATATAAATCACGAATCATGAACAATATAACAAAAGAGATTGCTCAGACTACATACAACATTCGTCTAAACGTCAACACCCAATGAAACGTTTCCCCAAAAAATGTAATATTTTCAATATCAAATAATTGTTCCTTACGAGCGGCAGTTAGCATCATTTTGTCCAAATTAATAAAACGAATTGTATATTGTTTAGGAGTTCATATCAGCCATTTGCAAAATAAGTGTTACGCCTCTAGAACCAAGTCTTTGGAATCAGTAATGGAATAAATAAATTGTAATAGGAATTATTGTAATGCAACCAATTTGTTTAAAATTATTTTCCGTTCCGTCTCAAGTGTAGAGAAGTTAGTGAGGCATAGTACACGACTTTTCTTTGTGAAGATTGCGCGCGTAACACAAACGAGTTATTTGCACCGATAAAGGTTGCTTATATTACATAGATTACAGTTTACCGAAACTGGCAACACTACAATAATAATTGCTTCCTAAAATAATTGGATTCAGAGACAAAACTAAGCTTTAACTCAAACACACATCCGTCAATTTTCCATATGATTGATGTTCTTGAGTTCGAATTTAAACTCAAAATTCATCTCTGAATATCAGCCTAAAAAACGAAAGAACAAGAATGAGAAAATTGAAGATGAGAAAATTGAAAATTGAATATCAGCCTAAAAAACGAAAGAACAAGAATGAGAAAATTGAAGATCTCTTTTTGAAAATTGAAGAGAAAATTTTACCACTGATGACGAGCTTACATGCTCACTTTAGCTTGTCCTCGCATGGGGCGATGGAAAGAAATTGTTTACAAATAGCAGAAATATCTACAAAACAACACTATTCCTTTTAATATATTGGACTAAATCATATAATAACTTCCCGCAGTTAATGAAATTTGATGTAAGAAAATATGATATTATTTTTGGGATACGTTTCATTTGATATTCGTGCTTATGCCATATCGAGTTTACCTCCTTTGAAGTATGGACAATATCTTGTCCATTCTGTAACTAGAGAATAGTTTTGAAGTACGTGTCATAACTCCATAAGTTCCAATGAATGCATGTGCCAATTACTAGTATACTCTCAGTGAGCCCTAATGTTTTTTGGAAAAAAATATTTTTGTAGGTTTCGGCTCTAAAATTTTAAAAACAGATGAATTTACTTTTAGTTTTTTACATCTCATATGTGTATAGGTAAAACCAAATCTACATTGTTAGAAACATGCGAGTTCCTCGGTCCCACGGTGTATAGCAATAATTAAACAGTGACTGTTACCTATTTGCAAATGTTTTCTTCTGTGCAATCAGCAGTAACATCTTATTAAGGTTGAGCCGCAAAGCATCCCGCCGACGGCGCCGTCGCATATTTTCTTGTTTACGATCCACTGCTTCTCTCAGTAGAGGGAGTAACTCCTCTATCAAATCCCTGTAAATGAAAATACTCATTACATTAGGCAACATTTTCTATCACTGACACTGACTATGTTATCTTAAACAGCTGGAAGACAATAATCTTTGGGAAATTATACAATGAGATCATAGGGACCACCGTATTATCAAAACCCTACCAAGCTGGCCTAAAAACATTTTTAAATGCCAACTATTGATCGACTAATCAGTTTATTTTGACATTCGCGATCTTCATGCCAGCGATAACCCACCTCCTTGCCATGGGTCTACCATCTCTCGATATACGGGCCGAAGCAGCGAGTGATGTGCGTGGTCCTCGGGCTTTCCCCATGCACATTTTCTTGACACTCTACAAATTGTTTATCTATATGACGACAAGAGACAGACCCTTGTCGTCATTCACCCCTTTCTGGAGCTGACGCCACACCACGGACCTCCGCTCCCCAGTTGTTCCTGATTTCTGTATAAGGCGCCTCGTCGTTGGGTTGCTCAGATAGCTCCATAGCTCGTGTCTTTCTGTGCCATTCTTTGGCAAATACCCGCAAGGCCGCGTAGTTGGCCTTCGAACAGACAAGTTCCCCGTAGTAGACCAGTCCCTCTTCAGCACGTTCTAGCGAATCCAGCATTGTGCTCCTCCCCTCCTCGTACAGCGGGCACTCCATAGTACGTGGTATCTGTACTGCTCTATATCCCTGCAGAAGCACGAGCCCTCCTCAGACAGACCTAGGTCCCGAGGCCTACCCCTGAAGCAGCCATGTCCCGACAGTAGCTGCGATGTAATGTGATCCGGGCGGATCCAGTTCATCCGCATTCGCTTCAAGACCTCGGGGAAGAAGCGGAACAAGTCCCGCCCCTTACCCTCAGTCTCCCATCGGAAAAATCTACTTGGCTGCGTGCACGCTTTTCTTTTTACTCGATTACGGCGAAGCGCGATTAAGGCGAGGTTATGATTTAGTATACAGGGCGTCCCAAAGTTATGGGACATGAAGGGGAAGTACCTTAAATATTGTAGATAGTGAATTTTGCTCAAAGAAGACTTTATGTTATTTTTAAAAGTTAGTAATTCTGCATTCATAGATTTTCTAAAAATTACTTGCTTCGGCTGGGAATCGAACCGACTTAAATGTGAAAAAAAAAACACCCTACTTTTATGATGCCAATCGAAAGAATAGCTAAAAAATAATAACTCTGCCTAAGTAACATAGTATTTTAAAAGAAAGGAACAACATAAAATGATTGAGTCAAATTTCAAGAAAGTTATTTATTGCCGACGACGTTCGAAAAGTAGCGATATTATCATTCCAAAGATAGCATTGATTATTCGTAAATAAGTACCCACTTCATAAAATAGGTACTAACATAGTTTTCCTTATTATAAGTGCACGTGTAGATGAAATGATAAAACTTGTATTTCAATACGTCCTCTGTAAGCTAGACAGAAGGCAAATTAAAAACAAAAATAAATAATTTATAATTTGAAAATGGAACAGTTTATGACAGCGTTTGTTTGAATGCATACTTTTTAAGATATTTTAAAAAGAAGTGATATTTTTAAATGTTGTTAATTTATACTATGTTACTTAGGCAGAGTTATTATTTTTTAGCTATTCTTTCGATTGGCATCATAAAAGTAGGGTGTTTTTTTTTTCACATTTGAGTCGGTTCGATTCCCAGCCGAAGCAAATAATTTTTAGAAAATCTATGAATGCAGAATTACTAACTTTTAAAAATAACATAAAGTCTTCTTTGAGCAAAATTCACTATCTACGATATTTAAGGTACTTCCCCTTCATGTCCCATAACTTTGGGACGCCCTGTATATGTATAGTCTTTGTATGTGATACGTGTGTAAGGAATAGGTCATACAGGCATTCTATTCAAGCTATAAATGTTTTTAAAACTACACTTTAATACAGACATAAAATTCTGTTACAATATAATATTACCCTTTGACTTTTAAGTAATATATGACATTTATTTACAACGATTTGCGATCAGAATATAGAATTTACGTACGGAAGTAGAAATAACACTAACTTCAATGCGTCCGGATTGATGTTTCCAGTGGCGGAGATGGCTGCATCCCGTACTTCAGGTACCTCGCACCGCGCCAAAGGTACAGCTAGCTTGTGCAACGAGCCAGGCGAAGCCTGCGACGACCGCGCCTCGCCTCCACTGCGCTCGCTCAAGGAATCCGGCGATGAACTGTACCATAAACATCATTACAACCACAATTCTGAATTTGTAAATCCAATGTTGACAACATGTTGGTTGTCGATAGAAAGTATACTTCTTCCTTCAAATCAAAAATACTCCTATCGGCTGACAAAAAGAACGTCGTGTGCGTTTATGCCAGATAGTAACGAACTTTCACTTTCAGTGTCTAATTCGAAACATTATTTCAAAGTAGAAATCTTTAATTAAAGCAAAGTAAAATGAACTTCCCACAATCTTAATATACCTATGAAGGATTATGCAAGTATTTACTATTTTGGATTAGCGGAAGTTGAACAAAATTATTTCTATTTAGTAACTATTTACTTATATCCGCTACAATTTTTTTTATCATTTTACAGACAAAAAAACGGCCAATCGAACACTTGGTTAAGGTTACTGATTCGGAACTCTGATCGGATTAAGTATCATGTTTTGGATTATTAATTACATTGTGTGAATATTGTATGTGACACATATATTCTCTTTTGGACCCTGTTTTGTTTTTGTTTATTTACAATAGTACCGAAAACATAACGTTAAAATTGTAAAAAAAACGTAAACTGAAAATGAAGCATTAAATAATTACAATGATATCAAAGCCACCAAAACCCGACAAACAGCTAACAAGCTTTGCGAATGGGAACCAAACACAACGACGAACACAAACAAAACAAAACGTCATGTTAGAAAATAAACATATATTCATTCCTGTAGTATGTATCGGAAAGGTTTTGTTGCCATGTTATCCATCTGTAAATAATACCATGATAACTTTCGATACAACCTATACCCAACATTATGTTCCACTTCACATATTCGATGAGTAATTTTATTGGTACCTATAAGAAAGTGCACTACGGAGGCAAAATATTTTAAATATTAAAGATAACTAATTTAACTCAAACGGATATAATTTTATTTAAAACGACAACATTGACCTGTTTGGTGTAGTGGTTAGAAATTCTCACCGCTATACCAAAAGGTCGCTGGATCGAATCCCGCTAGAGGCATATGTTTGTATGAAGAATACGGACATGTATACCCGAGTTAGGGATGTTTTCATTTATTTACAAAAAAGAAATATTTATGTAGTTTATCAACCATCTGGTATCCACAAAACAGGCTTATAGTTGCTTAATGTGGAACTAGATGGCATTGTGTATATGTCCAAGGATATTTATTTATTATTATACTTTAATAACATAATTGCCAAACTAGTTTTATTTGTCTTTCTTTCAAGTTGTTACGGAGCATCGAAATGACGTCACAAGGATAGTTAAATGGTCGTAGAAGAGCTAGTTATTCACTGGGAAAATAAAAATAATTCCATGAGGTCAGACCGGTGGGAGACAAGAATTTATAAGTTTGACTTGACGCCTGTTTGTCTGTGTGTAGGTATGTCTAAAATATTCGTGGCTAAAAAGGCACGTTCTTAGCCATGTCGGGACTAAATTTCATTGATTTTCAGGTTTATTTACAATTCGTTGACGGTTTTCTCAGAAAGGGGGAATCATTGATATACATACAATATTGAACTCAGAACATTTAGATAATTCTGCCAATCTTATACTCAATACCTTGAGGATGAGATGACCATGAATAACTCACTACATCTAAAGTAACAGCTAGAAATCACTAGTTTGTACAAATAATTAGTTTATGGTGCTGCTTCTGAACTCAAAATCCTGAGGGTGTGTTTGGTGGTTGCAATGGTAGACAGAATTCTTCTACTTACAATCGAGTCATTGGCAAACATCTACGGTGGGTTGAAGTAACTGGATATTTACAATTGCGGTAGCATGTTAAATTCAGTTTTTAATGTTTGTTTTGCAAAACCACACTGTGAAATGATTCGATGGAAACTGGTCAGCCCTTTCCAAATTTTCGAAGACCATGTCACACATATTACGAATGCAGCGGATAATTATTTATTATAAGTATTTGTTCTACCGAAATTTGTTACAACTTATTTTCTTAAAAATCATTTTATGATAACGGGTAGACAGAGATGTCCTCTTACAACGTAATTTGAAGGCATTCGTCGGTGGCAGGGGGCGATATAAAGGATTGTATTTGTATTTGTTATTCATGTAAATCGCCATCGGTTTCCACAAAATAATATAATCCCTGTTTTTTAGTTCATTTACAACAATTAAATAGTTAAGTCAATCCCGTGAAAAACTTATCCGTTCTATGATTCTGGAACAGTATATGCTAGTTTTCTGAGTTGTAATATGATTTATTATATCTGCTATGTAAATGGTATACTCTCAATTAGTTAATTTATTCATATGACTTGGCAGAAAATAAAGAAAGCTAGATTCCTGACTTAATTTGTATAGTGGTACTTCCAAAAACTGACTATTTTCAAGTGTAAATTTTACCTAGGAAAATAATATTTTTCAACAACATCAAATCAAAAACTGTTCTAAAAATTTTATATGCACTTTTCGTTTTATCGATTCTTGGATAATCTTGTACTTCTGGTTTTGCTAAGTGATATGAGAGAAAAGCGCGACGTCAAATCCCCCGAAATTATGTCATATATTTCTTTTTTTTATCGCGAGTTAACGCTTGCCCTCAATCATGAGGTGCAAGCGCGCTCAATACTTACTTGGGCGGTCTCATCTATCTCAGCCAGCCGGAAACAACAATGCTATTAACATTACTACTTGGAACCAGACTTAGAACTGGTGAGAGCTAAACAGGCAGACATGTAAATCTACTCGCTTGCGATGGGAATCGCAGCCGCGTTATTTACAGTGGCTGCATTGCTAGCTACAAATGGGTAAACAGGGAAAATAGGACAAAATGCTTGTCTGGGCGTGTAGCATTCGTGGAACCAAAAGGATCATCCGAAACACACACATAGCATAGGTAAATATTCATAAACTTATGCGTATTACCCCCGTAGTCGATCCGGACACGCCGAAAGGAAGAGGGCACTGTTCAGCCAAAATAAATGGGATACAATATGAACTCAATTAAATGGCGATAGATCCAGGTTATTATTATTATTATAATAGAAAATTGTTTCAGATATCATTAATCACGACATTATATTTATGCAAGGAAAACATTGCAATATTGGGTCAAAATGTAAGTATCAAAATAAAAGTATGTATCGACCGAAGGTGTGGGCATAGTTTTATAATTAGGTATCAACAAACAAATATTTAAAAAAATCGAAATTAGTTACAAAGTATAATCTACGATGCAATTGAAGCAAACGTCAGTCTAATATTAAATTTTTGACTTGCATCTAACTAAAACGAATACTTGAAAAATAAAGTAACTTGTGTACTTTCATAACATACATAATGTAACGTAACACATACAAAATGGAACCCTTGGAATGTTAAAAATCATGAACATACATTTATATATAATATTCGTGAATATGATGCATGTGATGTGGATTGATAAAGGCTAAAAAATATCAGCATTCCACTACACTAGTTCAGCTTCTAAATTGCTTTATTTTGGACCTATAATGTTAATATGTAAACTATACTATTTCCATTTCTTTATTTTCTCGATGACAGATCTAATTTGATAGTTGTAGTGTTGTGACTAAATAAGTAATGATATCGATAATTATTATTTATTTCGTTTCATTGTCCTAGTAGTAGTACCTACCTAAACCTACTTATTTATATACAATATAATATATATATATATATATATATATATATATATATATATATATATATATATATATATATATATATATATACAATATAAAATATAAACATAATCTATACATATTAATAAAATTGTAGTGTCTGTCTGTAATATTCGAATTTAATTTTTATTATTAGTTTTTTGCGTTATTTATACGACACCTAAACCGAATCTACTGAACCGATTGGGATGAGACATGTTTTTCTGTGTAATATAGGCTGTTTTATGATGTTACATTAAACAGGGGCTTAGCAATGGGAGAAAAACTTTGTCATGTCAGTGGCATCGGTAATCTAATCACTTTAAGAAAGAGGGACTGAGGAATATCTTTTATTTATATTATATGCAGCCTCAGTAACACCAGGAACAGGTCAGCTAGTATAAAATGTATATATACAATATCGATACAATATAGATATTTCTATCATAACATCACTATTCATATTGCCATAGAAAGTAACTTTAATAAAATATTGGTTATTTATCGTACTTTAAAAAAAAATACTGCATTTATGGACTCAATTTTGTCTTGGATAAATATTATATGGGATAAAGGAATAAAATTAGGCAGTTGTCGTATTTTTTATACCTCGCATTTAAAAGTTATATTTTGCGTAAAATGCGCGGTTACATTCTACAGGAGCTGTCATCGAGAAAATAAAGAAATGGAAATAGTATATATAATACAATAATGATATCAATGACTCTTACGTTAATTTATTATATTATCACCCTTTATCATCATTATCAGCTGATGTCGATCCACTGTGGTCCACTGCTGAACATAGGCCTCCCCTGAGGGCGTGTTATTGGACTAGATCTTCGGTTCTCCGTTTCCAATTATTGCCAGTCACCTTATGCAGATCGTCGCACCATCTAGCAGGTAGGCCTTCAGTACTATGTTTGCCGACACGTGGTCTCCACTCTCGAACTGGTTTTTCCAAAAGACCACCGATTCCAGACTACTACCACTTCACTTTGAAATTCTCTGAGGCTCCTTTTCATCATCTTTAATACTACGTTTCGTGGAAATTGATTTGTTTTAATGTATTTCAAGCTTAGTTTTATTTACCAGCTAAAATTACTAAGGTTTTTTTTAATTACTAGATAAATTTGTGCTATGTAGCATTTTGTGTTGGGAACGCTTGCGATATACAGAAATAGGAGGTCGGGAGACAAACCAGCCAAACTTGTGCATTTATTACTTACAATTTTTAATAATATATGTTTGTATAACAGCTAACGCACTCGAGCTTCGATATTTTTTTTAATCTTTAAAGTGAATGGACAGACACACCCAGTACAATATTTCACAGAATATAAAGCACACAAGAGTTCACAAACGCTCGACTAAATTGCGCTAGCTGTGCACGGACCCTAAACTGCGTGAACAAATGAAACATGATTGCGAGCTACAGTGACCTTTAATAAGTAGATATAAAGATCAGGTTCAATAAAAGGCCGCTGTAAAAAGTTACCCACGATGAAAATGACTTGTGTTGACGTTTCCACCTCGATTTTGTTTTTAATCATTTTATTTTCGTATCCTTCTACGATATTATTTTTTTTGTTACTATTCTTACTGCTTAAAGATATAAAAGTGTGAGGTAAGGAATACATTTATGGATTTTATTAAAATAGATATAAATAACGACGATACCCTACTAGAAATGTATTGCTTCAATTGCGGCAATAATATTTGATTATTTATTTTTATTTTTAATTCACAAAGAGGTGGAACTGCCAGTCACATGTAATAATTAATGATCAGAATCGAATGCGACGTGCACATAGCGAGCGTCAATGAGCCACCTCGTCCGTTTGTGTTGTCTGTGCGCACGCGCATAGCTCAAGGGCAGCGTGAAGAACCCCCCGGGCGCGTTGAGGCTCTCGCTCGACGAATTGAGGGCAGCCAGGCCGAGCCACCCCTCCGCTTCATTGCTATAACGAACTTTTTGTTGCAGCAGAATAAATAACCTTCATGTGCTGGAAATTAAACCACAACGACTGCAGAAAAAGTTGGTCTCGAACTTTTCTAAAAAACGTAATTTGCACCCTCATTTTCTTACAGGTCCCAGTATTCGGTTCTACCTATCACAAAATAGATTTCGATCCACGTCTAGACTGGTAAATTAATTGTCGATTTAAAATATTTCGAATTCGCGAATACAAACGTACATTAGAATGAAAGCGTATACCGTAGAGTCATAAATGTTTATTGTGAGCGCTTGAAAAATTTGAAATTATTTAGTTCATATACCACATATGAAGTTTCCATGTTCCTGTGTGACTACGGAACTTGTTAAAAAAGAAAAATAAAAAATAGAAAATAGAAACAACATAGAATTCAATAGTAAGAAAAGAATAGATTTGTGCACAGTAAAATAATAAATTATACGATACGTCACTCATAAAAACACTCACAAAATTCATGCGTACGAAACATGTAACAAGAAATAGTGTTAATAAATAATTTCTAAAGCGCCTCCAAGGTAACTATCATACTAAATAAAGTGCGTAATCAATCACGCAAATAAGACAAAATTTAGATAATTTCACACAATAAACAGACAGATTGCAAAATAAAGGTCGTTACGGGTAACAGCATCTAAACAATGATTACAGAAAATACTGAGAGTATTAATGCCAATAAAAGAAAATACAACAAAAAATATTTATAATTTTTCACATCAAGCCGAATTGCTACTTCATACGACGTGACGGTTATTTGCTTTAAGAATAGTAAGAGACTATGGGAACTTGAATAGCGAATGGCAAAACGAATGGTTACTTACATATGATAATAACATTATCATCGTGAACATTTTCTCATGTTAACATAAATCACTATTAAATTACCGTAGTCGCGAAGGTTTTCTTATTATCAATGTAAATGGTGCGAGCAATAATATAGAATTTTGCAATACCTGAGACTAAGGTCCGGACTGGCGCAGCGTATCACTGGACTCGGAACAGCTGGCACCACCAGGTACGCCATTGTTACATAGCACTTCCAGACCTGTAGATGCCACAGAACAGCGTTAAGCAGTAAAATTTACACCAATTAACAAGGTATCTATTCCTTAAAGATAACTGCTGGATACATACGAGTATGTGCATTGTGTAGTCTATAAAATCACAACCTCTATTCCAAAGGAGGTAGTCAGTGATATCCCAAACATTAGCGTTTGGGAGTAACAAATATTAAAAGTTTAATGATGAAACAACATCCACGATACACTTTTCGAAATATACAGAAATGCACATGTGACAGAAGGTGAGCCCATAAGCTAGCAATTAATGGAGGACCGTTCCGGAGAAATTTTAATTTATTAAACTTTTGCAAAACGGAATCATGACCCACCTTAATTCATTTCCTACAAACATAATAACATAGGTTGAATTTCGTTTATGCATATTTCGTTAGCAGCAATCTTGTTATTTATTTAATTAGACACTGACAATTAGTTCATCTATTGCCGTATAAATACTATTTAACTCTGTAAATAGAATGCAGGACTTTTACTTAATAGTATTTTCCTTTTAATGTGATCTTTTTAAATAGGAACAGATTATATAGATTTTCCATATAAAAGTAGTCTGCTTTTGTCTTGGCCGTACTGAATGACAATCAATTCAAAACATCTCCGGCAACTATTGAAACATTTTAAATAAAATTATTAATCTAATGCTTGGGTAACAAAGATCAGATTGCACAGATAGTGTTCATGAAATTTTCTAATAATCAAAAAATTGTAATTAACATATATTAGGTAATAAATGATTTCAAACGAATTATCGACTGAGTGGGTCATGATTCAGTTAGTTCGACTATGTCTATTAGGTGATAGTAGTAATAAATCAATCATGTAGTTCATTTTTGTCACTGTCATAGTTATACAATGGCCTGTGATACTACACTTTATTACAGCTCACAGAACTTTTCAATAATTAAATTGGTCAATTAAATATTCCACCTATTCCTTAACTCCCAGTCTCCCACTCCCACTTTAGCCAGATGGCTAAATCAGACTTTTGATTAACTGCTTAGGTTGATACTTGCAATAATAAATAACAGACCATGGATAGACAGGCAGCGTAAATACTAAAATCTCCTATAAAACCTGCGATCGCCAACTCCGTTGTGCTTTGACTGGCAATCAGAGCAAATCCCATGCGTTACCCCTACGAAAATCCCTCAATCACATCACACTTGACTTTAAAAAAGGAATATGTTATGTTATGGCTATGTTATTCCAAACAGCGGAGTTCAACGAACAAATGTTAGAAACGCTGGTCGTACTTATTTAGCGATAAATTAAGGCTACTCACGACGTAAACCTCTGGCTCCCAAGCTGGAATAATCTGTTTTATAATGGAATAATCTGTGTAATAGGAGACAGCGATCCTCCATATAATGACGTAGCAACTATATATTACATGTGCAGGGGTTGTATTTATATAAAAGGTTGTGATTAAAGAGCTACCGCACACATAGGAAATATAATGCAAATATGATGTATCCCAGATAGATACGGTATGGTATAAAAAACAAACGTCACCTGTATGTAACCATCTCGTTCTTTTTCTGGTTTTCTCGGTAATGCGGGGCTGCGAGAGAGCAGCGAGGCACGATTGTCATTTACGGGACTAGAAATAAATACACAACCACTTTAAGATCTTAACACATCGTAACACTTCCATTAGTTTAATATGTCTACTATAGTGCGGCATAAAATCTGAGGTATCAGTATTTCCGCATCTTCTCGGTTAAGAGAAATAGGTACGTATAATTTTATGATTAATTAAATAAGTTCGATAACTTACGCAGGTTCAATGGTAGTGTAGAGAGCGTGAATTCTGGCATGAAGTATTGGCCAGGCTTGTAATATAGTAGCGGGGCATCGAGCAGGGACTCTACTACGTTCTAGTAGCCCAAATAACACCACCTAAAATATAGAAAATAATAAGCATTTGTACAACTATTAGTTGTGATATCCCAACAATCATCAGTCATCCATCACTGCCAGAATTTCCTTCACATCTTTTCTATAGTAACTCCTGTAAAGCCAGGAGGGCCATCGGTATACTCTAATCGTAGTCGCGGTAAGTGGTATATGGCATGGAATAAACCGACTTAATTATAAAATACTAATATCATATTTATATTTGTAGATATCTGTCGAAATACAACATGCGAGGTAAGAATTAATGTAAATGAAAGACAAGGATCGTTTTGCAACTATAATCAGATTAGTATCTAAGTGTCCACCTACAGCGGCCTGTAATGACGAATATAAAAGAATTCCTGTATACACCACGAAACTAACGAATATTACGAGTATTTCATATTGCACCAGTTTGGCAGCTGGAATATCTTTACTGGGAATACCATTGTCAAATGCTGTCGGTTTTTTTAAATATAATGTTCTAAAAAATTGGAAATATCGATATATTCATCTAGGGAAATTAATTGAAATTTTGTATCATGACAACTTGGTCATTTTGACACTTGGATAAGCATAAACCATGGCACAGGCAATTCGAAATGACAACTATTATAAAATCGCCACTCAATTATGTACTTGAAAATTACTTCATCATCATATCAGAGTCATAGGGCGTCA
Organism: Oegoconia quadripuncta; assembly: GCA_949316235.1. NCBI lineage: Eukaryota > Metazoa > Arthropoda > Insecta > Lepidoptera > Autostichidae > Oegoconia > Oegoconia quadripuncta. Next base: position 29,249,970 of record OX438742.1, read on the forward strand.
ACTACTGAACATACGCCTCCTCTATAGATAAGGAAGCGGCAAGCGCAGCGTAGGACGTCCACTCACATGGTGGTGGGCAATGTAATGAGGGTCGCGGGAAGTCGTTAAATGTAGGCCATTTCCAACCTGGTCGCTCTGGAAATCTTTAGGGGAAAATTATTTACCTGAATACAATTAAAACACTTTGAAGTAGGTAGTACAGTTTTGTTCGTTTAATACTATAGAAATTCTAACCTCCCAAGGATCAGCGCCATTGGATGCACTACCACTCCAACTGTTTTTCGTGGATGTTTCGTCATGCTGAAGCCCTGAAATATAAATATGTCCTTCGATATGATAAGGTATTGTTGAGGCAGGGTTCGCAAAAGATATGCAGAGGCTTACAACCAGCATGGATTCAATTGTGCGACCGATCCACAATATTCGATTCCCTCGCTTCTTTAGAAGGGTGTATATGCCCAGTATCGTTCGGGGCGTGGTTGTATCTCTTATCGGCGCTACCAGTTGTATTGTATTTCGTGTATGATAAATATTATTCTATGAAACTATACGAAAGTCACCTTTCACTATTAAACCATAGCCACGTGATGTCACCCAAAATTTATATTCTATTAAGCAACAGTGGTGTCGATTCGGATGTCCACCAACTAAACTAAATTAAACTAAAACCAGTTTTAAAGTAGTACCGTCTCTTTCTCCCTGGAACAGTACGATGCGACGGCACCACTTCAAAACTGGTTTTAGTTTAGTTTGTGTACATCCGAATCGACACCAGTGACTATTTAATACTTATTTAAGGTCTAATAAAATTAACCCGACAAACGTTGACAATTGCGCGCACATGACAATATAATAATATATTCATGAAAAATACTAGCCGTAAAAATTTGTTTCCGAGTAAAAAAATTAAATGTAAGTGCAAATGAAAATACAAATTAACACACTTTCTTCATTACGATTGTACCTTGTTTTATCAATGAGAAAAAACAGGCAACGTTCCATTGATTTGGAAGATGCCGCCAAACATGTGGCACAGGGCGCAACCAATGACAGCAAGTCGGGGGCCCGGGGCCAGCGGCTTGTGGTCGCCTTTCAGCGTCTTTAAAGATACCGCGGCAGGTGTATGTGTGTTGTGGTATTATAGCCCAGGGGGTAAGAAGGAAGAAAACTTACCGGCAGTCCATACGGCGTGCGTCCGTTCTGCTATCCACACGAGGTCGGGCTGCCCAGCCGCAAGAATGGCTTGCTTTTCAGCGGGCGGCAACAGCGGAAGGCACCGCTCGGCGAAGAAGGGTACGTGTGCGTCTGCCGCGTCTATAAGCGCTGGCTCGTCCCGGGTCAGTTGTAATTTCTCTAGGAGGTATTTGGCTTCTCTGTAACACAATATCGGGAAGTTAGTTTTTAAAAGAATTGATTTGATGTGTGAGCAATATCAGCCGTAAAATTATGTAACATCATAGGTATTGTTATCGATACAATGACCAATGATAAGATGTCAAATTGCCGACTGAAAGATGAGCCAACCAATCATACATTACATATTTATTTATAGACAAAATTACATAATAGTACCCGGATCTATGCTTCTATGGACTATTTGGCTCCTATGGAATAGGTAAGGTCGATATTTTAGTTAGTCCTTCAACTACCGACGTGACGAGGGTACCCTAAAGGAAATATCGCCTTAGCAATTTCATTGGCACTCTATAATTCACACCGAAATACAACAATGCTATCAGCCCTTGCAAAATAAAATAGACTTACTAGGTTATTTTATAACTATAAAAAATGTAAGCGTTCGATGTAAAATTTTTAGTTTTCTACTATATTGTTTGAGTATAACAGCCTGCGTAGCGTAACATCGTTGGTCGCGCGCGAGGAGGAGGCAATATACAACTGTAAATTTCATCCAAGTTAATGAGCAGGACAGATATTATCTCGCACGACATAATCGTTTATCGCGCCTGGCATGCTACAGGGGCTGGGGTGATACCTGCGGCGAACAAGACTGCCTATTTATTTACAAATATGTACATAGTGACTTGTAAACTCATACTGATCTTTACCTTAAAATATGAACAGCTAGCCGACGTGGGTATGTTTTACACTGGCACAGCATCACCAATCCCAATGCCTCTGCGCCTCTAATCACTGCAGCCAACGGTTCCATCTTTGTAGGGATGCTACTCGTAGTAGGTTCACCATTTTTCCAGCTTGTAATTAGTTGAAGCAGCATTCGAAGTCCATTTTCAACTAATTGGGGCGATGTATCCTGAAATAGAAACAAATACCGAAAATGAAATACCAATTTAGAATACCAATTTTTTTTTATGATTAACTGGATACGCGTCGACCACTATCTCACCTGATCGGAAGTGACAATGTGGCCGAAGATGAAGCACGCGATCTCAGTAGATGCTCTTGAAAATTCCAAGGTTGTAGGATTCAGGTAACTAATGAGGCATTATGCCAAAAATTTTCTGTGTTGGAGGTAAACCTATTTTGAAACTACATATAGTTTTTTAAACGATAGAATACTATGATCACACGTTTATGCAAAAAGCATAGGATTCACCTAAGATTCACCTGCCAAAAAAGGCTCCTTACCTGTACTTCCTTCGCCAGAAACTGTGTGAAGCCAGCTAGAACATCCTGTCTCCACTCCGGGAAATCCACTATAAGTGTCTGGAGACTTTGGAACGAGAGCACCCGAAGTTCCTCATCCATGTGCACTGTCAAACGACAGAGTAGATCCACCAGCTCGTTCTGGCTCATGCCCTCGGGAATTAACCTGAAAACAAATAATAAAATTACATTACCTCCACGAGTGGTCATGAAGAATTGATTCGCAAATGCAAATCACAATGTGCAGTAATAAAATTGTATTTTATTAGTTGTAAATAAAAGTGTATATTCACCTGGGTATAGCAGCCACGCATGTCCGGAATAGATCAATCCTTGGCTTTCTTTCACCAGTGTTGATTTCTTGTTCCTTGGTCACATTCTGAGTATTTGTGAGCATAAGAGGTCTACCGTAATGAGCGTCTAAAGCTCTCAAAATCTCAACTAAGACGCGTCGCACGTATGGAAAGTAAGCGCTCATACCTATAGACCTTGCAGTTTCGTCTGTTAGCATTTTGTTTAAGAAAGTTTTTTTAACTCTCAAGGTATTCCCTGAAGGTAGGGTTCCAGATGTTCTTGGCATTGGTGGTTCACCTTCTTTTTGTTGTAAGCTATCAGCTACTACTAAAAAAGCCCTGAGGCCAATACACATTCGTTCTGGTGTTAAAATTATTTTTATTGGTCTTCCAACCATAAGTAAATCGAATACAATCTCTCTCATAGCAAAGTCTAACCTCTCTTGAGCTATGAATTGTATTATTTTGACGAAAATGTTTAGTGGAGTATCTCGTGGTACGACACCTTTGGAGCCTTTAGGAAATAGAGAGTTGACGATGCTTTGTAGTCTTGATTGCGTGGCCGAATTACTTTCGCATTTAATTCGAATCATATACACCCAGAGTAGACGGTAGAGTGACTCTGAAATTAAATATAAAATTAAAGTTAAGTAAAGTAGCGATCATTGGACATTTAAGAAACAACCAGAATTAAGTTAGTTTTTAAATATTTACCTAAAGCGACCCTGCACATCTTTGGATCCCTGTTCTTCAAATGGGAAAGACACATGGCTAAAAAACAGTGCCAGTTGGTGAGAAAGAATTGTTTCTGTGAGACGCAAAGCAAGCAAGTTACTAAAGGAAATAAGGCTAAGCGATGTTTGGATTTTGTGCTCGCGTCTAACGTATGACTATACAGCATTTCAACAAAATTTTTCAAACAAGGCACATTGACTTCATTCTTCACAGTCTGTAAAAACGGAAGATAATTATTAATACATTTTTTCCGAATTTACAATGTCATGCTTGAGTTACATAAATAAAAGTGTCCTTAGACAGCTAAATTAAATAATAAATAAATGTATCGGACCCTTCACCAATCATCTAGTCCCAAACTAAGCAAAGTTTGTAATATGGATACTAGATAATGAATAAATATACATAAATATTTATAAACATCCATTCGAACCCGCAACCGTTGGTTTCGCAGACAGGGTTACTATCTACTACAACAATCGGTGGTCAATATTATCAACAAAAATGTATCTGAACACGTTAGAGAAATCTACCAAAAATTATTACAATATTTTTTCTTTTAAATAGAGTAAAAGTAAGTCCCAAGATTTATTTTATTGTTTGTTAGAATAATTGTTTATTTCATTTCTTTATTTGTTAAGTAAGGTTTTCATTAAACCCTACAAAGCCAAATTTATCAATTAGTCCGAGAGTAAGATACATTAGACAACCTCTGTCGTTAATATTCAAAGAATATTGAATGCAGACTACAAGTAATGAGCACTCACCGCGGCTACAGGCACTAGTATTTCCACGAAGAGTCCAGCCAATGCATGTCTAATATCTTTATCTTTTGCTTCCAAAAAATACTGCGCGCATTCTTGGAGAAATTGAAAAGATGCTTCAAACTCTTCAATTGGTACCATTTTTACTCGGAAGAACTTCATACCCATCAGCAGAGATATGATACTTTGGGTTGTGTGTGGTGATGGCTCTCGGGCCTTCAGGTCCTAATAATTAAGTAATTAATAAGTTACGTATATAGAAATAAAATAAATATAATGTAATAATAGATCATATAGATTTTATGTCGTGAAAGATCAAACCACCTTGATTTCAGCAGTGAATCGTTTCCGCACGGATGTGAACCGTGACTGCGCTAGTACCCCAATCACTTCCGCATATAAATCTGCTATTATGTGCACATTCGCCGCATTCGGGTTAGATTGTAATCTGCAATGTATAAAATAATTAAGATTTTAAGGTATTTCAACTACAATATGTAGTACAATGTATATTAAGAATTCAAAGTATTTGTGGTCAAAAGTGTTGACCCGATCTTATCTGTTACTGATATCTTGTCCAGTATAATTTTCCACATAATTGTTTGCTCATTTGTCATACCTTTCAGAAAGAAAGAGTACTGTAAGAGCTGCTCTGTTTACATACATATCTAGAGATGATAATAAGTGATAATTACCCTTCCTTATAATTAAATCTTTTGAAGGCCACATTTTCTATATAGTGAACCAAATCTTCATGACCCGGATGGAATGGCAGCTGTTTCAGAACTTCTATAAGGGCAAGGCAAAACAGGAATTCAACAGCCAAGTCTCGTCTCTCGGCCTGTAATTCTTCACAGCTCCGTTCAACAGTTTCTGTGCCAGCACCACTGCCCGACACTATGTAAATTATGCTAAGGAATAAAAAATTGATTAGTACTTGTAATATGTAAATACTATACTAGATTAGTCAGAAAAGGGTACTAAAGTGAAAGGGAGTTCTTAGGTAGCGTGAGTCGAACACATATCCACGGCTTAAAATCTTTATTTGATTTATTTTAATTATCAATATAACAATGGCGGATCAATCAGCTGTAACTGACAGTATGGAAAACTTGATTTTATTTTCAAAAATAAATATTGTGTAAAATGTGTTCTGGTCGCGATACCTAATAAATAACCCAATTCGGCTTAGTGCCCTTTGCGACTAACGTTGTATAGTAGTTATATAATCAAAAACATATATAGGAAAATAATAACGCGTTCAACAAGAGACAAAAAGTTTAACCTTTTGTTTCTTAGATCCTGGTGTGGTTTCTTAGCTTGTTCACTAAGTTGTGGTGAGTCGGCCATTTGTCTCTCTAACCAGCCGAATAAAGCACGTAGAAGAGAAGGTAAGCAATGTTCTGCTACAGTCCCAAATGCAGACAATATTTGGTCCAGTTGAGGATCTTCACCACGTTGCAACGTTTTATTCAAAGGCCTCTCCTGAAAGGATAAAACAGTCATTAAAATTAGCGCAAACTAAAGCAAATAGCATAAACAAATATTTGGTCTCATTATCAATCTCGGCATACCAGAGGCTCCGCCATAACAGCCTCCATTTTTCTCTCGGCCTGAACTGTAAATTCAGTGAAGAGAAGACGCATCACAAACTCCCCTGGTCGCAACTCCGAATCCGGAGGCGGAATAACAGGACCTTTGTGAGATCCCCATGGAAGCATTGATCCTGTAATACAATTATTAAATAAAATTATCTCTGTTAAGAAGTACAAGAATATTACAATAATTTCTTTTACGTAAATCCAATGTGATGAAGCGAGAAATGAGCCAAAAACACACGTCACGACTCAATCGATACAGAGCATTGTAAAGTTATATAAATAGTCAGTCAGGTTTCCAAAACAAAACTTTAGTTAATAATTAATATTTTCTTCTCTATGATCGGTTATCATTATTTTACCTAGGAACTAGATAAAAAGCCATATTTATGCATTCATTTATAAGATACATACTCATAACTAAACATTATTAGGATTTTTACTAAATCACATATTATTTGTTAAATGTTACAGTACTGTTATTAATTCCGGTCATTTCATTAATACGAAAAACCCTCAATTCAACTGTTATAGTTTAATCTGAAGTGTATTTTCTGGATTATGTGGGCATTTACTTTCCAAATTAAATAGCAAATGCACTGTATACCAGAATCTCAATGTGACATCAGTTCACGTAGTGAAACTCCACTCTACCAAATGTAAAGCCGGGTTGACAAAGCACCACAACTGGCATAAAACACTTTTAACTGACAAGGGACAATGTGTAAATATAATCGTTAATTAAATGTGTAAATATAATAAAATTTTGCATGTCAGTGTCTGGTAAAATGTGTGAAACTTTATATTTGTGAATGAGATCTGTGTACCACATTTAGAGCAAAATAAATGTATTTGTATTTGTATAAGGGACTGGAAGTCAAATGAGAACTGGAATTCAAATAGGTTCCAGGGCTGACCAGAAATCTTTGCAAGACCGATGATTCATAACTGGGTATATTCTTTATTGTACAACAATAAGAAACATAAGAAAAATAAGGAAAAGAGGATAGTAGAATTTGGCGGCCTTATCACTAAAAGCGATCTCTTCCATGCAAACCTTTGGGTTAGGAAGCATTATATACATGATACAAATGTAAGTAGCGTGCGCGGTAAACTAATTTTAATAAAATAAATAAATTACAATGTTCGGTTGGTGTTAGGGCATTTTTAAATATCCTGGCTACCTACCATCATTGTTACAGCATTATTTTCCTAAGTCTGCTGCCGAGCAGCAATGTTGATAGCATCGACGTGATCTGGATGTTTGAGATAAGCTAGCCAATTCTTACTAATAAGTTCCGAGTTAGAAGGCTTTCCACCTTCGACCTCATCTTCACTTAAAATCAGGTGTGATAGAGGTCAACCACTAGACCCATAATGCACAAAAGAAAGCAGACGACATGATTCAACTGGGAATCACACCATCCTCAACAGCTCAAAATTCATCTGCTCACAGCCATCACTCATTTAAGAGGCTGATTGCTAAATTCTATTAAAAAGATAACTTTAAAAATACACATCGGTGTATGTTTTCATACCTCTGGTTGATACTAATGAAGATACAGTATTTCCAATATTTCGCCAGTCGCTGGAAACGAGAGCGGCGCCTTTGTCATGTACTGTATGAACTAGATCTGTGATTAGTCCATCAGTTTGAGTCATGGATGGATCCGAGTTGTCATGCCGAGGTGCTTCAGAGAGCACACTGCCCTCAGATTCTGCTTCACTAGATACCATAGATGATGGTGCATCTTCATTTCCTTTAAAATAAAACAGAGTTTTAAATTGTCTTTGTGCATATAAAGTCAGTAAATCATATCAGCATTTCAATATACCTACCATCTATGGCTTGTTTATTGTATTTTTTTTTGTAATAGGTAAGGAGTTAGAAATTTTTTAAATTAATGTCGAATTTAATGTAAATATGTTCTCTTTTAATAAAATTAAATATATAAGCACATGTATATCATCTTTGAGAACACTATTCACCTACTTCTGAAGGATCCCATTATTAGCCTTGAGGGAAAACATCAAAAGGTAGAAGGGTATATTGTGCTGTTGTTTGCTGTTTATTCTGGAAAACCAGCTAGATTCTTTTTGTTTCACAGATTTTGAGAGATGTAGTATGTTAGCATATAGGGACCTAGAATGATGGGACAAATAGTGGTTTACCCGAAGAGTTGAATACCAAATATAAGGCCAAATAGTCTAATTCTTGAAATTTATGATAATGTTCGTAACTGAATTCAGATGGATTAGTGTTCTGCTGTCAAAATGTCTGGTACTACTGACACATGGACTAGTGGCGCCCTGAAGTAACATTTATGATTGAAAGTTTCATAAAGTTGATTAGCACTGGTCCTCACAACAGTTTAGCCATCAGATCTAGAAGGGATGATTCCGGTTTGGGTGATCATAATAAGATGTCCTACTAGTTTGCCCATATCATGGCATACTGAGATAGGATGTTAACTGTATTGTTCATCTAATGTCATCTAATGGCATTAATCCCATGGCATCTAATGTCCTTGATTGGAGGTGAGTCACAGTTTCTCACCAGTCATGGCTATTTCAAGGCAAGCTCCTTTCGATGATGTTAGTGGCTTCCTCTGATGCATACCACATTTCGTGGACTTACCCGTGCTGGTCTAATGGACAGAGGGTCATGCTGGATAAAGTATCATCATATGGCCAGATTGTCTTCTCTGCCAATTTAGTGGAGATACCATTATGTGATTACTAGATATAACTGATTTATACCTTATTAAACAGTACCATGTAACCACAATTGAGAATACTTATATTCTTAATGAAAAGGTTGGCCAGGCAAGCCAGATATTGAATAGTAACTAGGTATTCATCCCATCTATTAACACTTTCGCAAGACACTGAATGTCTATAGATGTTATAACAATAAACTTTTATTGTATCTGGTTTACTGCATATGAAAGGGTTAAGAAAGTGCAATTTTTATTTAAGGGGAGTTTTCATAGGTATAAAAGGGGCAGACAATATAAGTAATAATATAATGAATTGATATAATTATATAAAATACAGTAGGTACATACTGAAAGGTGACAAGAGAAAGTGATAAAATCTTAATTTTGTACATACGTAAATAAAATATTATAAAAATAATATTTACTACTAAGTAGGAGCCATGAAGTTTCTAATAGCGTCAACAATTAGATTCAGAAATTTAGGTTTGGTAAGGAATATTATAGGTCCTTAATATTGCTTGTATAAATTTTACAATACAACTCAGGCATAAAAGGCAAGTGCTTGCTCATATCAGAAACTGTTGGTACAATGTGCATTAGCTTCAAAATAAAAAAAACTTACCTGATATATCCTCAAGATGTCCATCTGAGGGCACAGTGCTCAATGATTCAGATTCTTCAGATGGCATCATTTCTATGCCTTTTCTACAGTTATCCACCAAAAACTAGAAATTATAGAAAAAAAAATTATAGAATATTGTCTTTCTATTCACACTTGAAAAATATAAAGTATAATTAGTTTAAGGTACTTAATGTATCAACAATAAAACATTATACTTGAAAATTAAATTAATAAGATTTTCATTAAGAATAGGTATACAATTGACAAATAAGGGTGTCATATTCTGTCTGGGACAGTAACCATTTTTGTTTTTTTTCACAAGTGAGGTAGAACGTATAGATAATCTCTCAGAATAGGTTAATAGAAATTTGTTATTACCTGAGGTATGTAGGTAGCTTGTTATGGTAGAAAATATTTCGTAACCTACAGGCGTGACGTGATCACTAGGTATTATTATAAAATAATTATATAGTTATTATTAATAATAACTATAGTCGCTACATAGAATAATAACATTAGTTATACATTTGTATTCCACAAAAATAATAAGTCCATTCTTCAGTTTTCGTTTAGGCAAACAACTAAAGTGTATAAATAATATAAATTTACCTGTAGGTCCGTTATTTCGATACGGTTGCGTCATATAAAGGAGACATTATCGTTTTTAAACAGTTTACACTGGAATCGAATTACTAATGAAAAGGAGTAACAAGAAATCAAAATTTCTTCACACTAAGGAGTCATAAAGTCTTGATTAGTCTTGCAACAAAATTTTTATTTGTTTGACATTTCGTTAGTGTTGCCAGATGTTTGTATACAATTATACCATACAATGCTCACTGACATGTACAGAAAAAAAACATAAAATAGGTGTTTTACTGTAATTTCCTGGAATTGATGTGTAAAATAAAATAAATGCATTGAATGAATAATGCAATGCGATACAAGTATGATGCAACCAAACTATACAAACTCGTACACGTTACATAAACTGAAATAAAATGCTTATACTTGCTCTTAGGTACCTATAGTGCTTCAGATTTCGCTGTTATATTTGATAATTAGTCATCGTAAGTCAGCGTAAGCCTGTCCAATATAAACCGACTATGGCGTGCACTAGTGTCAGCAAGAATTTTATGTTTGGTGTCATCACTTCTACATGATATATAGGAGCAGACAAATTCTTAATAATTGCTTATCATAAAGTCGACGCGTAGTTACCTTGTGCTGCTTATTTTATTACAAGACTTTTTACATAATTATTATTGCTCATTTCCAAACAAAAAACTTAAAGGTTAAACCACGTAATTGGAACTTATCTGCATGCCTAAATTTCTTCATACATCAAAGCCTAAAAATGATTATCCTAACGGGCTACGCTGTCGGTCTGCTACGAGTAGGTACTAATCTAAACCACTGTGATTAGTAGGTACCTACCTACTATTTTCAAAACTTTTATCGCCTTTCCCACCTTTCCTGCAAGGCTACTATACCGTAGAGCGATTCGAGTGAGAAGGAGTCGCGCGCGACATAGCCTCAGTTTTGCAGCTGATTGGCTGTCGCTTGACAGCTGTCAACTTGAGAGCCCATTGGCTTTGAGAGATGTAGGCTATGTCGCACGCGACTCTATGTTACTCGAGTCGCGCTAAGTTGTAGTAGCCCTGCTCGTGGCCCTGCTGCATGACTTATATTACAGATAATATGCAATTCATTTGACAAACTGTATTAGTTACTTCATTAACCGACTTCAAAATAACGAGGAGGTTCTCAATTTGACTTTATTATTTTGTAAGTCTGTTATGTATGTGATTACTCCGTAAATTTGTTAACCGATTATGATAATTGTTTTTGTTTGAAAGGGTACATCGCCAGGGTTGACCCATATATTTAGCCATAGCTATTTTGGTGAAAATCTGATGATGCACCCCGGAGATAGAGAACGGAACCTTAGTGAAGACAATTGTTTTGTAAATTGACTACTGGAAGCTGAATATGAAGGGTTATATTTTTAGCATTATCTGCATGTTAAGTTTGTTATAGTAGTATACTAGGTATTAAATGAAACCTAAGCTAGTATACTAGGTATTTAGGCTTGGGTCCCGTACCCAAATCACAAAACCCAAACTGTGTCAACGATCTATAGGTACTAAGGCTGTGTGCTGCGTCGCCGCGTCGCCACCGCTACTACTGCCCGTCCGTCGTAGATCATACTAGCTTTCCGCCCGCGACTTCGTCCACGTGGAAGATTTTATCAACATCGGGTCAGCAAAAAAAATCGCCTATATGTTAATCCAGGTTCCAATCTGTCTACCCACCAAATTTCATCCAAATCCGTCCAGCCGTATAGGCGTGAAGAGGTACAAACATACATACATACACACAAACTTTCGCATTTATAATATTTATTTTTATTTACATATTTATAATATAATAATAATATTAGTTGGGATACAGGGGTCTAACAGCTTTGAGATGAAACCTTAGATGAATAATCTGCTTGGTTAAAACTTTCACAGAAATATGTGCTACTATGGCCTCTACCATAGTAAAATATAAAAAAAAAATCCAAGGGGATTCCTATAAAGAAACCTCAAACAATTTTTTTGTGTATTCAATGTTTTTTTTCCAGATCTATTTTAAAAACGGTATTCAAAGAAGTTTTTACCTTGGGTAGAGCTAGAATTCTAGAAAATCCGATACATTAGAATAGAGTTATAGTAGATAACAATACTCTGTAGTAAAATGTAACTAATATTATAAACTAGCTTTCCGCCCCCGGCTTCGCCTGCGTGGAAGAACTTTATCGCGGAAATTTGTTTATCCCGCGGGAACTATTCACTTTATCGGGATAAAAATATCCTATATTTTAATCTAAGGTATGTTCACCTATATTCCAAATTTCAGCCGTTTACCCGTGATTGAGCAACAAACAAACAAACATCCAAATTTTTGTATTTATAATATTAGATGCGAAAGTTTGGATGTTTGTTTGTTTGTTGCTTAATCACGGCGAAACGGATGAACGGATTTGGATGCAATTAGGTATATAGGTAGAACATATTACACTGTGTTAAAACAGGATACATTTGTGCTGATAAAGTAAATAGTTCCCGCGGGATAAACCAATCTCCGCGATAAAGTTATTCACCGCAGGCGAAGCTGCGGACGGAAAGCTGGTAACAAAAAATACGTAAAATAATAAGTAGGAAAACTATATTTTAAAATAATAGCTTAGTAAAAAAAATCTACTCCTAATTAAAACCAACAAAGGCGCGTTCGTTGGGGTGTTGCGCATAGTTATTTTACAGGCGCTACCATTTAGTGTCTTATTTTGTGTATTTGCTTTGGCATCTTATTATTTACGTATAAGTGTTTATTGTGTAGTAAGGAACTCTTTGCGCGCGAGCCCGACAGTGGACTTATGTACGTACATAGTTACCATCTATTTATTTATTTTATTTATTATAGAAACCAACAGCGTTACAGTTGTACTGGCTACGCAGGCACCGACTTCAAAAAGTACCTATTGTATATATTTTTAATTTCATTATTATACATGTTTTTTGAAGTCGTTTTTTTTAATCCTTTTTATTTAATTCTTTTTAGTGTCTGGTCAGACATTACAAAATAATAAAATATATTAATTGAACAATATGGGCATGCCTACGAAAGGTGCTGCTCGTTTAAATAACTGTCGGTCAAAAGAAACCGAAACTGAGAGGGTACTACGGCTTGAAAAAAATGCCTCACGGAATGCAATTTCGCGTTCCCAGGAGACGCCCGAAGCTCGCCGAGTACGTCTACTAGCTATGAAAGATTACGTTAAATCACATATTCGCCAGGAAACTCCCGAACAGAACAAGCATAGACTCGGTTTTATACACGACCGGCTTGCCGAGGAGTTCGCTGAGCAGCGTGAGCGCAGGCATGGCCTTATAATCATGAAAACCGGCCTAAAAATCTTGGACTAATCGATGTACATACATAAAGATTTACAGAACCCCCTCCTTTTTTGAAGTTGGTTAAAAAAAGTTATTAGTATTTATCCGTGGTTGCTAATCTCCCTGATAATTTTTGTGCGATGGCAAAGCTTCTCGCTCCTACAGGTTAGATGGGCAGTTCGGGTGTACAAGCTCGACCTGATGATCTTCAATTTGTCATATTTATTGCTGATAATCACACCGACCTTCTCTACAATTTTTCCATACAAACCCAAACTGTATCTACTTAGTTTCCCTGTGTAAAAACTACAAAATTGTCTAAATATGTAATGCCATTCTGATGTTTACCATGATTACACAAAAACTACTGGACCGATTGCGCTGAAATTACAATGGGACCAACTCGACGGTATCCCCTTTCATTTACAAAAAGAACCATGTGAATCAACCGCCAAATCTCGGAGATATCGGTGTACATACATAAAAAAAAAGTACGCCCCGAATACAGAACCTCCTCCTTTTTTGAAGTCGTTTAAAAATAAGGCAAAATAATAAGTCCATGGTTTCATCATATAAACTATTATTGTTTTTTTTTTTTTTTCATCAATCTCATTGTTTAATGCATTGATTTATAGAATTGTTTGCCTACTTATTTTTATGTAACTACCTATGAATACTTAGCAAAAAATAATTATTTATGTGTCTCATAATCTGTGGTCTCATTCATCAATCCACCATTCCCAGGACACCGTCACGTTGCATCAATAGTCTACTCTATACCTATATAGAAATCCTGACTCCAAACAAAGTGATGACATTAGTTTCTCCAAATTTTATGAGGGTTAGCGGATGGGTACTTTCTTCCCTGAAAGTTACCACATTTTGTAATTCAAAGGATTGACTCCTTTTTGGAAAAGAGTATGTACTGCTGGTAAATTCACTATCCTCGAAATAGGTCTGGACTGGATGCAAGTCTTTCACGATACCATTCAAAACAGTGTTTTGTAAACTTTAACACTAGTTTTTAACCTTTTTACAGAAGAGCACTACTAGTTGCACCAATTTACAAGACTTCTATTCAAACAATTACTGGTGTCTTGGAAATTTTAAAGGCCTTTCCATCTGCCGCAAATTCAGCGTATAATTTGTCAGTTTCATATTTCTTCGATATCCTAAGTTTTCACTTTAAAACATGATGTCGCGGACAGCGCTCGTTTATCATGACAAACCAAATAAGGCCAAACTCGAGGTATTATTACTAGTGATCATTGAAGATCTCTACTTTCTACCTCCCGACGACAACATCATTACCCTCCTCACCAATGCATGGGACTCGTCAAAACAAAATAAACGCGAGGGAGTTACTATAAACCTTTGAAGAATCTACTATCCATCTCCCGGCCCCATCATCAGATCCTAGTCTCTAAGTGTAGGAAAATGTGAGGGACACGCCAAAACAAACCGAATGAGCTCAAACTCGAGTGGTTTATTAGTAGCCATTGAAGAGTTCCATACACAATACAATACAAATACTCTCTATTGCACAAAATAATTTACTATAACATTTGATAAACACCTACTTAAAGGCTTCCATCGAAATCTATTAAAAAAATTCAAGGGTCTTGCTACTAGTCATTGAGGAGATCAAGAGTTATGTATCAATAGCTAGGTTAGTTAGGAATTAGAAAAAACACTTACCCCACTCACCAAACAGTTTCTAAGTAGGTAGGTACCTATTAGTCATGTATGAATCATGATCTGTTTAAAATTATGTTTTAATTATTTGAAAATATATGGCTTTGTCTTATCAGCCAACAACAACTACTTAAATTAGTATACGTATAGTTACTTAAGAAGGAAAGCTTTTCCTGACAAAAATTAAGCAACCGCACCGACAATAGTGAATAGAAATTTCCATTTTCACTTCTGAGCCGTGTCACGTCAGTAATACAGTGAACCTCGAAGCGAATGGATGTGTGTCAATTGCCAGTTGTTAGCTATCCCCGCACCACTAATTAACGATCGTACGTTCGTTAATACGAGTAGGTAAGAAGCCATAAAAGACAGATATTTTATAGACGCTCAGGAAGGACAATGACTTCGAAACCAACAGTTGCGGCTTCGAATCTCGCGAGGGGTAATGTGTAATGTTTGGGTAATGTATAAGACCATTTACACTCGATTCGTTTATATAAATATTTATATACATAACTATTTATATAAATTTTTCATTGTCTAGTGTCCGTATCACGCCAATGTGTATATGTATCTAAAATATTTACTGGTATTATTAGGGTGCCTAGGGTACCCTCACTTTGTTAAGAAAATCCCCCTTCGTGTGATTCACTAACGTATTACGATATGATGAACTTTAATTGCAATAGACTTTGTATTGCATGCAGAAAAAATTAAAAAGGAAAAAGATTATTTTGCAATTATGTCAACATTCATGTGGAAGGTTATAATATAATTTTAATGATGTCTGTTCCTGAGAAAAGGTTATGTATGGCATAAGTCCGCCATAATTCTTGTTGCATGCAAAGCTTTTACAAAATTTATCGCCAAGTTGGACTAACTCTGCCCAATGGGTAAGCGTATACATGTAAATAATCATATTGTTTAAGCATTTGTGTACACGCCCTCTCGTTGTCATACAGAATCGAATCCTAATTGTCTCAAATACCAAAGAAATGTATTCAGAGCATCTATTGTAAATCCATAGACGGAACGGCCCTTAAAGGTTTTCACAAACTGAGGAACCTTGCAGGGAAAATTATTAATAAAATTATTAAAAAATAAATATGGATACTGTGTAATGATATTCTGATAATCTGACATGTTTTTTAATTACTTGTTATGTGTTTGACGGCGTTATGTCGTCGCCCAATTTGAATGCGTCTCTTTTATGTAAAAGATTAAACTAGGGGAAAGGTTCATGGCTAAGAAATTTGATGAAAATTGGTTTAACAGTTTCGAAGACATTTAATTTTAGTCCCTCGGGTGTTTTCTAAATTTTCAATTTATATTATGTTATTAAACACTCTTTGACATAATAGACATAACAATGGCGACATATATATTTTTTCTTAATTATATAAACCTTATTTTGATTGAAACATTTTAATGGACATGTAATTAATTGTATATCATCATCATCAATCACATTAATGTTCTCTCTCTCTATTATTTTAGGCCACTAAGTTTACTGTAACTATGTGTATGACATATCATCATAAAAGGAAAATAAATAGAAGTACCTATCTAATTTAATAATTCACTTTGCAGAACCCAAAGAAATGTCTAAAAAGGCATTAGAAGCAAAGCCCGGTCCTAGTATTGAGGCACCCACTGAGATTACTCCTCTTATTGCAAAAGATGTAAGTTACAAACTGCACTTTTAATTCATAAACTCTAATATATTTTGATTGCGCGATAATAATTTCATTACATATCCGGATTCCGGAATTGGTAGCCTAATTATTATAAGCATGTCTACGCTCTACCTACGAGTATAAGTAGAGCACGATCTTCTATGATAATACTGTGAAACCTAACAACATCGGCTCTATTCGTTATTTTGGTGATTGTTAACTTTAAAATTAGAATAAACTTGTCAAAGGTACTTATTAAGGTACTAACTAGGTACTATATCGAATTTTGATGTATAATAGTACTGGTACGTTAGTAGTAAATTAATTCAGTGGTACTAGTGACAATAGTAGTTTCGAAGTGACTGGGTAAGTTTCTCAATATTAAGAGTTTTCCTTACAACATAACTCATAGCTCCATATTTTTACCCGACAGCCCCAAAAAGGAAGGTAATGTTTTTCGATTGTATGTATGTAAGAATGCATGTAGATTTCCATGTTATCATCTGTAACCCAAACGTCTTAACCGATTTTGAAGTGAACGGTGTCGTTCAACCGTGATCTCCAGAGTTTAAAAATTATTATATTTTTCTCGATGCGCATAAAAAAAAGTACATGGCGCCCGCAAAATACAAAATTCTGTGGGGCTTGTTGGTTTCGTAAAGTAGGCTTGATGACGGTTGTGGGAAGTCGTTGAATGCGTGCCGTTTTCAACCGGTCGCTCCGGAAATCTATAGGAGAGGATATCACCTCTGGAACCCAAACGCTTTAACGGCAGTTATTGTTTAAATATACTCTCTACATTCTAGTAAATGGCGAATTAAGGTCGACCTACACGGTAGTCTGGTATAAAAAAAGGCCAACCGTAGTAGCACTGATTTTTTCCCTGGGTATCTAGTGGTATAACTTACCTAAAAAGATCAAATAAAGTTGTTCATGCATTTCTATAAAGTCAGAGATTAAATAAACTTTCGTATAGAGAGTCTTATTTACTGGAAACTTATAAATAATCTCGAGGCATTTGTTTTACGCCGACATGGAAGGCAAAACCGAACATTTATTTTATCACCGAGACGACACCCCTAATGACTGTGGTAAGGTTTCACGTTACCTACCTAAGAATACTGAGTATTAAATATCATTGCCGCAACTGATATATCCCTAGTAGTTCACCGATTATAACATATAACCTAACCTCTGAATCATAAATAAAATTACTTCCAGTATCAGGGTGCCCAGGATGACAATGTCTCACTCTCCGGTAGTGGTGGTTTGTCAGTGCAGCAGTTAACTATCCTAATAGCTGGACAGATGGCTGGAAGTGGTATACTAGCTCTTCCCCGCGCTCTTGTACGAACCGGTAATTGACAAAAGTTAAAATTTCTAGTATTAAGTACCTACTTTTGTCGGTTGCCCCCTTCATTACACTCGATTCGCCACGTTCATTGGCTGTCTACTCGTATAATAAATAAGCGAGAGACCGATTTTTACTCCGCTACAAAAGAAGGAGGGCAATGTGTTTCGGGTGTATGTATATAAGAGGCAAAAATAAGGAAGTCGATGGAAAGTATGCATTAATTAATATAAATAAAAGAAGATTGCGAAGTAAAATAATGTCACATTAAACTTTAGCTAGGATTGGACTATTTTTTTTTTCTACAGACGTAATTTCAAATTCAATTTTTCCAATCTTATATATGCATACCTACCTAATATGCACTATTTTTTTCCTTGCGCTAAAATAAAACTCTTCCGGTATAGGTCTCCTGTGTATACGAGAGATAAGATGACTCCTGCGAGATTTCTCATAATAGGTACAAGAATAATAAAAAAAACTATAGTTGTATTGTAGTAGAATTAATATAGTCTACCTATCTAAATGAAATTTTCAAAACAAGTTTTGTTGAGAGCAGAAAGCCGTTATTTCATACTATGAAGGTTCTATATCTTATACTGAAATTGTGTTTTTTTGTGTTATCATTTAATGAATTATCTCAACTGAATTCGATATTTGATTCGTGGTCCCACCGTCTTTGTCCCTCTATTAATTAGGTACCTACTTTTGATTACATTTATTTTTCATTAGCAAACCACGCACTAGTAAAAAGATTCCACTCAAACGGGTTTCACGATAACTTTAATGACATTTTTATGTTCGCTCTATTAACGAAACGGATAGGTATAGTTTTCTTTTTAAATAATATCTCTATAAAAAACAAGGCTATAGCAGTTGGTATTGCCTTGTTTTATAAAGATATATTATCGAGGAAGACAATATTGGCGGCAAACTTCTAAGCAGGTTGCGAGTTCAAATCCTGAATTCCTCTATTGATTCTAAAGAATTTATCCAGTGTCTAAATATTGAGATATTTTCTCATTTCATTGTATAAGATTTTGCCATTTTCAATAATTATTTCTTACAAATCTGATAGATGAGTGTAATAGGACTGAGTTAGTTTGAATCACTAAATACCGAAACAAGCTCACACAGTTACTACAACACTAATGCTACTACGAGTAGGTATCACTAACTCAATCACTAAGGCCCGTGTTAATAAACCATTCTCAAGATTGAGAACAGTCTTGTGACTGATCTCAAGTAAACGTGTTGATTAATAAACCTAACTTGAGACCTGAAACGCGCGTGCTTACTCAAGCAGTACTCACTTGAGAGTTACACGTATTAATAAACGGAACTCAAGACTATCATTCATTCGCCGCTGAGGCGAATACTTGAGAAGTGACCTCAGCTGAGTAGACCTCAATTTAGCACGGAGCTAGAGATGCTTAAGACGCATCTCGGTTGATACAGCCTCAATACTTGTATTGAGATTGGTTTATTAATACGGGCCTAAGTGAGATATGCTTGGTTTCTTTTTTTCATCAGCTAGTTTTAGTTTATAATTTTTATGATGAATAATTGATGCAATAATCATACAGGATGGGTCGGCGTACCGCTCGTAATTCTGATGTGTGCAATCGCGGTGTTCAGTGGGAAGCGATTTGCTGACTGTTGGACCATTATCGCGAAGAAGGACCTTCAGATGAGGAGTAGGAAGAGAAATCCTTATGCCATTATTGCCGATCAGGCTCTAGGCAAAATATGGAGGTATAAGTTTATGATTATAACTACTTATAAATCATGAGTAATATCAATGTGCACTTAATATTTTAACCGCCTCCCTGGTTCAATACCATCAGGTCATCAGTTATACCCATGCGGTGGAGATTTTAAATAGATTTTAAGTTCGTTAATTTAAAATCTATTTAAATAGACTTTAAGTTCTGAGCGCATTTGATACAGACATTTGAATATTTCATGAAAATAGTTTGAAAATTAATTAGGGGTTATACACGATTTCGCATCTATTTTTTTAAATTATTCTTTTATACTTCTTTTACAAAACGCCTCTTGGGATGAATGACACTGGTCTCAAACACATAAGATAAGCAATAATAAGTATCTTCATTCACATCACACACAATACTCAACAACAGCCTTCTAACTCCACTACTCCGTTAAATCCTGTTTCAGCACAGTGGCATCAGTGGCCATCATAGTAACCCTCTTCGGCGTGTCCGTGGTATACTTACTCTTAGCAGCGCAAATCATTGAAAATGTTTTCCTCTCGCTGATGCCTACTGTCCATTTATGCATCTGGTATTTGATTGTGGTTGCAGCCATTACACCTCTGATACTCGTCGGGTCTCCTGAAGACTTCGTGTAAGTTGATAATTATATATAAATTATATAATATTAGGAGCATAACACGCGTATGCGTCGCTAATATTGAGGTTATTTAGATCCTTATGATTGAAATGATCATTTTTATTATCCTCTTTTTCATACAAGATATTAAAAATGCTCATTTAAATCATTCACATGCTTCAGTACCGCTCTGTCATTGAAATAGCTGTGCTATTTACACAGCAACCGTTACAATCACGCAGTAGCGACAGAGATTCACGGATTAAGCGTCAGTGCCGTGTAAATGTCTTAAACTAAATTTCCTTCAGCAGTGGACGTCCAGCTATGTTATTAGGTAAACCCACAGATACAATTCGCATCGGAATTTACGGTGAGATCCAGAACGGGTACGGACTTTACTTGTCTTTAAAGTCCGGAAAATCTCACCGCAGATTCGGACGCTTACCGCACAGACACGCATACTGAATCGACGCCCTATGACTGATATGATGATGATAAAGATGATAAGCTCTGTGAAATACTGTGTTACGTACCTGGTGGATAGTGTCGTGGACTGTGTATATACTTAATACAGAAACTGTTAATAATGTAACTATGTTCACTGTTGTTAACTGTCCCAAATAAATAAAATACAATAAAAAAATTAAAGTCTTCCCGACCCGGGGTCCGCCTGACAAATCCACATTATAATTCCATTGCAAAAAAAATATGGCTCTTAGGAGCCTCTCTTAAAGACTTCTACGAATTATTTTGTAAAGTGGAATGACAATTAGTTACAATTTAATCTTCTTTTTTAGTTTAATTGGAACAGTCGCTTTCGGGTCGGCAGTGCTGGCGTGTATTTTGTACCTAATACAGATGATGAGCGACGTTCACCGCTACGTATTCCGTTGGGGATTTCATAGCTTTAGAGAGTTCCTCCTGGCACTTGGAACGATCATGTTCGCTTTTAGTGGTGCCTCCATCTTCCCAATCATTCAAAACGATATGGGTGACAAGATCAAATTTAGAAAAAGTGTGGAGTATAGTTTTATTGGTAAGTAAAATTTATATGTAGCTCTTTGATGAGATTTATTTCTTTTTGATTTTATCTATTTACTTATAGACGTAGTCAGCTGCGCTGGAATAAAATAAAGTTAGCCAGCTAAAATTGTAGCAAGTACATCAAAAGAATAAATTATAACAATATATTAAAACATTACTAAATAAAGTAAGTTAAATTAAAATGCATTTTGACATACAGATATTGCATAGATTTGTTAAAAGTTATTTTACCAATTTAATAAGATGAAATTCTGGAATCAACGAGCCCTTCTTTTGCATAAAATTACATTCGCGATTTACAGCATTATTAGTTTGACAATTTGTATTGGCGATCATGTGCGATAGAGAGCATTACGGGCTCAAAAGTCTGAATTGGTTTGATATGAGAAATTGCTCATTGTAGTACATTTTTTCATACAAATATAAAGTAAAACATGGTACCTATTAATTCAAAGTTTCTAACTTAGTTTACGCATATCTGCAAAGTAAAGAAGATTATTACAACACGACAAGCGAGTTTCATAATAGACAACACTGGTGTTGTAGTACCTAATTTGTGCCTACATTATCACTTTTCCTACGATCTTACAAGAATTCTACATAAACAACAAAAATTGGTACATAGGATTTTTTCATGGACTTTGCTGGTAAAACGTTAAAGAGGAATGAGTTGATGCAATGAAGATACAAGTAGGTACTTTCTCAAATAAATACATTTGGAATTTTGAAAAGGAATACCTACTTGCGCAAAATACCATAGTAATCAAGTAAAGTTATGGCGCAATTTAACATATAGGTACAGTTGTTTCTAATTTTTCTTCCTCAATGAAATCATTGAAAGAAAGAAAGAAAAAATTATGATACTAATAAACACGTACAAGTATACCTACACAGTCAAGACGAGACTAATACAAAAAAATTAAACATTGTGTTTGCCATCTTATATCGATCTCGGAAGGTGGAGTCAAAAAGGTTTCCAACTCAGCAAATTTTAAAGATATAAATGTTGAATAATGCCAATCATATTTCTTATTTTATATAACTGGAATAATTATTACTAGAAAAGCCCTACGGTGACTCGAATGTATCAAAACAGCAGATAAAGGCATTCAACGAAGGTAGAGAAGTGGTTGAATACTTGCTTCGATTTTAGTATTTTTGAGTTCTACACTCTCAGCTACAGTCGTTTGAAATTCTACTTGCCAAACGGATCGAAAATCGTAAAAAATATTATCAAGGTGAAGGGCAGGACATGGTTATCTATAGTAAAGCGTCACCCAACCTTCGGATACTTTGTACATGAACACACACAAAGTCAGTCACACATACAAGGTTTGCTTATATATTTATGTTTGTATACCATGGATCTCTAAATTTAATCACAATCTTAGGTATATTTCATTATTTTCTTCTGCTCAAATATGTTTGCCAACTTAGTATCAACAGTCTATGATATAGGTACTTTGTACCTTCTATAGAGAGGCGGGCCTGACGACTCGCAACACAGGCATTTATGCCTAGTGCAAGCATCAGCTCTCACAAATTTAGAAGTTACAGTAGATTTAGTAATATTTTATACTATTTTAAGAACTTACCACTGTATACTACTTTGTCTGATTAAGGGGAAATAAACCATTGTTATTATTATTATATAACTATGGGTATTGTTTAAGAGGGGTTATTCCATTCAGTGGCGTCATTGGATAAATTTAGATTTCTATTTAAATACGGAATAATCAAAAAATTCGCTCTGACCTGCACTCGAAAACCTAAAAAGTAATTATTCTACTTAATAAATATAAATAAAATAAATAAATATCCTTAGACATACACCCAGCGCCATCTAGTTCCACAGTAAGCAACTATAGGCTTGTGTTGTGGATACCAGATGGTTAATATACTACATATAATTTTTGTTTTTGTAAATAAATACTTATTATAAATGAAAACATCCATAACTCGCGTACACAGTCATGTCCTTATTCATCACACAAACAATATGCCCCTAGCGGGATTCGAACCCGCAACCTTTTGGTATAGTGGTCAGAGTTGCTAACCACTACACCAAACAGGTCGTAAAACTATTATACTAAATAGGCTATTTTCAGGCATTCACGATTATAAAAAAAGTAGACGCTTTTATCAATAATTTGAAATTCTCTTTAATAACCGTAATTAAAATTACTTGGGTATTATTTGGAATTAGGTTTTAGGCTTTTCGAGCAAGGCAATATTTTTGATTTATGCTGTATTTAAAAAGAAATCTTAGTTTATCCACCGGACGGAATAAAGCCTCTTAAGTTTCAGCATTTACAGATTTCATTTGTAACTTAGAAAACAACGTACAACTCCTACTCTAATCGCCCTAAACATTTTCGGTATATTTCACAGACAAATCAAAGAAGTTGTTATTGAGAGATTGAATTTCAAATACCTACATGTAGTTGGCTATGTTGAAACTCGAAAATTGGTACATAGGAAGTGTCTACTGAGTCGGTTCTCTATATATATTTGTATTGACATGAAGTATATGATAACCAAGATTTGAAGTACCTATAATTGAATATTGACTTTTTCCGAATTTTCAGCTGTCCTCACCATGTACCTACCTATAGCTGTTGGTAGTTATGCTGTATATGGAGAATCAGTAACACCGAATGTATCTACTACATTTTCTCCGACACCTCTGACCTTGGTTGCTAATATTCTTATGGTAGTCCACTTCGTCTCAGCTTTCATCATAACAGTTAACCCAGTGTGCCAAGAATTGGAGGAGCTCTATAACATTACAAGAGGTATGTTCGGACCTGGGGGGATAGATTTTTGATCTTTTACCGATAAATTTAAATATTTATACTATCATAAAACAACTTTTTTCACATACTTGTACCATTCGAGAGTTGTGTTGCTAACGCTCGAATACACGACTTTTTATATATCATTCGTGTCATGAATGTCTAAGATATAATAAATTACTGCTTGATATTTAAGGAGCTCATTTACTTAACTTTTGAGTATATAAAATTGACGACAAAGACAAGGTTTAACCCTTTACGGATAATATGCAAATCAATTTCCACCAACTCCCAATGATAAAACAAATGAATAAATCTCAAAAGTATGATCTTTAGATCATGTAACTATAATAAAATTATCGAGTGATTGAAAATAAGACTAATTAAAGTTAGGTCTCCTCGAGATAAACTTTTTTTATGCACAACGGGTTAGTACTTAACCTCAATCACACCTGATGTTAAGTGAAGATGAGGTCCAAGGGTCGAAGCGTACTGACCCGGAAACCCCAACATATGATTGATTGATTGTTAATTACGTATAAAGAAAAATGTTGCTTAAGAAACTATAGTCTATAGTTCGCATCTATAGGTTCCCAAAAATTTCGGGCCACACGTTTTAGTATCGTCAACATTTCTTAAATTCTACCAACTTTGTTTACAGACTCCACTGGTTGGCGTATAGGTATTCGTCTCTCGACCATATTGGGGATCCTTTTTATTGGAGAAAGCATTCCACGGTTTTATACAATCTTAGCTCTGCTTGGGGGCTCCTCAGTTGCTCTCCTTACATTCGTATTACCGTCGTTGTGCTATTTGAAGTTAATCGACGAGCCGCCCAAAGAAGGCCGTGCACCTTCGTAAGTTGTCTCAAATGCAATTCGGTTTGGCCGGATTTTTTTGAAATTGTACCTAATTGCTTATATAGGTACCTACCTAACCTAACCTATCCTACCTATCAAAAACTGACAATTGCGAGTAAAACTTCGTAACTACCATGTAATTACCTAACATCACCAAAACTAACAAACTAGTTAGTGACCTTAGAAGATGATTTACAGAATACGAAAAGTTTTACACCTGAGTAAGTTGTCTCAAAATCAATTTGGTTCTAGTCCGATTTATTTGTAAATGTGCCTACTTTTCAAAAAGGATAATCTTTTCAAAAACTGTACTAATCAAAAAGTGCGAGTGGGACATAAATATCCGCAATCGCAAAATTATGTTTGTTACAGGCAGCCTTTCGTTAGTGATGGAAAGACGGAACTATAGATAGGCGTACAAACGGACATACAAACGGACATTTACGTGATCCTTAAAGATCCCAATTTACGGGATATGAGGCACGAAACTCCAAAAACTACTTAAGCCTACGGTCTAGCTCGAACTTTCAATTAGGGATTAACTTTAAGGGGGTAAAAATGGGAATTCAAAAATTTTGTTATTTCAAGATAAGCCATACGCTCAGAAAATTGATAAAAATCACGAATAACGGAATTATGAGCTATATATAGATTGAAGGAAAAATATGATGTATCCTGATTGCATTACTTACCTATTATTTATTACCTACATCAAAAATATTAAAGGTAGGTAGGTGCCTGCACATCTAGTCAGGCGCATCGCCGTCACGTGGATGATCAAACTATTGCAGACGTAAATGATGTCATAAAATATGATGTTTGCTCATTTGTTTATCAAGATGTACCAACGAGTACTCTAGCATAAGTGTAGTACAGATAAAGGGAAGACATTCATAAATAAAACCTAATGTAAATTGTTACTTTATGTACTGTTGTAATAATATTAAAATAGTACATTGTGATATAAGGGCCCAAAGTTGATCATTGCAGCCGAGGCTTGATTGCTAGCCCGAACCGTAGGTGAGGGCTACAAAAAAAGCTGAGGCTGCAATTATCAATGGGCACGTGTGTCACACGACGTTTTATAACACATTTGTGAGGAAATAAATAAAACATGGGGCTACTGAAATGAATAAATCTTTAATTATTTGTTAAAACAGTTATAAAAACCAGAACAATTTGAAAAATGTAGTACTACGTTGCCAGTCGGCATTTGTAACATAGTCGTACTGTTAACTGTCTTCCTCTCACTCTCCTGAGTGAAAGTAGGAGAAATGAGACCAGAATAGGGCTCTGGCTCTGTAGTTAAGGGCTGCGGCGGCGGAGGTGGCTGCGGCGGCGGAGATGATGGCGGGATGTATGTGCTCGTTGATGGTCGAGAGTCAGCACGGCCCGGCTCCAAATTAATATTTTTTGTAATACAGGAACTGATTTTTTCTTTATTCCTGACTGAATCGTGAATGTAGCCCTCGGCGACGTTGGAGGAACGCCACCCTCCGTGGCGTTTCAGTGTCAATATATCCGCTCCTGAATCGGCGAGCAATGTAGCCGAGGACCTTCTAAAACTGTGCCCTGTGTATTCATGTGCGTTCTGTAAGTTGAGAAAAGTGGCGATTTGTTTAGGCATCATTCCAAATTTATTACGGCCGATGGGTTGGCTGGTGCATTTACCATTCTGGTAATTTAGAAAAAATCGATTAGTCTTCGCTTTTGTGGAACGGAGTGCTGCGTATTTCGTTACGATTTCATAAAAAGGTTGTTGTATTGTAAATGAGCGTGGTATTTTATTCTTTGTGTTCTTGATCTGGACAAGGAGAATTCGCCCATGGTCCTCGACATCATCAGTGGTTATATTTGTCAGCTCTTGACGTCTGCATGCACCATTTATGCCGAATATTAATGCAACCTGAAAAGAAACAAAAACTGTGTAAGTAGGTATAAAATAAAACCGAAGTAGGTACTTATCTAGTTATATCGTAAATAAATACGAAAATTAAAGGAATTATGTTTAATAATTTAGTTTTAACTGACCTTTGTTGCCAAATATCGGCTATCCGGAGCTTCTTTCAAGTATTTCTCAATATCATCAGCCGCAAATACTTTAGATTTCTTGCTGGTAAAGCCTTCACCTTTTCTTTTCAGGTAAGCCAGCAAATTTGAATACGGCTTGATATCAACACCATGTTTCGTTCTTACAACACTTTTAAGCATTGAATATTGACTCCACAACGTGCTCGGCTTATATTTTTGTGAGAGTTCCATGAAGTAGGCTAAAAAAATGCTTTCTGAAAATGAATGAGCATTTTTGTTTTTTTTCCAGAGTATGAAATTTTCGTACGCTTGCAAGTACACCTCAACTGATTTTTCAGGTAGAAGGCTTAAAGTAGCTTGTTTCGCCGCGTTTTTAAGATCCGGGGGCGTAGATTCCATGAAATCCTCGTCGCTTGAAGACATTTTTGCAAATTTTCACAGAGCGCGCGAAATAACTTTTACTTTTTTTGCTCACAAATTAGCGCTGCGCGCGCACAAGCGTTTTTTTTTAATTAGGCAAAGGATACTGCAGACAGCCAGTACAGACAGCCACTAACAAATTAGGAAATTAAAGTTTTGTGTTCTTATTATAAATAAATGGTTGTTATTTCTTGTCGAAACTGATTGAAATGAAGATTAATAATTTATTTTAGTGTACAAATACCTCTCAAAGTATTTAATTTTTTAAAATTTTTATCAATTTTCGGAATAAAAACTCTTTGCTAGGATTAAAAAAATTACCATAGACGAAACTTCTTGACATTTTTTTAAAAAAAACCGTACTACTTTTTAGCCCGAGGCCAAAATGCGCCACTTTTTGAACCTGTTTTTCATAGAAAAAATACCACTTTTCGAGCAAATGTGTTATAAATATATTATTAATATATATAATACGTAGTTATATTAGCATCCATGAAACACAATATTTACACCTCGCGGCACTCGAACCGGCAACCGTGTTTCGCTGACAGGGTCAGCATCTACTACATTAATCGGTCGTGTATCGTGGATGTGTAAATGTAGGTAATAATAGTAGGTAGGTAAGTAATAAGGTTATAGTTATGTTATATAAAAATATTGCTCTGTAATATTTAATTCTTTTGTTAACCGTTTAATTTCACAAAAATACTAGGTGCAGCTATGTAACGTACGCTATGCTACGTAGAAATGCTTGTAATAACAAAAACTAGAAAGATTTTTTGATTTCAGACAAATAAATGGCTATGCTATCTATGTATATGGATCTTTTAAAATACAGGCAGAAGTCATTGAAATTTTATTTGAATTGATCTTCACATTATTATTAAATAATAAAATTGATTATTGCTTCCAAATGCTATTTGTTGCTCTCTCTAAAGAATCTCTTATAGAAACCTATTATAACTCTTATCGATTCACCTAATTAAATGTTAAAGAAGAAGCACAATCTTCCGATTTCAGTGAGATGCCCGGATGGATGCGGATGGTATGCTGGGAGGTGATCGCCGTGGGCGCAGTGGGAGGAATCGCAGCCACATGTAGTGCAATCAGCGCAATTTTCAGCACCTCGCTAGCCACACCATGCTACTTACGATAATTTAAGTGTAGCGAGCACATTCAGCGCGCAGACACGGTTCAAAACTTAAAGTGTTATGGTGGGTGTTAGTGTCTGATAGAAACTAGTAGCTAGTGTGTTGCAATCGTTTAGATTATTATTTTATGTATTAAGGAATCTATTATAATAATCAATTAATAGCCAATCGATATTGTTTGAGTAATGAATGGATGAATTAAATGATATTATGCCTAATTAACTAAGATTTATTCTTTATTTTTAGATATAACAGCAATAGCAACATTCCAAGCACCTAATATATACAATGTAATATTAACTCATCTTCTGCAATAGGGCTTAAGATAATTTATACTAAGTGAAAGTCTGAAATATTGTTTAGCTTCAAAGTTTAGGATCATATGATTGATTTTATCTCTTTCACGTGTTTACTGTACGTGTATGTTACATTATATTATATAAGATGTTAAATTATAGATTAAACTTCGCCTTTATAGTTAGATATATCTTAACGCTGCTGGCTCGACCCCCAGCGGACTTGTCGCGATAATATTAACAACCTATGATAAAGATAAGTTGTTCTCATGCAAGAAACAACATTCTGTTAATTGCTGATGCGATGACATCGATGATATCGGCATATCCATGAACAAATACTAAAAAAAATAATGTTTTATCGGACTTCAAAAGAGAGATTTTCTTTGTGTCCTTGTCTCATGAGCGTAGAAGGTTTCGAAGACTCACTTTATTTATTCTTTGGATAAAATTAGGTTAAAGGAATTCCATAATAAATACTATATTATATATTAGAAGGACTTGCTTAGTAAGTATTCAATATGACATAAATATTTGAATAAATTTAAAAAACTTATTTTAATTAGGTAACATAATGTAACATGCTAACTTAAATCATAAAATTTTTCCGTATAATAAGCCATTAGCACTCTTACAATTTTAAATCTTAGAGCTTCAAATTAATAAAATAAATAAATAATAACATAAAATAAAATCATTTTATGTGAGGCATTGGTAGATTTAATAAGACAAAATTTCATAATATTAAATTAAATTCTCAATTACATTTCTTGAAATTGTCAAATTGTATTTGTTGTTGAAAATAGCAATAGAAATCGTTTTAAAAATTACGCTGCAATTTGGTACTTGGTGGAGCCATCCCGGACGTGAATGCAGTATTCCATGCACGTGGGACTTGGTATAGAGGACTGATAGCTGATTCGGCGTGATGACCTTTAACTTTTGACTTTATGGAACAGAAAAGAAAGTTGAAGATAATTTGTAGGCGTAGTCTAAGAGATTAAGGTGGTCAGAGATTGGTAGGTAAGATACATCCCGAAAATGTTCAGGCCATTACTTTGTCTTTGTTTTATAATTTAGTAAATACATGCATTATAATAAACAAATACATGCAATGACCGATTAGAACGCTGAACGAATTTTACAATGATATTCGAATTTTAATATGATTAGTCAATTAATATGATATTTATGCATGCACCCTACCTGTTTTTCTACCTGAAAATGTCCCATAGCTGTGGGTTGTCTGGAAGAGATCGCTTTTAGTGATAAGACCACCTAATTGTGTTCTATTGTTATCATCAAAAATTATTGTAAATTATTTTGCGCAATAAAGAGTATTTGTATTGTATTGTATTGAATTTTAATAACAGAGGACTCTTAACATCTCTCACGCAATTTTCATGGGTACCACTGAAGAGATAGCGTAGCCGAGATGAATAGAGAATTTTTGAATTTAAAGCGGTAAATTTAAAGGTGGCTTCGTGGATATTAGGTATCAGTAGGTATACCTAATATCCACGAATACCTTAGCTATGGAACTAAAACTAAAAAACCACTGCGAGGACACTTGATTCAATTTAAATCCTAGATACAATAGAACTCTATAGGACATCTTGCACCACGTAGCAATTGGTGAATCAAGCAATGAAACAGTGAAGACTGAATCTCCATAATCTTTCAGAATCAGAGATAAATAAATATAATAGTTTAAGGTTTTTGTGAATAATCTTATTAGGTTTTTTTGGCACTTAACTAGGGCATTTGCAGAGATCAACTGATTATTTACATTATTCGCCAAATACAGAAAACAGTTTTTATCGCTTTCATAAAAGAGGGGATCTCTTTCCCCTTCCCTTACGTGTGTAACTAAAGTAAGTAATACGTGTAAGGGGTTTCATAAGCATCTCTACTGTTTTGCTATATAATAAAGGAAACCGTCGTTTTACAACCATTGTAAAACTTCAGTCATACATTATTAAAACACGATTGCACTGAGTCTATGATAAAACGGCAAACGCTTGAGCACTACAGATACCGCCCCGCAGCACTACTGTCTCATTATTGAGCGCGGCGACACGTGTTCTCCTCTCCTATTGTGCTCAGCCGTTCACTCATCAAGCCAAATAGTTAGGTAAGTTTGTTATAGTTCTCAGTTTTATCGTAACTGTCGTATTTCATAAATTGTGTTTAATTAATTAACATATGAATCACGTTTATTTTGAATTAAACTTATATAATTAACCAAAAAAAGAAATAGTTTCACAAAAGTTTTTTTAAGTACATAATGTTAAATAACACATAACAAATCGTAGATGGCCAGACTAACCAAAAAGGTGTGACTTCTGGGCTAGGTTTACTTATTATTAATTCATCACTGAAAGACAATACCGAGAGAAAACATATTCCATTAGTAGGTTGAAGTCCTTAGCGGTCCTTTAGTAGTTTTGAGCTTATGCCAATAAATGGAGAACGCTACACCGAAAAATCGTGGCTCTTACATTTTTGTTGAAGACCAGAATCATAAACCCTTCCTCGTTATATGAGAGTTCATATGCCTAAGAATCTTTATGGAAAACCAATTTTTGTCCGTATGTTATCGCTATTGTAGCTGTTATAAAGAAGTTTTCGATGCCTCTCAGGTTGTTACAGTACATTGCAATAACAATGGTTCTAAGCAGTGCGATACGAGCTTTGAGGAGGATTAACAGATCCAATGCGGTGACCCAGTGCTGCAGACGCGCTACATATAGTACAGAGAGCAAAGGTAGGTTCACCCTCAACTGTACTTTCAATTATCAGCGAATTTCTGCGTGTATTATAAAGTGCTTATTATCATAGTAAGTAATTATTCGAACAGGTCAAGATCTGTTTGGATATAGGCTAGCGTATAGGTCAAGATATCATTATCACAAGTTATACACATAGAAGTATACCTTCCAAAATCTAACTTAGTATCAAATCTTTAATCTAAGTATGTCAAGCACTGGTGTTTAATGTTATATAATTGATAAATAATAACTAATAACTTATTTGTTTTTCTTCTTAGCGAGTCGATGTCAAAAACATCAAATACTAATTTGTTTAAAATATTTACTTTCCCAATTAACAAATTGCAGCTGCGAAAGTTATATTAAGTATATGGTATATTTATCTATGTTCTATCACAATATCTTCAGTGCCATTTGTTCCCTATTTTGTTATTATAATTAGGAAAATAAAATTTTTATTTATAATTCCAGCTCGGTATTACACCAAAAAACACGAGTGGGTCGCTGTAAATGATAATATCGGCACCATCGGTATATCTCAATACGCACAGGTAAGGTTTAGTTCAAATTGTTTAAAATGATGATAATAACGATAATTGAGCAATAGGTACCTACATATGTATTATGTAAGTATTAATTACATAATTTTAGTACTAGGCAGAGGCCACACCATATCTGTAACAAATTTACCTACTTTAATTTAAAAAAGCACAGAATATTTTGCTCGCTTATCTTTTAACGAGTGTTTATATTAAAGCGAGAAACCAACAGAGATAGCGTGATATTCACAGCAGCTATCTAAGGGCAAATTAGTCAAATAATCTGGGGTCTTTTAGATAAAACCGGCTTGTGCTGTATTTGTAGAGGTCGCTCAGATGGTCTATCATGGAGGTGCTTTCATATCCATTTTAACTGACTTAAAAGGAGAAGGTTCTCAAATCGATTTAAATTTTTTTTTTTGTTAATGATATACGCTTTTTCCGCCAAATTCGAACAATTTATATCATATATTTGTTTTTGTTTGGAAGGACGTATATCTTCCCGGTAGTTTAATTTATGGTGGACTAGATCTTCGCCCGCGGCTTCGCCAGCGTGAAATAACTTTATCGCGAAGTTTTAATTGCTTTATCCCACGGAAACTACTCACTCTATCGGGATAAAAAATTTTTTTATTCTATGTCCTTAATCCACGGTATGTTCTACCTATGTACCAAATTTCATCGAAATCCGTTCATATTTTTCGCCGTGATTGAGCAATAAACAAACATCCAAACTTTCGCATTTATAATATTAGTGGATAATGGAACCCCTGGAAGTCGGTTATATTGTTTTTCAGGGTTTAGGTTATTTTTTAATTAGGGCATACGTTGCGTAGTACCTAGAGGAATTTTACTATTGCAACCACTTGCCACGCCAAGTTCTCGCAAAACCGCCCGTGTTATGCACTATTTGTACGAATTTATTTAAGCAACTTTTGAAATTGCTGTATTTTAAGTTAAAAACTAATTTTAGTAGGTAATAATAATTAGTTGAGATAATGACATTATTAGAGAATTCCAAATATCATGCATCTTAATTTTATAGTTTTTGGACCCCTAAAGATTAGCTTCTCGACTTGTAAACAAATATAATGATTATACTACGTAATTTTTCTCCACCTCTAATTGTCGTATCATTTACAATTCTGACGACAATACAATGTTAGTAGCGTGCCTCAGGCTCATCTCATGTTGAAGTCATTCGTTAGAGACTGTAAGTAAACCCATCGAATTTGGATTCACTACTATATAACTATTACGGACTGGTGACGTCCTGACGATGAAGTCGGTAATGTTGTAAATATCCCATTGCAGGGATATAGGCCTTCCCTCGTATATGAGGGAGTATGGGCCATAGTCGACCACGTTGGCCCAATGCAGGTTGGGGACTTCACATGCCTTTGAATTTTTATTTCTCGGGCATGTAGGTTTCCTCACGATGTTTTCCTTCACCGTTTAAGAGCAGTCGGATAAATGCACATAAGTAATTAAATTGAATCTTTTATTCATTATAAATGATCTGATCTGATGATGGAGTCGGGAGGTGGGGAATAGAACCTTTTAGGCAATAGAATAACTAATGCTAATACAAATACAATCAAGTTTGAGCGATTTCGATTTGTTTTGGAGCGTCCTGTAACGTAA
This sequence comes from Oegoconia quadripuncta, assembly GCA_949316235.1. NCBI lineage: Eukaryota > Metazoa > Arthropoda > Insecta > Lepidoptera > Autostichidae > Oegoconia > Oegoconia quadripuncta. The sequence goes on from OX438742.1 coordinate 29,283,896, forward strand.
TTTGTTTGCATTCATTATATATGTATATGGTAACGAGAGTCTGATGATGGAAGGTTGATCAACGAAACTCTTTAATAGCTTAACAGCTATTTGTTTTGATGAGTTCTAATTTATTAGACACGAGTTTGATGTTGAAAGAGGTTATATTTCCTTTATCGGAAACCTAAATAATTATAGTAGTACATATACCTCAAATTTATTTAAGATATATCTACTATAAGTAATAGGTATTTACTCATTTAGTTTTAACTTTCAGGATGCACTTGGTGAAGTGGTGTTCGCTCAACTACCTGATGTGGGTCAGGAGGTATCGACGGGAGACGAGTGTGGAGCCCTTGAGAGCGTGAAGGCGGCGGGTGAAGTCTACACGCCAGTCTCTGGCACAGTTAGTATATCCCGCAATAGTAGCACATTTTTACTGAAATACTGTATGGAATCAAGAAGTTGATAGTGACTCCAGAAGAAGTTTCCTTAATTTTAGTCCAGATATCCGTATCCACCTGCTAAGCGAAAGTCTAAAACTTTAGAAGAGTACATTTTAGAAAAGTAGTATTGAAACGAAATTCGAGCGAATTTAAATTTTCTGTACAGTTTACATTGCTGACGCTGCAGGGGCACTGTCTGCCTAAACCGAGAGATCAGCTTATTTTGAAGTAGGTACCTATGTACCAAGTGTTGGAAATGATCTATATTTTGGGTATTTAATAATAGGAATTAAATTGATTATCTTTTAGTATTAAACTTTGCTACATATACCTAATATCAGCACTAACAAAATGTAGTTCTCTTAAAATATGACGAAGATCTTCACTGCGAATGTAGCCTTAAAAATTACCCGGTTGGTGACCCTAGGCTACCAGCTGACCCAAAAATATATAGTGTTCCTTAAGATTTAATGATATATCTGAAACGAAATTCAACCAATTTAATTATACTTTTCAGTAGAAATGAAAATACGGCTTGGTGAAATGACTGTTTTGACTTTATTTTGAAAATGTTTCACCCATCTCTCTGTAACCTTTAATTGAACGTTTTTGAGGTTCTACACTCAACTATATAGATGTTAGTGCTGATATTATCGCAAAGACATTAAAATACATAATAATGAAATTCACAGGTCACAGAAAAGAATACCTCAGTTGAATCAACACCGTCACTGATTAACAAGTCGTGCTACGACGAAGGTTGGCTGTTTCGAGTGAAGCTCTCGAAGCCAGAGGAGTTAAAGAGCCTTATGGATCAAACCACTTACGACAAGTACCTCGAGGAATCACACTGACGCTATAGTTCTATTCTATATTCGTAGAAATGAATATACTTAGTTGAATTTCTAAAAATCAACATAATATAATGCAGAAGATTCTTTCAGTTTTCATCTTATTTATGTATACAATAATGGAGCAACGAGTCAATTAAAGTATTGCATCGCGTTGTATTATGGACCTCGCTTGTATTGTAGGTCTAGGATGCGACATGCGACATTCCAAGAAGATTTCTGTTAATGATATTAGATATAAAAAATCAGGAAAGTTATGGAGAAGTACACGAATAAGCCCACAATGCATGTAATAAAATTAAATTTTATGTACTAAAACATATTTACAAAAATATAGTAGATAAACACAATTTGTCATATTAATTACAAGTGCAGCAAACAATAAAATAGGTCTTGAACGGAACCTTCAGTTTTGAAAAACTTCGATTCCGGGGAAGCAGAAAAAATTACTTTTGGAAAGCGACCGAGAGTGGTAATATTATTTACCAATTACCAATATACAACAATAAAGTTAACGCAATTACGATGCGACGCCAAAAAGATACTGAGAGAATGTCTCAGCCATATTGGTTTACTGACGCTGATCGTAAAGGTAGGTACCCCTTAAAATGATTCAATTGAGTGCCGGGCTTTACAGTTTATTTCAATGCGGCGGCACCAGAAATGATCTCAATAAGTTCTCTAGTGATTACCGCCTGGCGGGTTCTATTAAACAGCAGTTGTAACTTTCTAATCATCTCGGAGGCATTTTTCGTGGCATTGTCCATGGCCGCCATGCGAGCGGACTGTTCTGAAGCTGCTGCTTCCTTTAAAGTGTAGTAGAGGATGGCTGCCAGAGTCCACTCAGCATAACACTCGAGCTGGTCATCGTCCACATCGTCAAATGCATTCATGTTTGGAGCAGCCTTAAAGCACAGATATTTTGTTAATATCTAAATGTCCACTTTATCCTCAGTAATATTAAAGAAATTTATTCACAGAAGAGACGTCTCTTCATTTTGCAAGTGCAATTCAGGCAGAAAAAGAGTACTACAGCAGATACAACAAATTTAAAAAAATGGAATTCGTTCTCCTTTCTTTTTCCGTACCGTACCTTGTGGTTTCAACATGAAAAGAACATAGATTCAACCCGTCTGCTTCCATCGGTGACGTAAAAGGCGACTAAGGAATTTTCCACCAAAAACATCTATAGATTACCACATTTTAAAGGTAATGGGCTCACTCCCTGTCACGTGTGCATTTCTGTATATTTCGAAAGGTGAACCGTGGATGTTGTTTCAAGCATTAAACTTTGCATGTTTGGAACACCCAAACATGCAATTGATTTGGTATTAATAAATTGTGTTCTATATGTTTGGTAAAGGAAGTATTAGGTACCTATGTGTGTTCTTTACGTGTATTGTATAAAGGGCACTACTTATTTATTAAAGTACACCTATCCCTATTCTTTTATTAAAAAAACATTTAAGTTATATAATTATGTCGGTAATGATTTGTGTAAATAACAATGAGGAAAACTTTTTTAATCTTGTCTGGCTCAACTAAATTTATAAGAGTCCAGTAGTAGTTTGAACCAAGATAAGTAGAAAATATTAATAGTACAGTCAGCATGTAAATTATATTTGATGAGATTGTCAAAAGCACTGCGTTAAAGAGAATCCCATCAAAAACAATACTTGTCAAAAAAACCAAGTCTCGCAACTCAGTTGTTCTGCGGTAAAAAGTTGTGAGATCCATGTAATACCAAGTCGGTTGTTAATTTATTCAGTCTCTACTTAAGCGACTTTCTGTCTTAATACGTCCAGTCTCTAAGACCACGATCGTGGTCCATAACAATTGAAAATCAATTGTGTCTGGAATCTCCGTACTCGAAGCATTAAGTTGTTACGTAATAATTAACAGCATCTTATAGTGACGCATATCAATATTAAAATTCTTTAATGTTTTATATAAATATATTGAGACTTGGCCATCGCCTGAAAAGACGTGTAAATTCAATCGCCTGAAAACACATGTAAATTCAATTATTTAGTGCGATGGCCAAGTCTCGATATATTTATATAAAACATTAAAGAATTTTAATATTGATATGCGTCACTATAAGATGCTGTTAATTATTACGTAACAACTTAATGCTTCGAGTACGGAGATTCCAGACACAATTGATTTTCAATTGTTATGGACCACGATCGTGGTCTTAGAGACTGGACGTATTAAGACAGAAAGTCGCTTAAGTAGAGACTGAATAAATTAACAACCGACTTGGTATTACATGGATCTCACAACTTTTTACCGCAGAACAACTGAGTTGCGAGACTTGGTTTTTTTGACAAGTATTGTTTTTGATGGGATCTCATTTCTTTTTGTATTTTGTAGACAGTTCTACTTTTCCCTTTTCGGTACCTTCTACTTATTGTATATATGTATATCTACCAGCAACGAATTTTCTTAAAGCCCTCTCTCTGACTTATGAACTTTTCTTATTTTTGTAGGTAGCCTTCCGTTTTCTCTTTTCCGGTACTACTTCTTGAGCTTCAGCTACAGTTTTTCTAAGAGCCCACTCCCTGTCTCTATGGGTTTTTCTGGGAGGCTTTGATGTTACAATTTTTGCCGTAAAATAATAAAACATCGTTACGAATAAAGCCAATATTGAAAAATTTTATTAACTGAAGACTTGGCTGTATGGGCTTAATTTTCTTTGCTGTCTTTTCTAGATTTTTTAGTTTTCCTTGATTCATACACCAAACACTACTTATATTCCAAATTTGAAGCTTCTAGGTCTGCTAGAAGTGCCTTAGAATTTTGATGATCGGTGAGTCAGTGAGTGACAAAATTAAGAAATTTGACCCGTTATAATTCTTAAAAATACTGGTTCAAATTGAATGAAATTTTAAATATACGGGTCTTTACTATGCCTGCATAGTTACTGAAAATTTCAGTCTTCTATTTTTATCCACAACGAAGTTACAGGGGGTCGAAAATGGTCTGAATTGCTTCGAGAAAAGGATGGTACGGCCGCGACGCTTTTTTGCTCGACTTGGTGGGGGCAGGGCCGTGCCCCCAGATATAAATCGATTGTAACATAATTTATTTTACCTACATTTTAATGTAGGGCTGTGCCAGCGCCAAGGTAAATGAAATGTTTAAATACATTGCTGACTATTAATAACTATAATGAAGTATTATTTAAATGGCGAGAACAGGTAACGGTACAATTTGCTCAGAAAATAATAATAAAAAACCTAACGGTTTTAGCCTTTTTCTCAGCTCATATAACACTAAGGCCCGTATTAATAAACCGGTCTCAAGATTGAGATGACCTCAAGTTGACGCTTGAGAATCTGTTGCATATTAAAACAGACTGAGACGCGATCTCAATCTCAAGATCGATTTATTAATACGGCTCTAAGAAGCTGACAGTATGTAACAAATGGTAAAGTTCGTTCAGAAAATTACAATGAAAATCCTAACGATTTATCTTCTTTATTCGACTGACCTAAGAACGAAGGTAATGTTTGTCAGGAGCTCCTGTAGCTATATTAGGCCTGAGCAAGAGTGTTACAGGATACATTTTATCGTAAATAATCCAACATGGCACTCGTAAAATAAATATGCAGTCGGGGTTTTTGGTTCTTTAATAGTTATTAAATACTTAGTTATTCTCAGCTTATAAACACTACAGTTCCTCACAATTTGGCAATATATTATTTGGCAAAATAATAAGCAAATATTGATAGTAAGCTACAATCGATTACTTACCTCAATTTTATACTTGGTGAAGAATGGTATGATGCTCAATTCATATTTGACCGGAGTGAAGTATTTGTTATAGTAAACTTCGCCTAGATCGTAGGGATATCCCGAATCGGTGATAGCTGCGGCCATCACTGAGGCATCAGCAAACACTGGCGCTATACGACCGATCTAAATGAATTTTTTTTAAAATAATGTTACATTCTAGTAAATTATAATCAGGAAAGAGGAGGCTGACGTGTTTGGACCGGAGTCCATCACGCGGGTTCAGTTTCATGACGGGAAAGGAGGGTTTGATAAAAATGGTGCCTACATCCAATAGTGGGTTGAAATTGGCTAAAGTTTATTGTGTGAAGCAATTACAAACCAATTTTTTTTTAATATGGCAGGATAGATTACACAATGTTCATGGCTTGCAAAGACTAAATAATTCGAGATATCTAAACCGCGTTGTTAAATTATATTCTTTAATCGTTTATCATATGGAAATTAATAATCTAACACAATTAAAATGACTGTAACTAATTCAAATATTTAAACAAATATGACCTAATGAAATCCCATTGACACGAGTCTTCTTATTTTATACAGGGCATCCCACGCCTATGCCACATGGAGGGAAAGTACCTTGAATATTTTAGATTGAACATTTAACTGCAAGAAGAAATTATTTTAATTTAAAAAACCATTTAAACTGCCTTCATAGATACACACGAAAAAAAAAATTATCGGTATGATAAAGCTACAGGGTAAGTTTTTTTCTCATGTAGCGGGTTCGATTCCCGGTTCAACCATGTAATTATTTATAAATCTATGAATGCAGTTGAAATTGGTTTTAAATTAAAATTCTTCATTCAGTAAAATGTTCAATCTACAATATTCAAGGTACCTACTTTCCCTCCATGTGGCATAAGCGTGGGACGCCCTGTATATGCTCAAGTAGGTGGTTTCTGAGCACATTAAAAACAATATCCCTAAGTTAATTTAATTCGCAGACAATTATTTATTTCCGCCCTCGATTTAACCCTTTCATCGAGGGCGGAAAGCATAGGGTCGTGATCATTATTACACCGACAAGAGTTCTTAAATTGAAGAAGGTTTAATCTTCTTCAATATAAATAATTTTTTATTTATTTGTTTACATTTTATTGTATATAAGGATTAAGAAAAATGAGACTTTTTTTTCCAGAAAACCTTTGATAAGGAGAAAAAACAATTTGCATATTATGAAGTTATCATGAGAAACAACCAGCATACTAGTATGGATAAACTATTTCAATTTCATGTTATATACTTAAATAATAAGTGCTACTTACATCTTTCACACTGATCAGCATATTTGGGGCCAATATTCTGCGCAGCATAGTGCGCGATTTGTCCCCAATGCAGACAACCTTGTGCGTGGGGCCCTCAGCTCCTCTGGCCGCAATCTCGCGGCGGATGCGCCGGGCGACTCCACTGTGTACACCTCCGCATAAACCTGGAGGATCACCACTGCTCGTAACACTTTTCATTATATATTAATAACACTATAACCACCTCAGAGGGCATGCCTGGGCGATAAAGAGCGATAATTCAGGATGTGTATGTGTAGGAGGTAAAAGCTCATATTTAGAGAGCGTGGCATCTGAAAAATAGCTTTATTTTCCTATATAGTTCCGATGTCAGTCTCTCACAAGTGAAATAGTATATTTGGGCCTGAATTTTGTAATAATGCCTTTGTTTAGTTTAGATCATTACTTGCCTGTTTACCTCGCGTGAGAAACAATAAAGATTATTACTAAGGCACATGGCAACATTTGAAAGTAAGAGAGAAAAATAAGAAGTTGTAATTATGACGACCGATTGGTATACTGACCCTGTCAGCGAAACCAACGGTTGCGCGTTCGAATTCCGCGAGGGGTAAATGTTTGTGTGATGAATACGAATTTTTATTCCCGAGTCATGGATGTTTATATAAATATTTATGTATGTTTATCCGGTATCTAGTATACATAGCACAAGCTTTGCTTAGTTTGGGACTACATGATTGGTGTAAGTGTCCGAAATGTTTATTATTGTTTACTTATCATATCATAGAAGGTTTAAAAATTTATTTTCGGCAAAAATGGATATTAAATTTTTATTTTGTTCCTGACACTATGGCCCTTTTATAAAAACATATTAAAATAGTTAACGTAATTTTCCCTATTACGAAGGTACAAAGGCTATCTAGAGCAAATTACGGTGCAGGTAGCGGACATCCTAATACGGAGAGTGAGAATGAACATATTATTTGTTTATTAGTTTTGATTGATTTTAATAAAATTTGCTTATGCCTTATATGAAAAACGGGTTCTTTTTATTTGGCTCTTTATTGATAATGCGAACAACCAAGGCATAGAACCACTTCCGGCGTCAATGTTTCCTGAATCATATAACCTTGAGATCTTCAAGAGCAGGTTGAATAGGCATCTACTGAGATCGCATGCTTCATATTCAGCCACATCGTCACTTTACATTATGGAGATTGTATTTAAACGCGTCTCCAGTTAATCATTAACAAAATCCCACGGGATCGGGAGCTATGCGTGAAGCCCTTGGGTTCTTATTAGTTTTCTAGTATAGAAAACATATTTATAAGTTTATTTAATACAATTTTTATTACCAAAAATCGCCTTTCGTAGAGATTAAAACACAGAAAAACAAAACTTAGTACTTATACCATGCCTAAAAGATTTAATTTTATTTTTATTAGGTATTTAATATTTTTTTTTTCTTTTTTTTATGCAACTGTAAAATATACATTGTGATGTCCATATTACTACATAATAGATTATACGGAGTCCCTTTTACGGAGGCATATTCACTGTAATAGGTAATAGGTGTTCATACAGCCCATCACAAAGGTATCTAAAAATTCACACCTTCATACTAGGAAAACTAATCGTGATGTTATAATCCCAATTGCCAATTCTAACATATCAAATTTTCGTTTCTGCAATGTAACTAACTTAACATTTTTTTGGTTAGAATACCTACTATTTAAAACGCAAACCAACAGCTATACAAAATTACTTAATAGATATTGATATACACCTTCTTTCTTTACCTTTCTAATAAACCGACTTTCTTTTGTACAATAAAACGTTACAAACAAACCGACAATTTGCACTGAATAGTTTCATATTTGAATAGGATTTCTAGTGGATAATGCATACAGAAGAAAAAGGTTTTTCGTTTGTGAGATTAAACTTACAATGTTTTTATTAAAGGAACTCATTTAAATAGTTATTATATTTGCAAGCATCAGATATGTGACGAAGTAAAAGACTTTGAAAGAATAATTTCTATTTTGTTGTACTTAAACTTACTCAAACGAGAATAACACACGACAATAAAAATACCGCCCTAATTGGAGTCGATTTTGACTATCGCCGTAATCTTGATCTTGTCATAAATATTGTTATAAAAAAATCATCGCTTCTTCAATTACTTACATAAAATGTGTATTACAACAGCTTATGTTACTATACAAATAAATATAGTAGCATTAAAAAAAAGGTGAAGCTTCCATTGGCTTTGATAAACACGCACGTCCTCTGTGAGAAAATTTGCCACTACCACTCTTATGGAATATTTTAAGAAATCAATTTTAACATGGTGTTTAAAGCATTCCATATACCCTCCAAAAGTGACCATATATCTTATATCGAGTGGATTAGGTACGGTTCTCGTTATTACCCCACTCCATTGTAATTATCCTCTACTCCCACCTGTTCTGTTGAATAGTTCTGTCGGCAGAACTACTGGGATTTATCGCTAGAATATTTAACAACGATTGGCGCCAAAATTAGAAAATACAAAGAATATGAGAACATCGTCCACTTAACCAACGAGGATGAGGAGATTCCAAACGTATCTGTGACCCTTTTAGTGTTGCGGGTGTCCATGGGCGGCGGTGATTGCTTTCCATCAGGTGACCCGCATACTCGTTTGCCGCCCTCTCATATAAAAAAAAAAAAACAAAAGTAAATTATTGTTTTTTTCTATAGTATTTATGGACAGCCAGACTAAGTATAAAATCCAACAATGGCCAAATCTGGGGACCAATCGCGCTATTTAACAACGGTTTTACCGTTTGAAAGGAACGTTTATGTTTTTGATTTAGCTTTAGTTTAGCTGTAGTAAAACATGGTATCGTACTATTTTTTGTGGACGATTATATCGTTGATGCTACCAAAGTAAAACCAAACCCAAAATGTTTAGAGCTAACCACGAGTATAAAAAAAACTAATTTAATTTCCGTTCAAATGATTAGCGCGATACGAAATGTGCTTAACGTAACGTTTTTGGTTATGGTTTAGCTTTGGTATTATCGATCAAAGTTAGCGCGACCTCCTGGTCACATTTAGAACTTATTAGGTGCACCTACTGCAGTTGGGATAGATTTCAAAAAGAAGGCGCAACTTTGCCATATGGTCATAGGCTAGGTATCTATTTATCTGTATTTTACCTATCTAAACTGGAGAAACGAAACTTTAACTATAGGAGTAGGTAAATTATTTTTTTACACTACCTAAGTAATTGCGTAAGTAATTACCACGCAGTTATTATTATCTTAGAGAGGACAAGGTTAACATACCACTAAACACTGCGACCTATGCAGATCTATTTAAGACAGTTTATAAATTTTTATTCAAGTATTTATACATATAATGAAATCGTAAAGGTAAAATGTAACAAAACACTCAGATGTGACTCGATACTTAATTGAGTTTTGGTGTTCATGAGGTTTTACAGATATTTTAAATAATTCTGGCTTAACATTTAGGCAAAAAAAAAAATAAAGGACACAATCAACATTTTTGTATCACTCAAGAGTAATAATTATTGATAAATTAGTGATAATATTTTACAAACAATTGTACTATCGCGTATGAATTTATTAAGAGACTCTTTCATTATAGTATTGCCACGGAAAGGGCACTTCGGCATCCAAGGCAATGAAAGACTCTCTTAATAAAATTAAAGTAAAAATTTAAATGTTTTGTAGGTATGATATCCAAGAATTTTTGGGTAGTACAAACATAAACAAACCAGCTAGTTTGAGAGAACAGTATAATCAAGTTCAGTTATCCACGTGCATCAAGTCGCGGGCGATAAGTTAGTCTACACATACATATTAATTTGCTTCTCCCAGTAACTTTTATTTAACATATAACGCTCAATGCATGTACTTTCATCATTTTATTACTAGGCTTAAAATTATGAAGAAGCATCTACTTATACCATTTTTACGCAATTCCTAAAAAGATATGCGTATAACACAATCGGAATTATCAAGCAATATTTGTCAAATAATCACAAATACGACGCAATTTGTAATACTCGGGTACATCACATAGTCCATATAATATTAGGTAATACCAATACTATACTTAAGTGGGGTGATGAAATTAAAGAATATTATTGCACATGTCCCTTGAAGCAGATAAACTATTTATTGAAGTAGAAATGACTGTCTCCCTTAAAAAATTGCCCACGAGAATAAAATTTCTGGAGAATTCAACTGGGTTGTAAAAAATTTTTGGGAGCTCCGCACCAATAACGCTGCTGCCCATCATCATCGGTGTAATATACTGTAATTCTCGCGACACTCGATAAATTGCCCAGCTGGGAACCGGACGGCCGTCATGTTATCAATTGAATATATAAATAAATATTTCAGACATACATACCAATTACCTAGTTTCAAACTAGGCAACCACCTTGTACTATGGATATCATATTAAACATTATCGACTCGAGAATGAATGTTCGTATTTATCACACAAGTATTTACCGCTTATGGGACATTCCGTTAATGCTCGCTACGAGATTGTTACTACATGAATATCGTAAATTAGAAAAGTTGACCCAGTGGCCGATCAATATGTGAATTGTTGCTATCTTCCGCAATTTTTGAAGGTAAATATACATATATTTCAGTGTGATTGGGGTAGGTTAATTTCTCAATTCGGTGTGTCAAATATCTACTGTATTATATATGTCACGGATAGCGACATTTACAATTTATAATGTGGAAAGTCTTATGAATACCATGGTGCGCGGTTTGCTACAAGAAGTGAATCTGGTGGCATTGGTATCACCGGAAATGGTGCGGTGACGACGTTTACTGTAATATATTAGGTGCTTACATCAAAATGAGGAGACACTTTGCTACCAGCCGTCAAAGGGGTCGGACCACCACCTAACACATCAACGACCGTGAGTGACTCTGATTACCTACTATCACCGACGCTTTGGAATCTGGTGAGTCGTTACTTATAACAAGTTGGTCATGAAATTTGAGCAGGAGGGACTGTAGAATACCCCGGATGAATCCCACACACTGCACGCTAGGGCCAAGTTGTACGGCATGAGGGGCGTTCATATGTTTACTTTCGACCCTTAAACATCTGGGGTTTCATGATCATAATTTAATATTAACATTTATGTGAGGGTAAGTGGTCTGTATTTACCACCTTACTTAAAGATTTAAGGTTATCGGGCCTAGTGTCATTCTGATATCCTATTCGCCTGTTTGGCTTGATATTATATTATATTGCAATTTCTCGAGCTACCCAATGCCACGAGAGGCTGGCGTCGTCCCTGTCGCTAGCAACGCCCGCGTTTCCCCGACATATATTAAACGTCAAAACGAAACTTAACATGTGCACATGAAATTTTAAAGAGATGTGTTGTTTTTGTCAATTCAGTCGTTCTCAATTCCCTGTTATTTAGGCTACTGAATAGAAAAAGATTCAGTTAATGAAGATTTTTATATAAAGTAATACTTTTTATTAATAAATTGCCATGAAATTTCATCAACGTTCGAAAAATCATTTTTGCAAATTACTTGTTGATATGGCCATGGCTTCTAAATTGTTGTTTACTAAAGACTTACTATTTTTGTATTTGTTTTAACCAATTTATAAATTGTTTCGTTGTAAATGGTTAAAACTAAAAAACTCAGGCTTTGTCTGTTGATGGATTAGTGTTAAACAACTGGTTTAAAATTTTTATATACATTTCTCAATTTGGTGGTACCGTTTCCTAATCGCGGGCCGAAAGCTAATTGCAAAATAATTTTTGGTCCCTATTTTGCATGTGTGACATACTATTATTTAAGTAGCAGGAGCCTTCTGATTGTTGCAATCTTTTTATAGCTGTTCCACATTTATGTACGACATTGGAATATATCGAGGATTTGAAAGCAAATGAGATCAATGTCAAAGATTGCGATATGTTCAAACGACCATTGTTAATTTGCATGCCAGTTTAAAATTTTAAGATTTAAGCAAGGTGTAAACTAAAAAACTGTCAGTGGGTTACTAAAATTTACAATTCTTATAATATCACCTGAAGCTTACGTCCTAAATTTGACCTGACAGCTCTAAATAACCATCTCTGATTATTTTTATTAACGCAGGTTTAGGCTTAACTAGCTCGGTTATTGGCTATGTGATTGCCGGCAGAATATCATACCACGGGGGTGATATGGAACGATGGGCCGTTCCCGTCCGTCTCTTTCCGTAGCCACACTGAGTGTAGTACCTAAGAAACGACAACGGGAACATACGTGACTTAACACTAGTGACAGGTAACATTGTCATTGGTCGACTCTCGAAAATGTTGCGATCGCCAAACGATCTATTCAGCCTGGCAATGACGGCGCCTCCCTTGGCACGCGATGCAAATCACGCCATGGCAGAGGCTTCACATCAGTGGACTTATACAGGCGGTTGAAATATGTGAGTCTAAGAATTTTAGACCAGCTATGGCTGCATCTTCGTTCGCCTGAAGTAATGCAAGTTTAGTGATGTACGAAGTGTATACGCTGTGTCCAGGAGATTAATTCTATTTTATAAGACATATTGTCATACTTTAAACGCATATCGAAACGACGCCGCCGAGTAAGCAAAATGACATCTATAAATTTTAATAAGGAAACGTGAAAGGTCCGAAGTATTGAACCTACTTTTACTACCGTTTGCTACGCAGCAATTTGTTGACAATATTTAAAAAAAAATAAGTGTCAATGCATTTAAATACGTCTGAAAAATCTTATAATGTCGTCCATGTCGCGATTCTTTTTAATTAAAGTCATTCTTTTCACTAAGTAATCATCTTTCGATATCGCTAACGTTGTTCAAAAGGTTCTTTAGGAGTCAAATTTCAACAAGTTATGATTCTGTAATCTTTTGGTGTTTATTTTATATATATATATATATATATATATATATATATATAACTGGATACGCGTTTGACCACTATCTCACCTTATGGAAAGTGACGATGTGGTTGAAGATGAAGCACGCGATCCCAGTAAATGCCTATTCACTGCTCTTGAAGATCCCAAGGTTGTAGGATTCAGGAAGGACTGATGCCGGAAGGGAGTTCCATGCCTTGGCTATTCGGATGATGAATGAAGAGTCGAACTTCTTAACGCGAATGTTCGGTATATTAACTACATACGTGGGACACTCAGAAAATTTTGCGAAACAGAAAAAAATTGTTCTATGGGCAAATATATTTTTATTAAATCTTTTCAAAGTACTCTCCACTAGCATCTATACAAAGTTTCATGCGTCTGAACCAATTTTCGAAACACTTTTTCCAGTCCGCCGTAGACACCTCGTTTACGGCCTGCTCGAACGCTGACAGCGCATCTTCCGGCGATGAAAATTGTATCCCTTTGAGCTGATTTTTTATTTTTGGCAATAAAAAGAAGTCACACGGTGCTAGGTCCGGGCTGTAAGGAGGGTGACCTAGGAGTTTGACCGGCGTGCTGTCCAGGAAGTCCCTCGTTTTGAGCGCGGTGTGCGCGGGCGCGTTGTCATGGTGGAGCAGTAGCCCACGGAGCCCTGTGTTTGGTCGCTTGTTGCTCACAACAGAGAAAACTTCTGGCAAGCATTTATTAATATACCATTCGGCGTTGATGCTTCTTTGGTTTTGTAAAGGAATTGACACCAAGTAGCCAGTCAAATTGAAAAAGCTCGCGATCAAAAGTTTCCTCCCGCTTCTAGATCGCTTCACTTTGGTGGGCGTTGCTTCGTTTTGAAACACCCAAACTGTCGACTGGCGCTTCGTTTCTGGATCGTATTGATATATCCAGGACTCGTCACCTGTAATGATGTCATAAACACGCCGAGACGAACCTGCTTCAAATTTGTTAAGCATATCACGGCACCATTCCACCCGGGCCTGTTTCTGAGCATCGGTGAGGTTGTGCGGCACCCAGCGTGAAACTATCCTTCTCACGCGAAGATGCACGTGCAGAATCTTGTGAAGGCTTCCCGATCCAATCTGCACAATGTGCTGAATCTCTTGGTATGTTACTCGCCTATTGTCTTGGATTAAATTTTTCACTGCTAACTCGTTTTCTTCCGTAACAGCCGTCGAAGGGCGACCATTTCTTTCTTCATCCCCCAAAGTTAGTCGACCGCGCCTAAATTCATTATACCAACGATACACGGTTGCCTTAGAAGGGCCTTCATCCATGAATGCCATTTGTAGTCTTTCGTACGATTCTTCCGGTTTCAGGCGGCACTTGAAATCGTATAAAATCATAGCGCGATAATGTTCCCGGTGCAGATCCATTTTTCACTGAGACACGATAATTTAAATTAGCTTGCAAAAAATGTGGAGGGAAAATTTGAAATTGGAATGTCCCTATTTTTACTGATAAATAATCAAATTTTTAAAATAGATTTTAACTGGCCAGTCTCTCATTCATAAAAACTTTTTTTCGCAAAATTTTCTGAGTGGCCTGGTACGGGTGGAAGGGATTCCACCCGTATGTAGTGGGGAGGGATCCCCACGCCTAGTGGTCCGAAAGTGGAAGGGCGACGATGGAATGCATCCTATAAGAAACTTAGTTCAAGGCTCTGCATTTTAGCAGTCAACGCATTATCACCTATGAGTCTCATGGCACGTCGTTCCATATAATCGAGTAGTAGTTCCACATAGTAGAGCTAGTTGGTACTTGACCGAACCATCCCAGAGCTGACAGCAGTATTCCATGCAACAACTGCCCGTGTCCCAATGCAAACGAATAGGAAAAGATATGCCTTCTGTTTGCGAGCACTTATTAAAATGAAAATAGGTTCCGCGTAATCAACGCCTGTGTTTAGGAATAGCTTTACTTCCGTAACTCGACACTTACACGGTAAGGCTGTTATTAACGGGTATTAATATAGTGATCGATGCGAGTGTGGAGTCTCAGTGGACAATGGATCACGTATTGTCTTGCCCCGCGTGTCCTGACAGCTGCACCTTTGACGACCTCTTTAACGCCACAGACAGGGCTGTTAGAGTGGCTAAGTTTTGGTCCAATAAAATTTAAAACTTGCCTCTACACGAAAAGAAGAACGGGTATTCGCCTTTAGGTTGACTTTTGAAACAGCGCACACCCGAAAACGTCTAGGTACGTACGATCTTACGACATGATGAGATCTAATATTTTTGATATAATTGGGACATTATCGGGTTAGGCCCTGGAATGTAAGAGTTGTTTGTGGTGTGCAGCCACATGAGGTCAACGACGCTAGCGCGGCTTGGTAACAAAACAGGGTGCTTGTTTACTATCAAAATTCGTTTGTGCATTGGAAAGTTTTCCCCCGACATGTATGGTTTTCATCAATAAAAGGACAGAGCGACCGAAGGGCTTTAGATTAATGCTTTATGCTTAAAGCGTTGAATATAATAAAAAAGCACTTGATCACCGTTGCGAGCATAGTAGTCCCAGCAACTGCTGAATCACCGGGGGTTTTTTGAGCAGGGTAGCAAAATAGCAAAAAAGTTTAGACCACCAAGAATCTGATCTACCGGCTATTAATGGCGCGGTAGTAAGGTTCAGGAAGGGCTATGAAACATAACTAATGATGTATCAATTGTGAGGAAGTGAGGTCTCGTGACAATCACAAGAATTTTCAATTAATCAATCAAGTATACTTTATTGCACAACAAATACGGATTGCATTTGTTAAACAAACTTTACATACAATTGTACAACTAGGCGGTCTTGTCGTTAACGAGTGCACGATAATTTAAATCAAACTGATAATAATAATATTGTATATATATTTTTTGGCTCATACTCCCTCAATATGAGGGAAGATTTATATATCTGCAGCTGGATGTATACGGACTGATGATGATGATACAATATATTAGGTACGTATAAACAAAGTATAGACGTTCTAATTCTAAGTACCAAAAATCAAAACTACAAATATGGTTTTCCTTCCCTGACACCTGATAAAAATGCGAGGTGGCAAAATAACATTAGCAAGTGGAAGTCTGTGGTCTCTGCCTACCCCAACGGGAAACACGCGTGACATTATGTATGTATGTATGTGGCAAAATAATCTTGTAAAGAAGCAGAGACTTAAGAAAATGCGTTATATAGCAATGCCTGTTCAAAGGTCGTATTGTAACCAAAGAAAAAACGATAAGATTAATGGCTAAAATGGTAGGTATAGAAGGTAAGTACTAGATGGTAGATAGCTGGTAGATTTCTCACATAAAATTATATTGTAACTCTGCATAAATAAAGTCACGACCTTATTGTAACTTGGACTGCCTATAATTACGAAATACAACGTAAGAATTGTTCAGATTTGTTTGTATGTCTGGGCAAGTATATTGGTATGTTTCTGCATAATTGCCATGACGACAACTAAATACGTACCCTCTATACCGTTTTCAGCCATATACCTTTTCATTTTATTTTGGATTAATTTTTTTTCAGATGCCATAACTATATAAGGCTGTCAATATACGAGTATGTCGCTATAGACCCGACAAACCGACATATTTGTGATTAGGGAATTGGTCCACGTCCTACGAGCCCAGATTCGGCCATTTCTCTTATGGTTTTTTTGGAGACTATAACGAGATTTTCAGCGCTGGCAGATCGATATATTTGTGACCAGGGAATTTCTTAGTATCCTATGAACCCAACTGCAACTATTTATCTTATCGTTCCCCAAAACGTTATGACCTCCTAAACTGAAATAATGTACTTACCTACTCCTTTAATACTCGGTTTTTGTGAGATAGAATTGTTTATAGCATATTGTTGTATGTGATCTCTGCCTACCGCTACGGGAAACAGGCGTGACATTATGTATGTATGTATATTGTTGTATTCGAGCTGTTAAAGATAAAGATCGATAGTCCTCCAAAAAAACTAGGGATTCCGGGTGAGGGCGCTTCCACCTTCCTCATCTTCATTTAATATTAGGTGTGATTGAGGTAAAGCGATAAACCATTGTGCATAAAAAAAAGGAAAATAGAAGACCCTCTACATAATGATCACATAGAACACCAGGCTTACCTACCTCTATCAGAAGTAACAGCTATGTAAATCCGTTTTATCTTTTTGTCACCATCCTTGTCTTCAGGCTTTTCCGCAACTGGTTCTGGTGGGACTTCCTTGCCTTTATCGTCTTTCTTGACACTTTTTATTAATTGAGACGACTCGTAAAACTTTCGAGGACCGTACCCAAAGGGCCTGGCCGCTTGAAGTTCGCGTTCTGCTTTTGTGAACCTATTTAAAAGGCGAAATGTGAAGTGGGACAATCAATAGGTAATAGAGATGTAAAACAAATAATGCACAGTACACAAAAAGTTTTACTTGCTAGCTGACACCATCTTCATTGTTTTTGTAATTTTTTGAATATTCCTAATTGATTTTAGTCGCATCGCGACTTGCTTTAATTGCACCATTTTAGCTTATTTTAGAAATAATTTGAAATGACTTGCTACTTTTTACAGGATATTAGATCTGTGGTGTGGTTATAATGTTGCTTTGAAAATTATATGTCTCGCTTGACATTTATAATGTCATGCTTTGGAAGTGAAATATATATATGATAAATAATACCTTTTTACAAAAACTGAAAAGACAATCGACCTAATAAGGTTCCATACTCTACAGATTATTTATATGGGATAATCTTGAAGGTTATAATTTTTTTAATGTTTAAAGCTCTGAGTTTAAAGACAAAAATGTCATGTGGACAAGAATAACATTGCTCTAAGCCATTACATAAAAGAATTGAATTGAACATTGCTCTAACCTAGTGACAGGAGGGTAACAGGAGACTACAATGACTTCTACATTAGAAATACTTTTAAAAACAAGCTTTTAATCTTTCATCATAAGAATAATTTTAAGAATAAGAATAATTTGTTGAATTTCACAAAGGAGTTATACATAAATGAATATATATTATATGCTACTACAATCCTACAGCTAACAAAATGAGACGCTTTACCTGTGGGTTCCGCACTAGGCAGAGTCTGTGACGCAACGCCACTACATATTATATGATGCTGGTCGAGTAAAAGTTTTCAATAAAAGGTACAAAAAAAAAAGTAACACTAGCGCGACAAATATATGTATACAAAATTCTTTTTTGAGCACATTGAGCGGTAAATCATGACAATGCCATATTGTTATAGAACAAAAATGAGTAATATAAAGTCCATCAAGGAGTTCCAGTAGCAATCTTCTGGCTTCATCTTCAGACCCTCATCATGTGTAAGGGAAACAACTAACCCAAATTCGACTATCTTGCCATTTGCCATCAGGGAATTTCAGTCCCTACATCCCGCTCCCATCGATCAGCTCGATGGTACCATAATATTGCATTGCCACCCAACGTACATAAATATGCCAAATTTCAGCTCAATGGATAGCAGCAAGTGGTTGAAAAGTACTTACATACGAACATTGCAAACTAAACCAATACTTGTAAAATGTAACTTATAGTACCTATAAATGATTAATTGTATATATATATATATAGGTATTCTAAAACGAGAGTATAGAAAATGTTATTTATGAGTGAATGGTAGAGAGCATAAAAGTAGTACGACGATAAATTTTTATAGTAAGTATATCTGTTTGTCTGGCCTTGAGTTCAGTGAATAGCAAAAAGTTGACAGACGTAACTCCAGCGCCGGATTGCATGGACAGATTTTATCTAAGCCGTCGAGTAGCAATATTACTGTGCTCTCTTGGATATGGTAAAGATTCAGAGATAAATTTTGTGTAGTTATTATACATGTATTTTCGAATAGGTAGCTATATGCTACAGGCTGTCTGCTTACGACATCCGTGACAGACCAACAGAGCTGTACCGATGATCCACAGCTGGTACCTATACCTGTGAGTTGAAATACATTTATCATTGGTATTGGGTGTATGTGTGGCTGTTGCAAGCCATTACAGCCCTGTATCACTGCGACCGTTGCCGATCTATTGTGATCGCCACTAACCTATAGTTCGCTGCTCAGGTTGACCATGTGTTTGCTCAGACAGCAGTGCCCCATAAATGCCCTTGCAAGGATAAGCAAATTCTTCATGCTAAATGTCAGCACTACACAGTTGGCCTTCTTGTTGAAAACTTTGATTAGCGTTTTGGAGTGTGTAAAACCTAATAATGTTCGTCCAGAGTTCGAAAGATACTTAGATACACCTGTTTTTTAGGGTAAAGCAAATTAGGCTTTCGGGGATATCGCAAATATGGTTAATGTAGCGTTTATCCGCACACTCAATTATGACGTATTAGTTACTTCAGCGTAGAAGATGGAGTAAATTTTATTAAGATTAATACTTGTTTAGAATCTGGTTGGAAATATTGTTTGTGGAGTCTATGGAGAGGACCATAGACTCCACAACCAAAGTCACAGCCCGACTTGGATTCATTGGTATACCATTTGAGGCTCCTGGGTTTGAAAGTATTTGCTCGTTTAGTGTATATGAATTATTAATATTGAATAGCCTGCAGAACTTTTTTAAAAAATCACGGCGTTAGTCACCATGCCTAAAATTCAGTCCTCCAGTACCGAGCATTGGAGAGGGGTACTGAGATCTGGATTAGTCTGGCCAGTCTTTGCTCAATTGGTTCAATACCCTTAGCATATTGGCACCCACTTTGCTCTGAATGTAGAGATGTAGGGGTGAAAGATCGAGAATGGCATCTAGGGTTCCTACTGGTGAGGTCAACATCGCTCTCTGGCTATCGAGCAAGCAGTCATTTGTAAACTATTCAGTTTAGTGATTGTAGTCCTCTGGTAGGTCTTGCTATACATGCTACTGAATGCGTAAGTCATCATCTGCCTCACTATGGCCGTGTGGAGCCGTGATTTAAGTTATTGATTCGTTGTTATTATTTATAGTTAGGTACTGATTATGATTTTTCTTAATTACTGGCAAACGATAAAACTGCATACATACATATATAAAAATACATACACAAATGGGGTGGTCAGAGATATCCCAAACAATAGTGTATTGTAATAAAACATTATTTACTTAATTAATCCATTAGGAAAATCAACTTGGCAAATCGGAACACCTTATGGAATCACTTCAGTGTCTGTTCGTCCATCTTTCACAGCCATTTCAGAAACATTTGAGGTAAATAACTTATATTTGGCATAATTATAGAAAAGGTGGCCCAAATAAAGGTTTGAGCTTAAACGCAAAATTTTAGGCACTAATTATGGGAAACAAGTAAATTTAATAAATCGTGTAGGAATATTAAATGTAAACTTGTTAAAACATTTTTTGTACCTATTTCATAACTACTTTGTATAAAGTTTATCTAACACTTTTGAAAAATGCTTTGAAGT
Source organism: Oegoconia quadripuncta (assembly GCA_949316235.1). Classification (NCBI taxonomy): domain Eukaryota; kingdom Metazoa; phylum Arthropoda; class Insecta; order Lepidoptera; family Autostichidae; genus Oegoconia; species Oegoconia quadripuncta. Next base: position 29,304,597 of record OX438742.1, read on the forward strand.
CGTAGACGCTCCAACAATCATCATCATCTGATGCTCTTATCGCTGGAGATTTTTCCATATCTCTCTGCGCTCCTTCTTCCTCTTGACCTCCTGATACGACAAGACGTTCAACTTCTCTTTTATCTGCTGCTTGTAGCTTATTCTCGGTCTGCCTCTTTTTCTTTTCCCCTCTATTCTTTCTTCTATTTCTTGCTCTAACAATATAACTTAAAAATTCTGAAAATTGTATAGTGTAGATTATTATGATGTTCCTCTTGCAGTGATTCACTAAAACCTGTTTAAATATTCTAATGTTAATTAATACACATTTAGGTAGAAAATTTGAGCTATAAGCAAGAAAGTGCAATAAGGTGGAAGTATTATAAGTTTCCTATAATTTAATAAATAAATAACTGAATTTTTGTACAAGTAGCTTACCAAATGTCACGAAACTTAACTTTTTGACTTTGTCAACATTGAAATGATTTTTATTAACTTTCAAGATAAGTTTGCTTCTATATTAAAGATATATCACTATTATTGTTATATCAGTTTTTAGTTCTGTTATCTATCATATACCTAGTATCTATAAGTATCTCTAACTTCCATTTTATGACTTAGTTATCAAATTATCACATTTTGGCTTTAATATGACTTGTAGGTATGGTTTACTTGAACCTATCACCCGTGACGCCACTCGAGCCACATAAAAGCTGAGCACACGTCTCTTGCGTTTGTTTACATCCAAACGTCTTGGCAAGCGCATTGCGTCCAGTGTTCCTTCATACATCGCGTAGTAAAGTATTTTGAAGACATGGATATAAGAAAACAACAAGTAGAGGTGCAGTTGTCATCTTCGCCTCCTGACAAGGTTGGTCGGTGATAATAACCTATTTTTTGTGACTTGCATTATAAAATTATTATTATGACAAGAGTGAAAGAGCTTTTGCGATTTTATTCCTAATATTACAAATATAAATAACGTTGAATTTACTAATAAGGATATAAAATTGATATGCATATTGAATTAAATTTTTAATTCATTTAGTAAATACCTATTAAAATCGTTTTCCAAAGTACCAGTTTGAAATGTGTCTATCCTATTGACAATTTGTCATAGGATGTGTGTGTACTTGTTATTGATTTTATTGTAAAAATAAATATATCAGTATTTATAATTAGTGAACGGATTTGTAAGTTTCGCTAATAAAACAATTGCGTCAGTAACGCAGGCGCCATCTTTCCTTTGAAATTTACCGACAGAAACCTACATCATTGTGTAAATTATACGTATAAAGAAAAATTGTTACTTGTTTAGGTACTACTAAATCTTTCACTTGGCAAATTATATATAAAAATAATAATCGTTTATGTAAACCTGCTAAGTAGATATAAGTCTAAGATTTTCTTCTGTTTAAACAATACATAATTTCACAACATTAGCTGAATTAGAAAGAACTTTAATGGAACTTAACATCCACTTGGATTACAATTTTTTTATCGGCGAAACTGACACACCCGAGGTCCACGCACGATCTTTGTAGCGCTGAATTCCGTTCATTTATTCGGAGCACTAAATGTGTTACCTCACATTTCATTAACTTTTTATTTATTCATGAAATTTAATTATCTATACAATCGGTGTGTGTTTCAAAGTTGATAAATTTGGTTACACCCTATATATGTATACCTACATGGACATAGTCTATATCTGGGGAACTAACTTCAAAGCCTCTTTACAAAAATTGGAATTCTGGGTGATTGGATGGACCTTGATATCTAGATAAATAGGTAAAATTACAAAAACGGAATTCCTGTAATACCTATATTAATTAACTAGCTTTTCGCGGTTAAGTTATTCCGTAACTTTATCGCGCATATTATGTTTAATTTGTTTACCCGCGAAAACTACTCACTTTATCAGGAAAAAATATCCCATATCTTAATCCAGGGTATATTCTACTTATAATCTAAATTTCATCCAAATCCGTTCATCGGTTTCGCCGTGATTGAGCAACAAACAAACATCCTAACTTTCGCATTTATAATATTACTAACTTTCCGCCCGCGGCTTAGCCTGCTTGGAATAACTTTATCGCGGAACTTGTTTATCCCGCGGGAACTATTCACTTAATTGGGATAAAAAATATCCTATGTCTCAATCCAGGATATATTCTACCTACATGCTAAATTTTATCCAAATCCGTTCATGCGTTTCGCCGTGATTGAGCAACAAACAAACAAACATCCAAATATTCGCATTTATAATATTAGTTAGATAAAAGACAACGTTATTGCCCCGCCCTTTTTTTCCAAATTTGGGCGACATGCTGTCCGGGAGCTAAACTAGATATTAATATAATTAACTAGTATAAAAATGGACAGAAACAAGTTAATGATGGAATTTAACTAATAATTGACATCTACTGTGGTATTAAGTGGTGTCCATATATAGTTATGTAGTTCAATATAATAGTAGAATATTGTGGTAATTAGGTAACCATTGCAGCGCTGTGATATAATTGCATGCCTTATATCGTGGTCACCAATAATATTAAACACAATGTTGTTTTTGTGATAATAAGATATTAATGTGTTTTCTAATTCATTTACTAAACATCCATGCTTTCCTATTAATTATTATAAACATGATATTTTGTTTATTTCAATGTTTGTTACTCAATTAGACATGAACTGCTCAATAGATTTGTATGAAATTGGCACACAGGTTGACTGTAGGTATTCTTATGAAAATGTTTAACTTTGTTTTTTGCGGGGGAAGGCCAGGAATTCGATTCTCGCGCGTTCAACATTTCACTGTCGTTAGACATTGGTACGTCTATCTCTGTCACACTTACATGCGTGTGCAAAAGCGACAGATATATGAATGTCTATCGACAATGAAATGTCGAATGCGCGAGAATCGGGTTCCAGAAAGCATTACATGCATACATTTTTAACTTTCCCAAACCGTCTGTTGGTGTTATTATCAAAATTTTTATCATATAGGTACAGTCTGGACCAGTAAAACCTATACAGACCTGTATAACATAAATTAAGTATTTTCAGCAAATCATGAATGTTTTTCGATTGTACTTAATCATATTATTGAACCTTGAACTAAGTAAATTATCCAAAAACGTTCAACATTTCTTGAGAAAATTTAATTTGCATTGTGCAGGCCTGTAAAGTTTATCTGTTTCAGACCGTACCTACTATGACACCAACTCTGAAATTGCAAAAAAAATATGAGCTGATTCAAGAAAAAATCAATAGGTATCAGTATTTACCATAAGATGTGTGTGTTTGAGATCAAACGCTAATTTGATCATTAAACATGCTTACCTGCCCCCCGAAAAATCCAAAATGTATGAAACACCTCCTACTGTAAAATTTGTTCAGCCTGATGATGATATACCTAGCACATGAACGTCTAACCTCAAACACAAAATAAAAAACCGGGCCAAGGGTGAGTCGCAACTCTGAAACGAGTGTCCTGTACTATCAGGTACCTAATTGTTAATGCAATTCTATAAACTTTGACAATTGCTTTAAATTGTAACTGCAAACTAAAATAACATAATAATAATGCAGCTTCATTGTGTTCTAAATAATGTCCAAGCATTGAATTTAGTTCACCAGTCGCTTGGAAAAGATCAGATCCGGATGAACTATTAACCTATTGGGTGAACTCAAACAATATAATATAGCTATAAAAGTAAGTAATGCTATTTACTCGTATGCCTAACCTTGTTTTCAGCAATTTTTTCAAAGAACTTTGTTCCTAAGAAAAAAGCTATCTAAGATAATGCAAGCCTGATAGTAGTGATATAGATTGTAGGCGATAAATGGCAGTGACAAACGGACAACACAATCAAACAGACGGACAGACTGACATCGAGGCAAGGTGATTCCATAAGTGTTCCGTTTGGCGCGTTTCATACGGAACACGGGAATTTATTCAAAGGTGTTAAATCTGACTCAGATGCCATGCACTCATCCATCTCAAATAAATAATTACAAGTCATGCTGTTGCGATAACTCGCTCTTTATCAAAACATTGTTTTTGAAAATACGCCATATCAACGGCCATCGACATGACATGTGTCGACGTACGTGCGGGGTCACGGGTTATCCAATCCGATTCTTGATGTAACCTGAATATCAACTACAAATAGGACGCTTCCTTTATGTTCCACATGAATATACCTACATGCTGAATTGGGATATTACCTACTTTACTTTATCTAATAACAATTATTCATTTAAAAAACAGCAACAAATACCTAAATAGATGGAATATAAATACTAACTAAAACTAGAACAAGTGAAAAAAATTGGGCTCTGATAGCCAAAGATACCCAAAACGCTGGCAGCGTTTCCTTGGTGGATGCAGTTACTTATGCATTGAGCGAGGTACCAGCCAGCTCTCGGGTTCCCAGTGACATCGACTAAGCGCATCGAAATATTAAAAAAAATTGAAGAACGCTCGGCCCTAAGGATCTGATAGGCGGTATTCCTATCTAATCAAGGATGTAAATAAACTATGGACATGAATAACGAAGTTATTTTTTCCAGCCGAAATTAATGGAGGGCGGCAACTATATTAGGGAAGGAAGAGATTCTGGAAAATCAACTTGGTTACTATTTTCCCCGGAAACTCCAGATGAAGCCGGCGCCTTAGCCAGATTTTTGAGTGTTTTTTCTTCACATGGTGTCAATCTTAGTCACATTGAATCACGGTCATCAGCACGACGACCAGGTTATGAGTTTATGGTGGAATGTGAACATGGGGTTGGAGACTTCGGCGCTGCTCTTGATGACTTGAAGAAAAATGTTGGCTACCTAAACATAATTTCGAGAAATTATAAAGATAATAGGTGTTAGTATATGAATAATGTCACTAAAAATATTGTTTTATTATGTAAAATAATGTTAAATACAGTATGTATAATTAATTTTGTTATTCTATCATTTCAGCGGCTGTGCCATGGTTTCCTCGTCGTATTCGTGATTTAGATAGATTTGCAAACCAAATTCTCTCTTACGGCGCCGAATTAGACTCCGACCATCCTGGTTTTACTGATCCAGCATACCGTGCCCGGCGGAAGTACTTTGCAGACATTGCATATAACTACAAGCACGGACAACCTTTGCCCCACGTGGATTACACCGCAGATGAAGTGGCTACTTGGGGTGCAGTTTTCAGCAAATTAACTGAACTATATCCTTCACATGCATGCAAAGAACATAACCATGTTTTCCCATTACTAATTGAGAATTGTGGATACAGAGAAGATAATATTCCTCAATTAGAAGACGTGTCTAACTTTCTAAAAGGTAAGAAACCTACGACTACCTATATCCATTGAGTATTTTACTTAATGATCAAGATTATCAGCTTATATGGGTAAATCTCTATTGTAGATTGCACCGGTTTCACTTTACGGCCAGTAGCTGGGTTACTCTCTTCGCGTGATTTCCTCGCTGGCCTCGCCTTCAGGGTGTTCCACAGCACTCAATACATTAGACATCACTCGCGCCCTCTCTACACGCCGGAGCCCGATGTGTGTCACGAGCTGCTGGGACACGCGCCATTGTTTGCTGATCCAGCTTTCGCACAGTTCTCGCAAGAAATTGGATTAGCTTCTTTAGGAGCTCCTGACGACTACATCGAAAAACTTGCTACGGTAACATTTAATATTCAAGGAATTTGGTGCTCAACTTTGACTTGCCCGTTTTAACAAATTAACATTTATGTTTTCAGTGCTTCTGGTTTACAGTAGAATTCGGTCTATGTCGACAAGAGGGCAAGCTAAAGGCTTTTGGTGCAGGTCTCCTTTCCTCGTTTGGGGAGTTGCAATATTGTCTCTCAGATGAACCCGAGCTTCGAGAGTTCGAACCTAATGTAACTGGTGAACAAACCTATCCCATAACTGAATATCAACCCATTTACTTTGTGGCTAATAGCTTTGAAGATGCCAAGGATAAAATGATGTACGTATCTTTTTATATTGATGGTTATAGGGGACATGGTTAGAGAACAGTCGATTCTATTGATATTTAAAAATGAAATTCTTAATGAACGAATTAATAATTTAGAAATTTAAAGTACCCTATACATTACAAGCATACTTGGGACTTAATAAAACTCTAATCAAATTTCAATCTAGAAAGTTCAGCTTTAGAGAAATTGAATTTGAAATATTTGTAGAAAATGCATGCGAATCTCAAAAATGCATGGGGGCCCCAACCAATTAGATACTAATTCGTTGGGGGGCCCAGATAAATTAGTATGAAGTTTTTAGTATTCCGTAACCAAATGGCAGAAACGGAACTCTACATTCTAGCGATACGTCAAAGCCATTTTACTTGGACTTTGAAATCCATACTTGCATAAAACCGGGCAAATGTGTGTCGGGCCACGCGCAGTGTAGGGTTCGGTACTTGCTCGTCAAAATATGCGAACGTATAGCAGGGGCTTAAGTTTTTTTCGACTATTATTGTCATTAACTTGTAAAGCCTACTTAGCTGTGATAGTTTGTTTGTAAATGCTTTATTATACAAAAGATTATCATTCGTTTTCTTTTAACTTCGTTGTAACAGATACCTGAATCGACAAACTGTTTTATCATTTGTTCGATAAATGTTTTATCGAGAACAGATTTACAAGACATAATTATTTTATCATTATTCATTCTCTAAATGCTTTTGTAGATATAATTGTTTCATTTTGCAGCAAATTTGCCAAAACGATACCTCGCGACTTCAGCGTGCGATATAATCCCTACACACAGAGTATTGATATGCTGGACTCCTCGAGGCAAATGAGAGATCTTCTGCGTGAGGTTCACCAGGAGATGGACCTTCTTCTTAATGCAATGGACAAATTATAAAATTATAAACACATCAGTGCACGTCCTAAGCCAGGGGTGCTCAAACCGTCAATCGCCAAGGCTTTTGAAGTCGATCGATTAAGTATTCTACATTACCTACCATATAAATTCATATTTAGTCGATTACATCGACATCACCTAGACATAAATGTAACCAACGATTATTATCTCTGTCTGCTACCATCATAAACAATTCGACAAATGTATGTACGTACATATTGTATTCTGTGTAAAAACTGAGAGGTTGTCTTTTTCTATTGAGCCAATGACTAGTCGAACACTTTTCACCCATAATATTTGCTGTAGATTGCCTGTAATATAAGTCTGAGCAACCCTAACCTAGACTGTGTATAAAGCGTTTCGTATGTTTCAAGGATTATCCTATGGCGTAAGCCTCACCCTTTTGTTAAGCCGAAAAAAGTCTTACATTTTTGTAATATTTATTTAGAGAATAGTTGCTATTTATTTATAAGTAGGAATTGAAACATGAATAAGTTTTAAACAACGTAATATAATTTAAAAATTTGTACAGAATAAAACGTACCTAGTACTTATTTAGTATTAAATTAAATATTACATACAATATAGATGACAAGATAGTGATCTACAGTCAATATTATAAATAAAAATACTATGACAATTTACATTAAATAGGTACAATATATATATTGCTTATTTACAATAATTAACATGTAGGCTAGTTATAATAATGATACGTAAGTTCTTATGGTATGTATAAAAGTAATTGACAAAATGAAGGTAAATATACCTACCTAGCTCATTAATTAAGTGATATTAATAAGTTAATAAATAATTTGTCTGGGTTTTTTCCGTACAGTCAGCAACAACCATACCATTTTATCCAGTTTGTCACATCTAAACGTTTCTTATTTATCCTATTGCTGCTGACTGATCTACCAGTAATTACCGGAAAAATGTTTATTTAATTTAATAAAAGCATTTCCACTTTCCGTTTGATTATTATATTATTACGTTTATACCTAATTGTTAATCCAGAATAATAATTGCAACTGAAAACAAAGTAAACTCACCCTTACGGTAAGTATAGGTACGGTTCATAGTAAGGGTATCTTGCTCGTATTATTTCTATGAAGTAGAATTTGAACAAAATCTTATTTGGAAAGGCAAGGTTAAAAACAGGTAAGATATAGGGGTATATAAAATAATTGAACCGACACAAAGTGTCAAAACAACCAACTGCAATGAGGTTTCTTGCTCTATTTCCCGAGTGCATAATTAAATACAACCTGACTATATCATCAACTCTGTCACATCATACAGCTTTCTACGCTTAGTAAGTTAATCCTGTCATGGTCTTTTGGTAAGCAGTCTCGGGCTCCCCGTAATAGAGGTCATAATGCAATCTGGGGATAATTGATGAAGCACTCGAGAGATATTCTCTGTCGCCTGAGTACATCATCAAACCCCTGATTGCAACATATTTGGCACTTTTTGACTATTTATACATTTCAAAACAAGCTCTCCAAAACAGAATGATATAGTAGAACAGAATTAAAACTGATTTGGTGTTAGTTTGTCATTTTCCACATTCTATCCGTTCGTTGAGTTACATTATCAATAGAACGACCAACGCAATAGTCTGTCCACTGGGTTTAAACTTTGCCATTGACTCCTCTTTATCATTCATTAGAATGTAATAAACAGATATAGTATATTCAGAGGCCGTCGGTAACTACCTAATAAATGAATGATCAAGACATTTCAAAAGTTTTTTGCTCATTAATACTTTCAATGAACTCTTTATTAGCAATTGTTTTTTTTTAAGTTAAATATGGCTTAGTACGAATATAATAAGTATTGTGTATCCTACATAAAGAGTATAACATATTTTTGGTGAAATTATAGCACTGTTTCAGGGATTATTTTAATTTCTTCTAATTACAGGAAATAATTTTAGTATTATTAATTGTTTTCCCGGTTTTAAACTACATACATGTATTTTGGCACTATTTTGTAAGTAATACAACATTTTAACTTTAACTAATCATTCATTAATACAATAGCAAACCTTTTTATTGAAAGTAAATCAAAATAATACAAGATAGCAAACGTATCACAGTTACTAGAAATAAATACATAAATAGGTAAATAACTTTTTACATTAATTAATATTTTAAAAGATAAACATTTTACAACTTGTATGTTAATAGTAATACCTAAGTTAACTAACCATTCGAAGAAAGTATCTATGTAGGTATTGTTTAGATTCCCTATGCCATAATAATTTAATAAGTGTATTTTATAATATTAAATTCACAAACATATTCAAAATTAAATTTATAAATAAGTATTAGGCCGAGTTTTACAATAATCTTAAGGAAATTAGGAATTATGGCTGGTTGTTTTGATAAATAAATACGTTAAGCTGAAGTTACGCTGCAAACGTCGCAACTTCCTACGTTATAAAATAAAGTAACTTGATATTATAACATTTTGACATTCAATATAGAATTTAATATAAGTTATGTCTATGAATATAATATGACTTTAGTGTCACATTTAATTGCAAGAGAGGGTACAGCGGTGTAGCTTTTCTACAGGCGGGAACAAGGCGGTGGGTGGAGGGAAAATTCCAGATAGCAAATATAAGTTTGTTATTTTTAAAGTGTGCTTATCTTTTTCACTGACCGATTTAGTGCTCCCTAGAAATGTAGTTTCCTGAGTCAGAGAATCGATACAAAGGTCGAAAGAGGAACTTTCGATCGATAGGCACATAAAATAGAAATGAAATCTCAATACCTAATTAACATTGTATAACAAATCTAAGGGTACTACAATATTTAACATAATGTTGCATTAAATTTTACTTAAGTTAGACTGTATTGTATATGGGAGGTATGAAACTATGAATACTGTCTTTCTCAAGATTAAAAATGAAATAATGATTTCCTCGGAGTAAAATATGATATTATGCAGTAGTATAGAATACTACCTCCACCGAACGTCTTTTTATTCCGCCGCTCCACCGCAATTAAAATACAGATGATAATAAAATATTTTAAAAGAAATTCATTTACTTTACTAATGTCAAAAAATTAAGCTGAAATATAGTGCCACTGTAGTTTAAGATTTATTCAATATTTTTAGTGAGGATGCTGGCGCCACGTTAATCCTCATTTCTCATACGCAGAAACTGTTCTACCTGTAATTATAATTTTTATTCCAAAAAATTGTACCGAAGTAGTGCCGCCTAAATATACAAGGCCCATAAATAGCTCTTCAAAAACAATGAATTTATTTAGATCTCGCTGTGAAAAGGCGCAGCGCAGACAATGGAAGACGCGCTACACATGTCGCAAGAACTCACTCAAAATATTAAACGATTCTAAACTACAGTGTGGCACTATATTTTTACTTTAGCACTATTTGAGCACCGTTTTTGACATCACCAAAATAGTTGATTGCCATTGTGTATTGTATTTCTAAAAAGAACTATTTATTTTTTAAATAAATATCTACAGTTGATTTTAGTGAAAAATTAACTTAAACTTCACTCTGCATGCAATGGATGGAGGAGTCCTCTGAGAGCTCATCCATCGAAGAATCTGTGAACGAAGTGCCATCTGCAAACATTGTAATGAAATTAAATATATCTAAGGAATATAAAATTTCTTTCTAAATCTAAAGTTTCTTGAAGAGGTGTGTAATTATTACCGCAATCTTACCTATTGGCACAAAGGGTGGTTTGTTCTGGAAGGAGTAGGTGAGGTGTAGGTTGATGGGCCGGCCAAACCCCACCGGGTCCGAATCTCGAGACATCACTGCAGACAACACAGGCATAACCAATTAAAATTAACCAAGAACTAAAAAACCTGTTATAGTACAACAAAAGTCTGTTCGTATCACGTCATAATTTCAGATCAAAGTGCAGCCAATTCGCTATTACAAAAAAAAATCGCATATAGCTCATTTGTTATAATTCACTAGCAGCAAAATAAATATAATTTAGACAGCAATACCGTATCGAGAGTTAATATTGACAATTTAATCAATATTCGGTACTCTCTCACAAAAAATATACTAACGTTGACTTTGTTTTCCTTTGCCGGTGTGTTGATGCTTCTTTTGCCTGGCCCGACTATTTTGAAACCAAACTTGCGTTACTCTCTTACTCAGGCCCGTGACCTGTGCAATCCTCTCCAGGTCTTGCCCATCTGGATTAGAATCCAGTTGGAAATTGGCCTGCAGTACTTGAAGTTGTTCTTCTGTGAATGTGGTTCGAACCCGTTTTGCTTTGCTCTTGTGATAGCCTTCGGAGTCACAGCCATCTGTGAACGATATCACACATTCAGGATTTAAGAAACTATTCTGGTAGTTAGAAGTACTAATAAATAAACAAGTTTAAAAAATATAGTTTAAAAAGTGCAAGAGAAATATCATCATCGTCATGTCAACCGAAAGACGTCCACTGCTGGACAAACGCCTCCCGCAAGGATCTCCACAACGATCGGTCCTGCGCAGCCCGCATCCAGCGGCTTCCCGCTATCTTTACTAAGTCGTCAGTCCACCTCGTGGGGGGCCTGCCTACGCTGCGTTTTCCGGTGCGTGGTCGTCACTTGAGAACCTTTCCGCCCCACCGGCCGTCGGTCCTACGAGCAACGCGTAAAATATATCTACCTATTTATAGTTGCAGCAAGCAAATCCATGATTGACATGTCAAAAATATTAGGGTAATTTTTTCAGCTATCTCATTCATGATTTCTTCAGACAGAAAACTTGCAAGATCTTAATGAAATATTGTTGATTATATTATTTACTGAAAGCCTTACAAACCTTATACTAACTTCATCGCTAACTGCGAGAGAGTTTTAAATTGGAAGTTTTTACTACAGGTAATAATTATATGCTATCGATACGGTCCGAACGGATTATACTCGTATCGTCATAAAAAAAGCTTAGCTCACAATGTATTATTATTTGAAAAAACCTATTAATTAAAACGTTATAAAATTTTTGAAACACTACACTTCTTAATAACGTATGAAACAAATAAAAATATTGGGTACCGTCAGACGAGATAGAGCCACCATCCAATGTCTCCAAATAGTGCGGCTTGCAGAGGACTCTGTCTTCGTGTAGCGCGAACTGTTCACCGGTAGACAGCTGCCGCCCACAGGCGTCGCAGGCGAAGCACGCCAGGTGGTAGACCTGCTCTCGCGCCTTTCTCACCCAGTCCGACGATGAAATGCCTCGGCAGCATTTGGAGCATTTAGCTCCGAAACTCCTGGCAAAGAAAATTTGAATCAAATCGAACCACATGTCATCAATTCTCGAACAAATGATTTCTGCTGCATAAATATCTAAATATTTATTTACTTTTTGCAATTTCATCTATCTTGGTGCTCTTGCAACGGTAAGTTTTATTGAGAATATAGCAAATTTTTAACCACCTTCAACAATTAATAGTCACAGTAAGATATATCTGAAAGCTTTCTCAAAATCAGAATATTAAGGATAAAATATGTCAACATTTTTCGTTTTGAGAGCATGGTAAAAATAGCCAGGTTTTTTGCTAAATTCTTGGCAGATTTCTGGAAAATATTCTATGGCAATATTCAACTACAACTGAGAATTTTGTTTTGTATGTTGGTTTATAAAAATGCGCCTACCAAGTACACTATAGCTTTGTCATCTAGTGTACAGCTAACTATTGAACATGCACAAAAGTCAAGATAAATGCATTTAAATAAATGAATCTTCTTATTTCATGTAAAACAGCACTTAACAATGAAGTTTTGCCAACTGTACTAGTTTTCATTGTGTTGCAGTAGGAAATTGTCTGTTTCTATTTTAACATGAGCAACGATAGATGACGTAATTGATTAAAGAGAAAATCTTGAAATTTTAAATTTTAAGTTTATCGCAGAAATGTGGAACAACTTTATCGCGGATATCTTTAATTTGTTTAAGTTGGACTTTATCGGAATAAAAATATGCTATGCTTTAATTCAGCCAGGGCATGTTCTACCGATATAAATTTTATCCAAATCCGTTTATCCGTTTCGCCATGATTGAGTAAGAAACAAATAGACATCCAAATCTTCACATTTATAATACTCGTACTCGTATTATTAGATTTAATTAATAATTAACGTCATTTTTAATTTAACAAGCATTAGCCTAAACTTTTGCATAGCCAGTCATTTAGGCTATATTTAAATTTAGAATAAAAGAGTATCAAATTTATTATTTAGCTTTTAGCTTTCCACAATATGTCCTATATTGGAAACCCGAATACAATATTATGCTCTATTGGTTTTTAAGGTGTGTACCGTCGGGGAAGGTCCATATTATTTTGGTGAATTTCTGATGATGCACTCCGGAGGTAGACATTGAATTTGCCAAGTTTTGGGGTTCAATTATGTTCTTGGTCGATCCCTTTTATTGTGTCTTGTCTATTTATTTTCTTTCGTTAACCATGTAGACGCAGTCGCGGACGGAATGTTAGTCATTTAGATTACAATAAATGTAACAACGTAAAAAATTTATTTATAATTGATTCTATTGTTTTTTGGTGTGCATAAACAAAAATAACAGAAAAAATGATGTCTATTATCGATAGACTAGGCAACCGTTGTATATAAAATTCAATTTTTCTAAAAATGGATAAATAATAATCTGAAAAAAAAATCAAATTAGTACTAAAACATAATAAACTCTAATACATTTTCAAACTGCAAAATTCAAGTCCGCGCCAGATGTTTTTTCAAAACGGTCCTCAATTAATATAAGGAAATAGATAGTAATATTTGTAGCAAAATTGTTAAACCGAGTGTTTGTCGGTGCTATAAATTATTAGTGTTACACACGTAATGACATTATAAATTACATTCGTGTAGTTAATTGATATTAGTAGAGTTAAATTATTCCGTATGGCTCTATTTCGCAATAGCATAACCAATAAAGAAACTCCAATTAAGTTAAATTCGCAGAGCTCATAAAATGTAAATTTCGCATTGGCTTCAAAGGCCACATTACGTACCTACACAAAAACCAGAAACATAGCATTCAATGAATAGCAAATACCTATCTACTTAAATAATAGGCATTTCTATTAAATTAGCATATAATGCTCAGACGACTGTGGTATTTTTTAGACGTCTAAGTTGCCATTATTCCAGTTTACTTCATTTGTATTTACGGTATGAATATCTACAAGTTGGATTAATTGCATTTTGTATCATGTTAAAAATGCACAAAGTCCCTACGTAATGTAATGGCTCTATGTGGTAGGTGCTGTGACCAACATGTGTGCAACTCTCATGCGTACAACTCTTGAGTAATTATACAATAATATTCAATTAAAATAGTTATCTATAAATGTTCCGTTTCTGCCGTTTCTTGTTGTTGGAATAACAACAAGAATCTAACATGTGTGATCGGACTTCGGAAATGAATCCACGGCCTTCAATAAAAATATCATGTTCAAATTTTATTGCAACTTATCGGTATCATAAATAATATTATCATGCCATTAACTTTTTAATCAATTGTGGTACTAATTAATTGTTATTTCTCTCAAAATTTTAAAAACTATTTGGTAAATATTAGTTATATTGATTACGATTCGTTCATCATACTCGTTCTATCAAACTAATATTATAAATACGAAAGTGTGTTTATTTATTGGTATTTCTTTCACGTCGTTACAAAGCACAAGAATGACTGATTTCTTTGGGACAATTATAAACTACTGCAAAATATAAACAAATATTAAAATATCATAGATTTCGTGCCTCACACGACTATCGAACACATTGGAAATGAATCTACGGAATTCGAAAAAATATTGTCGCTGAGCGACGAGAAAGTCGGGATAAGGAAAAGGTTACACAGTAAAACTACAACATTCTGACTTTTTGACTTTTTTCAAAGGCAGGCAGGGCAAACCCTTAACCCAATCGTCTTTGATTTGGGCTCAAATCGTTACTGACTAAATTGACCAGAGGAGTATTCCTCAAAATTTTTGATATCATTCATCGTTTCCAAAATATCGAGCGCCAAAACCAAAAATCCGGAAGAATTTTTTTTTTCAGTTTTTCAGCCATAACTTTTTTCGTTTCTGACTTTCTCACTTTTTCGTGAAATCTGAGCCTACATTGGAGCGAACGAAAAGACATTTCCAATGTCAAAAATCCACTTGACCTGAGCGACGGGTGGAAACTAGTGAGTCCATGATTTGTAGTCAAACATACGAAAGAGGGAACATGCTTATGTAAATGATCTCGTTAAGAGAATGTATAAATTTGTTATTGTTTGAAGCAAGAGATTAGATGGTTTTGATATAGTTGTTCACATTGGTGAACGACGCCACTCACTATTGTCATAAAGTAAACATGTTTTTAAACTTAGAACCTAAGCCGCTTCACATACGGTGGGTGACGCATGACGCTGCGACAGTCAAATCATGTGTAATGCTGCATGCACAGTCTTGCGTCAAGTCGTGCGTTGTGTGTTATGCGCCGAGCAACGTCATACAATTGGTAGTTTTCGATTGGCCAACATTTTCAGAACTGGACATTATTCGTCCAGATGATCAATGCGTTTCTGAAAAGTCTTTGTGATACACTTTGTGTGGCTACTTCTAAATAGGCAGTTTTAACAAGTTAATAGGCATATTTAAGATTGTATAGCAATTTGCAAGCGACTGTATTATTGTAATTATGATTTATATAATAGTATATAAAACTAAAATTTATCAAAGAACGAATAAACATTATAATAAAAACATCGGTTTACTGAACGCCCATTCAGAATCAATGATAATATCATGAGATGATGCTCACGCAGTTAAAAGTGTTGATTAAGTGCCGTTCCATAAGTATAATAAGTACATCAAGGCTTAAGATATAATTGAAAGAAATTATAAGGCTTTTGCGTGGTTAAATCTATCTAAATATCAGGTATCGTATCATATCGTATCGTATTACCAGTATATTATGTATGAAATGTAAAAAATTATTACAAAGATACTAAAACGAGAATCCTTTTAAGTTTCGTAATAAACATGAGAGCGGTCGGCACCGGCTTCCAAGTTATCACTGCGTTCGTGCAGGCCTCGGCCAAGAGGCGACGCGACTGGCAGGCGAGTTGTGTATAATGAGCCCCATTACCATTTTGCGGGCTCTTCTAAGTTAATTATTTTTATTAATTAATAAACGACTATATTTAACGCTTCATTAAATTGTTGTCATACTTAATTTCATGATTTGACACGCAAACAACAACAAGCATTAAAACCACTCATACTTTACGCAACATCATTTTATACAGGAAATTCCTTTAGAACCAAAAATGCTTATACTTACCACCTCAAATATCATCTGGATAAATTTATTAGAAATAATAATGTTTTTAATATTTGTCCATTACGTGTTTGGCGGTAAATAGGTCAAAGATATGAAAGTGAAGCTATTTAATTACGAAATTAATAACTATAAATTGAAAATTTAAATAGAAAAACCCCGAGAAAATATGGGTAAGAATCTTAAATATAAAAAAAAATAGAATGTCCTCGAAAGGGTATGATGTCATCAAAATACACAAAAATCTGTGAAAAAGCTAAATATTTTCGAAACGACATAACGGCTTAACCGATCAAACATAGCTAAGAGCGTGTCCCCTCATTTATTCTTTAATATAATACAAACCGCAATCAAATCGGACCTCGCACTACCCTGATACGTCCGGACAAAGACTGAACACACGCACGCACAACACCGTCAAACGTAATAACATCCGTCTTTTTTCGTACGGGTTTAAAAATTATACTATAAGTTTTTTGTTTAATGTAAACTGTAATAGTCTTATTTCAAACAGGTTTACTATAAAACAAACCATAGATTACAGACGTAATAAATAAAAAAGAATCAAGTCAACGATATTATCAATGTTACTTGATGTTAGTGTTTACGGTTAGTTACGGGGACTAATTTAGATGGCCCAAAATAAATGTAAGTACGATCGTCTCATAGAACGAAAACAAAATCGACAATTGTTAATTATAAAGTACAACTCATGTATTCATTATGTAGTACCTATATTAACCATCTGGTACCCATAATACAAGCCCAGTAGCTTAGTGTGTAACTAGATGGCGCTATGTGTATGTGCAAAGTTATTTGTTTATATTGATGTATTATTATTTATTGTTCAATATTCTGTGACCCAATAAAAAAACTCAAATATTTTAGTTTGTTGTTGTTGTTAATGGCATCAACAATAAAAAATGTTTCTCCAAATAACATTTTAAATTAATGGTGTTCGTGTTTATTTTCTCACTTGTGCCACAAGACCTCTTACGTACGAAATTTTAGAATTGTGAGTCACCGGGATGCAACTTATATTTTTTCATGAACTGCCAGTGAGGGGTGCGTTTTATGCGTTTTGAGGACCGTATCTAGAAAGACTAGAAACTTGAATTTTTTACTGGAGTACGAGGCCGAAAACTTTGTATTTGATATTAATTTTAACTAGATACAATAATCCCACATGGTCTGTCCATGTGGTGTGTGTCCAGACAAACTCACAACAAAGTGAGTCTATAAAGGTTCCGTTTTTCAAAAAGAGTGGAATCCTACAAATTTATCACTTGATAAAAAATATATAGGTATATGTAACCAACCCAAAGAAAAAACCATATTAAATAACTCCAAGGACTCCGTCTTCTCCTTCTTAGCGAGTCGATGGCAAAAACATAAAATTCTTGAATTCAGAATGTGGCCATATGCGTACCTACAGCAATGTCTGTGGCACCGTATAGAGGTCCTGTAGCCTACAAGTGTCGGGTCACGCAGGGCAGCATAGAAGATGCCCCATACTTTGTGGTATATCACCGCACAAACTCCGGTTGTCTTCCGTTGGGCACGTTCTCTCGACATCTACCGACCCCGGTATGCAGTATATTGAATGACGTCCGTACTGGCCATTCCAGATCGTGACCCGATGGAAGCTTCCCTGCAGGTGTTACAAATGTTTCGTTGAGTACTATATCACCGCTTTTGAATGAGCTGAGCGGCTTCACACCAGACATTGCGTATTCCCCAGCGGAGAAACATAACGCCAGTCGGTTGTGCTCAGGACATTCGGCGTAGCTCCCCATTTTGATGTAGTAAGGCGTTGCAAGAGAACGGGCGAACACTTTCAGTTTGGTGTTCTCGAAGTTGGCTTTGTATGTCAGCGCCCAGTATTAATTCTGTGGTCCGGTCCAAAGTTACTCCATGTTACTTTGGGATGTTTGTGTGTACGATGGGCACTAATCCAGGAGACGTCAAGCCTGCGGTTCGCCTGATGGTTGCGAAGGTGGGAAACGCAAGATTGAGTTTTGGCGGGATTTGGTCTCAAGGCATTGTTTGCGTAGTAGCTCAGTTCTTGGAGGGCTGCAGAGAGGCTGTTCTCGACCTACTCAAACGATTTTGCCAGGGCCCCTGCCAGGTGTCGGTGTGGATGAAGCGACGGATGTTGGTTGTTTACAGCTGATCGTTCGTGTAGATGTTAAATAGAATGAGGGCTAAGACGCTGCCGTATGGACTCCATGTAGGTACTCTATGTAAAATTTCTACGAATAGTGTTTACTTAAAAATCATATTTTGGTGTTTAGCTGATACTCATTAAGATGTTAGTAGGCAGCATTTTAAGTAGATAGCTGTAATATTCCCCAGATGATGACTAATTTTATTTTATAATGTTGTCTTGTATAAGTAATTTAAATGTAACATAAACTTTTAAAGAAACTATAACTTAGTAATAAGTCTACTGACTTAGTTTCTAGTTTTACATGGTAATGAGTATTTTTTCATGATATTCTTTTTTGTGACTACATGAACTACTTCCTGTTTTAGGTTCCGGTAAAGTTTGACTTCTTATTTGAGAAATTGAATTGTAAATACCAAGATAATCGAGACGGACTACTCAAAAATCGAACTCTCTTAGTAACTGGCTTCAACAAGTAGAAACTTAATATTTTTGTAAGGTGGTAAGGTTAGGTGGAAACAGAATTTTACAACGATCGCAATAACGTCTCTTTTCTGTGAAATGTCCCATTGAAAGAAATATTTATAGATATTGTACTGGTGCTGCAATATTATGGAGAGATAGCTACGTAAGTACTTCAGTGTGGAAATGATATTGCTTCTCTTTTAGTATTAGTATATATCTAGAGTAAGCAGAGTACAAAATCGCGTGTTTTAATATTAATTTAATCCACTAACGTCCCTTATCAGACTTATCCACACCAAATACACGATTTGCATTTCAAAACCCGGTGTTGGTAAACAGAGCGCCACCTTCACTGCCTTATCACCACTTATTAACATTTTGTCGCCGGCTGATTCAATTAACAGAGACTCTTGCATAATAATTAACAAAGTGACAGATTAACAAGTTTTAACACTCGACCATAATGAAGATGTTGCGTACCCCTGGTTGATAATCAGTTGAAAGCGTTGACTATTCATGTGGGCTTTATACATTCTTTATATTTCCAACGAGCCACCAGAATTTATTTTATTATTTTTATTGCATCATGGAACGCTAAACGCTTCCAAAAAGCTAATATTACTAAGCTTTTTGGAAATAGGATATTGTCGTCTAATACATTCTAATAAAATTGCCTATAATAGTAGATACCTACCTGCCATGTCACATTTCGCTCATTGTTATAATACGAGAATGCAAAGTTTGTTCATTATCGCCCACTGGTAACAAAACATCGCCAGTGTCAGGCTGAGGCCGAGCGTACTATAAGTTATAATACCCTGGTACATAGATTACCTTATATTCATAATGTAGATTAAACCAAGATAGAAACCAAATATGGGTGCCCCGAAAACGTTTGACAATATCGGGTGCGTGTGCGCATCGCAAACCGCCGCGAGCGCCGTCGTAAATCCTTACTCGTTGATTGCTTTCCTCCCCTCCCCCCACTGCCTGCCACTCTTCCCCCACATTTTAATACCCATTCAGCCCGTCCATTCACTCGATGACATGATTTAAGTTATTTGTTTTAGATACAATTCCAATACGAGATTAATTGGAATATTATACAAAGGTTTGTTTTAACAATTTGGACGCAGTTAGTAGCCCTCGGCGACATACAGATGAATTGTCCTAAGGTGAGTACAATGGCACTCCAATAATACATGTTTTTATGAATATAAATGAGATAATTCTCGTCCTAGGCAGATACCAAGCAAAGTTCTTACATGCGTATTATATGTTTTATTTTCTTACAACTTTTTCGGCATAAAAATTATTGCTTAGTATATATTAGTTTCTCTACTAAAGTTTTCTAACTCAAAATTTTTGTGGCATGGTAGTTATCGAGTTATTTAATATTTTAAGGGAGCGTTGACGTGTTGCTGGTATCTTCATGTCTCATATGCAAAGACTGCTATACCTATTTATACATGTTACCAAAAACTATGCAATGTAAATGCATGAAAAAAATGGGCATTAGTACTTAATATCAGCTGCCGTTCGGTTGGGTATCTAAAATGCTGATAGGGATAAGCGCCAGCAACTGATGGCTGCGAATTTCCCGATAAATATTCAGTCGGCCGCGGAAAATCTACTATCAAATTCAAGGTCCAAACCAGTGCTGGCAAGAGGATGGCCCCCGGTTTCTGGGATGCGGAGGGAATATTATAAATCATTAAAATTAAAAATTGTAATAATAACCCCGTCTATCACTGTTAGGTCAAAATCTTCTATAGGTACCTCCCCTAAGTATTTCATTAACAATATTCATAGATACATTCATTTAATAGGTCATTCAACCATGAAAACGGCAGTATATAAAAAAATATAGTTAAAAAGTGCGAAGTTTGTTGGACTTATGAAAGATTAAAATGGTGGTGTTGCTCATTGTTTAATATTCAGAATGAATCGATCTACAGCGAGTTTATTTATGCGGCTAGAGATTAATTAAACTCAAAGGCGACATGGTGCATTTACATAAGACATGGCGCGCGCATTTGCAGAGAGCACGGTGTGGGCGACGACATCGCGTGAGAGAACTAAACCTCGGCCGCTCCACGCGGAAAGCTACTGATATGTGACTTTTGGATACTAAATTGATAGTGTTATGTGAACTTATGTGAAACAGGAGCAGATAAACTTTAATTATAAGAGGAGGTGATATACTTTTTTCTCCTACAAAAACGAAAGTCTTCAATCAGTGCATCCTACCGGTAATTACCTACGACGCTGAAACATATACACAGATGGAGCATTTAATCCGTAAGTTCGAACTCGCTCTGCAATAGAAAGATAAATTATGTTTCTCAAAGGGATAATATCATAAATTAGACGATTTGTCAGAGAGACGAGCGTTGCTGATATTGCTAATAGAATAGTCAAGGCGACGTAGTAATGGCCTGCCCACGTAGCTGTCACAAAACTGATTACAGTTATGGAAAAAGTGTTCTACAGTGGGGATCATGCGTCTCGGAAAATTAAATATGAGACGCCCATCACAGCTCCTAAATGCTGATAATACCAAGAAATGATCGGGGTCAGTGCACGCCCTGGAAGAGGCTATCTAGGAATAGACTGCTAGGCTGATGATGATGATAAAGATTCTAAACAGCTAAATTCGATTTCAATTAAATATTACGTAAGAAGTTCAAATTATAATTAAATTGAAATAAAACACTATACAGTAGCTACGTCGTGCGTCGTCTAAAGTCAAACATCCTGTTAAAAAACAAAAAGGTAGCGCATACAGAGCGTCGGGAGACTGGCGGCGAGGCGGACTCCTGCGCGCGGCCCCGGCTACCAGACAAAAAGACGCGCTAAATAAACAATGAACAGATGATATATCAACAAAAGTAATTACAATTGTTGCCGCCGGCGAGTGCCGATTTACGTTTCTGGCAACACCACTCGTTATGCTTGTACCAAATACAAAAATTATTTAAACTTTGATGATGTAGTTTGGATATCTTGCAACAGGTATAACGAGCTCATGATGAATATTTTATTAGGGTCCGCACGTTATTTTCTATCTTCGGACGTCGGTGACTAACGTCTGTATTTTTCTGTAACTATGTGTTAAGTCAAGCCTTTCGTCTGGATTAACTTAGGTAGATGTACCAACTTACTTCCCGACCAAGAGTTTGGGCTCACCGCGTGGTTCGCACTTCACCTGTGAGAGGGAACCACTTGACGCATGCGCTCCTCATACGCGTTCGACGCGCGCTTTTCAATTGTTTTCTTATACTGTCAATTGCGAGTCTTGATGCATGGAAAATACGTACGTGGGACGATATAAATTACTCGTAGAAGCCTGAAGATATAGCATCAACCTAGCGTGTCCAGCAGAGAGCGGCCCGTGGCTGCTGTCCTCGATTAAGGAACGGAGGTGAGTGGTGCTTTTGCCTATTTTTATTCAGTGCGAAAGGTTTGATAGTACAGCTATCACAATCGTATTGTGATAGCTTTTCACTGTACCTAAAGACTGAATATTATAATTTTTTCAATTGTTTTCTTATACTGTCAATTGCGAGTCTTGATGCATGGAAAATACGTACGTGGGACGATATAAATTACTCGTAGAAGCCTGAAGCTATAGCATCAACCTAGCGTGTCCAGCAGAGAGCGGCCCGTGGCTGCTGTCCTCGATTAAGGAACGGAGGTGAGTGGTGCTTTTGCCTATTTTTATTCAGTGCGAAAGGTTTGATAGTACAGCTATCACAATCGTATTCGTATCGTAAAGACTGAATATTATAATTATCTATTGTTCAATACAGTCCACTTATAGTTAATTCCATCTTTTCCATTTTCCACGACTCCGTCAGTCGTCCCCTTTGTGGCTAAACGTTTTCGCCACACTATGTAGGTATTGGGTCTTTACCTATGAAATTGGAGTTTTTTTTCTTCGTTAATCATTTATGAACCAATTCCTGCAATTTTCAAAGCTATATCCAAATTTGTTTTTTATTTTGAAAATTATTATTTCAAGGTTTCACATGAAATATTTTTAATTTCTGGGCTAAATCACATAATAAAAAAAATTTGAACAGAGCTCTTTTCTTGTACTTCCCATAATCATTTCTTAGATTCGCTGAAACTTTTATAAAGCGGTTACTTTTAAAAATTAACACTGCCTATACTTAACTTAATGTTATCCGATAATACACAAAGTTTAGCTAAATTTGAATTTACCGTTCCCAAAAAAAAAATCAAATATGGAGAAAACAGTCTTAATGAAATTCTTCATACAAAACGCCAAATTCATAGGTAAGGACCTAATATTTACAATTGAGTCATTTATTTGTGGCAATGAGAAGGTGGAAAATAACCTAATAAAGGTAGTAGGAAATCGCGGTGTATACGCTGCTTTCACCCAGCCTCTCTGGTAGTCTATGGGGGTATGTTGAATGTAACGAATGTCACCCACATGTTTGTATTTAATTTCCAACACACATAACTAAATTCCATTCTTGTTTAATTATCATGGGCCGAAGCTTTGATCAATTTTCCGAAACTACGATCATTATAAAGGGGGAAATTTAAATTTAAAGAAAAAAATTCGATTATAAGATAATTTTCGGCTGAATTCGGCATTGATTGTTAGTGAAAAGTTGTCCGATAATCAGGAGTGGAGCCACCAGCCGAAAATTGTTGGACTTCTGTAATAAAGGTGGTTTCAGAATAACTTAACTTTGTATGGGTAATCGAATCTTTTTTAATCGAATTCGACTGTGGTTCCTTGACGAAAGTTGTTCGTAATCAAAAGTGGCGTCACCAGTTAATGGGAATTACACTAATTCAAATTCACCCTGTATAATGTAACGCTAGGAAACGGCGTTTAAAGAAATAATTACAACTTGAGGAATAGTGGTTTAGACTTACTGGGTACGTCCTTGGAATGGTATTTGATATTTAAACCTCGATTCGCTTTACTTTAACTAGTTTTGCTTGCAGAGATTCATATAGAGTAAAAATAATAAATATTGGAAAAATCCGCTCAAGTGCAATGCGAAACGTATTTGTACGCGGCGGCACGACGGCCGTAATATTTTCAGTATAAGCAAGTCTCGCTGCGTTCATATTTTCGGTAGCGTCGCTGAGCAATCTTACACCGGTACCTAGTGTTGCAGTCATTATCCTACCGTCGACTGTACCACGGACAGGGTTCCGTAATCAGAATAATCAGCACTGAAGTAAAACTTCGTTGAGTTCTTTCCCCCTTGTCTTTGTGTACCTGCATATTGATTGAACCATACCTGGAACCAGTGGCATGCCATGCCCACACAGGCAGAAAGGCAGTGCCTACCCTAGAAAATTGTAAGCTTTCCTCGAAATGCATTGTCAAACAGTTACGAAGATTGCTATAAGAGTAAGTTATTATTTTGTAGTTGTATTTTTTCTCATTTAATATACAAATCTAATCATTCAGCCTACCCTGTGACAAAGTGTTTTGCACGCCACAGCCTAGCACCCAAATTCAAGAATTACGTAATGCCTAATACAATATTCTAAGTGTATACATTCTATACTTCCAAAAAGGCTTTGTGATCCTTATTATGAAATCCAGCATTTTATACGCTTTATGTCGTGAATATGCTATCAAGCGTGATATACAATCTGCGATTGCCAATCCGCCAAACTATTGTGGCTATTGGGGCGAATAGCGAAATGGGAAGCCTAGGTCGAACAATCCCGCCTCCACACTCCTCCCACTGTGACTCTTATAGGAGCTAGGATCAACAGTGGTACTCGACACGGCACCTACAGAAGGTAGACGGTACTCTACGTGACTCCCCTCTCTCCCCTCGGCAAATGGGAGTGTAGCCAATGAAATGCAAAACGGCACTGATGCCAACCCTAGGTCGAACAGTGAACTTCTCTCTAGTCTTTTAATGGGCGGCTTAACTGTGAAGCCTCTACATCGTCGTAGGCCCGGCGTAGCAAACGATCTACGTCATTTAAATATACATGCATACATAAGCCCATATATGCTTAACTTCCTAATACAGGTAAATAAAAAATAAAAATATTGTGTCTTATATTAAATTACACGAAAAGTAAACTCTGACTTCTTCGTGCTGTCCCTTCGTACTGTGTCATCTTTATAAGAAATACACTGAAAAACCAATTTTACCGAAGTAATTATTATGTATATTATGTTAGTATGACTTTGTTCATTATTAATTAAACTTTGAATTCAAGCAATATAATTATTTCTCAAACATGCTTGGAAATTCGAGCATTATTTTAACAACCTTCTTTGAGATAAATCTAAAATGCAGTAGGTTCAGTGTAGATGTTCGAAGTAGGTACTGGTGAAATACATGCGAGCAGCGGCCGGCAAAGTTGTATAGAAATCCAGCGGGACGCAACGGCAGCAGACGGGAGGCAACAAATTCTTCAAAGGCATTTTGTACTGCCTCTCGGGTATTGAATTTTTTTCCTGCCAAGAAGTTATCCAAATTCTGGAAAAAGTAGTAGTCTGTAGGCGCAAGGTGAGTAGGGCGGATCACGGAGAGCTTCCAACCCCAGTTATTGCAACTTGGAGACCGTCTGCTGTGCAGTATGAGGTCGCGCGTTGTCGTGCAGGAGCAGCGGAGAGGAGCGATTGATCAATGCTGGTTGGAGATGTGCCAGCTTCTCCATCATTGTGTTCAGTTCTTCACAGTACACATCTGCAGTAATGCTCATCCCGTTTGGTAAAAAGCTGTGATGAATCACACCGGCGCTAGACCACCAAACAGTGACCATCACTTTTCTAGGGGTAAGTTTCCGTTTAGGGCATTGTTTAGGTGCTGAACCAGGATCCAACAAACTTGCTGAGCGCTTGCGGTTATCAAACAGAATCCATTTTTCATCGCAGGTAACAATACGGTTCAAAATTCCTTCATTTGTGTGTCTGTTGAGCAGTGCAAGGCACGTCTCGACGCGAACTTCGCGCTGGCGATCATTGAGTTCGTGGGGCACCTATTTGTCAAGCTTTTTTACCTTGCCAATTTGACGCAAATGGACCAATATTGTTTTGACGCTAACGTCGAAAGCTGCTGCTAATTCAGCCGTAGATTGTGTATCATCAGCTTCCACAATCGCTTTTAATTCGTCATTGTCGACCAAAGTCTTCGGACGACCACGAGGTTCATTTTCAGGTCGAAATTCCCCGAAGGGAAGCGAACAAACCAATAACAGGTGGTGCGTTGGTTTGTAGTGTTAGCTCCGTAAACGTCGTTGATGTTGCGTGCCGCTTGTGCCGCGTTGCTGCCACGACGGTACTCATATTCCATAATTACTCGAATTTTTAACTTATCCATGATGACGAAAAAGATTGAAATGCGATGAAAATGTAACATTAATCAATAAACAAATGACTGCTTTTGGAAAAAGAATTCCATGTTTTTAAAATAAAATTAATTTGAAATTAGAATTCTTAGCCAAACAAAAATTATTTTGATTTGAAATGGCCAGTACTGCAGAACGGCAATTTCATAGGTAAAGACCTATTATTTAGATTAGACATAATTTTGCAACTGGGAAACTAGTGTGTTTGATACAGTGGCTAAATTAAAACTATGGTCAATGTCATCAATGTCAACTGTAGGTAATATTTCCGATTTTTCACGAAACACCTCGCCTAATTGCAAGAAATTCCTATACGATCCGACGATGCGAGGACCTAACGTAAAATGAATCATTTATTATATATATAATGTTTATCCGTAATCGAGTATCCATAGTACAAGGTTTGCTAAGTTTGGGCACAGAATTAATATAGTACTTAACGGTTTGGGACTAGATAGTGTGGTACGAAATATTTAATTACATAAATGACGTAAGGCAAAATAGCATTATCGTTTATTATTATCAAGAGTATTCTGGTGATACTCGATTAGTCTTTTTAATGTCCGTGGTGCTAGAACACACAAATTCAGCGATTTTTATAATGTCAAGAAATTGTGATCAAATAGTGTCAAATAGTGACCATCCTAAATATGTAGAGTGGCATATTTAGTATGGTCAGTTATGGTTTAGAGTTATTCAATATTTTTAGAAAGGATTCTGTTGGAGTCACGTGTCACTGAAATCCTCATTTCTCATATACCTACGCTAAAACTTTTTACATATATATACTACTCTGTGTAAAAAGTATCGGGAATATGTCAATAAAAAGACCCGCGTAAAAGAGGTCGTTCTAATTTTTTTACTGCATGTTGGTAGCACTGTACTGATTTAGCGCGCAAAATTTGAGCGGGATCTGTCATTTAATTTGTTTTAAACTACACTTTTTGTTGGTCATAGTTTTGAGTCCTCGGCGATTTTTACAATGGAAAATATTGTTGAACAAAGAGTGTGCCTTAAATTTTGTGTTTCAAATGATATTTCATGTGGTGAATCACTAAAAATGTTGCGAAATACCTACGGCGAATCGTGTATATCGAAAACAAGGGCTTATGAATGGTATAAGGCTTTTAAAGAAGGCCGAGAAGTAGTAGTAGACTTGCCTCGTTCTGGTAGACCTTCAACCGCTACGACCAAAGAAAACATCGACAGAATCAAGAAGCTAGTGCTCTAAAATCGACGTATGAGTCTGAGAGAGTTGGCTAGTGAGGTGAACATATCTTTTAAGTCCGTCCACAACATTCTCATTGACATTTTAGGCATGAAACGCGTCGCCGCTCGACTAGTTCCAAAAGAGCTCAATTTTGTTCAAAAAGCGCAGCGAAAGCATGTCGCTGAAGACATGGTTTCCCGAGCTTCTACGGATCCGACCTTTATGAAACGTATAATAACTGGCGACGAGACATGGGTTTATGAGTACGACATGCAAACGAGCCAACAGTCTTCAGAATGGCGTCTCGAAAACGAGCCGAAACCCAAAAAACCGCGGCAAAGTCGCTCCAAAATCAAGGTGATGCTGACAGTTTTTTTTGACTACCGTGGTGTGGTTCACTCCGAATTCCTTCCAGAGGGAGAAACAGTGAATAAAGAATATTATTTAGGCGTCATGAAGCGTTTGCGTGAGAGTATCCGCCGAAAACGTCCAGATTTGTGGCAACACAACTCATGGATGCTGCACCATGATAATGCACCATCACACACAGCCATTATAGTGAAAGAGTTTTTAGCGAAAAATTCAACAAAAGTTCTCGACCAAGCACCGTATTCACCTGATATGGCTCCGTCTGACTTTTTTTTATTTCCCAAGTTAAAATTACCACTTCGAGGAAAACGTTTTGAGTCGATAGAAGCCATAAAAGAAAATTCGCTGAATGAGCTAAAGGCCATACCGCAAATAGCCTATGAAAAATGTATGGAAGACTGGGTGAAGCGGTGGAGATGTTGTATTGCAAGCGATGGGGCCTACTTTGAAGGCGATAAAATAAATTTAGATGAATAATTTGTATTTTTTGTTTTATTGACAAATTCCCGATACTTAGTACACTGAATGTATATACAGGGCGTCCCAAAGTTATGGGACATGAAGGGGAAGTACCTTAAATATTGTAGATAGTGAATTTTGCTCAAAGAAGACTTTATGTTATTTTTAAAAGTTAGTAATTCTGCATTCATAGATTTTCTAAAAATTACTTGCTTCGGCTGGGAATCGAACCGACTTAAATGTGAAAAAAAAAACACCCTACTTTTATGATGCCAATCGAAAGAATAGCTAAAAAATAATAACTCTGCCTAAGTAACATAGTATTTTAAAAGAAAGGAACAACATAAAATGATTGAGTCAAATTTCAAGAAAGTTATTTATTGCCGACGACGTTCGAAAAGTAGCGATATTATCATTCCAAAGATAGCATTGATTATTCGTAAATAAGTTGCAAACAGAATTGTGCCATATCACATCGAGTGTTCACCATAAAATGATTAGAAAATCAACAGGCAGCGGGCTCATTAAAAGATTGGCGATTTGCGTAAGACAAGAGGGATCACATTTTGAGCATTTAATTAATTAATTTACAAAAAAATACCTACTTAATTGACTACGGCAGTTTCATGTATGTTTTTTATTTGATTAAAATGATTAATTTCACGTTGTTCCTTTCTTTTAAAATACTATGTTACTTAGGCAGAGTTATTATTTTTTAGCTATTCTTTCGATTGGCATCATAAAAGTAGGGTGTTTTTTTTTTCACATTTGAGTCGGTTCGATTCCCAGCCGAAGCAAATAATTTTTAGAAAATCTATGAATGCAGAATTACTAACTTTTAAAAATAACATAAAGTCTTCTTTGAGCAAAATTCACTATCTACGATATTTAAGGTACTTCCCCTTCATGTCCCATAACTTTGGGACGCCCTGTATATGTATACAGAGTGGAAAGTTTCCATGGGGCAGCCAAGGGAGGTACCTTAATCGTTGCAGCTACAAGAAATTGGTCTTAGGAGACTAGCCATAATTTTTCAAAAAAATTTCATTCCCATTCACAGATTTTCAAAAAAAATGTACGGTTAGCAAGAAAATTACCATTTCTCACAAAAAATTTTTTTTATGCTAATCGATCCTGTTTCGTATGCTGATCAAAAAGTTCCATGGGACCAACTGAAGTTTCAGTACTAGAAAAGTTAGAAATCAAAAAAAACTTTTCCCATACATATGCAGTCAATTAATTTTGTTTCACTTGGAACTTACGTAACCTCGATAGTTTTCTGAAAAAAGATTTACTTACCTACCTAGTTCAAATTCAAATAAGCTTTAAATTTCGAACTTTGTTTTCTTTTTATAATGCGTACTTTCTTTTGTTCCTTATGTCAAAATCTGATTGCGTGTGGTGTGCTTTTGCGAGTAGGTGCTTTTAGTTATTATTTTTTGCAAAAATGAGCTCAAATTCTGAACGTTTAGACTTGCTGGAAGCTTATTTTGTAAATAATAAAAATTCATTTGCTGCGTTGCAATGGTACAGGAGGAGATATCCAAATCGACATGTACCAACCAGAAAGGTTATTACAAACCTTATAAGAAACTTAGCCGAAGGTGGTTCTTTTAAGAAGTACGTCAACCATTTGTTTTAGACGAAAATTTGGAAATTTCCATTTTAACATTAGTCGAAGCGTTTCCCGAAACATCTTCAAGAGTCGTCGCTAAAGAAGTTGATGTCTCGCATACCCTGGTACTGAAAGTATGGAAGAAATATGGATATAAATGTTTTCGACATGGGCGACTAGTTCAAGCTTTACATACAGGGGATGCCGCTCGTAGACTAGCTTTCTGCAGATGGTTAAATGGGAAAATAAGTAGAGATATGCAATTCCTTGATTACATATTATGGTCTGATGAAACGAATTTTTCAAACAACGGTATGTACAACCGGCGAAATAATCATTATTGGAGCCAAGAAAATCCTCTCAGACTTTGGGAAACCCATAATCAAATTCGATTTTCTTTTAATTGTTGGTGTGGTTTAAAGGGAAACGAAGTAGTAATGGTGGAATTTTATGAGGGCAACTTAAATTCCGACACTTACAATAACATAATATTAGAAAATGTATCAAACATTATTGATAATCTACCATTATCAGAATCACGAAGAGTTTATTTTCAACAAGATGGTGCTCCTGCACACAACAGCCGAAACACTCGTTGTTCTTTGAATAGACAATTTGGTGAGCAGTGGATTGGGACTCATGGCCCTGTTTCTTGGCCAGCGCGTAGTCCGGACTTAACGCCGCTTGATTTCTTCCTGTGGGGCTATTTAAAAAATGAAATTTATAAAAAGAAATATGACAGTGTCGAAGAATTAAAAAACTCGCTCTATACAATTTTGTATGGAATTCATCCAAATAAATTATTGGCCGCCACGCGGTCAGTACGAAAACGAATACATTTATGCATTACTCAAAATGGAGAACATTTTGAGCACCTTATATCATAAAGTTATTAATAAAAATAATTATTATTTTTCAAATAATTTTATTGTTTGATTGCATATGCATCTTCTTAATCATTTTTGTAGCTACAACAAAAAGTTACCTCTTGTTATGGCCTGACAAAAAAAAACTAAGTACTTTAAATGTATGAAAAAGTTTTTTTTGATTTCTGACTTTTCTAGTACTGAAACCTCAGTTGGTCCCATAGAACTTTTGATCAGCATACGGAACAGGATCGATCAGTATCAAAAATTTTTTTTGTGAAAAATGGTAATTTTCTTGCTAACCGTACATTTTTTTGAAAATCTGTGAATGGGAATGAAATTTTTTTGAAAAATTATGGATAGTCTCCTAAGACCAATTTCTTGTAGCTGCAACGATTAAGGTACCTCCCTTGGCTGCCCCATTGAAACTTTCCACCCTGTATAGTTGCAAAAGACGAAATTATTGAGATATCTCACCTGAAGGTGTCGCGCGGAAGTCGGATGTTTTATCCGCCGGACTTTTTTGTCCTTCTTGTTAGTTATTGATATATTGAATAAATATTGAACAATTCTTAAGCTACAGTGGCATAAATTTTTTTCTTAATTATTTACTCATTGGCACTGTCTGAGCAGAAATTTTTGACATTATCAAAATACAGCCTTTGAGAATTCTAACATCACGGACGTCTTTTATTAGAAGACTGACATGCCCGTCGTGACCTTTTATTTATAATCACACCAAGAGTAGTAACATTAAACGTTGTTAATAAATACTTGTTCACCAAACCAAACGTGATAGGTATGAGTATTTGGCAGCATAGTACATCTTTGTATATTTTTCCTTCTAAGGTTTTTTTCACAGAAGTGATTATTCTAAATGTACGATAACCTATAAGCTTTCGGTCATTTTTTATTGTTAAACTATACATACCTACAGTACAACTAATAAAAAATAACGAATGTGACGGAAATATTATTTTGGAGAAATAAAATCTCTGTAAAAATGGCGCTTCTAAATACCAAATTTCAAAGGGCTTTGAGCTCTTTTTGGTAATTCAGATTAATTCCAGAAATGTATTTTAACCATGACAGCGCAAAACGAAAAAAATATAGCAAAAAGAGGAGGTGTGGTCCTTCTGTTCCGTGACATCCACGTAAGGGCAGTGTAATAAAATAAAAAGTTGTGTTGTGTTACAAACAGATTCACTTCTTGGCATATTCACTACTTAATTTATTAGTCGCGTACACGTAATCTGGTTAATCCTTAAAAATAAGCGCTAGTTATAATTTTATAATGCTTTTAAACTACAATACCTATATTATAATGAAATAATTCCTAGCGGTACATCTAAACTGGATAGTGAGTGACTCAACACTTAATGACTAAGACCACCACCGACTCACCCAAGGTATGATGAAACTGACTGTCCACGGTGGGGTCCCGTCGGCCTTCCTATCATGCTTCAAATACCATATCGCTGTTCCGATTAAAATATATGGTTTCACGTCGCACCCAGTTATCACAATCAAAATAAATGACAAATGAAAACGTCAGTATAGCAAGTCATGGCGGAGTCTCGATCGCCGGTGTATTTTTTAGATCCCGGTGCGGCATACATTCCCCATCACCGCTCTGTTGTCCTATAGGTACTCGACCGACGATTTTTCAATAAAACCACTCTTCGAGATATCGGCCTCGCTTTTTTCTATTTTTGATGCTTAAAAGTAAGTTCTCATACACCTGTTGCGGGTGAAGTCACGTCTCCTTGGTTAGAGTGTATGGGAAATTATGTGCAGATCAACTTGCTAATATTTATGTGTGATTAATACACTATATATATTGATATGGTATACCATATTTAGATATACTTACGGATCGAATGTCTAAGTTGGTAAAACCCAGTAACTGCTAAGTAAAGGTTAAATAATTAGTTAATTAAATAAATAATTTTTTGTTCAGTAAGTTTTGTTTTGTTAGTAGCTATAGATTGGTTTTAAAGTATTATACTCTATAATAAATCTATAATAATAAAAAAACCTTTAAATTATATATTATTTTTTGATGGTTGACGGATATACTTTCAATCAAACAAAGCACCAACATGAACATAGGAAATATTATACTAAGTTCTTCCAAATCACTTCAAAATATTTAAACCGTAAAAAAATAGAACGTTTGATACAATCGAATCAAATACAATTACGATCTCTCGTTAACCAATCCATACATACTTTTAATAACTATTTTAAAAGATAATTAGAGTATTTGATTACAAAAAATTAATAAAAGACACAATTACTCAGGTGCCAATGAGAGCTTTATAGTGTAATAGGTAACTAATAAAAATAGTCTACTACGGAGCATGTGCTTGTCGTACAAGTTTATCCAAACGAACGAAGTCGCATGTAAAGGCATCTATACCTTACATATATACCTACATGATTTATACCTTACAATGTCGCACGGGTCAAATATATATATATGTATACCTATCATTATTATCAATACCATATTTTCCCGCGCACTCGTATCTGTCTACACAAAAAAGCCGACCCATCACACCGCTGTCGATAGTGCATCATCACGGCCGCCACACAGCGCGGGAGGTCACAGGTCACCTGCCCACTGGACCGCCTACCCTGCCAGAATTCTTCAATACATACCTCCTATAACCCTACCACGTCCCAATAACAACCATACCAATCTTCACTGAACATTCTAAGATATTCTCATTTTAGTCGGCTATTTCGACTTCACGGATGACTTGGAATATGATGACTATGGATATTTCTAATACGTCGAAGGTTAATTGGACGTAGGCAGTGTATTGTAAAGGAATTAATGTGCAGACCGGCTAAACGATTAAGTGAGTAATATTATGGACGCGTAGTTTATAAACAATTTTGATATTTATTCTATTTATGTGCCACACTATGCTTGGTGCTAAATTCACGTTACATTGTAAGTGTGCAAAGATTAACACATTCCCTGCCAACTACGAGTATATTCGTAGTAAACAATTTTCAATTGTATCTGGCTAAATGCCAGTGAATGTGTTAAGGATGATCCTACAACCTTGGGATCTTCATCTACTGAGACCGCGTGCTTCAGCTTCGGCCACATCGTCAGTTTCCATCAGGTAAGATTGTGGTTAAAATCGAATCCAGTTAATCATAAAAAAAAATCAGAAAATGCAATTCAATGAATGCTACGATAGCCTATATTGAGGCGTGCCCGACACGTACTTGGATGGTTCTTGAAGTTCGAGTGTATTTTCTACAAATATCTGCTGAAATATATGCTGCTGTTATTCTAAAATGGACTGGTTGTGTAACTTTCTCTAAACATAATTGAGATTAATTTGGAGTATAGACGTATTAGATTAGATTTTTATTTTTCATATTATTTAATCGTTCTTTGAGAAAATTAATTTTAAATATCGGTTTTAAATTTGCAAGCAACTTCAAAAATCGGTTCCCAAGTCTAAGTGATAACAATGAATTCATGTTTGGTACTTAACTCCTGTATGGTAAACGAGTAGGTACACAAACTACTAAATGAATAATAATTGAATAAAAAGTTATTATTTGTTTAAAGTTAAAAAAAGCCTCTGGTACAAAAATATAATAAAAAACAAGACGTCACTAAACTGGCTCCACGTAAGTTATATTATTATATAAATTATAATTACAGACAGCGCACGAACGATGTATTTGCACAAAAACATAATTGTCGATCTATTTTTTATTTCTTTTTGCACAATTATTGCTCCTTGACTAGTTTTATGGCTGAAGTCATGGTTATAGGTATTAATTAATATTTTTGGTGCCTTGATCTTCTACAGTAGCTCCTGTAAGGATAGATAATTACTCTTATATCTATGGGTGTTTGCGATACGTTCGACTTGATTACCTACCGATAAAAACAAGTGTAATATTCCGACTCATCTAGTTTATTGTCTTGGTTACCTGCCCTAAATTGCGGGAGCTTAAACGTAGCTGGTAAGTACTACTCACTTAGCGTAGTCTTGTTTGCAGTAGACCTGTCGTTCACGCAGGAAGCAGGAGGGGTGTCGGTCAAGCTGCACAGCGCAAATGCAGCAACGTAGACAACTGGTGTGCCACGCCCCGCCTCCCACCTCCAAGAGGTAGCGGTCTGAGATCGGTTCGCCGCACGCGCAGCAAGTGCGGTGCTCCGTCTGCAAAGGTTACAGCACATTTGATAATCATTGCGATCAAAAGGTCTGCATTCCGACCACAGAAAGTTAAAGCATAACAGCATATTTAGCATTGATAATAATATTAATATTTTATTTACGAGAAATGGTACATACTTTAAACTACAATTACATGTCTTAACAATATTGTTGGTTGTACACACATGAGAAAATATAACGGACTCATGACTTCTAGGAGGTCTGTACAATGGAAGTCAGTATCAATAAAGTAGGACTATAATACAATGCTACTACCAAGGTGGAACTTATTAAAAAGAGTACATTATTTATATTACATAAAACATTATTCGGCGCCTAATCAAACGTCGATTTACGCGTTATAGGTACATATAATCAGGTCATAATTTTAAGGAGATTTTCGGTGTCATCATAAGACAAGTTCTGTAAGCCAGTTTCGAAGTTTGCACTAGTTTGCAAAAATTTATTAGTTTTATAATATAAGGAACTGATCGATAGATGGGCTGGTCAGCAGCATCATTTGTAACAGTATTGCCAAGAACGTGGCGACTAGGGAGAATCCTCACATCAAGCGATACACTGCCGCTACATACAGCATGGAAAATGTCCAAAGGTTGAAATGTTAAGTCTGAGATGCGGTCGACTATACAGCGATCTTTCTTCAGTGGTAGGTATAGAAATTGTACTAACTAGAAACTACATAAGAAATAGATATTTCAAGTGTCTTGAAACTACTTTATAAACACAGGTCTTTTATAAAGAATTCAATGAATATGATACACATAAAGTTTTTTTTATTTATAGCAATAAAACTAAAGCTAAAATAAAGGAAGAGAACGGCATCCAGACCTTCCGTGTGGGGCATGGACCCTAACACACTTGCCGCGTTACCTCGCTGAACAGCTAGACTAAGATGTTGAGAGAGGTACGCGCCAGCCCACGGGCCTTAATATCTAATCGTGAAGTTCCGCTTCGATGTGCGATTTATATTTAGGTAGTAGGTAGGATATCAGCCGAAAGACGTCCACTGCTGGACAAAGGTCTCCCCCAAAGATCGCCACAACGATCGGTCCTGCGCTTGCTATATAATAGAGGGAGATATTAGAAGATTAGGCATATGGCCGTGGACTAAAAGTTTATACTATCTATTAGCTACGATGTATGGAAATAAAGAGTCAGTAAATTGAATAGGATATATTATTAGTTCAAACTTCAACAAAGTATTGGGTATACAAAAAGTGGTGCGGTCCGCGACGAAGTTTACTCGGTCAGAGTTCGGTTAAAGTAAGGGCAGTTCTTCTGCGCAGCTCGTATTTATGCAGGTTGCAGTGGTGTGCTTTCCCTCCACTTTCATCTGTAGTACCACCAGCAACCTCCAGGTGGCAGCGGTAGCGACAACACAGGCTGTCACCCACCGGTGTTGCCGACACGCTAGGGTATAATTATATGGTATAATTATCATACTTTAGAATTTTTATTATTAGGTATATTAATATGGTGTATAGTATTACGTATCTATAATTAGTAGTGTTGTCGAGAAACCTATTTACCCGTTTATCGATATTAAACTCCCACGTCCTGATTGCCTTGGAGAGATCGCCTTTATTGATTGAGACCACCTATTTGTGTTCTATTGTCATCATTAAAAGTGATTGTGCAAATTGTGCTTCGCAATAAAGAATTTTGTATTTTACAAAATTGTCGCATTCGAGGCAATTCAACGTTAATTTCAAAATTGACGAAGGTATATTAATTACAAAAACTATGAAACCTAAGAAATATGGGTACGAAGTATGAAAAGTTAGGATTCATAACCGAAACTCATAAACACATAAAGGAAAAGGTATGTGATTTTATCAAGTAAAAAACTTAATTTTGCTATTTTAAATAATACATTGTCAAGGTATTATGTATTTTAATTTATCAGTAATTTTAGCAACAGTGTAGGTACCAAAACCGTTTCAAATGTTATTCAATATTCGTCTTACATTGCATCAAGTCAACCGTAAAAGTGATTTCTTTTGTCAAGTTAAGGCTACCGAACTGGTGTAATTCAAAAACACCGCAAAATGCTTGTCGACTACGGAAGTCGGATATTATTATACATGAAAAAATACAAATTTGCAACTGAATTAACAATTTGTATGAACTTCCTATGAACTTTTAACAAACCCAACTACGTGTTATAAAATTAACCACTTATATCATAGAGCTTATTCAGGGATAATTTTACCTTTAATTTCGTTTTCCAAATAGATATATTAATGTAAATACTTTGAAAAATAGCGGTTTAGATGGTACTGGACAAGTAAGTGAACGACATCGTAGCATTTTTGTTTTTTTTTCCTGGATTTCACAGAAAGAAAGTGAATTGCCAGAATTAAATTAAAAACTGTTTGTCTAGACGACGACGATTGGTGTAGTGGATAGTGACCCTATCAGCGAAACCAACGGTTGCGGGTTCGAATCCCGCGAGGGGGTAAATGTTTGTGTGATGAATACGAACATTTATTCCCGAGTCTTGGATGTTTATATAAATATTTATGTATGTTTATCCGTTATCTAGTATCCATAGCACAAGCTTTGCTTAGTTTGGGACTGGATGATTGGTCTAAGTGTCCGAAACATTAAAAAAAAAAAAAAAAGACTGACCGAAATTCAGGAAAAAAGTAAACCTAAAAATGCTTATTCTTCTTATAAAATTGCATGGTCGTAGAAAAAGTGTGGTATGAAATTATGAAAATGGTGTATTTTAATAACCCTCTTTATTTTGCAGTCGCATAAAACACTGGTAACAAAGTTACCTACCTACAATGTTTCGATCGCAACATGTGCGAACACGATATATTTCGGAATACAAACAGTATTTATTTGATTGTGTCGGACAAGGGGTGTGACCGTTTGTAACGTAATAAAGCTGTTGCATAAATACAACACCCTTTGCTTTGATTTGAGCACAGCAGCGTAATCTGATAATGAAACTTGTTTAAAATTTTATCGCACAGTGAGAACGGGACTTACTGTGAATAAATAAATATTTGTGATGCGAATATAACCTATAGCTGTTACACGCGACTTCGTCCGCGTGAACAACGGAACTTGAACAAACTACCCATTCTTTCAAAACCACATGAAATGTAATTTTACCGGATGAGTTTTTTTTTACCGTAAGGAAAAAAATCGGGTTTATTAGGAAAGTGAAATAGAGTTTTTTGGCATAGGCAGTTAATTTTTTTTTTCTAAACTATCATCCAATAAAGCTTTCATTGTGTCATTTGTCGTTCGCGTTTGTAGCCTATTCCACCTAATTACATCATTAAATTAAATAAACAAAGGAAACTTTTAGAAAATATGAGTTTCAAAAAATTTCGCGTGATTCCTTATGAATCCTGCCAGTTGCATATAAAACAGGAGTTGGCGCGTGCGATTTTGAAAAAAAAAATTAAACTACCTGTGCCAATAACTTCTATTTCACTTACCTAATATGCCCAAATTTTTTCCTTACGGAAAAAAAACTCATCCGGTATATGTGATACGGATTTCTCATTAAATTAAATTTTTCTTTTCTAAATTTTGCCTAAATGTTAATCTTAATTTATTTAAAGATATCTGTAAAACCTCGGCGCAAAATCTGTCCAGTAGTTTTTAATGCGCGTTTAACAAATTGACTTTACGATTTCATTATTTGTACAGATGACCCTGTATCTCAAAACAACACTATTTTGGTACTTACAGGTAGCTCACAATTTTCTTACCCATAAGTTAGAATATCCTTTCATACTATTGTTACCCGAGTAATAAAGAAAACATGGAATATTACCTTAACAAATTACTGATGCCGAAATTTCGAGTAGGACTTTTAAGACCCATAGTGAAACACCACGTTTCAGTGCCATAAGTTGGCACTGGTAATACACTGGTTTAAAGACTTTTGATTTGTCTTTAATCACTGAGATATTCTGGATGAGAAGACGTTGCGCAGTTT
This sequence comes from Oegoconia quadripuncta, assembly GCA_949316235.1. Classification (NCBI taxonomy): domain Eukaryota; kingdom Metazoa; phylum Arthropoda; class Insecta; order Lepidoptera; family Autostichidae; genus Oegoconia; species Oegoconia quadripuncta. The sequence goes on from OX438742.1 coordinate 29,343,522, forward strand.
CCCGAACGCTGCCCAGCCCAGCTGTATTCTCTCACGGAGTTCGAGTTATATAATCACATTTCTTCGAGAATGGAGTTTCCAACTGATATTGATGTAGGCACGACAGTCAGTCGCCATAACTTTCGTTTTGTCCATGGGTATTGGAATGACGCGTCCGAACATAGTGCAGAGATCTTCAATCTATTCTTGCCGTTACAAGGTGTCGTCCATTGCTGCAGTACAGTTTTGGAGGGATAACATCTCCTTGCTTCACGCCTCTTTGCAGTGGAATTGCCCTGAATGGAATCTTGAAATCGGGCCGACATGATGGGTGTATTTGTTCAAACATTCAAGTTAAAAAGAGGACTACAAGCTATACTTTGCAGTCGCCTTATTAGAGATATGTGTTAAGATTAGTTTTATGACCAGCATTCATCATCAGCCCACACAAGTCCACTGCTAAACGCGTCACACAGCCCGTCACAGGCTTTACTCGTCTAGTTGCTGCAAGCCGCTTAAAACAAATCGTCCCGCATCATATAGCTGCTTTCTACATTCCAGAATCCGCTCGCTCCAGCAATTATTTGTTCTGCGAGGACCTTTGTTCTCTAGTTAATCGCCTCGTTCCGGATCCTATCTCACAAAATATCACGTAGGTCACACTGATTTTAATCAGACTTTTGTGGAATCGGCGATATGGCGTAACTTTCGTTTAGGTACTATGGAAATCCATAAGCAATCTAAATAGTCATCAAAATAGGAACAAACCAACTGCTTCTCGCAGTATTTTTAGACTGAATTCTTAGAATGGGATCATATTATATACAAAATGGTAACTAGTTGTTAATAAAAGTACTTATCTGTCTTTTCTAGGATAATATTGTTTTCAGTGTTAGTTCAAAGGTTAAGGGGATAAATTATAAGTTAATTGTTTTAAAGTCGCATGTTTTTATGGAGTCCGATATTTATAAGTCCATTTCTTTATTATTACTGCAGTATAATTTAATTTAAATATTTTATTGCTTATCTGTCATGCACGCGGTTCGTATTTTTTTTCCTTTATGGTAATCTACTTGCTAACCCTTTCATGTTTCACGCAATTGTTTCAAAACAGAAAGTGACAGAATATATGTATAGCCGCTTGATAATTACAAAAAAGGTAAGTATACGCAAAATACCTTTTGGTATTGGCTCAGTTTCGCATTGAACGTAATGAGTTGCTATTGACATTATCATAAGAAACAAATTGAAACACTTAAAAAGAAGTATAGAATTAGAAATTGTAACTTCGAAGAGTACATAATAATTTTTTATGAACTAATTAGATGTAACTAATTCTATCAGGTATTAATACTGTATTACTTACCTACTACAAGTACTACTATTGATACAAGTACTATAGTATTAACACTAGGTTTTAAAAGTAGTTTTAGTAATTAATTAATAATATTTTTTTTTGCGCAATAGAAATTTGAATCAGTATTGTCATGCTTGTGCTTCATATACAATCTCGCTTATATCGCCATTTTGCCGCTGAAACTTCAGTCGTTATGCGTGTATGACAGCAAAGCTTTGTCATGTCAGTTATTGACTCCCCAAGTGGCGAGAGTGGGAGCCACACCCGGCCGATCAAACAATAACAAACAATACGCGAACAACATTAACGTTTAGTAACGCTCTGCCACCCCAAAACAACTTCACAGCATTTTGTAAGTAATAAATAAATATTATGTTGCGAGTGCGAGCACCCGTCGGTCGTCGGCAAGTCGAACATACGTCTCTGTCGCAGTTGTAAACCATCATACCTAAATAATAACCACACACACAATCATGTAGTAGTCCCCCTGACGCAGGGGTCTCGCAGTTGAACAAAAGCGGTTGCCACCTATCAAAATCTTAGTAACAAATTTCTTAAGGGCCCATTGACAACAGCGTATAATAGATCCTCGGTGGTTGCATTGTCATGGATGCGACTTCAGCTGAATATCTTTTTATGACACTTTTTCTGCTAAGGGCGAAGCTAGCGAGCTACTCGTGTATAATAACGTTGTTTGAGTATATTTAACGCGTCATTTAAAGGGTTTGTTTGTTTTGCCTTTTTAGTCAAAAATTATGTTAATGTTAGGAGATGAACCTTTTTGGGACTCGACGTTAACTCAACATAACATAATACGAAGATCATGGAGTTCAAAATAAAATAAAATAATTTTGATTAGTCCCTAAATTGAAATAATACGTATCTATATATGTATATTAGTATAGTGTGGATTTAAACATATGATAAGATTAAAGTGATTGTCTATGATTATTATTAATTGAAATAACCATCTAAGTTAATCAGTATCAAATTAATTTAGTACAGAGATAAACTATACATTAGCAACAAATAGCGTACTTTAGACTCAAAATTTCTAATGGATATTATAGGTAAACTAAACTGTAACTAAAAATTAAATTATACATCTCTAACAATTGTGAATACCTGTAGGAATATTATGTAGGTATGGCAAAGCCACTTTAAAATTACGGTAATAATAATAATAGCGAGATCATAAGTCTTGAAAATTTTAGTAGAATTTAATATCTTTGTGGCTATCAAAGAAAGATTGAAAATGATACATTGACACGGAGTCCCTCTTTTCAAACGTCATTGATATCTAATAAAGGTTGACAAAAGGCCAGGAACGGTTGGGTTCATATGAGGTTCATGAATAGAGTCACATTTGACGGGTATCCCGACACGCACATTATGCGATGATTTGGCGGGCGTGACAAGGAGTGGGAAACCGAGTAACAGTTAGTAGTCGATTGCTATAAACGATCAAATTTACTCACGTCTATTTATTTCTAAATCTTTTCTGTAGGTAACTACTTTCGCCATGTTGATCATAATGTAATTTGCATATATGAAATGAAAAAATATTTAAAAAATTTCTTTATAATCAATACAATTTGTCACTTTATCAATAAAATCAAATAATCTAGAAAACAAAGAGGCACCACCGCTTGAATAACATAATATCATTAACGACTATCACAAAGTGACTTTATAATCCACAAAATAAAATATAATGCCACAATCAGGTAGGAACGGCGCACGGCTGTCGGGAGAGCAGCGCAGCAGCCAGACCAGCGGGCGTGACAGGCGTGATCGCGGACACTCGTCCCGTATTGTCCGGGCGAAACCAAACTGTTCCACTATTGTCACGAGTTCCGCCTATTATCCAGGAGCGAGACACCAAAAGGTGGTATCACGGCGCCTGCCTACGCCATTGTCATGAGCTTACGTTTGCAAATCCGATTTATATTTGAATATAATTGACTTTCCGCCTCATATCAGGTACCGCGAGCTTGTATCTCATTGTGTACGGCTGATCTCAATGGCATTTTTATCGGTTGAACATGATAAATGTATTTGGGAGATTAAGTTTAGTGGGTGGATGCGCTTTAGAGAATTCCTTAAACGAGCGTTATGGACGTGCTGTGTGCTTTCCAACAAATGAAATAATAGGCAAATCTTAGGAAATACAGGTTGACTTAAATCTTTCCGAAACGGGAATAAATTTTAAACAATTAGGTAATGCAGCCGCTGTTCCATTTCTATTCTCGCATATTTCGCTCTTAACACAGAAAATTTTTCTGTTTTATTTAAAGCTTAAAGTCGTTAAGTTGGTTAACAATTTAGAACTTAAGTTTTTAGAATTTCAATTCCTAATATCTGTATTTTTATAAAAAATTGTTAACCATTTTATAAGATTATAATCAAAATGGATGTTGTGTGTTCAGGGCTGATGTGTGTTACCTCTATTTCCTTTATGAAGCTGTTCTATGAAGTAAAGCGACATTCAAATTAGAAGTAGCGGTTTTGTACTTTATTAAGAAAATCAACGGCTATATATACCTACAGCTTATTATTTATATAAATTATAATTTTATAATTATTAACCCAATTATTTATACTTTAATTATTTATAATTATTTTTACTTCGGTTGTCGTCTTTTTTCGTTCACAGTGAATCTTTTCATTAAAATTTTAACTGAATTATTTTATTAGCTAAATAATTATAGTACCTGCCTAAATTAGAAAATCCACATGTTTATTGTTTTCAATAGAAGTTTATTTTTGTGGAATATCAATTATTAGCCTTTCACCAGCAGCTCTGCTCGCTTGGGATCAGTGTATCGTCTCACGCAGGGGATTCATTTCAAATTTCATAAAAAGAACTCTCGTCTTTATTTATTTATTATACAGTTTCTTCCTGTACCTAATTACAACACAAGCTTTCGCATTCATAATAGTGAGATTCCAAAGAAGATAGATAGCGAACAGCCGTCTTGCAATTTTCAAGTATCTCGCCAGACTTGGGACGTTTTATATTCAAAGAGGAAACAATTTTTTGGCCTGGCGGAAGAAATCACGCGGAAATTGGGGGCGATTTATTCAAATATTTGCTTCAACAATTCTTTATGCGAATTCTTAGCAGTGCCTTCCATCTTTGGCAATTTTATAACGTAGTCGTGTAAACAGATACTTTTGTTGTTTGTTTTTTCTTTATGTTTGTCTGTATCCTGATTTCGTCGATTTCTTCGTATTATCAAAGTCAAAGGGCCACGTATTTCTAAACCAAATGGTACAAAAAATAATTGGAAATAAATTATGTGTGTTCGAGTACCTACGTCAGCGATGTAAGTACGTAATATCTCCGAGCTATCTGTGGGCACACAAAGCGACGGCAAGAATGGCGCAGCGGGGGCTGCCGCAGGATAATGGACAGAGTTTCACACCATTCACGGATCGCTCTCAAGTTTTTTCATGAAGATGGGGGTCACCATAGAGACCATTCATCATAGGAGAAGACAGCTATCACAAACGTGGGTATGCTAATGCAATGCTTTCTTGGGGACAATCAAATTAATAACCACATTGCTTCCAAATCAACCTGACATTGGCAAACTTTTACTGTAGTTATGTAGTAGCATTATTATAACATTAGTTATGTCTATGTTACAATTTTATTATCTGCCATATAAATAGATGAAGTGTTTGTCTGATATAAATAGACCTACGAAAGCGACCAACTTTCTTAAAGTCTGATTTTAACTATATTAGGGGAACCCGGTGTTAAAGGGAAATGTAAAAAATGTACTATCTATTTTTAAACGTTTATTGAACGAATTTGTTCTCTACAGGGCGTCCCACGGCTATGCCACATGGAGGGAAAGTACCTTGAATTTTGTAGATGGAACATTTTACTGAAAGAAGACATTATTTTAATTTAAAAAACAATTTAAACTGCATTTATAGATTTTTAAATAAGTACATGGTTGAACCGGGAATCGAACCCTTTATTTATAAAAAAAAATTACCATGTAGCTTTATCATACCGATCGAAAGGCTTCATCATAAGGATTATTTTTTGCTAAATAAAATAGTGTCAGAAATAAAAGGAAGACCATGAATTTTAACATTTTTAATACAAAATTAATCAATTTATCAAATGCTCAAAATGAGCCCCTTCCTGTTCAATACAAAGTCGCACTCTTTTGATTATTTCGCTCCCTGTCGATTTTTTGATCATGTTGTGGTAGATATGTAGAATAATACGTCGAAGTTCTTTTTGTAGTTCTTGTAAACTAAATTTTTTACATAACCCCATAAAAAAAAATCTAATCAGCCAGCCGCATTGCGATGGAGAAAATCATTTACGCGTCTTTTGGCAGATTCAGGATACGGCATACAACCAGGTACCTACTTACTAATTACGTATCTCTTTATCATTTTATCATGAACTTAAATTATAATAGGGAAATGATGCATACTTCTCGAGTGGGTAATTAGTATTAGTAATGATAATGTCAGTTGTATGTCCTTACGGCAATGTCAGCTTTTCATTTTTCTGAACACAATTGCACATCTAATGTTAAAATTCATGGTCTTCCTTTTATTTCTGACACTATGTTATTTAGCAAAAAATAATCCTTATGATGAAGCCTTTCGATCGGTATGATAAAGCTACATGGTAATTTTTTTTTATAAATAAAGGGTTCGATTCCCGGTTCAACCATGAACTTATTTAAAAATCTATAAATGCAGTTTAAATTGTTTTTTAAATTAAAATAATGTCTTCTTTCAGTAAAATGTTCCATCTACAAAATTCAAGGTACTTTCCCTCCATGTGGCATAGCCGTGGGACGCCCTGTATATTTAATTCTCTTTGGGATATGCTATTACACTTTTTTAAACTTAAAATGTTTAATATTCATTAAATAAGGTAATAACTATTTAAGAATTTATAAACAAAAGCAGCAGATAGCATTTTTTACCAGACAGCCTCAAAAAGGAGGGTAATGTTTTTCGAGGTGTCGTTCGATTCAATATGTTTCATAGGAAAAAATGGTAAAAAATCCAACATGACACTTACAAAATACAAAATCTGCTTTCGGGTTTTTTGGTTTTTAAATACTTAAATAGTTATTGCCTCCTAATACAAAAAGTTGCAATCAACAAATCTTTGAAAATCGTAAGATAAAAAATAACAGTATTTTTTATTTCTCAACAACGCTCCTGCACGTGTTTATTATTTCGATCAAATAAAAAATGAAACGTCGATAGAGTCAAAAGGCCCATTTTCCATATCCCATAAACGCTTATGATCTAATTCAAAAATACCGAAAATTACTTAGGATAAATTTTTTTAATATATTAGAAATTGATTAAAAATAACACTATAATAATACTATAAATACGTCATTTGAAATTTTAAGGTAATTAAATAATAATAATTAATTAGGTAATTTTTTAATTTTATTTTTATTATATACAAATCTTTACTAAGTACTTTTTGCTTGGTACTTTACCTAATCTAAATTATAATACCAATATAACTCACAGGTTTGTGCTAGAGACTCACTGTTACTTCTAAAATTCTGTAAAGCTAGATAAGATCGCAATTCGTACCTACTTAATATTTGTATGTGAAGAGGGTTCGAGCGGCTGTGCACGATCGCAGGGCGTGGCGGGGCGTGGCGAACGAGCGCCGTTAACTTCTATAGCCTTGCTTGACGTCACCAACACTACGCGGTACGCGTCTGTGTGCGAGGTGTTTGCACAGATTCAAAATGTGTGCATCACGATTTATTCAGCCAACAGTACTTAGTTTTCATTAAATCTAGGCTCATAAAATAATGAAGTCACTTGCGGAACAGCTGTCTTGCAGCGAATCAAGTTTTTAAAGAGAATATGTACCTATCTATTATTATTATTATATTTTCAAGTACATTGTAAGGAAATCAAGATAAGTTGGTTCAAAATACAATAAATTTAATGTATTAATTGATTAAAGAAATTAGCCAAGGAACTATCTATACGCGCTTTGCTGATATCTCCGGCGACAAGAGGGCTGGCAGCTACCTCTCTCAATTCAACGCATTAGTAGGTACCTATGATACAGATTCGGTAACGCTGCCTGTCTCCTTGGGGTATGATGCCCCATGGCACCGGTTTAAATCGATTGTTTTATTAATAGGTAGTTTCATATGTAAACATTGTCTATAGCATTTGTCTGACCCATTTATTTGGTTTAATACAAAACAAAAGTAAATAATTAAAATTTAGTGTTCTTAAATCAAGAGCGATTAGTACAGTGGTGACCCTGTTCTCGAAACCAAAAGTTCCGAGTTGGCATTTCGCTAGGGGTAAATACGAACATTTAATATATGTTATTTAACTAAGTATAACTAGCAGGTATTCATGGTACAGGCTTCACCTAGTTTGGAACTTGATAATTGGTCTAAACATTTATTTATGAAAGTTTTGTACAATAAGTAATTTTAAAGAATATAATGCTACGCATGTGCATCGTAGGTAGCTACTGACTGCTTAGTTTTATAAATCTTTGTCTTATAATTGATATGCGTGTAGTTAAGTAATAATTTTAACTATTATAACATGATTTTGAAACATTCCCACAAACTTCAATCATCGTTTACTAGATTTCTCTGTCGGCACCAACTCTCATCTTGTTAAGTACTATTTTCCAAAAGAGACCTCTCAATACCGAGTCGAAACTATCATAACATATTAAGTAATAAACAGTCCATAAACATGGGGGCAAGGCAGGTATAAGCGCCATAAGAAGGGCTACTCCTATTCGCTTAAAATGAAGTTAAATTTATACATCGGTTCGTATCAAGGCACCGATTTTTGTGTTAAGTACACTGGAGCCTGCAGACATTATGAAATTCACCAAAACAACCAGTTTAACTTTCTCTTTTTTTATGCACAACGGGTTGGTACTTGACCTCAATCACACCTGATGTTAAGTGAAGATGAGGTCGAAGGTGGAAGCGTACTGACCCGGAAACCCCTACACATTTGGGGGACTGGTTATCTTATCTCTGACAACCGGAACACAACAATGCTATTAACATAAGCTTGGCGGCAGATTTAGACAAGATCTTTACAATAAATCGAACATTTTACTTTTGGAGTAACTATTTGAGTAATCTTAATAGTTTTAGAATGAGTAGACAAGAATTTGTAGAATTTTTTCTAACTAGCGAGCAATCAAAAATCTATCCGATTATGACTACCCATGACTGATGATTTTTTTTAACTTCAATTGGATTAGTTGCACAGGGCAAACTAGACTTTCTAATACTTGTCATAAAGTTTATTGTATTAAAAATATGTCACTTAGCTCAACTCGTCAGTGATTACTAAACGTAAAACTCATGAGACCAAAATTGTTTCTCATAAGTATTAAGAAGCATAAATTCCAAACGTGGATGCGTATCCCATCATGCTTTGTAATTGCTATTCTTTGTATGAAATATGCGCAAGTGCGATATGCTAAATGTCATTAAGACAAACAGTATGAAGGCGATAAACACAACTATATTTTCTAACAGTTAGGTGTCACTGAAACAATATATCACTACATTCTAAGATCTCAAGTAGGGATAAACACTATTAAATATTGGGTAATATCAATAAGTACCCAATTTCCATACAATGAATCCTTGGCGTTGGTGGAAATGGGAATGGACCAACTATAGAGCATGGAGAGGTAATTACAAACAATTAGACGCCATGTTACCGCCCCCCGCCGCGGCGGCGCGCGAGATGCTCGTTATTGCCCCATTTATTGCATATTGGAAATAAAATAACTAATCTCCGAAACGACCAATACAGTTTCAAACGATTGACTGCACATATTTTTCTAAACAAAATAATTTAAAATTTTGTCCTTATTTTGTATCCTATCGATCTTTGCTGTATTCGTAGATGTATGAACATCGCTGTTTATTCTAAGTCAAGCAGTAGATTTCTATAAGCTATTGATGTGTGTGTGTCCAAGTAAATAGCAGTGCATAAAATAGGAACTCAGGATACTATTCTGTCTAAATTATCCAACATGCAGACAAGCGTGCATGCATTTGGTTTATGATCTTTTACAAAACAAAAACCTTGATATCAAAGACTAAGCCTCTCTGTGCTTTGCTCCCCTTAGGCTTCTGTGGGTCCGCAATAAGTCCACGCAAACTACTATCGTTATAGTGAACTATCCTTCTGTCACTGTACTGCGTCTGGGTAACGGGTTGCACCCCTGTGTACCGATTTTTTTACTTTAGAATGCGTAACTATGGTTGAGATTAAAATTATCAAAATTGCCATATTTGCCTATTATAAAAGAAAACATATAAAGACTACATCTACGAATCTCAATAATAACTTCCTTTAGTAATTAATCAATACCCTATTTCATGCATGTGGGTGAAAATGAAGAAATTGATAACTTCCATTTACTCTTTTCAATAATTGCTGAAATTAAAAACAAATATGCACCTTGAAACTACGGTAAAAAAAAATTTGTTGTGGACCGATTGATTGACTATGTTTGTGATAAGCACCGAGAGATTTTGTAATCGTATTATTTTTTTAAATTTGTTTATTTATTACTTTCATAAAAAGTATCTAACACGTAACATTTTGTGTGTACTAATTTTCATTCGTACTTTAATTATAACGTTGTACAGAAATAAAAATCAAAAATTATTTAGGACAGATCATTTTACAAATAATATATACATATACATACATACCCTACCTTTTTTTTAACGGGGGGAATCTTTTAAAGTACGTAATTTCCTGAGGTAGAGCCTGGGTTATGTGGGATTTTCACCCACTAAAGCCCTCCCGGTGGTCTTCCTCAGCGCTTGTCGGAGAACACCGGGAAGTCAATGGACCAACTACCGGTGCTGCCCTAGGGCTCCGCTGAGGCTCTCCCAGGGCTGGCTAAGCAGCCAAGCCGCACAAGCTCGCCGATGTCGGCTGCAGCGAGACGAGACTACGTAGTACCACCGCTGCCACCCATAGGGCCGCCACCACTCGTGAAAGGACCTCCGCCAGCCACAAGAGCCCTCACTCTGACCGCCCACAACCCTGTTGGCACCCCTGCTCAGGGGCATAGTCGTGATGCATCGGGAGGAATCTTTGGTCCGTCGTTTACCTATCTATAAACATTACCCAACTCACCATTACAGTATTCTGCCACAGAGTAAGAATAGTTACTGTTCCTAATGCTGGCAACACGTACCTCTTATAGAATGACCTCAGTATTAATCCGTTTGTCTATCGCAGCTATTTATCTCAGAGACTATATATTTGAGGAATACAATTATTTGGCATAGTTGTAGAAAATGGTGGCCCAAATACAGATATGAACTTAAGAAAGTTAAATTTAGATTTTAGGGGTCAAATGAAAATTGTAAGTAAGGATGTAGGTGTCACATAAACTTAGAAAAATATACCGAATGTTAGTTTGAACAGGGGTCATAGAAAAGGAAGTAATGTTATCGGAATTGAAAACGTAACCACTAACATAATTCGCATTCATAGATAATCGCCGCGTGAGAAGCATAAAAAATCACCTGGTTGGCGATCCTAGGCTGTCAACCTGCTGAGTTGTTAATACAATGTCCGAACGAGGCCGAGTACACGTAATTTTTCATAAGGTTCACTTCACACCTTCATATTTCGGACATCGGTTTACATAAAAATTGTGGTCAAAATTTTATAATAGAATTGGGTCAATGAAATCATCTCCTGAATTAAGTATCTCTTTCGCTGTTCGCCTATTCACACTAATATGCGGTATAATATGTAGTTACATTTAGGTAGGTACCCGGGGCGGACACGCACTTGCGTAGTTTTTCATTTGCCCCTGCTCGGAAACTCAGTTAGAGCCAATAGTTTCATGAGCTTAACGAATCACTGTATCCTTCATAATTTTCTTCATATTGACAATTTTAACAAAACATAGGTCATATTGATGGAAATGGATGGATTAAATTTAATTGGTAAGTAATCATCAAAAATAACATGAGAACAGTATACTACTTACTCCTAATTAAAAAATAGTATTATAACTGACGGCAACACCATGTTTGACCGTTTGCGAAAAATGTATATTGTTTGGATAGCTTTTTCTACTCCATGCAAGCCAACTAATGACTTACAATAAACATAAATGTGATCAAATAGACAAAGTTCTCTTTGGACTATTCCGTGTCAATGACAATATTGAAATCTAAAACTAAGCCGAAAGTGACTTAAATTAGTTACGAGTAAATAGTGCAGGGAGTGCGCTCAGCCGGTTTTGCGAGTTCTTGACCCGTGCTACGTGTTATTTCCATAATGAAAAAGGATGGTCTTTAAATCTCGAACTAACATCACCATTGATCGAAGTTCCGTACTTACACACCTTTGGTTTTAACGCTACCAATTAAATAATAATAAGGACAATCAACAGAAGTTTAGGTAGCTACAAACTTTGGCAACTTTTGGTGACCATAACAAAATATTTGACATAGACGTTTGACACACAATTTTGACTACAGCTAATATAAATAAAGTTATTAATTAATTCTAATGAATTTTAGTATTTACTTAACTATTTAAATTGGCTAAATAAAGTTATTAATTTTAGTTTATTTTATGTCCACTTTCAAAATCAGGAAATTCAGCTTTGTAATAATTATGCATAAAGTAAAAGTAGGTAGGAAGTTAATTAGCTGATTACCAAAATCAGGCACAATTCACATTGGGATGTTTCCAATTATTTGGCATTATTATCGGTCGAGACTACAACGTGAGCGTGGCGCGGCTAGCCGGGTCGGCATATTCTAACTGTCATATAACTCACCGGTTAATAGGAGCGGCCCTGTCTGTGCCAACTATTAAATACTATTCACATTTTACGATAAAGCCCAATGCCCAACAAACTCTTATTGACGTATAAATTCCGAGTTTTTTCCACACCAAACAGCCGAAGGCGCCAGTTGTTTCTCAATATTAATTCGAGACTAGTTCTGTTTTTCGGGTTTAATTACGTCCAGTCGTCATAGCCGTCGATTCGATACCAACCATTCGGTTGGAAAGTAGTAAATTAAACGGTCGGCGAGCCCCTTTTAATATTCATAGCGTTTTCAAACAAAATGTTTAAACTAATTAAAAGTTTTGTTAATAATTCTGTGGGATATGGTGATGAATAAAGCCTCGAGGCGCTGAATTCGATTTGTTTGCGTTTGTTAACGGATACAGGACTTGGTTGCGATATTGCAAATATCCATCTGCTGTTCTCCACTTAACAATTACAATTACTCCACTCGTATCTAAATTGGAACTAAAAATAATAAGGTCCTACTATTATTAGAACTAGGAAACCGTACAATATATATGTACTCATTTTTGGAAATTATTAAATTTAATTGGTAAGTAATCATCAAAAATAACATGAGAACAGTATACTACTTACTCCTAATTAAAAAATAGTATTATAACTGACGGCAACACCATGTTTGACCGTTTGCGAAAATTAATTATTTAAATTTTGTATATAATTAAAAAGATTCGATATTATGTCAATAAAAATTCTTTTTTTTCTATTTTTGTATTTTTCTCATGTATAAAAGTCTTTACTAATCGGTAAATGCGGTTCCTAATTAATTCTCTTTAAAAACTTAAGTTTTCCATCTTGTTTATATAATCATTTTAATGTATAAGTTGTCCTCAAAATAACCAGTACCTATCTACCTAAAAAATAAAGTATCTAGTATAAGTCTTTAAATAAGTAATTTAAATCCAAAAATTGGTTGGGTCCAGTGAAGTATCATCCGAAACTAATTACACATTAATGTGAGCAAATATGCAACCAAAGTGACACACAAAAAATATGCCACTTTTGTTAATTCGTAACATTTCGAAGGTAATAAAAAAACACCGAGGCTCATGGATGCGTGAGTCTTCGGCAGGTGTTAACTCCTCGTAACCCATACCAGTATGTCGAATCAGTGATGCGCTTGCGATTAATCGATGAATTTATATAGCGTCGCATAATAGGAACTTTTCAAAGCACACACATATAAACCACCTAGTAACTGGTAACTAAGCAGGCAGGCAGGCGGGTTAGCAGTGATACTTCTATCTATCCACAGATTGTCTCAGACCATAGGCTATGGCATGTTACAACTTAATAAATATCTTAGTTAATAGTAGTCGTAAGTAATATGGGGCAAGAGAAGGTTTATTTAAGCAAAACGGTTTAGCACTAGACCTAAATAACATCTTATGTTAAGTGACGATGTGACTGATTGTGGAAGCGCGCTGCTCTGAAACTCCCAACTCATTTGGCGGTCATACAATAATGCGACATTGATGCTTGGCGGCAGGTTTAGATGAGATTATGGTATGCACTCATACGGACATTAAAAATGAAATACCACCTACTAAACATGTACCCAGCTGGGAATCGAAGCCACGACCTCCGTTTTGTAAACACTATATTGTAACGTTGAGCTACGGAGGCGGTGGTTTAGTACTATTTTTGTTGTGCCAGAAGCGAAATTTAGCAAGGACCGTAACAAATTATGCATTTAATGACGTTACTAATTTGAACAATCCAGCAATTCATTAAATTTGTGTAACCCGTTTTCTTTGCACTCGAGTGTATATAAGTAGTAGGTGCCTATATAATTTCACAGATATATCAATGAAGTATCGATGTCGATATCAGGCGGTTGCGCGTCTACAAGGTATCACAGATACTGGCGTCAATCGCTGCGGGACGTCCGTCGCTCGTGCTCGGACGCCCACCTGCCCTTCGCTGCACCATTGATACTGTTTTGTACGTCTGCGGTACTATCTGCCTTCGTCTATTGTCTATACAAATACAAAATATTATTATTATTTATTTGGTACAGCGATTATTCATGTACCTATATATAGATATGAGATCATTGCGTCAACTATGTGTAATGTACTCTATACAGTATGAAACAAAAAGTTAGCGAAACTAAAATCCAACTGCGGCGAAAAGACTAAAAAATTTAAAATCGAGATAGTGTTTCATTGAGCGGTAAAAGTTAAGCGCAGAGTACATTGCCAGCGAATATCGTAGTTTAGCTTAGCTCACGTCGTCGTGCTACGAGTCTTATTCACACTTTTGTTTCCACCAAGTTAAGCTAAGAACAGACCGAGCTAAACTAATCTCCTTACCACATCCCAAAGTTCACCCACAATTGTTTCACAACCTGGGTGCAATTCGTATCGTTTTCGGTGAATACAAATATTAAGTACATAATAGCTTCGCTGGTTAGCTTACTTTAGCTGCCATATTTTCGCGTAGTAGTAGTGTAGTTCGCGTCAAATCATGTGCTATATAGAATTGGAAATTGTAGCTGAGATATCAGACTTTAACTACTTAGGCATTATTATCTTGATGTCTCAAAACTGAACTCTACCATCGATGAACTTGATGCATACTTGAGGTTGATTGGTGTAAACCGGTTGCGGATTCGAATTCCGAAATTTTTTTGTAATTTTTTTGATGAATACGGACATTTTTATTCCCGTGTAATGGATCCGTACAAATATTTATGTTATATATATAAACATTATCCAGTTTCCATATTACGGGCTATGTATAGTCTGTGACTAGATAATTGGTGTAAGCACTAAAGCACCTGAGCGTTTATTATTATTATTATAAAGAACTAAGAAATATCTAATTAAGAAAATAAAAAACGTATAAGTACTGAGAAGTCTACAATCTTCATTCAACAAAATGATGTGGTTTCACGCCTTAGAGAAGTTGAATTTTAAATATCTGTGGAAAATACATTTATATTTCAAAAATGGGTACGGTCGGCAGGCTAAGGTTTTGTTATTAATTTAATTTATTTGGTAACGTCTTACGTCTAAACGTCGAAGAAGAAATTTGACAAGAGCGAATGAGACTCGCGCGGGAAGGGGGTCCCTACTTTACTCTAACGTCCACGTTATTTGTAACAGCTATTTTCAATTTTCCTTCCGTTCAATTTTCGTTCCTTTTGTATATAATTGAAAAACGTTATAAAGGAACGTTACGTTGCATTTCGATGTGATTCTTAAATCGCACTCTTTTAAATAAAAAAAGCACACAACAAAATTATTATATCGGTGTGCAAACCAAATTATGTGCCTGAGGTTTTAGACAAAGATAAAATATGTTAAAACATTTTCACATAAAGTATTGATTCAATGACGGATATACACTTGCCCGTATAGTATTAGTTTTTGGTTTATTTTTGACAAATCGTGACAAAAATATAAATTTGTGCAAATTTATAATTTGGACGACCGGTTGGTGTAGTGGATAGTGACCCTGTCGAGGGGTAAATGTTTGTGTGATGAATATGAACATTTATTCCTAAGTCATGGATGTTTATATAAATATTTATGTATGTTTATCCGTTATCTAGTGCTTAGTTTGGGACTAGATGATTGATGTAAGTGTCGGAAATATTTATTTATTTATTTCTTTTATATTTTTGAGATTCGAAGTCATAATCTGACATTTGAATTTCAACTTCGACGAAACGGCTCGTTGAATTTTCTGTTAAATAGTTTGACAATTGATTAGAGCTCATGTTTCAGTATTAGTTTTTCTTGTTAATTTATTTTCCAGATCATATTCGTTCTTTAAGACATTGAATTTTTTAAAATAGAATCGGAACGATTCCTCTATGACTTTAGATAAGATAGATAAGGTTAGACAATTAACGAACACGTTTACTGACATGCATTTTTTTATATCTATTCATTTATTATGACTTTATATTTGTTTAATACCTACATAGGTTGGTAATACACAATTGACATAGCGCGAATTTTCCAAATTACAACTGTATTTGTGTTACAATTGTTTGATCACTACATAGTCGCCGTTCAAAGGAACTAGCGAGTGGGCTTTATTAAAAGACTGAAAGAAATTGACACAAGTGACTACCGCACAGCAAACATGTGGTCTGTAAACTAAACAGAATTTTTTTAAGTGAATGATATCGTACTGTACATTTTATAAAGGTCACAGTTGATTGATGGTAGATGGTGGTTACGGCATTGCCGAATGTTTTAGCGGCAGGTTGTAATATAGATGTCAACGGGCTGATACGCCTGTATCACCGAGTTTGCGTTTCACACGCGCTAGCTTCTTTGTATAAACGACTTCAACCTTTTATTTGTTAATAAATTCCAATTTATGCCGCTATACATTATACAATTACACAAATAAGTACTTATACATCTTTTTCAATCACTCTCACCCAGAAACCTTAACTGATTGAGGGGCAGGCTATATCCGAATAGGTATTTCCAACACCTTTGTGCCTGCTGATACGGATTCCTAATAATGTTAGCTTTATTTATAATACCAACATCGCATTACATATTTCAGTGTCTATAATGCTTATAAAAATAACAAATTGATAAATTACTATCAGGACATGGTTAATCCCTACAAAATGAGTAGTTATACGAGGATTACACATCGAGTTCACCCAATGATATTAACCACTTTTACCGACTTGAAGCCGTTCCAATACATTTAATATGCTGCGCCGAGTCGCCGCGCCGACTGCATGATGTATGGTTACCTATTGTGGCCGATAGCCGAAGGCATGTATAAGCACGCGCGATGTACCTGAGCTTGAGAAAGTCAAATAAAAATATAATGAAACCCATAAGTGTAAAATAGAGAATTATGAAGTAGGTCCCTAAGTTAATTTATTACTTACTTGTTATTTATTAACGTGTTAACGGACTCATATTTCGCTCAAAATTTTACAACTCTTATTGTAAGCAATGCTTAAGACTGCTATAATAATAGGGTGGTTATAGATATAAGAGTTGGGAAACGAAAAGTTCTTAAAGGACTGGCACCTTTGACACTGGCACCTCTGGCACCTTCGCTCCTATCACTTGTGGTAGTAGGTGATGCATTAGGCGTAGACGTTCCAAATATCCTAATTAAAATTATTTGGAATTTTCATTTTTTTTTTTACAAAACCACGAAATAGCTTAATTTTGCGTCTCCAATAATATTTTTTGAAAGGTAATAAAGTTTTTTAAATTATTGTTTTCGAATAGTTTGGATATAACTGTTTTATTTTAAAGCAAATTCTAAATCTTATATAGATACAATCATAATAACGTCTATAGAGAACTGCCCCCATTTAGATCTCAATTTTGTAGCGAACTTTTTTCACATTTTGGTCGATCGAAGTGGAATATAAAATTCCCGATAGCCCGACATGTCGAACAGCAAGGAATTAAAATTCCTCGTCGTCCGACATGTCGGACAACGTTGTCGAACCACGCGGCCGGAGTGTTTAGTTTTTGGTAATATTAGGTCTTTACCTATGAAATTGCCGTTTTGTGTGTTTTTTATTTGTATTAATGGAAGTAATCAGCCATGCAATCAATGCATCTTTGCCAACGCAGTGGCAGTTTATTAACAAATTCTTCAAAGGCATTTTTACTGCCTCTCGGGTATTGAATTTTTTTCCTGCCAAGAAGTTATCCAAATTCTGGAAAAAGTAGTAGTCTGTAGGCGCAAGGTCTGGGAGTAGGGCGGATCACGGAGAGCTTCCAACCCCAGTTCTTGCAACTTGGAGACCGTCTGCTGTGCAGTATGAGGTCGCGCGTTGTCGTGCAGGAGCAGTGAAGAGGAGCGATTGACCAATACTGGTTGGAGATGTGCCAGCTTCTCCATCATTGTGTTCAGTTCTTCACAGTACACATCTGCAGTAATGCTCATCCAGTTTGGTAAGAAGCTGTGATGAATCACACCGGCGCTAGACCACCAAACAGTGACCATCACTTTTCTAGGGGTAAGTTTTCGTTTAGGGCATTGTTTAGGTGCTGAACCAGGATCCAACCAACTTGCTGAGCGCTTGCGGTTATCAAACAAAATCCATTTTTCATCGCAGGTAACAATGCGGTTCAAAATTCCTTCATTTGTGTGTCTGTTGAGCAGTGCAAGGCACGTCTCGACGCGTACTTCGCGCTGGCGATCATTGAGTTCGTGGGGCACCCATTTGTCAAGCTTTTGTACCTTGCCAATTTGACGCAAATGGACCAATATTGTTTTGACGCTAACGTCGAAAGCTGCTGCTAATTCAGCCGTAGATTGTGTATCATCACCTTCCACAATCGCCTTTAATTCGTCATTGTCGACCAAAGTCTTCGGACGACCGCGAGGTTCATTTTTCAGGTCGAAATTCCCAGAACGGAAGCGAGCAAACCAATAACAGGTGGTGCGTTGGTTTGTAGTGTTAGCTCCGTAAACGTCGTTGATGTTGCGTGCCGCTTGTGCCGCGTTGCTGTCACGACGGTACTCATATTCCATAATTACTCGAATTTTTAACGTATCCATGATGACGAAAAAGATTGAAATGCGATGAAAATGTAACATTAATCAATAAACAAATGACTACTTTTGGAAAAAGAATTCCATGTTTTTAAAATAAAATTAATTTGAAATTAGAATTCTTAGCCAAACAAAAATTATTTTGATTTGAAATGGCCAGTACTGCAGAACGGCAATTTCACAGTAAAACCTATTATCGCATTACTTTTTAGAAATTTATTTAAAATCGAGTACACCTGTTCAAAAGTCGGTTTCTCTGGGTCTGCCTCATTCGAGATTCAGCTGAATGTTTTTTAAATTTTCAAAAATCAATGACATTACAACACTTATTTCACACTCTTGAATTTGATGATAAACAACAAGCACATGGGATACGTCCAGAAAAGAGTGACTGACAAGAGTTCTTTAAGATTGACAATGGTTACGTGTTCCCTATGGTAATTGCGAATGGCTATAGGCAGCGGTAGCCACAGGTGGTTGTTTACCCCATTTTTATCGTTTAATAACGGTAGTAAGTTATATTGGCAAAAGGCAGTAAGTTTGACCACGCCACCAGTCCTTCAGATTGGAAGCTCAATATCGTACCTACCCTAAGGTTAACCTTAACCTCACAAAAGTTGGGTTGTCACTCATGACCTCTAAAACATTACGTAAATACGTCGTATTTCGCTGAATGGATAGTAAATCATGATCGTTTCAATGAATGTAAATTGTTTGTAGGTAATTTGTTAGGGTTGTCCACATTCCATATTAAATAGATTTAACATATGTTTCCTTATCCGGACAGCAATCTGTTTCTCAGACTGTTATTTTTCTCGGAATAATAAAATTTATATGCAGATTTTCATTTACTGGAACATGAAAAGTTATAGTTACCTATTTTTTTTATATTAGGTATTAGTATAATTAAAGCTGTGATCTCAATACACGAATATCCTTGTTTGCCACCAGTCCTCCAACTCTCAACCATAAACCTTTAATCTTAATAAATAAATTTCAGAATCTTCGATCATGATCGAAGCTCAGAATACCTATTTTAGTCATTGTTTTTTATACTTTACTAAAATATGCTTAACCATGTAAATTGTACAATATACAGTGAATAGTTCCTTTGGAACGCACCCGCAACCCTCATAAAAAGTTGAAGGGACTTGTCTCTCTGTATAGTAGGTATATTACCAAAATTAGTCTCCCGTGGCTTAATAGCTTTCAAATAATATCATCTAAATATAAATGTCAATGGAAGGAGAATGTATTCAATTGTAATTTTGCGGAGCTGTATGGAATTCAGGGTCAAGTTCAATCGACTTTAGTATATCTCAATGTATATTTATCTAATCTTCTGTTCGTACCGGGAGTCTGTTGTAGAATTTTGTTCGGGTTTCTTACTTTTTTTTTTTTTTTTACACCTCGCATGTGTTTACTTATTTATTATTACACCCACATCGTAGCGGCGTGCGTTGCGTGTCGTCGGCTTCGCCAATACAAGTAATAATCTATTTAACTAAATAACATTTAAAAGTTGTCAGACTGGATAAGAGGAAACGCTTAGGTCTAAGTGAAAATCGGTAAGCGAAAACAAAATAATTCAGTGTATAGACCTACCATATCTTAAACATGTGTTAGGGATAGACATCATGTTACGTGCTGACGATACTTCTTTGCTATTCAGAGTTAAAAGAGGGCGGAAAAGTTTTAAGTAACTTAGTGCTATAGTGTAGGTAATAGTTAGCAACCCTGACTGTTATGCTAAAAGTTCTGGGGTTCGAATCCCGCTTCGAATGTTTGTTGTTATTGTTGTATGACTAATATGGGCATTGTGTACCCGAGTTTTAGATGTCTTCATTTATAAGACTTATATTTATAAAAATATAATTAAAATGTATTTGTGTGGTATATCAACCATCTGGTTTCATAATACAAGCCTAGCACTTAGTGTGGAACTAGATGGTGATGTGTATATGTCCTAGTATATAATATTATAATAAAAATCTGATAGTGGTATACCCATACCATTCAACAACTTGATTGACTCTTTAAGTTCTTGATATTTCATTTACGTAGTGTCACTTAGCTAAGTTAACGAAACTTTAGTATGTTGACAGCCACCGCTACCTCCTATCATTTACAGCCTCTCAGCGCTGTGGGCCGGTGGGTGCTAAATCATGCCACACAAAGAGTCCTCGTGTTATTGTTCCTTAAATACTAAGAACCGCCCATATTAATCATAGTCCGTGGATAAAACTCGGTCGAAAGTGTTAACCGAAATAATCCCAAAAATATTGTCACTTTTTGGTTAACAACATTCATGTTCACTTCATATACCTAACTATGTTTTGTACTTATGTGGTTATTGTACAGTATAATAACAAATCATAGCTTTCTTTATATAAACTCTGTTTCCCAATGTTCTCTTTTACATAAGTATGTAAGTAAGTTTGAAATATCTTATTAAGAATTAAATAATGAAGAATATGATTTATATTTTCTTTTTTTTTTAACTAATGTTGTTAATAAACATTACAAAGTGAATTATGTGTGTTTCTACGTCTAAGCACTGACAATCAAAATATTTTTTCATCAAAAGCCCGCGCCGAATAATACAACCTTAGCCGGCACCGCTACAGATATCAAGAGAATACACTCGTCACGCCATCTCACATCTGTTAGGTGCATAGAAGTAATAAATAGGTGAAATATTAATAGGGTTGGATTCCTGGAGCCTGTGGTCGAACGTTAGGCCATAGAGCACGGAATGACCGCAACTATATTAATCATGCCAGTCCATATTGTTGTGGTGTATTGATCGATCAAACACACGTGCAGCCTGTGGCGGGTGACTAATGCGCTGTTTCTCGTACGATTATAAACAGAGGTGTTAAATGTTTACAAGGCGAGAGGTGCCGCCATCTGTCACTGTCCAAACACCGCTCTGAGCACCTTGAAAACAAAACAAAATGTTATTTTTCATTATATTAATCTCTGAATACGCACTACTAGTTACTCGTCATTGAGAATAATGTTACTTAGAAAATGTTATTTAAGAAGAAAATGAACGGTATTCACTGATAATGGACTGCACCAGGAAATACACAATAAATATTTTGAATTTCTTCGTTATGGGCGGTTGTAATTTTTATTCACACACATGTATACAATAAAAGTTTGCAATAATTTAATTTGAAAAATGCAATTAAATGTAGTTCAGAATCTGCCGATTATATTCTACACTCAATTCACATTTGTCAAGAGAGCAGGAAATCTCGCTGTTCAATTTCTTAAATCAACGAAATGAGAATGGACTTCAGAATCACTTATCCTTGATGATAGATCAATGTTAAATCTATTTAACTATAAAAGTACCTGCTTCTGGTGGATTATGTATCGCTTACCTACTCATATCTTAACCAGCTCCTGCACCCGTGCACAGTTTTCTAACGAAATGTAGTAAGATAATAAAATCTTGTCTGACATTACATATTTTTTAATTTATTATTTATATTACACAATTTAAATATACTTACAACATTTAGGGATAATAGTGAAATATATATATATGCTGGCCTCTAAAAGTGACCTATTCATTAATTAAATAATACCTACTCACGCTGAAATAACTACAGTACGAGTACATCGTAAGAAAATTTGAATTATTATCTCACTACTGATCATTTGAATCTAGGTTTGTCTTTCTTTTTTAGATTTTACAGTCATTCGAAAGACGTTTTACCCAAAACCGCAATATCAACTTTTTTTTAAACAGAATTAAAATTAATTGACTTTAATTTTAAATTAGTTTCTTATTATTCAAGCTAGCTTTTACACGTGAATTCGTCTACGTAACGTCTGCAGAACTGGATGCAGAGAGGAATGAACGAAAACAGAGATAGTAAGAAAAATTGATACTTCCCACACCTCTGAGGTGAAAGTTGCAATATGGATCTACAGACGACTTTTTGATTTTTATTTTTCGCCATGATGCTTTGACTACTCGATGGGTACTTTAAATACATTCGAATAGCCAAAATGTGAGTAGCACGGATTGCCTAATTCATGAAGTTATAATGATTTTATTATGCTCACCCTTAAACCTTTTTCAATTCATGGTCCAAATAAATATAAGCCACTTTGAACGTTTGACCCTAGCAATTAATGGTCACAGTAGTGCTAAATTCTGCGTCAACCGCAACCTTTCCAATTGATATGGCAAATTATTGGAATGCGAGAAATGAAAATGCTCTCTGCTCTAGAATAGTGATGTGAAAATATGAAGCTTGTTCGTCGTTGAGCAACGTTGTAGGAAACCCGAAGAAGCCAAAGCCACGGTTACATTGCGGTTGAGAACTTGGACCAGCAGTAGGTTGAATTATGAATGTTTCCTTCTCCGCTATTTATGCGCCGCTGAATTTCGCATAAGCAAATTTACCTCAATACGCCAATCACGAATTGATCGAAACGCACGGGAGTGCCTACGTCAAGTTCGCGTCTGGCATCCAACTCCGGCCTATCAATTGAGATATTTCCTCTTGTTTTTGATTTTTTATATCTAACCGTAATCAGGTTTTTTGTATATTTGTTAGGTTTTTATTTAGATACTTTGTTTAACCTACGCCAGCATGTATCGATTCGACCCTATAGGTATACAAATGAATACGAGTACCTCAATAGTCTAATACTCGTGTGTGAAATTAATGTTAGTGGATAAAGTATCTACAAGTCATACAGAATATATATTTTAATATTTTACAAATCGAAGTCCGGTTTTAGTCTTTTTATTGTGGATTTCTTTGTATGATGACCTCTGAGAGGACAATTGATTAGTGAGATGCTCCACGTATCAACACATGTAGAGAAAAAAGGGTTATTAAAAATGGCCTCTATTAAACCACGTAAGATTTATTTTCTTGCAGCTGTTCCGTACATATTATATGGAGTTTATACTGATTGTACCATAGGCAGGTAGGTATTTAAATACAAGTTGAGACCATAATATTAACTACGAGCACTGCTTTGGGAGAGGCCTAACCCTATCAGTGAACTAAGATATTATAATGATGAGGTATTTGTCATAGTTACAGATACAGATTATGTTCAATACATATGTATGTACTTTATAATATTAGCTGGGCTGAATCAATGAACATTATCTGCCATGAGATAACACTGAAGCGATAAGTATGTATACCAAACAAACAATTTAAATGAGTTGATGAGTATTGGAAATAATCCCTTACCATGTTGGAAATCAAATCAGTTTTAGTTAGTGGGACCATCAGATTATATTGCTTTTTGATTTTTTATTTTAGGGAGCTTACAGTTACCTTTACAATGTTAATATGTACAATATAAGAAAATATACTTTTCTTAGGTAAGTAAAAATGGTAACAAATATTATAAGAGCTTTAACGAGAATACTACAAAGTAGTCCCTTATAAGCGTACCCTAGGTACCCATACTGCCAGCAAATAGGTCAAACTGACTATAGTCATTCAGATTATTGAAGAGCCTGGTGTTCCGATTTACCCAGAAGGCAACTCGTTAGATTTTACTACTATTTATTAGTTTACACAGTTTGATACATATAAATATGCAGAGTACAAATAATTTTTAAAGATTATCAGTTAACCCTACACCAGCGGATCCCTTGCCGAAAAACGGTCTCGTCATCACAGCACAAAGCAGCCACACTATCCACGTCTGCCGCCAGCCGTCGTCGCTCAATGCCTCTATCTCGCCTTGTTTATTCAATAAACAGTCCAATCCTTGCAGCGCTCTCAGTTCGGACGTCTCTTGTCACTTTGAAGACGACTTCTAATCTTTTTCTGATTTTTTAAAAACAGTTTTTTACAATACTTCTACAGTAGCTTATTTATCAAAATCATGATGGTTACAAATCTGGGGATCGACTTTTATAATTCAACACTCGCATATTTGCTTGCAACATAAAAATCTACAAGTTTTAATTTGATCATTCTAAGGACTATATTAATAAAGCGATACGAACAATGAGATCAATGATTGACTCTTGAGCTTAAATTAGGAATATGAAAACTAAAACGTATTAAATTGTGTTGTAATATTGCAAAGAAATAAATAGCTTTGCCTGTATTGCCCACTTCTCGTAACAATATGGTGATTGCAAAATGTCTACATGTTCAATTACCTTTTAACAATTTCGTTGCATTCCATTGCAAAGCGGGTGGGCTTCTGATCCATCACATCGTAGTGGCGCGCTAATCGGACCGACTGTTAACCCGTCAAGTGATCGATACAGCGTCGAAGAAGACATTCGCAGTTGGGCCTTGAAGACCAGTGATACATTCCGATCATTAATATCGGCATTGAGCTGGTGGCAGCGCCGCGGGGCTCCGCACCGACGCGCTCGCCTTAAATAACATATTAGCCTCCAAAGCGACCGCCGCTATATATTTCTCGATATATCGAATAAGTTTTCGGTAAATCGGAACGTAACGAATCGCTGTCGATGACAGCCGACGCTCCAGCGACGATTTATCGCGAGCACCCGATTCTACAGTAATCGGATTTGATGTAACGCAACCATGGAGCTCGGATTATATGCAGGGATCCTGTTTTGTTACTCTGTTGTATCATACATGACTTCGAAAGCTGCTAAGAACACCCTGTAAGAGGTTGCTTTTCAAGAGTCGTTTCTTTTTAAGTATTCGGAGCAGTTCGTGGTGGCATAAATTTTTAGCTATCATGCATAACAAACAACTAACGAGTAACTATCCAAACAGATTGTACCATATGTACAGTTGACCACACAATGACCGTAACTCTACCAATCTAAGGTGGCCACGCGACGCAACAGGAAATGTGAACGCGTTGAGAACTGCTTATACTTATTACAGTCGTCGTGCCGCTGCGTGTACAATAATTTTTAGACCTTAGCACTACTAAAATGTTCATCAAAATTCAACTATTCTAATTTTAATATCAATCACTGATATTAAAAAAATAATACGAAACCGAGTACAAAAACTCTGACACTATTGCACCATTGGGCAATAGGTTGTAGATTTTAAAATATTGGATCACTGGTATATTTGGTTCCAATTTGGTTCTGTTGCTATGCTGCACAAAGTGATTAAGAGAGACACTCAGGAGAGAATTGTCACAGAACTCGTCCCAGGTCACAGAATGCATGCGACGTCCTGCGATACCTTCGTTGTTTATTGCCACGCGCCCTGCATTGTCATCCTCGGTATAATTATTGCAGACGGTAATAAATTGCGTAAATCAACGCCTTACCATCCTATAGCACACCATTTTTTTAAATTTCTTCTGAAAGTAATTTTTATGCTCCCATACCCGATTCATCCAATTGGTGAATTTCATCGGTTGAACCCTATTGTTATGGCTACGGTATCCATCCATTCGCCTGAATATGTGAGTAAACTTTCGTGTATGAAAGGCGGATACATAAGTGAAGGAAGTAGGAAAGATTTTAATTAGGCAAATCACTCACGATACCGCGTGCCGTCGCGACGTTTTCCTTTCTTCATAATCCGTAAAGATCTAACACATGTCAATAGCCAGAACGCGTGGCTGAGTAGCGTTTCTGGACACTCGTGCAATCGCATTATCGCTCGAATCACAGAGAGAAAACATTACGTCAAATTACCAATGACGTTATATCGCCTAACTACAATCCTGCGGACTCAAGCGCGCCAGCGTTCAAAACCCGCTTAGCGGTCTGTAGCGTCACCGGTGAGTGTGCGATTCGCCTTTGGTATAGGATTACATTAAAGAAACGGGTCCCAAAATTATAACTCCCGATTTTTTTTGACATAAAACAATCCGTATCCAGTATCAACTATAAATCGACTAGTCCGGGGTAGCAGACAACTCGTCCACTTTTATAGACCACAAATAGTCCGCGATTAATCGGCAAAAGTTGCCGACTAAACAGCAATTTTTATAATTATAATAATATAGGAAATAAATGAATCTCAAACACCAGTAATTACTCTAGATTTTACATTTATTTTCTCTAGAGGAGAAAATCAGTGTTTTTTATTAATTTAAACAAAACCATGTACTTACTACATTTCTAAATGCATACATAATTCATTTAGGAATATGGTCTTACAGCTGGCAGCCCTCCCAGATGATGTGATCACGCCACTATTGGTGTGAGCAAACTATCGACCACATAACCAATAGCCTGTTATTGTTTGATTTGCTATACCGAATCAAACATGTCTACTAGTTTAGGTATGTGAAAGCGGGGTACCGCATTCCAATTGCCCCGGCCCAGGAATAGGGACGGGATAGATTAGGTTCATCATCATCATTGTTGGGAACTTCACATGCCTTAGAATTTTTATTTCTCAGGCATGCAGGTTTCCTCACGATAATTTACTTCACCGCATAAGAGCAGTAAATGCACTTAAGTGATTAAATTAAAATTAAAAACTCATTGGTATGCACCAATGAGTTGCCTGGCCTGCCTGGGAATCGAACCCAGACCTACTAAATTAGGAGACTTAATTGCTGAGCTACCGACGCTCGCACCGACGACGCGAGATTAGACTAAAACACTACTATTTGTATAATAACGATATATGATAATTTATATTGAGCTTATTTCGTAATAGTTGTGATTACATTTTCATTTGGTTAAAGAAGTTGTATAGGTACCTACCTAATTATTACGCGACTAAAGCGAATATTTATTAAAAAAATATAGATTTTTTATTTTAGTTAATTCGTAATACTCTGGTTTGTAGTCAAAGTGATATTAGTCAATTAACGCTCCCAAATCGACTCTCAATTAATGTAGATAGATTACTTAAAATATATTTTAGGTATGTACATATTTGATTGATTCTTTTTGGTAGCAAATTTATTTATTGAGATCGAAGTTTTTATTTACGGGCAGATTATTACTTCGTAGATGAACCTTTTTACTCATGATATTTAATAGAATATGGTGATCATGGTTTTTTGGATACAAATTGACATTGGAGCAAGTATTTAGAGACACTCTGTTATAGGTACGTAAAACCGACTATGAGCAAAAAGTCTCAAACAACGATCTAAGATTAATTTCTATGTAGATTTTAGGTTTCCGTACCCGAAAAATCCAAACGGCAGCCTATTAATGGGTCAACTATCTGTTTTTGAAACCTAGAGCTGTAAAATAGGAAACAAGAAATTTGAAGCTTTCACAGTTTGTGTTGCGCTTTGACCAAAAACTAAATATTTTCAATGTTACTTTTAGTACCATTAGTGAGTTACCATTATTTCGGGCTCTTTTTTATTCCACCAACTATATATATTTTGGGGAATTAATTACTTAATTTAATTAAAATTATCAATGTGATCCCATTTAGGGGGAATTTTGTTAAAATATTCTTTCAAAACCGGCACACCCTCTAATTACCTATTTATTTCATGAACATAGTATGTGTCGCAGAAAGCGACAAATTGGCGTCGGATTTTATAAGTCGTATGACTACCATAATACGCGGTTTGCTACAAGAAGTGAACTTGGTGGCGTTAGTATCACCGAAAATGGCGCGGTGACAATTACAGTAATGTTAGGTCTGCGCATCGAAAATCAACATTCATAACTACCAGAGCCATCAAAGGGACGGACTACACTTAGCACATCAACGAGCTTGAGTGACTTTGATTACCTATTATCATAAGGCATGCATGCAGGCATGAGGGCCACCCAAATGTTCACCGGTAAGCATCTCAGGCTCGATGATTAAAGATTTAAGGTAATCGGGCCCGTGTTCCATCAGTGGCAGACCATTACCTGTGTTGGTGTCATTCTGATGTCCTATTCGTTAGTAGCATGGCATAATATAGCAACTGCCCGGCAACTCCCTATAGCACGAGAGGCTGTCACCGTCCCAGTCGCTAGCAACGCCCGTGTTTGCTCGACATCTATAGGTATACTCTATAGACCGTCTATATGTTACCGTACTGTATGTCTAGCTTGAATAATATAAGTGAGAACGACAACATCTCGTAATATTATCGTTTTATTTTACAGTATACTAGGTGCACGAGTCGGACTTACACTTGACCGATTATTATGAGTGTCAGGGACTCATACGTTACGTATACGTACCAACGCTCAATAAATTAAATAATAGACTCAAGAAAAATTATCAACGGTTACTCAAACGTCTAGAGAGAAAATGTACAGAGTACGGGAAATAATTGTTTTCAATTCTATCTACTATGAACTAATATAACAATTAGAAATGGGGTCATATAGGTGTTAATTTCAACCAAAAAATTACATATGTACGAGTATATACCAAATCCAAGAAAAAAGCTAGCGGTAAACAGCTTAGACACAATGCTTGAATTGTTCGTCACTGAGAAAGACATCAACGGGGTACGAGTGATAGCTACGCGCTAGGCTATTTATTAACCCCCGACGAAGAACGACGGGTATTACTCGTTTGACGGCGTTGTGTATGTATATAGTATTAATTAGACTGAATGTCGTCGAACGGCCTATGTTCATGCTTTATTATTACCAAAATTGTCCAAAATTTTATACAAATACAAACTCATTCATTGTCTATATCTGCCAAAAAAATTACGTGGTATGTCTAAAAAAATCATTTTTCAACGTACAGTAGTAATTCCATTAAAATCGGTAAAATATTTTTTGGTAGAGGGCATTTCTTTTGTGAACGCTCCAAACTCGCACATAGCAACGAAATACAGAACTGATTAAAATTAATGAGTATCTAAAGACTATTGAGTAATCGGAGAACGCATTTAAATCCCTGATTTATTTCTTGATACAAAGTAAAAAATATAAAAGTGTCAAATATTGTGGAAATCTTACCGTTCCAAGACCTGCCCCCAAATATGACTACATTTTCATAACTCTTACCTTTCATGTTCTCAACAAACTTATAGGTGTTTGTGTATACGTACAGAAAAATGTTGATCACACACTGTCAATAATAACTTAGTTACTGTTGTTGCTTAGTTCAATAATTACTTGGTACATCCGTTATTTATACTCGTGTCAGGATTCAATGTATTTGAATGTAGTAAACTATAAACGACCTAATGGTCGATCAATGTAATTTTAAACGACAGACCCAAAAAGGTGGGTAATGTTTTCAGAGTGTATGGTATGTATATAGATTTGTATGTTACCTCTTGTAGCCTAAACGGGTGGACCGATTTTGAAGTGCAACGTCTCGTCTTCAACATGTTGCCCTCAAAATACAAAATATACTGTCGGGTTTTTTTGATTTTTAAACACTTAAATAGTTATTTATTTGTATATTTAGAGTTTTGGATTACATAGATTAATTTGACAAGATTAAAAGTCGATGGTAACATAGCACTTAGCAACTTTGTAGCAACCCGAGACGCTTTAACCGGTTTAAAAAAACTATTTTTCAAACATCAGTCTTTAAAATGTAGAAAATTCTTGCACAATTTTTTTAAAATTTGTTGAAAGTTTGAAGACTGTTACTGTGCATCATTTATTGCATTTTAGCTCCAAATAGCAGATCCGATTTGAAAACGTTCATTTCGAACGCTGGTGTTCGAGATGGTTCTCAGATTTATTTTGATGGAGATCGTTTAAGCTTCGAACATACCTATATTTACTTAGCTCTTGTCACAGTTGCTTTGTTTATATTTATGATATTATAGATATACATGAGTTGAATATTATTAAATTTAATATTAAAATTTTCAAATTGTAGTTATATTATCTATTATTCTTTTAATCGCTTCCCAGAAAGTCAATAGAAACGCACTCAACATTTATATACTCTGCTCTGGCTTATTTTCAAATGTTATCTTTGGGACCTGCTGATTGGATAAATTATACATGAAGAGGACGCATCGTAATTTCGGCGTACCTAAACTTTAATAACATACTGCACATTAGGTTACTAAGAATCTCTCTTTAAAACCCTGCAGAAGACTCGAATCTAGCCAAAAGGGCTTTAAAATTCTTCTTGCATATTCGATCTACGTTAAAATACCTCCACCGATAAGTAAACCTATACCGTCATCTCCTTTCTTACGTCTTCCTCCAACTAAATAAACAAAATCCAGTGCTCAAAACGCAGCTTGTGAGTTCGATTCCGAATGCCTACTACTACTACTACGAATACTATGTTTGGTTGATGGTAAGGCATTTTTAAATGACCACCGAAATAACTACCTCCATCTTATTTAACTCCGCCGCAAGCAGGGAGCCGATTCTCAGTTCATGCGAGATATCTCTAATTCGAGATAATGTCTAATCGTGGAATGTCGATTAAAAATGTCACAAAAATGTCTATGATACGAAAGAAACGTATTCTCGCGGTCGCTAGAGATAAAATGTCACGAACTATTGGGATGTCGATCTAAGTTACGTTCCGTTTTATCGATTGTGTTTAGTCGTAATCGAGATCAACGAATCCAGCCTTATAATAGGTTCTGAAATATAAGACTTAACCGACTTCATTGCAGAGTATAAATAAACTACAAGGTATTGCTTTATTATTGAAATCTAACGAAAAAGATTCCACAGAATGACTGGTTTGTTAAACAAATCCGCGTAAAACGTAACTCAAGCAAGTGTCAATCTGACATAACCAAGTCCTTCGACAATCGGATTTTTTTTTAAAAGCATTATCCCGCATTTCATGTGGGTCTTGGCGCCATAGGCGTTGTCTACGAGGAAACTCTGCCAAGATTCGAGCTTCTTCTACGACATCACCAATAAATGAAGATATAAAATTGTCAACTCCTATTACTTCGTCACCTAACATTTGTCGATTTAAGAGCTAAATAAATGGCATTTAGACGATAAATCACACAAAAACACAAACACTTTTCCAATACCAAACTGGCAGAAAGAAATGTCACTACGATACCTACGATTTGACGATTAGATATCCAATGTCGACTGATATTTACCACTCGTTGTAAGTCGAGCGCTGAGAATAGACAATTCTCTAACGTGACATTTTGAGAATACGAAAATTCTGTTTCATTCGACATTCGCCATTTTATTTCGAGATATGTCGAATACGACATAATGTCTATTGCGCGAGAATCGCCCCCCAGAAATGTTGCAACATTATAACAATAGAACATAAGGCTCTGTCTGAATATTTAACATTTTACGTAACGTTTCGATGATATTAATTTTGGACCCCCGACGAAAAACGACGGGTGTTATGTGTTTGACGGCGTTGTGTGTGTGTTCATTCTTTGTCCGGATGTATCTCAGCAATGCGTGGTCCGATTTGAGTGCGTTTTCTTATATTTAAGATTAAACTCGCAGATGGGTTTCATCGTATAGCTAGATGATTTGTTCAAACAGTGTTGTCCGGGATTTTCTAGAATTTCAATTTATTTTATCTAATATATCTCTTTCGTATTTTTACTGCGAGAAAGGGATGGCAGCTACGGTATAAAATTGAGACCTAACTTGAGATTCAATATTATTTTTCGATATTCTTCTAAATATACCACAATATCGAGTATTAAATTAAATCGATCTCAATTGTTTTATTAATACGAATCTCGAGTAGTAACTTATGGCGTTGTCTTTAATAATGGCGATTTAAATGTACCGGATAAAAACGCTATGCTTATTTTAATTAAATAACTTCATAAAAAGGAAGTTCTCAATTCGTCGGAATATTTAATTTTTTTATTTATTTCACAAGGACGTTGTCCCTCATTTTTACACTTTAATCGTGTAAATAGTGATTATTTTGCGATGCAGGTACTTTAATATTGTTATATCTTGACTGTTAATATTTTCCATCTGATCTTATAAAGGTCGCTTATAACTATAACAATCTCAGCGGTTTTTATTCAAAAGGTACACTAGGATGTAATCCATACCCAATTTCATGAACCCAAATATCACAATATCCTGAATCCTGAAGTCATATACCTATTATCTGATAATGCCAGAAAATATTATTACAAAATATTACTATGTGTCGTCCATTAACAAGGTGAAATAAAGCGCCATGGAATTTTTTGAATCTATTGACCCGTGTCATGCTACAATAGGTTGACGCTTAGTAGATGCACATACGAATCTCGGTTAGATTCGAGAAGCAAAATGTATAAACCGTTTTTATTATGTAAATCATTTCATTAATCGTAGGTAGGTACGTTTCATTACGTATTTTCAGATGTATGAGTAGAAAACGCGCAAATATTTGGTGTTTATGGAAACCCGCGGGCCGCCCGCGGCGCCGCCACATTTAAGCCTCGCGTTATGTGTATTACGCGTATGCTCTCAATGTCATTCAAATTCTTTTTAAAATATTTTCCGGAAAGTCCTTGTTTGAGACCTTTTGATTAAACCTAAACACATTTATCTTATTTTATGGTAACACTTTAGAGCAACAATAAGGCATCCAATTTGATAAGTATGATTGGATGGATGTATTATGTATATAGCCTTTACCCACAGAAGCTAAAGACGCTGAAGAATATTGGTCAAAATACGTCGAGTATTTTATGATATCTGCGAGAATATATACAGGGCGTCCCAAAGTTATGGGACATGAAGGGGAAGTACCTTAAATATTGTAGATAGTGAATTTTGCTCAAAGAAGACTTTATGTTATTTTTAAAAGTTAGTAATTCTGCATTCATAGATTTTCTAAAAATTACTTGCTTCGGCTGGGAATCGAACCGACTTAAATGTGAAAAAAAAAACACCCTACTTTTATGATGCCAATCGAAAGAATAGCTAAAAAATAATAACTCTGCCTAAGTAACATAGTATTTTAAAAGAAAGGAACAACATAAAATGATTGAGTCAAATTTCAAGAAAGTTATTTATTGCCGACGACGTTCGAAAAGTAGCGATATTATCATTCCAAAGATAGCATTGATTATTCGTAAATAAGTACCCACTTCATAAAATCAACAGGCAGCGGGCTCATTAAAAGATTGGCGATTTGCGTAAAACAAGAGGGATCACATTTTGAGCATTTAATTAATTAATTTACAAAAAAATACCTACTTAATTGACTACGGCAGTTTCATGTATGTTTTTTATTTGATTAAAATGATTAATTTCACGTTGTTCCTTTCTTTTAAAATACTATGTTACTTAGGCAGAGTTATTATTTTTTAGCTATTCTTTCGATTGGCATCATAAAAGTAGGGTGTTTTTTTTTTCACATTTGAGTCGGTTCGATTCCCAGCCGAAGCAAATAATTTTTAGAAAATCTATGAATGCAGAATTACTAACTTTTAAAAATAACATAAAGTCTTCTTTGAGCAAAATTCACTATCTACGATATTTAAGGTACTTCCCCTTCATGTCCCATAACTTTGGGACGCCCTGTATATACTTACATACCTTCATAAATGTACATAGTTAATCTAGTTTACTTTGCCGTAAAGGGGACGGATATCTTTAGAATTTTCCTATTTATTATTTGTTAATACACTAGTAAAAGTAAATATTACACTTTGAGACATATTTAAGAGCGTCAGAACCGTTGTTTCAAACCACAAAACAACAAACTATTTCTCATTTCTCTGATACAATTACGTTAGTATAGAAAATATTTGGTTCATATAGTTTTGAACAGCAGCAGTCAATTATAATAGAAGTTTTATTCTCATTAGACTCTTCTACATCAAACATTCATGGAGGTATCTCAACAGGCTCTAGGAATTAAAATATTCGGCTTTTAATGTTTCTTATTCTCGAACATGAAATCTCACTATTAAATAATTAGTCCTCAGCGCCATTAAAGTTTGAAAAGAAACTTCTCTAATCAAAAAAAAGACACTTCTTACAATTATATTTTATGTATGTATTAATATAACCATCTTATTTACTGGCTATACCTTACCGTACCTAATCTTTTACTTAATTTGTATCGATTTCTGTTACGGATGATAATAGCGGCTCGCTAGATCTACTATCACCAAAACGGTAAGATTATGGACATTTTGAGAATTTGGCATTATGAGTTAAAAATTATTTATTTCATTATCAGTGTATTTGTATAATAAATGTTTTTATTAAAATTATTTTATCATAGAAGGATTTATTATTATTACTATTATATTAATATAGACGAGCAGCATTACTGCTGGTATGTCTATGTCACAATGTCGGAAGTGTTCACATCTATTTTCTTGAACGAACTCACTGATTGGGCGGAGACAACTTTACGTTTACATAGGTATTAGGTGCTTAGTTAAGTAGTACAAAGTAGATTTAAATAGTTATATACCTAAACACATGGAAAGTACATTTTGATGCTCATAATTATCCAAAAATAGGTACTTTTGATATTGAAGAGTTCAATATTCATATTTTTTTGGGTTAGATTTCACACTTTTCCAGAGCGGAGCCTACGAACCAGAAAATGATTTTCAATTTTGCGGAAAACATTAGTTAATAAAAACAACAACAAACAACTACTTCGTTAAGAAAAAATAGTTACATTATTATCTAATTAAATACATTTTTTAAACAATTATGTCTTAAATCACATCACACGTGCATGTCAATTTTCACCCAATTTCAAATGGTATAAGGTACCTAAACAAGTGAATATAATGTGTACATATATTTACACAAGGGGTCGTGTAGTACCTATTTGTAGTAAAAACTATTACCTTCATTTCTAGTTTCACGCCCAACACTTTGCTGTTTAGTTCTTCAGCTTTTCACAAAACAAAACAAAACAATCATCGAGAGCCGTCCCCTTGCAACGTCATTCAATTGTCAGATCATATTATTTTTTCTTTTACGAAATATAGACACTATAAATTT
Source organism: Oegoconia quadripuncta (assembly GCA_949316235.1). Classification (NCBI taxonomy): domain Eukaryota; kingdom Metazoa; phylum Arthropoda; class Insecta; order Lepidoptera; family Autostichidae; genus Oegoconia; species Oegoconia quadripuncta. The sequence goes on from OX438742.1 coordinate 29,379,039, forward strand.
CATAGAGACACAAATATGAGTTTCCCAAGAAGGAGCGTGGGCCAAGCACGACCACTCTTCGCGATGGTATCGTATAAACTAAGTTTTTACGGTTAATAAGGCGGTACCAAAACGTTCCCCTCGACATTCTACACTTCCTATTGGTTGTTGAAACTGCTCCGGGGCGTGGCTAAACATTCGTTGTGCTTACTGTACCACGGTAGTCTCTGCGAGATCTATGTAAAGGTGTTCAATTAACACAATAAAAAAGCTCATTTATCGAATAAGTACTAAGTGGCACTGAACCTGCTATTTGCCTGGATATATCGGATTTCAATTACAGCTCTTATCGAAAATAATACGAGTATACCGGGTGTTTCATTCCTATGACATGAAAAAAATGTAGGAAATATTGACAATAACTAATTAGTAAGTAAATTTTTATTTTTTAAATGAAATAAGTACTAAATACCAAAATGTTTAAAAGTATGAGCGCGAATCGAACCGACTAAGTGCAAAGTAAACCAACCTGTACCTACTGTACTTATATGCCTCCAATAATAAAAACGTAAACTTTGACGTCGCGATAGCGTAAACGCCGAGCCCGCGATTCATCCGCGATTTTCTCTCTCGCTCTCTCGCGATTGCCAACGCCTGCCGTGTGAATAGGATAGTGGGAGGAATCGCGGGAATAACGCGCAAGCGGTTGTAAGGTACAACAACGGTAGCGGTGCCGTGTGAATACTTTGAGCATTTTCATACTGAAAGATGCATCTGTATCAGCGTAGCCTTTATCAAAACACCCATGGAAAGAGGCTCTTTAAAGATCAAAACTTTCCAATAAACATTATATTGTAGTGAATATGAAACTTAAAAAATATGTTATTATGCCCGCACTAAAAATTCATTTTTTCATAATAAGAATGAAATCCAACACTTTATTGTATTTCAATTAAATAGAAGATGAATACATACACTTTATAGGATACGTCCACCTATGTACTTAATAACAATTATGTAAATTTCATGAAGTACAACAAATCATTTAACAGTAGGTACATATCCACATAAAATATGTGTCAATTACGTAAAATATGCGATTTTCAATATTGTCTAAAATTGTTTTCCCCCTGTATATGAAATATACACGTGGCAGGGCGTGAACCTGTCGACGTTTAAACGTGAAAATCTATACATGCCTTTTGGAGGAAACCAAACCTACAGTGATTCCTACTGCAAAATATGATTATCCCTGCGCGTCTGAGAAGAAATTCTGAATTGTGTTCACATCCGCCATGCTGTACCTATAAAGTCACTCAGGCCAGGTGCAACGAGAAAATGGGGGTGTTCGCAATGGCGTGGCAGTTTCGTATTTGAACGGAGACAAACATGTTTATTTCCAGACGTTCGCAGAAAGAAAAAGCGCATTCCTATTTGGTACGAGTATAATCTATTTACAGGACGTACATGCCGTGCAGCGCTCTATTCGTGAATCCCGATGAAGAAAGATATTATTTAATAGATATTTGAGTTAAACGCCATAATTAACAAATTAGCATGTTCGTATTCGTATTCGTTGGCGGGCCGGTTTCCGCAACTCGACGTCTGGATGCGCCTTTTTTGCGTACGGGGGAATACCTAATACTGCCACCCAAGTTCTTGGAGGAAACCGAGCAACTTTGGGATGTTGCCACAGGCTTCGGGGAGGGACTCCGGTCTCCCAAGGTGGGTGGCTCGATGCAAGGCCACCTCCTCGCACTCCAAGAGCACGTGGGCGGCTGATTCTTCGGCCTCCATGCACGCTCTGCACAGGAGGCTGTCTGTAACACCTATATTAAACAGATGTTTGTTGTAATGACCGTGACCTGTTAGTGTACCCGTGACCAAACACAGCTGCGCCTTGGAGAGGCGCATAAGTTGTCGAGTAAGGCGCACACTCCGAACTGGGATTGCCGCTCTGGTTTGCCTGCAGTCTACCCTTGTGGTCCAGTCATTGTTGTGTAGCGATGTAGTTCGCTGATGAAGCCATGATTTGATTTGGCAAAACGGCAGTGGGACGATTGGCTCAGGGCCCTGCACCATCATTGCAGATCCCCTTCTCGCCAGCTCATCCGCAGCGTCGTTGCCCCTTGATCCACTGTGTCCCTTAATCCACTGAAGAGTTATGTCGTTGTGCGAGCACACCTCCATCAGAGATTGGTGACACTCTAAGATGAGCCCAGAAGTTATGCTATTGCAGTTCAGGGCTTGTAAGACCGCCATGCTGTCAGATAGGATTCGAATGGAGTAATTCTGCACCTGTCTGTTGGCGATCGCTTTCGCTGCTTGTGTGATGCCCATACACTCGGCCTGGAAAACTGTATTGTGGGCACCAAGAGGCGATGAGATGTTGATTTGTAGGTCCTCTGAGAAAGTCCCAGAGCCAGTGCCGTCCCTCGTTTTAGAGCCATCCGTGAAGATCATGAGCTCCTTGGAACTCCAGTCTCCACCTGGAGGCTCTTTAAGATGTATTCTGTATTTCTTATCGAATATAAATTGCTTTGGGATCCTATCATTGCTAGCCTCTATGAGCTAAAAAAAAATTAGCATGTAATAATAAAGCAGTACTAATAAGATAAAGATACTACGTACTATTAGGGTCGTGATTTGAGAAGCACTGCTGGAGATCACGTTAAGATAAAACCACTGAAAGGATTCCATTATCCATCTATTTATTCCCTATTGAAATCAACAGTATGGTGCATCATTATAGTATATTGCCTGTGCATGCATTTGCGAAGGTACAAGTCGATATGACAATGAAATTAGAAGTGGGTGTAGTTCGACTGCCTAGGTTTCTTTACATAAATACGAACCAAAACAATAAGCGTATAAAAGAAATATACCTCTAAATAACATCTCTATTCGGTAATTTTCCCTCTATGGGGGAGAGCCATCCATCATTAATCCATCGCGTTTGTGTTACAGAGTAGGTACTACTCTATTTTCAGTTATTCAAACGTTTCGCTCGCACCACGAACTCCACAAACCATATTCTAAATTCCAACTAAATCTGGAAATAAAATTACACAAACATTTTTCTGTATAGGTATTTCGAAAAAAATATTGTTATGCCGTTTTTGAAAAAAATATTTTCCAATGGTTGTATCTGTGAGTTTAGAAGCTCTAAAATCGATCCTCATCCCCAAAAAAACTCCGCACCACCACGAGGAGGGATTTAAAACCGCATATGCGACTCCGGTACACATTCAACGTAATTACAAGTAAGTAGATAATAAGTGGGATTGCGCCGCAAGATATAACGGGTCGCGAGTGCGGTGCTTGCAATCAGAGCCCTTGTTCCCTTGATGCTTGCTCTATGACACTTGACAAGTTCTGTAATTTGCTACTGTGATTTATCAGTTTCATTATAAGCTGTGTTTTCACATATCCCGGTCTATATTTCTTTGTAAACATTGGTACTAAGTTTAACCTAAAATTTATTTCGTTAGATCTAATTGATTCAAGTATATAGTTTCATTGAGTCACTCAAACAAATTTATTATTAATAGGTAGGTACATATACAAGCTGTATACAAATTTGTACATTTCTCTGAAACCACACAGCTTACAGTTGATATATGCACTCTTGAATGAAAATATAAATATAATTTAAGTATTTGTGCTATGATAATTAATGTTCAGTAGACTTAACATTCATTCATTCAATTATAAAAGAAGCATAAAAAGTTACAAATGAAATTAATTCACTAAAATCGTGAAAAGACATCCTGAGCCCGAACGCCTTTCATTAAATAAATTTTAATTAAGAAAAATCATAAGCAGGCCTAACATTATTATATCAGCAGTAGACTGCGTGATTTCAGCGATATATGTTGTCAACCATGAAGTTCACTAGTGATTGACCTATTTTTAGGGTTCTGTACCTCAAATGGTCTGTCTGTCCGTAGGTCAAGGCCCTTTTATTTCAAAAACGGCTGCAGGTATCATGCTGAAGTCAATATCGAATATATTAAGGTCACGTCATACTGATGTAAATAATTCTAGTGTCTAGTATAATTCCGTAAAAATAACGGCCTTGCAAAGCGTATTTCCATACTTCCTTTCACTTAAAGTCCTTTCACTGACAGACGATCAAAATCTATACTTCACGGTGGGTGCATCTCTTTCATATAGGGTAATTTGTGAAAGTGGATGATGTGAAAGGTGGGTGGGTGGAGTGAAAGAATAAATATGAAAATTCATTAATTGCACTTCAATTATTACGAGACAAACATTAGGATCGTCTAAGTAAGTAAACACATATTTAAGAAACTTATCAATGGTGATGTTAGGTACGTAACCCGAAGGGCTCGATTCCTATACTACCGTGATAGTTTTTTCTCCCATGACAACTGATTGTTATTCGTCTTTAAACTTAAGTTCATAGAAAATTTAAATGTACCTCTACAAAGACATTGCGACAAATAATAATTATGTATAACTATCTCTATTTTCCTCACTCCGTTCCCCCAGAGGGTGGATTAATTCAGCTTACGTGTCCTGCCTGCCTCCCTGCCTATTCGCGAACCCGCTGTGGAGTGTGCAGTCCCACTCATTATCTCTGCCTTGGTTGTATGTCTAGAGATATAGTAATTTCAAATCCATGTGTTTGAGTCGATGTGAAGACTGAAATATTTACAGTTGGAATATACCCAGCACCAACATTGTACAATGTCTTGACGTGAGTTTATCCCTAAACTAAATGTAATACGTGTATATTTAGTACTATTAAGATCTGGGACATACATCTCGTGTTCGTATCTTTTCTCAGACGAATACGCTCACCGTGATATGTATAGGTAGATGTAGGTTGAAAAATGAAACGATTGAAAATAAAAACATAACAGAAGAGCTCACTCTCATCCGGTGGTTACACTCTTTCAGTCCATTTCCAGTTTCAAAGGGCTTTTTGCGAATATTTCATGTAACCGGAAGCAGATCCGATTGGCCGGAAGGATTGATTTATCTTCAAAAGAGCTGAGCTGGAATTTGTAATTCTAATTATGAAATAAAAAAGTTTTCCTCCATTATATCCAGCAAAATTGTGAGGTGCGGTCGTGGGGAAATATAACTAGGGAGGGAAGAAATACGTAGATCTATACGATTAATTATTTATTTGTCGGTTTCATTATTAAACCTATGTCCGCATTGTATATATATTTTTAAATAAAGTAACATTTTATCAGTTACGAAGTCTCAATCGTATAATTCCGAATAACCACAATATGTTCACCGCTGGTGCTCAAGTCAGTTAATAAACGAAAGCTTATATTTAGTTTAGAAAGAATAGTTTTAATCACTTGGTACTATGTTAGTTATTATGGTATTACTAGCATTCCGCCCGCGGCTTCGCCTGCGTGGATTAACTTTATTGCGGAAATTTGTTTATCCCGCGGGAACGATTCATTTTATCGGGATTAAAAATATTCTATGTCTTAATCCAGAGTATTTTCTACCTGTATACCAAATTTGATCCAAATCCGTTCATCCGTTTCGCCGGGATTGAGCAACAAACAAATAAACAAACAAACAAACATCCAAACTTTCGCATTTATAATATTAGTCAGAAGTTAGATCTTAGTGTTAAGCAATGGGATTTCTATTTTGTTTTCAATAATTTGCTTTACTTTACTTCAATAGTAATATAATATAATCTGGATTGTTGAATAAAATTATAGTATTCTATTCGATAGCAATATTTCTTTCATATTCTATTGAGACCAAGACGTAAATAGACATATACCATTGTTCTAAGTAACTTTTTTAACCGACTTCAAAAAAGGACGAGGTTCTGTATTCGGGGCGCATTTTTTTTTTAACTACTTCTTAATAACATCTGATTTAACTTTTTATCATCATAGATGCAATATAGTTATGGTTGACCACAAACTCACCTTTTTGAAATCTGCCTTTGAATTAGACCAGAAATTGTGCGTTTTAGGTAGTACAGATTTTATACTTTCAAGGTTTTTGAAATGTTTAGAGGAATTGCAATTTTTTTTGAGTCCTAGCTAAATGGTGCCAATGTATTCAAAAATCATACACATATTATATAACTAGATATACTAGGGATAGATAACTATCCCTCACAAAAAATCCAGAACGAATTTAAAGTATGTAGTTTGTAACACAAAATAAAATCGAATCGTTGGATGAATGTGACATTATCCCGATCGAACCCACCTGCTGCAATGATTGTCTACGATTGTAATCTACCCTTTTAGTGGTGGTTAATTTATGCCAGCTATTGGTAAACAATCTTGATAATAGCTTTGCAATTTTTTTAGCTACTCGTAGAATTAACAGGTGCACGAAATAAAATGTAATTAAACCTGTCATGCAGGCGCATTGTGCATGCTTCATGGGACAAATAAATTTTAGGTGAACAATCATCATTCTAGGGTTCCTTCTCCAAACCTCAAAGGAAAAATCAGAAGCTCATAATCATAATAGAAAGCTAGTATCTAGTACGACAACTGACAATGTATGCGAGTGTTGGAATTGAAAAAAATACCTCTAGTAATAACTGCATTTAAAATATCCCAAATAATATTATAATCCCAACTAAGATTAGAAAGTATCTAAAGATGTGTAAGTATATATGGATGTTTGTTGTTACCTCTTCACGGCTAAACGGTTGGTCGGGTTTGGCAGACAGATTAGGATCTGGATTAACATATAGGCTAATTTTTTTGTTGAACCGATGTTCAAAGAAATCGCGGGCAATAGCTAGTGACCAAATAAAGTTAATAAATAAGGCCTAGGTTTGTATAAATAAATTTTACAAACTTTTGGAGGTCCACTGCAAAACAATTACCATGCCAATATAGAATCGAACTCTTTTTAAAGTTTCGTACCAAAATAATTCAATCGTTACACTTTTTTGAACCTAAAATTACAGTTCTATTATAAGGCACCCTGAAATGATATGACAATAGTGTTAGTTTAGTATTATAATTTGTGATTAGATAAAACAAAATAGAAACAAAAACATAATTAAGCTGAATATCGCCAAGTAGTTCGTGTCCATGGAATTTCATAATTTTAACTTGGTGTTAATGAAGATTATAACGTCCTATGGGGCATTATTATACCTATTGGCTAAAACCTAAGAACCATTATGCCGTGCGTTTTAGGAGAAAAAGTATTAAAAAACTCTTTTTATTTTTATTATATTATATTTATATAGAAATCAGGCATAATTACATTTATATTCATTTCTTAAATCTTCGTCAATGTTCACAATGTGCTAATTCTCAAAATTTAATAAAATCCCAGTCACGCACAGTAGGATTCCGTAGTTTGAATATGCATTTTAAAAATAACGTTATATTGTAGGTGATTTATGAATTTTCTCTTAAGTTTCTATTTACTGCTTACAGACTCAGTACATGCTGTGACTGGGTCAACTGTGACTAGTAACAACCCCATACTACGTACTAGTAGGACTTACTTATAAAAAATTTGACTACATATAATTTAGAAAGTTACAACAAATTTAGCGGATAATAAGTTAGTCTCAGAAAAAATGTTTTTCAGTCTCCACCTCGTGCTTTCACTGATAACAGGTCTAAAGTTGTCGTACATCAACAACATTATTGCTATAAGTAAGTATTGTGTTTGTAACACACATCAAAAGGAAAAACAAAAACAACCACAAATGAAACTTTGTATCAAAAAAAAATAGTCATGTTAACATGACATACAGATGGATAAACAGACACACGGATATAGCAAATAGGGTTTTACTACGGAACCCTAAAAAAGCATGCTCAAGTGGTGGTTGTGTTCGGTCCGCACCCAAGAGAACACATAGCAGGAGCATTTTTGAATAGTAAACTAATTAAATACTTTACCTATTGCATCTCAATACACATATGACCATATAATGTATTTACGTAAAACTATATGCCAATTTCGCGAACATTCTGACTCATAATTTGAATACTACAAATAAAAATAAAATTGAAATTCCACAATTTAAAGCGAGTTCAGCACATATTTTGTGGGACACAGATTCGTTTTTCACAATAACATACAATTACATGTATTGATTTGAACTAAGCAAGTCTAGTCCCAAACTAAGCAAAGCTTGTACTATGGATACTACAAAACGGATGGACATACATAAATATCTATATAAGCATCCATGACTTACGAATAAATGTTAGCATTCATCACACAAACATTTACACCCTCGCGGGATTCGAACCGGCAATCGTTGTTTTCGCTGACATTATCCAATACACCTATCGGTCGTCAAAAGTTCGTTTATCAAAGGGTTATTACAAGACAGCTGATTATTTAGGCTATAGGAGGTCTGGTGATTGCTCGACTTCATGTCGAGTTAGTCTAGGTTTGTGTTAATTGCTTTTGTTTTGTATTATGTAATAGGTATAACCATAATATTAAATTGTAAAGTTGCAAAGCTATTCAAAAGATGTCTTGATACAGAATTTCTTGTCGCTTGAGATGAGCATAAAAACTTGTGAAGCGACGTACTTATTTTAAAACAAACCGTGCTTACAAAAATTATTTCTTATTGAAAGAATATTTTTGTATACAACACTGAAAAAAATATATTTGACTCTTGATTTTATAACCATTAATTATAATTTGTCTACACTGTACAATTACTAACTGAATGTCTGCTCAGAAAGATGCAGGTAATGGAAGGATGTTCTCAAAAAACCATACCCTACCTATTTATTCATTCCAACTTATAACGAGTCACTTGTGCACCATTTCAGTCTAGGAACTACACACATATTTGATTTTGATGTACATTAGTAACCTATCTTTATGATGTGATACTCATAAGCAAGACTGTAATAATAGGTTCTGTTTTAACCCTCGATGCAAAAAGAGGGGTGTTTTAAATTTGACCGCTATATCTGTGGCACCGTATCTCTTAAACGGGTGATCCGATTTTGATGAGGTTTTTTTAATTTGAAAACAGGATTTCGTAGATATGTTTTAACAAAATTGATTCAGCCATTTTGTTCGAATCGCTTGTTATCTCGGAGGTTATCAAAATTTTCAATTTATTGTCATGATTCAGATATGATCTGAGCTGAAACCAATTACTGTTCTTCTAATTAAACATCAGACTTAGAGTTAGTTGTCTTCAGAAATGCATATAATGTAGATGTATACAAATCATGACATAAATTTTTTCTTGGGAATTCACTCTTGTCAATCAGCATTCATATGGCGTTCGGGAGCTCCCGGGGCCGCAGCCGGCCGGACAAGCCTCGGGCTGATTGATAATTTGCTGTTCGCCTCCCCCAGGACTGACGTGATACTCAGGTACTCTATGAACACAAAATATACATACACTAACTGGATTACCGCCAAACATTTTATTTGAACAAGACTATATTTACCCCTACGTAACGCAATTGGTTCACTATGGAGATTCAAATATCTGCCCAAAATTCTTAAATAAGTAGGCTATACTTATTATTTATAAATTAACTTACTCCATTTACCGTGCTAGAAATTCAATGTATTTTTTCTTTTGCTTTTTTTTTATACATATATATTCATAATGTTATGTCCGCATTCTCTCTCTCTCTCTTTCATTATTATTATTTTGTTTTTCTTTTGACTAATATAATACTCTAGGTCAGATCACACAAAATATTAGAGGTTTTATGCACAACAAACCATGAGTTACTAAAATTTGATAGCTATCTAGGATTTATAAAATTATACGAGTATCACTAAACTTCAGTTTTTGTGGAGCTAATTGAAATATAATTGGAAAGTTTTTTTTTTATACACAAAGGGTTCCTACTTGACCTCAATCACACCTGATGTTAAGTGAAGATGAGGTCGAAGGTGGAAGCGTACTGACCTGGAAACCCCAACACATTTGGAGACTGGCTATCTTATCTCTGACAACCGGAACACAACAATGCTATTATAACATTGCGGCTTGGCGGCAGATTTAGATAAGATGGTGGTAGCTAGCCAGGCGGACATTTAAAATGCCCTATCACCAACCGAACCGAGTACTTAAACATGTACCCCGCTGGGGATTGAACCCGCGACCTCCGAATGTTAAACCCAAAGTAGTTTACATCGAGCCACGGAGGTGTTTAAAGTAGATATGTTGATCTGTTGTGCAATAAAGTGTATTTGTATTGTATTGTATTGTAGATAAAATAATGCTATACATCTTTAATATCGTCATAATTAGTTTATCATATATTTTATGAATACATACATAGCATACAATAAATATTTTTTTGGCACGGAAACATATAAAAATATCACTAATGGACACAACAATATGACTAACTAACTGACCACGCCGGCCGTTTTGGTTTAACTAAATAGTAATACGACTGCGCAACGAGTGCTTGGATTTGATTATGTCTTTGAGGAAGTAAAAATTTGGTGAAACACAATTTAATTACGATTACGTGATAATCTCTCTGACAAACGCCCAACTTAAAACTTCTTTTTAGGGACGCCATGGCAAAAACATCAAATTCTTGAGGATCACAACACGGCCAGAATTTAAAAGTGATGATAAATGACTCCTTTTAACATGGAATGCAGTATCAACAAATTGTGGTAGTGACATTTGGTGCGTCAAATTGGTACGTTTGATCAGCCCTTTGTGTGCCTTAAGACTATTAGGACAACGAGATTACACGGAACGCGCGCGCGCAGTCGACCGGAGCAATGCGATTACAATGCGCCCGCTCTCCCCTGCCCATCACCATAGCAGTCCCTCGTGTCTTACTTACTCCCTACTTTTGAATTCGTAACTGGATTTCATCCTGAGCCCGATTGTGTAGAGCCCAGTAAAATAGCGAAGACACAATATGATCGTCACAAGTATTCAAAATCAAACACAGTATTAGCGACTAGTTTAAAAAGAGGTAAGAGCCTTAGGTACGAGTTTATTTATTTAAAATTCACAGATATGTGAAGACTGGTGCCTAACCTAGGAAAACCTGTATCTTAGGTCACTAGGCCTCCTATACAAATTAGTTTACTAAAAACAATAAAATACAGGATTCATATATAGAATAAACAAAAAGTTTAGTGACCTGACCGTTATGAAACTTTATTTATTATGTTACAAGAAGGTGCAATATTTTTTATGCTCAACTGGTTATCACTTCACCTCAATCACACCCGATGTTAAGTGAAGACGAGACCGAAGGTGGAAGCTTACTGACCCAGATAGTCCACCTTATTTGGATTGTTGTTTTGGCGGCAGACTTAGATAAGATGGTGGTAGCTAGCCAGGCGGACTCTCAAAATGCCCTACCACCAACCAAACCGGGTACAAAATATGTACCCCGTTGGGGATCGAACCCGCGACCTCCGATTCGTAAACCCTATTACACTGAGCCACAGAGGCAGTTAAAATGCAATAGGTGGACTTTGTTTAATGTACTCGTTACAAATAACAGAACACAAGAGTGAAGGGGATTGTCCCGAGAGACCTTTGAATGTAACTACTCGTTTTCACCAATTGTTGGTGTTATTGTTTTTAACATGATGTCCCTAGAGTCCGTTTAGTCATAATTTAGTAGAGAGGGTGTTATGAAGAAATGAGCACTAATTTTGGAGCAGATATTTATTTAAAATTTTCAAATCACCTGTAGAATAAAGACCTACCTGAGTAATACTAAAAATTCTAAATAATAACATTTTCAAGCTGTAGTCTGAAATTTTGTAGGTACTTAATTCAAAGAAAGTCTAAGAAAACGTATTCAATTTTGATAATCTCTAAGTGCCTACTGAAGATCAACATACGAGTAATAATAACTTATTACATAATATTTAGGAAATTGATGTTTTCTGGCATTATACACATTTTTATGTCTAATACTCGTAGTAGGCTCTAACAGCCCTTATCTAAACTCACTCTGGTTTTGGAATTATTTTCATTAATTATATTTTCGTCGTTTTTAGATCGTAATGGAATTTATACAATGTTCTATGTTATTGTACAGTCACTGTACCGACACTGTCTTGTTATCAAGATCTGTCAAATCCATTCTATTTTTATTACATTTGTAATATTTCGTGTTTACAAAATCAGTGAACCCATCGAGGCAAACTTAAATTATCAATATAACTATCAACGAATCATCAAAGTGACCGGCTTTTATATATTGGGTAATAAGTCGCGGATAGCCAAACTAAAAAGATATTAACAAAAGCCACGCGCCCACAATTTGCGATAATTTTTCTACACCCATTCAGCGACTGGAGCGTTGCTTGATCATTGAGTGAATAAATGTGAGAGTGAATGATTTGCGTGAGAGCTACATTGAAACTCAATTTTTATTCGCACTGCACTGTTCTACGTTTATGTCTTTGTTGTTGCCTCCCTTTATTATAAGGATTTAAAAAAAATTCACGATTGAATAAACCTACTACTTGTACCTACCCATTACTTTGATCGTTTCTGAAATATATGCGCGTGGGTTAAAATTGAAAAAATTGAAAAATGTTTATTGAAGTACCTTAATAAAACATTCAATGAGGTATCGGGGGTCTCCTTTTAAGTATAAAATACCTGTGTTAGAAGGCTTCGCTTTTCCATAACTAAATGTGAAATATTTGATCATCTATTAAATGAATTATTGTTACGCTACTTATAAAGTAAGAATGAAATAAAAATGTAAAAACGAATTTGTTATGTATGTGTCCGTGCATGCATGAGTATGTGTGTGTGTATTGGGGTGTGTGTGAGTATGTGTGTATATGTGTATAGTGCATCTGCAGCCTGATGATAGGGTAATTAGTGGTTTGTTTGAAGTGTGTATTTATTTATTTAATGCGCTATCAGTGTTTCAACTTCGTCATAGGTTTTAGTGTTTAGCCAGTTACTTAGAGATTTTTTACATTCATAGTACGTCTTTAGGTAGATATGTATTTGTTTATTAATTAAATTATATAGGTAAGATGATTGTTTAACAAACTATCTTCCAGTAAAGCTTGACTCCACATAAATTATAGGGGCAACCATATCCTTCCGTCTTTTTTTAAGGATGCTAGTCATAGGTTAGAGATTTATGGCATTTAAAAATGGCATGCAGGACATATAACTTTCTAATTGGAAGGAGGTTAGACAATGAATATAATTCTTCGGTGGGATATCTGTAGGTATGGCCTAAAGTACATCAGCTTTAAGAGAGACCTTTGTGCTCTTTCTAAATCTAATAATTTAATTTTTGTGGCCCCACCCCAAACCGGTATACAATAAGCCAAAACAGATTGCGCTAAATATATGTAAGTTTCTGTAAACATAGGGTAATGTGAGACTTGCAAGTTTATTGATTTCCACAGATTGTAAGACACATTTGTTATTTTCAATATAAGGTTATATAGTTGCATTATACAAATACGAGACACGTATTCATCCCACATGCATACCTACCTAACTAACTACATGTTGCAAAGAACACCATTTTCTCTATAAAATGTGACAAAGATTTCCCTTGGATAATCTTTTCATTCCCATTAGATATGGTGAATATATTATAACAAAATCTCCGCGGAACTTAGATCTGTTTTATTCCCGGTCAAAAGTATAAAGAAAAAGTCTCTTAAGATATCCCCAAATATGTTGTTGAACGTTAAACGTTCAACAACAACTTCATTATATTTCATATTATTTGTTAACCAATTTAATAATGGATAACCTAGATTAATGCAATTCCATATCTCGCTGCAACCATCCTCCTGCCTTGTAGTTTTTGTAACCATTTGTTAAAAGTCATGGCAATATTGATATTTTATGGTATAATGTAAATACATAAGCGTAAAACCACTATGTGGTAGATATTTACATAAAAGCGAGCTTTGTATTAGATACTAGATATAAATTTCCATTGTTGTATTTTGTAATTTTATAATGTCAGTTAAGATTATCATCGCGATCATAAACCGCATAGGTATTTGGATGTTGTACTTATTCTTTCGATATTTGTTATGAAGATGGGGACGTATATGTCGATCAGTATAAACAGCCATTCTCGTCACGTCCTGTCCGATCCGGATACTGACTGAAATAAACAGTGGGAAAAACGTTACAGCGTTGGTTTCACCGGAGCGGCGGCGGAGAGGCGGCGGCGTGGGGAGACGTGAGGGGGGTAGAGTGATTAGATTACCTGCCCCCGTGGGCTGCAAACAGTTCGTTACGCGGCCCTAAAGAAAGACGGTAACAAACTCCCTGAGTGGAGCGGAATATACATTCACCGAGACGTTGAAATTTAATAATTGGATTCGTCGAGTTCGCTGGTGGTATTGGAATCCATAAGTATATTTGAACTTCGCAGTACTTACGTGCAGTCCAGTTTCTGCCACACCTTGAGGTTTATTTTTAAGTTAACTTCAGACAGGAGACAGTTCGTAAATCTACTAGAGACAGCCACTGAATAATGAAACAAATAATAAATATAACTAGTTGGTAGTTATATCTAAATCATATCTAGAGATCACAAATAGAAAAATAATTATTATAATTTTTAATTTACGAGGATCATAAAATAGTATAATCCTTTATTTATTAATCATAATACACCTCGAGAGCAAAAGTTACGGGTCACTAGCATTTACTTCAATATCTTGAAAATGAATAAAGCTAGCGTATTGAAATAAATTAAACCTTATAGACAATGTAATGTTATTAAAATAAAATGCACTAAATTTATTACTGATAGTTTATTTTATTTTGTTTAAAACGAAAAAGTGAAAATGGCGTCATTTGCTTGCAAAACGAAAATTGGAAATATTGATCTTTTTATATTTACATGTAATTTTGACACATTTTAGTACTTGGTATTAACCCCATGTGCTGTCTGTACCATTGTAATGCGATTCAGCATGTTGTACACCAAGTTTCTGAAACACTGTTGGGGAATGTTCTCCCATTCCTCTACCAATGCATGTTTCAACTCACACAGCGTAATTGAAGGATGATCTCGTTGCCTTACGCGTCTTCCAAGCTCGTCCCAGGCATGCTCGATTGGGTTGAGGTCAGGGCTACGTGCTGGCCACACCATGGGACGAATACTCACATCATGCAGGTAGTCTTGCACTACATGAGCGGTATCGGACGGGCGTTATCGTGCCTAAAAATAGCATTTTCATCGAGTCTTGCCATAAATGGACCGATATGCTCATTTAGTATAGCTTCCACGTACCTTTCGCCATTGAGAGCACCATTTTCGATCAGCACTAGGTCTGTTTGACCTTCCCCAGAAATTTAGCCCACACGAGTACCGAACCTCCACCGTATGCCACCTTTTCCTCAATACAGGCTTGCATGAATCTTTTTCCTGGTCTTCTGTACACCTTTGCCCTTCAGTCATGTTTATACAGCATAAATTTTGACTCGTTCGAGAACACGACTTTTGACTAATCTTCAATCGTCCAATCAGAGTGTTTGCGTGCATAAATTCGTCTTGCTGTATGATGGTGCCTTTCAAGTTTAGGACCATTTGCCGGTCTAAATGGTTTCAAATTTGCTTCACCAAATCGCAGTCTTACAGTCCAAGCAGTAGGATTGTTTCCACGAAGCCCTAAAAATGTTGAGTCAATACTTTTCCCGTAAGAAATCGATTTCGCAGCATAGTGATAACAAGATATCGATCCTCCCGTGCCTTCGTACACCTGGGTCTGCCTGGTGTTGGTCTGAGTAGATTTGAACCAGTTTCTAGAAACCGCTGACGAACACGCTGAACGGTTGACTATTTTTGCTGTTTTTCGCTGGCCTCTCCCATTTTCCAGCATAGTGAAGATTCTCGTACATTCCTCTGGTGTAAGTGACATAATTACTACTTTAATAATAACTATTGGATACCTAGGACACTTCTTTTATACACATTTTATGACAGAACAGAAACAAAAGCATAGAAAGTTGCGAAAATTATAAATTCTAATTTGAACAAAAACGATTATTTGGTTTATAATTTTTTTAATGCCATTACTTCACGCCTACCAATAAGTTTTTACACGTGTAATGAAAGTTTATTAAATTGTCTATAAGGTTCAATTTATTTCAATACGATAGGTTTATTTGTTTTCAAAATATTGAGGTAAATGCTAATGACCCGTAACTTTTGCTCTTGAGTGTATATATAAATAATCATTTTTCACAGTTCATGTAATGAAAGGTTACCATTTCAAAAATAGCGAAGCTGGTTGGTAAAGAAAAAGTGACTGAATTTTGTCAGTCGTTAACCAGTTAGTTATAACAAAAGAGGAAAGTGTCTATCTTTGCATCTGATTAGAAAGTCATCTATGATGGGGTTGGGAAGAAAATTCTATGTCGCCGCCGCCGCATATTTCAAACATTAATGATACGATCATTATTATTATTATTACACTTTATTGCATATACTTACAAATAATAATAGCTAAGTATCAAAGATATACAAAAGGCGAGCTTATCCCTGAAAGAAATTAGATAGAAATTAAATAAGAGCAGATACGATAAATGCTGCAAGTAGATATATTTGTCATTATTTGACATATTATCGTTGAAAATTTATTGTATGCAACTGTGTAATTAAATCAAGTTAATTAAAATACTTATAATTTATATATACTTTCCAGTTACATAAACTGATACATCGTGAACTTTTAGAATTCTTTTTTACACATCTAATAAATTAGGTTTATTCAACAAAGGAAATTATTCTAACCAAATGCGCTTTACGGGTGAATAAATGACAATTGTTTAGTTAGTCTGGGGTTCGATTCCCACTCATCAGTCGGTGGTGGCGGCTCATTACAACGCAAGTTATTCAAATTTATTCAGTTTGTTTCTACCCGGGAATCAGGGAGAAGCGATAATAATAATATTGAAGCTAGGTAAGTACCTATATATGTATAACCCAGTACCAGCTCTTTTGTTCATAAATCAATATGTAATGTATATAAAACAAATTATGATTATTTCTATGATACCGCAGCCCTGAAGGAGGTTCATCCAACTACAAATTACGGAGTATCTATAAGAATTCGTAGATGGGTGATAGAAATTGTAAATTATAAGCGATATCATATAACTAGTTGTATATTGCAATTATCTTTGGATTTTCAGAGATGTAGTTTTCGGCAGATGGCCGTGTGGTGTGGACAGAGTACAATAGACCCACCCCATTTCCTCCCTTGGGTGTTGTAGAAGGCGGCTAAAAGAACAGACGAGTTTTTTGACACCTTGGTCAAGTGATAGGCAACAGCGTCACTGTCCTAGCGTACCGAATAAGGAATAATGAAGGACAGAAGGACCAATCTTCAGCGACCCGCTATTCCTAGCTCAGCTCGTCATCGTAACGGCGGGTCAGAGGATGCTAAAGAATCTCCGGAACGGACGGAGCTACCCATCCTCAACGCAGACTGGCCGTTGGTAACACATAACATTCAGGCATATTCAGGAAATAGGTATGTCCTGAATGTGCCTGTATGTTATGTGTAATAAGGTTACCCGAAGCTTGACGAGAGGGTGACGACACGATCTCCTACACTACGGGAAGAGGTGACATAGTCGAATGTAATGTGTGACAAAAAAAATAATAAAAATGTGCTCGTCGTCAAATAATGTAGACAGGTTTATTTGGGATAACCTCTCCACTTCTTTAGTGATGGTAAGGAAAAAATTAAATATAAATATTTTTCGTAATAATGTAGATATATGTATAGCGTGGTATAACGAGACAGATCTGAATCAATTCAATAAGGTGCGAGTTTCTCGTAAGTAGCTATGGTGGTACACTCTCCGAAATAATTTGCAAGCACGTCAGCCTGAAGGCTTCGCAGTGTGCGGAGTGCGGGGTGTTTACACACGACGCGATTTATACGGTCCGAGTCGTAAATAATGCTCGCCAACCGCCGACATATATATGGAGTTTGGTATTTATTATCTGTCCGCTGATGTACAGACAGCAAGCAGCGCTTTCACAGTATCAGATCACCATGACACAAATTGTATGCTTATTAGTTATGTACGTATATCATCAGTTATTAAACAACGCAAACGAATGAATTTGTTAGAAGTTCATACGTTTTAGAATAGTAAGCGCCGCCATTTTAATTTTAAAGCGGCGCCCTCACATGCCAAAAACTCTTGTCCAAACTTTGCCGTTTGATTCCTTCGGGATCCTGCTTCCTGCTTTATGTTCATTTGCAGTTGTCTGACGGTATTTGTTATATTTTTGTCTAACCGACCACTCGTTTTCAGATGTCGTAAATTCTGCTTAATTTTCGGACTTTTGGGATTCTGTGGCCCTACCGTTGTTTATTCCCTCCTGAGCATATTACATATTAAAGAAATCGACGCATCATACCAACAAAATAATACTAAAATAAAAACGAATTGCCTGGTACAAAAATCAGATATTTAGGTGGATGTTGCCATGTGTTGCCATGCCATTCCCCGGACACTGACACCACACCTGGCTGAATTGCATACCATTGCGAGATTTATTCGCCAACCCTGAAGTCTCCAGATGCATGGCTTTATAATCCATAACTTTATTCAGTGTTCCTACGCGGGCGAAATAGACTTTCAGAGACAATCAATAGGCAGGTACTTATTAACTTATAAATAAATTAAAGAGTACATGTGTTCCGTCCGGTCATATAGAAACCCCAACATTCAACATCAGCAAGAGAAGCAGTCGCAGCGCTCTCTTGCAGCAGCTCAAGATGATTGTGTGAGACAAATACATGCATTAATGGACGACGTTATCGTTTTCTCGCCGGCAAATTCAGACAGACACTATAGGAGTAATTGAGGTAAGGGCACACCGGCGCGTAGCCCAGGTTGGAAAAGTTGCACCTTGTGTGCAAATTCGTGTCCAACTTCAATCATTGCCCTTGGGAATAACATAAGCCATGGAGTGAAGTTACACATAATTTCTCTATCATCACTGTACCTGTCGACGAGTTTACCATTGATTCACCGACGGCTATCTACGTCTAATATTTTTTAATGGCGACAGGACCACCACCATAGAGCAGTCGGTGAATCAATGGTGAACACATAGGTAGATACAGTGATGACACATGACGAGAGGTTGTCTTCATCGCATTGTTTCTCGTTGAGAACTCAAAGGAATTTTACGGGGCGAGCGTTCCCACATACTATAGCCGCAGGTAGGAGGGTCAGTTCTACTTTTGAACTTTGATGCACCGAAATTGTACAATGCTGCGTATCACACAGAACTGAAGAGAAATATCTAATATTCTCGCAGATGTTAGCATTCATAATGGCAACAAATAAGTCCCAGGGTCTAAAGCTGAAACACCAGGAATTTATTTGGATATATGTGTAAGGAGAAATAATTTTATTTTAGTAGGTATAATTTTCATAGTAATTATTATGTATGTCTACATTTCTTTTGACAAGAACAACTAAGCTTCAGTGAAATATGAAAAATAGATATCACCTTTTTGTGCATTTTTCATACGATACTCCCTGGATAGTCCATTACTATGCAAGATATTTTTAATTTCAGGTGGTATATTGAAAAAACTATTGGGTAAAAGGTAGAAACCCCTGATTTCATAAAAATGTCAAAAAATTAAATGTGTCTGTTATTGTTGTTGTTAATCTATTTCTACAGGAGATTGGATGAAAGAAATTACTGATAGATCTTTTTCACCATATTATGTTCTAATTGTCTGTCTGTACCAGAGAGCCTCCACACATCGTTTCTGAATGAGAGAAGTTTTTTTACGCGGCAGCACCATCGTGGTACATTAAACCATTTCATTGTAATACTTAGGTATTTAGTAGTGGACCTCGAATAAATTATCAATAATAAAAGTGAATTTTTTCGTCATAAGTATTCGACTACATTTTAAGTTCTTATCAACGCTCGGCTGTTTGAGTTATGACTACAGAAACATATACAATCGAAATGAACACTTTTTGCTATATTCTCATAATCAAATTTTGATTTACAACCTCCGGTATTATTAAAATCTTTTTAGTTCTGCCCCGGGTTTGACTCGCTCGGTATTTGCGGTGATCCATTTATACAATGTAAGATATAATTGAAAAACATACATTCACTGTTGAAAAACATATTGTGTAAGTTCTTTTTGAAACTAACACATGATTTGGGATTTTCATCATCATATCATCATCAGAGTGGACTAACTTTAGACTTTTTTAGAAACATAACGAGAAGAAATTGTACTCTTAGATTGTGCTTTCCATGTTTAACATTGCTATAATATGGATTCAAATTACAATCCCCTTAATTATCTGCAAGCACTGCTCTTTCAGCAAAGATGGCAAGCAGAATGGAATCTTACTTGAGTCAGCCAGGCTGGTTCCTTGTATAAATCGTGATTCGCGTTGTCCCGAGGCGGCGTGTCAGATCGCGATCGAAGTAAATCATACTTAATGGTAACGAAGCGTGGAGCAGCGCGTGCGCTGACCGGCTGCGCAAGGAGAGGCAGTGGGGGGCTCTAGCACATCCCACTCACTTATTGAAATTGACTGTCGATTTTAATAAAAATAGAGAAAATACGAAAGAAAGAAAGAAAAATCATGAGACTTAGTATACGATCTATATCATTTCCTTATAAAATATATTTTTTTAAAGGCCACCTGATAGGAAGTCGTCACCGCCGTTCCTGAACATTTTCAACACTATGAGAGCTGTGTACGATTTGGCGACTTCTCGACTCTATACCTACTCACGTGGCTCTTGAAGGACGTCGTGTATAAGCTTACGAGAAAACGTTTGGGTGTAGTTCAGTCCAGAACACGCATTTATGTATCCACAAAGGAAGGAAGGTATGACGATAGGGTACAAAGCATTGATTTTTTAAATTTAATTAATCACTCTAAATATCTGTTAAGATATATTTTAAACTAAGTTTTGACAATTTACAAAATCAAAAGTTATTGCTATGTAACTTAACATGGTTATCCATGTGGTAATTTTAATAAACCCACGATTTTCAATTACGGTATATATCGGATGAGTTTTTTTACCGTAAGGAAAAAAAAGGGCATAATAGGTAAGGGCAATAGAAGGAATTGGCATAGGTAATTTAATTGTTTTTTCAAATCATCTATAAAGCGTTAATTGTGTCATTTGACGCTGTCGCGTCTGTAGCTTATTCCACATAATTTCATCAGTAAATTAAAGAAATAAAAAAAAATGAGAAAATATGAGTTCCAAATAAATTTCGCATGATAGAAACCCTTCGAATGGCATATCAAACAAGAAACGGCGCGTGCGTTTAAAAAAAAAAATGTTAAACCACCTATGCAAATCACTTCCATTTCGTAAAAGAACTTATCCGGTATTTGATATAAACCATAGCTGGTGGTAAAGTCAGACTCATGATGTATATAGTAAATAGGTAATTAGGCAAGATTTTAATTTGTGTGATTGATTACAGGCATTGAATGCAGAATTTATTATTTTCTTTCATAATATACCCTATTTTTTGTTGTGTCAGCAAGCTCTATTAAACTAAATTTTTATTTCACTTCTGTTCAAAAGTAGACTAAATGAATATATCTTATTACGTGAGCGTTAAGCCCATTGTAATATAATCCACTTATTTAAATACCCACAGTAGCTACCTATAGTAACATGAGCCTGTCGCGCGGAAACTGAAGGGATTCTAATCTAAACCGTGAAATGCATTCGGGAAAATGCTACTAAAATAACTGAACCGCCAAAAATTGGCAAAACAACCGACTTCAGTAAGGTTCTACTCTATCTCCATAATGCATTATCAGATCTTAACCAAATTTTTAAAGGACCACGCTAGTGATAAACCCTATCAAACAAAAAACAGTCATGGAAGGTGAACATATGTATAAAAATACATACAGACGAATATAAAACGTCTCTCTTCTCCTTTGTGTCAATACGTCCAACCATATTTGATTGAAAAACGACTTCGAGGTAGGTACTTAGTTACTAATCTAACAAACAGGATGGGACACTACCGAACCCGCATATAATAAATAGTGATTTTTAATTCAATAAATTATAAAATGTATAATTACAATGTCTACTTGACGTACAAATCAAAACAAGCAATTTATATAACGCCTCCGACTCACAAATGGTGCAATCAAGTAATAAATTTCATTAGTCAACAATGTGCCGATGTCGACGCTAGAAGCAACCCAAGCGCCAAAACAGGGAGGAAGCCCGAACAGAGGGTGAGCCCTATTTATCGAATTAGGAACGTGTAATCACCGCTCAGCATTGCACCGCTATTGTGAGCCGCTTCATTCAAGTGTTTGAAGCTACCAAGACCCGATATCTTGATTGTTGATTCTGTTTTATCAATATGAACAACCATTGCGGTGTTACTATGAAAATATAAAGGCCAACGATAGGTTTACTCTAGATATACTAAACCGATCAAATGTAGAGAAGTAGGAATGTCAGTCATGTCAAGTCTTGTTCCTTACCGTAAAAGATCACTTTGTTGTCCGTCTGTCAGTCTGTTTGTCAATGCCCATTTTTTCAAAAACGGTTGGAGGTATATCAAGTTAAAATTAATTCTGAATACTAAGGCTGTACCTTACACAGCTGTAAAAAGTTGAGTTTTCTAATGTAACCAATATACGACATGCATGGTCTTCCAAAGGGTATGTTATACTAAAAGTTTCACTCATTAAAAGATCACCAAAAGGTGCTCAGTTAATAAGGCATAAAAGGCACATGTAAAGGTATAAATATTATTAATTCAGCTTCCATATGAAATTATTACCAGATCAGTTGCGGTTAATATCATTAGATCGTCTATCCGCCGCGCGTTATCCAACTTTGTATATTTATATGTCCTAGACAATTCTCATCAATTAGATTATTCTCTTCAATGTCACATTATCTTTTCTTTTCTCTTCAGAAAAGTTTGTGTTCAAAATTATGCGGTAATCGAACCGAGGGTGGCAGCTGAGATACGATACGTGGTATGTAATTTGAATTCCTACTATCAAAACTGCTCACTCCTAACATACTATCTATGAGAAGGGAATGAATGCGACAAGTTTAGATAATAACAAGTGAAAAGAGACAGCAAGAATGACTGCAGTAATGATCTCCCATGGCTGCAGGCGGTTTTCCCCAACCGTACATACCATAAAATTGTACTCCTGAAGATCTCGGTAGTAGATAGAAAATCTGTGATATATGCATTCTAGAGTGGCTCATGGATGCATTTTCTCGACTCTACCTGTACCTATATGCTACTTATTGTATAGTACTCAATGGAGACAAGTTTAGTAACACTGAGATTAAACAACTAAGAATAGACAATTCAAATAAGTATGGCAACACGATAAAACGTGAACGTAGCTGGAGGGTGAATCTCCCTTCAACTTCGACGTAACAACATTTGCTAGTGCAAACATCGACATGCGGGCGTTAGGCGGGGAGAAGAAAAAAAATACCTTTTTGTGATTATGGAAATTTTTTGTGAGAAAAGCTTTAAAGTTGGCAACCTCTGCTGTGTTCTCTGTAGAGAACAATGATTTCGATAGGTACATGTGCTACTTGCATCACATTTATAATCTATGAATGTCCACATATTATTATAAGGCCTATGACACGATTTCCCTCGTCTTCCATAGGAGGATTTGCATCCACGTTGAGAAACGCAAACGTATTTTGTTTTTAATCTCCGCATAAATAACGCTGCTCCCACCTTTATCTAAGCTATGCCACTGAGAGCCGCCGCATAACCTAAAGAGCTACCGATCCGATTATTAGGTGGTTTTATAGCACAGTAATGTTCTTTACAAACACTTTTTAAAGGATCACATTAAACTAACAATTAATAGTAAATACTATAATAAACGATATCGTATTAGTAAATAAATTTGACGACCGATTGGTGTAGTGGATAGTGATCCTGTCAGCGAAACCAACGGTTGTGGGTTCGAATCCCATGAGGTATAAATGTTTCTGTGATGAATATGAACATTTATTCCCAGTGCATTAAGCAGTGCTTAGTTGGGGACTAGATGATTGGTGTAAGTGTCCGAAGTATTTATTTATTTTTAATACCAAGATTTTTTTTTGTATCTATAACGGGTTAGTACTTGGCCTCAATCACACCTGATGTTAAGTGAAGATGAGGCCGAAGGTGGTAGCGTACTCACCCGGAAACCCCATCTTATTTGGGGGACTGGCTATCTTATCTCTGACAATCGGAACACAACAATGCTATTAACATTGCTGATTGGCGGCAGATTTAGCTAAGATGGTGGTAGCTAGCCAGACGGACATTTAATATGCCCTACCACCAACCAAACCGAGTACTAAATATGTACCCCGGTGGAGATCGAACCCGCGACCTCCTAAACGTAAACCCAATGTTGTTTACATTGAGCCACGGAGGCGGTTGAAAAGATCAATATTTTTGTGCATTTTTTTTATTGCATTAAAGTTACATTGCAGTAAAGTGTCCGATAGTTTCCATTACGGTTACGGAGCTCTATAAAATCCCCAGTGCAGATATGGTAATGATGAAAAGCAGGACGTAGTAGACAGTGATTTTGATTGGATAACATGAATTGCTATAGATTTTTGCGTTTCTACATTCGCAACTATAGAGACATTTGAAATAGAACTACTCTAAAACATTTAGAGATCGTTCTATAAAATAGACGTAAAATTAACACATGAGGTACTTACATAATATTCAGTTTAATTAGAATCAGGCTTTGATTTTTTGTAATTTAGGGTTTAATTATCTGAAATATATGTACCTGTTAGATATTTTATGCATAACGGGTTAACACTTGACCTCAATCAAAATACAAAGTTTGTCTACAGTTTACTTATCATGCATGAGATCCACATTAGCTGGTAGTTTCACTTTCAATATTTCATCAATTTAATATTACCATAGAGGAATAACACTCCCAAGTTATCACCCTCGCTATCCGCCGTAACAAGTGAGCTAATTCTGTCATAATATTTTTACAAAAAGCTCGCTCTGCACCCAGCGCCAAAAATCGGGGCGTAGTTATAATTTTGTTAAAAAGGTAGGCGTGTTGGTTCACAGGAAGGAAACGATCGGGTGTATTGTGATGTTCACTCGTGGGCAACATGACGCGTGGCGGCCGCCATTGTCTCCGACGGGGATATAGCGCAAGCACGTGCCGAAACCGCCCTTCGAAATAGCAAGCAAAGGAAGAATTTAAGCTTTCCTCTTGTTCGCTCTACATTATAATACAATTGGTAACTAATTAGCTTATACTCTTTTTCATTTCGTATCGATTGGGTTCCGACACTTACTCCAACTAATTATGAGAACCTACCCCCACAATAAATATCTAATGATAAATATATATTAGGTCCTTACCTATGAAATTGGCGTTTTGTATGAAGAATTTCATTAAGACTGTTGTCTCCATACAGACATTTTTGATTTTTTTTTGGGAACGGCAAATACAAATTTAGCTAAAATTTGTGTGTATTATCGGATAACATTAAGTTAAGTATAGGCATCGTTAATTTTTAAAAGTAACCGCTTTATAAAAGTTTCAGCGAATCTAAGAAATTTTTATGGGAAACACATGAAATGAGCGAATTAACGAAGAAAAAAAACTCCAATTTCATAGGTAAGACCCAATATATATATATTTAAACTCGAATAATTCGGGTGTAATGTTCAGTTTCGTCACACAAATTTTTCCAAGGCGAATTCGAACCCACAAAACGGTTAGTTTTGGAGGCTTTGTGAAAATAATATTATGCTACATCATCGTTCCAGCCGCAGTACGTCCACTGCTGAACATACGAGCTACCTTTCGAAAATAACTTTCGAAGTCGGCATCAATGTTCAAAGTAAATCAACGTACATTAAATCCACTAAACATTTTTTCATATAGTAGAAATAATAATAATAACGACAGTGACCATAGAAAATAATTTTACGACTGTTTGGTGTAGTGGTTAGAAACTTAGAAACTTCGCGGGTTCGAATCCCGCTAGGGACATATATTTGTATGATGAATACAGACATGTGTTTCCGAGTTAAGGATGTTTTTCGAAATGAAATGAAATGAAATGAAATAATTTATTTGCTTGATTTTGGGTACAAGATAGGATGACACATAACAGAAGTCCCATTCAAAATCTACTTAAAATCTAGCGTGCAAATATTTAATAGCATTAGTTAGGTTATTACTTAAATATAATATAATAATGTTTGTTGTCACAATATAAAACTAATTAATTGTCAATTATGTGTTGATGTCAGAAAAGCGATATTGTCCGTTATATAAGTATTTTAAAATAGTGGTAGGTATTCCTTAATTGAATAATAACATTTGTTGATAAGCCATTCGTGTAACTTAATTTTAAATTGTCGTCCAGTCAATAATTTTAATTCATTTGGGAGGGCGTTGTATACCTTCGCAGCCATATAATTAACGTTTTTTTGCATAACTGACAACATATATTTAGGTATAATTACTTTATCGGGCCCTCTAGGTCGTAACTGTTTAATATTGGGCCTAATTTGTATGGGATAGTGTTCTGGTTGTTCCCTTACAAACAAACAAAGTTGTTTTATGTACAGACCCGTGAGTGTAAGTAGTTTGTACTGTCTGAATAACGGTCTACACGAGTCTAGAAAATTTGCACCGCAGAGTGACCTTACACATCTTTTCTGCACTCTGAATGCCCTTACAATATCTGAACTATTTCCCCATACAATAAGACCATACTGTAAAACAGAGGCAACATGTGCATGATATGTGAGCAGGGCGCTTTCTATCGAAGTTATTTTCCGGAGGCGGCGAAGGGCAAATGCGAATCTACCAAGGCGGTCACATACTGAATCTATGTGAAACTTCCAGCTACAGTTCTCGTCAACGATTATACCTAAAAATCTAGTATACTGTACACTCTCTATTACTTGTCCATTATAGATTACATTTAATTTAAGTTTTTTATTTCTATATGTACCGAATTGCATAAATTTTGTCTTCTTAATATTTACTTCAAGATTATTTGTTTCCATCCAACAAATTATATTTTTAACTGTCTTATTAATTTCATTTACAAAGTCGTTCACATCAGTCTTCCTATTTTTATCCTTACCCTTTATAATGATGGTGGTATCGTCAGCATATAGAATTGTTTCATGATTGGTCATTTTGGGTAGGTCATTTATATAAAGAATAAAAAGTAGTGGACCTAGTATTGTTCCTTGAGGAACTCCGCAACTATTAAGTTTATAGTTAGATCTGGTAGTAACTCTCTTATAGGTTTTATTCCCTTTCCGGCTTGTTTTAACTATTTCCACACATTGCTGCCTATTACGTAGATAGCTAACAAACCATTCATTTGCTGTTCCTCTTATACCGTATTTATACAGTTTGTCAGTAAGTTTGTCGTGGTCAACAAAATCGAAAGCTTTGCTCATATCGAAATAAAGAGCCACTACTGGAATATTGTCATCCACACATTCGAGTACTGATCGAACTAACCTGAAGTTTGCTGTCGTTGTATTTCTTTTCTTTCTGAAACCATATTGATCCCCGCTGATGATATTATATTTGTCGATGAAAGTTGTAATTCGTTTGTGAACGGCTTTTTCTAATATCTTAGCTAGAACTGGGATTAGAGTAATGGGTCTATAGTTATTCATATCTGATTTGTCACCGGTTTTGTGAAGAGGTTTCACGATAGAGTATTTTAATTTCTCTGGGAATACGCCCTGGATGAAGGAGAGATTTGTAATGTGACTAAGGACTGGAGCAATATGTATTGCGACTAATTTTAAAATTTTTGTTGGCAGTTCATCATATCCTATAGAATTTGTACTTCTAAGTGACTTGATTATTTTGACTATTTCATCATCAGTTGTCGGAAATAGGAAGACGCTTTGACAACAACTACTTATATTTGTAATATCTTTGTTGAACTTTTTTGTGCGATTAGTCAGTTCTATGAAGAAGTTATTAAAACTATTTGCCATTTCTTCAGGGTCGTCAATAAGGTGATTATTTCTATTTATTTGTTCAATGTCATTATTATGAATTATATTATGTAAATTTTCATTTATTAGATTCCATACAGCTTTGCTTTTATTCTTTGCTTTAAGTATTCTATTTCTATTATTTTTTCTTTGTTCCGCTAAAATACATTGTCTTAAAACTCTGGAGTAAATTTTGTATTTTTGCTTGTACACATGCTTATATTCGATGTTTGCTCTTTTATACATAGTATACATCTTTCTTTTTTCAGCACATGACCTTTTGATGCCCTGTGTAATCCATTTACACTTATTGGATTTAATGATCACTTTAACAATGATTTTAGGAAAACACAAATCATAAAATAGTGTTAGAATGTCATGGAATTTAGAAAAGGCTACGTTTGTATCTACTTCATTTAGAATATCGTTGAAGCTGAGAGACGATATGCAGTTACAAAATTTTTCTTTATTTTCTTTACTCAGATCTCTTTTTTCTTCGAACCATTGCGATATTATGTTTTTAATTTCCAATTTCAGCTCTAAAGTTTGTCCAGTGTGATCTGATAGACCTAGGTCGTGTACAGTCCCCACAGCTGTTGGAATATTACTAATCATGTGGTCTATGCATGAGGTTTGTCTCGTGGGTAGCTCTATGTGCATTTTCATATTAAATTCATTTAACAATGTTATAAGTCTATCACTGTAAGAGTTTCTTTTCAATATGTCAATATTTATGTCCCCACATAAGATAATACGCTGTTTTGGATTATGAGTTAAATTGGATACTAGGCTCTCTAGGTTACTAAAGAAGATATCTATGTCAGAATTTGGCGTTCGGTAAATACATATAATTTTCAGATTTCTCTGTGTTAAGTCAATACCAGTACACTCAAAACTTTTATAATTTGAGTATTGACCCAAGTTAAGTTCTGTACAAGGAATATTATTTCGAGTCAGTATACATGTGCCACCCCTTCTTTCTTTAGGTCTGTTATAGAAAGAGACCAATTTGTAATTTAAGATGCTTAAGTTTTTTTCATCTCCAGATTTCAAAAAAGATTCAGAGCAACAAATTACGTCAATACATTTGCCATTATCCCTAAATTCTTGTAGCACTACCTGTAACATATCTT
The DNA here is from genome assembly GCA_949316235.1 of Oegoconia quadripuncta. Lineage (NCBI taxonomy): Eukaryota > Metazoa > Arthropoda > Insecta > Lepidoptera > Autostichidae > Oegoconia > Oegoconia quadripuncta. The sequence continues at coordinate 29,408,162 of OX438742.1, forward strand.
GTTTGTTAAGTAGACCCGCAAAGTTTTGATGGAGAATTACCAAACCTTTATGCTTGTAATGATTGTTCACGAAAAAAATTGTTATTTATGGTATTATTCGACTTTGTAGCAATGGTTTCCGGAACACAGTTATCTTTTTCGAGATAGGTGTTCTTATGTGGCAATTTTGTGAAGTAATATGGTATGGTTCCTTTGTCTGGAACACAAATATTAGCAAAATTAACTTTTTTGTCCGTGTTGATGCATCTACTGGCAATATTAGTTAAAAATTGTATCTTATAAGCATCATAATCAATTGCAATATTAATTTTCCGACATGCAACGTCAATAAATTTCTTTTGATATAATAATTTGTTAATGTCAATATAGGTACAGTTCGTAAAAGTATTCGTCAATGATATTATACTATTATTTAACATTTTTTCATTTAAGTTATTATTGTTGTTCACTGGAAGTATTAGTACGTTAGTTTTTTTTAAGTCATTCAATGCTATACATAAATTCCGGTATAATAAGTTAGGGTCTACATCATTATTGCCGGTACAGATAATAACATAATCATTATTGTCTATTTGCTCTTTTATTACATCACAATAGCTCAGCACTTCTGATGATAAAGCATTGGGTTTAATGTATGCAAAAATTTGATATTTGTCGTTCCATTTATCGTATCTTGACTTTATTAAATTTATTGATAAACCCACTGCCTGTTCATCACCCAAAACTATTATTTGGGGTTTATGTTCAGTGGTATCCTTTCCTGACCGCTGCGGTGAACAGTCTGCAAAATTATTTCGTTTGCTGGCTCCATCGTTTGTAATGCCCTGAGTTAGTATTTCGGCAGATTCTACCATGCTTGTTGTCGATATATCTTTTTGCTCATTGCAAAGCGATAGTTTGCTAATTGAGGCTGTTTCGATTGTTCTAGTATAACTAGTTTGAGATTTTTTTTTGTGGCGAAGTCTTTATTGAACAATGAGAAAAGTTCAGTTTTGTCTTGTTTAAATTTTTATTACTATGCCTTTTTTTGGTCGACTTTTCAGTGGATTTACATATGGAAGTTAATTTTGTTATTTTATTCTTAAGCTCTTCAATTTCTCGCTTCAGTGAAAAGTTTTCCGATAACATGTTCTCAATTTCGTTGTGTGCTATTTGTAATTGTGTTTCCAATTCAACATTTTTGGCTTGTAATAATTTCACATCCTGTATTGTGTTTCTTATGTTGGGACAGCTTCTATTAATCATGCTCTCGACGTCCGAATCATCACTGTCGTTCGTGCTTAGAGTCTCAAAGGAATTATCTGTTGACACGTTGATGTTAAATTTTTTACGCTGTGTAATATTACGGTTCCGATCAGATAATAATAGTCTCGTAGACGATTGCATCAATTTCGGTGTACTGTTTATGTGCCCTTCCTGTCTTTGGGAATAACAGGAGTTACATTTCCAATTTCTCTTGTTATCTGTAGTCATAAGACAGAAACGTTTTTCGCCAACATTTGCGCATATTATATGGTATGTTAACTCGCAAAGTGAACATGTAAGTAATTGTTTATTTAAAATTTCCTTACTGCATTTAATACATACTGGAGCCATCTTATCTTTGATTGACAACTTATAATTGTGACAATTTTATCGGAAATAAAGAAAAAAAAAAAAAAAAAAAAAAGTCTATCCGGTGGCTGGCCGCGAACCACCTCCGATCAAACACGCCACTCGTCAGAGTCCAAACCTTAAGCCAATAGGCCAACTAGTCACATACTGTTGCAGGTGAAATATGCGACCATACGGAATCGTTTATGATTTGGAACTTTAGGCGTTATTCGAAATAGTTTTTTCATTTCACCTTCACTACGTAATGTTTATAATTTAACAATTTAATATCATAATATTTCGTTTTTAATTCACTGTAACTCAAACCTTTATCACCACATTATTTATGTTCTATCTTGCTTTCTTGTTATAGCCACACACATCATTTGTTTTGTTGGAATAGATTCATTATTTTATTATTTTGTTTTAATTTATAGTAAATAACGTTTGTCAGTTTTTAGATATTATTGTCATATATACTAAATTCACAAATAATTTGTATAAATGTTTATTGTTGTCACTAATTGCGGCGAAATGTTTATTTGTCCGACTGGTGTTGTTGCCATTGAATTTCAAATTATTTTAAAAAATACTGCACAAATATTGCCACAAATAGTTTCACTTAAGATTTCGGTTATATGTAACAGTTTCCAAACGTTTTTGCACTAATGTAGACTATTTCACTATTTTATTTGAACACAGCTATGATACATCAATGTTTACGTGACGGCGGCGCCACCTATCCTTTCATTTCATTTATATGTATATGTATTTATTTACAAAAAACATATGTATTTGTGTGTTCATCAACCATCTGGTATCCATAACACGAGCCTAAATGCTTACTGTGGACCTAGATGGCGCTGTGTGTATGTGCAAAGATATTTATTTATTTATATATGTAACCTATGAGATATCTCTGACAACTAATAAATAATTACTGTAACGAGCGTTTCAGTAAAATTATTTTTTACTTTGTAGTGACGGGATGGATAAAATGGAGATGGATGGTTTGGTTGGTGGTAGGTATTTTAAATGTCCGCCTTGCTAGCTACCACCATCTTATCGAAGTCTGCCGACAAACGGCAATGCCAATAGCATTGTTGTGTTCCGGTTGTCAGAGATTAAGATGGGGTTTCCAGATCAGTACGCTTTCACCTTCGGGTTCATCTTCATTTAACAACAGGTGTGAGAGATGGAACAAGTGCAAACCCGTTGTGCATAAAAAAAGTCCGCGATGAAGTAATTCTACGCGGGCGACGCTGCGGGCGGAAAATATACTGGATAAGTTTTTAAGGAAAAAAATAGGGCATATTAGGTAAGTGAAATAGAAGGTAATTGGTATGGGTAATTTAATTTTTTTTTTCTTGAAAGCCATAAAATATCATAAAACATTTTGGCATTTAGCGTTCGAGCATGTAGCCTATGCACATAATTACATCATCAAATTAAATGAATTAAAAAAACTTGGAGAAAATATGAGTTCCATTTAAAATTCGCATGATAAGAACCCTAGGAATCCCGCCAGTCGCATATCAATCTCCGGCAGGCGCGTGGGTCGATGATGGTTTTGGATTTTTTTTATTTTTTTCCTTACGGTAAAATAACTCATCCTGTATAAAGTAATAACAGGATTCGAAAAATAAAAATCGAGTTTCGATCACGAATCTCATGAGAGCGGGCACTCTGTGGAGAGGGGTACAACTGGAAAGAACACTAGGGCTAACACTACCTATATATGCTTGCTAGGTAGGCAAGTACCTACTTAACAATAGATTACCAATGAGAAGGCATAGAGATGGAATTCCAATAGTCGACCTATGGCCCATTAGCCTAACCCACACATCGACGATTATCGACGACGTCACGTCTTATGTGAGTATAATATAATCAAATGATTCTTATATTTATATGAATACCAATACGAGTTTCTTGACTGGAGACGGAATGTTAAGTTTCTACGATACTTAGATATCATTCTGCTACGACCGATTGGTGTAATGCCTGCAAAACCAGTGGTTGGATAAAATATATTTGTATGATGAATACCAATATTTATTCCCGAATCTTGAATGTTTACATAAATATTTATGTAGGTTCATCTATTATCTAAAATCCGTAACCATGCTTCAAAAGTGCTTATTGCAAGCGGCTTGGGGGGTGACTCAGCTGTCTTTCATGGTTTTTGGTAATCTTTTTGTGTAGTTTTTTGACTTAAAGTATGAATTTCCCGCCATATTTGAAACGAACCACCTTAAAATGTTTTCTTAGGGCCATCCTGTTTTAAATGGTTTTTATCACTTACGTTATCCCTTTAAAAATAATTTGCTTGCTATTAAAGAAATTACCGAAACTCTGTCCCACTCAATTGATGGACGAATCTTATAGTTTATTTAGAACTTAACGTTAGCTAGTCTTAGCCACAATCATCGCAACTATTTTAGCATAGCAATGGTTTCAATCCAGTACACCCGAATAATTGGAATCATGGCCCACGTTAAGGTTGATTTCTTAGAAATGTTCTAAGGTCAGTTAATACAGACTTAGAAGTTGCAGAGGCATTTGAAAAAATTTTCACAGACATGCCAATTTTAACCACTAAATCACTCAACTCATCTCCCACCGTAGCTGAATCTTTACTTAAAATGTATAACGATACTCCGAGTGTGGAATTAAATATATTTAATTAGACACGCTAGTCCCTGTGACATTATAAAAGCATTTAAATCTTTGCAAATGAAAAAAAATACGCCCCGAATACAGAACCTCCTCCTTTTTTGAAGTCGGTTAAAAAACCGCTGACCTCTATGGTGTTTCTGTAACAATAGTTAGCTCTATCATTGATTGCGTTGCACCACATTTAGCCTGTATTTTTAATATGTGTGGAAAGTGGTGTGTTTCCTGACCTGATAAAACAGAGTAAAGTAATTCCATTATTAAAAGCCGGTAGTACATCGGACCGCACTAATTTTAGACCCATATCAATCCTACCGACTTCTAGTAAAATTTTCCAAAAACTAATTTTAAATCAATTTGTCTTATTTCAATATCAATAACTTAATGACTTCAAAGCAATTTGGATTCACACGGGGTCTCTCAACAACCGATGCTAGTGTTGAGCTTATTGAGCATAACTTTGAAGCCTGGGAAGATTGGTCTAATTAGTTCATATTTTTTTTAATAAAGTTGTTATTTTATTCTATCTAGTCTATTGCCGACTTCTTTGGTTAATTAATATTTAACTGTCTAAGTACTGTGTAATATCAAACTGTTGTTGAATTCCTTTCGTCGAGACCTGTCAGTTGATACCCATCTCGATGGGGTGCTGGAATTGTTTGTTGTCAAGTGCGATAAAATGGCTGCTAGCCTCCACCATATTGGATTTATCGTGACGTCACTTTGACTCTCCCGGGACTTATACGAATATCGTCGACACCTTATTTGTCCAAATCGGTTGAGGAGTTTAGGCTGTGGATTGTATCTTACATACAGCCGTGTTGGATATTTTAGCTTCGTGTCGTCGTAATCGGGCAAAAACTATAACTGTTAAAACAATTATCGATTGAATGGATCATGATCCAGTTGGTTCGACTGTACCTATATCCTCAGGACTTCCTACGTAGCTCAGGTTAAACAATACAAAGATTACAAATCCGAGGTCGCAGGTTCGATTCCCAGATACGCGTTTAGTAGGTATACACGGTTTGTTTGGTGGTATAAGGCAATTTTAAATGACCAGTGATCACCTACTACACCATCTTATCTAACGCTTGTATTAATAAAACTTTCTCAAGATTGAGATGAACTTAAATTGACACTTGAGCTACTTTAGTATATTTTAACAGTAAGTACCTATAAAAAAATCGTAATTGAGATCACTCTCAATTACGCTCGATCTCAATGTTAAACTCGATAAATTCGGGCTTATTTATTTTATCCTTAACCGTTTGATCTCAATGACATCTGATATTAAGTGAAGATGATGCCGAAAGGTGGAAGCGAGACCACAAACTTATTTGAGGAACTGGCTATCTTAACCCAAACTCCTGAAACACACCAATGCTCTGAACATTGCCGTTTAGCGACAGACTTTGAGCGGTATCAATAAAGTGATTCTTAAGATTGAGTGTGATTTTTGATACTGTTTAAATTCACAAAAATGTGTCACGTTGTTGTGTGAGATTCAGTGACTGTGCTTCAAAGTGCCAAATCGCTTCATCAGTGGTTATATTTGAGAACAGCTACCACTAAAAAAGATCTGAATAACCAGAATGCCATAGGCCTCAAAATTTTACAGTAATATTAGGTGGTTACAACGATTTTTGGTTTAATTTTCGTTATAAACTACCATAGCCCCTCACGTCAGTGATCTATGTAATGAAAAGCGGTGCCTCCTGATTTACCGTTCAACCGTCAAACCAGGTAAAAAATTTTGCGTACGATCTCTAATAGTTTTTGCCCTTTAGCTCGCATGCGATCGCTAAGTTTGGTACTATGTAAGCGCCCTAGGAACAGGTAAGGATAAGGGGATAAACGTCTTTTGGATTGACGTTATTTACTTCTGGGGAGGTTAAGTGGTACCAAATTTATCGAACCTAAATAAGCTAAATGGCCAACTTTTAGCGATCGAACGCAAAACTTTTTACGTGACTGCGCAGTGCTATACCTACTTACTAAGCACGTAAGAAATGGATACGTATATAAGTCTTAGCTTCAGTACCTACCCATGTCATGGCAAGAACTTTTTCCCCTCTCTTTTGATAGAGAAAGCCTTAATTATTAACCTCGTTATTTCTTTCGACAGTCACACACATTTTATACTCAGATAATGTAACAAATGAGTAACCCTACCTAACATCATTTTGTGCTACTAAAGCATATGTGTGCTACAGCAGTATAAAGGGTCATAGCTCAGTATATTAGAATGCTCATTGAGTAAAACATTGATTTTCGTTGTTGGATGGATGGGGTTATACGTAACAGTTGGTTTCCGTCGTGTTTTAGAGGTTTATGTACCTATATAAGTTTTATTTATCTAATGATCGGTGCAGGGGGCGTGGTGGCCGATCCGATTGCGAGCTGCCGCGTCCGCCCGCACCCACGATATTTGCATCGCTAACGAGCCCCCTCTGCACCCAACTCTACACCCCACTACAGAAAGAACCCCCCAGCCTGGGGCTCCGTCAATTTAGATATTTTATATCTATATCTAGTTGTAAGATACGTATCTGCCAAGGAACAAAGATGATAGATTTGTCGGTAAAGGATGATTCAATAGTGCTCAACTGCAACTTTGTACAATAATGTATATCGAGGATTGGCGGAGAAGGAAAATGAGGATATCTGGAGAAAAACGTGTATATTTACAAGAGAAAAATCGCTAAGAGACAATTTGAAAGGTAAAAAAAGGACGTTAGAAAAAGCAAACTGACAAACCTCCAAGCCAGTATCGTCGACATGGCCCTCTCCGTAAGGCAAAGCCTTACAACAGCAGCATCAATGACGATGCTGGTCTGTTTCACAAAATATATTTACTGGCAGCTTAACTAACTTTTTCGAGGGCCTCCTCAAAACACCGGCTCGTGTTTTAATATCTGTCACGAGGATAACTCCATCACGTCCTGGGTGAACTTGCAAATTTTGGATGTCTATCGATATATATATTCATCCCTATTCATCCACAATTCTCTTATAGTGTTGGCTCCCACAAATGTCGTGCCATTGTCGCTTAAACTCTTGTTTGGGCAGCCACGTCTCGCCATAAAACGCCGAAGTGTCATAATAGCTGTATCTGTAATCATGCTTCCCATCAATTCTAGGTGGATAGCCCTTGAAACTATACAGGTAAATAGTGCGACGTAACGCTTTTCAATTCTCCTTTCAAAAGGTTACGTTGACTGGTCCGAAGAAATTCAACCCCGTGAACGACAAATCCTTAAGTTAAGGTAAGGTTAAGCAGCCAATAAATATTTTGTGAAACAGGCCAGCATCGTCGTTGATGCTGCTGTTGTAAGGCTTTGCCTTACGGAGTGGGTCATGTCGACGATACCGACCTGGAGGTATGTAAGCTTAAATATTTAGCTTGTATAAAACAGCACAGTCACTATTTTATTTAAAGCGTTTGTTCAGGCCTCAACCACATCATAGCTCAATTAAAACTGTCCAGAACCCTTGGAGCACCCTCCCGCCACGGCAGTCCCACTTCAAACCTCCCGTTCGGTTAGCGTCGCGTAGTTTCCTCTAATATCCTCAAGGCTCTTTGCTCTTGAGTGGTATATGTTTCACCAAGTTTGATTCCTAATGAATCTTAACGATAGAATTCCTTGATTAAGGAATCCAGATTTTCTTTATCGTCAGAAACCGTGCAATGACTTACAAGCTGAACCTTAGAGGTATTCTTCGATACTGGACCATATACCACCCAGCCTAGAGCAGAATTTTATCGGAAATGAGCGACAGAGAATGCAGGACACAAAATATTATTATTTGTGGAGCTGCAGAGGTCAATTCTCCTGACACATTTACCTGTCAAGAACATAATACGAACATCGTGAATCAGATATTCAGGAGCGTGAATAGTAACATATTGATGCCACTGTTATCAAAACTGTCCGACTTGGAAAAAAGAAAACCGTCAAAAGGATCTCGGTGTCCTGGTAACATCGGATATGAAATGGGCTGATCATATTGACGGGATTGTCAAAAATCAAACAGTGTTCTCTATGCTATCAAAAGGTCCTTCCAATGTGTAACACCCGGAACACTGCTCAAAATTTATAAGACTTATTATGTGAGACCACTGCGCAGAATATGCTTTTCAAGTATGGAACCTCTACTTCTGCAAAGACATTGACCTTCTGGAAAGAGTCCAAAGAAAGAGCAGAAAGTCATACGAGCAAAAACTCCAATTACTGCTGCCGTCGTTGAGGGATCGGCGTATAAGAGGAGATCTGATTGAGACAATTGCGCTAACATGCCGGACATTTTCAACCTCAGTCCATCCTTAGTGCCCGACATAAAAATGATAAGAAACTAATCCCCTTTAAAGCAAACACCAACGTCGGCCTTCACATGATCAATACCAGAGTTACGAGCATATGGAATCAGCTTGCTCAAGAGGTTGTTGATACCCCCTCCGTGTACAGTTTTAAAAATAGAGTGGTTTAAATTGAACAAAGTGCTTCAACCGTCAGTCACTCCTTTCATCGCTACTTGTTCCTGTTGGTCCTGTTAGACCTACTTGATTCGCCATGCCTATTTTGTGTGTAACGCGATCACAGCATTTATATGGTTCTCGTTACCAGTCCAGTTAAATATATCACTAGAATATTTAAAACTGTGGAAAATAAAAAAAGTGTTTCTTCTTACATGTTCGTGGTCAGTACCAGGAGTGCCTTCACATCAGATTTTACATACCTCAGTGGATTGGGTTTGAACTCGCTGTTATTTACGTCTTGTGTGTGGAAATCTAAAGCAATGGCCTTCTGAAAGTATCCTTCGGTTACCTCTAGCGACGGTGGGACGGTGCGTAGTAGGCATGTTGCTCCTTCCAACTGACCTATTGGCAGTTTCGCGGTACCTACACTATTATCCATTATTATTTATTTTCGTAGTGGAGGCTTATAGTTATACATATATTATAACCCACAAACTACTTATAACCTGTAGTCTACAGAGTTACAAACATACTGTGTAGGGACAGTCAGTGGGATATCCGCATATAATTATGAAAGTTTTTAAAGTAAACACAGTCACTCGAAAATTCACTGAAATAACTTCAATGAAAACTGAGACCATGGAGATTTATATTGCAACAAATTCGGGATTGATACGCCTCAAAAACAAAAAGTTTCCTTCGTCAGTGAGCAAATCCAAGATTCATCGAATTTTTATTAAATAAATGGCAACATTCGTTTGTGGTGTGTCATGTCAACCAAGTTTGTAACGCTCGTTCACGCCCAGCTAAAATAAGTTTGTGGGACGCCAAAACAACACTACTATGAGAATAGCCTGATAAATTAGTTTTATTTTTTGTTGTTTTGTTTCTTTTTCTTTAAAGAATGTCGGTTAGCGCTAGTGCAGAAAACCTCTCTACAGATACACAGGTAAGTAATTAAATACGCTAACGTTTTGATCCATTAAATTCTGTGTTCATTGTTTTCTTTCTTAGGAATCACAGAACATTGATCTAGATTTCTATACACACTTATTGAGGTCTGTAACTAATAATTGCCTATTATCATGACAATGAGGTGCGTACACCCCACATGAGTCATTCCTCGTACAGGGGTCCCAATACGGAAGCTGTGACCTATTATAGTGTTTATTTCGCATGATTAGGTCCAACGTAACGTTATTATGATTAGGATGCACAACACGAATAAATAGCAACATATACTCAGTGATAAATTCAAACTTATTACAAACAATAACACAGGTTATTTTAGATATGCACCTACTAGCACTGCTTATAAAAATTATCATACTGGTTCTACTTTCAACTATGATCATGTATGTTTAACCGTAAGCTTTATATAATAGATTTAAACATTTAGGTTACATTTTATAGTAGTTTTCTAGATGTTGTATAATTTTTTACTACATTTATTATCTGTTGAGCACAGAGATTACTAGTATATATTGTGACCTACAGATTAGGTACCTTAATGAATAGTACCAGTTATAAACCAATAGGTTTATAATTATGAAGTTTATTTACCTAGGTATGTTATATAACAACATAACATACCCAGCGATAAATATACATTTGAACATTTAAATAGAAACCCCTGGTTTATTCAAATGTTGTTGTACACTCACAGTACTCATGATTCGGAGCTTGGTAAATGTAAGCACAGTTATTAAAAAATCAAAAGAACATTTTGTGCTCTCATGTAAATTGAACAGACCTGTAAGTAGAAGACTTGTTTAAACATGTACTTTTAGCTTTTTTTTTGTTATATCCTCATACAACTAGGATAACCTATCACAAAATACATATTGAGAATGATATCTGGCCTAATTTTATTTTATTTAAAAACATTCCTGCAACCTCAACAAATATGGTAAGCAGAGGCCACAGATTTCATTTGCTACCATTCTGACTTCATGAAATACCTCATAACACTATTATCAGTCTCTTTATAGAAGTTTGCTGGTTTACGGCACTCTAAACCAGGGACTGCACATATTGAAAAGGAAACATTTTTTTTTGATTACCCGAATGTAGAAATGAAATTATAATGACATTCCATTTGGATTGGAAAGCTCAAACTATTTAAAGATAAAACCAAAAAAGGGAGCCAAGCAAAAAGTGATTTATAATTACATAGAGTGTTATCTAAAGACACAAGTGCAATTATACATTGTGTAATGCGAGGTTCATAATAATCTGATTTCCTTGCAACTAGAATGAAGAAGCATTTTTATCCAAATCTACATTTAGCCTGCCGAAGTCACGATTCATTCAGGAGGAATCAGGATTGTTCTTAATTTGAATGACTTTACATAACTAGCAAATTTTGTAATCACTTTTGGACTGGTTTTGTTGGTTTAAATTTAAATTAAAAAAACAGTGTGCAGTAATACATTTATTAATTTTTTAATAATTTAACAATTACTTTCAACATATTGAAAAATTATGAGGAAATTACAGAGTAGTTGGAGTAAGTCTTTATTATTTTATTAGATATTAGATCAGCCAAAAGGTTCAGACGTATACACAGAATAATTAATCTTACACAATTTATGCAAGATGAAATAACATTCTCTCGTATGTAGGAAAAAATAACTTATGCATTCTGTATAGACTGTAAATGTCTATGATTCATTTGGTAAGCACGTTCCTAAATGGGGGTTTCTTAGCTTAACTTCTATGCTAAATTAAACATTATTAAATAACAGTGCCTTACAATACAGCTTTTTTTTTTTATGCACAATGGGGTATCACATCTGATTTTAGGTGAAGAATGTGGAAGCATACTGACTCGAAAAGCCCATCTTACTTGGGGAACTGGCTACTTTATCTCTGATAACTGGAACACAACAATGCTAATAACATTAAACTGTTTGGCGGCAAATTTAGATAAGATGGTGGCAGCTAGCCAAGCGACCATTTAAAATGCCATACCACCAACCCGAGTACTAAACATGAACCCCGCTAGGATCGATCCCGTGACCCTCGATTCGTAAACCCTATGTTGTTAACATTGAGCCAAGGAGGCAGTTGCAAGTTTGCAACATGTCAACGTGACTTCAAACTGGGAGTTCGAACACCAAAAGACTTCTTCATTACCCAGAACTTTTAATAATTTGATATCCCACATATCCTGCATCAAATATTCATGCATGTTCCTGTTGTCTTAAAATCGACATATTCGAATATTTAATTCCCTAAGCATCACCAGAGGATTTAGGCGCAAAGTGGTATAGGGGTCTTACTTGTACAATTGTTACAGTATGTAAAGTTATATTAAAGTATACAATGTTAATATAACTATAGGGGAGGCCTATGTTCAGTAATGGATGTTGTCCATCATTTTCGACACCCAACCCAAATATCCTCTAATGCATTTTATGGCTAACACAATAATGCTGTGCAACTTTTTCTGTATAGACCTTTCTATAACCCTTCATTTAGTGTAAATTAAATATATTTCTATATACTTTTTGCACAAATAAAACCTTGATCCTTTAAATTAAATAAATAAGGATAAATTTTTATCTTCTCTCAGACTTGTGATGGAGGCACTATGTGCTTGGAGTTGGCCTTGGAGGGTGAACGCCTGTGCAAGGCAGGCGACTGTCGTGCTGGGGTGGCATTTTTGCAAGCTGCAATACAAGCAGGCACAGATGATTTACGCACACTTTCTGCTATCTACAGCCAGCTTGGGAATGCTTATTTTTATCTTGGAGATTATAATAAGGCTATGCAGTATCATAAACATGATCGGACATTAGCTAGGTAAGAGTTAATTATTATAAACTTACTGTACTTGATTGAAGACCTTAAATATTTCAGGAATGATCACTTAATTAAATATTATGTTATCTTAAAAGTCTTTTAATTTTGATACTAATCTACTATTCGATTTTATTTGTTATACAAGGAGTCTTATTGCATAAAATAAAGTACAATTATTTTTAATTTTTTTTCTAGGACAATTAATGACAAACTGGGTGAAGCAAAAGCATCAGGAAATCTAGGTAACACATTGAAAGTCATGGGTAAATTTGCCGAAGCTATACAGTGCTGCAAGAGACACTTAGAAATATCACGATCTCTTGGTGATCGACTGAGCGAAGGTCGAGCTTTGTATAACCTAGGAAACGTCTATCATGCACAGGGCAAGCAGTTGGGTAGGGTGGGTCAAAATGACCCCGGCCATTTCCCGCAGGAAGTCAGAGATTGTCTATTGCAAGCAGTGGCATATTATGAGTAAGTAAACTTGCGATTTTCTTGATTACACCATTGTTATGAATGAATTTTTTACTCTTTAGGCTAATTATAGGGATGTTTTACCATGTTAAAGTTAAAAAGTTAAATTCAAATAAATAAAATTATCCTATTCAAATCTGTATTTTGACCACCAATATTTTAGGAAGGAAATGTTTTTCACAATAAATTTATATATTTTTGGGACTTTTGCAATGTTTTTCATGATTTCAGAGAAAATCTAGAACTTATGCGCAATCTTGGTGATCGACAAGCAATGGGACGTGCCTGTGGCAATCTTGGCAACACCTGCTACCTTTTGGGAGACTTTACACGCGCTATTCGCTATCACACTGAACGTTTGCAAATTGCTCAAGAATTTGGCGACAAGGCAGCTGAAAGAAGGGCAAACAGCAATCTTGGCAATTCACACATATTTCTTGGACAATTTGAAAATGCTTCAGAACATTACAAGTGTGTAACTTTGAATTATTATTTTTCTTATGTATTAGTTTTTAATAGAGATTTATATATTCTGTTGCTTGCTCAGGCATGGTTGTGCATTATGTTTAATTTATTGTATAATGTGTGCTTCGCAATCTGCTGTCTTAAACTCAATCTTGCATTACAAGCGGTATGAAGAAATTGTTTGTGGGATTTTTTGGAAGCTCCATACCAATGACACCGCTCCCCGGGCTCTATCCTGTTGTGCTCAAGGCCCCTTGGTTACCTTCGTACTACACCCACGGGAAATGTGCTTTAGTCCTATTTATATATAACAAGACATGAAAGGACAGGATTCAAATATTATGGCATTCCATTCCCTAATCGTTTTTGGATACTATATTTCTATTTAGTTGCTGCGGTCAGTGGATGAGTGTTTAGAAGTAACATTTTCATAAGAGTGTTTCCGTCCTTCGTTTGGCTAGAAAGAGCCATAGTTAAACTAAGTTGGTAACCTGTCGAGGCACTTTTAAAAACGCTTACTGTCAGGTGATACACAAATAAGCACTCTAATAAATATGTCTACAATTAGCTTGTAATACAATTTAATGACACTCGTAATGTTTACTACTACAGCGCATTTTTACGGAACACTCGTTGCGAGACGCCCGTTTCACACTTGGTAGATTTTTATTTATTGCAAATATTATGTTTTATATTCAAATGCTACTTTCTAGTACTACTCAATGCTAAGCGATTGCAAGTATGTCGTATATGCCTATATGTAATTTAAAATATTTACTCTTTCCATGTTCTTATTGTTTTGTCCTAATGATTGTTGTATGCCTATAAGGTACTATAACGAAATGCAGACTAATAAAATGATAGAGTTAGGTTTTAAAAATACAAACTCAATTTATATTGTAAAATAGTTTTTTTTTACCTAAAATTACTATACCAACATATATTCCACAATCATTGCCTGTGACTATTGTGTTTGGACAATAGAAATTAACCACATGGAAATAATAATAACAGCCTGAATATTGCTGAGCAGTTGTTAATTAATTTTCTATAAAAATGTGCCTGGAAATTCAAGAGCATTAGCAGACATTCCAGTCGCATCCTATCACCTTAATATTGTTATCCAATGAAAAGTCACCTAACTGATTCAACCCATTTATACCAGTTAACTATCCATGTAATGCAAATGATATGAAATGGCTATTGCGAATTTCCTTATAAGTAGTAGGTATCTGATTATTGTCTTCATTTCATTTATTACAATAAGGTGCTTGTGAACAAATGGATTGATAATGATAAACCATTACTGAATCCAATATTATTTCGTACTTCATTTTGAGTAGTGCAATTTACTTTTTATGCAAAGTAAAAAAAAATCTATTCATGGTAGGATACTATTATATGATGGTTGGTCGGTGTGCTATTTCTTTATTTAGCACGGTAGCTTCATAGTTGATTATGGCTCGTACTCATAGAGAGATAACACATGCATGAAGAAGTAAAGTTGTTGCTGCACTGAAAATATTGAGTTTGTATTTGCATGTTTTGATTTATTTACAACATTGTGCAAAGGTTATCTACTTCTAAATTTTTCAGTTTTTATACCACGCGTTTACATGAATCGCCCTTGTACATACATACACATTGTATTATGCAATTTTTTTTTCAGGCGAACATTGGCTTTAGCAGAAGAGTTAGGCGATGCAGCCGTAGAAGCGCAAGCTTGCTATTCGCTTGGTAACACATATACACTGCTGCGGGAATATCGTATTGCTGAAGAATACCATGCACGTCATTTGGCAGCGGCTCGGAAGCTCCAGGACCGAGTGGGCGAAGGCAGAGCCTGTTGGTCTCTGGGGAACGCTCACGCAGCCTTGGGTAATCATGAAAAGGCTCTATATTATGCAAATGAGCATTTGAACATTTCAAAGGAGGTAAGTGCCAACAATGGAGACTATTCAAGCTTTTGTGGAGGAATTATAACGGAAATTGACACTTAGTCTTGGGAATATTACAAATTGAGACATGGAATACAGACAAGTTGAATAAGCATTACATCTTTTTCTCAAAGTAACTACGGTATTTTAAATTCTTCTTTATCATTCTTATAAATCACCACAATACCTTCGAATACAAGTTACCAAGAGTACTTAATTTACATTACTAAAGCCTCAATTTACATGTTGCTATGTAGGTATTACAGTTTACAAAATATCTGCCATTACAGTTTCGTTATTTGATTGCCGAGTTCAGATCTACTCCATCCACAAAAATCTAAATTAATTCCACAATCAGGTCTTAAAAAACTTGATTTTTTTGTAGTTGGAAAGATTTATGAAATCGTCAATAAGGTGTAAAGTATATCATTTTTGCTAAGGGTCAATAGACATTTACTGCTAGTGTGTGCTTCATTTTAAACCACATTATCGTTTACCACCACATGAGACTGTGATCAAACACGTCACCAGTCTATCATAAAGAATAAGATAACTCTTCATACATTCTGTTAAATAAAATGAGGTCTCAATACTTTTTACTCAGAAAGAGTTTTAAGACTTGGCTTGAAATTTACATTGAATATTTTTGATGGTATAGACTTTCACTTAACAAATATATATTGATGTAAACTAAATTCTATGTTGCAACAACCATTAGTTAACACCTGTAAATAGGAAACTCAATCTTCAATGTAGGATATATTATATTACTGAAAGGTTTTTGTAACACATTTAATCATTACACTAACACTGACTACATAGACAGAACAGTCCTAAATAGAATGAGTAAATATTTGTATAGTCTCTTTCATCATTGTTATTTATACATACATAATATACATAACGTCACGCCACATCATTAAGTTTTTTTTTCTACTGAGCTCACACAAAAATTTGATTGGGATAACAATCTGACGAACTCGATGTATATCACTGTATAATATTAGTTATGTAATGTTGATATATGACTGTTTTATTCCCAAATAAATAAAATAAAAATCCCAAACAAAGTTCAATTGAAACCACATCCACGGTTCACCTTATGAATACAGAAATGCACACGTGATAAGGGGTGAGCCCATCGCCAAGTCTATAGAGGTTTTCTATGGAGAGCCTCTTAGTCGCCTTTTACAACACCTATGGGAAGAGACGGGTTGGTTCTATTCTATTTGAGTGCCAAAACCACAACAGCACAGTTTACCATGCTAGCAACCCTTATTTTAAATAATGTCTTAGCAATCATTTACTTTGCAGTTGGGTGATGTGCTTGGTATGGCTACTGCTCAAATGAACATAAGTGATCTTCGTAAAGTGCTCGGGTGGCCACCAGAAACCGATTCACCGCCCTCTCTCCCAACTGACTCTGATAGCGATAGGACGCCGAATACGCCTTTCAATGCACTCCGTGTTAGAAGACAGAGCATGGAACAGCTGTCATTGATCCAGGTCAGTCGAACAAATTTTGTTTTCGTATTTTAGAACACCTTTGTGAAAATAAAGAAATATTATCTGCCGAGTTAGATTTTTATAGATGGATTCGTATGTATATGTCGCACGTAAATTGTAAAATATCCGCAAGGAAATTATAATTGTACAGATTTTTGTCATATGCCACCATTTCGTTACAATATTCGGACTCCTTTCAGTGATATTATGATGTCACTGAAACAATCTATCTGGGTGTCTAAAGGTATATCACTGTTGATATTGTGAAAATGGCAGAGTTTAACCATAAATTTAGTAAGTAAAAGACAGGTATAGGGCAATTCACAAGATTTAGTAGTTGGTAGTAACAAATAAAATAGTAAGTTTATTTAAGCAATACACAATTATGTTACTTACAGCCAGTTGTAAGTTGTTACCATCATAGTTATCTATTTAGATTTAGGAGAAATGGGTAAATAAATTATGGTAATTTTTTTTATTGTCTTATAAGTATGACATAACAGGCTTATGTCTCCATTGCTGGAGCACAGCATTATCTAATCTAATCTAAAACTAATCTTACTAAGAGAGGCATACTTACATACATAAAGTTACGCCTGTTTCCGGTAGGCAGAGACCACCGACTTCCACTTGCTACGATCCTGACACACCTCTTATGCTAAGAGAGGCATCTTGTACATTATAGAATACAATTGTTTGCAGATTACTCCCGATGCTAAAAAGAAAAATGCTGAGCAAGAGACTGAAATGAAACTAGAAGCAGTAAGGACAGAATCAGAGGAGAATCCAGTGGAATCATTCTTCGATCTTCTGAGCAGATGTCAATCTGAGCGCATGGATGAACAGAGAGCTACACTCAATGCAAACAAGGAAAACCGACCTAAACCCAAAACTGCCAATAATAAGTTACAACGGTCAGTAAGCAGTGGAAATAAAAGTACGAGGTAAGGCCAAATTAATTCATCATATTAAAGCCATTCTAGGTCACTGCTAGATATAGGCCTAAATGCTCGCCTCAGAGCCTGACCTGTAGATTACCTACCCAGTCGCTTCCAGCTACGTGCCGCCGTCGCTCCGCCTACCGGCAGTGGCGTCGCGCACTACGTTTACCACAGTTTTATCGAAATACCATTATGCTAAACGCGAATCTGTCTACATCGGAATCCTCACAAAGTAGAGTAAGTATGAGTGACTTCTATGTCACTCACATCCTATGTTACTCTAAAATCTGTAAAGGAAGGAAGCTGGTGCCTATGGTGTACCGTTGAATATTGAAACAAGCAAGAACTGATGCCAATACCAGTATTGTGAAAGTTGTTAATAAGTATTTGGATGATACTGTTTAGATTCAAGGTCAAATTTAATTCTGAGTACTTCAAGCCTTTTAGCCGCACGGCCGTTGTACAGTGACAAGTTGACATTATCAATATACCGTCAAGCAGATACTACTGCTTATCGTGTTATCATATCACCACAATATGGCGTTACAACAAGATGAACTCTTTTTGAACGTACAGCACCGAAACTATAGTTTTACATATTTATATCAAGTTAAGGCTGGTAAAGTAATAGGCTAATAAAAGCGAATGTGACGTATTTCTTAATCACTTGTGCATCCCAATTATTTATAACAAAATATATTCCGACGGTTAAAACTCTACGATTAGTGTCTGTGAATAATTTGAGTTGGGGATCTTTTTTGGAACTAATAATATGAAAACTCAAGATCAAATTGACACCAAGTATGTTGATTCTATCTGTATAGTAACATTAAGATGCAATAAAACATTGTTTAGATCATACATGAGCCATACATTTCGTTGTTCCCCAGGTCTTAAGAAATTCTCGCCAACAATCTCTCTTCATGTTTTTAATTACTTTATATTGATAGGTATAGATTAGAATTTTATCTCATTAAGTAGTTATTAATTTCCATGTATATTCTGCAGTTCGGTAAATAAATTATTCTTTATCTTATATTTAAAAGAAATAAATGAAACTGTTGATGAAAAGATATATTAATCTTTTGAACGTTGAGGCCTCCTGGCGGCAAAGGGGTTGTGTTTTTTATTCTAAAATGTTCAATTAAACATTGTTCCTATTCTACAATAGGAACACAAGAAAACATGATCGTGTTTTTATAATGATTTTAATATTTTTTAACACTACAGGTTAGCGTTTAACCTCAGACACATTTTTAAGTGATGATGACAATAAAAATGGAATCTTGTTCACCCTGAACTTTCCAACTAATTGGGGAACTGGCTATCTTGTCGCCTAGACCAATAATGCTGTCATCATTGTTGTTTTGCGGCAGACTTAGTGAAGGTGGTGGTAACTAGCCAGGCGAACATTTATAAATGCCTTACCACTTAAGTACTAAACATATACCCTATTGAAAATCGAACACGCGATCTCTGTTTGTAAACCTTATGTGCTTTTCAAAATGACTGACTATATGAATAAATTGACATCAGCTGGTCTTTCGTATTCTTTTCAGCCCTAACGACGCGATGTTGGACATGATAACAGATCTTCAGTCTGAGCGCATTGATTCCCAACGAGCTGAACTCCGTCCGTCTAAGAAGTTGAGTAAAGAGACCAAGGGTGCTTCTTTGCCTGGCCTACGTCCTCAACAAACTACTAGTGCTAAGCCCGAAGATGATTTTCTTGACATGATTGCTCGTGTCCAGGTAATGTACTATTACAGTTCCCTTTAATTTGTTATTGTACCAGCAGAGCACTCATACAGCTTCCCTACACTGACGAATTTCGGAAATACATCTAACGTTGGATCGAAGCCCAAAATTTTTTGGGTACATATTGATTATTATTGATAGCTTTATGCCTATGCGATTAATGGCATTAAACATAAAAGCGTTTATAAACATAATCTTTGTTACTCCTAACATCACAATCCATCTAATTACACCTAATGTCCCTAGCTATAATATCCTTGGACAAACACAAAGCCATCTAGTTCCACACTAAGCAACTAGGCTTGTATTATATATACTAGATCAACTTGCACGTTCCGACTGTTGGGGCACAGCCTCTTCTCACTGCGGGAGAGACGCGGGCTCAGTGCGAATTGGTGGATTTGTACCAAACTAGTGCCCACCTGACAGACAGTCCTTGTAAGCCATTGACTTTGCTTAATGGCGGCCTTCAGTTGAAAACAACTGGGACAGACTATTTAATGTGCCCTTTGTAGCAAGGCAATACTCGTATTGAAAAGAAGCCACTAGTGGTCATCCATCCAAGGATAGACCATGCCAGACATTGCTATATCTTCGATTCACAAAAAACACTAAAGGTAGGACAGACAAGATCTCTGTGGTGTGTTTCGTAACAGATTCTTACAAACACACTGACTGATAAATAAGCATTAGATTCATCATGATTCAGATTTATTCTTAATAGTCTTACAATGGTGTCGATTCGGATGTATACCAACTATACTAATACCAGTTTTGGAGTGGTGCCGTCACATCGTACTGTTCCAGGGAGAAAGAGACGGTACTACTTTAAAACTGGTTTTAGTTTAGTTGCTGTACATCCGAATCGACACCATTGTCAATATTATTAGGTGTATTATGCAAGTGATGATGAGTGATAATGGCTGTTAAAGGGTACGTATTCATAGTGCATAGTTTTACAAGGCGTGTCGAGTGTGATTCTGTAGTTCGTTGTCATTACAACAAAAAAATTATGAAAATTAATTATTTTGACAATTATAATGAGGGCTAATAAATTATAAATTTTACTTTTTATGTCAATCGTATTTATGGAAAATGAATTTATGAAAAAACTCACTTCTTAAATAATGGAAAATTATTTGTGAAATGACCATGATTATGTCATTATTAGCAGTGGAGGTCTTGTGGCTGAATTGATGATGATGATGATGAATGATTATGACACAAGCCATTATGATAAATGTATTGTTATATCAAGCAAATTTTATGAGTATTGTTTTTTATGATTAAGATGTTTATGGCAAATTAGCTTTCCGCCCGCGGCTTCGCCTGCGTTGAATAGCTTAATCGTGGAAATTTGTTTATACCGCGGGAACTATTCACTTTATCAGGATAAAAAGTATCTTATGTTTTAATCCAGGGCATGGTTTACCTGTATTGGTATACATTTCATCCAAATCCGTTCATCCGTTTTGCCGTGATTGAACAACAAACAAACAAATAAACAAACACGAAAACTTTCGCATTTATAATATTAGTTAGATGTCTGAAACCATTACAATTAGTAAAGTTTTTTATTATTTTTCTTATTTTTGTGCGTTTTCATCTAACGTCTGGTACAAAATGAGATTAATTGATTCTTTGGTCATTTTAAAGGGTTCTCGCCTCGAAGACCAGCGATCAGAATTACCGAGACCCAAACCCGAGGATCGTCCTAAAACAGTACCCGATGATGATTTCTTTACTCTTCTGATGCGCGCACAGGCTGGTCGCATGGAGGACCAACGAGCTACGGTATTTGAATGAAAATTATTATACTCTTATTTTGTGAGTCACAGATTCTGGAGTGGCTAAATAAAATGAGCAGTGCAGCTAAGTAAAGTTAGGTCAATAGCAGTTTTTTGACAGTACACAATTATGTGTAAAAAAGTGGTACTAGCGTCCTGCTAGTATTCATATAATAATTATAAAAACATACCATCCGTTGTGAGTAAAATTGGGACCTTTTGTTTCTTTGCACTGCCCTTTCTTTAATTAAACGTGTGAAGTGGTATTTGGCCAAATTTGGTCTTCATTCAGTAGGCTCCATCACACACCTTATCATAATGTCCTATGAATCATGTAAATGCTAATGTAAATGAATGGATTCATAGTATTGATTAGAATCATCTATTTCATTTCTATATTAAAAATATAATAATATATTATCTGCACATATGAAATTCTAAATTAATCTAATTTTATTATAGATTCCGTTACAAGAGGATCGCCAAAACAAGGGAGGCTCAAGCTCAAAGAAGTAGAAAATTTTGTGCTAGCTATCAAGCCTAAATAAGAAAACTAAAAGAAAATATGTATAAACTCCACATACTGTATTTTATACAAATTCGTGCGATTATGTCCATTGGGCTGCAGAAACAGTTAAAAAAATTTGACACTTCATCACTTTAACGTCGAAAGCTAACATCTAAATGATCTTACCTTAAGAAATCCTACAACCACAATCAAAATTTTCTGAAGCCACACATGAGCATGCTCGTTACTCTTGCTTACTTCAACTAATATAAATTGTTAAGTATTTCGACAAAAGGCGTTAATGCACGTAGCTAGCACTTACATTAGGTATAAACAACTGCAAATATAGAGCAACATAGTGATTCAAGAACGGTAAGCAATAATATTATTATCTTAATGTGAGGTGTTATCTTAATATATCATCACTAGGTGATAGGCCTCTTTACTTTGCCAGGAGGTTGATTGGGTAGGTACCACCCTCTTATCTATTTCAGCCGCTATACATCAATGCCCGCATTGTTTTGCTCCAGTGGGGAGGATAAGAGAACTAATGAAATTACAATCTTAAGATATGGTATATTCAAAAGCTTCCTGTCAATAATCTTAAAGATCCTATAAAACAGAAACTCATTAAGAAAGCATATTTTAAAATATCAGACTATTTAGATGATAGTCATCCCTGGACATAACCATCTTGTTCGCATGCCAGGCTACTTCAAAATAATGAAATATTGTTGTGCCTTTTTGTAATACTAAAACCTGTTTTTAAAAGAGCATATTGCAAAACTAAGCCGGTTATGTGTAGGTGATAAGATTGTATGAATTGTATTTTTTTTATGAAATCTCCACTGAGCTACAAATCAATGCGTTGTTGTTCAAGGCGAAATAGAATAGATTTTACGTTTTTTGATAGGTGGCTGTCATTGGTCGATCACGTTCGTCTTATATTATCATTAAATTAATGAATGTTATATGCACATTATTATATAGACTATGTAAGCCACCAAATATTGTACTTTTAGTGTGTAGAATGAGTATACTCGAAATGAATTTATAAATCTTATATCTTATTTATTATGGGTAGCAACGAATTGAATGACCCACTTATTTACTCATTGATATAAGTTAATTATAGGGGCGGGTTTAGAAGATTCCAGTAAAACTGTAAGGCATTCAAAATTTATATTTCGATATTGAATTTATATATGTAACAGTTGTGCCAATTACTACCAAGGACTACTACAGTTTATCAATACTGTGATGGGACTGTTCTTTATTAACTTTAATAATACATATTTCAGACACCAATTATTTAGTTCCATACTAGGTAAAGCTAGTA
Organism: Oegoconia quadripuncta; assembly: GCA_949316235.1. NCBI lineage: Eukaryota > Metazoa > Arthropoda > Insecta > Lepidoptera > Autostichidae > Oegoconia > Oegoconia quadripuncta. Next base: position 29,431,433 of record OX438742.1, read on the forward strand.
GTAGGTATACTAGATAATAGATAAACATGCATAAATATGTATTTAAACAATTAGCTTGGTTGTGAAAGTTATTATTCCTCACACAAAAATTTATTCTTAACGGGATTCGAACCCGCAACTTTAGATTTTGATGGTAGGGTTACAACCCACTAGACCAATAGGCTGACCAACCTGTGCCTTATTATTTGAGAAATGCAGTTGAAGTTTGCATGGACATGTTATGTTTTATGGTGTATGCATATGATATATAATTCATATACGAGTACTTGGCACAGTTACTGTGGGGTGCTTAATAATTGACACATTTTGTGCTAATTATGACTCTTACAGCGCTAATGCAGTATGATATGGCTCCACAGCCTCCAGCGCATGTTTATACACCGACATTAGTTTTACGCTGCCGGACTGCAGCGCTTTGACGGATTTTTTTAACTGCAAGCGTTGCAACTATTCATTTTGGCTATGGCTTCGTGTCGTACAATAACTGACCAGCTACAGCGAGGCGAAGCTGGCCGAGTCTCGCACTGTAATCCACCGCGCTCTCAATAAGAACAAAGCTTCTATATAATGTAGTTGGAACCGGATTTTTGCGTTACGATTCCGCTGCCGCCCGATATAATGTACGTTTGCCATAGCCATAGGCAGTGTAAACTTGAAATGTGATTCTTAAAAAAATGAGGTACTTAATAGAAAGCACTCGTTTAAATTTCTATAGATTGGCCGTACGTTAAGTGACAGAGAATGTATCGTTTTATCAAAATTATTATTATCTATAAAAATTATCTATTATCTAAATATATTATCTATAAAAAAAAACAAAATTAAATTTGAAATTGTAAATAAATTCCTCAAGACAATACCTCTCAAGATTTTGCGTGTTAGGTGTTTTTGACGTTTGGTTGTAATTATTTTCCCTTGTAATGGATTCTTTGCTTAGAGATATTTATGTGTATTGTTGATGGGTTTTTCGGCAAAAGGCTAGAAACGTCAGTGATGATGGATGACTAGTCGCTATCTGCCAACTGTACGTTTTATTGTTATTGGATAAAATGATATATTTTGCTTTTCACTCGTGATAATAAAATTTAAGAGAAATCTACGACTGGAATCTGCTTAATCTATTAATAATAATTTTTTAAATAGATTTATATATACGATGATATACATTATTATTATGTTCATAAGTCCATAAGCGCAAATTACACATCATATCATTTTTTGTGAAACTATTATTATTATTTATTACTGAGAAAATGTCTTAATGGTTTTAACTGTAAATTAAATAACTTTGTCATTTTAAGGCCTAAATTGTAAATCTGTCTTTTTCCATGAAGTTTAAATACGAATTTTGTATTTCTTTGTATTTTGATCAAGGCCATAATATAAATCTTGTTAACGTGTTGTTTATTGTGCTTATAGTATAGAAAACTCGACTGAGCCTCTTGATAGCCTTCAGGTAATTTGGCCACATCTTACTGTACTCTTGACGAATATAAACCACAGACAGACCACATTAGTTAGTCTGTGGCATAAACAAATCATTCGAGGAAAACCCTTGCATTTATGGTTACACCAAAGATGTTAACAAATATTATTGATTAATGCTTAATCTTAGCGTGACTCTTCTGATGAATCGACGAATCATCAATTAAGCTAATATATCTCGCGCCGGTACTGTTACCTAGTGGCATTCGTTCCCCGCGAAGTTCACGAAATGGAGGTCAAAAGGAGGCACCCCATTATTTCAAGTACCTTAATAAAACAAGTGTGAAAGTGACAGGCATACTGATGCCTATTGACACATTAGGGGCCTGGGGCTAATTCTCGCCCAATCGAGATTTTAATGGCAATAGACATCCATATGGTTTATCACTTTTGCACATGCATATACGTGTGAAAGAGATAGAAATACCTATGTCTATCGACAATGAAATGTCGACTGTTCGAGAATTGTGGTCCAGGGCCCGCAGTCTCGACATAGATAGCAACCGATTTCGGTCGATAACTCCTAACGATCTTATTCTAAATGTTAAAGTGTTCATAATCATATCGGTTTTTGTTTGAAGCCTGAATCTTAGTTTCAATGGAAACCGATATTTTGATACTAAAGACTCTAATTCTCCAATTAAAATAACATTGTTAGGACTTAACGACCGAAATCGGTGGCATAGCGATCGCTATCTATGTCGAGACTGCGGGGGCTGGACCCCTATTCTCGCACTCTCGACATTTGTCTATCGATAGACATTGGCATGTCTATCTCTTTCACACTTATATACGTGTGTAAAAGTGACAAACCTATTGATGTCGTTCGACATTGAAATCTCGAGTATGTGAGAATCAGGCTCCAGGACCCCTATTCTCGCACACTCGAGATTTCAATGTCGAACGACATCAATAGGTTTGTCACTTTTACACACGTGTATAAGTGTGAAAGAGATAGACATGCCCATGTCTATCGATAGACAAATGTCGAGTGTGCGAGAATAGGGGTCCTGGAGCCTGATTCTCACATACTCGAGATTTCAATGTCGAACGACATCAATAGGTTTGTCACTTTTACACACGTGTATAAGTGTGAAAGAGATAGACATGCCCATGTCTATCGATAGACAAATGTCGAGTGTGCGAGAATAGGGGTCCTGGAGCCTGATTCTCACATACTCGAGATTTCAATGTCGAACGACATCAATAGGTTTGTCACTTTTACACACGTATATAAGTGTGAAAGAGATAGACATGCCAATGTCTATCGATAGACAAATGTCGAGTGTGCGAGAATAGGGGCCCTGGGCCCTGATTTTCACGAGCTCGACATTTTACTGTCAATAGACATTAGTATGTTTATCTCTTTCACACTTACATGCGTGTGCAAAAGTGACAGACCTATTGATGTCTATCGACAGTGAAATGACAAATGCGTGGGAATCATCAGCCCCATGGACCGCGACTCTCGCACATTCGACATTTCACTGTCTGTGGATACTGCCATGTCTATCTCTTTGACACGTATACGAGTGTAAAAGAGATAGTCATGCCAATGTCTCTCGACAGTGAAGCGTCGAGTCGCGAGAATCGGGATCCCTGACGATTATCCTGACAAAGAGGTATTGAAAAATTTATTAGGTACTGACTTCGAAAATAAGTCGCCAAGCGAATAAAATTACATGAGCAAGTTGTTAATTAACAAAATTTTGACTTTGCCTGCTCCCTTTTACTATGACAGCAGAATTGATTAATGTAAAATTAGTTCAATAGGCAACATAGATTCGAAATGTCTTGGCGTTTTAATACCTATTTCTTACTTACCAATTGTTGTACTGACAATGTAAACGTATATCGAAACTACCTTACATAATGAGAATGAAATCAACAATTTTTTTAACAAATTATATGCGCGTAGTTTTTAGGGTTTTCCATCTTCCATACATTGTGTTAACAGGCGATCATTCCGTTTATGTTGTATACTTTCATCTGTTTAATAGATGATTATTTCCGGAGTTGAACGCATACTAGTTCTAATTAGATTGGTTATAATATAATTCCTTATTTTAATATAGGTTTGGTTCAAAAATGTATAATTTTGAACTGGCCCCAAGAAAAGAAGGATCGTTTATATAACGTAAAATGAAGATGATCTAAATGTGCGTAGTTTCACTGCGCGCGAGAACGTGTGTAAAAATCTGCACGGCTTGTGGCTGCACGTCATCTTTTTTCTTGACCTGAGCTTTTTACCCGACAGGGTTATATTTTCAAAGTTTACTTCTTTGGTGTATTATACGACATACTTATAAATTTGAATATAATATAGAACCATACCATAGGTATTACGAGTAACGTCTAGCATCGTTCGTACTAGTAGGTACCTAATGTACACACAACCACATCACATGCAAGGTTTTCCTGATGGATTAGTTTTGACGAGGTTATTCCAAGTTTACAGAAAGTTTCGAGACTTATGTAGTAAAACGGTACTAACCAATCTGTAAAATAGAATCTAGGTTTTAGGTAAGTTTTCATTGAACACAAACGTTTTCCACGACCTCATACGGTGGAAATTTTGTCCTTAGGTCAATATAAGCGGTTTTGGCCTCCGCGACTCGTTTACTCTGCTGACTACGGAATACACCTAGAAAACGGTCAATGGAGGTCGCTAGCCATTATTCAAGCAACAATGTTGCTATCTAGCCAATTTGCCCGATAAGTTTCTCAAACTCAAACTCAAACTCAAATCATTTATTGTATTCCTTATGTTTTGTTGTGATGACATTATAGTGTACTGTATCAATAAGGACCTTGTGAAGGCCTTCTCGTTCTCGTTCCTTCCACCTATGAAAATTTGGCAGTTTTAAAGTTAAAAATTGTAAGCATATTTTTATAGGAGGCCATTTCTGTAATTTGTAGATGAAAGTCTTCTTGGAAAATTAAGCCCTCGTTGTTCAATAATATTTGTAAGACATCCTTAAAAGTGAGAATGTATATTAACTAATAATAAGTCACCTATATTTTCATTCAAAGGTAAACAACTTCATTTTAATCTACGTTTGTTCGGATTATTTCAATGTAACGATTAGGAATTCCAAGGAATGCAAGATGCATGATCTTTTAAGAATATAGTTTACTGTTCCGATAATATTAACACATTATTCCACAATTTTCTTGTTAAGTAATTCTAAAGAAATGTGCTAAAGAAAGAACATGTTCAACTAAACGTGATTTTTTGAATGGAATTGATAAAAACGTATAATATAAGTATGTACAATAATACGACCACAAAAATAAACAACGTAGATTGTCGTAAATAATTTGGAATTATAATACTGTTTATATTCTCCCTTTCCAGAATCCTTCTGTTCTTTAGGGGATCCAATAGCACTTATTATTACATTACAAAATGTTTTATTATCCGACATCCCCAAAAAGAAGGGTATGTATGTATGTAGATTTTTTGTTCCTCCTGTAGCCTGAACGGCTCTACCGATTTTGAAGTGCAAGGTGTGGTTCGATTCGTCTTGATATTGATTGATGATTTTATGATAAAAAGTCCAATATGGCGCCCGTAAAATACGAAAAATGCTATCGGGTTTTTTGGTTTTTAAATACCTACTTAAATAGTTATTTATCTATGTAAATTGCGGACCCAAAAAATCAAATACTCATCAATTGCATTCCAACACATATAACTAAACAAAATAAACCATACGATGTGTTTTCCATACCTAGTGGTCAAATTAATTTATCCACAAAAATGGTTGAAAATTTAATAATAGAAAGAATGACATCCGCGGTGTTACTATTATTTTTATTCCAATATTCCATAGTGCATATAACCGAAAGATGATGATGATTCCAAAGTGATGATTGCTAAATATCCACAATTTAAAACTTATAATGCAGTTTTGTTATGATTGGTCATTAGTACCTACGTTTTGTGGTCGTATTATATCCCAATATATGTTAAAGATTTGTGAATAAGTTGTCCATGGCTATAATAAGTAATATTAGTGAAGAATTTTGTGATTTAGAATCGATAATCGATGAATTTCTAAATGTTCTCTAATACCTGCAAAATTTTTAAAAGGTCCCACTAATATACAACTTGCCTTATGGGACCAAGAAATAAGTTTTGATTTCAACCTTGCCTACCGTAATGATATTTAGTAGATTGGTATGCACAGTAGCGGAATTTGAAGTGTCTTCAGTTATTTATCTAATAAATTGTTAAACAATGAAGCACCTAAACTACCTCAATCATAGGTACTATATAAAATTAAAATTATTATAAATGAAAAATTATAGCGACATTATATTATTTACAAGGTAAAAACTGGAAACGGTACATGTAAAATCCATTATCAAATACCATATGATTATCAAAGATTATGTTATGACTGACCAATTAGACAACATCTTTCATAAATGAATGCGAACCAACCAAATGTTCGAACGTTATGCATATTGCATACCATAATAGTGCTGCAGGTATTAAAGACTGGTTATTTTGTGAGCCCCCTATTTCAAACTGTATTGTCTATCTATAATTGTAGCATTCATTTGATGAACAAGTGTGAAAACGTTACCTATTACTTGTTTTATTGGCAATACTAAATGGTATATTTATATATTTCAGAATAACCATTGTGCACTTTCATTTTCATCTACACACATCAATACTATAACATTATAAAAATATTTTTTTTGATGTTAGAATAATCCGTAGTATAATCCACACGGCCAAATACTCTTAGATATAATGACATGAATAGATTACAATGTTTAAAAGTTATTGTAATAGAAATAAAAACATGTACTTGGCTATCATAAATGAAGAGCCGGTTCTCATTAGGTCGTGATGCTGAAGATACATTGTCGTTGTCGCGGTAAGGTGCCCTGGCCTGTTGGTGACTGTTTAACGCTGTGCACAATACCCAACCAGCCACGAATAATCTTGCCGTCGACGACACTTTTGTCAATTCAAATCATAATGCACTTTAACGCACAAAATAAAAAACATTAATTTTATAGTTTTTGATTTTGTTAGTCATGCGATTTCTATAATTTATTGGGATGAAGACGCAGCGCAGATGTGGTGTGGAGCCATCATATGACAATACAGCTCTTCTTGTGAATGCGTCTGGGTGTATCTAAGAAACGCCGCAATACTCAATATCTCCCAGAATTTCCTTGTATCAGCCCTAGTGGGGCAGAGTGGAAAAATTTGTAATGTCTGTGCCACGTCGCGCTACGTCATCATCTCTGTATAAACCGCGCCTAACTCGTATCACTACTGGAACTACATAATACTAGACGTTTTAAATTGGCGACACTAATGATGCTATTCGGTTTGTGATTAAGTGAACGAGATTATTTTATCTATTAATACAATGAATACACGGCCTAATTTAACTTTCATACTTTGCTACTAAATAAATGAATGACATGAATATGCAAGAAAATAACCTAGAGTTTGTCTAATTTAGACTTATTGAATAATTTGTTACAATTTGTAAGTATGTACGATCGTAGAGAGATGATTATTTTTTAAATTGAGCTACTAGACTATATTATTTGACAGTGTATCCCTATTCTAAAAACCTGGAAAGTCTGGACGGTTAGGGATAAAATTAACTTGCAATAGTAACATGCTATTATGACACGGGCTCACTCACAATTAACTTATTCAACTTATTCCCTGTTTGTTGTACCTAACCTTTATATTTGTCGTTTTCTTTTCCTAATTATGACTTATTATTTACTTTATTGTGTCTTAAGGAGTAAATTCAAACACAAGTTTAGCACTTATTCACATGAGGAGGCACTTATGCCTATTTTGTATTTTATTGTTATAACATTGAGAGGCAGATCGTGTCCCTGAACGTGTTAATTTGCATACAGAACATAAATGGGAAAACAAAATATAATTGAACTACCAAAAATGAGCAAAACAACGGTCTCTATCTCGGGAATGCGTCATCAGATCTTCTCCAAATTTTTATTGGATCACTCTGACTGTCAACCCTAACAAACAAACAAATAATCATCGTACATAAAAATAGTATATTATGCAACTAGTGAATAAAGGACGGATTTAAAGCGAGGGCCGTAGATGAGTCACGAGCAAGTGAAGGATTCTAACGATTGGTTCACGAGCGCAGCGAGTGATTCAACTGTTAGAATCCTGAGCGACGCGAGTGATTCATGGCCCTCGATATAAATTCGTACTTTATTCAGGAGTTGCATACTATACTTTATACCATGACTACGAGAAAAAGCGTTCAACATTTTGAGCGGTAAAAACCAGGGATTTTTTCGGTTTATAGCCTTCTGATAGCCTTTTAAGGTAGGCTTGCAAGTTAGAATATGTTTTTATATCAATGTTATGCCTTGTTTTTACAGTACACCGCAACATAGAATATATACTCCATAATGTCGATGACTTGCTTTTCTTCGACAGTTCATTAAAATAAGTTAAGAAAACAGACTCAGAAAATGTGCCCGAAGCTTGATTTTCATTTTTCCATTTGATGTAAACCAGCCGTGATTTGTTGGGTAGCAAGTTTTCTACAATATCGGCCGCCTTCTCTTTCATAAATTCAGGTGTTAACACAATATCTTCTTCGTCACTTGAATGCATAATCGGCTTTTTGGCGGGAACTCGGCGAGTGAAGTAGCATTTTTCTTTATAAGTCTTAAAATTTGTGCATTCTAACTTTTAAAGCTTAATAATGGCAGAATATTGTGCAGCAAACGTTAGTGTTGGTGTACAGGTGAAGGGAAGTGGAAATTAAAGTGCGTAACGGAGCTTTCGGGTTCCCACAAGAAGCCGCCAAAATCTTTTGTAAAGCATTCTGCCACTTTACTGAAGAATGACTTGACCGTGACTAGACTCTGTATACGACGAATTACTTGTTTTGATTGAGACTGACCTATAAACTGAAGAAATAAGATAAATAAAAATTTTCACTCGAAACTGGCAGTAATGTCCCTCGACAATGAGGTTGACTGGTTGCCATCCTCAAAAATAAGAAGAAGAATGCATAATCGATTTATTATAATTCAATCGATTTATTATAAAGTAACACTAAACTTTGTGTCCGTACAATTCACAGTAAGTATTTGAAATGGCGCCAATTCACTATTTTTTTTTCCTATAATGGCAGCAGTGAACACAAAACAGTTTTTAATCTAATGCCAAACTCCTTGTCGCAAATATCGACCAATCAAATCTCGAGAATTTATTTGCACCAAAGAGTTTGAATTTCGAATCTTAGCGCAAGGAGTTTGTGTAAGCATTGAAATGGAGATCGGATATATTTTGTGTTCCAATTTCAAACACCAAAACAGTGAATAAAAACAAAACAGTGAATAAAAGGCCTTTTTATTCACTGTTTTGCGTGAATAAAATAAGCTTTTTAGAGTAGGTATGGTATAAATACAGTTTACTCCTTTTTTAAAGTCGATTAAAAAGGTTTCAGAAGGCAGATAGTAAATTCAAGATCTCATTGTTCCGTCAACATTGAAATATCCTTGAACGGAAATTGAATCCCTAAAAGCAACACTAAAGTATTTTTCCACATAATTGCCCATAAAGTGGAATCTCCTTTCACCGGTTTTAGATATATCAAGCAGCTCATAACACGCGTGTGTTATAAACGTAAATAGTGAAGTTATGTTCTATAACATAACCGCACTATTTGCTATAGCAAAAATAGTATATTATGCAACTAGTGAATAAAGGACAGATTTAAAGCGAGGGCCATGAATCATCACTCGCTCAGGATTCTAACAGTTGAATCACTCGCTACGCTCGTGATTCATGGCCCTCGATATAAATTCGTACTTTATTCAGGAGTTGCATACTATGCTTTATACCATGACTACGAGAAAAAGACATAATTTAAGCGAAAATAGTTTAATCAAGAAATAATAAATGTTACATTAATTGAAATGGACATTAAAATTAGAGCAATGACTGAAATTAAGCGTAATTTTCTTATTATTATCATTAGGGTGGTCAACTTGTGAAACAATATTTATTATATCAATGTTATGCCTTGTTTTTACAGTACACCGCAACATTGAATATAATATACTCCATAATGTCGATGACTTCCTTTTCTTCGACAGTTCATTAAAATAAGTTAAGAAAGCAGACTCAGAAAATGTGCCCGAAGCTTGATTTTCATTTTTCCATTTACAAAACTCATCGTAGGTTTTGATGTAAACCAGCCGTGATTTGTTGGGTACCAAGTTTACTACAATATCGGCCGCCTTAATTCTCTTTCATAAATTCAGGTGTTAACACAATATCTTCTTCGTCACTTGAATGCATAATCGATTTATTATAAAGTAACACTAAACTTTGTGTCCGTACAATTCACAGTAAGTATTTGAAATGGCGCCAATTCACTATTTTTTTTTCCTATAATGGCAGCAGTGAACACAAAACAGTTTTTAATCTAATGCCAAACTCCTTGTCGCAAATATCTACCAATCAAATCTCGAGAATTTATTTGCACCAAAGAGTTTGAATTTCGAATCTTAGCGCAAGGAGTTTGTGTAAGCTTTGAAATGGAGATCGGATATATTTTGTGTTCCAATTTCAAACACCAAAACAGTGAATAAAAACAAAACAGTGAATAAAGGCCTTTTTATTCACTGTTTTGCGTGAATAAAATAAGCTTTTTAAAGTAGGTATGGTATAAACATAAGTCTCATACAGCCAAGTGAAAACACCATCAGCCCGGTGAATAAAATTTCGCTGATCTCCATTTTATGGAGATCAGTAATAAAATATGCATAAGTAATTTTTTTTTTTTTTAAGTTCGAACTGGGCCTCCGCGCGGCTTCAGCCAGTAGGCAGCGCGCCGCGTGATTTTTTTTTCTGTTTTCTCTCAAATATGTTATACTTTCTTTCCTACTTTTTCACCCCTAAATTCTTTAAGCTACCGCGAGTAAAACTGTTTAAAGGCTCGGACATTGTGGCTTCTTGAGATGAGGTCACCTTAAAACACCGAATTTGTTTGCTTTTGGATCGTCAAAGTTCCCTCCAATACACGTTCCCACAATATGTGGTGTGATGATTGCTCGCTATCTCCACAACAGGTGTAATTAAGGTAAGTACCGTAAAAATTGCAACTACTTTATACCCATTGATTTATGTGCGACAGATGGTCGCGCCAGCAATTTTCTCTCGTTGTTCTGTTAGTGGTATAACAAGTTGATTCAATTCTTTGCTTTTTGGCAACTCTTCGGAATTTTGCGTCAAATGAGTCATGGGGTGACACAGATTTCAATTTGTGTTTTTTTATATTTTAGACTGCTCAACTGGGAGTAACATCGCGGCACTCTTCTAGTTAGCAAGTTAGTAATCGTTAATCGTCCAAGGTACCAAATTTAGCACCAATGAGTTGGAGCCATTTTGTCTGTATCAACGACCCGGTCCATACATATATATTAGTCTATGACTTAAACCATATTTTTGACTAACGCGAAATATTTTTAGAACGCGTGTGATAAAAGGTAGGTAACATTGAACACCCCTCGTATAGGTAAAAACCTATACGAGGGGTGTTCAATAAATAATGATAATGCTGTACCTACATTATATTAGGTATATAACGCCCCCGCGCACAAGTTCAGAGTTGCTGCCATTCAAGAGGCTGGCTTCGAATTGATGGAACATCCTCCATATTCACCGGACCTAGCTCCTAGTGACTTCTACCTATTTCCGCGGTTAAAGGAACATCTTAGAGGCCAGAAATTTGAAGATGATGACGTAGTCGCCGCCGTACACGATTTTTAAGGGACGAAAGGGAATATTAGTAGGAAAAATATATACAAAGTGTATAAACCTGAAAGGTCGTCGTCGAAAACTAAAAATAACAAAAAAATAAAAAACATTTAATAAAAGATAATTACGTCATACTCATGATCACTTTTTATTGAACACCCCTTGTACATAACAAAATGAACAGCATTATCACAAAAATATTTAAACCCTAGGTATATTATAATATTTTAAAGCAATAACAAATTATTTCTTCATTACATTAATAATTTTATTGTAAGTTATAATATAATTAGTGGAAGACCTTCACCCACAGATCAATGAAGGACAAATGTCACAAAATAGCCCAGGGAAAATACGTTTAGACTTCGGAAAAACGCATTTATAACCGCGATTTTCTTAAAACAATTAATAAAGTGTTGTTAATGTAGTGACAATTGCTTTCCTCGTAAATAAGCGAGAAGGGACCATAGTCCACCATGCTGGCCCAATGCGAGTTGGGGACTGCACGCACATGCCTTTGAATTTTTATTTCTTAAGGCGTGCAGGTTTCCTCACGATGTTTTCCTTCACCGTTTAAGAGCAGTCGGATAAATGCACAATAGTAGTTAAATGTTAATACTATTAGTACTTGGTCTGCCTGGGAATCGAACCCGGACCTCCCTAATTGGTAGACCGCATCTAATCTCATCGATCGGTATTACCACTGTGACTAATCTCCACTGAAGCACAAATTAAGATTTTTTAAATAAAAATATTTCTTATGATCGCCACAACACGACACATAACATTAAATTATAATTAAAAAAGAAATTTATTTGGAGTCGAAGTCGTAGGTACCTAGATACGTCTTTTTCTTTTAATCTCATCTGTCAAATGTTCCTTCATCACACATCATTTGGCACGCCATACTTAATGCATCCATCGACATACATATTCATCACTCTCTTAATTTCATCCATACTCATAATATGTCTATACCAAATGACTTCCATTCAACTTTTCCGTCACGGGTGCTACTTTTAAACTCACTCTTACATAAACTCATTCCTTAGTTTTTCCATTCTCGTCACTCTACTCATCCATTTTCTCAACATTTTCGCCTCCGCTGCATGCAAGTTTCTTTCATCCGTCTTCTTCATGGCCTAACAATGGCCGATCCATTCAGTACGACAGGACTGGCTTTATTACGGATTTATAAATATTGCCCTTTAACCTGAAAGGCCCGTGAGTCACATATTATTGTTTCCGTGACCTGTCGCAATTCATCCAACATCCACATTGAGCCGATTTGTAAGGTCCCTGTTCGATCTCACCCCCCATCCCCTTGTACTCAATGTACCGAAATTAGAGTAAGGATATTCCGACAAGAGTTACGGGCCGCCTGGACGCCGAGGTCACAAAACAAATTCCGCTTTACTTCTGCGCACTTCAAGCCATGCAGTACTTTCCAGTCTTTGTCGCCATTCCTCCAATCTGGTCTGGACCTCCAGGGCATTTTCGGCTACCTACCAGCACAATGTCATCGGCGATCAGCTATACTTACTTAAAAAGAGATACAATAAGAAATAAAAATGTGCACAATGCAGTTACGTGTTGCAGCGCACACAAATGGAGAGCACTCAGCTCATGCTGCACTAATTATTTGTATTAATTGAGCCACGGAAGCGGTCAAATATAATATGTATAATAGTAGATTTAGAATAAACATCAAGAGGATAAAGCAGTGCAGGGCAGCATCTTTAATTCTGAGCAAAATGAAGGATTCTGTAGTTACCTACTTAATTCTTGAACGTAGTGAGGGAATTATGATAAGAATCTTGAATGAAGCGAAGAATCCAAGTCTGCCCGAGGCTAAGTACAGACACTTTTATAACATATGTACCTACTCTATACACCTATTGTGAGTTTAAATAAAATAGAAATAAATTTGGCAGTAAAAACCCCGGATCGAAACACCGATTTTTTCTTTAGATAGGTACGAGTATTTACGTAGGCAATAGCTAAGACGTAAAGCCAAGTTCATAGGAGTAAAGTCTCTTTGATGTGTCACACAAAACTCCTTGGACCGAGGAAGTTATGGCTTGAACAGCCTTTTTTTTTCGAAACTATTTTTGATAGTTTTTGTTGACATTTTGATTACCCAAGACTTTAGCTCCCTTGGTTTACTTTAAGTTGCGAATACTTGACATTATAATACATGCTCCAGATGGCGTATAAATAATCTTTAAATATAAAGACAGCATAGGTATATTCAACTTACCGACTGATATAGAGTAGAGAATAGAGTTGGAAGGAAAATAAGGTACCCGCGGGTATTAAAGCCTGTCGGGTAATGAGGCCTAAATGTCAAAAATCACACTAAACAAAGGAGTTGACGCTCAATGTTACACTCACACATGCATAGCGCGACTACAAACCGCCGCGAGGCGGCGGACGCGCGCTACCTCTCCCCCCCGCGTTAGTTTCGGCGAACACATTCTAACGAGCGGCCGCACGGCATGAATTATAAAAATTGGCTCCAGTAAAATGTAAGTAATTCTTTAAATATTGCATTTATCTACCTGTATTGACTGTGTGTTTGTGTGTTAATGCATGCTTGTCCTATATTACCTAATTAAATGACGTGGTAGTTCTCCGATTTTTATTTATTTCGTTTTCTTTACGCACGTGGTCGGCGGAAATTAAGGCCTACAAAAATTTTCAATGGGCCTTATTATACTCTTATTTTTATTCGACTGCGAAAATAAGAATGTTATGTTTTTTGAGTGTATGTAGGTGTATATTTGCATGTTAATTCAAAATTTAACAGTAGGCCTTATTATACTTACTCATATTTTTATTCGACTGCAAAAATAGGGTTACGTTTTTCCAGTGTGTCTATTGTCTATCTTTTTCACAGCAACTGTTATACAGCCTTGTTAAGGTTACTTCCTGATGTGGGTATAGACTTGATTTTGCGAGTTTTTGGTTTTAGAAAAGTAATTAACTTTTATTGCATTATTGCATCTAAGTTTATTCGTTTTGATTGTTAAATTATTATTTTTAATTTTACTTATAGGTATACCTACCTATTCTACTTAATCTATTTATGTCTATTTACAGTTCCTATGGTCACGATGCCTCCCAAAAGAGCATTATGGTCAGAAGATGATCTCATCTCAGCTGTTAGAGCAGTACAAAGAGGAACTCTGAGTACGTATAAGGCTGCGGAAAGATATAAAGTTCCTAGACGAACAATCAGAAATCATCTGCAGACTGGCATTTTAAAGAAAACTTTGGGTCGTAAACCTATATTGAGTCCGGAACAGGAAGCTGAACTTGTGAAAAGGATAATCAGGTATGCTGAAATAGGCTTGCCAGTCATACCGAGAATGCTGCGTCGATTGGTGTATAAATATTGTGAGCAAAATGAGATAAAGCACAATTTTAGCGATGTTGGCAAATGCGCAGGTAAAGACTGGTTCAAGGCGTTCTTGAAAAGGAACCCTGAATTATCAGTGAGAAAAGCTCAATTTATGAACCCGGCTCGAGCCCAAAAACTTAATAGATTTATAGTTGATGATCACTTCGCAAAACTGAGGACTATCTATGAGAACCTTGACTTACATGGTCATCCCGAAAGAATTTATAATATGGATGAGAAGGGATGCCGTCTAACAATTCACCACCAGCAAAGCGTTTTGGCCAAAAAAGGTGCAAAAAGGGTTCATTTGCAGTCTTCTGAACACGCTGAAAGTGTTACAATTGCAGGATGTGTGAATGCACTCGGTACTGCCATACCGCCAATGGTCATATTTAAGGGCAAACGGTTAAAGCCAGAACTATACGATAACTTGCCACCAGGATCATTGGTAGAAAAATCATCAAAGGGGTACATGACCAATGAACTTTTCAAGACATTTTTAAACCATCTGGCTAGATACAAAAGCGCGGGGCCATGCCTTCTGATATTTGATGGAGCAGCATGTCATTTAGATCTTTCCATTGTCGATATTTCCGACTCTCTTAACATTTCGCTGTACTGCTTACCATCAAACACAACTCACGAACTGCAGCCCCTCGATAAATCCGTTTATCGATCTTTTGAACATCACTGGGATGCTGAAGTGCTGTTATTCTTGGACCAAAACCGAGACAAAAAACTCACTAAAGCACGCTTTAATGTCATTCTTTCAAGAGTTTGGTCTAAATGTATGACACACAGTAATATCATAAATGGCTTTAGCGCGACTGGCTTGTATCCCATCAACCCACAGGCCATACCAGAAACGGCTTTTGCTCCATCAATTTTAACGGAGGTCCCAGCACCTGATGGTCAACAAGAGGATGTACCATCTCTTGATTATCCTCGAGCAAGAGCTCCAGAACCCGGTAATACTTCGCCATCTGTTTTGACAGACATTACGATGTCTGACCTCGACCAAGAGAATGTGTCACCTATTGATTATCCTCAGCTGAAGACTCCAGAACCTGGTTCTAGATCACCGTCAATTTTAACACAGATCCCAATACCCGACGTCGCAAAAGAGAATGTGTCACCTGTTGATCGTCTTTTACCAAAGACTTCAGAACCCGGTAATAGACCACTAGCTAAACAATTGGCAACATCAACAGAACAGACGCCAAGGGAGCCAAGCACACAGAGTAGCTATTACCGCATAGTTTATGGTACAAGCTCCAGTTCAGACGATTCTGAAGAAGATGAAGTGCCGCTTGCTCAGTTAAAAAATAATAAAGTTTATGATCTCATGCCCACACCAGTTAAAGTTCAAGAAAAAACACCGACTGTCAGACGAAAAGCCATTAATTATCGAGGTACTCCAGTCACAAAAGATCTGTTTAATAAATATATTGAAGAGAAAAAAAATAATAAGGATAAGAATGATAACAAAAGTAAGAAAAATGAGAAGATCAATAAAGAAGGAAAGAAAGATAGAGCAGAAAAGATTAAATCTAAAAAGACTTCAAGTCCAAAGAAAGCTAAAATCGCATCCGCAAGAAAGTCTATCACCAAAGATACTGCACAAAAGCAAGCGAGTTGGTACTGTCATGCCTGTCAAGTAGACAGCATGGACGATATGAGACAATGCTCGAAGTGCTCCAAGTGGTATCATGAAGAGTGTGTCGGGTTATCAGTGGATGATTCTGATGACTTCCAATGCCCTGATGGATGCTAAACGAGGCAATTTATTCACTTTTATAAGAATATTAAGCGTTATTATTGCTTTATTTCTATGATGATTGATCTCACATACCAATTTATAATGTTTAAGTTGATTTTTTAGATAATTTAAATAGTAGGCCTTTTTACCCTACCCTATTATAATAAGGCCTAAAGACAGGGTTTTAAAAAATGTTAAATATTGTTTTAGTTTTGGGCAGAAGATGCCATTTTTTGTTAAAATTTTGTAGTCATATAAGTAAATGACTGATAACTAATAAAACTTGTTGATTATGATGGATATTTTTCATTTTATTACAAATCTCCCTTAGCTAGGCCTTAATACCCGCGGGTACCTTATGTGTAATAAAGCTTTTCTTAGAGTTACGTACAAAAAATAGCAAAACGAAACATTTAGGGAATCCCTAGTGTGTATTGACTGTCTCACACATTTTATTTCAGAAGAACATAATATGAAGTAGGTACCTAAACAATTTAGTTTGGATACCTATACCTGAATTGAGCCAACTAACAATTAGCCAACTAAGTATTTTTGTATGTAAAAAGTAAAAACTGTAGGGGCCTAAACGAAAACCATATAGGTAGATCTAATTAAGGTCACCCATTCACGTGTTGGAGTGAACACTATGTAACATACGAGTAGATGCAGTGGAACAACGGTGTGCGCAAAATTTGTCTATACAAACGGAGAATCGAGAAAATTTTCGAGTGGCGAATGAGATTCATTGATACTCATGCGCGTGCAATTGGTCTGTCCAACTTTTTATTATTATTATAAATTTAAAAAAAAAATCGGCCTAATACGCGTCGGGCCACGCGCAGTGTAGGGTTCCGTACTTGCCCGTCACAATGCCGACTTTGGAGGGGGTTTTTGTTGTTTGATAAATAATTTTCAACGAAAACTACATTTTATAAGTTTTTTGACTATTACTCTTTACTTGTAAAGCCTACTTAGCTGTGATAGTTTTTTAGTTACTACTGTCGTGAATTTTTTCACGTATCCAGAATCAACCGTAATACACTTGACTTAAAAATTGCACTTTAAAGCTTGATATTTAATTAATGTAGGTAAAGAGGAAAGTACAATAGATTTATTTTTATGCACAACGGGTTAGCACTTGACCTTAATCACACCTGATGTTAAGTGATTTTATAAGTTTATCGACTATTACTGTGATATATCACAGTAATAGTCGATAACACAGTAGTTTTATGTTAGCAGGGGGGACACTTTGACTCTAATAAAAATTAGCACTTTAAAGCTTAATAATTTCGCATACGGATCTCTGAATCGAAAAACTGTTCACGATAATCTGTAATATTTTGAACGACAAAATTTTAATAAATCTGTCCCCGTTTGTTTAGACGAGGTACCCTAAAAATTATTTTCAACATTTAATTTTATCATTTTGTCGGCGCGGTTAATATGTGTACCCCATATCAAAATACAGCTTTGCGACCGCTTGGTGTAGTGGATAGTGAGTGACCCTATCTGTGCAACCAACAGTTGCGGGTTAGAATCCCGCTAAGGATAAATATTTGTGTGATGAATACGACTATTATTCCCGAGTCATGGTTATTTATATAAATATTTATGTATGTTTATCCCATAGACTTAGTATACAGGGTGACTTTAAATTCAAGCATAACCTTGTAAGGGGATGTTGCACAGGTCATTTGCAACAAGATTTGTAGGAACACTCATATGCAAAAGTGAACCAATCTTTTTTTTGGGAATTTTTTTAAAAATATCTATGTGGTAAGCAAAGAAAATTGTAAAAAAAAAATTGTTGAAAATTTCGATAATTTTTCATTTACTGATTAGTCTCTTACGTTCTAGTTACATGTTAGCATCATCAAATCTACATTATTTGCATTATTCTAGACACAGTGCTGTAAAACTCAAAGAAAATAATAAATAATTTACTAGTTTTATTACAAAAAACAGCTCGTTTAAAAAAAACTCACTATTACACTTACTCTGCGTATTGTAAAAAAAACATCTACATTTCTTAAGCTTTCAAATGAGGTATAAAACTCTGGCATAGCTAGTCAAACATCAGAGATATTAGCCAAACAAGGGAACAGGTTGGAATAGCAAAAAAATTACAGATTACAATAAAAACTAATTTGTGCAAAATGTGACTCACACACTTAGTGGTGACAATTCTACAACACACATTTTAAATTTTATTTAGGTTTTCAGTTCCACCAATCCGTATTCTCTCGTATTAAAATAGATAAAAAGCTATAAAATTATGTTTTAGTGTGTACTGTAGAGTTGACACCTAATTACTGGTACACGCGCACAATACACACACACACAGTTGTCCAGTTAACCTCTAGGATATTACAGCTGATTTTCAAAATGGCTCCCACCGTTTCGTACGCAAATTCTCATTCTTTTTCTTAATTCGCTTTTTACCACCACCGAGCTGAGGTTGGATCTAATTTGGTCAGCTGCTGCAATAATTCGTCGTCTTAACTCTTCAATATCTGGGACTGGCTGGTTATCGACATACACCAACGTTTTCATATGCCCCCAGACGTAATAGTCCATGGGTGTCAGGTCTGGGCTTCTAGCTGGCCAAGGTATGGGTCCTCCTCTGCCGATCCAATTATTTGGGAAATTTTCGTCCAGCCAATCCCTAATTTGTCGCCTGTAGTGGGCTGGACACCCATCATGTTGGAAGATCATAGCACGCAAGGTGGCTAAGGGATAGCTTCCAACAAATCAAAGAAAACATTTCTCAAAAAATGTTCATAGAATTCACCATTTAAATTCTGTGGCAGGAAATACGGCCCAACCAAATTATTATTTATTATAGCCATCCACACATTCACAGAAAATCTTCTTTGGGATCCTTTCGGTCTTTTCAGATTTGGATTTCCCACCACCTTTTCTTCCCAGAAGTGAGCGTTATGGTAATTAGTGATCCCGTCTTTATCAAATTTGGATTCATCGGTCCATAAAATTTGTTTAAGGTAGTTTCCGTCCTCTATGTCGCAGTTTAGCAGATATCTGCAAAATTGGACCATTTTGTCGGCGTGATTTATATGTTTCCCATTGCCAAAACACAGCATTCTAGTATTAAGAGCATTTGAGGTAAGCCGCGTAGGTACAGGCAGACCCTTCCTTTGTTAACTACGGAACCCTACAAACCTGATGTAATAATGATTGTAGATAGGTAGGTAGCGGATTAAGCAAGTAACAGGAATTTCATGCATCGTTAGTGAAACATCGCAGCGGACATATTCGTTTGAAGCTTTTGTTTTTAGACATTGATTTCTCATTCGAATCTACATATCAAACACTTTAACCAGGGACGCAGAATATTGCACGAGTCCTTTCAATTTAGAAAAAGTATTTTGTAATCAGAATTGCACATTAGTAAAATTAATGGAAAAAGTAACGTGACTGTTTATGATTAATATTATTAAGTAGGTGTCTACCAAAAAAAGAAACACATCTTGTAGACTATATTAATTCTGTAGCTATATTATGTACACTTTAAAATAAAAACTCTTACAAGTACCTCACAACAAAACAGAATACTAAATTATAAAAGAAATAAATCCTTGGAAGTTTAATATTACACTAAGTAATATTTTCTGGAATTTTATAGAATTTTTAAAATACCATGGAACATATGGATGGAATCGAGTGGCACTGGCAAACAATTTTCTGAGAAAAATTTATTGGAAATAAGTATTGGAGCTTATATAGGTACAGTTTGTTGGGAATAGGCGTGGAGCAGTGACATAGCGGATCCGGATTTCTCCGAAATCGTTAGTGAACGGTGTCCCTGTAGTGTTGTTTTATTTATTTTCAGAAAACTTATAGCTCTCGAGTGTTGTTACGTAGTTACTAGTTATTGCGAAACGGTGGTGCATCAATTAAGAAAATTGTTGCCTGATGATGAAATGAAATTGTATAACAACCTTGAATACTGCTGTTTTTAAATGACATTCCTCGTGCTATTTTCTGTGAATTGTAGGATATATAGCTAAACTCTTATCGTATTAATAATTATACTTTCAATATTAATGTATGCGTTTGACAATATTTTATCAAAATATTTAACTATCCACCTCCGTGGCGCAATGTAAAGAACAGAAGGTGTATCTACAGGCCAATACGGGGTCGCGGGTTCGAATTCCAGGGGGTACTTACTTAATATTTAGTAATCAACTTGGTTGGTTTTGGCCATTTTTAACTTAACACCAGGTGTATCAGCACTAACCCGTCATAATATTTTAAATATAGAATTAATTTA
The DNA here is from genome assembly GCA_949316235.1 of Oegoconia quadripuncta. Classification (NCBI taxonomy): domain Eukaryota; kingdom Metazoa; phylum Arthropoda; class Insecta; order Lepidoptera; family Autostichidae; genus Oegoconia; species Oegoconia quadripuncta. Next base: position 29,452,185 of record OX438742.1, read on the forward strand.
AATAAGTTTGTGCATACACAAAGAAAAAAAAACAAAGTAGGTATAAAAATCACAACGTGAAGGTTAGGTAATACTGAAGCTCAGCTGATAATAAGGAAAGCCCACCACCACAATATATACAAATAAGTACCTACAAATAGTTTATTTTGCACCAATAGTCTTAGATACATTATATTAATGTTATTTAGCTACGCATGACCTGATAAGTGTAAGTGTGTGTGTAGTGCGTGTGTGGTGTGTGTACTTGGTGTGTGTGTGGGTGCGTGCGCATGATGAATTTAGAGTGTGCGAGGGCGTGTGTGTAGGTGTAGGTGTGTGTGTGATGATTAAATATGAATGATGATGATAGTATCTAGCTGTAGATCCGTGCGGATCATCCACTAGATAGACTATACTTTATGATGACGGGCTGAAAGTAAGTTTAAAGTGTTTTGTATGTTATATTTTGTCCCATGTTATTACAGTTAAAGTTCCTCGGTTTTTGTCTTTTTACAGAGTCTTTTAGTTTTCGGATGAATATTTAGCACCTTATTGAGTTTAGTATATAATCTGGTGCTCTGAAAACAAAATAATTTTTCTGCAAGTGACGTCCTGCATCCTTCCATCGTAACAAATCGTGTACTAACGTCTGGGGTTTTGTGTATATCTGTGTTTTATAAAGTTCGTTAGTGAGTGTTGTTTTAAGACAGTTTGTAATAAGTACAATAGTGACGTACAGTGAGCACCTGACAGTATTGATACAGTTCGTTTGTGGGATAGCCCAGTGGTTTGAAAGTATTAAATTTTAATATAGTTCGTTGTGCACGTTCCAAAGCGATAAGGTGTGATTTAATAGTGCCTCCCCAGGCTGATATACAATACGTGATGATGGACTGACACAAGGACGTAAATAACATTTTCATAATGGAACCATTTGCTGAGTCGTAGTTAGTTGTTTAATTAAAGGTATACCTAAATCAGTTTTCTAACCCTCGCGGCGAATGTGTTAATATGATTCTTGTCAGAGTTTAATGTGAGTGAATTAACATTAAGCCAGTGGGTTACCTGGTTAAACCTCTCCTGTGCGTATCGAAACACCTCCGCCCAGGTACCATGCAGCCGCAAAAGTTAAAGTAGTATTGGTGTCGATTCGGTTGCACACGAACTAAACTAAAACCAGATTTAGACTGGCGCTGTCACGTTATATTATTCCAGAGAGAAAAAGACAGACCTACTTTAAAATTGGTTTTAGTTTAGTTTGCGTACAACCGAATCGACACCATTGTCGGCATATGAAATTATTTTGCATTTTGGTAGTTGCATTGACAGAGGTCGTTGATACACACAGGAAACAGTGTGGGTACCCTGAGGTACGCCGTGGTTAATTGACTTCTTAGTGCTTGTGTAGTTACCCACTTTTACACACTGGGTTCGCTCTGTCAAACAACTACGGAGCAGTTGGAGTGATTGGCCTCGTATGCCCAGTCCCTCAAGTTTGGTAAGTAGTTGTACTACTTACCAAACTTGAGACTGTGTCAAAGGCTTTACCCAGATCGAGGAATATTGTGAGACACTTTTCTTTACGATCTATGTTACTAACTACATTGTCTGTGAATTCACGTAGGTACTGCATCTTCAGTACTTGAACCAGAGCGAAAGCCATATTGACATGGAGAGAGTAGTGCTTTGTGTTCTAGGAATTTTATCATTTTTGTATTTCAAATTGACATTAAAATTCTACATAATTATTTTCGTAACTAAGCAATTCTTTTAGGGTTCCGTAACAGTGCAGAGGCAAAAGGAACCGGAAGGTTACCTATACATACTAAATTTTTTAGGGATCGTGAAACCTATTCTGAATCCGCGAAACTCTACCAGATCTAGTTACAAAAGGCAAGGAGATTTTATTTTCATTAACTTCAACGTCACGATCTTTAACCTTTGGCAACTAATTTATCTACAATGTCATTATGTCTGTGGACCTCCAGTGGAAATAGACGTTGTAGAGGGCGAGTTTTCCAGCCGCCAGCGGATCGTACCTTTGCCACTCTCACTATTACCATCTGCTCCGGGAATGGTCTCTTCAATTAAAGCCATTGGCCACAGAGAGCGTCGCTTATCATCTACCTCTATGAGCACAACATCACCTGGTCTTAGATAATACATTGGACTGTTTGCCCTTTTGTATTAAAGAGCCAATGTACTCACTTCTGAAACGGTGACGAAAATCTTCATGAAGCTTCCGATAATATTTGGCTCTGAAATTAAGAGATTTGCCATAATTTCATCCAAGTAACGGAGCTACAGACAAGGGTTGTATGAATTTTACCGGAGTTAGAGGGGTTTTATTGGCTTGAGGAAAGTCGTTAAGATTACCATAAGTGCATTAGATGCAAAAGGTTTAAAGCAAAAGGCTGTCAGACTCCTATGGCTAATTTACCCATAGGTCGAATAGAGGCCAATAAAGCCTTCGAAGTTACTGGGGTAGATCTGGCTGGTCCATTAATTTAAAAAGGCAATGTTAAATGTTGGATTGTGCTTTTTACATGTGAAACTTATCGCGCCATTCATTTGGAGGTAGTGGAGTCACTCTCGTCATACAAGCGATTGTATTTCAGCCGAGCAACAAAACCGAATGATTTCGTTCCAGTTCAGCGATCTCATCGCATTATCTAAACCATGGAAATTAGTGGCATTGTCACTATTGATACAACTTACACGACCTCGACGAGCAATAAAACGCCGGAGCGCTGAAATTAAATCGCTTGTCGAGAGTGACTCCGCTACCTCCAAATGAATGGCGCGATAAGTTCAACGCCGTTCAACGCGCTTCCGTGAGGCGAGGTTATAAATTATATAATTTAATATAATAATTAGTACTGTTGTTTTTTTTATAAAAGGTCACGAATTCCATTAGATGATCTCAAACACAAATACCTACTGTAGGTATCTTTAAAAAAAAATAGGTAATAAAAACGATATCAATATTGAAGTGGTTACAATACTTGAGATATGCTTGCGTATTTAGATAGTACCGATCAAAAAAATTGTATTGAGAATGAGTCTCGATCTTAAGATTATAAATTAAAAGTCCTATAATTTTATAAGTTTATGGGTTAGTTAGCCGCTGACACAAGTTTGAGTTTGGCCATTTAATTTTATTCTCATCCAGTCCTCTTAGATCTCAGGGATTCTAAGAGATGGCGCTGTTTTACCTACTAAGAAAACTCTGAGTTTCAGTACTCAGAGTAAGAAAAGCGCGAAAAAGATTCGTTCGTACCCCGACCCAGCGCGACCATACTGCAGCTTCATTCGTATGCTGTGCTGTGACTATGACTATAGTCATTAGCATATAAATCAATGTTCACGCTAATGAAGTCTCACTCAACATAGAGTGTGCGAGTGATTCATAGTGAAATCAAATACGAGTCGTCCATCCATACACAAATAGTAATAGGTACTACATAAAAGTCTGTGGATTGGTCCCGTCGCTACTGGTATCTAGATACTAATGGATGTGTAATGTTGTGAAAAAGGGCCCCTATATGTATACTCTCTACTAAACAACAACGGTAAATGTGTGTTTTAACAAAAAGCGTTTATGAGCACAGTTGGTCCTGCCCCTTTACTTTAGTTCTTACACAATAGCATTCTCATAGATTTTAATTTTTTTAGACCACTTTGTCTGTTAGATGATCGAAGACTAGGTACACATAAACATTGACAAATAAAATTTAAAAACAGTTTGGTTGAGATTGATACGCGACTGGCGTGATTCGTAGGGTTTCTATCATGTGAATTTTATTTGGAACTCAGGACGAGTTAGTTTAGATAGGTCGCTAACTAATAAATTGAAGAAATAAGACATGGCTGTATGGGCTTTGATCCCTTTGCCTTCTCCGAAAGTAGTGAATAAAACGAAAAAAAAAATTAGAGCTTTTTGGCGGGAACTCGGCGAGTGAAGTAGCATTTTTCTTTATAATTCTAATGTGCATTCTAACTTTTGAAGCTTAATAATGGCAGAATATTGTGCAGCAAACGTTAGTTATGGTGTACAAGTGAAGGGAAGTGTAAATTAAAGTGCGTAACGGAGCTTTCGGGTTCCCACAAGAAGCCGCCAAAATCTTTTAAAAAGCAGTCTGCCACTTTACTGAAGAATGACTTGACCGTGACTAGACTCTGTATACGCCAAGTATACGACGAATTACTTGTTTTGACTGAGACTGACTTACAAACTGAAGAAATAAGACATGGCTGTTATGGGCTAGATCCCTTTGCCTTCTCCTAAAGGAGAGAATGAAACCAAAAAAAAAAAAAAAAATTTGTTGTGACATTTGTTGTGTGTATGATGGTGTGAGAACTGAGAATTTCCATGAAAGAAAACTTGTTTTCAAGGCTTTTTGTATTTCCAAGACATTATTGCATTTTCATACAGTTTTCATGTCATGTTTTAGTACATAAACAGTTTTAGACTTTCGTTTAATCAGACTACCATCAATAAATAAACTAATTAAAAACTTACGAACTTTTAAACTAACTAGTGATAACTCGAGTTATTAGATTTGTGAACAATTCGTGCATTTTCCATGCTGCGTACAACGAGATGGATAATTGTGCAAAGTTTTCCAAGCCGGAGTGTGAGCAGTAAGTAAAGTATTTACGTACCTAGATATACTAGGTCGGCACATTTGTTGCGCGAAAATCAGCTGATCAACCGGATTTGATGTGGTAACGTGACTACAGCAAAACATACATAAATATTTTTCTTTGGATAACCGGCTTATTAATACCTACAGACATTTGATATAAACATTAAAAAAGACTCGTACCTTTTGGTTCCAGTCAGACTAGTATAGATTCAACTCGTCTTTTCGCGGTCGTATGCTTCATTGGCGCGAAACTACCAAAAATATGCTATCGCTAAGTTGCCTGCCCCGTGAGTGTGTCAATCAAGGCAAATCCTCAGTTCAGGACTACAGTTTACTAAATCACTTCTTAAAATTTTGATGTAAATTTTTTACTCTATACTATTTTTATCATTTAATTGGATGAAGTTTCTGGATGCAGGTTGCTTTGAATCGGACTCTTAAATCAATGGGTTAGGCCTATGTTCAGCAGTGGACATCCTGTGGATTACAGGGTATTAAAGTATATGATTGATTAGAGCAGAACCGAATCGGTTAATTTAAGTTTAGAAGTACTCTTCAATGTTAGATATTATTTTTGTAATAACCCAGAAACTTTTACTTTAGTTTTCCACCTATCATTTGACAGGGATGGTCAGAGACAAAAATGATCTGTTCAAAAGTTACTCTCTAAAGTGTCTCCTGTGCTGATATATAGCGTAATGCAAATATTGTCTGTTTTTTTTTATGATTGACTGGATTCGCGTTTGACCACAATCTCACCTGATGGAAAGATGTGGTCGATGATGAAGCATGCAATCCCAGTAAATGCCTATTCACTCTGTTCTTGAAGATCCCAAGATTCAGGTAAGACTGACACCGGCTTTGTGTTCGTTGACTGATGTTTGACAGTATTGTGTATGTTGAAGTCTTTATTCGGTTGTATCTCACGAAAGCTTGGGTTGGATTGAATGTGATTTTTTTTTATTTAAAATTAAACAAGGGGAAAGTTCAGTAGTTTTGGAGATATTTAACTGTTAACACAGTTGCTTTATATACAGGTTGAATTTTTCAAGTGGGCGTGCATGACCATATCCAAAACTATAAGGAATAGCGAAAAGTAATCAAGAGTTTCGAGCCCGATTTTGATGAAAATTTAGATTTTTGAAAAATCAATGTTCATAGCCAGGTATCAAACTCGTTAATTTAGAAAAAGAAAACGCTGTATTACTAGCAATTCGATAGTGTCGCTAATAAGGAATGAGTTCTGGGAAGTGATAACAAATGTCAAAGGTAAGGAAAGTTCTAATTTAAGATTTTTATTATCCTTTTTAAGGCAGAATCGATGGAAGACCCCATCGAATCTGCCTTGACTACAAGATATTCGACAGACGGCAAACCGAAGGTGAGCGAAATACTCGCCATTTATATTGATGCCAAATTCTTGCCATTCCAGGAGTTTCAAGGTATCTTCCAGTGCGGCAGTGAATATTTTCGGAGAGACAACGTCTCCCTGCCCCACGCGTCTCTGCAGTGGAATCGCCCTCGTGCTCTGGTCCTGTACTCGGACTGATATAATGGCGTTATTGTACAAACACTTCAATGTATCAATATGGCACCCTTTGAGAGACCGCAGCACCTCCTAGGTCTCGATCGAATCGACGGCTTTCTCATAGTCCACAAACGCTAAATATAGCGGCAAGTTGTATTTCACGGTGTTCTGTATAACCTGCCGCAGCGTGTGAATGTGGTCTGTGGTGCTATTTTATAGCCTTTTCGGAAACCGATTTGTTCGGAAGGGTGGAAGTCATCAAACCTTCGTGCGAGACGGTTCGTGATTACCCTAGAAAACAGGTTGTAGACATGGCTCAAAAGCGACATGGATCTTGTAGACATGGCTCAAAAGCGCCGTCATCGCCCAGCGCCTTCAACTGTATGAACGTCTTCCCAATCTCATATAGGCTGATGTCCGGGATATCTTCGGTATAGTGCTGTGTCACTTATCTCATGGATCTGGAGCCGAGCTGCTAACAGATTTAGCGACCGATGTATAAAGCTATCCATAGAACCTCTCGATCTCCCTTAATACCTATGCTCTTCCTATTGAGCTGCCGATATGCTTCAGCATCCCTGGACGTCTGCAGCGCCATCGAACGACAGGTTGAGTCTCTCAGGTCTCTCTTGAACTAATTTGTCATTTATCTCGTCCACTGAAACGCAGTTCTCCAAGTAATCGACGCGATTGGACAACAGTCTAAATCTTTCGGGATTTCCGGATATGGGCGCAAGAACGTCTGAGCGTAGATCTCATCAAACTGGACCTTTCGAGTTTTACATTAAATTCACGTTCCTCTTACCATTCGGTGACCCCTGGCAGTTTTCACCATGTTGATCACGGAGACATAATTGATTATTGGCTTCTTTGAGTTTAAGATGATCTCATTACTCGTGGAACCATCGGGACTTAACCAGGTCCATGTCCTATGAGGCGGCTTCTGGACAAGAGTCTGGAAAAGAGTTCGACATGACGCTTCTTCTTTTTCTAGAAAATCGGCCAGCATCGGTCCCCTGGGGTTCCGTTGCCATATACGAAATTACCCATTCTCAACTCCTCATCGCTTCTTTTGCCCAGCCTTGCGTTGAAGACCGAGTTTTTGAGGTAATACATACCTAATATCCTCATACATTGCCTCAGCCACGTCATCTGGACGTGACGAGTGCGGCGGGTATACCTGAATTACCTTCAATGAATACCTCTTGGATATTTTGAGTATTAGGTACATAACCCTGCTTGACACACTTTCGATCGTAATAATGTTGTTGACGAGGGACTTATGGACGAGAAACCCGATACCTCCCTGGGAATGTTGGTCGCCCTCCCGGTAATAGAGTAGTTACTAGACTTCGGATATCAAATAATACATTAAAATATTACATAATGTTTAATGTCCGGAAAACAATTTTACGGAATAAAACATGTGATAAAATGCTGTAATTAAAGTCACAAAAATAATAAACTATATTATCTAAGTACCTATGATATCGGACCATCGGTTGATTCAAAAACAATATATCTATCTCTTGTGATGAATCATCATATTTCTCATTAACGACTTCGTTAACGGTATCTCTGTTTGTGTGCATTTAAATTTTTCTCGCCATGTTGATAACGTCTAATGTCTTTGTCAGTCTAGTGTCGTTTCCTGTCCTTGAGCTTCGGGAAGGCAAGTTGATTTTTATCATATGATCCATACGTCTTCTGTATTTCAGGCCATCATGGGATGGAAGCTCGAACACTGCTAGCTCGAGTTTTTGTAACGACCTTTGCTCCCTTTCAATTTAAGTTTGTGTTACATAATCTCAGTAACACTATATCTCCAGTTATATACGTTTTTTTTATCTCTTCCTTCTCCTGTATTTTAGGATTTTTTTTAATGATTAACTGGATACGCGTTTTTTACTCTACTCCGATCCAATCCGAATCGTACACCCTATGTTGTTCACATTGAACCACGTAGGCGGTTAAAAACCTAGTGTAAAGCTGGCTATATACGAGTGATGTAGATACATATCGAGTTATATTTATGTGGGCATCATTCATAATTATATATTGCTTATACGACATTGTTCATGTACACTCGTATAACCTTCTTTCGTCTAAGAAATGCAGATTACCTTACGTAACTTAATATTACTATAGCTTTCCGTGAAACAGCTCATGATATACGATAATAGTGTTGTAGCTTTCTATTAGTTAAAGAATTTTCAGAATTTAATCAATGGTTCCAGAGATAACCTCGTACAACTATCTCTTTATAAGATTAGTGTAAATTACTTGGGTTTCTGATTCAATCCCAGTAGTTCCATATAGTTAGTTCCAAATGGAACTACTGCAACTTTTAAAAATGAGTATGGTATAACATTAGTTCCATGTAATTTTAAACTAGTTTTATAGCCGATATTTCTCTCATATGGAACTACAGCAACTACTTAGTTCCATGCGATTATAATAGTAGTTCCATGTAGTACTATTGCAACTTTAAAATGCGAAGAATATTATGTGCCATTAGTTCCACGTAATTTGACACCGGTTTTACTGAATCAAATTAACGCGAACTTATCTTTTAATAAATTGTTCGCATAAGGGCAGATTCTCAACAGATCCGCAACAAGACAGAGTACTTAAGTTAAAAAATGTGACGTTTTCAAGTGCCAATATTTGTCTACTTTTGATTTTCTTGTAAGTCACGTTTGGTACGTATTGTTCTAACAGAAAGAGATTCAAACAAATAGTAATATTAATAAATTGTAAGTATACTATCATCCAACCTTGGCCTGAAGATCATAAAACTTGCCAACTTTGCATCAAATATTTGATCATAAACAATATATTGGAAAAGTTGTATTTAAGTAACCAATGGTCCGTTGTGTCCATAAGTGTCCACACAAGAGACTATTTTTGTATAGAACTGATTCCCTATTTATTAACCCCGACGCCAAAAGAGGTAGGTTATAAGTTTGAAGCATATGGTTCTTTGCCATGTTTCATGGAAATCGGTTTAGTCGTTTCGAAGATATTTAAGTTTTAACACAGTTGCTTTGTTTACCTGAATGATATTATTAACACTTTCACGGACACTGAACGCCTATAGACGTAATAACAATAAACCATCTATTGTGCCAGGTTCAGTGTCCGTGAACGTGTTAAGCTCGGGGGTTTTCTTTTTGAATTAAACTTATTGGTAACAAGAAATAAACTTTAACAACATTACATTACACTAATTCATCATATATGCCCTGTTTTTGGTCGTGTGAATTAATGAGGAATCCAAGGATAATAGACTGGAATATCTCCTTATCTCTTTGTAATTAGCCCGGTCAATGAATGACAAGGGGAATGTGGATGAAAAAGTCTAAAGCAGAAACTTAGACTTAGGAACTTTGTTTGGACTAATTAGGACATAAACATACGAAATTTTGTTGTACTACATAATGAAACCTGACAAAATTCTCTACAACTTTGGCTTTTACACTTTTTATTCTCCAATCGTTGCCTAGCTATGTTCCTCAATAAGTGCGTCCAAAGTATGTTCTCCAAGAGACTTTAGAACAATAATAGACATATTTTGAATTTGGAACATGATTAATGTTTCTTACGTTGACTTAATATATACTCGATAGTTCCTTGGCACGATTCTACCAAAGAGGTTAAAAAAGCACAGATTTAAATACTTCATAGTATTGACCAAAGAGATCAAACTAAAATGTTGTATGGTAAACCTAATGGCAGCGGCTAACCGGCCGCTGTCTTTAATTAAAAAAAAATACTAAAAAAACGCGCGAACTAAGCACAGTATTTTTCACATTTTTAAATTTTTGTAAAAATAAGTTTTGTAAAAATAATAACATAACAAGCGCCTTTTTTTGTATATGGAGATGATAACTAGAGAGTGTACCACTTCAGCGCAAAATTATTTTATACCTCGGGCGATGTACATTTAATCCCTCGCTACACTCAGGATTCTACTCTAGAATCTTTCGTTCCGCTTTGGATTCGTAATAGCGCTCCGCCGTACAAATATTATTTTCCTCCCTTTGCTAATCTACTATTATCGCGCACTACCGACTTCAAAAAGGAGGAGGTTCTGTATTCGGCCGTTTGTATTTTTTTTTATGTATGTACATCGATATCTCCGAGATTTGGCGATTGCTTCACGTGGTTCTTAAAGAGGATACCGTCAAGTTGGTCCCATTATAATTTCAGCGCAATCGGTTCTGTAGTTTTTTGTAATCATGGTAAACAACAGAATAGCATTACATATTTAGACGATTGTGTAGTTTTTGCACTGGGAAACTACGACTAGATACAGTTTGGGTTTGTATGGAAAAGTGTAGAGAAGGTCGGTGTGATTATCAATAAATATAATAAATCGGAGATCATCAGGTCAAGGTGGTAGGTAACCTGTAGGAGCGAAAAGGATCGCCGTCGCACAAAAAATACCAGGGAGATTGGCAAGCACGCTAAAATACTAAAAATAAAAAACAACTTCACTGAATCACCCACTACAAAGTAAAAAATAATTTTATTGAAATGCTCATATTTCTCAATCAGTTATTTTCTATATTCACTGTCGTAATCACTTAACCAATTTATTATGTAATATTTTTATGTAGTTATTCCCATTATTCTGTATGTATTTATAATCAGTTTATTATTACAAAGAACTAAAGAATATACATGGAACTTAATAGCTACAGGTAACAAACACAGAGACTTACTTTCGTGTTTATATAATGAGTGTGAATATGGATCTACTCATAGGTAGGTAATTGACCTGTGGGTTTACTGGTACTTTGTACGTCAGTCAGGGTTTCGATTTTTTAAACTAATTTGTTTTAATTTAAAATTTTTGGTTGTTGTAATTTTAAATTATTATTTTCTTTTATAATTTCTCAATTTTCAATTTGTTGCCACATTCCTACTATTCATATAATGAAACACTCTTGGCGTAACTGTATTAGTTATATGTTTAGCGAAGTTAGGCAATGTCTGCGGGTGAAGGTTTGAACCTTAGGTGGGTTGACCTGACCATTAGTGATATTTTCATACGAGTGTTTTCGGAAGGTAATCAAATAGTTGGTGTTTTAAACTACACAAATACATTTTTTTTAGTGAATAAATACATATATAAATGAAAAACATCCATAACTCGGGAACACATGTCTGTATTCAACATATAACCGTATGCCCCTAGCGGGATTCGCATCCTTTTGGTATCGCAGTCAGACTTTCTAACCACTACACAAACAGGTCGTAATTGAATTTTCTATTCTGTAGCCTAACAATAAGAGCGGCGTGAAAACATTGACTGTCAGGTGGTCACCAGTCTGACCCAAATGCACCAATCCTCAACATATAGGGAAACAGAAAATCTTAGATATTATCTCATAAATATTCGAGCTCTTGGCTTCCACTGGTACAACACTCAGTAATGTAAATTTAGTTTAGAAACATCCACTCTTTCTTTCATACCTTATCTCCACACTACAAATCGGGTGCTTAGTGGATATCACGCATTTTATAAAAATAGGTAGGTATCTCGTCCCAAGACCTTGTACTTGGGCTACTTGTACCTTGTACTGTACTACCAGGGCTATGTACTTGCAAAAAATGTTAGATACACAGAATACCTATGCACACATACATAGTTTCACAACATTCAACACACCACACACACAACATAACACACAATTAATATGATTTATTTTTAGCATAATTAGATTAGTCTTGTTTTATTAATACTGTACGTACAATACTTCAGAGATGGGGAGCTTCGTTACTTGCCCCACAAGCAACATAGCCTAGTGCAAGCACCAGTCTCCAAAAAGCAAAATGTCGTACTATATTGCTATATCCGTGTAACTTATTGCTAACATTTATGGTGAATACAATAAAGAGATTATTATTAATGACACGTTGTCACTATAAAAAGTGTGAATAATGATTTACCAGTTGGTTTACTAATATCTATTTGAGAAAGTAGTTACCGTTTTTAAAAATCAAGGCAAGCCTTATTGTAAAATTTAGTAACCTTGAACTGTATAAGTAAGTATCAGTGGTCTGGAAGAGTTCATAGTAAGTGAGGAAGAAGAATCTATTTTTAGTAGAAGTTAAGTTTCAGTAAAAGTGCATGATTTTGCTTAACAAGGATTATTGTCGATACAGATTCGTGGAAATGCTCACGTGATCATGTGACCCGACGGATGAGTATATTACCTACCTACTCGTATATTACATAGGCTATCTTGACTTCTTCAGACCGTCCGATTTTATTACTTTAAAAGCTAAAACTCTTAAAAAGATATACCCTTAAGCGACGCACTTAAAGCGCTAATAGCAGATAATAGCGAATAATATTTTGGCGTAATGAAGAAGAGGCCTATACCCAGCAGTTGATGGATGTCGGTTGAGTTTGATTAATTGAATATTTTATTAGACTACGGCGAAGCCAAACGGTGAGTAATGTATTTAACGCGTCTGTATGTACCATCTACAGCCTAAACGCTTTAGCCGATTTGGATAAATGAGATGTCGCTGGATTCGTACAAGTCCCATAGGATATTATGACGTAATGAAAGATGCTAGAATGCTAGAATCCAATATAGCGGACGCTTGCTGCCATCTTGTCATGCTTAAGAACACATAGTTCCATCACCCCATCGAGATGGGTATATAGGACAATTTTCCCGAAATAATTGTTTCATTGAAGCAATCGTTCTTCTCACATTTTTCCCTAGTCGCATATTTTCCCGTTGCTTTTTCTATAGCGGCAGTCGTTTTTATTAACTACGACCGATTGGTATAGTGGATAGTAACCCTGTCAGCGAAACCAACGCTTGCGGGTCCGAATCCCGCGAGGGGTAAATGTTTGTTTGATGAATACGAACATTTATTCCCGAGTCATGGTTGTTTATATAAATATCCTTTTGACGGTCGGTGACCACTTCGGGATTTGATCACTTTTATGTATGTCTATCTGCTATCTAGTAAGGTAAGTTCGCCTAATACGGACCACATTTTTGCAAATCCTTCTAAATTTGATATAAGAAGTATTTCAATTTAAAACTCATCTAAAATATACAAATAGCCAATATTTGAAGTAGAAATTTTAACCAAAACCCACGCAACAAAAGTAAATTAATGGCAAATTTTCTTTTTAAAAAGATTGTCAATGGACCTTATTAGGAATAGGTGATCTCAATAAGGCTCATTCCTATTCAGTAGATATTTCCGAAACGACTTTATTTTGTTTTTTTTATTTACTTTTGTTCTAAACTGTTACAATTGTTTTTGTCATTCCCGATAGATTCATCCATAAATTAACAAGAATTAAAGTGATGGTCCTTATAAAGACTATAGAAACTTAAATGCAGAATAATAGATTTGATTTATGTCTTTTAACAAAACACAGTTTGGTTTTGTATTGTTATTTACTAACTGAAATAATATTAAGCATAAAAATAACATATTAAGGAACATTTTCAGTCATTAGCCTTTGGGCCTTATTAAGTCTATAGAAATCACATTTTTACCAGTGGACCTTATTCGGACTATGAAAGTTTAGTAAATAGTAAGTAATCGTAGTGTATGTTACGTTAGTAAATCAGTTGAGTTTGAGTTCATCGGATTATGTAAACAAGCCGTTTACAGTTTTATACACCTAATTAGGTCCGGTCCTTATTTGGTGGCAAGGAGGTGGACCTTCTTAGGCACTTCGCTATTCCGGAGAAAACCAATAAAAATCGACAAAAGAAAATAGTGCTTTCAATAACCTTACCTTCACAATCCACGCCTAAATGTTACTTATTCCTTTAGACTTCAAATTTCTTGCAAAAACGAAACAGAAACACTTGAATTAGTCAAAATAAGAACAAAAAATTTTATAAATCGACCTACACGTCGTGACATGAACTGCATTGACAGGTATACTAACAAAATTGTGCCGTAAAATTCAAGTAATGCCAACGCGCTTCAATGATTGGTTAATGAGGAACGTCGGCGCAACATTTGATTTCAATATAGTATCGGGAGTGGAATTTTTTAAATGGTGGCGCTTATTAGGAACCGGCCCTTATTAGGCGAACATACCTTATCAATAGCACAAGTTTTGCTTAGTTTGGGACTAGATGATTGGTGTAAAGTGTCCGAAATATTTATGTATTCCTTATCGCATTATATTCTGTCTCATTTTTCCTTAGCAGAAAACATTATCAATAGCTTATCGACGAAAGAATTTCAAAAACGGTATCAATTTCTTTATTTTCAACCAAATATAAATAATAACTTTAAAAAAGAGAGGTAAAACCCGATTATGGTTTAAAATCAAAAACAAGTCGAATACATAGCGACACAATCACTATCCATGGGAGGATTTGCCCTAATCGCTACACTGGACGAGCGGGTTGGCGAACTCAGATTACTTTTTTGGAGCTCCGCACCAATGACCTTGCTGTCCGTCACTGGTCTATAATGTTTTAGATACCCACGAGGAACAGACGGGTTGCTCCTATTCCACCGGGAACAACAGGGTTAAACGGCAATAATGGCTTTGTATATTAAAATGTATATTCTGACTATACGAAACCTTGCTGCGTTTGGTTTGACATGCGCTTGCCATCTTTTTAGGTTTCAATAAAAAAAATTAAAAAGTGGTTATAACCCGACCACGGTTACAACCTAGGTAAAAAAAATTTAAATCTATGAGTATATAAAAAACTAATTTAAAAGAAGTTTCACCGACTTTAAGTTAAAGAAAAAATAAGTGGGTATTACTCGTATTAATAATAATAATATTTTTTTTGAGCCATCAGCCAAACTATTGTCAAATTAATTGTTGCCACCAACCTCATGAAATTATTATTATTATTAATACTTATTATTTCTTCCGTTTAACTTGAAGCCGGTTTAATTTTTTTAATGTTAGTGTTTTACCAACTCATGTTATTGCACTTCATTATATGTTGGGATATTGGACGTTTGGTCTTATGAATTATTGATATAATAAGCTGTTGATATTCTAAAGTCTTGGAATTTTAAATCGTTGACATTTCGGTGCTCACATTTAATTTTGGAGTTTTGAACTGTTGGTCTCGAGTAACAAACCCCTTTCGAAGCGCCATTCTTGGCTTGTTTTCCGTTTCGTCGCCAGTTATTATGCGTTTCATAATGATCGACTCCGTAGAAGCTCGGGAAATGTCTTCAGCAACCTGCTTCCGATGGTCTTATTGAACAAATAAAATTTTTTTTTTAGCGATTGTTTGGTAGTACAGTGGTAGGTTGACGTTGCTGCCCTCCGCGGTGTGCAATTTGAAGCTGCAAGAAATTAGCCATAATGTCATATTATGTCACTCGCGCCACGGCTCGTGCTTTCTATTCTAAGACTATTTTCACAGCTATGTCTAATGATTGTTGATATGTTTTATTATGAATGAGTACCTTCGTATTTATGTATTCGCCTTACCTACTTCTTCAATAACTGCGGCTGAAATAATTTAAAATTCAACATAATTCTCAAGAACGTCACTTATTTGAATGAATCACTTACTTAAACGAATAATAATGGGCATGATAGCACAACAAAAAGTATACCTAGATGCGCGAGAGAATTTATTGATTGGTCAGCAACCATTATGTTGTGTCCGGTACCTGTATGTGTGTGTAAGTAAGCCTTCTGTATTATTTTCAATCAAATGTACCTGTGCCAGATTTATCGTTACCTATTCATCATTATGCATGCGAGATTGCTAGTTGCATCTTCCTATAGTGTTGGTTTATATCGGGGACGTATTACTCGTATAATGTACACACGTACTCGATTAACTGCACAGAGAAGTCGTGGCTAGGTACCTACCAAGGTATTTGAAACTTAGCGAAGGTCTCATGTATTCGGGAATAATGTAGTTGGGTTGTCTCTACTTGCCTTGTTTATGCTCTGTTTATGTCGATGTAGTTTATATGGAAATGGGCTCAATTGTTTTCCATTACCTACCTATTTTTTGGTGTTGAATATAATAATGTATACGTACCTACCTATCATCATTATTGTTTCTTTGGATGCGAACAATTTGTTGATGAATTTATATGAAAGTGAACGTTCAATATATTCTTTCACCAAAATATCGATACAACAACTAGAAGTATCGTTTAAATTCGACCGCTTTAATCGCTTCAAAATTATTAGTTTGTTAGGTGTGAAGCTAATTTATGCATATTAAAAATAATCTCCAGAAAAGAAAGAATAACAAAAAGGGTTGCTTTTTTTACTCGACTGCCCAAGAAGGGAGGTAATGTTTTTCGGGTGTATATATGTATATGTAAACGTAACGACTCCTAAAAATCACACCAACTGCAAAGGGCATCTCATGGCCAATCCACACACACTTAGTGAATCCAAGCGCCTACAGCAAAAACCCCCAAAAACACGATCCAGAGCAGATATGGGGCAGGTGAGCCCCCTAATCTTAGACCCGCGACCGGGACGATGGACCACATGATTAACGCCTTCCTTGAGTTTGTGGCCGTCATGAAAGGGACGATAAAAGTCAACGAATTGACTTGCAACAACATCCTGCAACCCTTTCACCTGGGCATTGAAGGACTGCTGCAGGTGAAACTTGAGGAGGCTGAAGTCGCCATATATAACAATGACACTTCCCAGTTCTTAAAAGTGAAGGTGCGTCATAATATAGTGGCTTACAACGCAACATGTGGGTTCGTCACACTGGATGAGGAGGGAATGAGTCGAAGGGGTTCACCGAAGTTCAATGCCCCTGCAAACAACCCCATAGTGGTCACCGCCCGGTGCACAAGGGTAGGGCTGGATGGTGGGATCCTGGACAAGCCTAACGCCATATCGGACGGGACGGCCTGGGACATATGGGAGATATCACGCATTAAATAGATCAACGGGGTTCCCGGTTGCGGAAAGACTACTTGGGTTGTAAGCTACTTCGACTTGAACAGGGACACAGTAGTCACTATTACAACCGAGGCGGCTAAATACCTCAGAGAAAGGCTAGCGAACCGGATGGGAGCCGATGCTAAAACCAAGGTGGACTGGACTTGTGCGCACAAGTCCTTAGTCCTCGTAAATGGAATCAAGGACCCGGAGAAGAGGACAGACAGAAGACTAAAGGTCTTAGCATACGTGACGTGTTTATTCTCGTGCCGGACGGAACGGGACGATTTTTTGACATCGTTGCTTTTAAAAACATAGCAATAAAATACACGTGGCGAGAAACACGGGCGGAACGGGACGGCAATAGAAAAAACATCGTTATGGCATCTTCTTCATCTAATGCTACGGCAACCATTGCTAGTTCTTCAAAAGTAAAATCGAACATTTTGTGCTGAAATATGGTTGCAGCACTAGCACGACTATCGTTGAACACCGTCACTGTACGTATGTTTTAAAACCACTTTCACGTTAGGAACTATACCCGTCCCGTCTCCGTTCCGTCCGAGAAATTACCCGTCACGTATGCTAAGACCTTTATAGTCGTAAGGCCTTAATGAACAACTTTGGAACCATGGTTATGGCGTCATACCTGCTCGGTGCTAACCCTACATAGAGAAAATCGGTTCAAAATACACAACAGTCAGCAAAATCTGGTAGTAACCATCGACCAGGAATTGCTATGTACGCACAGGAACTCTATGGACGTTGCATATACAGTGGCATGTACCCATCAAAACCAAATACTCACTCCCTGAAGCTGGTGAGGTACTCGGGAGCTCAGATCCCAAAAACCCTTCCGGAAATACTGTACCTGGTACACACCCAGGCAGAAAAGGAGTCATTGACCAACCTGAGCTACGAGAAGTGCCCTGGATCTCGCATCCTAACTATACACGAAGCACAAGGTTTGACGTACAAAACGGTGGTTATTGTGCGGACCTCAACAACAAGACTGCTACTACACGAAAGCGTTCCAGCACGCTGTGGTAGCAGTATTACGTCACACTGTATTCTGTAACTATTACACAGACGACAGCGGAGACGCAATAGGCAGACTAATAAACAGGACGGCGGCAGCGGAAAAAAAAATTAGGGAGCATAACCTGAAAATTGCCATCCGTAACAGAGCTTCAAGCGTCGTGGAGGCAATGCTGATGGCTGATGGGACCGCCGAGGTTAAAACGAGCTAACCTACAAACAAACAATAGCTAGGTCAGCTCGCGAGCAGGATTTGACGGGCGTTGCCTGCGGCTAATACAATATAGCATATGCGAGTTTTGCTATAGTAGTGTAAGTACATATATACACAGCGTGTATCGAAATGCCCCTTAGAAGCCGCAACAGGGTAATAGGGACCATGGTATGTGGTCTTCGTATAGAATGTAGAAATCGGCAAATGCATTTGGTATACGATCCATCTGCTTACCGGTTTATGTTAAACTAGTCAAGTATCAACCCTATGTGATGTAAACATAACCTTTGCAACTGATAACTTCCTTAGTATTGATAAGAAATAAAATTGTACCACATGGTTTTTGTAGGTTACAATACAACCAAGTAAACGTTACCAACATCTTTTGTTACACACAATCTGCCTTGCAAAACTTTAGCGACTTGAATCCGTAGTGTACATACATTATCATGAGGATCTGTTAATGAGAATCACTGACGGAAACCCAGCTGGAGTTCAATCGTTTAATACGGTTTGTCTGACTATGAGCAATGATCTGCTTTGCCTTTTTGTTGGAAATATTATAAATAAATACATTACTAATGTAACACAAAATTCGTTACGTCGTGCCTTGCATGTCATATTATTCCTTGTAATCTCTTAGTGGTTTGTGGTCATAATAAAAGACTTCAATCTCCTTTTAGTAACTCTTTTACTTCAATTAACGAAACCAACCTAACAGAACTATAGGCGCTTCAGGACCAAAGAGATTTGACAGAGCATTTATTCTCGTAGCGTAGAGTTCAATGTTTATTTATTTATGTATTGAGTAGTTAAGTCATACACTATGAAATAGTCCAATTTCCTATTATATTTCAAACAAAAACCTCTCGAAAGTTGGTTATCTGTTGTCGGAAAAGTGGTAGCTTTCAGATAATTAATAAATCTCCATCTGATAATAATTTCAGGAATTGTTTGATTTATTACTCAAAGAGAAAATGACTACACGATAATATTCCGATGCAGAATGTTATGACATGATGTTATGTATCGGAGCTTCTGACTGTAATCTCCTTGAAGTTCGCCGGTTGTATAACAAGATGTATCGCTCTTGGTATGAAGAGCGATACATCGAAGACAAACCAGAGGTTAATCGACGCTCATCTTGAAACGATTATTCTGCGAGTTTTTGAAGAGAATCGTTGGACGAGTACACGTCGAGTAAGACCTGCACTGAGTGTGACTCATATGGTTGTTTGAAGCACACTTCATGAAGATGGTCAGCATTCATACCATTTCAGAGACACTCAAGAAGTTGCTCTATGTGCAACATTTTGGGCCTTTGAATTTTTGTCGTACTTCGCTCGCTCTGTCAGAGCATACATTGACGGACGCTGTGAGATATGGATTGGACGAGGTGGTCCTACGGCGTGGCTTCACGTTCCCCAGACTTAACTGCATTAGATAGTGTTTTTATGGAACTATATTAAAAATATGGGATACGTTCACGAGTGATCGACGCGCGAAGAAATGAAGCGAGGATTGTTGATGTTTTTGCAACGGTCACGAATGAAATATTACGGAACGTCTTACGTTCCATGGGACGGCGTACCTCTATGTACATACATTCAGAGAGCGGGGAGCCTTTGTACCTTTCTTTTTCATTTTCTTTTCATTGAGTTTGTTATGAGTGTAAGCTGTGTGACAGACAGGTGAGTTAAAGTGTATTTAATTTGCAGTCGCCATTGTTTTCGCTAAGAAAATTAAATGAAAATTATAACTTTTTTTATATGAAATATAGTTCTTTTTTATGTTTGAGACTTTGTATACACGTTCAATGATACTATCTGCTTGCTCCTTATTCGGTTTCTAAGGGGTATTTCGTTACACGGTGTAATTATATCAATCAATCAAATTCGCAAACTTCTTAAATCAGCTATTCTTTATTTGTTATTATATAGCTTAATTCTATCGTAGTAATATAAATCGTAAATATATGATTCGTAAAAAGAAAACAAAATAATAATGGAAAAAAAAGACAGAGAAAACAGTGAACTTCCAGCACGATAAATGGAGTAAGTTAATTTATAAATAATAATTTTTTGTTATTATATAGCTTAATTCTATCGTAGTAATATAAATCGTAAATATATGATTCGTAAAAAGAAAACAAAATAATAATGGAAAAAAAAGACAGAGAAAACAGTGAACTTCCAGCACGATAAATGGAGTAAGTTAATTTATAAATAATAATAATAATAATAATAATCTTTATTGTTTCACACACAAGTAAGAAAATATCAGCACTGTTACAAAATTCAGGCCCAAATATACTATATCACTTGTGAGAGACTGACATCTGAACTAGGAAATTAACCTGTTTTTCAGATTGCCAGGCTCTCCCCCTAGGTGACGCAGGCAGTAACAATGTTATTATATTTATATAACAATATATTACATAACAATATACCAAATATAATTAAAAAGTGGAAAAAGACGATAGAATAGAATAAAAAATGTACGTGGGTGTGTGTGTGTGGTGTGTGTGTGTGTGTGTGTGTGTGTGTGTGTGTGTGTGTGTGTGTGTGTGTGTGTGTGTGTGTGTGTGAGCGCGTGATTCTACTAATGTAGTAGCATTAAGCAACAACTTTAAGGAGATCTTCAGTCTGATTATAATCTAGTGATTGTAACCATCGGGCAACAGAGCGTTTACATTCATGATTAGCCAAGTGATAGATTGAGAGAATGTTGTTAATTTTATTGTACAGGAAGTTACCTAAAAAGCCAAAGAATCGGTGGGCAAAACTGCTGCTGAAGCGAATAGAAGGGCAGATATTATTAGAGCGACGTTTATTCTTGAAGGATTCAGCGTCATAGGCGAGGACAGAATGCTTTTTCCGAATAACGGAAAGTATGAAAAGCTGGCGAACAGATAGCACTTTAGTCTTCTGATATAGTGAGAATGTAGGGTAGAAAAATGGAAGAAAACTACTTACTTTAAGGACAGATCGTTGAGCGCGTTCTAATTCAAGTAAATACGTTTTAGGAGCGCCGCCCCAGGAAGTAATACAATAGGTCAATAAGGATTGGCAAAGAGCGAAATAAACAGATCTGATAACTTTGGTATCGGCAATATGCCTGAGGTTTTTAAAAATGAAGATTAATTTTCTAATTCTGGAAGAAAGTAGATCAATATGGGATTTGAAGCAAAGGTTATTGTCAATTATTATACCTAGATATTTTAAGGAGGAGACTCGATGAAGATTAGTGCATAAGCAGTTAGTCAATGAGGTAAATGAACATGTGTGCGCAGTTAATTTGAGGTGAGAAAATATAGGATTTTTGTAATTTCTGAGTGTGAATGATATGTACTTTGTCTTATTCACATTTAATGTAAGTAAATTATCGGCTAGCCACTTCGATACAGCGTTGAATCCAGTTTGGGCATGATGATATACATCTTGCCATGTATCGGCCTTAAATAGAAGCGCAGTGTCGTCTGCAAAGGCAATTAAGCGTCCGTTAGGTAGCTGAAGTTGACACAGATCATTGATGTAAACCAAAAACAGGGTTGGTCCCAATATACTGCCCTGCGGTACGCCATAAGTTACAGGTAAATCCTCACTGATCCAATCATCTACTCTAACATTCTGAAGACGACCAGAGAGGTAGCTACCAAAAAGCTTGAGCTGCAGATCACGGATTCCCAAATATTCAAGCTTTTTAATAAGAAGAGGGACAGAGACCGTGTCAAACGCCTTGGCCAAGTCGAGAAATACTGCAATAGTCTTTTGTTTATTGTCCGTGGCATCAACCACAAAATTGACGAGCTCATGAACAGCATCATTAGTGGATTTACCGGATCGGAATCCATATTGGGCATTGGCTAGGATGTTGAATCTTTGCAGATAATTAACAAGTCTACTGTTCATGAGTCTTTCCAGAATCTTTGACATCGTAGGTAATATTGATATCGGTCTGTAATTATTTACACAGCCTCTGTCCCCCAATTTATGAATGGGTATAATTTGGGATAACTTGAACGCAGAAGGGAAGACGCCAGTGGAGAAAGCCAAGTTACAAATGTGGGTGATAGGAGGTACTAACACATTTTTATAACGTTTGAGGTATGAGCCAGAAATGTTATCGCGCCCTACAGAGCAGTCATTTTTTAAATTCATTATAAGTCGCTCAACCTCTGCTTCATCTGTAGGTAGGAGAGCAAAAGAGTGGGACAGAGAAGGTATCGTTAGGGGTGGGCAGGCACATATGTTGTGGTGTCCAGAAATTGATTCAGCAAGCGTTTGGCCCATTTCCACAAAGAATTTGTTAACCTTGTTGACGGAATGTTGGGGGTTTTCACTAGAAATAAGTTCGGATGCTGCTGATTTTGGTGTTTTAGAGTAGGTAATAGTTTTTATGGCATCCCACAGTTTCTTATTATTGGAGCCCGCAGTTCTAATTTGGGCCCTCTCATATTCACGCTTCAATCTTCTTAATAGGGAATTACAAAAGTTTCTATATCTAGTATATGTGACTCTACGATCGTTATTTTCAGGAGACTTTTTAGATTCAATATGAAGTCTGTCCCTGTTCTTCATACATTTTAATAAACCAGGAGTGATCCAAGGTTTAATAATTCTCTTGCGTCTTGGGATTTTGATCTGTGTTGTATGAGATTTTATTAAATTTGAAATGCTATTTGTAAGAAACAATACAGCTTCATCCACCTCAATCATGGAAAAAATACTAGAAAAGTCGAACTCTGTCATTGCATTGTCTAAGGCATCATAATCAGTACGTTGAATTTTTTTAAATAATAAGCAATAAGATCGATTAACAAGAAAATAAACTAATAAGGGCACGGACAATAGTCTGTGGTATAAATAAATCGACTTGACCAACTTTGAAATGCAGGGTGTAATTAGATAAATGTATACTTATAGTTCATATATTTATAGTACATATATTTTCTTAAGTACTTATATAGTTATTTTCATCAACATCACCAATCTTAGCCAACATTCACCCACTACGGTGTCTATATTACGCGATATCTCCATTATTTTCGTTCGAGTACAGTAAGTATACAGGAAAAAATATAAAATGTTCTTAACTAAAATGAAAATATTTAAAAAAACGTAATTTAAAGGGCATTACGACGCAGTTTTAATTCAAAAAATAAACGAATAAAAATAGCAGTCTAAATCATTAATTCAGTGCTCAACCTAGTACGAACTAGTGCGGGCTAACAGGCAGGCACTAGGTACTGTAGGTTTCAACACTATGCGACAACATTACACACGAGCTTGAGCGCAGAATTAATTATTAAGATTACATTATTTTTTATTCATTCATTGTTTGAATTATAATTGCGTCGTAATAATGTCATATAAATATTTTTTTTTACCCAGGAACTTACAATGGATTTACTATACATGTATTTGTATATTTACAATGGATTTCGTTTTATATTTTTCCAGTATAGGTACTAGACTCTAGCCTGAATCACCCCATAAAATTTGCCTGTTACTTTTTTAACACCCTGTATAGTTCGCTATAATAGTGGCCACCTGATAGTCAACGTTTACAAGCCGCCTCTGTGTGCCACCGAATTTGCCTAAACACGGGTTCAATTGAAAGCAACTTAGTCAGACTGTTACTCCAAAACTTGCCCACCGATGCACGGAAACTCATATAGGAAAATGCCACTGAAGTAGTCATCTATCCAAGGACTGGCTGCACTAGACGTGGGTTAAATTTGCTAACCGAAAAGAATTAGAAAATGCAACAGCCTCACGAGTGTGATTAATGTAGTAAAGAAACTCGAAAGTTTTTCAACCGTAGGTAGGTTACATATATGACCTACGCGGTTACATATTATGACGGAGAATCTCGACGAGGAGCGGCGACCTCGACACTCAACACGTGGTTGGTGCCGCGGGGCAATCGCATTACGTGTGAAACTAATTCCTGTTTTGCTATCAGGAAAAGGGAAAGGTTCCATGTACAAATACAATAGGCTCTTATTTATCGTATATATAGTATCCTTATGACTCATAGAAACATAGACCCACAGACCATTATCGAAATAATAGATTTGTTCATAGACCACATTTGAATCCTATTTCACATAACAAAATTTATTACAATTACAAATCATGAATGAAGATATCCGTAGACGAACGAAATTCACCGTCATAGCCCAACGGAGTAGTAAGTTGAAGTGGCAGTGGGCAGGGCATATAGCTTGAAGAACTGATGGCCTGTGGGGCATTACAGTTCTCGAGTGGAGTCCACGCACCGGCAAGTAGGACGTTCACTCATAAGGTGGACGGACGACCTGATGAAGGGAAGGGGAAATCGCTGGCTGCAGGCCGCTTCAAACCGTTCGTTGTGAAGATGTTTGGCGGAGGCCTTTGTCCAGCAGTGGACGTCTTTCGGCTGACATGATGATATTCGTATGGCCGACGCTGCTTTCATACGCATAGTTATGTGCACGTCCACACCCTCAAGTCACTGTTCCTTCTATATTGTACAGAATGAATTTGTAATTCCTATTAACTGGTGACGCCACTCTTGATTACGAACAACTTTCCCCAAGGAACCATCGAATTCGATTTAAAAAAATTCTATTACACATACAAGTAAACAATTCTGAAACCACCTTTAGTATGGAAGTCCAACAATTTTCGGCTGAATACGGCTATGGTTCCTAGTGGAAAGTTGTTCGTAATCAGGGGTGGAGTCACCAGCCGAAAATTGTTGTCATGGGCCATAATTTAGGACGCAAACTTTGACGTTCTTTTGAAAACAACGAGAACCGAATGTATACCAAACGTGCCCTCGAAACATGAAAATGAAAAACTCGTATGAAAATGCCACTTGTGCTCGCGCTCCCAAGAATATAGATTTTCGAATCGAAAACGTAGCGAAACTGACTGCGCCATTAGTAAGATTGAGGAATTTTGACAACTTTGCTAACCACCATGAAACCCGGTGATTTAGTAAGTAGAACCTGGGTGTGTGTATAATTCGTTTCTGAATTATGTCTAGCGAAGCAAATTTTTTACCGTATTTTCCCTGGGCTACAACACTTATCTGTATACCAATGTTGTGAGCATTTTTATTGTAATTGAAATAGTTTTATTCGTAATTGTCCTTGTTAATGTTAAATCGTAGCATGTTTATTTTCTTGCCTTTGAAAAGTCAACCACGTGATGTGCATACTGAAATAGCATACAATGGGATAGGCCCACGCCTAAATATACATAATTGCTAAACCCATAACCGATTGATCTAATGGAAAAATGGATACCTTCCCCCGCATGTCATCGTTTGTCGCGCGCGACGTAGGTGTGAGCGTGGGATAGTTGCATAGTTGCATATGTAGTCCAAGTGAATATTATCTCGCGGGACATAAACGTTTATGCGCCTGTCATGCTACTTGTGTTGCTATGTTTATCTAGTTTTGCATCGGAAAACCTTAATCTTATAGACAATTGCAGAATACTGTAGTTAACATTTGACGAAGTTTATTTCTAATTAGGCGAACTGTGTTTATTATATTTTTTTAATTTGAAATGATTTTATATTTCTACAGTATTGAGGACCTTTGTTAAGCAAAAGAATACCTGTATACCAATGATCGCTCTCCCACACTGGAAAGTTGCCGTTACAATTATTTGTTCTTTAACGTTATTGTTCTTTAATAATATGTTCTCGAAGCGTAGTGGAGTTTAGGACGTTAAGTGCGATTATTTTAGCCACTGTTCTGGTTTCAGGTAGACACAAAGAGAGTTGACAAAGAAGCTGCCACATGTCATGACGCGCTTCAGACATATCAGGTAACTTGATTTCTATTTTGTATAGGATTAAGGTTGAACTTCACTACACCAGACTGAAATGTGATTGCAATCTTACCGACGACACATGCATAAAAATATTATTTGCATGACTGTACACAAAAGTACTCTTTATTTCACCAGTCTAGTGACCAGACCGTTATGTCGGTGGCCTACGCCGGCCATAGTTAGATTAGTCCATAAATTGTATCACGGTGTCGATTCCGTGTATGCAAGTGACATCCCGCGTGCATCTGAAAATTAACTTGCCCTACATTTTGCACTATACATACCTGCCGGCACTGTAGCACTGCTAGGTAAGACCTATCTCGGCTAAACATTGACACACCGACGACGGTCAGATCACGCACGGTCTGTTGGAGCAATTCCCCTAAACCTACATACCTTTACATGTTACTTTATATATGTAGTTTTGTTATTGCACTCCATTGTTTAATGTATGTGTATAGATGGATAGGTTATATGCAATAAAGTGTTAATAATAATTGTCTGTAGGCTCATTTTTTTCAAGCTTTTAAATGATAGCTGCAGTTAAAACATTACAGAACGAAAAAGATATTATGAAAATACATAGTTTGCATTGAATTTGGTTACTTACTCTATACTGATTGGATTTTTCGAATATCTGTAGCAAATTTTCAGCGACTCAATTTATAACAGAAATTATTAGACATACAATAGACGCACAATATGTTTATGAAACGGTAATCATTGCCTTCCATGAAATACGCCAGGGACTAGTCATGCGAAGTTGCTGTCAGAAACAGGCGCAACAGGTATTTGTCGTTTGTCTATTGCGAGCGCCAGGGGGTCTGGGGCATATTATTTTGATAAAGCAATGAAAGTAGTATTGTAATATTTACATAAGTTTTAACAAACAAAGCTTCGCAAAGCGTCACTTCCCAATTTTGACGAAAGTTGGGGCACGGCAGACCTCAGCATGCACACCGGATCCAATTTAATAATGAAACATTTTGACAGCTATTGTACTCAGAGGTATTAATATTCCGCCATTATTTAGATATATGTTGCCTAAACAACTGCCTGGAAGTGATCCTGGGGAATAATTGAATTCTATCAAGGAATAGTTATTTTATCCCACTATTCGAAAAACGATGATTACTTTTTCAATAAGGGCGAGCAAAGTAGGTTTTTTCTCGAAAATACTTTTATGGAGGGTAGTAATGAGTTTTGATTAAGAATAAGAATATAAATGTTGTTTCTTAGAGTTCCGCGACCAAAGAAATGAAAGTTGTATCTAATAGCGCTTCTTATTTCTTTTTCTCACAGAAGGGTAACGAACAGTAGAATGCATTTTTGGACCGCAATATTATTTTTACCTATAACGATATGTCGTTATAGGTAAAAATAATATTGCAATATGGGTGCAATATATGTATTGCACCCATCACTTCAATCTGAATTAAGAATAGCATACTGGCAGTGGCAATACGATTTTGCTCCTTTGTAAATTACTATTTCATCCCGTGCATCTATTTGAAACACGATTATTAGTTCCTCAAATGTATGTCCTTTCCACTTTCATACAGGGAAGTTTTGAATTGGGAACATGAATATTGCTTCGTGTGCCGTAACCATCTAAGAAAAATATTGTATGAATGGAATGCCAATTAGCGGAGCAGCGCTTCGCGTCGACTATGTTTACATCGACAAACGTAAAACGCGCAACTACGTCATTTCGTCCTGTATTCTGTTCAAGCCATTTTTATAGTTGTAGATTTTTTTGGGTATTTTATAGGTATCTATTTCTTTTTCTTGTAGAGGGAAATAAAAAATAGTGTGTAAGTATGTAACACTCTATGTCGACCTGTTTGGTGTAGTGGTTAGCAAATCTGACCACTATACCAAAAGGTCGCGGGGGCATATGTTTGTATGATGAATACGGACACGTGTACCCGATTTATGGATGTTTTCACTTATAATAAGTATTTATTTACAAAAAAAAAATGTATTTATGTAGTATATCAACCATCTATTATCCATAACACAAGCCTATAGTTGCTTAAAGTGGAACTAGATGGTGTTGTGTGTATGTCCAAGGATATTTATTTATTTATTATTATTATCACTTGGGCGCAAAATATCTTCTACTATAATATTCCAAGCAACTAACGCTAATATTGTTAGAGGTAAAATGTGTATGGTGTAGGTAATCTTTGGAAATATACTTAATTTCAGAATCGGGTAATCTGAAAATTATTTTACTAATAGAAATGTAAAAATAATTAATTCTAATTAATTAATTATCAATCAATCAATAAATGTCAATAATTGATTGAATTCGGTATCCAAAATTTTGGTGCAAATATCTTAAAAAAATAAATAAACAGACTGAATATCGTTGAGCGATTTATGAAGTCCAAGCTCGTTTAATAATGATTTTGCAACTCGGATGTACCTGTACCCGAAGGA
Source organism: Oegoconia quadripuncta (assembly GCA_949316235.1). NCBI lineage: Eukaryota > Metazoa > Arthropoda > Insecta > Lepidoptera > Autostichidae > Oegoconia > Oegoconia quadripuncta. Next base: position 29,480,776 of record OX438742.1, read on the forward strand.
CACCTGAAGTACCAGTTGATTTGCGTTCGGCGGCTTCCAAAGTACTCAATTATCTGCATAACTATTTTCAGCGATCTTTCACGTTTATTTCAACCGTATAGTACTGCAAACGCAAAAGCGTCGGTGGCTCAGCGGTTAAGACGTGGTCTCTCAATTTAGGAGGTCCGGGTTCGATTCCCAGGCAGGCCATGTACAAATGAGTTTTTAAATTTAATTACTTATGTGCATTTATCCGACTGCTCTTAAACGGTGAAAGAAAACATCGTGAGGAAACCTGCATGCCTGGGAATAAAAAAAAGCAAAGGCACGTGAAGTCCCCAACCCGCATGGGGCCAGCGAGGTAAACTATGGCCCATACTCCCTCATATACGAGGAAAGGCCCATTTCCCTGCAGTGGGATGTTTACGTGCTGATGATGATGATGATGACTGCAAACGGTAGGTCTGTTGCCACCAAAAATGTTAACGAATGTATGATATCAAATGTTTGTGAAATCTCTCAGGTACCTATATGATAGTTTAGTTTATAATTTAAATAAATAAGCACCCCGAACTCAATTAGTAGTATTCCGCCAAAAGTTTGAATGCCATAATTTTCCTATTGACTATATATTTTGTACCAGTTACAATCGATTAGTGACATTTCGCGAGGTTCCCCAGTAAGTTACAAAGAGATGTTCCTAAATAGTATAGATGATTATTGAGAATATTTTGCTGCTTTAAACTATGAAGATATTAATAGGTAATACTATAAAGAAAAGTGAAAAAGGCGTGACTTTCTGTATGTATAAAGAAAAGGAAACTTGAGTTTTGTCAGATTAAACATGTTTTATTTAATATCGCGATACGTCAGTTATATTAATTAATATTTCGGACATTAAACATCAATCATCTAGTCTTGTACTACGAATACTAGATAACGGATAAACATACATAAATATTTTAATAAACATCCATCGCTCGGGAATAAGTGTTCGTATTCGTCAACAAACCCCCCGCCTCGCCTCGGGATTCGAATCCGCAACCCTTGGTTTCGCTGACATGGATAGTGACCCATCGGTCGTGAATTAAAAATAAATTTAACAATACTGTTACAATATTGCCGCGGTGCCCCTTGATGATGTGGTATTGTCCTAAATAGGCATGCAGCAACGTGTCAAAATTGGTAGAGTTCGAAAGAATATTTTTAAAGTTCTCTGTAAAGTAAGAAATTTTACTTTTAGTTACCTTAATTAAACTGTATTGTTCATTTGTTGTAAACGGTTAATTTTACAAAAGCAAATAAACTTAAAACTATACACAAAGGTGGACTTATCCCACAGCGAGATTTCTTCGAGTCGACCATGTAAGTCGCCGACTGTCTGTGTTCTTGGACGCAATTGCAAAGCTATTGTTCTCATATAAATATGTTAATTACTATGAGGTACTTATACAATAAAGTGGCTATTAAAAGAAAAAATCTTTCAATATCGGTAATCAATGATGGTTGATTATTTGATTTCCCAGTGTCAGGTGTGGGTGGGGGGTGGGTGTGGGTAATACCCACTGGGTATCAATTTGCAGAGGAGATTGCCGCAGCTACGAGTAGGTCCGACACCTTAGGGTTTCAAATGACACTGGCAATTACGCGAGGCAGTGTTTAATAAATAAATAACATTTGTTTTTCCTTTGTTTTCACTCGACTGCCCCAGGAAGGAGAAATGTTTTTTTTGGTGTATATACTACGTACCTTCTGTAGCGTAAACGGCATTACCGATTTTGGTGCATTTTGTCGTTAGATTCGTTCTGATTCCTCAATTTTAACCGACTTCAAAAAGGAGGAGGTTCTCAATTCGGTCGTTTGTATGTTTTTAAAGGATCCAACTTGGCACCCGCAAAATAGAAAACGGCAGGTGCTTCCAATCATTCCAGCGAATGGCTTGACGGATCTTAAAAAAGGTTGTTCAAACATTTATACATACATTCATATAACGTACGTACCTTCTGTAGCGTAAACGGCATTACCGATTTTGGTGCATGTTGTCGTCAGATTCGTTCTAATTCCTCATTTTTAACCGACTTCAAAAAGGAGGAGGTTCTCAATTCGGTCGTTTGTATGTTTTTAAAGGCTCCAACATGGCACCCGCAAAATAGAAAACGGCAGGTGCTTCCAATCATTTCAGTGAATGGCTTGACGGATCTTAAAAAAGGTTGTTCAAGCATTTATACATACATTCATATAACGTCACGATCTTTTTCCCAATAGGGGTATTGTCATTTATTTCTTCAGCAGTACTACATTCGACTGTTTTTAACCTCCAATGTAAAGTAAATCCCTTGTCTGTCTATCCTTATATTCCTTAATTTTTATATTCCTTAATACTTAACATCAGGGGCGAGGTCAAGCGATCAATTTGTCGTATATCTACCGCGATATGCGCAAACGATTTCAGCGGGAACCGAGAAACCAGTTTTTCGGGTTCTTTAATAATTTCAAAAAGCAAACGAGTCTGACAAAACGAGGCATTTTAAGTCAATTATATTTGTATTGATTTTTATTATAATGATTATAACTACTTATTAGAAGAAATTAAATACCGTGATTTCAATTATTATTGATCTCCTTGAAAGGACTTATTGCTCCTAATATTATGTTAATTAATGGTTTAAGTGATGAAAAACATTATTAGCTCAGCTATTGTCGGACACTTATGAAACTGCGATAGGTTAAGTTTAAAAGTTAATTTTGTATTAGAAAATTTTGGTTTTGTATTTTAAAATACTGTCTATTCATGTTAGATATATATACTGAATTATCTCTTTAATACTGTTGATTGTTACTTTATTATTATTACTTAGTTAAGAAGCAATGATGCACCAGTTTTAAAAATCCTCAAGTACGCTTTTGTTAATTTTGACCGCAAAACACGGAGGTTCATAATATTTAATTGTCTAGTCGTAGTTATATAAAAAAAATCCTCAAGCATGTTTTACAGAAGCATTTAGAACAATTAAGTTCATAATATTGTTTATTTAAAATCAACAAGTTTCCACATTCGGAATTTTCAAAATATCAAGTAATTTATCATAGTAAATATCAAGTATAATATCCATAAATCTGTTAGAGATTCTATGTAAACGAATCTTTTTACATTGTCGTTGACTTTATTGTTCGTCTGTTGTTTTGTCTGTCTGTCTGCCGTGTGACTTTTAGATTATATTTATTATACCATAATCCACGATTTTATTTATTTCCAACTGGTTATGGGCCCATTAGTTATTTATCTACTAATCTGATGTTGGCTGATGTTTTGACAAAACCTCTAGTAAAAGAGAAACACGTGAAGTTCATTTCTTCGTTGTTAAATTGCAACAAAATGTAGTAACGAACTGAATGTCTGAATTATAAAATAAGTACATAGGTCGATTGTTTTATGATAATTTATTTAAGGGCATGTACATAAGTGTTTCGTTTAAGGGTGGGTGTTAGAGATTCTATGTAAACGAATCTTTTTACATTGTCGTTGACTTTATTGTTCGTCTGTTGTTTTGTCTGTCTGTCTGCCGTGTGACTTTTAGATTATATTTATTATACCATAATCCACGATTTTATTTATTTCCAACTAAATCCACAATTTAATTAATAGATAGAGATGCACTTAGGTATAGAGAGAAAAACGTTTAGATTTCAAAAATGTTGAAACCAATTAAAGACAGGAGTTTTCTTCGAAAAAAAATTAAGAATAATTGAACAGGAGGAAAGAGTAATACAAGACAAGAATTATTGAAAATTTGGATTTTGTAAAAGTTTACCAAACCCTTTTTAGAAGACATGTCAGATTCAACGAAAGAAGACTAAATCCAAAATTTTATATAACGCGGAATTATCAGGAGTTATAAAAGCAATACCAAAAAATGGTTTCGATCGACCTTTAAATATAATCCATGCTAAAATGTATTATGTATTAAGATCTTAAGAAATAATGACGAATCATCTAAAGAATAAAGTGATTAATTATAGAATAAAGAATTATCCGAGTTTATGGGAAAGTTACATTAATATCATATCTTCTTCTTCTTTTCGAGTCGAGGCAATAAAATGTTGCTTTTTAATCCCCGACGACAACGCCTGTGTGCATGTCTAGTCTTTGTTCGGACGTATCTAAGTAATGCGTGGTCAGATTTGATTGAGGTTCCGGTGGTGACAGGTCCTAGCTATATTTGATGAAATCCGGTTCAGCTGTTTCGGAGATATTTAGCTTTTAACACAGTTGATTTATTAACACAGTTATTTTTAACACAGTTGAGTTGATTTATTCTATTTAGAGGATATAAAATTTTCTATATTTTCAATTTAGAAAGCCGGAAAGCTATAGGCAGGCCTTCACACTTTTCAGCACGCTGTCGAAGGTGTTACTCTCTCTGAAGGTGTCTCGCACAAGAGCTCTAACCCCACCACGTTCAATGAGGCCGCCCCTTAACTGACAAGAATAGAGTACTACACTTCATGATGGTGAGTGAAAAGAAACGTGAAAATGTTACTGCAGTACTCTTAGATACCATATCTTCCATGCCTTCTCCATAGAAGGCATTTGTTAGATTATGGCATGAAGGCCTGTTCTACAAACTATGTACATCAGACCCTAGCGCCGCTTTTTGAAAATAATGGCCCCGTTTCTCCATGTCCGGCGATTTCATGACCCAATGGAAGACGCTCAATTGGCGAAGCGAAATAAGGTGGCTCGCGTCCCTTAGGGAAGCTGCCTGTCTCCAGCCCGCTACGTCCGTTACAACGACGATATCCGAATAGTCTGAGATAACTTGGCCCTATTTGCCGATGACGCTGTACGTTTCGTTCGTAAAATTAGGTCTCTAAAAGTGACCATTTGAATGGTTTTTGAAATATGATGTATTGACGAACGAGATTACTCTATATGACTGTTAAGTCCATATTCCAGAATGATATTATTCTGGATTTTGGATGTATTAGATATAAATCCAAATTTGTTGTAAAAAGAACTAAAAAAATCTAAGCGAGCCTGAAGTGCGAAACTATACCGCAACATCTTCTTCTTTTCGAGTCGAGGCAAGTTGCAAATTTTATTAGACCAAAACTTAGCCACTCTAAAGCCGGCTAGCCGGTAAAAAGGTTTCAACATTACACAAAAAACAATACACAAAAACATTTGTTTTCATACACATTTCATTTAGTAAAATAAAACATTGTTTTGTTTGTGTAGACATTAAATGAGTTCTTACGAGGTAGAAGTGCTTTCGGTTTTAGTAATCATAGTTCGTAAGGTTTGCTTGCATTTGTCATTCATCTTCGATATCATACATCACGTCATATTCCCCGGCGATTTAACTTTCATAAATTATTATTATTTCATATATATCTAATCTACCCCAAGGTCACTGAGATTAATCTTAGATATCTTTGAGAAAAATTAACTTAATTGTGAAATTAAAAATTATCGTGTCCACCACATCTTGACAGTTAATCGATGGTAATGTGATCACGCGATCGCTGTGTTGTATTATAGGTATTATCTTTGCTTATTTCATAGCATAATATTACGCTATGTTTACTAGCCGCGGCACGTGTAAATTGCATTGTACTCATAGCACTAGTGCGACTTGAGAACGTTGTGTATTCGTCATACATTGCCGTCTACTTTGAGCACATTATAACGTTTCTCACACGGGATGCCGCTGTATTAGCTGTTAGTTTGAAATACCTCGAGCCTAAATGGTTTTGGTTGTGAAGTGCAGGTTCATGGGCAAGGCAACGTCAACGCGATGCACTTTTAGCTGCTCGTGATTGCGCTCGCTCTTTGAGTGAGTGCTATATAATACTTAGTAGGAAGTGCATTTGCGCGCGCGTCCTTCTGTTCGCGTGTCTCAACAAGTACGAAAATAAGACTGAGCAGGATCAAGATCTGTTAAATATTGATACTATTACATTTTTCAGTGTTTAGATTTATTTATAAAAGTGACAGCAATCGGATTATTTATTTATTGTTATTGAAAATGTTGGAACTATTTAGACGCAGTGAAACGAACACAATTTTCTGCTCTCTGTTTGTTTGAAAGTTGAACTAGGTTGCCAAAATTTTATTCACTTTCGTATCTCATTTCACACAATAGAGATAATACTCGTATTCATAATTTGCTGCTAACATAAGGTATACGTATATGTACTTTACAGGTGCAATGTTGTATTTGATCAGAACATATAATAATCAGAATTAGATTGCATTGTGTGTATGTCCAAGGATATTTAGTATTTATTATTATTATATTTGTTTAAATTGTTATTTTCTCCTCTTTTGAGGGTATTATCATGCGGGCCTTACCCAAGCAAGAGAAGGGATGACCGAGTTATAGTATGTGATTGTCAGTTATGGTTGCAGATGTTAAAATTTTCTATTATTATAATAACAAGCTCTCGTGGGGCAATCGCATGCGCTATACGTTTTCGATTAGCGAAGTTAAGCAACATCTGTGACAGGCAGAGTGCTCACTAGTGGCATTTTTATATGAGTGTTTCCATCCTCGGAAGGGTACACTGATGGATTACGTCAGTCCCAGTATTTTCCAATGGACAAAGTTGCTGGCCTACAGGAATCTTTTAAAAACACTCACTGTCAGGTGGCTACTGGTCTGACACATGTTCACCTATGCGTACTGAGCCCACATGATGGATTATAGCCCGTACCCTCTAGGGAGAGGGGGATGTGCCCCATCAGTGCTCTTTCTCTTGAAAAGTTTCCAATTATGTTGTCGATTATTTATACAAATATGAAGTGTTGAATAGGTATGTCATGAAATTGAATTAGTGTAATTCTTTTACGCTACGTGGTCTACTGCTGCTATGCATGCATGCATTTAATAAAACAATATTTATTTCAATTTCAACATTCGCTAGATAATCATCAAAGTGAGTTGACCATTAGCAGATAGTAGATATTATGGGAGATCAATGATCTCTCCGGGCGTCTTTGAATCAGTTGATTGAAGTTTTCATATTTTAATCAAAATACTACTAAATGATATTGTAAGAAATATCAATAAACCTGTACCTCAGAGGTAAACCGTATTAAATGACAGAATGTATTTCTTACGAAACGGGCAAATATTAATGGAAGAACATTAAAATGTGGCATAATTTTTTTTTTAAGAATTTTATTCTGGTAATTTTTTGAGGGTTAGAATCTATGATTATGTCGGACTAGTCATACCCTAAACCTTTAACTTACAACTTCAACTATCGAGTACAATATTATATAACATTCTGGTGTCACCCGAGCCTGGGATGTGGCATTCTTAATTAGCTTTAAAATGTATTGGGTTGCATTAAACGGTGTTGTCCATTATTTCATGTGTACAATTTACTTTTTATTAGGATAGTGAGATAATAATGGTAAGAGTGTTATTACATGGACTTAATATTGTATACCTCATACATTATGCACAATGTACCTATTTCATTAAAAAAAGCATCAAGTTGTCTTTACCTCGGATAAAATATAATGTAAAAATCAAAGGTACGGAATATTAAATTAACATAGTACAGATTATTAAGTTTTAGTCATTTAAATCAATATGATTTTTATTATAAAAATAAAATAGTATGAACCAATTTTTTTTACTAGATAATTTATTCGATGTTTAAACTAAATATTGCTTATTTTGGTATCGATTAGGCCGCTAAATAATATTACAGTCGCTGACGGTTACGGGTAAATAACCTTTAATGCCATTTAGTACGTAAAAGTTTTGGAGAATATTTCGTATCAAATTGGCTATCTTCGTATATTTTTAATGTAAGAAATAATGTTTTATACCACATGAAGATCTAGCGCGTTATTCTCTAACTACTTCGGTATTGTCATCGATTGATGTCCATTGAGAAAAAGCAACGAGCCAGTCACAACGTTTATAAGGGTTTCGACTATTATCTATAATAGGTTTCCTTTAAACTTCATTATATACAGGGCGTCCCACGCCTACGCCACATAGAGGGAAACTACCTTGAATATTGTAGATTGAACATTGTACTGAAAGAAGACATTATTTTAATTTAACAATAATTTAAATTGCATTCATAGATTTTTAAATAATTACATGCTGAACCGGGAATCGAACCCGCTATACGAGAAAAAAATTACCCTGTAGCTTTATCATACCGATCGAAAGGCTTCATCATAAGGATTATTTTTTGCTAAATGACATAGTGTAGACCATGATTTAGATTTAGAGATTTTTAATTCAAAATTAATTAATTAAATTTATCAAATGCTCAAAATGAGTCCCATTCAGTTAAATACAAAGTCGCACTCTTTTGATTATTCCGCTCCCTGTCGATTTTTTGATCATGTTGTGGTGGATATTTAGAATAATACGTCTAAGTTCTGCTTGTAGCTCGTGGACACTTTCATACTGGTTCTTGTAAACTAAATTTTTTACATAACCCCATAAAAAAATCTAATTTGTCGGCCATCTTATTTGTCTATTTGTCCCGATCCAGGAAAGAAAGTGTTGCTTGAGATAGTCCCTTGTTCTGTGACTGTTATAAGCCGGAGCCCCATCTTGCTGAAAAGTAAGGTTACGTCGTTCTGGAACCGGAAGATTATTTCTCTCACTTCTTAAAATCTCAAGTATTTCTAAATACCTTTCCGTATTCAGATGCCCTTCGTAAAAATGTTCTAAGAGGACCCGGTTTTTTATAATCCCACAACAACAGTTGAACGAAAAACGCATTTCATTATTAGTCTTGCGGATACGTAAGGGACCAAATGCGATAATTGTGTCGGTTGTACATACTATTATTGGCAAAGTTTGACTCGTATGACCAGATAATATTATTCAGAAAATGCTGATCCTCTAGGATGAGCCTCTCGATTTCATGGCAGACAATAAGTCGTCTTCAGCATCACCCGGTCGTAATTTTTGTACTAATCGCCCTTCAACGTAACTTTTGTATTTGTATTTTTTCAATACACGGTGTATTTTGCTTTTCGAAATTCCGATTTCTTCTTCGCCTTCCCTCACTGAACTTTTAGGATTTGCCTCAAAGTATATGAAAATGTCGAGTTCATCGTCAGTGTTTGTCATTTGGTGCCGCGGTTGTGGTGAGCAATGTTCGAAGCGTCCCAAATTTATCTGATTATTCACCAACCGTTTCATAATAAATCGATGTGGTGTATTTATGTAAGGATATCTTTCGCGGTACCTTTGTAAGGGTAATGTCATGTTTTTGTGGTTCAAAAAGTATGCTTCCATTAAATCGAAATTATTTTGATACGCCATGGTTATGTAACAAATTCACAATACAGTGCAAAAATCCAAAAATGAAAATCACAGAAACAAAAGAATAAAAGTTTGAAAATGGAACACATTTTTAAATTATTCCTTTATAATCAGCCAGCTACATTGCGGACAAAATCATTTACGCGTCTTTCGGCAGATTCGGGATACGGTAGAAACTTGATTGGACAGAAACTCAATTCGTTGCATACAACCACATTAATGCGTTTCCCCACGTCAAAAAACAAGGTACCTACTAATTACATATCTCTTTATCATTTTATCATGCACTTAAATTATAATAGGGAAATGATGCGTACTTCTCAAGTGGGTACTGATTCATTAGTAATAGGTACTTTAAAATGATAATGTCAGTTGTATGTCCTTACGGCAATGTCACCTTTTTATTATTCTGAACAAAATTTCACATTAAATGTTAAAATTCATGATCTTGCTTTTTTTTTCTGACACTATGTTATTCAACATAAAATAATCCTTATGATGAAGCCATTCGATCGGTATGATGAAGTTACAGGGTATTTTTTTTCTCGTGTAGCGGGTTCGATCCCGGTTCAACCATGTAATTATTTAAAAATCTATGAATGCAGTTTCAATTGCTTTTTAAATTAAAATAATGTCTTTTTTCAGTAAAATGTTCAATCTACAATATTCAAGGTACTTTCCCTCCATGTGGCATAGACGTGGGACGCCTCCATATACTACTGCCGTGAATTTACGAACGACGACACTCCACTCTAAAAAAAATTTTTGCATTTTACGGCTTAATATTCCTTCAACAGGTCCCTAAATCAAAAACTACTTAATAATATTTTTGAACGACCTATCCAACGACACTCTACACGATGGGGTACAAAAATAAAAGAAAATTCATCCCCTCTTTACTTGTAGGCGAGGTACGCTAAAAATATATTTCTTAATATGTTTATCCATGCTAAATTACAACTTTCTAATACTAAGAGCCTCTGAGCTAAGCCTCGGACAGACCGACAGACGGACATGGCGAAACAAAAAGGTTCCTTGTTGTCTACGGGACCATAATAAAAACCATATTTCACAAATAATGGAGTTACCTACTACTGTTTACCTCTGAGGTATAGAAATCAATCTATAGCAGTGATTTCAGGGAATTGCACGAATTCGATTTTCCTCTGTAGATACCTACTACATTTGTAATTGATATTACTTGATGGTAGTGAGCTTCCGACGCCTGTAGGAAGTTATATGTATAGTTTAACGTGTATTACACCCAATCGGTGAATTTCCGCTATGTAAGCTTCTGATAAAGATCGGCACACGAATTAGATTTTTTTAAGCACACAACGGGTTGTGTTTCTTACATCCAAATCAATCTAAACTTTACTTTCCACTTGCTTCCACCCGCGATTTAACCCGCAGAGATTTTATTTTCCGTACAAGAAACTTGCAAAAAGTAAGTCATTCTGATGCTCTTTAACTACGTGAAAGATAAAAACACTCTTTTATAATAAACTAGCTTTCCGCCCACGGCTTCGCCTGCATGGAAAAACTTTATCGCTGATATGTTTAATTTGTCTATACCGCGGGAATTATTCACTTTATCGTGAAGAAAAGTATCCTATGTCTCAATCCAAGGTATATTCTACCTATATACCAAATTTCATCCAAATCCGTTCAAGCAACAAACATCCAAACTTTCGCATTTATAATATGCGTTAAAATTAAAAAAACCCTTGTTACTTTTATCTCGGATTTTTAATAAATACTATAGGTGTAAATTACACTAGTTTATTGGCAATTGTTACTAGGTTTCCGTAACTAGTTAAAAAAACAGAATCTTATAAGATCACGAATTTGTGTATGCTTTTAAACAACTGTTTCATCATAATATACAAAACAAAAAAAATCACTTTGATGCCTGTCTGTGTGTCTGTATTGACCCTTTACTTCCGAAACGGTTGCAGCCTCATTACTGCTGTAAAAAAATGAAGTTTCGATTATAATGCAATAAAAAGATACGGCCTTTCAAAACGTATTTTCAACCCCCGACGAAAAACGTTAGGCGGTATGTGTTTGACGGCGTTATGTGTGTGTGTATGTGTCCAGTCTTTGTCCGGACGTAGGTCAGTAATGCGTTTTTTGGTGTATTTCGATATCATTATCATATTCGAGGACTTACTATTTTTTTTTATTTATTTAAAATTAAACCCGGAGATACGTTCTTAGCCACATTTGATGGAAATTGTTATCTTAATATCATAGGATAAGGAGTAGGTCAGTTCATATAAACCAATCAACCACCGTAGAGATTTTCACGTCGTTAAGAATTTTCTGTCGTCTCTTAACTTTGAAGAGCAAGGAAGTGTCATCAGCGAATATTGTTATGTCATGGTTTCCTTCTATATAATTAGGTAGATCATTGATATAGACATGATTTAGGAATGGCCCGATAATTGAGCCCTGTAGGTAATTAATTGCATAGGTGATTACCTACGCAAACTGGAGACCCAGACGACCTCTTACCATTCATAATTAATGCCATAATGGCATAATTTCCTGACCAGACCATGATGTATTTACACAATGAAAGCTTTGGACAGATCACAGAAAATGCCTATATCATTCTTCTCGCCTGCCAAACTTTTGTTGGCCTGTTCTCATTTTCAAACACCCATTCACAAGATTGCTGTTTTTTTTTCGGGTTCAAAATAATAAAAGACAATGTCATAAACAGTATTAGAATGTCCGTGGTCGTACTTCAGTAGCATCTGTGAGCACCATTCCACGCGAGCCCGCTTCTGCTCCGCTGTCAGTTCATGATAGATCCAACGACAACAAAGTTTCCGAACTTTAAATTCTTCGTGTAAAATTTTCTGTGTTTGGCTCATACCAATCCCTAATAGTCCTCGAATTGTCTCATAGGAAGGTAATCCGCGGGTTTTCTTCAATTAGCCGCTTAACAGTAGCCACATTATTTTCGTTGACGGCTGTTGAAGGCCGCCCTTCACGAAATTCGTCATGTAAAGAAACGCGATCTCTCTCAAATTCAGCAAACCATTGCCTCACGGTGCTCAAACAAGGTGCCTTTCTCCCAAAAGCATTTTGAAGACGAGCGGCACAGTCTTGCGGAGAGAGAGAACTTTTAAAATCATAAAAAATCATCGCTCTAAAATCTTTTCGACTTAATTTTATTTTCGTTGCGTATGTAGAACTTTGATGTGTGATAAAAAATAATTGACAAATGATTTCCCGCCATTTTTTTTTATTGCAAAGAAGGTTGCAAGTCGTTTCAAAAAATATAACATTAGAAATTCAAATAGTTCCGATTAGCTAGAAGTGCAAAACTTTTAGTGTGACCCATGTAATACAATCATTAAAGTTTAGTTCAATATTTGAATTGCGAGCTCTTACTTTTCCAGTCCATGTGGTTTTCACAATGTTTATACTATTTTTAATTTTGGTTTTAATAAAATTTTCCTTTGCTATGGCGCAAAAATGTTTGAATAATTTGGAATATTTTCTTACATTATCAGCAACTTATAACTTTCTTCGGATTTTATGAATTGCGACAGTCGGCCATCAGTAAATACTAAACCACTGTCTATTCTTATTGTTTTTTGTTTGAAAGAATTTTCGCTCTTATTTCTTACTAAAGTGAACAATGAATAAATAATATGTGACAAGTCATGTAATTTTTCCATAGCATTATATCTAAATTGCTTGAGCCGACCGTCATTTACAGGAACATACTCGTATACCTTCCACCTTCCAAATACTTGCTAAGAGTTATTTATAATAAATTTACCACGCGGATGGAAGTTTTCAAAAACATTTTCAATACAGGTCGCTGTAGTCGCTGAGAAATTAAGAACAAGATTATAACTTGGAAGCATAGTTTAGCCGGTTACTTAGACTCTATAATAAATTAATATTAAAATAACACAAACTACAGTAAACATATATTGTTACTAATTGTACTTAATGCTTCATCCATAGTAAATAATAGATAAGTACTTGATAGATTGAGTATAAAGCCATAATACATATTAGTACGAACACGTTATACCTACTTTCATGTATTCTTTTGGAGTCGGAAAATAAAATTATCCCTGCGGTCGGTTAAAATTATTCGCGCCTTTCCAAACCCATCTTATAGGACTCAAACAACTTTTCTGCCCCGACCGAGGTTTTCAAAAGAATTTTCAATTCAATTTCAAAAGAAAACATACATTTTAAAGTCTAGACTAACAAATGACTGACTTAAGTTATTTCAGGGTATTCAAAGACTCATTTTAATAGCGAAAACTAGTCAATAGAAAGATGAGTCAGTCTGCTACCACTGTATTACAGCAACTCGTATTTTCTGCAACATTAGCTGTGCTGTAACAGATTTTATTAATTACTAAACAATTTATAAAAGACTTTCTTCAGGATTTTCCTGAAAATAGTAAATAGTCGAATAAAAGAACTGTAGATTTGTGAACTACATTTAACTATACTTAGTAAGTAAACTATATTTAAATACTATTTAAATACTTAACTATACTTAGTCCCAAACGGTGTCAAGATTTGAGCACTAGAAAACGGCTTTTAGGAGCGCCAGACGTTACGAAATAAATGCTCATTTTCGAAATTGGTCTAATTCGCAATTGAAACTGGAAGCCCGCGTGGAAAACGTTACGAGCAGGTTTCCGTATTTTTCATAGTGATTGACTGAAAATAAATAAATCAAATAATATTTTAAAGTATTTATTGAGAAAGGTCCGTTCATACCGACCTAGAACGATTCTCCATGGAGGTTTGAAATTGTTATAAGTAGAGATTCTATTTATGAAACCACGAAGTCGATTTGGAATTGGGTTCGAAGATAAAAAAATCAATCGGGGTTAGTACCCGGATTCGAAATAGGTAGGTGCTGATTTTAATAATGGTCAGGTAGATCAGGTTCCGGAAAACAATGATTTTCTTGGAAGCATGATTTTGCTTTTTTATTTTAATATAGTTTATTAAAATAAAAAAGCAAAATCTTGATATCGAATGTGTGTGTTTTAATCAATTTCAATAACTTTTCTTAAATTGAAAATTTAGGAAACCCCCAAGAGAAATAATAATTAAGATCATATTAACCATTATGTTGAACGCTAAACATCTTCGAAACGGCTTAATCGATTTCCACCAAGCATGGATAAAACCAACCCCGCAACCACCGACTTTCGAATTAATAAAACCATTTTTTAAATGAGTTCAGCCGTTTTGTTACAATGCCGTAAACACGCGTTAAACTTATATCACCCCCCTTTGTGCGCCAGGGACTAAAAGTAGGTAATCAAATTAATCAGCTCGTACCTATGCTCATCTTTTCTCGGTTTAACCGCATATTTTTGGCAAATGTTGGAGGCTCCACTGAAAACCAGTGGTCGTGAACGGCTACAATGGAGACTCCATCTTGTGACACCAACATTTAGATGGCAAACACCGTGTTTCTTTTTGTATGTTTTTCGATTATGTAACACTGATTATTGGTGTCTGAGATATTTTTTTATTTCTTTTTATTTCTAAAAGTCTAGGGACCATGGAGGAGAACGGGGTATGGTGGGGGGGCAAAAGTTTGTATGGGGAAACTATATAATTACAACTATATTAGTCGAAATGTAAAATATATACTCTACAATACAAATAATAACATCGTATACAAGGGCCGCAAATAAGTTGTTGCAAACCAGTTGACATTACGGCGCGGGCTTACTGTCGTCACGTTTCAAACCAACATCGCACAACCATTTTCAATATATTTGTGGGAAAATAGTAGGTTATAGCTAACAAGTTGTCATTAGTAAGTCTACATTTTGTGGGAAAATACGTGAATAAAATAGTAGTAAAAGTAAAACATATATTTTTTAATGAAATAATTTTTCGCGGTTTCAAAAACGTACTCCATGAAAGCTACAAGTCGCTGTGACGTCATTAGGTATACACGAGCGTTTCGCGTTGTTCGCCGCACGTAGTTGTTCATAGGTACCGACGAGTATTTGTTCCGGTTGTGACAATAACGTCACGTTGCGCCGAAATGCAAAAATACGAGCATTGCTACTTCACCTACTAATTGATTTTTGTGTTAATTAAGTAGTGTACGTATATTCTTATGTTGGGTAGACAAAGTTTGACGGCGGTGCGTGTGCGCGTGTGAGTATTAGCGCGTGTGCGTGTGCATATGTGTGTGTCTTTGTCCGGAAGTATCTTAGTAATTTGAAATCTTTTTATATTAAAGACTAAATGAGGAGACAAGTTAAGCCATTTCAAAGATATTTAGCTTTTAACACAGTTGGTTTGGTTTATTAGTTTTATAGTGTTTAATTAAATACACAACAGTATCTGAAGTGTCAACTTAAGTCGATCTCAATCTTGAGACCATTTTATTAACATGAGCCCTAAAGACACGATTGATTTCCACTTGTCAGCATGCAACGTACCGACGACAGCGACGAATAGTATGGGCGCGGTGCCAAAGCGTGATCGGGATCAACCCTTAACTTTTAACTTTTAATTTTATCCCCTCGAATTATGGCAGAGTCGAATAAGACTAAACCGGTACTTCTCGTGGATGGCGTAAAAGGCGACTAAGGGATCTTATTTCACGAGCATAAGGCTGCCGACAATCGGTGACCGATGTTTTGTCGGAATAAAATGAAACCTGCAGATTGCAATATGGAAACGCACACGTCCTACAAAAAGTGGCGAAAAAATTCCTCCCACGAAAAATTATGAAAGTTAAGTTATGGTATGCATAGCAGTACTTACATAATAAGTGATAGGCAGCAGCGGGACTTCAAAAATACCTACATTGGCCAACCTTATAGCAATAAGCTTAGCAATAAGGGCAAATGGATGTAATTAACTCCAATGGGTATGTAATGTGCAGCAATGGACTTTTATAGGCTGTGGATGTGATGTGTGCATACTATATCATCTCTGCAGCGTAGGTATATGCAGTCAAAAAAATTAGACAAATATCGGACGTAAATACTGCTAGATTAATATATTTTAGTTATTTCCATAGCCTGATGTCTTACGGTATCTTGCTGTGGGGAAATGCCGGGGATATAAATACAATCTTTAATTTACAAAAACGAGCCGTTCGCGCAATTTATCAATTGAGACCTGCAGTGTCACTTAGAGACAGATTTAAAGAGTATAATATTCTAACCTTTTCGTTACAGTACATTTTTGAAAATCTAATATATGTCAAAAAAAATTGCATCATTTAGGAAAAATAGTGATAAACATGATATCAATACAAGAAATAAAGATAAACTTGCAGGTCACATAAGTCGCCTCGGCAAAGTCAGTAATTTATTCAAAGGGCTATATATAGGTACGCTTTTTCAATAAGGTTGCAGTTGATATACAAAATCTTCCTTTCAATAAATTTAAAGTTACTATAAAACAGAACTTTATTAAGAAAGCATATTATAAAATATCAGATTTTTTAGATGATAAACATTCATGGACATAATCAGCACGTTCGCATTTTTATTTTTCAATTTAACCCCTTTTTATTCTTTCTTAAATAAATTTGGATCCTAAGGTAGTGTAAAGTCTTTTCTCGGGACCCACTTTCTTTCAGTAGGCCATGTTCTGCTGTACCGCTGTTGATCCTGGCTAACAGGAGTTGCAGTGGTTTCAATACAGTCAGTATGTAGGTCATTGTTTTTATATGTTAATCGACCAAATGTAAGAGTAGGTGTGTTATATTTTCTTTGCTGTAATAATAAAATACTGGACTTAGAAGCAAACGTCTCTATTATTTATTAGACTGTGATCAAACACGTATCCATTTAGGCAAAATACATATAGCGGTAAATTCAATGCCATGTTCAAGTACTACAGAAATCCGAAAATAAAAATTTATTAAAAAAGATTTGGGTTTCCATTCCTTCAAGTTTAGCTGCCGTATGAATGCTGTTAGAATATATCCTGATACAAGTAACAATAAAAACTGACTAAGTACGTGCGTAAGTAAGCTAAATGGCCCGACGGTCATGCACGGTGTATGTGGAGTGTATGTAGTAGTAATAGTATGTAGTGTATGCAGTGTAGTTCCGTAGTTGGTCGTCACAATATGCGGACTTTGAAGCAGGCTTTTTGTTGTTTTTTCATCGAAAAGTACATTTTATAAGTTTATTGAGTATTACTTATTACTTGTAAAGCCTACTTATCTGTGATTGTTTTCTAGTTATCTAAACTACTGCCGTGACACGTATCCAAAAACAACCTCTTCACTGGAGGGGAACTCTTGACCCTGATTAAAATTTACACTTTGAAGCTTAACATTTCACAAACGATCCCTGAATAGAAAAAAATATCATCCTTATCGTGTAGGGGAGGTACCTAGCCTATTTTTTTTTTTTGAAAGATTTTATATTAGTTCTTTGTCGGTGTGATTAATTGTATACCCATGCCAAATTACAGCTTTCTAATACTAAAAGCCTTTGAGCTAAGCCGCGGAGAGAAGGACTAGCGAAACTATCTTAAAAAGGTAATACTATAAATTGAAAACTTAGAATTTATGTAGATTATTTTAAAGGGACCATTTGTATGGTGATGCCGTTAATAGAAATACAAGACATATTCGAACTAAGTTACGTTACTACACACGGCAGTCGCCAACGAACTGTCTGAGAAATTGCCCCAATACTACAGCTTGGGAGCTAAGAAAGTCCGGAGCCCGTGCCGCCTAGCCTACAGTAGAATAGAGGAGGCCATTAACCACCACCCCTATACCCTAGATTGCCTCTGCGGCAGGCTTATGCCTCTACATGTAAGCGCTCATCTAAAGTAATTTCTGGTTGATCGCCGTAACCGTGATAGGCTTACTCTAAATTTCAATAAAAAAAAATACATTGGAATATCGCGGATTTCAGTGAATTGCTATGAACGTAAATCGATTTTTATTATTGTATTAGCAGCTAAACTCTGTACCTCAGGTTCATATTTCTTTACTTTTAAAGGTATGACCTGACGATATATTACCTATGACGTGCTAGAACTGTCAGTTTGACGACCTATGAATTTTATTAATGGAAATCAGTTGATGGTTATTCAATTAACATTGTGAGGCTTTATTTTAAATAATAATTGCTGAAAAACCCCGAGACTATCAAAATCCTATCATTTTAGATAAACAAACTAACTGTGTTAAAAGCTAAATATCGTCAAAATCGCTAAACCGCTTGATAAAAAATACAAACGGCCGAATTGAGAACCTCCTACTTTTTGGAAGTCGGTTAATAAATAGGTACCAACACACATATACCAACCTACGAAAACGTTATCAAATCGGTTTGTGGTGCGATGCCACTGACATACAAACACAGACGTATCCTTAAAACTTATAAAAATCTTCACATTTCGCTGAACAGGCTTTGCGTGGGCGTTTAAAAATAAAACCTGCTTTAATATTATTGTAACGAATATTTTTGGAGCCCAATCGTAGTTGAGGGCTATTAATGACAAGAGCGCAATTATAACGTGATGCGAGATCGATAGCTTCTAACTAAAACAAATAAGCATGTTTCTTATATGATAACTGATTATTTTAGGTCACTTTTATAAACTTGAAAATTAACAAGGTTTCTGTTTCTGAAATGTTCTTATCTACTTTGGCAAACGGCTATAACATCACTAACATCTATACCATACTAAAACTTAGACGTGTTAGGCTAAGAAGACAGTTCACTTATTTTGCGTTTTATATACTTCGAGATTCATGTGGACGAAATCCCGGGCGGAAAGCTAGTTTGTTATGGCGTTGCTGGACCAGATCCCATACATACTCGTATTGGCCTACTTTTTGTTCATGCATGATAGATAACTTGTTAAATAGATCCCACCTTATTACATTTTCTTAAATTATTGTAATTATTTTAAATAGGTACGTTTTTACAGGTCGACGTAGGTAGGTACTTTCAGACTTTTCCATAATGACTCATATAAAAGGGTTCACCTATACAGGGCGTCCCACGGCTATGCCACATGGAGGGAAAGTACCTTGAATTTTGTAGATGGAACATTTTACTGAAAGAAGACATTATTTTAATTTAAAAAACAATTTAAACTGCATTCATAGATTTTTAAATAAGTACATGGTTGAACCGGGAATCGAACCCTTTATTTATAAAAAAAAAATTACCATGTAGCTTTATCATACCGATCGAAAGGCTTCATCATAAGGATTATTTTTTGCTAAATAACATAGTGTCAGAAATAAAAGGAAGACCATGAATTTTAACATTTTTAATACAAAATTAATCAATTTATCAAATGCTCAAAATGAGCCCCTTCCTGTTCAATACAAAGTCGCACTCTTTTGATTATTTCGCTCCCTGTCGATTTTTTGATCATGTTGTGGTGGATATTTAGAATAATACGTCGAAGTTCTGTTTGTAGCTCGTGGACACTTTGATACTGGTTCTTGTAAACTAAATTTTTTACATAACCCCATAAAAGAAAATCTAATCAGCCAGCCGCATTGCGATGGAGAAAATCATTTACGCGTCTTTTGGTAGATTCAGGATACGGCATACAACCAGGTACCTACTTACTAATTACGTATCTCTTTATCATTTTATCATGAACTTAAATTATAATAGGGAAATGATGCCTACTTCTCGAGTGGGTAATTAGTATTAGTAATAATGTCAGTTGTATGTCCTTACGGCAATGTCAGCTTTTCATTTTTCTGAACACAATTGCACATCTAATGTTAAAATTCATGGTCTTCCTTTTATTTCTGACACTATGTTATTTAGCAAAAAATAATCCTTATGATGAAGCCTTTCGATCGGTATGATAAAGCTACATGGTAATTTTTTTTTATAAATAAAGGGTTCGATTCCCGGTTCAACCATGTACTTATTTAAAAATCTATGAATGCAGTTTAAATTGTTTTTTAAATTAAAATAATGTCTTCTTTCAGTAAAATGTTCCATCTACAAAATTCAAGGTACTTTCCCTCCATGTGGCATAGCCGTGGGACGCCCTGTATAATATCATCAATAAATAAATATAAGTTTTCATTCAGTCAAAAGTATTTGTTAAAATTTTTAAGTATAGGTACTTAATGTGAAATAGATGATGGTGATGAATAGGCAATGACTCCTTATTTTTTGTTTTTGCAAGTGTTATTTTAATTTTATTTAGAATGGTTTATTAGGTCCAAAATAGGTTTATACGAGAAAACCTATAACAATCGAAAAGGTGATTATGTTTAACAATATTTAATGAAAGCTAACTAAAACATACTTTTTCTCAGATTTCTTAGAATGCCTGTAATACCTATACACGATTTAAATAAATTATCGCTGCGTATTTCCTTTCACCTTACAGCCTCCAGAATTCTTGGAAATTTTCTTGAGCTAGGTACCTAATAACTAAACGATTCGTACTGTAGAACTTGATATATTCAATACTTTAATATGGAAATCTAACGTATTTTACCAATTAAAATTAATAACATAATATTTGAGTGGTATCCAAATCGACATCATATTTAACTTTATAATGAAATCTGGAAGTAATTATGCATTGTAAACTAGAAGTTATTTAAAATCTTCAAGAGTATAATATACTATCTAATTAATTGCTAATTATGTTTCCATTAATAATAATAATCGTTATTTCGACTACCGGAATCATCCCTAGACATTTACACCACAGCTTTAAACTTCTTGATCTGAAACCATCTACGTACATATCTATGCAAGAAGTCGCTATTCTAAATACTTGTATTGTCAGAAAATTCCTCCAAATTGATGAAAACGGACAAAGTGACGTACGACTTTAAAATAAATAGGAACATACCATTTACTTGGTTAATGCCCGTAATTTGTATGGTAATGCTTATGCTGAGAAAAAGAAACGCAAAAAAAACAAATAATAATAATAGGTACCTTATTTATTATTATGTATCGCTCTGCTTTGTAAACCCGATTTAATGGATCGACGAATTATTCTTTTGTTTTTCCAACAATATTATAAATATCAGCACGTAAAGTTTTCACTTCTATAAGCGGATAAATAAATAAGTTAATAACTAAGATAAATTGAAACATTAATTACATCGTGGAGTACCTTGTGCATTGCGTAGGTTTGTGCGACATGAGCCATGGTAGATTGGAAGTGAAACCAATGGTGGTCGTGGCTCTTGTAGAGCTTGTGACTTGTGACGTTCAGAGTGAGTTTAACCCTCTGCGTGAGGGGTAGTGTGTCGGGTCGTAGAGGTGTTTCGTAGCCGCGGCAAAGCCGGCAGTTGGGTGGCATCTCCGCTCAGAGCAGTCGTGTTAGAGGTGCGCGGCTGGCGGCATGGCGCAGGAGTACTCGCGTGTGCAAGGGTTTTACCTCCAACTTCACGAGCAGCCTGCTCCACCGCTTTACCACCAGTATGACCTACACCAGTGAGTATCTTTTATCGTAGTGATCTATAATAATTCAGCTAAGTTTGAACTTTAAGCATATTTATGATTTATTTCGGCGCCGATCCGTTTTAAATCTTGTTAGATTTTATAATGATTTTAAAGAAAGCAAAATAATTTCGTAATAAAGAAAAATAATACCTGCTTACTTCATACATGCTAACAGTTTAATTAGGCTGTGTAAAGTGCGATAAAGCTATAACTGTTTTGATGTTTCTTGATTTGTTGTTTTTTTACCCGACTGCGTCAAAAGATGGGCAATGTTTTCGAGGGTGTATAGATGTCTGTTTCTTTCAATCCTGTAGCTTAGAAAAACATTTTGGTAATACATTTTTCATACAAAATGTCAGTGGTATGGGTGTGAAAGACTGATAACCTTTCGTAATTATATGAGTTAATATAGTAGAATAATGTCAAGAAATAATATACATTTATCAATTAAATAAAGTGATAAAACAGTTCAATATGATTAAAGTAAAGACAATTAGAATTATTAATTAAAAAATAACACCAGAACAAACATCTGAAATGGAAGAAACAAGCTCTAGCTAAAAACTTTTGTTGTTTGATACCTATGTTAAAAAAACCTGCCAAGCGTGAATCGGGACTCGGGTAATGAGTGTTCCGTACTTTTAGTAACTTTTTTGTTTCAAAAACTATTTAAGGTAATTTTTATCTGATACATATTATCAGCCTTATGTCCCCGCTGTTGGGGCATAGCCTCGTCCGGGTATGGGTTATAGTCCACCAAGCAAGGGCGGATTACTGCATTTGTGTCACTAGTGGCCTACAAGTGAGCGTCGGTGGCTCAGCGCTTAAGACGCGGTGTCTCAATTTAGGAGGTCCGGGTTCGATTCCTAGACAGACCATGTACCAAAGAGATTTTAAATTTAATTTAATTACTTATATGCATTTATCCGACTGCTCTTAAACGGTGAAGCAAACATCGTGAGGAAATCTGCTTACCTGAGAAATAAAAATTCAAAGACCTGTGAAATCCCCAAACCGCATTGGTCCCGCGTGGTGGACTATGGCCCATACTCCCTTATTATTATGAGGGAAGGTAATATCCATGCACTGGGATGTTTACGCGCTGAAGATGAAGTGGCCACCTGAAAGTCCGTGTTTTCAAGGCGCCCCGTTTAGGCCACAAACTTTGTTACTGTTAATAATTTGATCAAGAGTGACTTTGTTCATTGTTAATCAATAACAATTGCTAATTGCTTACAATAAATATTTCATATAGTGTTATTTATTATACTACGCAGTTCGCAGCGTAACCTAGAGATTAAAACTAATCCTCTTACTCATACGCGCGACAATCAGCCACAATTGAAATAAATTAAATATTTATTTAATAAATCGGAAGTTCAAATTAATAATCCGATATTTTGTTTACAAAAGCATTGCTACGGCTCCTTAAGCTCGAATGTCACTTTTTACCCGACTACCCAAGGAAGAAGGGTAATGTTTTTCAAGTTTATGTATATAAGTATATACCTATGTAGAGTTCTGTGATACCTCCTGTAGCCTAAACGGCTTCACCGATTTCGAAGTGCATAGTATCGTTACATTCGTCTTGATCCCTGGAGTTTCTTGGGTAACCTACATTTTATGATAAAAACGTGGCGCATTTCGTAAAATATGCTATCAGGGTTTTATGGTTTTTAAACGTATATTGTTATCTGTGTTGTAGGTAACTAATTTTTTTGTTACAAACCTACTTCTCAAAATTTCTTTCAGTGCCGCTGTTTTTAATTAAAAACAACCGCGACAGACCATTTAATATGCCCTCGGAAGCACTTATGTGGCCCATCCAAGGATTGACCGCGCCAGACATTACCTTTCCGAGGCAGTGTAGCTTGAATACTGACTGACAGATAAATGGTTAAGCCCTATTACTCCAATAGATTACGTTGAAATATATCTTGAAGTCTGAAGAAGCAGAATTTATTTCCACCGATTTACATAATAATTTTTAATCAAATTATAATACACATACATAAGTAATGCGCAACAGTGAAAATCTCAGCCCCTGCCACAGTGAAACTACAGCACTGATTTTCAGGCAGAACCTTGCATTAAATCAAAGGTCACCGATAGTGGTTTGAAGTCACGATCACGAAGTACTTAATTATAATTCCCAATACCAATAATATATGAATAAATGACAACTAATAGTATAAACCGCTTCCGTGGCTCAATGTAAACAACGTAGGGTTTACGAATCGGATGTCGTGGGTTCGATCCCGGTTTGGTTGGTGGTAGGGCATTTTAAAGGTCCGCCTGGCGAGCTACCCCCATCTTATCTAAGTCTGTGGTCAAACAGCAATGTTAATAGTATTATTGTGTGCATGTTGTCAGAGATAAGATGGCCAGTCCCTTAACAAGATAGGGTTTCCGGGTCAGCTCTCTTCCACCTTCCGCCTCATCTTAACTTAACGTCAGGTGCAATTAAGGTCAAGTACTAACCCGTTGTGCATAAAGAAATATATAACAAGTAAGACAGGTATTCATACTCAAATAAACCAGAAACTTACTCCTGTTACGCCGGAAATTGCACAGTTACAGTTGAAGTTTAATGGAAACCGAATTGCAAATACGGCTGGCGCCACTAGTGTTGTTGATATTTTTTTTTTAATATCAGTCCCTTTGTAACACTAATTTTCTGGTAAGTGTTTCTGTACAAAGTATAACATTTCATATATTTTTTACAAGCTTTAATGTAACTTTGTACGTATTATGTACGTTCAAGAGCAAGTCAAATTAGAAAATTTCCTGTTTACTGGAGCTAGTATTTTGCATACTCTTTCAGGTCTGATGACAATACATTTACCGACATTTTTTTTATGCACAACGTGTTGGTACTTGGCCTCAATTACACCTGATGTTAAGTGAAGATAAGGTGGAAGCGTACTAACCCGGAAACCCCAACACATTTGGGGGCTGGCTATCTTATCTCGGACAACCGGACATAATAGTCATGGACTGATGGTGCAGCCAGGATCATCACTGATCACGACGGGGAACTCCGTATCAGTTAATAGCAAGGATCCGAAATTTTGCAAACACGGTTAGTTTTAATAGATAAACATGATTTTCGCGATGACCTGATCCTGCAACCAGGATTGTCTCTTCAAGAAGGATTTTCTCTATGAGTTGTAGCACAGATACGAATCTTTGTATATAAGTTTGTTTCTGTTAGTTAACACGAGTTCAAGTATGAATTAGTCATGAACTGATGCTGGATCATCTCCATACGAGGGTAACTCCTTAACGGTTAATAGCACAGATACGAAATTTTGCACACTTGATGAATAAATATGATTTTCGCGTTGACCTGATCCTACAGCCAGGATTGTCTCCCGAAGAAGAATCTTCTTCATGATTAGTAGCACGGATACGAATATTTGTTTACACGTTGAAATCTGTTAGTTAACATGATTTCCAGTGTGACTTAGACATGAACTGATACCGCAGTCAGGATCGTCTCCTCACTAGGGGAACTCCTTAACGGTTAATTTATTTTGATAGTTTGGTTTTGATAGTTAAACAAGATTTTCGCGATGATCTGATGCTGCAGCCAGGTTTGTCTCCCCAAGAGGGATTTCCTCAGCGGTTAATAGCACAGATACGAAATGCAGGCACGGTTAGCTTTGATAGTTTTGAAATTTGGCGTACATATGTAAAGTCGAGGTCTGATGATGAAAGTCTCATGAAGCCATCCTGGAAGGTAGTGGATTGTTAATTGATGTATGTTAACTGGCAAAACATCATATAACCTCCAAGCCCCCAAAGAAATGTATAGAATTAGGAAAGCCAACGAAAACTGACTAAAAAGTATAAAATAAATTTAAAGTAAAAAAACTTTTTAAGCCCAAGCGTTTATATAAAAAATACTTAACCAAAAAATAGAATAACGGTATAGTAACTTAGTTAACTTTTCTTGATTGATATATACTTTTTCCACATAATGCTAAAATACATAAAAGTTTGAAAAGTCATAAAAACTGTTTTGTACCCTTAACAAATAACGCCTCAAGCTTTTATGTATTTTAGCATTATTTGAAAAAAATGTATATTCTTTGTATATTTTAATCTTTCTTGATTATTTTAGGTGAGTGGGTATAACTCACCTAAAATAATCAAGAAAGATCGCGTGAAGAAAAATGATAAGTAAGCTATTATATATTGATGTTTAATTTATATGCCTAACATTCCCGATTGAAATTTTTCTTAGTTATTCGTTTTAGTTATTTTTTTTTTATGAAAGCCTGGATTTTTTTTACTGTTATAATCTCGTTTTTTCTTGATTACGACACCACACATTATACAACTTATTTTTGAATATTTTGTGTATACCTACCAATAATATAATTGACAGTGGTAGCGAACCTGTGGCACACGAAGAGAAATCGAACTTCAGACGCATTAGCTGAGCCGTCATTGTCTGAAACTTACGTCCGTGCAATCGCGGCGATTGACTCGATCAATCGCGCTAGTTTACAACGGTTTTACCGTTCGATCGGAACGTTTTTGGTTTTGGTTTAGCTTTAGTTGAAGTAAAAAATGGTATCGCGCTGTTTTTTGTGAATAATTATATCGCTGACGCTACCAAAGTAAAACCAAACGCAAAGTGTGTAAGCTAACCACGAGTATTAAAAAAAAAATAGGTTAATTTCCGTTCAAATGATTAGCGCGATATGAAATGTGTTTAACGTAACGTTTTTGGTTATGGTTTAGCTTTGGTATCTATTATCGTTCAAACTTAGCGAGAGCGGCCCCCTGGAGTGAACTAACATATTCGTACGTTTGACTCCCGGCAGAATGAAATATTATATTATATACTATATTATTATGAAATATTATATACCTACAATTAACATAATGTATGAAAGCCGAAAAAATGTAAATTTCGAACATATCACGTTTTTTATGTGATTACTCCAAAAGGATCGTAATGTATTCACCCCGCCTGTATGTATGTTACTACCTACAGCCTAACCCCTCAACCCATTTGGACAAATGAGGTGACGTTGAGATAGGTATCAAAATGATACGTGTCGACGAAAGAAATTCAAAAACAGGTATCGTAGCAGGTCAGGCCAGGTATGTTCAATAAAAAAATGTCTAAATGAAAAGTTCATAAATATAAGTATAAGTACCTACATATTAAAACCCGACTACGGTTAGTTAAAAAAAATCAAAAACAAAAAAATGTTTCCATCGATTTAGGCCGGAGACGGAGGTCGTAATATCAAATTTACTTCTATACATCAATCAATTTATCGAAGCGCACCGCAGTGCCTAGGTCAAGTTCTCAAAAATATTAAATACGAGGAACTGCATAGACCTCCGAATTCGGAGGAGTCCTTCATTATCGAATAGTCAATTTTGCCACTTATTGTACGCGGATTAAGATAACAGTTCGTGGTGCGCACGCGACTTTCACCAGAGAGGCTTCTCTTGCGTACAATGGCATGAAAACCAAAATTACCTGCCTCAGAAAACATACCTGACGCGCTACGAATATGAGGCTGCGAACAATATCCAGAAACCGTTATTATACTGAATAACACAGGGCGTTGTATGCTCTCTGACAAATTTCTGCTTGTTATCCACAACGCTAACTCATAATCATCAAATCCTTTATTCATTAAGTCTTTCAGTCTCATGGTTTTGGTTGGAGACAGTTCCTTGCAATGTCAGGAATGATGAATGAAATTTCAGGTCTTCACGACAATATCTCTGCTGAATACCTACAACGCTAATTCATAATCACCAACTCCTTCAGTCTCACTGTTTGGGCACGGTTGACGTCTGTAGCGACAGGACTGAGGAATTACACCCGGAGTTATACCTGCAGCCTTCAAGGGCTAAACTCGTTAAGATTTAGGACGCTTTCTGCTTGATACCCAAAACACTAATTTAAAATAAACATTTTTAATTATCACTCTCCTGAAGGGCAGCCCTGGAGCGTCAGGACTAAGGAGCTGGAACCCTTAGTTCCATGACAAGGTCTCTGCCTGATACCCAAAATTCTAGTTTAAGATCGTCAGAACCCCAAGTTTTATGGTTTATGTAGGTGTAGCACCTGGATCTGAGGATTTAAGCTTCTAATTATCATAATATTGGATTGTCACGAAAACTGAATACATATTATGAGAATCCGTTAAATGGAAGTAGTCATGTTTTGAGCAAATACGCGCAATAAATACCTAAAGCTATTTAAAACTGAAACAAAACGCGAACAAAATATTGTACTAAACTAATAAAATAATACAACCTGTAGTTTCATTTTAGTCTGTTTCAGTTTATGAAATTCAACTAGGGGAGGATTTAAAGCCTTTAAAATGTACATATTAAAAAAAGTTCCTTTTATCGTCTACGCTTTTGTGATATTTCCCAGTCAGCAAAACGTAACTTTTGCTATTAGTTCATTGCGTTCTCTTACAGTAATCAACATTTTATATCTTTATTTTTATTTCTTCTTGACTTTAGTAGGTAACATCTTCATCTCAGCCCGTAACATCCCACTGCAGGGATATAGGCCTTCCCTCGTATAATGAGGTAGTATGGGCCAAAGTCCACCACGCTGGTCCAATGCGAGTTGGGGACTTCACATGCCTTAGAATTTTTATTTCTCAGGCATGCAGGTTCCTTCACAATGTTTTCCGACACCGTATAAGAGCAGTCGGATAAATGCACATAAATAATTAAATTAAATTTAAAAACACATTGGTACATGGCCTGCCTGGGATTGAACCCGAACCTCCCAAATTGGGAGACAGTGTCTTAACCGCTGAGCCACCGACGCACCTCGTAGTAGGTATAATAATCAGATAAGCAAACAGTAAGTAAAATAGGCCAGGCTACCTAGTACGAAAAACATACTTTGTTGTTAGCGTCGCTTCGTCACATAGAAATTCATAATTATAGAATCTGTGAATTACTTAGATATCTCTGTCTTTCGGTTTTATATCTATATAGTTTTTTGAAAACTAGGTACTTATTTATCTATAAAACCCGTGTTACTCACAAAGAGAGTAGTTTCTGAAAGAGAGAAATTATTAGAATCGAATCGGAACTGTCCAATGTTTATTTATATCCATTATACCTACAGTGTGCATACCAATATTTATTTTCTTAAAATCTTTGGTTACGACGAAGAGACCTTTGTTTGATATATTTCTCCCATCCCTTTGACCGTCTCCTAAGACATGTAATGTCCTAAGTAATGTCATTTCAATGATATCTTATTAGTGCGCCTCTAATCCCAGTGAAGTATATAATTGCATTCGGTTTTGTTGGTGGTAGGGCAATTTTAAATGCTACCATCATCTTATCTAATCCACGGAAAAAAAACAGTTGATAGCGTTATAATAACTTATAAAAATAACTTTATTCCCAAAAAAATAAAAAAAAATTCTTATATAATCTAAAGTAAGCTAGTTAATGTGTATTCCAAATATACAGCCCCATTGCAGTTGCCGTTGAACTACTTTGAGAAATCTGTATTTGAGCATACAGTGCCCTTCCCCATAAAGATAGTATCACCAGCCATAAATCATTACTGAAAACTTATAAAATATCATTATTAACATGTTCAAGGGCGTCACTCGACTCTCTACATTATAACAATAAATTTTTAATTATTTCTCATTTATAATTGAAGGAAAGAGAGGAAGGGGAAGACCTAGGCGTAATTACTTTGAACAAGTGAAAGAAAAGGTGAATGTCGTGTCGTACCAAGAGGTTAAAACGAGGGCGGAAAGTAGAGAGACATGGTCGTTACTCCACCGACAAGAGCATAGCTCTTAAATTGATAATTGATGAAAAATAATATTAGTTCGGATTTCGAGATCCATTCGCAGCAGTCGAGTTTCTTGCTTATTCTTAGTAACATAATGAATGCGCCTGCCAAATTTTATTAACATTGATCCACGTATTTGGACCATGCGATCTCTGCGTCAGTTAATTAGGACATTACCTTTTATTAACATGGATGACAAAGAGCGAAATACGAGATTGAATTTTTGGTTGGCGCGTTTGGGATTTACCTTTAATTAAACTGCACACTGGATACAATCGTGAGTGTTGTATGTGCATCGCTAACTACGGTCGCGTTTACTTCAATAGAATCTGTGTAATAACTATATTAATTAAAAATGTAACTAAATTTAAATGAACCATTAAAAATATATAGAAAATTAAATGTATCGTGAAAATCATAAATGAAATATCTACTCGACTATACTAAATAACAAACAATCGATAAAATCAAAATCAAAGGCGAATCACAATTAAAAACTTATCTGAAAGAGTGGCGACGAATCTGACTTCAAAATTATTCATATTTTCATAATGTTTGATCTAATAACTATTTAAAAACTCAAAAGCAAGACAACATTTTTAGATATTTTGCGGGAGGACCATTATGGGTTTTGGTATGGCTAAACCATAAAATGACATTCTGGGGATCAAGACCAATCGAACAATACCTTACACTTTAAAGTCAGTCAAGCAGTTCAGGCTACTGGAGATAACATAGAAAAGAAAACCCCACAAAATCAAATATATGTAATATCAACTACAAGCCTATTACCACCTATATGTATCTGTGTAATAAGGAAAAATAAATAAATGCGACGTACCCTCAAAAATTTTACCCTTAATGGTGAGTCGGGTAAAAATAAGCGGCTTTAAACATCTATATAGACTTGTACGTTTTAATGACGGGCGGCGGCGGTGGGCTCACCCCTGTCACATGTGCATCTAACTAGTCGTAACTAATATTATAAATGCGAAAGTTTGGATGTTTGTGTATTTGTTTGTTGCTCAATCACGGTGAAACGGATGAACGGGTTTGGATGACATTTGGTAAACAGGATATTTTTCATCCCGATAAAGTTATTCCACGCAGGCGAAGCAGCAGCAGCAAGCAGGAGCAGTATATTTCGAAAGGTGAACCGTGGAAGTTGTTTAAAACTTTTAATGTTTGGAACACACAAACGCTGTTGTTTGGTATATCTCTCACCACCCCATTTGGGATGACGATCGTGACTTTATAAATGTAAGTATTGTTTCATGGCTACCTGAACTCATTTTCATAAAGTAAAAGAACGACCTTTAACGGTTTGGAAATATTTCCGCATAGTGAGGTCAAAGATTGTGCATGAGAAGGGCAGTAAGCATCCAATTTGGTTTAATATTATTATCTTGAAACCAACCAAATCGGTCGATTCTGTATTCCATGTGTAATTCTGATATCGATTTTGTCCATACATGAGCGGCGGAGCAAAAGTTCGTCGTCTGCACTGCTCCTTTTAACAGAGACTTCGTTATTTTTGAAGCACTATTTATGGGGCTTGTATATTTCGGTGGCACTGTATATGCACAGTCTTTTGAGATACTAATTATACACAGGTAAAACAGTCTCTGCGTATCAGAAATAAGGATTCCAGCAAAACGTGACGTCTAAATGCTCACTTATGATATTGAATTACTCGTGACACAATTTTCGTTTGGGCAATATTTTAGCAAAATTTCTTAACATTATCAATAGCTGAACTTTGCTTTGCTAGATTACGGACGTCTCTATATTAAGCATATCTGATGCATCTGAAGTTAGCGGAGTTATCCAGTATTTGTGTTGTGTGTCTGGTTGCGTCTAACTACAACATTTCAAATTAAATTAATTAGACACGATTCCTGTTACATTTTCCGAAGTTGCATGTGTTTGATATTGCTTATATCGACATTAAATTGACTTAGATATTGAAAATCGAATTTTACTCTTAGATAAGATACCCCTAATTAAATACTAATAACAGTGGTTAGGCGTAACTCGTGTAACTTAAAATAAATGAGATTTAGCAGTATAGCCTATTTCCCGGTGAAGTTACCTAGATAGGTAAAATCTTGAAGTATGGCACGAAGGGAGGTCTTTTGATACAAGTTGAGGAATAAATCAATCGTTTATTTCAAATCCCTCGTGGAATGCTTAATCCATGTAAGCTTGTAGTGGCCATAGTAATTGTTCTATGAAAATTTCAACTATTGTGGGTGATGCTGTAGACCCCGTGACAGACGGATGGTGAAATTGACACCCCTTTTTTTGGGTAGGAGGAGAAATCCTCATAGGACACCAACGGGTCGATATGGCCGTGCGTTGCCTACATGTCTGCATATTTTATATATATGCTACATACATACGTACACGGCCATCTCTACCCGAAGATAGTGCCGGACTTTCTCCGGCAAAAACACCCCCTGTAGCCTCACTTTTCGCGGCAGTCGTTTGAGACCTGCATATACTACTTCAGACGGCCGCCAGGTGTCCTCAGCCTACTCGATACCTAAGTTCGAGTTTCGTTATCCGGCAGCCCATGGATGGCCCCCGGAAGGAGTGCGGCCAACTTGCGCTCTTCCTCTTCAATCTCTCGTTCCCGAGCCTCTTTCCGCAGTATCAGCACTGATCACTGGCTTTCTGGATTTCTGGATTCTTTTCAGGTAAGAGCCAAATACCCCATGACCATATAGGGCCTAGGCCGAATGAAAGCTAACGGACCCGAATTCTCTCTCAACCCACTTATGCACATCGGGTAACAGAGCTCGGGTCCACTCGCCCTTTTAGGACATTTGCCATCTGTCCTACGACATCTCAAGTTGACACCCTAGCAAATTGTACATTCATAAAATTGGGGCTACGACCCGTCTCGCACGTAGATTTGATGACTTCCGGCTTCCCGTAAAAGCCGGCTTCCGAAAGGGCCATGCTTCATAGACGACATCCACACGCGGCACTTTATACAGAAGACCGAACAGTACAACACGCCACTATATTTAGCGTTTGTAGACTATGAGAAAGCCTTCGATTCGATCGAGATCTGGGCGGTGCTGCAGTCTCCAGAACGGTGTCATATTGGCTATATCGATACATTGAAGTGTTTGTACAATAACACCAGTATGTCAGTCGGGTACAGGACCAGAGCACGAGGCTGATTCCACTGCAGAGAGGCGTGAGGCAGGGAGACGTTATCTCTCCGAAACTGTTGAATGTCGCCCTGGAAATGCCTTCAAACTCCTGGAATGGCAAGGATTCGGCATCAACATAAATGGCGAGTAAGTTTATCACTCACCATCTGGTAGCCGACGATATTGTAGTCATGGCAGAACAAGGAAGACCTTAGCACTATGATTCAGACAGACCCAATCGAGTATCTCAACAAGTGGGCTTTAAGATGAACATGGACAAAACTAAAATTATGGCGAATGCCCATGTCGTGCCTACCCTAATATTAGTTGGGAACTCCATTCTTGAATGGTCGGTGGGGCATTTATGTTCTCGAGTGGAGACCACGCACCGACAAGCGCAGCGTAGGACGTCACTCGCACCTTCGACCTCATCTTCACTTAACATCAGGTGTGATTGAGGTCAAGTATGAACCCGTCCTGCTTAAAAAAACCTAATAAAGGTCACCGGAAATCGCTGGATGCAGGCCGCTTTCAACCGGTCGCTTAATTAATTCTGTAGGGGAGGCCTATGTTTAGCAGTGAACGTCCTGTGGCTGATCTGATGATGATGACCCATATAGGTATTATAAATTACGACTTAATACGGGAATAAAAGAAATTATATTTTGTTACTAATTTGTATTGCACCATATCTTACAAACCATAGCACCTTTTGCTGCGATGTAATTTAAAAAAATAACATGTTGTATATCAATAAGTGATAATTTTATATCCTACATTGAATAAAAAAAAAAAAAAATTACATATTTTATGACGATTATTTTCTATTGAATGCCGAAATGATAGAGACAATTTATTTTAGATCTAGTGAAATTTTATTTACCAAGAAGAAAAGCTTTGTTATTTAACCACTTTTTACTTAAGTATACTCATTTTCCACTGTTTGCCTATGACCACTCCCTCATTATACGACGGAAGACCTATATCCCTGCAGTGGGATTTTTAGGGGCTGAGATGATGATACTCATTTTGCCCTATATGCCATAAATTGTTACGAATAAAAAGACTTAAGTCTTATTTGAAGACCTTTTCAAATAAGTAGGTCGTACTATTTGAACTAATTAGGCGCAGTCTAAGCTTCATAACGACCCTCAAATCTAAGTACGTTATTATTGTATCGTATCTATACCTTTTCAACTGGTTTTAAGTAGGGATATGATTTTATTATTGTTTGAAGCACTCTTGAAGGCATTACCAACGAACGGTGAGAGTCGGCGCAATTATGAAGAACAGGGGCCACGTAAATTCCTCAATGTGACGTTGTCTTTTTGTGTCTGGTGTACATATTGATGATCATCATCATATCAGCTACAGGACGTCCACTGCTGATCGCAGGCCTCCCCCATAGATTTCCAGAGCGATTGACTGCAAGCAGTCTGCATCCAACGACTTCCCGCGACGCTTCGTCCGTCCATCTTGTGAGTGGACTGGCTGCGCTTACCTGTGCGAGGTCTCCACTCGAAAACTTTATTGCACCACCGGCCATCAGTTCCTCGAGCTATGTGCTCTACCCACTTCAACTGACTAAATCCGTGATAATACCACATACACACACACACACACACACACACACACACACACACACACACACACACACACACACACACACACACACACACACACACACACACACGCACACGCACACGCACACGCACACGCATACGCACACTTATATACTTATATACTCACACATACACAGATCAGCATTTGTTTTGTTAATTATCTTTATGTTCACTAGGCTAATCCTGTTTAATCTCCAGGGGAGGGGCATTGTATGCTGAAATACAGGTTGCATAAACGTAGTTTGGCAGCTGTGGCTTTTGAATTATTAGTACAAAGCCTATAAGCCTATCATATTTTGTTTCAACTATGTAACCTAACTTTCCGTTCGTCTACGGCTTTCTTCATTATTGATTCGATCACGTAGAGTAAAGCTGAGCATTACCCTCTCCATTAGTCGTTGCTTGACCTTCTTGTGAGGCCTTCTTATAGTTCGGACAAGAAGACATTGCACAGTTTCCCGAATGCTGGCCATCCGAGTTGGATTCATCGATAGGCTTCTTTCTCGAAGTTGGACCTATGTAATCAGATATGTTGCCCTAGGTAGACATACTCCTCTACAACATCGAGAATGAAGTTCCCATCCCACTTTGTGAGTTCCACTCTCACGTGATTACCTATAAAACCATGTAGGTAAACCTTGCAGTCCACTTTTAGTTAAAACTTGTTTTACGAAATGAAATAAAGTGCGAAACATTTTATTTGAAACGTTCAAATATTTTTCTGTGCTGACTGTTCCTCCTTCCACTCGCAACGTCTCCAATAGCAATTACCGAATTAAAAGAAATTTCCGGTAGGTTTCTACAGTTTCCGCCAACAGGAATGCTTTTTTCAATTTTCTTAAGGAACAAAGAAGCATAAACAAACATGGCATGGCTAGGCTTGTATTATGGATTGATTGATGGTTGATAAACTACACAAATATTGAATATTTTTTGTTGTAAATAAAAACATACATACATGAAAAACATCTATAACTCGGCAACACATGTCTGTATTCATCATTCAAACATATGCCCCTAGCGGGATTCGAACCAATATGCCATGTCTATACACGTGCTTTCTAAAAGCCTTTACACTTTGGCGGACACTGAACACCTATAGACGTAATAACAATAAAACATTTATTGTGTCTGATTGAGTATCCGTGAAGGTGTTAAGAATAATAAATGAAAGTAACAGAACGGTGTTATTTTCTTATCCTTATAAGTAGAAAAGGATACGGCTTGCCACCCTTAATTTAAGGTACAATATTTATTAATAAAATTTATGGACCCAATGAATAACTCTCGGCTCATATAGGCATGCAATTTCTGAAAATTCCCTGAACCGAGTTTTTCTCATCATTAAAGCAGAGGAATGTTTACTATCTTCTATATTTGAGGTTCTTTCCCTCCATGTATCGTTAGTTTATTTTACTCTGTACAGGATGTAAAGTTGAGATCGGGTAGAGAAGATGGCTGAAATGTTTAGAGCAATCATTATTTGCATTCACAGACATTGAAAGAATGTACCTTTAATCATCTCGGAAAATGACAATTTTCACTAAATTTTCGCTCTATACGAAACTTTTTAGTAAAATAGCCTCTAAGCCGTCGACTGAGGTTTCTAAAAGTCTCAGAAATTCCAAATAAAATATCCCATTCATTCTAGTAATCTGGTTCTCTAGACAGAGAACAGAGTGCGAATAGACATTCGATCCCATATAGTAGTAATATTTATTGCTTCCGTCCGCGGCTTCGCCTGCGTGGAATAACTTTATCACGAAAATTTGTTTATCCCGCAGGAACTATTCACTTTATCGGGATAAATCCTATGTCTTAATCCAGGGTATGTTCTACCTATATACTAAATTTCATCCAAATTCGTTCATCCGTTTCGCCGTGATTGAGCAACAAACAAACACATATCCAAACTTTCGCATTTATAATATTAGTTACATTTTATTGCAGTGAGAGCATCGAATAGCGTTTGTGCTTTACGAATTTAAGAATTACTGGTCATGTTTTTCCGTAGATTCATCGGTTATGGTACTTTTAGTGCTCCATCTCAACTTTACACGTTGTATATGTTTTCATGTTCCATCATCAGACCCTGGATACCATTTACGATTTGGCTTACAAATTAAACGAGCCCAAAGTCGATAGGGTTGTGTAATTTTATTACAGAGTTTCTATGACCACTTTCCGGCTCCTTTGTCAGCACAATGACACCATAATATTGCATATGCAAATGCAAAATTACAGTTCAATTGAATACCGGGAAGTGAGTGTTATTAAATTGTAAGATTTCATTACAGACAGACACCCCAGGACAGATAGAGCTATATAAAAGCTTGTATTTAGTCAATGCCATTAGTCAATAAATAATATTGAAATATAACCCCTATTCGTCTAGCATTTGTAAGTAAATACTTACAAACGGTAGAAGTCTAATTAGTCTTCGTACAAGTGCTCGTACCTACATTGACGTCCTGATACTCAACAAGGTTTGTATATTGTATAAATCTTCGAGAGTTTTAATTGGTGTCTCAATTAAAATTGTTACAAATTGTTTCTTATTTTAGTTTGTCTTAAAATACGCCATTGATATTTAGGCCCTATACCTATAGGGTTCCGTACCTGAAACGGTAAAGAAACTAAAAAAAAAAACCATACACGATCACTTTGTTGTGCGTCTGTCTGTGCCTTAAGACCCTTTTTCTTCAGAACGACTAATGATATTAAGCAAAAATTAATTACTGCGGCTATTAAGTACTACGGTCGATATACTTAAAGTTATGTAAAAAATCAATTTCTAATATGGACATTTCATGCACATTCCCATACTAACTGAACAGTATCAATATATAGAGTAAATCTCGTTGATCTGGAATCTTGAAATTCGGCATGAAGTAAGGTTGCGTAACGCAACTAAAGGAATAAATCCGAAAATCAATAACTTGTAATATGGTATGTTGAATTTTCCATCAAGTAACAAACTTAATTATATGGTTTCTATTAATACATCGTCTGGTTACCTAACTACGTATTTGAATTTGTCAGTTTTAAAAGTTTGGCTTCGGTCATAATTAGTTACGGAAATCGCAGAGCATGAGCCCTACTCGCACTTTCGTACCTGAATAACGGAATCATCAAATTGAAATCATTATAAATTATCTACTTGGTCAAAGACCGTAAAGCCCTGTAAAAATGGGTTATGCCTACTCATTCCTCCAGACCCCTTCTTAGAAACAGCTATACCGATTTCCATCAAACAGGGCTAAGAACCACCTCGCACATAGTATGAGCTACCGAAAAAAAAACGGTTTCAACGGTTTTATCGTTTTGGCGTTTCAAAACAATCACACAGACGCTCAGAAGACAGACAGACAAGGCTTAAAATTTACAACCACCCTCTTTTTGCATTGAGGGTTTAAAGATATGGATCTTTCAAATACAGAAACTGTCATATTCTCATAAAAAGTGACGTCTTCTGATCAAAAGCTGCTTCCTGTTGATCTATAATCTTGAAATTTGGCATGAAGTATAAGGTTTTATACCATAACTAAACGAAAGCAATTTTATTTAATGGTGTTATAAAGTAAAAAACATAATTTTTAACACACTATCACACAGTCTAGCTATCTACATATTAGTCTATGGCCTTTCGGGCACGGCTTGAAAACACTACCTAACGGGCAGGTGGCCTTTAGTCTGTTACAAATTCACCAAACTGCAATGGACTCACGTTTGTTTGTATACCACTTTGTTGCGAAATGAAAAGAACGAAAAAAGCATCACGTCGTCGTCGCTAATGGCCATATCCTCTCCTAGTGAGAGGAGGCTATGCCCCAATAGTATAACTATTTGTTGTGATGTTCGGTACTGAAACCTCAGGACTGGAATATTGCCACTGTGATCGAAGAAAAAGACCGCGAATATAGCCCAGTAAGGATACGCTTTTAACTTCCTATATTTTTTATAATAAATAAATAAATATCCTTGGACATAATACACAGCGCCATCTAGTTCTACATTAAGCAACTATAAACTTGTGTTATGGTTACCAGAATTGTCTAAAGGTCGAACGAATTGTGTTACGGGATTCGAACCCCCGAGTCTGAGTTGTTGTGTTGAGTGGTCAGACTTTCTTACCACTACACCAAACAGGTCGTAATAAAACAAACACTATTCATTTAAAATTACCATTATGAATTTCATTGCATCGGAGAATATACTTAGAACTTCTGTAATTATTTAAAAAAAAATCGATCAATAACTTCTTTATCTATAAGAAAAATTTCACCGTGGGAAAATATACGAGTCATTAAACTATTTTTAGAAAATATAAAATAGCCATTTTACAATTATTTAAAAAATTGTTTTAGGAAATTTTAAGCATCTTCTACAATGCAGTCAAGTGCACAGTGGTAATTTTCATTTAATATTGTAAGTTTTAAAAGTAGATACCTATACTATATCTAAGACAAGCTACAGAATTGTTAGAAAACATTTTTATTTTATTACTGATGGGTACTCTATCCTTCTATAAAAAATCAGGAACTTTAAGATTATAGGAAGTTACACCACAAGAATAGCGTATTTTACTGGACTAATACGTATTAGTCCAGTAAAATACGCTATTCTTGTGGTGTAACTTCCTATAATCTTAAAGTTCCTTAAGAATAGCGTATTTTACTGGACTAATACTTCTATTAGTCCAGTAAAATACGCTATTCTTGTGGTGTAACTTCCTATAATCTTAAAGTTCCTGATTTTTTATAGATTGACCATCGTCAAGGTTGTTTGCAATTGAAGGCAGTAGTTAAGACAATGTTAGTGGCCTACAGGGGCGGCTTAAAAACTTTAGTCTGACACAACTCCAATCCACACTGGGACTGCGTGTGGCGATGTGCTTTCTCTGAAGAGGCTCTGCCTCAACAGTGGGGACGTGTAAGGATGTTGATGATAAAGACATCTGTCACCTTTTTGTGGTTTTTTCAATAGGGACCCGAAAATGATTGTGTTTCGCTTTTCATTTGTTTTCTTGCAAGATGACAAGGTCCGGAGTGGTTTATTTCTATGATCATAATTGCATGCAGATTTCAGAGTGGAATGTTTAAAAGTGGCGACTCAGTGTCCAAATCTTCACCTTTTTTGTTGGTTGAGTCATTTATTTTATATTAAAAAAAATGGTGAATTATTCCAAAAAATTAAAAAGATCACAGTTACTTAAATCATCAATGTTACACCTGCCTTTACCAACATCACTATGTTTTGGGTGAACCTACTGACCTCTAAGATACAGGTAATTACTACCTAGTTTAGAGCTCAGCAGTCCAACCTTGCCTACTTTTTAAAGCATGTAAAAAAAAAAGCGTGCCTAATTAAAGTTTTAGATGGAACAGCTTATTTTTTACGATTTCAGAGTTGGTTCTATAAAAGCTGTTCATCTGTTAGTTTCTTAGTATAATACAAAACTTGCATGTGAATTTTGACCCAATTCCCGGTGTTCAATTTAGCAGAAACTTTGTATACTTAAATCATATGACAATGCAATATTAGGGTGTCATTAATAGAACCGTAAGGTGGGCATATCGTAAATATGTGATAATCAATGCAAACCCGACGTGTTTGAGCTTGTTAGATCTGACTTGACAAATAGTCATCGTAGATGTTATTCAGGAGCTGATGATAGAGCCAGAAAGTGTGTATAGGAATTCAGCAATGGCCTGTAGTAAAATTTCCGAGTTTGGACTTATGTTATCTTCTTTGTTAGTACTAGAGTAATATGTGATAATCAGCATCTTATGACTAGGTACTGTTGACGCGATAGCACGACTATCGTAACGCGATTCTCTTACAAAATATAACTACAATTAAATGCCTACTGCTCTCAGATCTGAAACCAATAAAAATAGGTTCCTAATAGTCACAAAAAAATCTACTACTACAGCGAAAAGACTGGGTAATTATTAAAATACGCCTGCTAACTTAAATAATGTGGATGTTGTAGCAAAAAGTATTATATTTATGTTGTAAACGCTGTATATCTATTATTGATTAGAATTGGTTTTGTGAAACTAACGTTGTGGTGTATTGTTTCAGGAATAAATATTTTCCTATTGTATTTTCTATTCAACCAGAATAATAAACGCAGCGAGACCTGCTAGCAGGTAGCAGGTCTCGTTTCGTTTGGCAATCATTATTTTTCGAATATTTGACTACCCCTGGGCACCAATTACGCTAAAAAAATTAACCTAATTAAAAAATCAAAGGCTATCAAAACACCACTAATCATCACATTGTACTAATTAATTTGCGGTACTAGTTTTACAAAACGTATACTCAAACGTTAGCGCTACCTGTCATAAATGTGTCACTTCATATTCTTCTACGAAACTTGATCAATCGAACAATTGATCGCGTTTCTATACTCTTACTCAAAATTGCGGTTCCGTAAGTAAGCGCGCCAGCTAATCATACCTATCACAAAATTTTAAACAAATGGAACCCACGTTTACTTAGTAAATTAAATATAAATTTTGTAGCTCCCTTTTGTCCTACAAATTGTGGTACCAAAGACCTTTTGCGTGCGTAAAAACTTCTACGTTAAAAATACTTTTTAAAACATTGAGGTATCCACAGATTTCCGTTTACGTATCTAGTGACGTAGGTTGAACTCTAAAAAGTGCACCGGAAGTGTAAGCACTTATTTAAACTTTACAGGAAAAAAAATATGAAAATTGTTTCCCAAATATATCTTTCATCGGCCTTTACTTGTATAAATGCTTGATTTGTTACTTGGGGATTTATGACGTAGTCGCTCACGCGAGAGCGCGGCGTGGCGGGGGGCGGCGGTCTAATATTGGAAGAGTTACGATAGTCGGCGTGTCGTGCGTTTAGCCCAGGGAAAATACGGTAAAAAATTAGCTTCGCTTGACATAATTCAGAACCGACTTATATAATTGCTATCTTATAGATGTATATTAGAGATGTAATTTTGAATAATTAAGCCTAAAAAAACCAGCGCTTAGTCTAAATTTTTTTAGAAACCCCTAATTTTAATTTGTATCTTAATAACAATAAATACTAACTGATATTTAATTAGGTAGACTTTTGTTAAACACAGTTAACTTATTGATGGATAAAGTAAGCATGTTATAGTTAGGCATGCATGTGTTTTAGCTGAAAATGTCGTCGAGCTGCATTGCTTAAGAAATAAAAATGAGAACTAATATTTAGTAACGATAATATCCCTAAATAAATAATTTTAAAATATGGAAACGATTCCGATTTTTTTATCATTAAAATTTATTTTTTTCATTTAAGATTAATTAGCTAAAGGTCGGTTATTCGGTAACATATTATAAGTAGTTTAACCTAATAATTACTTTGTTATAAAAGTAAGTAAGTACTATAATTTATGTATATTTCACTCGAGGACAGATATCGATCGTAGGTAGGTAACTGTAAGAAACCATATCAGCGTTTTGCATTTTGGTGACAACACTTTACGGGTTTGATGGAACATGACGTATAATATGACGTACCTATTCTAAGTAGATTATTTATTCCATTCAGATATACACATGCAGATATGGTAGGGCGGAACTATTTAACCCTGAGGAAATTGGAATATCTTGAAAACTATGGCATCATCATCACCCCGTAAACATGCCACTGCAGGGATATAGGCCTTCCCTCGTGTATAGGGAGTATGGGCCATAGTCCACCACGCTGGCCCAATGCGGGTTGGGGACTTCACATAACCTTTGAATTTTTACTTCTCAGGCATACAGATTTCCTACACCCTTTAAAAGCAGTCGGATTAATGCACATACGTAATTAAATTAAATTTAAAAAGTCATTGGTGCATGGCCTGCCTGGGAATCGAACCCAGACCTCCCAAATTGGGAGACCGCGTCTTAACTGCTGAACCACCGGCGCTCCTATGTGCTTAGGTTCAGCAATAAACTCTAATGACGGAAAGATTGAGCCAAGGAAGGTACACAGACACAGAATATTTTTTCCTAGTGCCCATAGAAAATCACTTTAGGCGGCATTAGCACTAAGAGCGATCTCTTCCAGGCAACCTTTGGGTGTAGGAGTATAACTTTATAGAACAGGTAGGTTGTGCAAAATAGGGACCCAGATATGAAATAGCTACATTATTAATTACTTATTCAATAAACAAAAATTAAAACCATACATTTATGCATACATATTATATACTTAAATAGCTATATATATATATACATATAGATGGATACTACATACATAACAAAAATAATACACACATACTTAAGTACCTTATAAATATATAATAAAAGATTTAAACGATTTGTAAAGCAAAATTACTAATTAATGATGACCGGTGAAAACAATAATAATAAATAAATAATTAAAAAGAAAGAGTAGATTAAAGGACTAAAAAAGTTCTTTAACTTCTGTCTTGAAAACATTCAAAGACTGATCACGTCTGATGGATTCAGGTAGAGAGTTCCACAGACGGATGGCCTGCAAAGTAAAAGACTGACTATAAAATATTTGGACGTGTTGGGTTCAAAAAGGAGGAGGTTCTCAATTTGTCCGTTTATACGTTTTTTATGTATGTTCC
Source organism: Oegoconia quadripuncta (assembly GCA_949316235.1). NCBI lineage: Eukaryota > Metazoa > Arthropoda > Insecta > Lepidoptera > Autostichidae > Oegoconia > Oegoconia quadripuncta. The sequence continues at coordinate 29,523,728 of OX438742.1, forward strand.
GAACTCTCGCGGTTGATTCACGTGATTCTTTTTGTAAATGAAAGGGGATACCGTCAAATTGGTCCCATTAGAAGTTACAATATCAGCACAATCGGTTCAGTAGTTTTTGTCAAATCATGGTAAACAGCAGAAAATAATTACGTATTTAGAAGATTGTGTAGTTTTTAAACGACTTCAATAAACCGGCCAAGCGCCTGCCGGGCCAGTGTAGGGTTTCGTACTTGTCATAACGCGAAACCTTGGACAGTATTTTGTCATATACTAAAAATAAAACAGTGAACATAGAAAAATAAATAACTGCTTGAGAGATACGTTTCAATAAAATATTTTTTTACTTCATAGTGGCTGATTTTGTGAAGTCCTTTGTTTTTTTTTGTTATGTACTAACATCACTTTGATTTCGTAAATTTGAGTTGGAAATAAGTTATAACTGCGGTGGGAATTAGTCAGGGTCTACTTCTTCATAGTCCACCCAGGGAAATGGATTCAACACTTCTACAGGCCTAGATCTTCTGTTCAGATACTCCAATTGAAAATTGAATGATCTTCGAGAACTACCTGGCCAAACTGGCCCATGACAGCTATGTCGATGTGGCTGTCTTGTTAGACCATCACATCGACGAAGTTTATAATTTATCCAACCGAAGCCATATCCTCGGTTTTAATCTATTGGTATGGTATACACACTATCACCCGTCTACGGATCGGCAGTATGTACAAAAACATCCTTACAGGTTGTTGCCGTCGATAGCACTAGTAATGACAACAACTTGGAGGTAATTACTCTTAGAATTTCGATTTAATTCTGGTCGCGGTTAACAAACCCCCAATAACATGTTGAGTTGTGGAGAAGCCTACCAGGAATACCTAATCAGCGGCGAGGAGGATGCATCCGATGATCTCATAAATGCTCTTCATAGCTCCTGTCAGCAAAATTGATTGGATAAAGTTTCGCAAGATGGGCGAACTCGTGCCCCCCTCATACAACAGCTTCAGCACTAAGCGGATAGCTTAGAGCTTGGAAAATCCGCTAATGACCTTTCGAGTGACCTATCATATCTTGTCATAAAAATAAAGTCAATAACTTGGCAGCTGGAGGTAGCAAAAGCTCCATATATTTCAACGTCCCATTGATTTTGGTGCCGACCAACCCCATCTCGAATGTAAGATATTATGATGATGTCGACATTGAAGAAAATCTATGGGCATCATGTGATTTTAAATAAATCAAGTACCACTCATACGAATTTAAATAAATGGGGGTTGATCTTTTAGATTTTTCAGTATATGTTATATGATACTGAACATTTTACACTCGTAGGACGTATAATACATTTATCAGGGGGATTTGAACGCATTCTATTAGAAAACAAGATTCCTTATTATCATTATCGACCTTACACGTCCCCATTGTTGGTGCACAATCTCCTCTCACTGGCAGAGGGTATGGGAGGTTTTACTAATACCATACAATATTTAGCAAAATGCCATGAGAAAGTTTTAACAAAACGAAGTTTAAGAACTCCCCTGAAGTTCACGTTGATTACTTAATTTTTCAGTATTACGAATTTCTTATTTTTATTTTCAATAAACTTTGAGAAGTTTAGGAGTTCCTAAGAAACCTTTCATTTACTTATTTCGTTATTTTCTGCATGAAATTGTTATTATTTTGTGCCGGAAAAGTATGAGCAGACTTTTACTTATTATTTGGAACTGTTTTGTGCTTGTACGTATTAACGTTGAGGTAATTACAATGCTGGTTGACGTCGGTCTAGGCTACTTCGATATAAGTATGTATGAAACATTATAAACGAAAGTATCTTGATCAAATCGGGGACGTCTTAAAGAAAGGCCAAGTCAAGAGTACCCTAAAGCGACGAGCATGTATAAACAACCTTATGAAAGCGAATGAAGTGTGTGAGGATCATAGCAAGTGGAAGTCTATGGTCTCTGCCTACCCCTACGGGAAACAGAGGTGACTTTAAATATGAAACGTTATTAGACAATGTGGTAGCTACGAAAAACTATATAAATCGAGAGACACGGGGCGTGTCTGTCGTACCCCGCCCATAGACCGCCACGCCCTGTGGGATAACACCCAATAGTTACTCTTTAAATCCACTTTTGGTTTAGCCTGATAGATAAGATAAAATTCTAAACGTATCATACTCAGAACAGCGATATCGAGAAATCCCACGACCAAAATTTATTCTGTACTATTTTGTATATTATACGGATTAACAAACGACTGTCACTACATTAGTTATATTGTGAGAACAATTGTAATACGATTATTACCAATTTCTTTTTATAGCTGCAACGGTACTAGTAGATTACTAGTGCGTACCCCATCTCAATTTTACACCGTGTATACTGTTATAAAAATTAAAAGAAAAAATTATCACATTAAAGTAGCTACAGGCGCATCATCATATTATTGGCAGCACGTCCACTGGTGAACATAGGCCTCCCCACTGATTTCCAGAGCGACAGTGAGCGGAGGATATAGAGATACTCTGCAGTATAAATCTGTCGAACCGTCAGCATTTCTACTTTTTGGTAGAGTTTGTAGTTGGTAATAATCTTGGTTTAAAGAAACTAACTATTAATGCCATGCTTTGCGCTCTTTCTAATTCCAGTAATAAAGTTTTAGCAGCACCATCCCAGGCAGTGATATCGATACGACGGAGGCTTTTAAGACATGTCTCTATTGGCACTCTCAAAATTAAATAAATACATGTTACTTCACTCTTTGATATACTTCCATAATTTGAATAGATAAACCCGAACGCGCGCTTTTCCAGTGGACACTTAGTCTACGCATATGAATGAACGAAGCTGAGGCAACGTCAGGCTATAAGCGTTCTCAATAATTCAAAAAAAGTTTGTTAACTTACCGTAGTCATAACTTTGGTAATCCTGCAGGTATTGAAGAGAAATAAACACGAGTTTTATATGCATGAACTACGATCTATATTGGATATATTGTATTGGCATACTCTATGTACTGCTCATCTTCTCTATTTATGAATCGTATATTTACATAGGCTTCTTGAATAAAGTAAGACCTTGTGTAAACGACCAATATAAAGGTCAGGTTTATCTACATCGTCACTTATCAGGTGAGATTATCCATCACATGAGTAAATCATGTACCTATCCTTCCATCATGAAACAATAACAATTAAATATTTTTTTTACTTAAATTATTCCTCCTCCATTTTTCAAAGTTTTCATTAATAATTCGATGCTAATGTTACAATATTTATTTCTATAGACATTCTGGAGCCCTACCCTACTTGTGACCGCTCGAGCTACTCGCTTCTGCAGAACAAAAATATACTGTATGACCTCGACACGCTCCCACAGCAGAATTCCTTAAGCCAGGATATAGCTAATTAACCAGTCTCGCAGTGCCTATCCTAATTCGTATTTTTTTTTATCAGAAAACTGTAGAATAGAAACCTATCTCATCAATAAGTGGATTTTCTTGCAGTCCAATGTAATAAATATCTAGGAATAAAGTAATTTCCACAAGCTCCTACTCTTCCTTTTTTTTACTAAATTAGTACTAGTTGCATGTTATTCAGACATAATAAAAATAGTAGACTATTAAATAAAAAAATCTTTCAACAACTTAAAGATATTTGTTGTCTCATGGTAGGCGTCTATATTCAGTCATCTCATTCATAAAAGCGAGAAAAAGGAATGCTTCCAGAATTGAGCCCCGTGGAACACCTATGCAAACTGGAGACACCTGAACTTTACCATTTCCTATCTGTAACCCAATGTTAGTAATTGTACCAAGGAGACATTGATAAGTTACCTACATACTTGTACTCGTACTTTAAATTTCTGAAAAATGAACTGACATTGGAAAAATTTCATTCTGTTATGAATTATTGCTTACGTAACTTGTAGTGGCATTTTCTCGGCGACGACGACGGCGACCAGGTGACGCAACTCACTGTTTCCTAGTTACGAGTATTATGCGATAGCGAATAGGTATTAACTTACATATAGGTATATACGTACATACTTTAGACATATTTTTCTTGCTATCAAGGTTTTTTCTCAGGGTTTTATTAAATGGTTGCAAGCACTAATTAATTCCTTTGATGTAACAGAATGTCGCCTGTTATGTTTATGAGTTTAGTTGATAGATTGGAACTTAATATGAGTAAGTTTTGTGTTAATATCATATAAAAAATCAAATCTCGATTAAGGAAAGCAAGGACCAAAGCCTAGTATTTGGGTACTTTATTATTTACTTTTACCCGCGTCACACCACGTTAACAAGATAAATCAATTCACAACTAATTTGTTAATTATCGGTCTCATCACCCATTAGCATCATAGAGGGCACGGGTTCATGCACAATAACGGACGATCCGATCCTCTTTGATTTCGCCGTAATCTGGTAAATCATAATGAAAATATGAATAAACACAAAATATTAAACGGAATACAAAATATGACAAGTTATATCTTTTTACTTTTGCTTCACTAGTCATCGTAATATTGAGTTTAAAACCAAATTGACTGGAGCTCTTGATAGCTGGTACTTATGTGATGTCACAGCTCAACATAATTCGAAATGCGATTGCAGTTAGAAGTTGTTCAATATTTTGCTTCTTCTTCTAGGGGAAGGCAAAGTTTTTAATTTAATTGGAATAAAATAGATATAAAGCGCTAAGTGCTATTTTTTTAGAGATCTGTGTCAAATGGGTATATCAACCCTTATGTAGTCGCTTTGATGTCCGTTTGTCTAACCGGCGCAATTAGTAAAATTTTGTTTTCAAATATATTTTTCTCCTTTTTTGCACCAGGCTACCTAGAATCACTTTAAATTTTAAAATATGTAATTAGTTACGTAATAATCCGCTGTTCACACTTCTCTGTTCCACATTAAATAACCAATTACACATCAATCATCAAAGTGATGGATGACTTATGGCACCGACACGTGGGCCTCATAAGAAAGCTTAAGGTCACACAATGAGCTATAGAGAGGGTGAAGCTCGGTATTTAACTACGAAATCGAATCAGTAATTAAGAAATCCGAATAACAACGAAAGTCACCGATATAGCCCAGCGGATTGTACCAAAGTTCAAGTGGCATTGAGCAGGGTACATAGCTCGTACGAGTAATTGGCGTTGGAGCATAAAAATCCCAGAGTGGAGACCATGACCCGGCAAGCGCAGCCTGCAATGTCTACTCGCAAGGATGGATGTTACTAGCTGGATGTAGGTTGTTTCCAAACGGTCGCTCTGGGCATCTATTGGAGGTAAGTCCAGCAGTGGACGTCGACATAAATATCTGAGGTACAGGTACGGGAGGATGTTATACGGACGAGTGGACAGTTCCGTTTTTGCCGTTTTACTACGGAATCCGAAAAAAGTAGAGGAATTACTGATTAGAATGTAACAGGGTAATCTGCCAAAGTAGTTACTTTTACTGAAGAATTTTGTAATAAGTAAGCCTTATCGTCCATATCTAATTCTTCTATTATACTAACAACACGTAATACCTACCGCGTGTATTACTAATATTCATAGTCCAGGAATGGTGTTGGAATGTTCAAATATTGCTATATGACTAACAGTAATAGGTAGGTCTAAATGAGAAACGTTGACTAATCTCGACCCCGTGTATGAGTTTGGACATTGATTTCATTAAGTAATTTATTTGATCAAATAATAGGGTGTGGTAGCCTAACCTAACTTTTGGGGTGGGTACTAACCCATATTAAATTATACTTTAAATAAAATAAAATAATTGTTTTAATAAAATCGTGTTAAGAGTACAAGGAGGTGATAGAGATGCATTGAGGAGAGACAAATGGAAAATTTTCCAAGGAAATGCTACGACTCTTATAACGCAACCAATTAATTCAGCAACCAATACAAGTACATTGGAAGAACGAAATTTACACAGAATTGCAGATGATTCAACATTTATCGATTTGGAATTCTACTAATTACCTTTTTTGTTATTATTTTGTCAATTTTTGCAGTAAAGTTATTTTTGGGAGACTAAATAATAGATTATAATATTAAGTAACTCTCTCTTTGTCTTAGGTTTCACTGACTAAACACGAAATCTCGAAAACTACTTGACGTTTGAAGCTGGTAGGTATATACCTAACAACGGATTTTCTAAAATTCTCACGGGAATGGGAAAATGTGATCGTTGCAGGTAAACACTCGCTACTTTGGAAAATTCTTATAAGAAATTTCAAAAATTTCCACGGGAACGGGTAACACGTCATTTTGTGGGTACAATTTCTACTTATTTTCATTTATTTTGCGATCCACAGGTATAAAGTCGCTGCCTTGAGTCTGAGATGGAGTCCATTTTTGACATCACACTGCACTCACCGCATTTCAAAATCTCCCTGTTTCTGTATATTGTAGTAATTTTCTTGTTTTTATTTATATTGTTGTTGCTATAGTGTGGTGTCAAATAAATATATATCTTTGTCTATTCTTTTATATGTATGCTCACCGATAACTCTGAGATTCGGCGGCTGATTCGCGTGACTATCTTTGTAAATGAAAGACGTTACCGTCAAGTTGGTCCCATTGTAGTTTCAGTATAATCGGTTCCGTAGTTTTTTGTAATTAAGGTAATATATATATTCATAACAGCTTAACATATTTAGACGATAGTCTAGTTTTTGTACACACACAAGCAGGGGGACTATATAATAAGGCAATTTAGATTTGTATAGAAAAAGTGTAGGGAATATCGACGTCATTATCAATAAATATGATAAATCGAAGATCGTCAGGTCAAGCTGGTGTAGGTACCCGAACTGCCTATCTAAACTGTAGGAACTAGAAGGGTCGCCATCACACGAAAATGATCAAGGAGTTTGGCAAGCACGCTAAAATATCTACTAAAAAGCAAAAAATAAAAACTTTTTAACCAAAAAAAAATTCAGTCACTACAAAAAAGTAAAAATATTTTTACTGAGTACGCTCTTAACTGAATTAGTTATTTTTTATGTTCACTGTCGTTATTATTAACATTTGTAATATAGGTATGAAAAAATATAAGACCGCCTTTGTACACTATATCATCTATGTTAAATGTTCTTTGTAATTTTTGTGTGCAATAAAGAATTTAATAATAATAATATATTTCGAACAAATTATTTAAAAAGGGACTGACTGGAAAGCAAGTGGACTGCATAAATTAAATGATAGACAGATCGTAAGCTAATACTAAAAACTAACATAAAAGTACATTTTTCAGCGAGAGCAAGAACAACATACATCTACAGAAAACAAATCCATATTCAAACTTAAAAACTAAAGCTGTCACACTTCTGATTGCCAGAACGCAACATCGAATTTTAATGTAGATTGAGTTACTTTCAACATTAACGCCAACTTTGAAACATACTCGTATTATTCCATATGCCAGAAATAATAATAATTACGACACTGAACATAGAAAAAAATTAATTAAGTGATACTGAAGTCGGTTGATTTTTTTTAAAGTTCTTTAAATAAATTTTTAAAAAGTTTTGTAAACAAATAGACAGATGAAGTCCGCGACAAATTAAAATTTGCAAAAGAAATTACTTCAGTAAGCTTGAGTTCCCTACCCCAAAGTGCATCGTCAAATCTTAATTAAATTTATATGGGACCACTCTGGTGGTAAACCCTATCGAACAATAATGAGGCTACGAAATCTGTTTTCTATCAATCAAGGCGATACATAACATATGAATGAAGTAGTGCAATTTCAACGCGTGATCCATTTATAGCCAGAGTTCAAACACGGCTAGAAAACTTTGTTTTATTGCGGAGTTCTGGTGCCTACCTTCCGGCTTCAACATCAGATCAGATCGACCATTTACATCACAACCATTTATTTATATTTTCTTCATCATATTTGCTTAAATCCGAGGTAACAATCAAAACAAAAATACTACCGAATTGATAACCTCTTATTTGATGCTACTTTCTGGTTATGTCTGTATATATATTTCATAAAATAAAAGTCCAGCAGTGTTTTTTTTTTCATTTGAACTGATCATGTTATCTTATTAACATCATGCATGCAGCGTCGACATTTAAGTAGAGAAGAATTTATTAGAGCTGTTAGCATGTTAGAAGCTAGCGCTTTCCAAAGCATAGTTGCTGATACCCTACGCAACAATTAAAACGTGATTTCCGGGGTACAATCAAGTTATCGTTTTACTGGAAATGTAGCGGTATAGTGGGAGATATTGCGTTACCAACCCCTTACACAGGGTCGTTATCTGCAAAATACCGCCAGGAGGCAGATCGATTTTACTGCGATGCAGTTAGGATAAAGTCTCCAGTCGGATCAAACAGTCAGACGACGTTTTGTTGGTTGATTGTTCTTCAATACAATACAAATATTCTTTATGGCACAAAATAATTTACAATGATTTTTTTTGATAACAATAGAACACAATTAGGCGATCTTATCACTAAAAGCGATCTCTTCCAAACAACCCACAGTTATGGAACATTTATAGTAGAAAAACAGGTAGGGTGTACTACCAACTACAGAAATAAGAAAATAAGAAAGGTTTGAAGGAGACCTGTTCGGAATCAGGAACAGTGCTTTGGATTTCACTCGGATTCGCAAAGAACACTCGTTTGGATAGATCCAGGCAAAAGATAGACCTCTCCAGCTTTCAAGGCTGATGCAGGAATTTCAGCTCATTCATGATAATATCACACATGGCACGGCTGGTATTGGCTGCCCTTCGGAAACATGCTGTCAGGACTTTGTGATGGTCTTGAGACATGTTGCAGCGAAGAAATTTGATGAATTTTTCGTCAAATTTGATCGATCACACAAAACTAATTTTTTTCAGTAGGTATTTGAAGGTTAGAGGCGGCAACTTGGTAAAAATAAAATTTTTTGTATGTATCTAACTAACTTAACTCATTAATGTCGTCCAATTCATTCATTTTGTAAGTTTGTTTTAGAGGTTTCGTAATTTCTTTGTTTAACCATAGGGTAATATCGAATCGAATATCGAATTTTTAAAAGGTTGTTATAGAGCATAAAAGCACCTAAAATGCACTTCCGCTATATGACTCCATGCAATGTACCTGAAACACATCGGCAGCTGCGATATGCCTTAAATAAAAAGTGTATGAAGGAGATAATAGAGTGAAACAAGCCTCCAACCTCTTCGCAAGGAATATGTCTATTGGGCAGACCCAGTTGTCTAAGCTGAAGAACGAGAACGACAATGTAGTGAGGACGAGAGCTGAGGCATGAGGCATCAGGTTCTATGAACAGCTTTAACTTTAACCAATGTGGTTGCTAAATCTGTTAGCAGCTCCGCCAAAGACTCTAGAGCTAAGCTACACCGGCCGACCGACTGACGATATCCCGAACTTTAGCCAATAGGAGATTAGGATGGCCCTTATACTCCTGGGATTGGCAAGGATACGGTATCGACATATACCATCCTTCGGTTTGCCGACGACATTGTAATCATGGCAGAATCGATGGAAGACACTCGGAGATCTCAGTGGAGTATCCAAAGGTGGGCCTTAAACTGGGGTAAAATGAAAATTATGGCGAATGCCCGTATCATGCCCATACCAACATCAGATGGAACTCCTTCGAGATTGAATCAGGAATGAAGAGATTTTTAGAACATCGAAAGTCACCGACATCGGCAGAGCCCAGCGGATTAGTAAGTCGAATGGCAAAGGGCACATAGCTCGAACAATAGCTTTAATGGCCGGTGGGGCATAAAAGTTCGTTAGTGGAGATCACGCATCGGCAAGCGCAAAGTAGGACGTCCACCCATAGCATAGTGAAGGTCGCAAGAAGTCGCTGGGTGCAGGCAGTTTCAAACTAGTTTATGAAAATCAATGACGGATGCCTATGTTCAGCAGTGAATGTTCTGTGGCTGATATCATGACGATCATGATCTTTATTCCAATAAAATTGGAATGTTACTACGTACGTAGGTAGGTCCCGAAGATCGGATTATGTGGCGGGTTTTAGGAGAGGTTTATGTCCAGCAGTGAATTAGTGTGGGCCTGATGATGATGAAGGAGAAATGTACGACAAAAATACAAAAACGTGGTAATCACCTCAATTTGGTATCCCTTTAGCAGTTTTTATCTATCATCAACCATTTACCCTCAGTGGTTATTCAAAATAACGCACGGAATCATAACCTATTGATGTGGCAGTGGCACCTCCGTTGTCATTGCAGCTAGTAAAAAGCAGCTCGCAAGCGTAATACTACCCTATGACGTATTGCTTTAAACCTTATAATTAAAAGCTCCATAATAATAAATACCTGCACATCAACGGTTTTATTGTGACGTGGCTTGCATTAATTGACTGAGTGCAAATTGAAAATAATTTTACCGAACACGTGAGGTGGCGGGAAGTAGACATACATTATACAATATATAGTATTTATACAATATACCTTGATGTAACATCCATTTGTACTGTGTTCAGAATAAAAGCGAAAAACTACTTCGTTTGTTTCTAAAGTTTTTCTACGTGATAAGAAGTTTGGTTTAAATTCAAATAAGTTAATAAATGGTGTCGATTCTGGCGTGCAGTCGCTAAACTAACCTAAATCTAAAAATCTCTAATTTTAAATGCCTTTCCTAAAATATACTATTTTGAAATACACCTATCGCTAAATTTAGAGATGGTTTTTACATATCTTACGGATGCCTAAATTGAATTGATTACTGTATTGCCATTGTCAAAATGAGATATTTTTCTTCAGAACAGGTTTTTTAAATGTTTGTTAATCAATGATTTCATTTATGGAATTCCTTTACCGTATTTTATCATTTAAGTTGGCTTTCGTTTCTGACTTCAAATTTGCCTAATAGGCTTTGGTTAATTAGGTTTTTTTTAAATGATACTGGCAAAATGGCAACGTTCTTTTAAAAAGATCTCTTCTATCAAAGTAATTCTTCGCGTTCGACAACTAACTTGTTTTATATTACAATCAAAGAATAATTGTTTGATACCATTGATACTCAAGAGTTACTAGAATTGAGTTTCGCCTTGAAAAAAAAATGGGGTTATGCATTACTTTTCATCGCGGCCTTAAATTCAAAATAAAACATATTTAGGAAAATCTTATGTACCCCTACAAATTACTTTTGTAGAAAGTTCACACTTTTTGGGCTTCACCCCATAAACTGGAAAAACCTACTCTCTAATTTTAAATGTGATGTTTTTAGATGGCGACTAAATTTCACTAATAATTAATCTTAGATGGCTTTCTGGAATAGGTTTTGATCTCTAAAACCTAAATTGATTTGATTAGCGTATAAACTTCAAATTTTAGAATCGTCAAAATTTTAGAGATTCTACATTGAATAGGAAATCAGTTTAGAGCACTCTAAATTTAAATTTAAGTTTTAGAGGCCACTTCAGAATCAACACCACTATGTAAGGAAATCTAGGTTACATTGAAATTCGTTAATAGTGGACTGCGATGATTATACATATTTTTTCCGGGAGAGGCATAACAAAAGTCTTGCTAGCTTACGGAAACTTCGGTCTCATTGTCTAGTGCAAGTTTTTGTTTAACTGGCCTTATCTACTTAATAGGCTAATGTATTCAACGCATTTGTATATATGTAACCATCTAAATCCTAAACGCATCAGGAGATTTGGACAAGTCTCGGGAGTGTCATAGGGTATTTGAAGTATTGATCAATCCAACATGGCGGAAGCCAGCAGCCATTTTGTCTCACTTATCAACAAATAATTCTACCATCCCATCGAGACGGGTATCAAATGATAGGTCTCGACTAAAGAAATACTAAAACAGGTATCTATAAAAAAATTGCAAATAAAATTTATAAAAAGAAATTATAAAAACCCGACTTACATAAATACCTACCTATGAAAAATCAAAAACAAAACACAGTAACTCAATTGATTTAGGCGAATATACCAGTCACGAATTAATCGAAGCGCACGGCAGTGCCCAGGTCAAGTTGAATTATGATGTATGGCCTTCCATTCCGGCCTAAATCAATTGTGTTATTTCGTCTTGTTTTCAATTTTTTATAGGTATTTATATATAACCGTGGTCGGGTTTTTATATTTCTAAAGTTTTTATAGCACTTTATTTAAAAAAATATCTAAATAAAAACTTAAAAAAATAAAAGTTCAAAAAACTAAAACTCGACTACTAAAAAAATTTGTAGAAAGTGAAATGGGAGAACTGCAAAAACCCTTATCTCTTAATCTGTAAACTATAAACAAGCATCGTAGGTCTAGGTATCTGCCGGAACCTCATTCTCAAGCAATATCGTACCTACCATGAAAATTGATTTACCTGCAGTCGGAGATCTTTATATTTTAGCGTCTTCCTCCGACTACGGGAAATCAATTTTTATGGTAGGTACGATATTGTTTGAGAATACAAACACCTATTTTTTATTTATTACTAATCGATAAATAGGATGCTTGACACATAACAAATGACCTTATGTTTCTGGTGCCGGCAGATACCTAAACCTACGATGCTTGTTAATAGCTTACAGATTTAAAGATAAGCGTTTTTGCAGTTCTCCCATTTCATTTTCAATTATTTTTTTTAGTAGTCGAGTTTTAGTTTTTTGAACTTTTATTTTATTTAGAACTTTTTAATGGCACAATATTTTGCTAACAGTTTAAACAAAGAGTATTAATTATTGTTATTCAACGGTAGATGGTATCACACACTTGCGAAACATACCACGCCATCCTAGCGGCGATTTGGTAAAGGTCGCTGGAAGCCGCTGGATGCGGGTAGCGCAGGACCGATCGTTCTTTCGGCCTTTGTCCAGCAGTGGACGTCTTTCGGCAGATATGATGATGATTCAACGCTAAATGGCGTCCACTGACGGCTCCATACAAGGTTTTTTATTGTCCCACATATTTTTATTCAATCATACGAACTGCCGCGCTTGTTAAAATCCGTGACATTAATTTATTTGTAATGTAAGATGGATACCTACCACGCCATCTAGGAAGCACCCGAAACAAACTGTTCTTTATTATTCAGAATATAGCAATTTTTGTTTTTCTTTTAAAGTTATACTTTATGGCCAGTGATAATTACTCTATGGATCGAGACGAATCCAATGACACCTCTTTTGTTGAAATCCGATCAGGTAGTTCAGAATTATCCTATTAAAAGTGCCGTGCTGGGTTTTTACATTTCGAGTCATCATGGTATGGTATGGGTACCATATCGTTTTTTTATAACCTATGACACTCGTGACATTATAAAACGAATTCAATGACACCTCATTTATCACAATAGGTCTAGTAGTTTGATCGCTATGATGGAACATCTATACCCACATACATACATACATAGGGTGCTAAAATCATAACCCTTCCCCGTAGTTGGGTAATAAAAAGAAATGCCGTGCTGGGTTTTTACATTTCGAATCATCGTGGTGCCCATGGGTATATACCATATCGTATTTTTATAGCCTTCGTGATATTATAACGAATACAACGACACCTCATTTATCACAATCGCTCTAGTAGTTTGATCGCTGTGATGGAACATCTATACCCACATATATACTTACATACATACATACATAGGGTGTTAAAATCATAACCCTTCGGGTAAAAAACTTAACCCGCCTTCGGTTGCATATACCTGTCAATAAAAAATCTAAAATAAGACGATATAACTCAATTGATGTAGGTCAGCGTCCGAGGTCGTGTAATCAAAAACCAATACACCAATCACTGCTGGATTGAAGCCTACGGCAGTGCTCGGTTCAAGTTATCAAAAAAATACTACGTACGAGCATAGAGTACACCAGATGCTTTGCCCCTACATTTTGTACTCATTTATAACTTAACTGTTTAACAAGCTTGAGCGACTCCAGAATTCGTGAATCTTGTTTGCTGAAGTAAACCCTACAGAATAACTACATCCCTCCACGAGTCCGTGCTTATCAACTGTGTGATTTGTTCACGTTTCAGACATTGAGAATATGGTACGCACTTCCACCCACACACAATCCTCTCGAGCCCAATCATTATTAATCTACAAGAAAAGAACATTATTTGTAAGGGATTTATAAAATTTTAATTTTTATGTATGTAAGACTAAGCCCTCCATACACGCAGGAAGGCAGTGCCTTCTCTAGCAAATTATACCTAAGCTTTCCTCGAAATTCATTGTCAAGATAGCTGATTCATACTGATGTGAACAAAAATATTCTAAACAGTTGCGAAGATGCTACAAGAGTAAGTTATTATTTTGCAATAAACAAAAAAAAAACATTATTTTAATATTTGAGATTTTTTTTTTCTAAAATTAACTGGATACGCATTTGACCACAATCTCACCTGATGTAAAGTGACGATGTGGCCAAAGATGAAGCACGCGATGTCAGTAGATGTCTATTCATCCTGCTCTTGAAGATTCCAAGGTTAGGATATACAGCAATTTTGGGTATTTGGCACACCCTTCTTAATCAAATCCTTTTTAGCTTCCTGCCTGGTATGGAGGCTAGATAAACTCAATTAGTTTATCTAGCCTCCATACCAGGGCAGGAAGCTAAAAAGGATTAGCTATCTATTCAATTATTTAGATTTCAAGAAAATATTCTTTAATAGACATGCACTCCTAGTATTAGTATCGTTGCCTTGGCTATCGATGTCAAGTGGCAATAATTTTAAATTGTTTCATGCTGTTGTTACTAAGATATCTTGTTAGGTACATCATAACCTGCTAGGGTCTGCAATATAGAGTGAGCTAGGTATTTAGTATAAGAATCGCGAAAATATCGTGTTTTCCGCACCCCAAAAGAAAAAAGGAATCCTGTGAAAAGGATAACTCTGTTGTCCGTCTGTCTGTCCATATGTCAAGCCCCCTTTTTCTCAGAAATGGCTAGAAGTATCAGGTTAAAATTAGTAACGTATGCTAAGGTCAAGTCAATTAAAAAATCAAGATTTTAGTGAAACGCAACAAAAAGATACAACCATTCAAAGCGTAGGTATTTTCATCTTAAAAGTTCCACTCGTCGACAGATTGTCAACAAGTTGGACTTCCCGGTGTCCCATTATCTTGAAATTTGTCACGAAAGGACGTCTTGTGGCGCAAGTGAAGTAATAAAAACGAAAATCAATAATTTCCAATCACGTATGGAGTTATTTTTTTTGGGGTTAATGTTTAAGTTTGCCGGCTTAAAAAGGTTGGTAATAGTGACAATAGGTACGAAATGTATTCGTTATGTGGTTATGTATAACGTCACCCAGCGAAATATGAAGCACGTCACCATCGACAAACTTTTTACAGTGACAAACTTAAGTATGTAGTGTGTTACATGGACGATCTATGAAATTTATCGCAAACATATGTTGGTGTATTAATTCACAAGGGATTTGAAATCATTGATTGAATTTGAATACCTTTTATGTGTAACCACATTTCCGTAAGTAAGAATTTAAATTGATTTGAATTCTTCTAACAGGTTATTTTGATTATTTTTTACTTTTAGACTTTTCATCATCATCATATCAGCCGAAAGACCTCCACTGCTGGATAAAGGCCTCCCCCAAAGATCTCCACAACGATCGGTCCTTTTAGACTTTAACAGGCAGTAAATACTTTATTTAAAATTTTCATCAACGGTCAAGTTTTGGACATGACCACTGTGACCCCCTCCTCCTACGGACCGCCATTGAGAAATCCGCTCATAGGCACAGTGACGTGTACCAACTGTGAGGGTGACCTCGGCGGTAAACTACACATACATTCAGTGTACTAAGTATCGGGAATTTGTCAATAAAACAAAAAATACAAATTATTCATCTAAATTTATTTTATCGCCTTCAAAGTAGGCCCCATCGCTTGCAATACAACATCTCCACCGCTTCACCCAGTCTTCCATACATTTTTCATAGGCTATTTGCGGTATGGCCTTTAGCTCATTCAGCGAATTTTCTTTTATGGCTTCTATCGACTCAAAACGTTTTCCTCGACGTGGTAATTTTAACTTGGGAAATAAAAAAAAGTCAGACGGAGCCATATCAGGTGAATACGGTGCTTGGTCGAGAACTTTTGTTGAATTTTTCGCTAAAAACTCTTTCACTATAATGGCTGTGTGTGATGGTGCATTATCATGGTGCAGCATCCATGAGTTGTGTTGCCACAAATCTGGACGTTTTCGGCGGATACTCTCACGCAAACGCTTCATGACGCCTAAATAATATTCTTTATTCACTGTTTCTCCCTCTGGAAGGAATTCGGAGTGAACCACACCACGGTAGTCAAAAAAAACTGTCAGCATCACCTTGATTTTGGAGCGACTTTGCCGCGGTTTTTTGGGTTTCGGCTCGTTTTCGAGACGCCATTCTGAAGACTGTTGGCTTGTTTGCATGTCGTACTCATAAACCCATGTCTCGTCGCCAGTTATTATACGTTTCATAAAGGTCGGATCCGTAGAAGCTCGGGAAACCATGTCTTCAGCGACATGCTTTCGCTGCGCTTTTTGAACAAAATTGAGCTCTTTTGGAACTAGTCGAGCGGCGACGCGTTTCATGCCTAAAATGTCAATGAGAATGTTGTGGACGGACTTAAAAGATATGTTCACCTCACTAGCCAACTCTCTCAGACTCATACGTCGATTTTCGAGCACTAGCTTCTTGATTCTGTCGATGTTTTCTTTGGTCGTAGCGGTTGAAGGTCTACCAGAACGAGGCAAGTCTACTACTACTTCTCGGCCTTCTTTAAAAGCCTTATACCATTCATAAGCCCTTGTTTTCGATATACACGATTCGCCGTAGGTATTTCGCAACATTTTTAGTGATTCACCACATGAAATATCATTTGAAACACAAAATTTAAGGCACACTCTTTGTTCAACAATATTTTCCATTGTAAAAATCGCCGAGGACTCAAAACTATGACCAACAAAAAGTGTAGTTTAAGACAAATTAAATGACAGATCCCGCTCAAATTTTGCGCGCTAAATCAGTACAGTGCTACCAACATGCAGTAAAAAAATTAGAACGACCTCTTTTACGCGGGTCTTTTTATTGACATATTCCCGATACTTTTTACACAGAGTAGTATATACTCAGACGGGCTACGGGTTTCCCGAAAGATACAAAATACAGCCACATGGAATAAGTATATATGTATAGAATACACAATTCTACTACTATTTCCATGACATACTTCTATAAATAGCTATTTAATTTCAAAACCAAAAAACCGGACAGCATATTTAATATTTTGCGGCCGCCATGTTGGAGTTTTAAGCATAAAATATATATGTACCAAGACGACGACACCCGGCACTTAGAAATCGGTCAAGTTCCAGGATGCACTAAAGGAACTGTTACATACATACACTTGAAAAACATTACCCTCTTTCCTTGGACAGACTGGTAAAAAATAAAACCAAAAACAAATGAATGGCGAAAAACAAATGGAAAAATTATAAAATTGGTTCAAGCGATTTTCGACATTATAGACTCTTATTCAGTAACGTTTATAGTTTTGCTAAAGCATGGATTGAAAAGTGTGAATAAGCAAAAGACTTGGGCATAAAGCTGGATAGCAAGCTTCTATTCACCACTCACCTTAATTGATTCCATTGCACAGAGACAATAGGATGTTGAGGTTCATATTTATACGGCTGCAAAGTCTTTCACAAGAACAGACACACTTAAGTTACTGTTTGAAGATTATAAGCACTTGCTTATAAGAATGGAGCATTCGTCACCCACAACTGGCAGTTAAAGACTATTCAAAAAATTTATACCCATGTCGCATGAACACCCCTTGCATGGACTACAATGATAACCAAGACACAACACATGCTCTCTCATGGAGGCAAGACTTACCGGACATGAGACTTCTCTATGGGGCGTTGCGCACACTCCGGGGACTGCCCGGAGCTTGTTTGTCAGGTAGAGCTCCGAGCCTATACCATGCGAACGCGACATACAAGGTCACTCCACGCTCTCACCGTGCATACCAGCGACGCCCAAAATGCTGTGGTGCAGAGGCTAGTCCACAGCTATGATACTAATTTTGGAGGTGCGGTTATCTTCTTTCTTAGTTGCAATGGATTTATTAGGTGTGTACTTCAACGTCTGAACGACAACCGCCTATTAGGTTTGATTGGTCCCCAATAGCCACAATACGTATACAATTACGCATTCATTACGAAAGTGATAAGTGGATTTTTACTGACCATCATCATTATCCATCACACACGTAACCACACTCACAAACATACACGCGATACCTAAACCCTACACATACCTACCTATCACTTGCATTCACTAACGTTTTGCTTTAATTTCTTTGTTATTTTTAAGCAACTTCAAAAAGAAGGTTCTCAATTTTATGTATGTACATCGATATCTCCGAAATTTGGTGGTTGATTCTCGTGATTCTTTTTGTAAATGAAAGGGGATACCGTCAAATTGGTCCCATTGCAATTTGAGAGCAATTGCTTCAGTAGTTTCTTTGTAATCATGGTAAACAGCAGGATAACATTACATATTTAGACGTTTGTATAGTTTTTGCACAGAGAAACTACGAGTGATGCAGTTTTTGTTTGTATGGAAAAAGTTTAAAGAACATCGGTGTGATTACCAATAAATGTGACAAATCGAAGATCATCAGGTCCAGCTGGTATACCCCAACTGCCCACCTAACATGTACGAGCGAGAAGGGTCGCCATCGCACCAAAATGATCTGGGAGAATGGCAAACACGCGAAAATACTAAAAAGTGTAAAATAAAAACTATAAACGATTATGTGTAACAGTGATTATAATGGAGATTGATTTACTTTCTATACAGCGCCGACTTCGAAAGATATTTTTTCATATAGTAGAAATAATAATAATTACGACAGCGTACATAGAAAATAACTGATTTTAGTTAGGAGCTTTTCAATAAAATCATTTTTTTACGTTGTAGTGGCTGATTCAGTGAAGTTGTTTTTTTTGTTATGTTCCTTCTTATTGGTTATTAAATTAGTTAATTTTTATATCGTCAAAAAAAAAAATAATTCGTCAAGTTTAATTTTTGGCTGTAAGTTTATAATTTGTACATTATTACAACCAACATATAATACTGAATCAATAAAACAAAAAATAATATTGAGAGTCATTTCCTTTGTCAGTGGTATTTTGGGAATGTGCGAGAATTAGAAAAATGTTGCCATGAGGCAATGCACATTTTCGTTCAAAGATTTACGATGTGTTTAGTAACGAAGTTATTATGATGGACTTCGATTAGCATTCCGTAAAGCCCTATCTCGTGCCACTGTTTATAAATTGATGTAACGAGTTCAAGCGTCGGCGTACCAATTTAACTGACGAGTTGCGTGATGACGTCCTGCAACGACTACTTACAACTGAAGAAAACTGACTGTGCGGCTTGTGATTGAAGCTGACAGGATACTCGCAGATTCGGGCAATGTAGGAGTCAAATTATATAAAATATTTGAACCAGGTGGATACCTCATAATTTGACCGAATCTCAAAAACCCTGTATCGCATGATATAAATGATGCAAATAAGTTCGACAGAAGGAGTTTCAATACCATATTTGGCATGTATAATGTGTATGTGTAATGGGTATTGTATAACCCAGAAACCAAAAGACAGTCTATGTATAGTCAATGGGTGTTTTCTACGGTAAAGTTGCCTACGAAAAAGACACGTGTAGTGTCAAAAAAGATGGCTGACTTGTTTTTCCGAAGAACCGATCTTTATGCGACGATTACTTTGAACATAAACTAGCTTATTGCTATCGTATCGGGCACGGCTAAATGTTGGGTTCTGTGTAGTGTACTAACCGCGTGCCTTTGACTTTAAACCTATCACTACTTACTCCAATGACCAGATTTATACGATGAATGTGTTGTAAGAACCCAAACTAAATTAAATTAAAAATTTAAGGAACCTCTGACAATCAGATCTTCGAAAATTTCATCACGAAAGCAGCTTCATAAATCTAACAGTTTGACTCCTAACTCGAAGGTTCTAGCTATTACCGTTGCATAGCTCCAGTTACTACTTCCTGGTCTTCGAAATTTTAAACACGGAAGCTACCACTTACAGGTTACCTGATGGTCTGAAGAACTACAACATTCTATTCAACATTATCTTGACTGAAAACCGTTCGAAAATTGAAAAGAAACCTGATGATCTTGGAAAACCCTAAACTATTATTGGATCAGGTATGGCTTAATCTAAACCTTTCCTCTGGTTTGATCAAATCTGACCTCCTTTTTGGACGTTTGGCTAAAACGTTAGATTCTTTCTTCGAAGACCTACGCAAATTCTACTTCACGAAACTCCATTTAATAAACAACCGAGTTTAAGAAAAACGGTAAAAGACTGTGGAAGATATGATCCAAGAAGAGAGAGCACACTGCTTTACTCGGTGTGGTTCTACCGGGTGAAATGATTAACAATCTTGGAGATCTTTGAAAGATACAATTGCAAACTTGCTGTTTATTTCTTTTTTGTGATTCTAAAAGGAAAATGTAGCTGCTAATTGATTTTGCCTGAAGATAAAATTAATTTTATTTGGAAGAGTTTCTGGTGTCGGTAATAACTAAACATTAGCCAAGTGCGAGTCGTACATCCATCAACTTAGGGTATCTACCATAGCTTGTACTAAGTCGCATATATGTATATACAGCGTTATTCAAAATAATTCTGCGTTTTAGTGTTCGCTGAAAGCAGCTATCAGCTATTTAATTTTGAATTTTATACGTAATCATACAAATTATTCTACATTTTCGAAAGCATTTTTAAGACTAATAAGTCCTGTAGTACCTTTTTCTGATGATTAGATTTATTAGTTCATTATTGTCAAACGATATGCCTATCAAATTTAGGGTTCAATAAGGAATTAAATTAAATTCTACCTATTTGTGAACCCTCATAAATATTCTACATACTCTATAAAGACTCATCAAGATCGAACGTAAAACGAACTGAGATAAAAGGACGGGCAACATTTTTTTGGGGTTGTCTCGGGCAAAACTTGTTTACTCTAAATGTTATCTTGTAACTCAATACTCTCGTTCGAATCCATTACTTAATTAACTGAAAAATCTTGTTTGCGTAAAATTATAGTAGGATATCTACCTATACATAGTAACCTACCTATCAGCCGCGGCTGTTACAGTTACAAAACATTGCAGTGTGTTCCAATACGCTCGTAAATTTACGTCACTTATTTATTATGAAGTAAGGACGTGCGTGATATTATATAAAATATTTTTTTGGTTTAAAACAAACAGATGTGTTTAATATTAGCATGAACCTTGAATTGTTAGTTCACCAATCACGCTTTCTTTTATTAGAATTTACAGACTTTATTGTTCCTTCCACAAAATTTAAAGTCTACTATACTACCTATGAGGATTCTTTGCGGGTAACTTTAACAAATACCTACACAGGGAGTGTACGTGCAAGTTTTACTTTATTTTTAGTAACTTTTGCGACCGTGGCTGACCACGACCTTCAATAATTTTATACTGGCCAAGTTCAGTCGTACACAAACAAATGTAATAATTCTTAGACATTTAAAACTTACATTAGGTAGTTAATAAATTATTCATCCTTTTCTACATTTTTTTTACAAGGGAAGGGTGGTACGATAGTCTCGCAGCTAAAGAGTGTATAAAAGGAATTTTACGAGCTCTCTACGAATGTCCTTCACATATCAGAACATTATTGACAGCAGAATTAGATAAGGGGATGGTGGCATTATACACTGCCTGCTGGCAATATTGCAATCTAATAAATTTATATCTATAATTTTACAATAAATAAGCGAGTTTTAACTATACTTCGCTTCCACCTAAATCATACATGTAAAAATATTCATTATGGTTTTGTACCTCGGTACTAAATATATGACTCTTTTACGATACGAAATAATGTACTTATGGGTTTTAAGTACTTTGAGGTACCTACATTCCATGACATTGAACGAAGCACTATAATCTGTACGTTTCTCTACTTGTTTACTTGTGTTAGTTATCTTGTCCACTCGATGTTGTTTAGTGCCGATATGTGTAGAGGGGTGTGACGTGCTGGGAGTTGGAGGGGGGCGGAGTGCGCGATGCAAGGTCGCAGCGCTTCCGCGTACCTATATGCACTGCACTATTGCACGATGCGGCAACGCGCGGCCACCTATGTGATCCAGCACTATGCATAGACATAATATTTACGTATCACACCAGTAGTTATTCGGCCATTCACGATCTTACTTCACTGAGAAGCTCTTTTATGTAAGTACGCAGATAGCTAATCGTTCATAGGAATCCGACCATAATGTACTTGGCAGCTGGACCTATATTTGGTATATTATGCCAAATATTTTATGGACGGCTAGGGATCAGAAAAAAGGAATTTGCGTTGCTAAGACCGAAAGTGAAGCACCCAAATAGGACCATCTAATTTGCCTGCTTGTAAATACGTGCCGCACATTTACATCAATAGTAAGCCGGCGGTGGTGGCCTCATACCTGCCAGCTACGTCAAACAATATTACATTTATTTACTTGTTTATTATTCTACTTACACCTACACTGGAATTACCTTTTCCAGATTTTTACTTTTAATTCGTATCGCTCAAATGTTATACTTAGTATAATAATTAGTCAATGGGTGGTTCACTTTATAGTGAGGCGGCGGTGCGCGACGCGGAGTCCTCTTTTTTCTGGTCTGTGGTGGCATAGTTAAATCAAATTGAAAATTTATTATGTACAACAACCAAAGTACAAAACTTTGGTTGTTGTACAGTAATTAATACGGAATGATTGACCAGTTAGCTGTTTATATATGTTAGATGCTTCAGTTTTAACCATAGGACAACGAAGATATTGGCGTGCGTGCGTGAACCTCTTTGTTCTGTGCTTTTAGTTATCAACACGATCTTACAAAGACATGGTATCTAATACAAAGTATCTACCTGTACCTACTTATTTGTTTCACCGTTTTCCTTTTACTTAATGTTTTTACTTGTCCTCTTATTGTTGGTAAGTACTTTTATATGCCTTATAAAATAAATGCAGATATTACTATGACGCGTTTTAAATAGGGTAGTTTTCCCAATTTTTAAGTTTTTAAACCAGATTAATTTGGAAATTACTATAAATATATTACTTCTGAAAAAAATTAGGTTCGTCACGTTAGAGTGTCACTTGAATTATAGATGCTATTATGTAATTAGAAATATACCTAAATAAATGTCGTTGAATTTGTGAGGGAAATTAATGGACACCTTTTTGCAATTAATAATAAATACGCAATCGAAAATATTTACTAAAAACGTGAAATTTGTATGATCAGGCGTACCGTACTACGCTTCAAGCTACGAATAATGGACTATTGCAACTCATGTTTGTAAGAGTGAGACGCTTGCAACGGCGAAACTTGCTCCGATTTGATCGAGATAACATGGTACTTAAACAATAAACTATAGCATAATGTATCGACGTGCTCGCGTATCACTTTTACTGCAAAAACAAACTATGTATATCATTCAATTTTTCCTTGAAAGTATAACACAATGATGGTGAAAAAAGTACGAGATTTGGATGATCACTAAATGGAGTAAATAATTCGATTGGTCATCTCTCCCGTAATGGCCTCGATAACAGATTTACTCTATATGCATCTAACGTTTCGAATCTATCCAATTTATTACGTCTCTTTCGATCACTTCAGCAGTGGACTTCGGCTGATATTTATGATGATTATGATTGGATTTTCTGTTCTGCTAATTGTGTTGGTTAGTTAATGAAGTATTCCCCGGTTAGAATGATCATCATCTTCAACTTGTACTCATCTACTGTTGGATATAATGCCTCTCCAATTTGTCTCCATCCGGTACGAACGCCGTCGGTTGGTCTGATCCACGTCGGACTGCGCACTAGGTATAAATCTGTGTATGACCCAGCGCACGAAGGTACTATATGAGTTCATGAACTGAAGACGCATTTTTTTTTTTTCCATTGACGAGCTCAAAATGTGTTTTTTTTGCCAAAGTTGATACAAAATTCTTTAATTTTATGGTTTGATTAACCATTTAAAATATGGTCACTTATAAGTATATTTCAGAAATACCTTAATGATTACATAAAAACGTTGTTCGTAGGTACGATGTAGCTTTTTAGGTGGTGTTTGGAAAATGTAATTTCAGATAAAGACGAAAAGTGAAAACATTTATGATTATTTTCACATTTTATTTAGCACGTAAATTTTCATTCGACAATTTTATTTCTTATAGATCTATCACTGTACCACTTAACATACAATTTTCGAAATTCATCGAAAAAGCGTTCATTAATAGAATGAGTCAAAATTTAAAAATAAAATTGTATTGACCCCAGGACCTCTTATATTGGGTCATCCTTATTTTAAACTCTATTTTAGGTGCAATAGGTACATAAAATTAAATCGGACCTGTTTCCCATTAGGGGTAGGCAGATACTTGCCTCTTGCTACGATATTGCCTGACACACCTCTTTCGTGTTATTCCAACTAATACTATTGAAGAGGCGAAACGAAGAGAGACCCATTTTCAGAAAAAGAATTTTTTACAGAAGCGACAATAAACGTTTATTTTCTTATATTTAGACCTTTGTTCGACTCACCAAATAATCAATGTCTTAGTAGTCTATGATACAGTGTGATAATTGGGCCGTTTTTAATACGATCACATAGAAACATAAAGAAAAAGAAATATTTTTTTAAACTCTTGTGAAAAGTTTTCGATTGGGCTCTTCGTTTCACCTCTTCAATTGTTTATGCACGCTGGTCGGGTTAGGTACCTAGGTACTTTTGACTTGGCCTTTGTTTTAAGACTTCATTTTAACATGACTGATACTCAACACAGTGGCTAAGAGATGGTTCATAACAGATTTTGTGCTAACGAATTATGTTGCGCTCAACCCCCTCCAGCTCATACACTTGGCTATCCGGAACCGACACCGCAATCATCGGATCATCTGACCTGGTGATCTGTCCGCACGTTATATCTAACCCTCCAATAATTGACACGTTATAATAAAACAGCAATATTCATGTTATGTTAGCGATTTACAGGTACGGATGGACAAAGGTCCTGTGAACCCTAATAATAAATTCATATTTCAAAATCCAAAAACATCTTTAACGGAGATTCTTCTGAGCAAAGCGTATATACCGTCTCTGCCTCCTGCCTAATAACAACGAATTTTCCAAACTAGACTCAAAGGGCTAAAACAAACAATATCATTTTGTTTCGACGACCTGTTTGGTGTAGTGGTAAGAAACTCCGACTGCTATACTAAAAGGTCGTATGTTCGAATTTATAGGAGCATATCTTCAATACGGACACGCATAACCGTGTTAAGGATGTTTTCAATTAGGTACCACCTATACGCACATATTTACAAAAAAATTGTATTAGGTACTA
This sequence comes from Oegoconia quadripuncta, assembly GCA_949316235.1. NCBI lineage: Eukaryota > Metazoa > Arthropoda > Insecta > Lepidoptera > Autostichidae > Oegoconia > Oegoconia quadripuncta. The sequence goes on from OX438742.1 coordinate 29,549,198, forward strand.
TACTGTGTTGCGTTACTGGTTATAGGTACTAATCAACGATCTGGTATCCGTACTTCCTTAGTGTGGAGCTAGATGGCGCTGTATGTATGTTCAAGGATATCTATATTTGTTTCTGTAAAGGCCGCTATTAACTATTACATTTGTATAAATAATAGTGGAGTAATGATTGTTTGTTGATTTATTACAATAATAATTAGCCCATATCAACCCACAATTGGGTAGGCTTCTTACATGCTCCTATCACGCAATCCGGTAGGCAGGTAGGTAGTGCATACAAATAAGGTCTAAATGGTTTGTGACAGAAATAAATATTAGCAGATTATCGACCCCCGCCCACTTGGAAAATCAGATTTTCTCCTAGTTCGAACACCAATCTCTCTCACAAGGGAAATAGTTTTTACACCACCTTATTTTTATGAAATGTTACCAGTTGATGTACCAATTTACTTAGTGTAAGAATTAGTATTATATTGATTCAAAATTGATTTATTTGCTTATTCCTGTGGGGCGAACTCGAGCGCGGTACCAGCGGCGTACGAATTGACGGGCGATGGCGGCGGCTGCGCAGATGCGCCCGGCAATCTGGTCGCTGCGCACGCGCTGCAGCCGCCGCTGCCCCTAGCCGCTCCACTGCCCCATGACCAACGCAAGAGGAAATACGAGCACTTGTAAGTATTAAGTTATCTACTCGATATTTACCATGTTACCTACGCAAATTCGGATGAATAACAACCTTCTCTTACAAGGTGGTGGCAGGTGCATGTTTCTTTGTTCTATCTTGCTAAAAGGAAGAGCTTTCACTTGTGAGGTGGGTAGGCACATATACTACGTCTACCTGTGAATACCTGTAGTTTTGACCTGCATGACCCACACAAAAGAAAATGTTTCACTTGTGAGTTGTGAATACATGCATTTACGATTACTGCAAGAGAATGGTTACATTTGCACGCTAACCTATTCAAATTGACTTTAAAATAGCCACATTACAAGCTACTGCTTGTTCAAAATGCTATTTTCGCCTGAGAAGAATAAGCAAGAAACTCGAAGAGTTGCTCTTTTAAAATCAGGCTTTGATTTTTTATATTACAAAAAGGTTTTTAATAATATCATTATTAATTGCTAAATGTCCTGGCATGCGAACGATCTGATTATGTCTAGGGATGATAATCATCTAAATAGCCTGATATTTTATAATATGCTTTGTTAATAAGTTTCTGTTTTAGAGTATCTTTAAATTTATTGAAGGTAAGATTTTGTATATCAACTGGAACCTTATTGAAAAAGCGTATACATAACCCTTTGAATGAATTACTGACTTTGCGGAGGCGACTTATGTGACCTGCAAATTTATCTTTATTTCTTGTATTGGCATCATGTTTATCACTATTTTTCCTAAATTATGGCATATTTTTTTTGACATACATTAGATTTTCAAAAATGTACTGTGACGAAAAGCTTAGAATGTTATACACTTTAAACCTATGTCTAAGTGACACTGCAGGTCTCAATTGATTAATTGCGCGAACGGCTCGTTTATGTAAAACAAAGATCGTATTTATATCCGCGGTATTTCCCCACAGCAAGATACCGTAAAACATCAAGCTGTGGAAATAACTAAAATATACTAATCTATCAGTATTTACGTCTAATTTTTTTGACTACGTACGCTGCAGAGCTGAGCCTTTTCACCAATTTATAGATATAAGGACCCCATTGCATTTTGGCGTCTAAAGTAATGCCGAAAAATACAGTAGAATCTACGAGATCTAAAGTGGCATTTTTTATCCTTATATTTGTGGGCACCACCCTGAAATTGGGTAATACAAATTTCACACATTTAGTTTTTTTTGTCATTAAGTAACAAATTATTTGCCGTAAACTATTCTACTATTTCAGTAATAGCATTGTTCACATCGTCATAGCTATTTTTGTATATTTACTTTAAATAATACGAAGGTATCGTCTGCAAACCATACTATTTCATGTTTATTATCCTTTACAAGGTTAGGCAAGTCATTTATATAGACCAAAAATAAAAATGGCCCGAGTATGGAACCCTGTGGGACGCCCATGCAGACTGTGGACCTTGACGATGTGTTGCCACTGATATTAACCTCTGAACTCTGCCATTCATATAAGAATTCAAAAGGTTAATAGCACGGCCTATTACACCATAATGACGTAATTTTCTGATTAAGGTGTCATGATGAACGCAATCAAATGCCTTGGACAAGTCGCAGAATACTCCTATTGCACCCCGAGAATCTTCCCAAGCTTCAAAAATATGTTGTAAGAGCTCGACACCCGCGTCGGTTGTCGACCGGCCCCTAGTAAAACCGAATTGTTTATGTGACATAAAATCATTAGTATAAAAATAAGCCGATCACTGAATTAATATATTTTTTTCAAAGATTTTACTGAGAGTATTGTCTTCTTTTGCCAAGCATAAGTTATACCATGAGTAAAAACTCCTTGATTACTATATTTCATCCGGAAAAATTAGATTAACAAACTATTGCTGCAAGAAAGTGATCAAGTCACTTCCATAAGACTTGTAATGCTTACGAATTAACTGAAAGGTTTGCGTCGGGAACATAGAATAAATTGTTGCATTCCCTTAATCAATGAATATTTTTTTAAATTTAGCTATACCTTACATATATCCTGTCTATCCCACTAGTCCCATTGAATTGTCCTATTAAGGGACAACTGAGACGATGATCTACATATGATTTTGTTCAGAATAGTCTACTGTAGCTACACACCCAAATTTTTCATTTGTTTAGGAGTGTTCGGATATGCGATTCTCCAAGCAAGTACGTACCTATATCTACTCTAAACCTACTCCTGTTAGGTATTGTTTTTTTATTAACGTTTAGGGTCTACCGAGAATCAATCTGGGTATCTTTGTAGTCTTATGTTCGACATTCAGCGTACAGTACAGTCAAAATTTTAGCAGTCGGGAGTAAAATTATGGGTATCATTCATTAAACTATATAAGTCACTATAGAGTTGCTGTCCATCGCAAATGTTAGGTGTATCACACCAATGATTTGCTGTTTAATGGTGGCTGCGTAAGCATAATGGTGATCGCAGATTGTTATAAGTCTCGCACCGAAGAGTTCCTGTCTATCGCACGCTGGTTAGGTTTGGCAGATTGGCGATTGTGGATTATTAGGGGTGTCGCACCAATGACCTGCAGTCTATCACTCGCTGCATAGGCAGGTTAGGGATCGTGTATTGTTAAGAGTCTCTTCATCAATAAGTTGCTGTTTGTCGCTCAAAGAACAACAAAGATATCTGCTGCGCGTGATGTATTTCCCTTATTTTTTAAAGTACTTAATTATTTAATTATAAATAAGGTACCTATTGTGGTAATAATATTGTAGTCAGAATTACAATAAACTAAATATTAAAGATTTTGAAAATTATGGATTAGAAAGAGAAGCTCAGCTGTTTCAGTATTTTACTGCTAAAATTCAAGATTGGATCATGGAAGATATCAATATCCGTTGCTTCGCAAACTGAATTGTAAGAACTAGGTACATATTCTTGTAAGAGGTGAAGAACGGCCTAGATTCGTTTTACTGTGGGCAACATGGAATGTTTTTTTGATAGCATACTATCTTATCATATATTTTTTCAATTTTAACAAAACTATTTGATTTCTTGTAAAACATAGAGTTTGCAGGAACATGTGAATGTGACCAAAAATTAAATATTATTTACTAAGTAGTTTTAAGTCTATCTAGACTTGATAAAATGTTAATTTTATAATATTTTAGCAATGCTGACCAATACGAGATGCCTGCTACGTCAACCAGCAATGTCTCCCGCAAATCAAAGCCTTCGTCATAGTGAGTATTACAAATGTTATATTAATTTTATCATATGATAAGACTAGGTTTAACACGTAGTTTCCAAATGGGTGATTACCTATTATTATTTTAATAGTCAGGTAACGATAGATCTGGGAAATAAATAGATTACACATACACACACTCCCTTCTCACACGAGGCAAGCAGGTCGTGAGGAATTGAATCCTTACGACCTGCTTGCTTCGCTTCGTTCCTCCCCTCAATCATTCACATCCTTCCTCCCTTACTCAAGGACACATACACCCGCACTTCAACGGATTTGAGTAAAATTGACACTGTCGGATTACCCATTTTACAATTAAAGTCTTAATAATATGTATCAAATTATTTCTTAAATTTCATCGCAATATTATATAAAATACAATGGATATTTTTTTAAATGTTTTGAAGGGGCAACATTGTGATTTTTTTATCGAGCAGGAAAAGTTAGATCATCAATCAATCATGTTTAATCACCATGTCATGTCACATATTAATTATCTAATGTTTGCTATCAAAATTGAAAATTATGACGTTGGTTCTGTATATCCTGTAGAGTGAATAATAAACACTAACAATAAATTGTATTTGATTGATTGAAAAATGTCCACGGTCCACACGGTTCCACAAGAGGAATAGCTCTTGTTATTCGATTTATTCGTCTATATTTATAATTATTGCCTTTTTGTGATGTTAAATATTAAATTAGTTTACCTAATTTATTCGCCATATCATAAATAAATAACACATTTCCACCGGTCCCAACACCATACAAACTCCAAGTTTACCCTTCACGTCAGGCATCAAAGCGAATGCGCGACAATGCTGCTAATTAACGCCACTTTGACGAAATAAACGGCGAGGGACTCTATTCAACGAAATATTGCCTAGAAACCAGTCGTTAAGCCATGCATGAGCTTGATTAACTTTTTTTCTCTGCCACCATCACGATTTTGTTTCATAATATACATTGATTTAAGCTTTGTTTCATTATAGTTGCCTTAAAGAAAGTGCTGGTAACATATCATTAGAATTCAAATCCGATATTACGTTTACAGGAGTTATTTTCAAAACGAAATATCAATGATTCGACCAAAGGAAGGGAACATTTCTATGCTATTGTAGGGTGTTTGTCATATAACTCTCTTTCAAAAAATTCAGCACCTGTGACTACGTAACGAGTGAAAGTAGGTGTTACAATGTGGGAAGTCTCGGGAATTTTTAACAATGAATATTTAAGCCGTCTTTAACACTTTTGTCATCCAGATAAACCAACCAAATATCTCGCAAATTTGAACTTTCGAAAATTAAAAACCGTTACAAAATCAGGTTACTGCTTTAGTGCTACAAAGCCAAAGACAGACGCATTATTCACAACTTGTAAACACTCCGTTAATAAGAGGTCACGTGAACCCCTTAACCTACAACGAAATCTTAAATTGCCAAATATTTATTTGTAAGGTATTGTTTACGTATCGATCCTGCCTTTGGGCAGTTACAGATACCCTGGGCGGTAGTAATCTGGACATATTCCACAAAGTGAGCCGTTTGCTCATATTTGATTTGATTATATTGCAATTTATCTAACGTTACTAAAGAAATGCATTATTATTTATTTAGTTATTTATCTTTATGAGTAACTGGATAAGCGTTTCACCACATTCTCACCTGATAGAAAGTGACGATGTGGCCGAAGATGAAGCACGCGATCTCAGTAGATGCCTATTCACCCTGCTCTGGAAGATCCCGTGGTTGTAGGATACAGAAAAGATTGACGCTTTAAGGGAGTTCTATGCCTGAGCTGTTCGCATTGCATATTTTTTATATGAAGGTGTGACAAATGAGCAAACATCTCATCTCGTATAGAATGTGTTTGGAGGGGGTAAAGATCGGGCTAAAAATTTATAGGAAAAGAAGGAAGGTTCCGTTTAAGAAATCTTAAGTTTTAAAGTGCTAATTTTTGTCCCCCCCCGCTAAAAGCTAGACTGTTGGTTTTAATTCACGGCAGTAGTATATATATATAGGTAATGAAGTTTAAAAGGAAACTATTACAGGTAAGTAGGTTTAATAAGTTAATGAGAAATAATCAAAAAAATTTACTTTCCGTTGTAAATTATTTATCAAAGAACAAAAAGCCCCATTCTAAGTCCGCATATTGTGAGAGCAAGTATGGAACCCTACACTACGCGTGTCCTGAAACGCACTTGGCTAATTTTTTTCTCGTAATTATGTTCGAATATTATATATAGCCAAACAATAATAAAATCTTAGTGTGATCCTAATATCAGTTGTAGCAATCGCGGCGCAATCAGTCCTTGGTTGGGTGTAGTGGCGTTTTCATTTTCGTGCTTCGGAGGACTCGTTAGCAATGGGGACCGACTGTCAGGGTGTTTTTAATTAAAGGCAAATCGATAAGCAATCAGGTGTAGGGGCGGCTGGAAAACCCTAAGCTGCCAATAGTCTGACACAAATCTACTAATCTGCACTGGGCCGCCGTGGAGGATTATAGAGGAGGCTGTTACTCCTAATATGCCAAACAAAATTTTGTACAAACTGCTAAAAAAAATCAAATTGTACGAAACGAGACTTTGTACTAATGTCGATGCTTTCTCCCTAACAGTGGGTTACGTACCCACTGTTAGGAAACAGGCTTTTGATGATGTTGGGTTGTTACTGCAGTCTTTTTAAACCCTTAGATACAACTACAAGACACCTATAATTATCCAAAGAGTCGATTCGTAGACAATATGTTGTAGTTAGAGATTTATATGGGGAAATTCTTAGAAAATTCTCAACGTGAACATGAAAAAAACGGTCACCAAAAAAAAACTTTGCTAGAGAATTTGTCATTTAACATCGCAGGGTCAATACAAACACAATAATAGATAAGATCTGGAAAATATTTACGGTTATTTTATTCTAGGTACGTATATTAGGTTACGTTTAATAGGTTTGTCTGTAGCGTAGGGATTTTTTATGAAATACTATATTATATAAATAGTATGAACTGAAAATTTATTCATGTTATCTATGCCATTAAATTTTTTTTATGATACAATTCTTTCATGCAAACATTTTACGCAACACAAGGTTTGTAATTACTAGTTAAACTTTGTAATTATTTCGTACCCTCTACGGGCTTCACCCTTTGGTTAGTTTAGTCAGATATCTTCAAGTTCTTTAACCGATTTAGGACGACGTCGTGTCTCGAGATTGGTTATTAGTATTCATAGGTGTGTCGAAGTATATAACTAGAGACATATTATCCACATGATATAATGTTATCTTATTTCTGAACGCTATTGATATTGTAACAATTGATAATAATAACATTATCGAAAATACTTTAGTGACAGGACTCAAGAGCAACGTATAATTCAATATGGTTCATGTTACAACTGCAGCTAATAGGTACTGATAGTGCACTAATAGGTACAACCCATTCAAACTCGGCACAAATTTGTAAAGGTTTCAGATTTTAAGTCGGTATCGTATTTTAAAGAAAGAACATTTTTCTGCAGGTTTTATTTCATTCAAGTCTAAAGTTCTTTCTATGGATAGAAAACAAACTACTGTAAAGTTATCAGATCGTTCAAGCGCAAGTGGTTCTTGCATGTTTAGTGCTGTAGTCTTACTATCTACTTGAAATAAGACTACTTATTTAAATCATATTTCACGTTAGACTGAACGTTTCTCATTTTATTAGTCTTTTTTACGATGGGTGTTATGCGTGTTTATTTGACGACGTTGTGTGTGTGTGTACAGTAATTTTCCGGATTTATCTCAACAATGCGTAGTCCGATTTGAGTGCATTTTTAGGGTTCCGTGGTCAATAAGGAACCCTTAAAATTTCTGTCTGTCGGAGGCTTAGCTCAAAGGCTACTAGAAAGCTGTAATTTAGCAGGGATATACTTATTAATCACGCTGACAAAGTGATAAAATAAAATATTCCAAAAAAATATTTTTTTTGGGTATGGTCTTCGCCTGCAGCACACAAAGAGGGGACACTGAACAGTTTTTCGATTCAGGGATCCGTTTAAGAAGTAGTAGGTAAGCTTTAAAGTGCTAATTTTTGTCAGTCAGTGTCGCCTACCAGCTAAACGGTTGGTTTTGGATACGTGAGCTAAGTAGGCTTTACAAGTTAATGAGTAATAGTCGAAAAACTTACCGTTAAAAATTATTGACCAATCAACAAAAAGCCCTCTTCTAAGTCCGCATATTGCGACGGATAAGTACGGAATCCTACACGGCGTGTGGCCCGACACGTACTTGGCCGGTTTTTCATATTTAAAATAAAAATGTTCTTAGCCATGTTTTATGAAAATCGATTCAGCCGTTTCAAAGATTTTGACCTTTTGACTCTGTTGATTTGTGTACCCGGATGATTTTAAGATTTTAAGTTTAAGATTTTTAAGGTCGGGGGCTTTCTAAAGTTTTGAATAAATTTTCAGACTATTCCCGTATACACAAATTAATATCCAAATTTTCTTCCTATGGAATTATAACATTTTTCAAACCTCATATTTGTATCTGTTGAAACAATGAATGGTTTTACTTATTTTCTGTAAAATTTAGAACCTATCAGTATGTATAATCATCTTAAAACGTTTTTCAACATCGTGTTCGTATATTCCACAAAACCTATTCAAAGTTAATTTGGTCATACGGAAGTTCACATTTAGCAATTTTCAAGTTAATTCAGAGTGAATATTTGAAGTAATTATTACATAAAGCGCAGAGTTTATTTTTGTAACTCAAATTTTCTGTGCCCAAGGCGCTCGATCATATAATATTATATATATGATCGAAGATTCAGGCACAAAATAAAGATGAATTAAGACCGGAGCTTGTGTATAATAGAAACTCACCCTAACAATTGCTTTGAATTATTTCAGTGGATCTAGCAGCACATACCAAGATGATGGCGGAGAGGATTCTGGGGCTTCCCCAACTTTGCCTGATCGAAAGTAGGTGTCATTAAAAAGTCAACACTATAAATATCGCTTTTACATTTACATGCAATTGAGGACATGAAAATAATGGTCCAAAACACAACCCTTTGATTGCCTTGATAAATCACTGTACATCATTATCATATCAGCTGAAAGACGTCCACTGCTGGACAAAGGCCTCCCCCAAAGATCTTCACAACGATCGGTCCCGCGCTGTACGTTTATCACAATTTTTGTCGAAACAGTTTAATTTTCCGCAGAATTTATTGGATATTTCTGAATCAAAAATGGACGTAATCCATCTCTGTTATCAAATATAATAAATATAATCTGTTCTGGGATTATAGCGTGATTTACAATCATCAACATCCAAATTCATAATTACATTAATCCTACAACTGAACTTTTATAAATATTAAAATAATAATCACAAACTAACTAATGGATCATGAACAGTAAACCAACCTTATCCTTATCCTTGCAGACAAAACCACAGCGAGATTGAAAAGAGACGTCGAGATAAAATGAACAACTATATATCAGAGCTTAGCTCTATGATACCAATATGTGGAGCGATGGCTCGGAAGTTGGACAAATTGACCGTACTTCGCATGGCAGTTCAACACCTGAGGACGGTACGGGGAGCACTGACCGCGGGACCGCTCACTACTAGACCTCGGCCAGCTTTCCTGTCGGAGAAAGAACTCAATGCGCTGATATTGCAGACAGCCCAAGATTGCTTCTTACTGGTAGTTGGATGTGATCGAGGTAGACTCCTCTATGTATCAGCTTCAGTGAAGAAGATGCTGCATTTTGACCAGGTTTGGCAGTTCAATTTAACCCTTAATCCACCACTGTTAAATATTGACCAAAGCACGTTGCAATCTGCTCAATAAATTCCAAGAAAAGTTTAAATTGCATCGAATTGCATTACCATAAAATGTATTTTATGTTTACAGTCTGAATTGCTGGGTCAGAGCCTATTTGATATCCTGCATCCGAAAGACGTCGCCAAAGTAAAAGAGCAGCTTTCGTCATCTGACCTGAGCCCACGGGAACGTCTCATTGATATTAAAAGTACGTATAAGATTATGGAAATGTGTATTAAGAAATTTATGGGCGAGTACTAGATAAATATAGATAATAATAATAATAGCCGCTCATGTCATCTGTATCTAAGTTCATCAATTTCGGTGACTACTTACTGTAGGCCTTCTGACATTCCCCGGAAGATCAAGACTTCTAAGATACCTTAAAAAGGTCATGTAAATATGAGTATACAACGTCCCAATGCATTGTTTCTAATAATCATAGTTTATTAAGTGGTCCTAGTACTAGTTGGCGTACATTAATATCCAACACGCTGATTGACACCTACATTCGAGTTTCCTTTGAAGCAGGCTTTTGCTGCCAAAAACCATTGACTGAGGATCTATCAACTGTATGGAGATGTTCTTCAATGGAGGTCACCAATCGATAATTAACGTATACTTAGTCTGGCCATAAATAATTGTGCCCAATGCTAGATTTATATTTTTTCTGAGTCTGAAATTTTTGATTAACTGTTATCATACGGCAGAATTTAGCTTGCAACGAAAATGTATCTACATATACGGATCTTTATACTTAGAAGAGAAGTACTAGTAATTTCTTGACTGACAATTTAAAAATCAACAGGGTGCTAAAATGTAAATAACTTCCTGGGAGGTACGCAAAGGTAGCTCATGGAAAAAAAATATTTATCGACGAAATAATATTTCCCATCGAGCAAAATTTTTACAAACGATAGACCGAGTTTATGCTAAAACGTCTAGAGAAGCTTCTCGGTTGATCAGTAGGGTACAACGTGGGCATTTCCGGTTTCAGTGATGGTTTGGTGGGGTGATATTAATCCGCTTGATTATAATTTCTGGTCACTTTTAGTCGCTAAAACATTGTGCGGTAATAGAGTGCCAGCGGTAAATTTTCCCATTGAGAAAGTGCGTGTTTCTATCGATAAGTGATCACAATGTTTAAAGGATTTTATGGAGAGGAAAGCCAATGGGTCACCATTTTGAATAAGCTTCACATTTTTAAATACTACTATATTTATTTGGAAAAAACCTAAAACGTTGTAATATAGTACATTACTGCCGCGGTCTGTAATGACTGCGTTGCTGACAGCGCTGATGATGACTGAAAGCGCAGCGTAAGGCTTCCCTTTATAACGTGGACAGCTAAGGCTGCAATTAATCTATTAAAAAAAATCGACGATGTTGGATGTTCAAAGGAAAATGCTGGTGGCTAAAATTCACCAGCAATGAAATTATGTACAACTTTACTGGTGTTGGTTGCAAGGTTATCAAAATAATGACCACATTACAAGCATTTTTGAGTAATAGAAAATAACGATAGTTTCTTTGTTTCTCTATTTATGGCAAGATATAGGTATATCCGTTGTCTACTTATAACATACGAGCGTAAACATCATTCCTTAGTCCTTAAAGTACGCTTAGTCCTTAAAGTACGAGTGTAAACAAACCTTGCATCCAGCTGCACAGTTCACGTGTGTTGAACTCAAACTGGTCCTACATAGGTGAACTGCTTGATCGTAGTTCATCTGATCTTATTAACATTGTTATTCGCCATAATCCACCACGCCCAATTCGGTCTGGTGGATTTGATTGTATCAGACTAATGGGAATTTGACAGACAGCCTTTTCAAATGGTCTCTGTAAGCTACCGGCTTGGCTTAACGAATACCTCCAATTGAAAACAACGGGAACTTTTTGTTTAAACGACCCTCCGAAGCACGGAAACACTCGTATGAAAGGCAACTAATAGTCACCTATCCAAGGACTGGCCACGCCAGAGATTTAACTTCGCTAATGGAAAACGAAAACCGATTGTGACTTATGTCAGGTGTGCTTCATTCGTACGTCTTCCATTAAAATCTGGGGCTTACCTGTAGGAGGGAACGATAACGGTAACTCTGTTGGAGCAGAGATAGTGTTTGCATTGTTTTTTTTTATTTGTGCAGCGATGTTACCAGTAAAAGCAGAAGTGGTGACTGGTGCGTCGCGCATCTGCCCCGGTGCTCGTCGCTCTTTTTTCTGCCGCATCAAATGCAGGTCCCCACCGGTATCCTCGGGGGGCGCATCAGTCCCCGTCAAGAAGGAATCCGAGCCCATCAGAAAGTTGACCAAGAAGCAGTCGAATGAAAAGAAATACTGCGTTGTTCAGTGCACAGGTTTGTTTTAAGTTTTTTTTTTTGAACTTGTTATGTTAAGAATCATTTATTTGACCCAGTTAGCTACACTTTGACACAAAGTTACTGTTAAATACTCGTATTGGTATTTGGCAGGCTTTTGTAACTGTTAGTTGGTTTGTTATTGCACTTATTGCAAAGAAACTAATATATAAATAATAAACTGCCTTCGTGGTTCAATGTAAATAAATTATAGAGGTCACGGGTTCGATTCCCAGCGGAGTATTTGTGTAGTACTCGGTTTGATAGGTAGTAGGGTATTTTTAAATGGGGTCAGCTTCCTATCTCCTCATCATCATTTAATATTAGATGTGATTGAGGTCGGGTTAACGCCGTTGTCCATAAAAAAGTGGTGTTAGATAAAAATTCAAACTATTTAATATATTTACAGTGTTAGTGTGTGGTATACAACTTATGGATATCTCCTAAGATAACCAATTAGATAGTCCAAATGGATCCCGCCGAGAGTTACAATCTGTGTGGCTGTTGACCTCAAAATTTATACCGTATAAGGTAAAATGATAAAGGCGATAGGTACATACTTTGGGAATGCCATACAATGTAAATGCCACGGTAGATCTTCTGGATGTTGGCCTGACACGTTTTGCCGGAGATGTGATTCCTTCATTCCTGCAGGAATAGTCCTGTTGACGACATTCGGACCGAAAAACGAAAATCATATCGCATCATCCACAGGACATCTACTACTAAACACACACCTCTCTAATGGTCATATTTATGTTTTGCCAAACTGAGCGGAATTTGAATGTCAATAAGGGATCTTAGTATAGCTAAACTTGGACGTTTTTGTTGATTATTGGTGTTTTTAGGTTACTTAAAGTCTTGGGCCCCAGCTGACGTAACAGACGGCGGTGGAAGTACATCGGAGGGCGCAGAAGAAACAGAGACTTGCAACCTCTCATGCCTAGTGGCCGTGGGGCGAGCCCTGACAGATATCGTACCAACTTCGGGCGCCACGATGCTGATACCGCCCCGAATGCCTCTTCAGTTTGTGTCGAGGCATGCCATCGACGGCAAATTTTTATTTGTCGACCAAAGGTAATTTTTTTTCTGTTGAAATATTTATTACAAAAGAACTCAGCGGAAAGTTATGATTACTACCGCCACAGAATACGTTCGTCCTTTAATCACGATGCTTTACAAGCCATTTTTTACCCCAACTGATTATACTTGAAGCGGCTCTAGACTATCTCCACCTATCCCCCAAAATTTCGTGCATAGCTTTGCTTGAAATATGATGTAAAATTGTTTTGTAAGAATAAATATAGAATTTAGGGTGTATGTGCTCGAAACTTAACGGAATAAAGCACTGCTACGGTTTCCAGACTGAAAGTTTGCTTATTGACGACACACAGAGGGGGAAAATATAACGAATGTGCCTCAGAACCCCTTCCCACAATCGCGATGTCACCCATCCATCCCTATTCGAGCTTCACTTGTGATACGAGGCTGATGATGTAAGTCACTTGCAGAGTCACTTTAGCGTTGGGATTCCTGCCGCAAGAGTTGCTGGGGACCAGTGTTTACGAGTACGTGCATGGAGCAGAACTGGGCTCAGTCGCTCTTACGCACAAGCAAGCACTTCTCCGCCGCGAGCCGCTCCATACGCCGGCTTATAACTTCCGACGTAAGGATGGTAGCCTGGCACTGATACAGACGCACTTTAAGCCGTTCAGGTATAAATATATAAATACATTTTTCAATTCGTTAAACGAGAAACAACTATGTAAGCTCAATAGAATGTCTAGTAGTTTTTGGGGATTCGGATTAGCATTTCTTTATCATTTTACTCTTTATTAGAATCAAAATAATCATTCGGGTCCCGTCCCTACATTAAGTATTTATTGTATTAGGGGTGCTCCTCATTTGTAGTTATTCACCAAGCTTACAATTAAATAAACTCCTCCCGCAAATAGAATAGCAATAAAGTATGTTCAAAAGTAGATACCCAGAGAATTCAAGTCTTTCAAATAAGTAGGTTATTTGGTTAATATTTTTGAATTGAGTCATCAAAATAAGCTAATTATAAAATAACGATAAGCACATTGTCTCTTAGAGAAAAACATACACATCTCTATTTATTTCTTAGTCAAGCCTTTTTCTTGTTCATATATTTTGTCAATGCCTACTGCTTGTCAATATTTTCAGGAATCCATGGACTAAAGATGTGGAATGCTTAGTGGCCAACAACACCGTTGTAACTGAAACTCACATGCCACAGCAGGAAGATCTCAACCAGAGCCCATTCGATGCCTTCAAACAGAGTAAGAGAGCCGTAGATTAATAAATTAACATTTAATAGCGGGTCCGAGCCGAGCAGGAGGGCGATACTTAGGTTCGTTAAGATTCACAAGTCAGCTAAAGACGCGGGCAGTTATTTTTAATGTCGACGGCGATGCGAGCATGAGCAAAGACAAGCCGAACACGAGTTGTAATATAAGAGCATAGGCGGGTTTTAAACGTGAGACACGAGATCCAAATAACTTTGTTCTCGTGTGAAATACATAACTTTTCACCTCAAACAGCGAGGAAAATATTAGATATAGTAAAAAGAATTGAAATAAAATTCCCTCCATTTTCCCTTAGGTTTTTCACTATATTTTCACAGTATGGACATCAGCCCTTAGATTATGTAACGTCATCGATTACGTTGACCAATGAGAAACCGTCAAATTGCCTAGCGGGCGATGGGCCAACCAATCATATGTCAGAACGTAACCGATGACGTTAATGAGGTAATTACGTAATAGGACTGCGTCCTCGTCTGAATACAGGTTTTAATAAATACTTTTATAGTTTTTAAACATCTTTATTATTATACAGCTCTTTAATTGTTTATTTATTACTTTCTATAGTTACAGTCTTAATTATTATTGTTATTATATAGTTATGTACTTTCATAATCACCGTTAAAAATAATATTTTACTTAATTTGTAACAATTTTGCCTTTTTTACTTTCTAATCACATGAAAAAAAAAATTCTTACAGTAATAAAATTGGAAGTAGACGTGTAATAAAAATTTCAATTCTACTAGGCCTGAAAGAAACTCTGCTAGTTCGAAATTCAAATCACTTTGTCTCACTCACAACAAAAGAGTGAGCAAAGCCCCGTTTTGAAACTTCCAAAGGAAAGCGAGCTTTAGGTGCTAGATCAGCCAAAAAAAAATAGGGTTTGCCTCACTTCCCCCACTATGAGAAAATCACCATGTCATTATCATTTTCGGTAACTACTTTAGGAAATTATGAACGTTTTTCGAGTACTGTATTTAACTTATTTTACTAATAGAATCACTAATTTTATTATTTAAAAATCGTACGCATGGAAATTAAAATTGTTAGAAATTTGTTTAAAAAGAAGCCTTCAAACAGTTTTCATCGAAAGCTTGAAATTCAACGTCGAAGTAAATTATCGGTAAACTAATTCATCTCCTACTAAGCTACTAAGCGGGTGAGGTGAAAATGCTATAATCTAATTCAATCACATGAATATAGCCTTACGTCCTCATTATTAAGGAAGGCTATCCGAATTGGCTTCATGAAAACAACGGGTAGGTACCGACTACTCGCACAGATCGCCCACCCCCAGACTTAAACTTCGACGTCTCAATAGTCGCGTGGTGACATTGAATAACAAACTCACAATTTTCGACTTTAAAGGTTGTTTTAATGTTTATATGTGAGTATGATAGACTACAGCGAACCCATTTAAACATCGCCATATATAGCTGCAGGTGTTCAATCTTGGTCGACTGCAGATGGTAAAAAAAGTGACGAACTATGAACGACATTCATCCTTTATTAATCTCATTAATGATGAGCTACCGTTGGCCGGTTCGTAATATTAGATCTTTACCTATGAAATTGCCGTTTTGTATGAAAAAGTTTAAACGAATTTTTTCATATTTTTTATTTGTATTAATCGAAGTAATCACCCATGCAATCAATGCATCTTTGCCAACGCAGTGGCAGTTTATTGATGCCTTTCTTAAAGAAATCAGCTGGACGGGAGGCAACAAATTCTTCAAAGGCATTTTGTACTGCCTCTCGGGTATTGAATTTTTTTCCTGTCAAGAAGTTATCCAAATTCTGGAAAAAATAGTAGTATGTAGGCGCAAGGTCTGGTTAGTAGGGCGGATGACGGAAAGCTTCCAACCACAATTCTTGCAACTTGGAGACCGTCTGCTATGCAGTATGAGGTCGCGCGTTGTCGTGCAGGAGCAGCGGAGAGGAGCGATTGACAAATGCTGGTTTGAGATGTGCCAGCTTCGACATCATTGTGTTCAGTTCTTCACAGTACACATCTGCAGTAATGCTCATCCCGTTTGATAAGAAGCTGTGATGAATCACACCGGCGCTAGACCACCAAACAGTGACCATCACTTTTCTAGGGGTAAGTTTTCGTTTAGGGCATTGTTTAGGTGCTGAACCAGGATCCAACCAACTTGCTGAGCGCTTGCGGTTATCAAACAGAATCCATTTTTCATCGCAGGTAACAATGCGGTTCAAAATTCCTTCATTTGTGTGTCTGTTGAGCAGTGCAAGGCACGTCTCGACGCGTACTTCGCGCTGGCGATCATTGAGTTCGTGGGGCACCTATTTGTCAAGCTTGTTTACCTTGCCAATTTGACGCAAATGGACCAATATTGTTTTGACGCTAACGTCGAAAGCTGCTGCTAATTCAGCCGTAGATTGTGTATCATCAGCTTCCACAATCGCCCTTAATTCGTCATTGTCGACCAAAGTCTTCGGACGACCGCGAGGTTTATTTTTCAGGTCGAAATTCCCAGAACGGAAGCGAGCAAACCAATAACAGGTGGTTCGTTGGTTTGTAGTGTTAGCTCCGTAAACGTCGTTGATGTTGCGTGCCGCTTGTGCCGCGTTGCTGCCACGACGGTACTCATATTCCATAATTACTCGATTTTTAATGTATCCATGATGACGAAAAAGATTGAAATGCGATAAAAATGTAACACTAATCAATAAACAAATGACTACTTTTGGAAAAAGAATACCATGTTTTTAAAATAAAATTAATTTGAAATTAGATTTCTTAGCAAACAAAAATTACTTTGATTTGAAATGGCCAGTACTGCAGAACGGCAATTTCATAGGTAAAGACCTATTAAATAAGTGAATTTGACACGAGTTTCTTACAAAGATAATGTTTCGTATTACACGTCTGGTGAGGTAGGTGGTTTGTGGCTACTCGACATTGTCATTTATTTACTTGGTTCGATATATCGACTATACGCCTACGTATATACAATCTAAGCCCTTTGCAAGCCCTTAGGATAAAGCTCGGCTCGGAACTTCGAAGCGTGCCTTTGCATTAAGCGATTGTTGCTGCTTTGCGGCCTTGCGCCTTGCAATTGTGCTGATGTGGCACTATTAAATATGTCTGTCTGACAACTACAACTTGTAAGACGGGGCAAAAAGTCATGAAAGATGCTTCGCTGTGTTGCTTGTGTGTTATTTGTGTGTGTGAACGCATCTGCTCCTAATTTTTTTTTAATAAATAGGTGTTCTTAGTGTTAGCAAAATGTTTTAAGCAAAGCAAGAAATATGTAAGTATCTATCAGTGCTATTATTGCTTTTGATTATCATTATTTTATAAAGGACTACTGATCATGGTAGCCCTGCTGGTTTGCTAAACGCATTTTCATTGCTAAATATCAGATTGTAAGAGCACTAAACACATAACTGTACCTAGGAGTCATAAACTGCAAGTACCAGGAGCACAATTTTATAGAACGAGCCATTTGTGTCTGAATTTGAATGAAGTGTGAAATAATAGTAACATTTAAGTAAAGTATTTAAATCTCTAATTTGGCAAGGAATGAAATCAAATTACTATTGTAACTAGATATGTTTTAGTAAGAAAAAGAAAAGTATGTCACGCAGTGTTCTGCTTCACAACACTATATGCGAAATTATCAAAATACAATAAAAGGCCTATAGGCGAGTTTATATACCAAAGATTTCAAACATTAACGCTCTACTTCAGAGTTCAAAATGAACTATTTAAAATAACACATAACTTCAAAAGTTTATAATTAAAAACCAAAATAATTTCAGGTTTCAAAATCACAAAAACGACGAACGAAAAATATCAACATACGTTCGAAATGATAGATAGGCAAAAATAAAGCTCACATCTAAATCACTCTATTTCAGGGTTCAAAATTAACTATTTAAAATAAAACATCACTTCTAAAGTTTAATTTAAATAACAACAGTAGTAGTAGTAACACAGAGTAGATGAACAAAAATTGTATGCCTAAATTCATAATAATAGATGGATAAGTATATAAAAGTATAATAAAATAGAAATGAACTCTTGTTTCAATGGACACAATTTACCAAGGTCTTTAATAAAAATCTCTAATAAGCGCAGTGCCCAGCGCAAACAGATGCAGTTTATTTATTACAATTTGAAATTAATTTCGAAATTGTATTACAAGTTTTAACGAAATTTTACTTTTTGGAAGTCATATCTAACAAATGAGATTGTCATTTTAAAGCATAGTTTGAAAATTTTGAAAACCTCATGAATGTTGCCCTTTTTATAAAAGTAAATGTATAAAACTCGGTAACTTCGACTGTGTACGTGAAATGAAATGCAACCAAGTCGAGTTATTATGCATGTTTAGTTTTTTTCAACGCTCTTGATTTTTGTACTCGTACTAGTACTAATTACAAAAAGTAGTGAATCAAGAGCTTATTTATGCGCCGCAATTCAAGTTCAGATTATTCTCGTAAATCAGATTCGGCGACCCTTTCGTTTAGGAATTAGCACAGAATCAAAATGCAGTTCTTTCTAGGGCAGGTCGAAGCAATTTAAAGAGTATTTTGAAACCAATCCGTTGTTGTTGAATATATTGAACGAGACAGAAAGGTGCTTTCAATAGTAAAACATAATATAACTAAATAATACTGGATGGTTTCTATGCGGTGCCTCACTAAAAATACAACTAATAATCTGTTCCGGTGTCATGAAAGTCGACAATGGAATTAAAACACTAGTCAGCCGCTGCAAGTATGAGATAATCTCTCTGTTCTCTTGTGTTTATAATACATTACTATCGCCAGCTGCTGGTGTTTTGATAATCCATGGACCCCGTGCCAAAATCTGCCACTCTTAGGATTCCAAAATTGTAATTAAATGAATTGTAAATGCAATATCTTTCAATCTTTCAAATGTTGTGCGAGTGTCAGTCTAGTTTCATGTACCTGATTGAAATTCGCAACGCGAACTTACTGCATCTTGCGCTGTTATCTACTAGTGTTATATTATGTAATCATTATATTGTACCCAAAACTCATCATCAAGTTTATTGCTTAATGGTTTAATAGCAATAACTTTATTCCCTTGTTTTCTTTGATTGTGCTTAGCGGGACTTAACAACAGCTGTGAGGCGACACGGTTCTTCTCTTTGTTGCCCTCACTCGCGGATGACCCGAGTGACTTTAGTGGCATTTCAGAGACGGACGTCGAAATGCAGAGGCTCATCGATTCGCAAGTAGAATCACATAAGATCGGAAGTGCCATAGCAGAAGAAGCGTTGAAACTTTCCTCAATAGAATTCTCGCCAGATCTCACCACGGATCTATTGCAAGATGTTGTTTTCAATCAACAAGTAGGTTATTTTTTTAAATCTATGATAGTACCTATATGAATGCACTTCCAGAACAACAGTTTTGAGCAATGTCTTCAGTACTAGGATGTAATATTGCACCTTTTTTAGTGTCGTGTTATGACAAATGAAGATGTAGTTCGCCTAGCGAAAATGATTACTACTACCCATGACATCTGTAAATTCTCAGAGGTAAGGTTTTACAGGGTTTACAGATGCGATGACGACTAAGGTGGCATGTCTAGTACCTAAGCATATAATTTCACTTACTCTTATCCTTTACACCGGATGTAGTTTTTAGTCAACGTTCTTCCAATAACTATCGATGACCTGTATGATGAATGCGGGCACATGTACCCGAGTTATGGATGTTTTCATTTACATATGTATATTTTTACAATTAAAAAATGTATTTGTGTAATATCGAACTAGATGGCGCTGCGTGTATGTTCAAGGATATTTATTTAATATTATTATTTAACTTTAGTCGAATAATTAAAGGTACAATGTATGTAACCAGGTGTCATTGGTGGACGCGATCAACTCCGACATGGAGTTATATAATCAAATTCTGAACAACGTGCCCCTCAGTGCCGCTGCTGGACAGAACTCTCCTCCTACTGACCAGACCGGGGAAATGCTGCCCCCTAGTACACCGTCATCGGAATCCCCCCCGTTATCGTCTTTGGGCTTGGATGGCAATGGCGAAGCAGCCATGGCGGTTATCATGAGCCTCTTGGAGGCAGACGCAGGTCTCGGCGGACCCATTAACTTTTCAGGATTACCTTGGCCTCTACCATAATGATTTATTACTGTACTTGTAGTATGTTCGTGTCAATATGTTGTAGATTGTGTGTTGCAGTTACCAAAGTATCTCTGTTTAATGAAATATTGTAAAATAATGTAATGTAATATTTAATTGCTTTTATGATGATGACTCCAAATTAATGAATGTTCCTCCAAATCTTGTTGGAACGGTAAAACAATTATGTTTGGAAACGTTGCGTGGGTTAAATTTCGGTCAATTTATCGTTCGCACCCAATTGTTGTCATCTAAGCAAAAATACCACTCTATATAACTTATAAACCATCAGAGCGATTGTCGTGTTGTTCGCTTTTGCATGCGTATGCGAAAGTTACAGTTTCACCTTTATGAATTTGTAGTTTTCGCAGCGGTCTAAATGTCCGCATTCCATTATCTTGTTTAGATAATATGGGAATAAGGAAAACATTATACAGTTACTTAGATTTGATTGTGACAGAACTATGTATCTGTTCATAGGCGAATTTGAAGTAAGTTAAGTATACAACATTTGTATTACGAGTATATTATATACTGCTTTTCGCCCGTGACTCCATTCCGATATATAAGAAATGTTGGCTGTATGGGCGCCGTACCTTTTGCTTATCTAAAACGAATCCATAACTGTCTCAGTTTACAGGATAAACTGTCTCTGCCTACGAGGATAAATTTTAAAATTAATTTAGGACAGCGTGACCGTAAGAATTGGCCTAATGGAGGAGAAGCCTATACCTAGATGTAGGTGGATATGGGCTGAGATGGATTGATTTAGCCTAAATGTAAGCCCGTGCTTATGCCACCTTTTGACGACCTGTTTGGTGTAGTGGTTAGCAACTCTGACCACTATACCTACCAAAAGGTTGCGGTATCGAATCCCGCTAAGGGGAATATGTTTGTGTAATGAATTCGGACATGTGTACCCGGGTTATGTATTTTCATTTATAATAAGTATTTATTTCCAAAAAAAATTATATGCCTATTTAATAAAATTAGATGGTTGATATACTACATCAACCATCTGATATCCACAACACAAGCCTATAGTTGCTTACTATGGAACTAGATGGCGCTGTGTGTATGTCTAAGGATATTTATTTATTATTTTATTTATGCTTAAATAATTTTTACCTCAGAACTCCGTCATTTATAAACCGATTTGGAACATTCTTTTTTATTTAATAGGACATACTTCCAAGGTGGCGTCATGTTTGTCCATATTTTCGCTATTTTGGTGATTGTTTTTAAATTTCATTAAGATCTGATGATGCATTACGGAGATACCTACAGAGTGGAACCTTAGTGAAGTCGGTTGTGTTGACAATTTTTGACAGTTCAATAATTTTACGATATCGCATTGAATGACGAAAATGTACACGTAATGGTTAGTTTCAATAAGATCCCTTTCAATTATTATTAACTCCTTTTCTGTACTTAAGAATATCTACGCCACGTTTGTGTTTTATCATCTATTTACATTCGAATTATTTTGAATACACAATGCGTATAAAACTTTAACGTTAGGTATTCATAAGTATTGGTTATAAATGTTATTTACTTCAATTTGGCCTCCGAATGGATACATAATTCAGTAAGAATCAAAAGGGTCACATCTAAACGGACTATTGTACATAAGTAGTACTTATTAGTACTTATTACTATTTTTATAATGATCGATTGTCATTTTGTGTATAATTATATTATGAGAATGGGTATGAAGATTTATGTATAACCAGAAAATTAACTTTTGAGACCTTTATCGTTGGCTTAATTCCGTATGTGAAATGAAAATAGTCCGGTTCATACGGTTTCCGTATTTATTAATTTTAAAAAAATCTTGGTTTTAGATGTATTTATGTATTAATTCTAAAACCGAATTATAAATTAATATTTTATATCAATATAAGGAGTGTGTGTATCGTCAATATGATTAGTCTTTTCTGTCAATTAATCTCAAAATTATTATATAAGGAATTTAATTATATAAAAAAAATTATAAAAAATTTTTGGGTGTACACTTTAAGCGAATGTGGTTACCAACGGGTTGGAAACACCTTGTCAGCTGTCCACTTCAGTCTGACACATATCCAGATATCCGCATTCCTGATGCAATGTAAGACGATCCGTCCTAGTCACTATTTTATTATAAAATCAGCAATGCCCTCCTTCGGCAACTAAATGTAATAATATGGCGAAGATTTTTTTATAACAACAAATGGTGGTGTTTTCATACTTTATGGGTTTTATACAGAGTAACTTTATATATTATTCGAGTAATTTTCTGAAACCACATGATCTACTGATCTAATAAGCCATACATGGGATTATTCTTGTTCGAAAGCAATATTTATTTATTTGTCTTTGTCTATAATTTTTGTCTTATAATGTTGTCAAATCCAGTCACCTGACGTCATTCATACTATCCTCAACTTTCTGGTCCGTATCTATTTATATATAAACCTGTCTCCATCAATAAACGTCAACTGCCTTCGAATATTATCAATCAACTTAAATGATTTTAAAATTAAATAATTATGCAGAATCAGCAGTGATCACAGCAGATCATGTGATTTCAGGGAATTAAGTACTTCTAATAAAACAATCGAAATATTATGTCATTAAAATATTGCGATAATTTTCTTAAAAATCTGGACAAATATGTAATAATAATATTCAGACTTTACGTGGCAAAAATTTATTGGGATTGACTGAACGTTGCATTTTATGAAATTTCAAACATATCGATATTGCTAAACTTCATATCGAGTACTCATTATTGACTCATATAATATAAAACAGCTTAGCACCGTTCCAACTCATTAGTAGGTACTCACTACTCCAGTAAAGCCATTCAGGAATATGGTGAAGCTTTTACCGTTTTCTACGACAAAACATGCTGTCGGCCTTTTAAGCAAGCTTCTTTCGTAAGTTTACCAAATTACCTGACTTTCTGGGAGAACAATTAATCCGGGTCGTCATGATGGCCGCTTGTCTGACTTATTGTTTATTATCGTAGGTGTACCCTCTGGGGTTTTATCTCGGCAATTTTTGTTCTTGCTGCCTACCAACGATCTGCCTGAAGCTGGTTTTGTCGGGTAGGTAGATATGTCCAGTACACAATCCAATGGTGATGAGCTGATATATCTGTTCATGCGAACAATCCATGATTAAGAGTACACACATTTGACATAATAGGCGTGTCTCTTCACCAGCCAACGGAGTCCTCATAACCTAACTCTACCAAACATTTCGGTATCTGAGACTACCCATAACAATCTCTAATCATTTGCTTCCAATTTAAATTTTGGGCGCCCTAATAATGAAATAAGCAGAGGGTTTCCTGAATATAAGCCACCACATCAGTACATATTGCTGTGTTCTTCTTACTTCTACAGTCTCTTTGTTTTGTTTTACATAAAATAGTCGCAAGTACAGTAATGTAAATAAATACAATAAAGAAATCATAAAATTATGTGCCACAAAATCTCAACTGAATAACTAATTACAGCAATTCTACCTTCGTAGATCGTAATCGTGATTGACATCAAACACTTAAGGCCCGTATTTAAGAATGTGGGGCTTGAACATAGAAAGAGATGCCGATATACAAGTTATATAAAGCTGTCCCTTTTAAACTGTCTTCAAGCGGAGAGCTCTGCTAGACTAACATTCTGTAATACAGGCCTAACTATTATGCATAAAGAAGTAATCGTGTTTTATTTGCTAATTTTACTGACATGCCTGTGCCATGCAATGACTTTACACTTTATTTAGATAATTTTTAATTTATTTTTTGAAAATATTTACACCTAAATGTAAGTCTACTATAATTATTACTTATAATAGAACGAATTATTAGAATCTTATTTATACTAACTTCAATGTGCGGCCTTCCTTAGAATACAAACCGTACATGCCATAAGTGGGGCCATATGAGGGTAATGGAAAAGATTTAGAAATAATTTTTTAAACAAAATATGCAATCACATCCAAAGAAACTGCATCAAAGTTGTAGATTATTGAATTAAAAATCACATGCTAAATACACATTGTTTTAGCTGTTGTGTTAAATACTTACTCGTAGTTGAATACATAACAAAGGTCGTATATTTTTTATAACAAAAGAAGGCATCAACGCTATTTACAATTACAGTTTACAAATTTATTAGAGTGGTGGTTTACATTGGTGTAGAGGTGGAGATGGTGGTGTGGTAGAAGGTGGATTAGATATGGCAGAACATCCTGATTCGCGTCAGGTTTCGGATCAGTCCGCGAAAAGCTGCTCATTGTACTCTTAAAAGTGTTTTATGGAAGACCTTTACTTGCCCTGAAGGAAATACGACGCAAGATAAAACAGGCCGGAATCGTGGCCCTAGAGTAAATAGGTATATTTAAAAGTTGTGCAATGGCACTTTAGTTTAACTATGATGATTTCACAGGGAAATGCTAAAAGTATCTAAAATTAAGCAGACACCGTTCCGTGTCAAATTAGTTTATAACTAATTATGTGGGTAATACCTATCTTACACTAGCAATGACAAAACATCTAGTAGGTACATTGCAGTTAAATGATGGAAAATTTTTAAAGGCTCGTTAAATTGTTTATAATTTAATTTATGGTTATTTATGTTTGTGTACAGTGACTGTTGTATTAAGTTTTTTCTCCAAAGATCTTATTGTATTTTTATGTTGAAAACATTTTCGGTATCTATATTTGTTACCGACTCTATTTAGGTATTGATTAGGTAGGTATCTATTCTATGTATAGTAAAATGTCTACAGCAGGTAGTTACTGCTTTTTGAATCGTGAGATTTGTTCCGCTCAATATTAGAAAAAGTCTTTGCTTGGGAGCAAGTTTTCGATAGATATTGTAAAATTGTCATGGTTCATGGAAGCAAATTAATATCATTAAGTATATGATCGGTATAGGTAAAAAAGATGTTTAATGTACCTATGTATTTGATGTCTTGATATTTGTCGTATTTATTACATTAGGCCACAGCATTGGCCTACTAATTTTACGTTTTAACATAAAGTATTAGATTTAGATATGTTAATAGTTTCCATAAGTGTCCAAAGATATATTTTAGAGAAAGCATAATAAAAATGCCTAGGCAACGCTGGGGTTGCAACGAAAAAGATCATGCATATCTCTATTTCGCCATCATAATTATGGGCAAAGTGTTAGTTTGCTTGGATTTTAAATACTATTGCGCGAAAAATGCATGCGAAACCTATTCGCTACATACTTTTTCATACAAATCGTGACGTAGACGTGAACGCAGTAGTAAATTAAGGCTAACAAAACTCACACTTCGCCCGTTGTATCATATCTATGTGGTTTAAGTAGTAACTGTCATAAACATTTTGGTCTAATTAATAGATAATTTAAGATATTAATGGTCAAAGAGGCAACTAGGCTTCAAAATATGTGTTGAATATGGACTTCTCATTACAAAACTGTCTACGAGTAAAGTTACCTATACTGGCCATTTTTTCTAACACATGTGAACATAATAATATAATTATATAATCGAAAATATGTGTTAGGTGTTTATATCATAATAATGTAAAATCGATGTGCTGAATATTGACTTTTCTTTGTGAAATTGTCTACGAGCAAAGTCTGTACCTACTGGCCATATTTTCTGAGAAATGTGAACAGGCTCGTAATAATTTTATAATAATATATACCTAACTATAATAGTTCGACAATACGAATATAATGATATATTAACGAAAAATATTCTCGATGCCAAAAATGTTTAGGCGAAAAATTATGGTAGTTGTAGGAGGAATACAAGATAGATAAATGTTTAAAAAAGGAAACAAGAATGTTTAATTACATTCTTAACTCTACAATGGTGACGCGAAATTATCTTACATAGTTGGTGACACGGGTGCTAGAGACCAGAAATTTCGAAAACAGATTATTCTAACAATACACCATCTCTGTGAATGTAATAAGTTTAATTTGGAAAGTACACAATAGTCGTTTAATAAAACATAGACATTATCTGAAATCACGGTAGGATTATTATAATTATGTAATTCTACTAAGACACCCAAAAGACAATGTTCATTCTTTATTATAAAAGAAATACAAACCGATTACCTACAATAAAAAATATGTACAAAGGACAACTTATCCCTAAAGAGATCTTTTCCATCCAACCCCACTGGAGGTTACAAGAGTTACACTGTTAACAAATAAAAAATATATAATGTCTTTTATATGAAATTTATAAAACAAAAAACATTTTTTCTCCAAATAAGGCTTGGGTAGAGACACTAAGATCTCTTACGAACATTAAATTCTTTCAGTCATACAACAAAAAATAAAATCGGTGTAAAATCACTCATTCAACAAACAAGACAGACTGGATTGGACTCCGAAAAGGACGCCCGAATTTCCGTCACGTCACTGTCGACCGGGGACACTAACCAAGCAGCTACTTCGAGTTCCAATTTGAATTGATTGAGGATTAAAATGGATAAGTATAACCACTTTTCTAAAAACCGGGTCTCACAGGCGTCACCACTGCAGGGTGAAGCTGTTTTCTTTTTTATAGGTATTAGAAAAACTTTATTGTTGTTTACAATACATATTAGATGTTCGTTTAATTCGTGTTTTATTTCTGCATACATACCTATATATAGTTTCTAAGTTCTATCAACCTAATAGATACTACATTATCAACGATTTATAAATTGTAAACAAAAAGTGTCAAAATATCCTCTAAACAATAGTTCGCTCTGGAAAGCTCCATAGCTTTGCTCATGGGAGGCCTATGTAAGTCCTGCTGTTGCTGATATGATGAATTAACCCAACTGTGTATATAGCTAAATATTGTCGAAACTCTTGGGATCTTCATGAGCAGCGTGTATCATCTACGAGATTGTGACCAAACTCGTATTCAGTCGTTCACATAAAAAAGGACTTACTGAATCGATTTGCATCAATCAAGGCTAAGACCAATCCGCCGCCTTCGAAAATAAATAAAAAACTCCCAACAAATAAGGAAAGAGCTGCTAATTGCTTGCTTTAACACTTTGTCTATACTTAGCGAACGATCATGAAAGACGATTGCACTGGATTGACGAGTATGGCAATTGTTAGACCCTGGGCAGTGATTCTCAAGCGTTGGTTACTTTTACACACGCATAAAAATGAGAAAGAGACAAACATGATATCGACAGTGAAATGTTGAGCGCGTGGTGTCTAGAGCTTGCGGATTCGAATGTCCATGTTTCTGGACGTGTCCGTTACGGCGTTATTGTGCAACTAAATGATTTCATAGGTAACGGCCAGCCAGGACGTTCTCTTATATTTTGTAATACTACGACTTTCACAATTTCTATTTTGTTCATGGGATAGACGTGTCGATGTCTCAAGGGGAAAAATCCCCTAAATGGTTCGCGGAAACCTATTAACTTTACCTCAAGATACATGTATCTAAACAACTATATTAAACTTTTGTGATTCATATACCTATAGTACAGGTAAGTACCTAACTACTTACCTATACTACAGACAAGGCACGGTTCTATTTCATGCGTATGTCCCAGTTCTAGTGTATCTATGTAGATAGTAGAGTACTTGAGGCCTAATGGAAGATCGCCGACTGTTAAGTATCACACCTGCCCTAATAAAGTACCTACTTAATTCATTTTGTGTATCATCTTGCTCTGGTCGCAATGTCATTTTGTGTTGTTTTTTTTTTTTTTTTTTTTTTTTTTTAATTAGACATTAATTAATTGTACAGTAAAAATAATAAAATTCAATTCCTTAACTACTTTATTGCTTTATTAACAAATTATTACATAATACATGATTGCTTTGAATAATATCGTACATAAAGCTACTACTTAACTAGAAAAAAGAGCTGAAACAATTACAACACTTTTCAATGTACAATACAATTTTATTACTTCAGTAGGCGTTACCGTAAAAGAAACATATAAAATTAAAATAAAGCAAAACAGTGATGATGATGGCTCTCCCGCGGCAGCTGGCATAACCAGTACCGAGCTTTACCTACTACACCTTTTTAATGAAAGTATAAACCATACAATTGACTTTTGTGTTATGTATAGTTGAGACTCAAAATAGATATATAAATAAAATAATAATCTACCTCCATTGAAATAAGTTATCTACTTTCTGTAATGATAGTTAAAAATAACATTAAGTACCTAACGAAAGTATTGTATATTTTAATACATATTTCATTCTTGAACCAGTAGTTACAAACACAAAATCAATGGCCTTTAATCTCACGTATTATGGCCTAACTTATCTATGCAATGCACAATGCTGCGCTCCACGCCATGAAGTTATTTGAATATTTATTGCCAGGATTTGTCACATATTTATCTTGTAATAATCTTTTAAGTACATCAATAAAAGAATTATGCAACCTCCAAATACTAACGTATAGGTATTTGCATCATCAATTTATTCTTCAGAGTCCGCAACCATGAATTATGTTTCATTTATCTACATAATTATTAAAAATTTGCTATCAATAATATATATTTATTTATACTTTATTTGAAGATAATCATCAGGAAAGCCATCACGCCACGTCGCCGGGCCGTCGTAGATTTAAGTAATAACTATTAAAAAAACTACTATTAGTTATTACTTATTTCATATTCAACTGAATGATTTTATAAGAGTTATCTATGCCGTTTTGTGACTCAATCTTGTTAAGAAACCGTTGCTGTTGTGAATTCACTATTCCACGACGTCACCATATTTATTTGTTGAGGGCTCAGACGATGGTGGCGGCGGACGACGAGATATTGGAGGCAGCTGGTCCATCCTGAAACAATATTTTCAAAAGCCTGTTTCTCAGTGTTACCCAAATATACACTATTCAGGAACTTCGGAAATAGTTCAAAATTTACGTACAAAAGACATGGAACGATATGTGAACATTGCAAGTTATTTACACAAAAAAGTATAAAATGATATGATCGATAATACGCTAATGTGTTAGTAAACATATTATATAATTTCAATTACTTGTATGGGTCCTGCTTAGCCTCTGTATTCTGCCCCCGATTCCGACGCCGTAGTTCATCGTATGACAGTGGAGGCCGACTAGGCCCAGATTCCGAAGGACCTGTACGTGGACCTAGAACAGTCACATGAAGCAGGAATAAATGAAATTTAAAGCAACAGTGACAATCGTCGTTGTCGTGGTCGTTGTGGACCTAGAACAGTCACATGAGGCAGGACTAAATGAAATTTAAAGCAACAGTGACAATGGTCTCTACTAACCGTTATTAAGAACTTTATTATTTATTAAAAATGAAAATGTTTTCAATACAACAATAAGGCAAACAAAACAATAAAGTACCATCAGAGTCCGTTCGGTAAGTATCGTCATTGAATAGCGGACGGTCAGTGTCGAGGTCTAGCGAGCTGCCGGGACCCGCGTCCGAGTATATGTCGTTCGGGTTTGCACCGAACATTGATGGCGCCTGTTTATGCATTGAAGTCCTGTAAGATCATAAAATATTTGTCAGCACTGTACACAATTAATCTCAATAGATACAATATCTTCTCAGATTCGTATTCCAGAATGACTCTCAACTTTAAATCTGATATAATTATTGCCATTCCTCTCGCCGCAATGATATATCGAATATGATTCATCGATCCTCAATGAACCTCGAACTGATCTTCGAAAAGTAGAGAACATGACTTGAGTATGGTTCTGTCAAACGGGCCTCTCTTACAATAATAGGTAAATTGTTTGATTGCTATGCTACCCCTATTTCGTCCACCAGGCAGCAATTTTAACAACAGTTATGTGCTGATATCAAAGATAAAGTTTTTGGGATTTCCACCTTCAATGGAGTGCGTGAGTGTACTTAGTAAAAACTATATTTATTCTCAAACCATTAGTCTAAATAAAACTATCATACCCAGAAATTTTTCCATCTCTTCTTTCTCGGAGAAGTTGGCCAATATAGCTGCCAGGTAGGTTCATCAACTTTTCAGCACAAGCCTGTTGGTATGACAGTTTTCCAATGAAGTAACCTAACATCACTGCCAGAGTCACCTTTGGGAATGCACCCAACCGTGGGTTTGGTTTCAAGTGACCTGTAAAGATACATTTATAAATTCAAAATATCTAATGTAATCCCTATGCATTATATAGCATACCCCATGATCTTAATGAGGTGTGTTCAATAATGACGCCGATCATCGCTATTAAAACGATATTATTCAATGGTAGGTAAGAGGTCCCTATTGCAGAACAATGACGCTCAAGTATAAAACTATTATTGCCATCTCTGTCTCGCTGCAAAAATATGAATTTATCTATCGCTTTTCAACTAATTTTAAGTAGAGATCATGACTTGAGCATGGTTGTCACACGGACCTAAGTCTCTTCAAGGGCGCGTTTTACATCACGCTTTTCCATTTTTGGCATAGTGTAATTCCTATTTACTGGTGACTCTGGTTACGAACAATTTTCCTCTGGGACCATAGCCGAATTCGATCAAAAAATTTTCGATTACCTTTACAAAAGTAAACCATTCTGAAACCACCTTTAGTATGGAATTCCAACTATTTTCGGCTGAATTCGGATATGGTTCCTAGAGTAGTTCTTAATCGGTCGTGGATTCACCAGCCAAAAATTAATAAATCTATACCAAAGGTGGTTTGAGAATGGTTCACTTTTTATCGACTATGGTTCCTTGGGGAAAGATGTTCGTAATCAAGAGTGGCGGCACTAGTTAATGGAAATTACACGAATTCAAATGGTAAGTTATTTATGGAGAATATTATTTTGAATCACATAAGAATGTATAGTTTTTTATGCATAACTGGTTCCTGATGTTAAATGAAGATGAGAACCAAGGTGGAAGTGCGCTCACCCAGAAACTTTGGGGGATTGGCTATCATAAGCAGCCAAAACACAACAATGCTATCAATCTTGCTGTTTGGCGGCGGACTTAGATAAGATGGTGGTAGCTAGCCAGATGGACATTCAAAAGAAATCCCTACTACCAACCAAGTGTTTGTTGTTACTTTTTTTATTACTCAGTATAAATTTAATTTTAAGAAGTTATGATAAATTTGGTAACTCAATGACTTCTAGTTCTTAGTAAGTTTTTATAACTGGAAATATGTTAGGGAAAATCAAACATCAATCAAAAATGGATCTCTGTCCCTAGAGTAGGGGACAGGTTGTTGATGGAATAGATATCAAATAAATGTGGAAGTAATATTGATTAAAACCTTACATAATGATTATTCATTCCCAACACATCCATATACACCGTGGGCCAAACAATACTAATCACGGTTTCCTGGTGGTACTATGAGTAAAAAATAAATGTAATTTGCCTATTGATTTCACAAAATTACCTATCATCACAATAATTTTACATATTTCCAAAAACAAAAATAAATAAGTACACATTCACAATTAAAAAAATGCCCCATTGTATAAATACATAGGTTATTTATTCGTACATTAGCTGTTATACTGTGCTTATACTACAGAATTAAAAATCCTCAAAGGTTTGCAAGTATTGATACTTAACATTGAAGCCTGATTTCTTTTTTATAGTTGTTGCTTGTTATTTGCTGGTTTGCATTTTTTTTGTTATGATGGATTTGCCCATTTACACCAGTCATTGGTATTTATGTAAACATTAACTACTTACTTTTAAAGTAACAGTTTACTGAAAGAACATGACCTGTGATATAAAATATTAGAATCTATTTTGTTTGATGCATAAACATACTCCAAGGACATATGAACTTCTTCTTAATTTGAGTAAAATCTCAAAAGCTTGAGTAACTGTCAAACCCCGTATTTCTTTATTTATATAAATATATTTAAAACATAAGAGCCGGGGTACCAATTTTTATTCTTGCAACTTTCTTAGCTTTTCAGTTTCATGGAGTTGCTCAATAATGTTAGACACATATTTTAATCATAATGGTATGTGCCTGAACCATGGGGGTATTAGGCTGTTAATGTTTAACCATCCTAGATGTCGATTTCCACCAAAATAATCAATATACACTAGGTACAATAATGCTGTATCTGTATAGTGATAAACTTTATCGAGATAAGTAGAGTAGGTATATTGTTAACCATTAAAAGTATTTCGTATAACTTTGCTAGATTCGTGTTGAAATTACTAAGTATAAATAGCACAATACAAAAATGGCTGATCTTCAATATGTCAGCATTTAGCATGTGGATACATCTTGAGTGTTTGAAATAGAGAAGTGTCTTCTTATACATCCCGGAAGAAAGAGATGGCATCACATTAAACTAGTACTTACTAGTTTAGTTGCAAAAATTGTTGTCAAAATCAACTTATTATTTTTAGTGTTCCATATCAAAAATGGCAAAACACTTAAGGAATAACCTAGGTGTCTGTCACATTTGTTTCTGCATGGCAATGGGTACTTAAATTTCATTTTTTGGGTTCAGTTGTAGGGGATAAATGGAAAAATATAAATTAAGATCATTATGTAGGGTAACAAATTTAATAAGTGTATGAAATTTTGAGAGGTTGCCTGCACCGAAGGTGTGAATGACTGAAGGTGCTTATAATAGCGCAAGGTAGGTGAAGCCGCACCAGAAGATTTGGTTGCTCATGTGATAATCAATCACTTACCTTTCTGAACTGCAACAAAGGTTCCAAGCCCTAAAGCTGTGCCTAATGGCAATGACCGCTGGAAGAAGCTTTCATTGTTGCATTCATTGAGTACCTTGAGTTCCTCTGATGAGAACTTGTACTGCGTCTATACAACAACAATAACTACATCATTTTCCACTTTTACAAATACTGACCAAAGGATTATGTAAGACATTATTTTTGGCAACTTGGATAGCAAATTCCTTAATATCTTAACCAATATCCAAAATAAAAGATTAATTAATCTGACTAAAATATTGATGAAAATTGCAATTATCACAGAAATATTCACCGTAAATAAGCATAGTTTAAGAATTTTAATCTGTAACATTTATGTACGCCTGCACTCACAAAATTCACATAATGGGAATCTTCATGACAACATAGTGAGATATCTGGTGGAAGTTTAGACAAGAAATGAAATACCTAAAATTCCCAAAAATTGTCTAAATAGGTTGTTGAAATCATCGCCACACAAATGGTGAGCTAGGAGTTAGATACCTGGTGGAAGCCTGAACAAGAAATTAGGTAAAACTGCACCGGTCCATGTAATAGCTATTTTATATAGTAAATAAAAGCCTGATATGCCCTATCCAAAATAACCGGGCTTTGCTCAGCCCAGTATTATTCTACTCTTTGGCCCTAAG
Organism: Oegoconia quadripuncta; assembly: GCA_949316235.1. Lineage (NCBI taxonomy): Eukaryota > Metazoa > Arthropoda > Insecta > Lepidoptera > Autostichidae > Oegoconia > Oegoconia quadripuncta. The sequence goes on from OX438742.1 coordinate 29,583,042, forward strand.
TGTTATGAATTTATATTACCTAAGTACTCACATACCTACATTAAAAAAAACTAGAAGTTTGTGGTTATGATATTGCCATAACCATATTATAATAAGATGAAAATAACCTTACCGGGATGCCTGAAATTGGGGGTTGTTGAGGCTGCAAAGGCTCTCCTGGCACAGACGTTCCTTCCTCATAACCAAATGCAGTTGACTCGTTCATTGCACTTCAGTGTTATTAGTTTACGTAAGTGCATAAATTATGAAGACTTATTTTCAGTAGGTATAAATTTTTATTTTTTTATCTTTCTAACCTAATCTGTCTGATTGTTTCTTTTTTTAAGAGGGTTTTTACACCTCTGGATCCTAGTCTTTTTGAGCCAAACAGATTGTGAGTGATGCATGGCTGCCAGGTGAAAAAAAACATTCGCACATTAACCTAAAAAAGTCGTTTTCCATAGAATATGATTTTTGTGATTTTGATATAAACTTGAAAAAAAAAACTTTTTCACATTTTTCATCGGATGTGGTTCTGTTCGGCACGTAAAAAGTATAGAACCAACCCGCGTCTCTTCCCATGGGTGTCGTAAAAGGCAACTACGGGGGCTTTCCACCAAAAACCATCTAGGTATATAGACTTGCACATTTCAGCGAAGGACTGTCACGTGTGCATTTTCTGTACCTATATTTGAAAAGGTGAACATGATGTTTCAAGGATTAAACGTTTAATATTTGGACGTTTGGACCACCAAGCGCTTACGTTTGGCATATGTCTGACCACCCCAATTGGAACGTAGGTCGAGACCTTATGTATACACTCTGTATGTGGGTTACCCTCTAAACAAATTGCTTTGAAAGGAAGGACACATTTGACGGGTTCATTGTTTAAATATTTGTTAGATTTTTATGATGTTGTTGTCAGAGTTAGCATAAAGCTATGCGAAAAATTAAATTATTTCCTGTACGATTTGTTGGTTTGGTTCACCCGAAAGGTAAGATCAGCAATAAGTAGAATAGCAAAAAAAAGCAGATACTTATGGCTGGTTTACACAGTCCGAGCTGCTGACTTGCCAGTAGACAGCTACTTGGTTTGTCTACTCGTACGCCAGTAGCTCGGCTCGCCTTTGCTGTTTACACGACACCTAGCTACTGCCCAGTCCGAGTTGAGTCGCGATGTCGAGTGAACTTGTTTTAATAAAAAAAACACGGGTTCCACTCACAACTGTCCGGCTGGCACTGGCGAGCTACTGCCGAATGCGTCCAAACGATGCGAGCGACGGCCGAGCCGCTGTCATGTGCGAGTTGCTGCCGGGTGAGAGGCGAGTGAAAACAAAAAATGTTGAAGTTGAAAGCGAGCTACTGACCAACTCGCACATGCGAGTTACTCGTAAGTTACGTCCAAACAGTGCGAGTTACTGCAGTGCAGCTACCGGAAGGCTGACTCGTACGCCATCTCGCACTGTGTAAACCAGCCATTAGTTAGTTCTTTTACTGAAGATACGTTTACATCACCAAAACAATCAATCTCAGTCCACATCCATCTACTGCTGGGTATAGGCCTCTTCGTAGGTAATTACGCCAAATCTCACGGCCTTGTGCCAGTCGCACGCACCCAATGAGATTCTGCCCACTGTACTAGGACATTAAAATTTGACCAAAACGGAGTCTAGAGAGACGCGTCTGCCCACTGGCCTTGTTGCTAAGTCTCTTCGACTTTCATTTAGATGAAAAACACAAAACACAACTCTTTAGTTATTAGTAAGCAAACAATAATACACAATAATGTCAAGAATGATGATGATATCTCATCATAAAAAAATTTGAACCATGACTTTCTTTTCGTTTTTAATAATAAAACTTAATAAAAAATGCCCCTGACTCCCGGGCTAGGTGTGACCTGTGTTTCAAAATTAGTGCCCTCTCTCACTTCTGAAATAAGTAACTAGCAAATAAAGCAAGAAATAATTAATAATTAATTACTTACTAGCGTGTGTACCTACGTGTAGGTATTGAGCCCATGCTTTAGCGTTGTTATGTGTGCGAGTTGGTATAGTATAACAAATAAGGAGATTTTCCTCATGATTATATGCAATGACCAATAATCCAATAACAAAGTCAAAGTCAAAAATGCATTATTTTGTAGGTACACAGAGTACACTTAAAATAGTCAATTTTACATTTTTTAAGCTAGTACTTGTTCAAAATGCAATTTTACCCTGAGAAGAACAAGCAAGAAACTCGAAGGGTTGCTCTTTTAAAATCAGGCTTTGATTTTTTATATTACAAAAAGGTTTTTAAATTTCATAAAACAGCCGGAAACAGCAGGTTAAAATCGAAAAATATGTGAGCAAATGGACAGATGTTACTTTCGGCGTTCCGCAGGGTAGTGTTCTGGGCCCTACCTTATTTCTGGTGTATATCAATGATCTGTGTAGCATGCAACTGAAAAATGGACGAGTTTTCTCATACGCGGACGATACTGCGTTGGTATTTACTGGTGATACTTGGGAAGAGGTCCGTAGCTCAGCTGAGCAGGGTCTTGCTAAAGTTGCCCACTGGCTCGACAGTAACCTCCTTACTCTTAATGCCACAAAGTCAAATTACATCTGTTTTTCCATATACAGTAATTCACAACCGGAATACAATTTCAAAATAAAAATTCACAAATGCAAGAATATATTGATCAACGGCTATCCTGGCATGCACAAATTGAGACTGTGGCTAATAGAATTAGAAAGTTGATATGGATATTTAAAATGAGACATGTGGCTTCAAGAAATATCCTAACTAGAGTCTATCTGGCCTTGGCACAAAGCATTATAACCTACTGTATACCGATATGGGGTGGGGCCGCAAAAACTAATTTCATAGAAGTTGAAAGGGCACAGAGGCTTTTATTAAAATATATTTTAAACCCTATAGATTTTCTACTGAACTGCTATACTCAATTAGTCAATTACTAACAGTAAGAAAGTTGTATATTCTTCAAACTGTTATTAGAATGCACAAACGATTAGAATTTAACCCCAGTGTACTGAACAAAAGAAGAAACTACTCTGTAGCTCCTAACTATTCCACCAAATCGTCCTTTGCCAGCCGCCAATACCTATAGCAAACAATGCGGTCATTTGTATAACCAAATAAATAAGGTTTTAAATATTTACTCTAAAAATCTATTTGAGTGTAAAAAATCCCTTACAACGTGGTTGATGACTTTACACTTTGAGGAAACAGAAAGCCTAATACAATTTGTTTTATAATAATTTTATGTTAAACTACATATTTAACTTAGCACAGTAGCCATACAAACACCCGATTATCTTGTTATGCATACGCAAACCCACACACACAAGCACGTATGCACTCTGGCACATACACCTCCGACACCCATACACATACACACACACGCACGCACCCTGTTACACACAAACAAACACCCCACCGCCCTACACACACACCCCCAATATTACAATATGTACCACTCATCACAATCACACTTATTCGTGTGACTTAATGTTCCACCAATCTTGTATTTGTATTCTGCTTTTATTGCAATGTGATAAGATAACTGTTTTATTTTCAAAATTATATTTGTGTTATGTTTATTTTTAGACAACATTTGTTTATGGAGGAGCGAGACTTCCTGATACAAGTATCTTAATACTTACTAGGAGGTCTCAACCCTGGATCGAGTTATAGTATTATGAGAAACGAAATAAACATTTTTTTTTTTTTTTTAAATTATTAATAGTGAAATAGCTTGGCAGGCGAACGATCTGATTATGTCCAGGGATGAGTATCATCTAAATAGTCTGATATTTTATAATTTATATTTTACTATACAGGGCGTCCCAAAGTTATGGGACATGAAGGGGAAGTACCTTAAATATTGTAGATAGTGAATTTTGCTCAAAGAAGACTTTATGTTATTTTTAAAAGTTAGTAATTCTGCATTCATAGATTTTCTAAAAATTACTTGCTTCGGCTGGGAATCGAACCGACTTAAATGTGAAAAAAAAAACACCCTACTTTTATGATGCCAATCGAAAGAATAGCTAAAAAATAATAACTCTGCCTAAGTAACATAGTATTTTAAAAGAAAGGAACAACATAAAATGATTGAGTCAAATTTCAAGAAAGTTATTTATTGCCGACGACGTTCGAAAAGTAGCGATATTATCATTCCAAAGATAGCATTGATTATTCGTAAATAAGTACCCACTTCATAAAATAGGGAAATTGTGCCATATCACATCGAGTTTTCACCATAAAATGATTAGAAAATCAACAGGCAGCGGGCTCATTAAAAGATTGGCGATTTGCGTAAGACAAGAGGGATCACATTTTGAGCATTTAATTAATTAATTTACAAAAAAATACCTACTTAATTGACTACGGCAGTTTCATGTATGTTTTTTATTTGATTAAAATGATTAATTTCACGTTGTTCCTTTCTTTTAAAATACTATGTTACTTAGGCAGAGTTATTATTTTTTAGCTATTCTTTCGATTGGCATCATAAAAGTAGGGTGTTTTTTTTTTCACATTTGAGTCGGTTCGATTCCCAGCCGAAGCAAATAATTTTTAGAAAATCTATGAATGCAGAATTACTAACTTTTAAAAATAACATAAAGTCTTCTTTGAGCAAAATTCACTATCTACGATATTTAAGGTACTTCCCCTTCATGTCCCATAACTTTGGGACGCCCTGTATAATACCTACCTAAGTTTCTGTTTTATAGTATCTAATTTATTGAGAGGAAGATTTTGTATATCAACTGTAAACTTATTGAAAAAGCGTATACATACATACATTACTGACTTTGCGAGGGTGACTTATGTGACCTGCAAGTTTATCTTTATTTCTTGTATTGACATCATGTTTATCACAATTTTTTCTAAATGATGCAATTTTTTTTTGACATAAGTACATTTGATTTTCAAAAATGTACTGTGACGTAAAGGTTAGAATGTTATACACTTTAAACCTATCTCTAAGGGACACTGCAGGTCTTAATTGATGAACTGCACGAAGGGCTCGTTTTTGCAAAAGAAAGATTGTAAGTATTTAAATCCGCGGCATTTCCCCACAGCAAGATACCGTAAGTCATCAAGCTGTGGAAATAACTAAAATATACTAACCTAGCAGCATTTACGTACGCTGCAGAGCTGAGCCTTTTCGCCAATCGCTAGTAACAAACCAATAAGTAATACTTAATACAATTTCAAAATCGATGATGTAATTAAAAAAAAAACTGTTACCGCCTGCAATGCAATGAAGGGCTTTGAAGGTGACAGTTAAAAAAAAAGAAACAATCTTTCTAGATAATAGATGGGTTGTAGGTATCTATTGGTTGTAGGTCCTGAAATAAAGTGTCAAGTCAACCATGAAAATCACTACATATACATATAATAATTACCTATGAAATTGCCGTTCTGCAGTACTGGCCATTTCAAATCAAAATAATTTTTGTTTGGCTAAGAATTCTAATTTCAAATTAATTTTATTTTAAAAACATGGAATTCTGTTTCCAAAAGTAGTAATTTGTTTATTGATTAGTGTTACATTTTCATCGCATTTATCTTTTTCGTCATCATGGATACGTTAAAAATTCGGGTAATTGTGGAATATGAGTACCGTCGTGGCAGCAACGCGGCACAAGCGGCACGCAACATCAACGACGTTTACGGAGCTAACACTACAAACCAACGCACCACCTGTTATTGGTTTGCTCGCTTTCGTTCTGGTAATTTCGACCTGAAAAATGAACCTCGCGGTCGTCCGAAGACTTTGGTCGACAATGACGAATTAAAGGCGATTGTGGAAGCTGATGATACACAATCTACGGCTGAATTAGCAGCAGCTTTCGACGTTAGCGTCAAAACAATATTGGTCCATTTGCGTCCAATTGGCAAGGTAAAAAAGCTTGACAAATGGGTGCCCCACGAACTCAATGATCTCCAGCGCGAAGTACGCGTCGAGACGTGCCTTGCACTGCTCAACAGACGCACACAAATGAAGGAATTTTGAACCGCATTGTTATCTGCGATGAAAAATGGATTCTGTTTGATAACCGCAAGCGCTCAGCAAGTTGGTTAGATCCTGGTTCAGCACCTAAACAATGCTCTAAACGAAAACTTACCCCTAGAAAAGTGATGGTCACTGTTTAGTGGTCTAGCGCCGGTGTGATTCATCACAGCTTCTTACCAAACGGGATGAGCATTACTGCAGATGTGTACTGTGAAGAACTGAACACAATGATGGAGAAGCTGGCACATCTCCAACCAGCATTGGTCAATCGCTCCTCTCCGCTGCTCCTGCACGACAACGCGCGACCTCATACTGCACAGCAGACGGTCTCCAAGTTGCAAGAACTGGGGTTGGAAGCTCTCCGTCATCCGCCCTACTCACCAGACCTTGGGCCTACAGACTACTACTTTTGCCAGAATTTGGATAACTTCTTGGCAGGAAAAAAATTCAATACCCGAGAGGCAGTACAAAATGCCTTGGAAGAATTTGTTGCCTCCCGTCCAGCTGATTTCTTTAAGAAGGGCATCAATAAACTGCCTGCGTTGGCAAAGATGCATTGATTACTTCGATTAATACAAATAAAAAATACATAAAAAAATTCGTTTAAATTTTTTCCTACAAAACGGCAATTTCATAGGTAAAGACCTAATATTAATCTGTGAGTTACGACGAGACGACCTGTTTGGTGTAGTGGTTAGAAACTCTGACTGCTATACCAAAAGGTCGCGGGTTCGAATCCCGCTAGGGGCATGTGTGTTTGATAAATACAAATGTGTGTTCCCGAGTTAAGGACGTTTTTCATTAATATATGTATTTATTTACAAAAAATTATGTATTTGTGTAATACTATATATCAACCATCTGGTATACATAATGCAAGCCTAGTTGCTTAGTGTGGAACTAGATAGCGCTGTGTATGTGCAAACATATTTATATTTATTTATATAAAAAAGAATTACGTCCTCACCATATTATATAAAATGAATAATATCATCAATCATAAAATTGAAATTGTTTAAATGGATGATTGTCTCTGATTTTGACACATGTCTTACAATCAGCAACGCCTACCGAGACTATCTCTCTCAAATCATAAATAGTACAATACAAATTTTACTGCGTATTGTCCGTGTCTTTGAAACAGTCATAATGGCACTACGAACTGGTTTGCGATCTGAACGTGCGATTATCTTTTAAGCAGGTATAACAAAGAAAATATGTTACCTACTTGTAAAACTCATACCTATTTTTAATCAATATTAATTTTGTGTCAATGTTGTAATTTTTTCTTGCACTTTCAAGTTGTAATGTCTTGTTGTAATGTATTTTTAGTCTGTAAAAATAATTTTGGTTGTGTGAGGTTTTAGTTTTGGTCATTTATTCTCAGCAGTCTTATTAGTTCTCCAGGAGATGGCGCTGTTTTATCTACTAAGAAAAGCGCGAAAAAGATTTGTACGCGCGGCCATAATTATCTATGCATATAAATCAATGAATAGACCTAACCCATAACCACCCGTGAGTATCGTACAAGGCGACTTACGGAAATGAAGAGATATTTTGACACCTTTGACTAGTAATCGGCAGCAGCGTCATTGACCTATAGCTATCAAAATCTGCGATCGCCAACCCGTTTGTCTAGCGAGTGGCGATTGACGAAACAGACACGTGGTCACCAGTGGCCCCGCTATTCATAGCTCTGGTAGCAGTCATGATAATGGTAAAGAAAACAAGGAGCTCTAAAACAGTCCAGAAGAGAATCAGCTACTACCCCCAATGTAGACTGGCCCTAGTAACACCATGTTATCTATGAGTACCGAAGAGAAGTTGTTAGAGCTGGAAGAGGAAATAGGTTAAGCTGGGATATAATAGGGATATCCGAAGTTAGACACAATAACCCTGAAGTATGGTAGACGTGTCGTAGTTTCAACACGGTGTTGATTGTGTGTTCTTGGTCATTAGTCTCTTCAAAACATTAGAATATCTTATCGACCCCTTTGAGCGCCCCACAGAGCAAGAGAGTGAGCTTTTTTGACTGTCATAATTGTTTTTGTGTTGTCACTTGACTGTTTAAAATTTACAACACGAAACTAATGAATGACCCACAAAATTATTAATAATTCTAAATTTCTCATATACTATTATAGCATAAACCACATCCACCTACACGCTACGGTAAGTAGCTAGTACAGGAAACCCAGAAGTACAACCGTATTAGATAGATAGATAAAGCCTTTATTTGTTTCCACAGTCACACACATACTTAACGCATGTGTATGCTGCACCAGTACAAATGGGTCATAGCTCAGTGTATTAGATTGCTCATTGAGCAAAACACTGGTTTTCAGCTATCCCCTAAGGAGCAGAGCAACTTGGAACCTAAACCAGAGGAAACAGTAAGTATTAAGTAAATAGCAATTTTCAGACTCTTGAAATAGTGATTGATGAGTGATAGTAGGTGCGAGTGAATATAAAGAGACGTAGTGTTTCTAAGTTGTGGAGCGCAAGAACAGTATTTACGTAACTTTATCATAGTATTACGAGTAACAAAGAAATTATAATCATTTGGAACACCTGCTGAGAGGTTTCGGCACTTTTCCCGTGGGTGTCGTAAAAGGCGACTATGGGACTTTCTAGTAAAAAACATCTATAGATTTGCACGTTTTAACGACAATAAGCTGTAACGTGTGCTTTCTGTATGTTTCGAGAGGCGAACCATGGATATGGTTTCAAACATTAAACTTTTAATGTTTAGAACATTCAAACGCTAATATTTAGGATATCTCTGACCACCCCATTTGGAATAAAGATCGCGACGTTATGATAAACAAATACAACAATACTGGAAAAATCTGCAAAACCATGAAGTGATACCTACTTAAAATTTATATGTAAATATATAATGTCAGTGTTCATGGAACACGTCAAAAGTTACTAGAGTCTGGCCTGGAATTTTCTTAAAAGATTTCACATGGCAATATCATTAAGCTCTCAAATGCTAATAAATAATTAACTTTATAATCTTGATAGTAGTTGATTGAACCTATATAAATAAACAAAAATATCCTTGTATCTACAAGCATACAGCGTCATTTAGTTCCACACTAATCAACTAGGCTTGTATTATGGTTATCAGATGGTTGATATAACTACACAAATACATTTTTTTGTAGGTACATCAAAAATGATAAATGAAAACGTCTATCACTTCGGAACACCATGCCCCTATTCATCATGCGAACATATGCCCCTAACGGGATCGAACCCCCGACCCTTTGTATAATATTCAGGGTTGGTATAATAGTGGTTATAACCACTACACCGAACAAGTCGTCAAGCATATAAAAGCTAAATGTCCACTCACTCACTGACTAAACACGAATTGCCTTACGAAGACCTAAGGACCTGAAATTTTACAGGTATATATAGTTTATAGGTATAAAACGCTTATAAGGACGGGAAACACGGGATTTTTTCACGGTAACGTACGAAACAGATCATATCCACGGGAACGGGAAAGCGGTAACGGTACATCATTTTTTGGTTCCGCAATTGGTTTAGATTTTCACCTTTCTCTTCTTCTAATTGAGCTACGCTCTTGTAGGTGGAGTAACCGCCATTCCTTTCTTTTTCTTTTTTCTGCCCGCTCTTTCACATCTTTATACGACACGACATGTACTTTCTCCTTTATATGGTCTTTCCTTGGTCTACCCTTCTTTGGTCTTTTTCCTTCGATTTTTCCCTCAATTATGTTTTTTCACAAACATGTCGCGTTGTATTAGCCGATCATAATTCCTCTTCTGTTCTCTATTGTTTCCAGAATCCCTCTCCGCTCATTCAACCTCCTCAGCACCTCGTCATTTGTCTCATCATGTATGTCCAGCTAATACCCCCCATCATCTCCAACACCACATCTCAAATGCCTCCAATCTCTCCTTGTCCCTTTGGCTTAAAGTCCATGACTCGCTTCCATATAATACAATGCTCCAAATAAACAATTTTATGAAACTTTTTCTTGATTTTATTGATATTTCAGATTTAAATATATATTTGTTCCGGTTAAATGCTTGTTTTGCTATTGTAATTCGTACTGTAACCATGAACTTTGAAATCGGTCAAGGTAGGCTACAGAAAGTTACAGAAATCTACACATATACCTACATTCTGCATGGTGTCACTCATTTATATAATTTTGTAATACAGGACATCATTTATAAGATATTAACAAAAACATATTAAAAGAGAAAACAATAATAAAAAAGGGCCCTGGAACATACGTTCACGTCATAGGTAGAACATAATAATATGTTATACAGGCTAACGGCGTTGCCACGTTGTATGGCCGGACTCATGTGCTGGCCCAGGTAGGTGCAGCCCTCTGATCACCCGATACTTCTACCAGACGCGACGCCAGCTCTTTGAAGAGCTGACGCGCCTCCGGTCTCCACAGTTCCAGGGTTTCTACCACAACGAGCAGAAAATCGTAACCCTATCCCAGGGCTTCCATTAATCCCATCCCATACTTACATTATAAAACAAAATATTACAATCCTTCCTTGGGCGGTCGGGTAAAAAAACAAATAATAAATAAAACAAATAACAACCATAACAACTTTTTTCTACTATACTGTAGTTAGTAATACCACATGAAGATTTTTTGAATTTATACCTATACGAAAGTCACGTTGCATTTAGATCTTTCACTATTTAACAATAAATGGCGCCATTTATTACGTTAACATCAGTACCAAGTACATTTTTATATTTATGTTTGTATTTACTGACTAAATGTTTTTCTCATTCACAGACACGCTTATGTAGAGACTACTCCAGTGCTTCGTGTTTTGTTTATATTTGCACGCCATCTACAGTAAAAGTGTCATACTTGGTGAGATCGCGCGAAGGTGGAAGCGTATTTGCTATTAACCGCTAGATGCGCCATTGAGTTTAGAAACTGTGGAGTGGCGCCGCGTTTGGCGGCGGCAACTGCCTGCCTGCGCTATAGCGTAGTACCTAAGTACTATATATTCTGTGGCTATAGTTTACGTCCCGTCTTTGTATTTGTTGGACTGGCTACACGGAGCTGTATACTTTTCTATTTCGGGTGGATGTGAGCTGAGAATCATGATGATGATAATTCGATCAGAACCCCGTCTTTGTATTTGTTGGACTGGCTACACGGAGCTGTAGGTATACTTTTATATTTCAGGTGGATGTGAGCTGAGAATCATGATGATGATAATTCGATCACAACTTAGGTTTGGGTAGCTAAACAAACCTAGCAGAAATAATTTTAATTTTCTTTCTATGGTAATAAAATTGAGATGTCACAATTTGACCAAAAATTCGATCGCCATATCAAAAGTTCTCATGTCTCTCAAATATATTTACTATATACGTACCTAGCAGATTGTTATTTACTTTCAACTATTTCTTTAAAATAACAGATTTGGGCAAAATATTAGGTCTTTACCTATGAAATTGCCGTTTTGTATGAAAACATTTAAACGAATTTTTTTCATGTATTTTTTATTTGTATTAATCGAAGTAATCACCCATGCAATCAATGCATCTTTGCCAACGCAGTGGCAGTTTATTGATGCCAAATGAAATCAGATGGACGGGAAGCAACAAATTCTTCAAAGGCATTTTGTACTGCCTCTCGGGTATTAATTTTTTTTCCTGCCAAGAAATTATCCAAATTCTGGAAAAAGTAGTAGTCTGTAGGCGCAAGGTCTGGTGAGTAGGGCGGATGACGGAGAGCTTCCAACCACAGTTCTTGCAACTTGGAGACCGTCTGCTGTGCAGTATGAGGTCGCGCGTTGTTGTGCAGGAGCAGCGGAGAGGAGCGATTGACCAATACTTGTTGGAGATGTGCCAGCTTCTCCATCATTGTGTTCAGTTCTTCACAGTACACATCTGCAGTAATGCTCATCCCGTTTGGTAAGAAGCTGTGATGAATCACACCGGCGCTAGACCACCAAACAGTGACCATCACTTTTCTAGGGGTAAGTTTTCGTTTAGGGCATTGTTTAGGTGCTGAACCAGGATCCAACCAACTTGCTGAGCGCTTGCGGTTATCAAACAGAATCCATTTTTCATCGCAGGTAACTATGCGGTTCAAAATTCCTTCATTTGTGTGTCTGTTGAGCAGTGCAAGGCACGTCTCGACGCGTACTTCGCGCTGGCGATCATTGAGTTCGTGGGGCACCTATTTGTCAAGCTTGTTTACCTTGCCAATTTGACGCAAAGGGACCAATATTGTTTTGACGCTAACGTCGAAAGCTGCTGCTAATTCAGCCGTAGATTGTGTATCATCAGCTTCCACAATCACCTTTAATTCCTCATTGTCGACCAAAGGCTTCGGACGACCGCGAGGTTCATTTTTCAGGTCGAAATTCCCAGAACGGAAGCGAGCAAACCAATAACAGGTGGTGCGTTGGTTTGTAGTGTTAGCTCAGTAAACGTCGTTGATGTTGCGTGCCGCTTGTGCCGCGTTGCTGCCACGACGGTACTCATATTCCATAATTACTCGAATTTTTAACGTATCCATGATGACGAAAAAGTTTGAAATGCGATGAAAATGGAACACTAATCAATAAACAAATGACTACTTTTGGAAAAAGAATTCTATGTTTTTAAAATAAAATTAATTTGAAATTAGAATTCTTAGCCAAACAAAAATTACTTTGATTTGAAATGGCCAGTACTGCAGAACGGCAATTTCATAGGTTAAGACCCATTATTAGGTTAAAACATATGAAATTGGCGTTTTGTAATGGAGTAGCCTAAAAGTCGATTTTTTCAAAATATAATATATTTATTTAATCAAAGTATGTAACCATTGCTATTTATGCACTTTTGCCATCTCATAGGTAGTTCATTGATCCCTTTACTAAAAAACCATTCGGACGGGAATCAATAAAATCTTTGAAAGCGCTTTGGACTACCCCATTGGAGTTGAAGTTTTTCCCGTGCAAGAAGTTCAATCAATCTGTTGGAGCAAGGTCCGGGGAGTGCGGTAGATGTCGTAGACATTCCAATGAAGCTCTTCTAATTTGGTAACTGTCTGCTGTGCAGTATGTGGTCTAGCGTTGTCCTGAAGCAGCAGTGGCCTACGGCGATTGACCAGCCTCGGATGTTTAGCAGCTAGCTTTTCCATCATGGTTTGCAAAGAATTTGCTTCAAGTGGATTAAAACAGTTTTGTCACTAACACCGCAGCCTGCAGCGAACTCGGACGTAGTTTGCGATGGATCCGCTTCCACAATAGCCTTCAATTCGTCATTATCAACCTTGGACTCCGGCCGCCCACGGGGCTTGTTTGGCAGGTCGAAATTTCCAAAACGAAAACGTAGGTACCAAAAACGCAACTTCTTTTGCGACACCACCGCCATACACATCATTAATCCTTCCGGCCGTTTCTGCAGCACTGGTGCCACGGCGGAACTCGTACTCGTAAATAACGCGATATTTTAAGTTTTCCTTTTTGTAAACTGAGTAACGCAAATAAAAAACCAAAGATGGAAAAATACATATGGATTACGGTTTTCGAAAAACAAATGCATGAGTAAATAGCAGTATATATTTGAAATTGGAATTCCTAACAAAAGAGGAGATATTTGAGATCAAAGTGCCCAGTACGACAAAACGCCAATTTCATATGTAAGGACCTAATATTTACCAATTTTCAATGATGAGATGAAAGTTAATGACTGAATAGCTGGCCGGCCACAGAAAATAAAGAAAAAAAAATAGGCGCGAGAGCGGCAATCCGATCTACATTACTTTTTTCGGATTCTAGACAAGGAACGCCATTGTAACGAGAAAAGTAAGAGCTGATCCTAGTAACACACATTGACTGTCATAATGACTGTTTAGTCTCGAGTAACTCTACTTTTCATCTTACGAAGGTAAAAAAATTAAGAGAAATAGATTTTTAATGACGCAATGATATTGGTAGAGCCAATAGACATGGTTTTTAGGGCTCCGTAGTTAACAAGGGACGCTTACCTATAGTTTCGCTCAGGGCTTCTTAGTACTCTTGCTGTAATTTGCCACGTATATACATGTTAATCAAGCCAACGACAGTGGCAAAATAAAAACTTGAAAAATATTTGTATTAGGGTACCTAACCTACACTTAAAGACGAGACGGTTTTTTTACCCGATAGCAAAAGGACGGTAATGTTTTTCGAGTGTATGTATGTATGTATTGACGACCTGTTTGGTGTTGTGGTTAGCAACTCTGACCACTATACCAAAATGTTGCGGGTTCGAATCCCGCTAGGGGCATATGTTTGTGTGATGAATACGGACATGTGTACCCGAGTTATGGATGTTTTCATTTATAATAAGTATTTATTTACAACAAAAAAATGTATTTATGTAGTATATCAACCATCTGGTATCCACAACACAAGCCTATAGTTGCTTACTGAGGAACTAGATGGCGCTGTGTGTATGTCTAAGGATATTTTATTTATATTTACTTTATTATTTATTTTTATGTATGTATGTATGTAGATTTCTATGTTACCCTCCTGTAGCCTAAAAGGCTCGACCGATTTCGAAATGAAAGGTGTATGGCGTGTGCAAAATACAAAATATTCTGTCGGGTTTTTGGTTTTTAAATACTTAAATAGTTATTACTGTTTTAACCTACCGTGAGGCATGTCGTAGGTTGTTCAAAAAATTACAGGTTATCTTGAACAGTTATCGATTCAGGAATCCGATTGTGAAATATAAGCTTTAAATTGCAAAGTTTTGTTAGAGTCAAGTGTCCTCTCCCTTTGCCAGCTAAACGGTTGTTTTTGGATATGTGAAAAAATTCCGAGCATTAGTGAAAGTATAACTAGTCTAAATATAAATAGTGGCTAAGTTAAATGGAAAAATATCAGAGCTAAGTAGGCTTTACAAGTTCATGATTAACAGTCGAAAAATTTATATAAAATACGTAAAGTATTGAAAATTATTTATCAAATAACAGAAAGCATTCTTCTAAGTCGACATATTGTGACAGGCAAGTACGACACCCTTCACTGCGACATGCACTTGGCCGGTTTTTACCAGACTATCCAAGAAAGGAGACCAATATTTTTCGAGTGTAGATGTATGTAAGTATTATGTATGTATGTCCGTTCCTTCGGCGCATCCTGTAGCCTAAACGGCTTGACCGATTTCGAAGTGCATGGTGTCGTTAGATTCGTCTAGGTACTCATAGGACACATTTCATGGTAAACAATCCAAAATGGCGTCCGTAAAATGCAAAATATGCTGTCGGGTTTTTCGTTTTTAAATAGTTAAAAATCGTGCCAATTGTTTCACAAAAACGTTGTTATAAGATAAAAAAATGAAACCAAGTGCAAAAGCTAGTCTTATTTACAACTGAACAAACGAGAAAAAAAGTTTCACTAGTCCAGTTAACTGAACTGGTCAATTGAACTAGTGGGAATAGAGGGAAAAAAAGAGGAGAGAAGGACTTTTATTATGCAAAGCTCGTACGGTCAATACAATCAAACTTTTTGTCATGCATTATTGATATTATTAGACAAAAGGCAAAAGGCTATGGACTATGGCTAGAAGACATTTTTAAACCAACTGTTTGTAGCGGGCAGTTTGTGGTTTTTCTAAAGAATATTAAAAAGGAAATCTATGGTTAAATGACCTTATGTTATATATCGGGTTAAATATGTTTGCAGTTGATTTAGATATACACAAACATAAATTTTTCACTCTCATAACTAAAATTAGTTATGAGAGTGAAAAACTTATGTTTTTTGTGTATATACCGGAAGATTTTTTTTACCGTAAGGATAAAAATGGAGCATAATAGGTAAGTGAAATAGAAGGTATTGGCATAGGTAGTTTATTTCTTTTTCGTCAAAACCATAAAATATAATAAAACGTTGTGTCATTTGACGGTTGCGTTTGTAGCCTTTTATACATAATTACATCATTAAATTAAATAAATTAATAAAAACTTGGAGAAAATATGAGTTACAAATAAATTTAGCATAATAGGAACCCTACGAATCCCACCAGTCGCAAATCAATCTCTCACAGGCGCGTGAGTCGATGATGGTTTTGAAAAAAAAAAACTACCTATGCCAATAACTTCTATTTCACTTAGGTACCTAATATGCCCTATTTTTTCCTTACGGTAAAAAAACTCATCCGGTATTGATAAACTGCAATCATAACTTTGTATTTAAAATGCGCATTCTGTCTGACTATCCCTAGCCTTGCTTACGTAGATACGATGGGTATTATTCTTATATTATTTTCTTAGCTTATTATTATGATCTAGTTTCGACGAATTTTCTTTAAATATTCTGTAGTTTTTTAAATACGTCACCGATTTTATTCAGAACAAACGAACTAAGTAAGAGTAATAACAATGTTATTATAAAAATAAATAATAAAAAATCTGGATTTTTAATGTATCGTGCACTAAATTTTTGAAACTGAAACAAATTGGGTACCAACATTGGGCACACATTTGATTGTATGAACAAATAATAATGTTAATAAACAATGTTAAATTGTGAGAATGACAAAATTAGAATATACCCATAAATAGAGTCATTGTCTACATATAGGTGAATGTAGGAATTGAACCCATATGATTATTTTAAAAATCTCAAGTTACATCTGAATTAAAGATTAATTGATAAAAACTTTACCTACGTTAAATGAAACCTAGATAAATTCAGTAAATAGTTCCAAAAGATTCAGTGGCTTAAGATGTAAAACGAAGGAGCGACAGCGGTCCAAAATTTACCTCGTTCATTAATAAACTACTTCGTCTACATACATTTAAAAAATTATAAAACAATTTTTTTTAAGTGATGCGACTGTCTTCCTTTTTGCCCACCATGAGTTTGAGCTAAAAGATTGGTCTAAAGTCTAAACGATGGTCCAACGATCTGTAGTGATTTCTTACTCCTCAGTAGATATAATTGGAAGCATTTTGTCATCTATCTCATATTTAAATTTTAATTACATTTAGGTTTTATTACTCATGTAGTTTAGAATAGTATATAATCACGAATCATAAATAGTAATCACGGGGAACCTGTCATCATTTAAAGGAAAACAAACAGGTAGGTTATTATTATACATACTTAGTATAAAAATGTGCAATACAATTATTTGTTACCTACTCTAAAAATAAGTCATGTTCAAATCGGATAATAGGTAAATGAAAAAACAAAGCAAAGGGTCAGCAGGTACCTAGCCGGGTAAAAAGTAAAAGTTAAGAACATCAAAATATTTATTTAAAATTTTATTTTTTCGGTGGTGGAGGATTATTATCTAAGTAATGCTGCCGCATGACACTGCCGAGGTGACTGTTACCAGGCAGACGTCTGAGCTTCTTGTCGCATTCCGACAGATAGGACAGCCGACCATAAATATGACCAAGCAAGACCGCGATCAAGACTTTAGGCACCGCACCGAAGTGTGGATTTCTATTCAGGAACTCTAAAATAAGAAAAAAATCATAGAAGTAAGAAGGAATTGGAAGGAACGTCACTAAAACCATTGTATTAGACAGAAATAATAAAAAAAGAAAAAGTGAAATTTAATTTTGGTATTGTTCTTACTTCTATGAAGATTTTCGTGGCGTCCATACCAACCTTCCCTATGATAGCTAGCTACTCATAAATTGTTAGAAGTATTAAAGATATTCTTACCGCATTTTATAGCAGCATATGTTAAGGAGGCAAACACTGTGCTAAATGGTAAACAGCGCTGATAAAAGCTCTCTTTGTCACATTCCTCTAACACTTTGATCTCATCTTGCGTGAACTCGTAGTAACGCTGAAAGAATAACAAAAGTACGGTTTCACTTGTACAAATTGTACCAACACTATTTACAATTTGTAATCCCGTTAGACTAGATCCTCACCAGCGGATGTGTTATATTGCGAATGGGAGGGCACACCTTCTCCTCTTTTTCTTTATTTTTTCCACTCATTACTAAAGGTCTCCCTGTTACTTTATCATTTTAACAGAAAGAAAGGATGGAATGTTGTACATTATTATATTTTATTTATATATTATATTATATGCTGAAAAAACTAATTTGTACTAAAATTTTTCATTGTAATTAATTCCAAAAGGTCTGTCATAAATGGTACTCTTTTTATTCACCCATTAATGTCAAGTATTATCCTCATCGATCAGCCCGTATATCCTTTTTACTGAAAAACCTCAAAAATATGAATAGAAACGAAATGCACAGAAGCCTTGGGTCTGGCCGTAATTTATAAATGTTGACATATACCAATAATGACAGTTATTTAGAAAATTACGATAAATCTTTCAATGTCAAATTCGTAGTCGCATCTTTGGAATTATGCCGCAAATTTTGAATATAATTTATCAGTGCCATCAACAAGTTTCGCCATTAAACTGTTAGAAGGCAAACGCTTGAATTGGCGCGGTGGCGCACATAGAGGGGGCGAGATGGCGCGCGCCATGTTGCTGGCTGTGGCCTGCGCGGCCCTAGCGTCTGGCGCGCGTTACGTTGACTATTCTGGCGTAAAGATGCCGCAGTACGGAGGTAGTGAAGACTATGACAGGCCTCGCGACATACCCAACGCTCCAATGGACGATTATCGTGACCACTCTCCAGATGCTCCCGCATCTCTCGACTATGAAGACGATCCAAGTGGTAAGAATCATATTTAATGGAAGTTGGAATATAATGCGGATCTGTATTATATGTAATTTATTATAGGTACTTATAAGTTACTATATTAGTATAGCAGTTGAAGTCGCTACTTAGACAACTAACGGGTTTAGTAGGTACGACCTTCGACGTAATTCTTCTGAATAGAATATTTAAATAAGTAAGTGTTACATAGACAGTAGTACTGATGGACCTGACGGTATGGACTGTAAATTTCGAACGCCTGGTAGCTTAAAAAACTGACTATTCTCAAGTGTAAATTTTATTTATGAAAATTTAGATTAAGTTGCGTCCAAGCAAATAAAAAATATATGTCCACTTGAATAGACGTAGACGATCGGATAGCAACATAAGCATCATCCTTATTGTCTAGTGAGAATGGACTGTATCGCCAAAATCGACCAATAGTAACGCTCAAATTTTCAAATTCAAAAAGTAAAGTTTTAAAATTCAAATATAGTAAAGTTGTCGATGCATTTCATTATCATTGAAGTTAGACAAACAGGTCTCGTAGCGTTCACTTTTCCGATAGTGTCAAGCGGTCAGCTTATGCTGGTAATGTTATGACCCTCTTGCCCTCGTCTGGATATTTACTTAAATAGATACTAAAAAATTATTCTTAAACTGCGCAGACGTATAGAGGCCACAACCATAAATAGTACCTACTGTCTGTGATTTAGAATTTAAATAAATCTGATAACATCACATAAAATATTAAGCAAAAAATCAAATGTCCACATTGAATCACAACAATGCAGGATACGTCTGCACGTATCCTGCTTATTTTCCTGATTTCATTGGCTCCGTCAATCCAGAACTTTGTCGTCTTTCTTCGTCTTCATGTAACTCATATAATTTTATAACATTTATGAGTCCCTGGCACCTACGTGAATATATAAGGAATAACTGAAATTTAAGTGTAATATTTGTTTCAGGTAGCACAGACAAGTCTAGATCGCAGGTTATGATTGAAGGAGATGTTGAGGACTCGGAACTTTGGCAAAAGCCACAAAAAAAAGAGAAAAGACCAACACATTCAGATGATGACGCTAATCTTGAAACTCTTGATAAATACAGTCCTGAAGAGATGATTCCAAAATTCAAAACGAATAACCGCTTTTCTAGGCGGCGCCATCGACTCAAAGCAAGAAATCCTGAAAGAGATTCTTCTGATAGAGGTGATTTACCTCTAAAACAACCGTCGAAATACGTACGGAGCAAAAGTGATGATAGTGACGTCATCAGTGAAGATAATTTTCACTTAAGGCAAGATAACATCCGCGAGGATAAAAATGATGCATTTGACAATAGTAAACGCCACTTTGGTTATAGAGAGACAACTGTAAGAGTTAAAGCTCGACGAAAACCGAGAGACAGATCTTTAGCACCTCCCATCGATGACGATGACTTAGATATCCTTGAGGACTTGTCCATTAAAAACTTGGAGAAAGAAGAGAGACGTGACTCTGATTATTTATCAGGAAATGAAGGAAGGCGGCAAAGACCTGAAGGACCTGAGGCTCCGATAAGGCAAGCATCTCGACGATTGAATCTAAATAATGAAGATCTTGACCCACCACTTAAGATGAGCAAAATTAAACCGAAGAACTATGACGAGGATGATGCTTATTACGACATGAAAAGGGCAAATAATATTAAAAATAAATTACCCAGTCTATTGCGACGGACTACCAAAAGTAAGCATACTCAGTTTTTAAATGCGTAGATATTTTAACAGATTTCGCGATCTGAAGTGTCGAATTTTATCAAAATCTGCAATGCCGTGCCCGAACGTACTAGCTATAAAAATACGGCGCGGCGTCCATAATCTTTCAAAGAGTTGATGTTTTCTAGAAACGTTTTTTGTTTCCGCCACCACAGGTCGCACATCTGTGTAATTTTAACTCGATATTATTAATAATAAGTTGTTAAAAATAATTTTAAGCTCTTAATAACGACGCGATAATTAGGGATTTGTAACTTATATAAACAAATATTTTGCAATGAAAACGTTTCGATCTTCTTGAATAAAAATTCGTGTTGAAGACAAGAAAAAGCTAACATTAGGTTTATGTGTGCTCAGCGACGACATTGTACCTGACGCCGACAACGACGACGCTTCGACGAGAAGATATTATATGGCCAAATCGCCGTCTGGTACCGCAGCCTGCTTCTAAGAAACAAGAAGAATCTACTACCACATCCACAACCACTACCACCACTATGCGTTTTTCTATTAAGACCGCCACGGCAAGACATATATCACAGAAGCCAAAAGAAGAACTGTCTTTAGCAGAAAAGTCCAGACTGTCGATACTCAAAAAGGCTCAAAGAAAAGAGAGCTTCGCTAACGGGACTACGACTACGAAAAAACCACCCGTGCTCCTGCAGGTAGCAAACCAAATGCAAACAATAGTAATGGTAGAGCCACCATCTACTGAGGAGCCAATGCTACGTGCGAGGGAAATATCAGAAGATACCTCCGACCGCCTAAATCTTGTGAAACGAATGATGCGGCATAAACTGGTCTCGAACGCAAAGAATATTCAAGATCTCACTGATAACTGGGACGACTTGGTTTGCGATTATATAGACCTCTCAATGTTGCAGCAGGATTCTGCTATGTTTGTATCTAAAAACGTTCTGCTCATATATTTGATGCTCGTTTTACTTATTATTCCTTTTAGGTAATTAAGGATATCTATGTAGATGTTACTTACTAATAAATTATGATAAATGTGTTTTTGTGAAGTGTCCTATTGAACAGATTGTTATTGTTTCTTTTTTTCTAAAGTTTTGATAACACATTAAAAAATATATATTTGTCAGTATATTCTGAATAAAGCATTTAATAAAAAAGTTAGTTTTTATTCGAGCTGTAATAAAAGCCGGCTAATAGTTACCCTTCCATATTTATTTCAATCAATCCATCAAATGGAAAAAAACAAAAAAGAAAAAGTATTTATTCAGTATCACATATCGAAAACTAAACAATAATCTTAAATACCAGCAGCATTCTCGGTACCGAAATGTATATAGCACCGAAAATGTGTTTTATTGTTTATACAGGGAACTTAGTGTAGTGCTAATCTAACTAAAATTTTATTATTCGCATTTATATGCGAAATATTGGATGTTTGTTTGTTGCTCAAACACGGGAAACGGATAATCGGATTTGGATGAACCTTGGTGTATAGGTAGAACATGCTCTGCGGGTTAAAACATAGGATAGTATTTATTTAATCCACGCTGACGAAGCCGCAGGCGGAAGCTAGTATAAATGTCAAATGATGAACAACAAACAAACAAATATCCAAACTTTCGCATATATTCGTATAATAGGTATTAGTTAGATAATTATATGAACGATGATGTCCCTGCAGCTATAACTGGTAACTTGTATTTATTAGTAATTTATGTTTACACATGGATTTAACCTTTGAAAACCCGCTGGCACCCCCTGTTGCAAGTTCACCTTGTGAATTGGTCTCATTGGGAATCAAGAACTTAAGGGTTGGTTGATAGATAAAAATCTACTGGATCTAATCAGCAGATAGGGATCTAATCAGATTGGTTTATGTGCAGTATTAATATAAAAATAGATACCTAGGCATTTGATCAAAGGCAATAAATTTAATAATTTAAATTTATTAAAATTTTTCTCAAAATAATCGTTGAGTAGAATAAAATAATAAAACATGTGTAGGGGAGACAATTTATGGTCAAAAAACCGCCAAGTGCGTGTCGGGCCACGTTCCGTTCCGTAGTTACCAGTCACAATATACGGACTTGGAGGTTTTTGTTGTTTGATAAATAGTTTTCAACAGAAAGTACATTCAACAAGTTTTTTGACTATTACTTAAAGTCTACTTAGCTGTGATAGTTTTCCTTTTAACTTCGTTATATAATACTACTAACGTGATTTTTTTCATCTATCCTAATACAACAGTTTAGTTGGCAGCACTCTAACAAAAATTTGCATTAAAGCTTTCTATTACTATTAGTAATAGAAGCTCTTAAAGAGCTTCTAAGCTAAGCCTCGGATAGACAGACAGACGGACATGGCAAAACTATAAGGTTTCCTTGTTGACTGCGGAACCCTAAAAGAGGATAATTCAGAAAAAGAAACAAAAAAGTCTATTGTAAAACAAGTAGATAATTATTTATTCTAAATAAAAATACTCATTAACAAATAGTAATAATGATTATGTTTTATATGTCCTTTTTTCCACAAACATGATCTTTTTCCAGTATAGTATTGACCATATTTAGGTATATTGAGTATCCATATTTTCCACTGTAGAGGATTTTTTCGAATAGTTATTTCAAATGTGAGCAAGTTTATGAATTATGTAGAGCTATTATAATTTTAGCTCCTACATAGGTACGCTTGTACATGAAATATTAAATTTTCAATGACTTGTATCTGGTGTATCATGCATCATTCATAGTCACATCAATAACTTGGAATCACATTCATGTTTTAGGTATATACCTATTTGTAATGGTAAAATCTCCATGAAAATGGTAATATTGGTCAAAACAAACTTTTGTAGGTTTATTTTTTCGGTGCTCGCCGTTTATATAACTATTTATGTGCCAGTAAGAGCATATAGTGTTCATGTAGACATGATTCATAGTGGTAACATGTCTTAGGTCCTGAAATTACTACGACGATGGCAAGTGTCGCTGAGCGGGAGCTGACGGCTCTGCTGGGCGCGCACCGTCAGCGAAAGGAAGTCTCCAACACCATACCAGAAGAAATCTACACCACCACCACCCCAATGCCTCCAACTTTCCCCCCACACGCTGTCGAGCCTTATATCGATAAACAATGGAATGAATTCATTGTCACCAATGACAATCAGAGATTGCAACTTTCGAAGTATGTAACTTGTATAGCTTTAATATTAAACTATTTACAAAGATATAAACAGACATTTTGTTAATGATAAACATTTATGCGCCGTCTGTCTGACGATACATGTCTGAGGATACATATAACCTTGGTCAGGTTGTTTAAGTCAGCAAACTGAACAACTTATTATGGAACCCATTTTGAAATCGTGAAAAATGGAACAGTATTTCACAATTTTTTTGTAGAGTATGCATAAAAACTTCTTTGTGGAACGGCTCATTTTTTTGCGAATCTAAAATGAACTCTAAAGGTGGTTACATAATAAAAATGTTCAGTTCGATCGTCTCAATAGCTTACACTCTGGACTCCGATTTTTGAGTTTATACCACTAGCAAGTCAGATGCGAGTGATAGAAAATATTACAACGCGAACATGTTTCACCAATATTTTCTACTAGAGTCTCGTCGTGTAACTCAAAATTACGGAATACGGAACATGCTCGAATGTAGCAGTGTTTTTTTAATAGAGATTCACCTCTTACTTTCCTTTAAACGTTATTAAAACACCAGTGATGTCCGAAATTCAACCACACTGACTTCTGTCAACTCTAACATTTTCTACCACATAGCAGCAAATTTGTAGCACTCTCAATTCAAAATAACTATTTAAATATTTCAAAACCAAAAGCCCGACAGCATATTTTGCATTTCGCAGCACAATGTTGGATTTTTAGCATAAAATGTATCCTATGACACTCCAGGGATCATGACGAATCTAACGACACCATACATTCCTGCATCGGTCAAGTCGTTTAGGCTACAGGAGGTAACATATTAGAAAACTACATACATACATAATCTCGAAAGACATTACCCTCCTTTCTTGGGCAGTCTGGTATAAAAACAAACGGTCGAATTGAGACCGTCCTTCTTGAAGTCGGTTAAAAATATGCTTTTGTGAGTTGCGATCGAAATTTACGAGTGGTTGAAACTCAAAAATAAAACGTCGTATAAAATGTGTACAGAAATGGGTCTGTAAATCGGGACGTAACACATCTATTACACATCAGCCTTATGATCCCTCATCTGGGGTGCCAGCCTGCTCTCACCAGAAAGGGTACGGGCCATAAACAACCACGCGGGCCCAATTTTGGGCCCGCGGGCGGATTGGTGGCTTTATGTTAATGGTGTGACAATGTTATAACCTAACTGCCTTCATTTGTAGATAACGAGACCGACTCCTGATAATGAAAATGGTCACCCACCCAAGGACTAACCACGCCAGACTTTGCTAAACAATGCGACTGGGCCACGAGTGCCCCACTCGTAACATTTATTTTAAGTTAGCGTTATTACAAAGCAATACTTACAACTCGTAGCTAACTACACTTTTAATTAACCGCCTCCGTGGCTCAACGTAAACAACATTGGGTTTACGATTCGGAGGTCGCGGGTTCGATCCCCAGCGGGGTACATGTTTAAGTACTCGGTTTGGTTGGTGGTAGGACATTTTAAATGACCGCCTGGCTAGCTACCACCATCTTATCTAAATCTGCCGCCAAGCAGCAATGTTAATAGCATGGTTGTGTTCCGGTTGTCAAAGATAAGATAGCCAGTCCCCCAAATGTGTTGGGGTTTCCGGGTCAGTACGCTTCCACTTTCGACCTCATCTTCACTTAACATCAGGTGTGATTGAGGTCAAGTACCAACTCGTTTAGCATAGAAAAAAAAATTTGCTCTAAATAATGTAGTGTTCGATTCCCACGCAGGCCATGTACCAATGAGTTTTTAAATTTAATTTAATTACTTATGTGCATTTATTCGACTGTTCTTAAACGGTGAAGGAAAACATCGTGAGGGAACCTGTATGCCTGAGAAATAAAAATTCAAGGGCATGTGAAGTCCCCAACCGCTTTGGGCCAGCGTGGTGGACTATGGCCCATACTCCCTCATTATCCGAGGGAAGGCCTATATCCCTGCAGTGGTATATTTACGGGCTGATGATGATGTCTACCAACAACCTTCGTAATTCATAACTACCTAGTATCAGAATAAGCATAGAAATAATAACTATTTAAAAACCAAAAAACCCGACAACACATTTTGTATTTTGCGGGCGCTATGTTGGATTTTTTACGATAAAATAATATACTATGACACTTTAGAGATCAAGACGAAATGTATGACACCGTGTACTTCAAAATCGGTCGAACAGTTTAGGCTACAGGAGATAACATAGAAATATATACTCGAAAAACATTGCCCTCCTTTTTGGGGGCTGTGGGGTAAAACATATTACAATATCTCAAAAAATGAGAATTATCACAGATTTTCCATGACATCTCTCTTATATGTATAGCGCACAGAGAGCCTGTAATCAACCATTTTTCAGTTTATTTAGGAAGTTCTGAGTACTATATGGATGAGTTTTTTACCGTAAGAAAAATTTGGAAAAAGTGAAATAGAAGTTACTGGCACAGGTAGTTTAATTATTTTTTTCCAAAAACGCCCTCCTCCCCTTTTTTGATATGCGACTGGTGGGATTCGTAGGGTTCCTGTCAAGCGAAATTTATATGAAACTCATATTTTCTCCACGTTTTCTTTATCTATTTAATTTAATGATGTATGGATGATGTATGACTACAATCGCGACCGTCAAACGACACAACGGTTTATTCAATGGTGGTTTTGAAAAAAAAAAAATTAAACTATCTATGCCAATACCTTCTATTTCATTTACCTAATATGCCCTATTTTTTCCTTACGGTAAAAAACTCACCCGCAATAATAAAACTAATTGACTCTCATTTATGTCTATTTAACTTTTTAGTTTAGTCTTTTTCAACATACTTGCGCGTAAAGTGGATCTTATTTCTCCGGTTTTAGATATAGTCCAGTAAGGATACACTTTTAACTTCCTATAATTTTAAAGGCCGTAATTTTTTGCACGTGTAGGTATAGAGTACCTGTCAGTGAGAGAATAAAAAAAAATTATAACAATTCGGTGACTTGCTATATATATATTTAATTTTTGCACGACAGGCTTGTACTTGACCTTAATCAGACTTGATGTTAAGTGAACATGAGGTCGAAGGTCGAAGCGTACTGACCCGGAAACCCCAACACATTTGGGGGACTGGCTTTTTCCATTCTGGTTTCCGTTTACGAAAAAATATTAAATAAGCTTTAAAGTAGTATTTTTAGTTAGACTTATGTGTGTGTCAAAAAAAAAATCAAAATCAAAAATATTTTATTCAATGTAGGATACAAAAATATCACTTATTGAAAGTCAACATGTTATTTTTTTTAAACTACATCGCTTCACAAGGTGTTATGGTTAGGGAGAAGAAGCGACAAGAAACTCCGCAACAACACATCTTTTCAATTGGTTTCCATCTTTACAATAATATTACATTTTATTTATTTATTTAACACTTTATTGCATACACAAAAAACAATTACAGTGATACTTAAGAGTAAGATATACAAAAGGCGAGCTTATCCCTAAAAGAGATATCTTCCAGCAAACCCAACATAGGAAATAACAATAGTGAAGGGGAAACATAGAGTGCACACAAGTAAAATGAAAATAAGAAAATAAATATTAAGTACATAATAATAAGTACATAAATAAGCCTACGAATATGTAAATGAATATATACACGAACATATAAATGATATATAAATGAATATATTAATACATATATTAATAAATATTATAAATAAACAATGGTTATTGACAGGACCCAAGATAATGCTCTTTCACACGGAATTTAAAAATGGGCAATGACTGGCTGTCGCGTATGTTAGTGGGAAGTGAGTTCCACAGCCTGACTGCATGGACAGTGAACGAGAAACTATAAAAATCAGTGGTATGAGGATGGAAGCGTAGTAGAGTGGACATGTGTGATCGGGAGAGACTAGTGGGAGACCGCAGAAAGCTAAAGCGATCTCGCAGGTAGTTTGGACAGGACGGATTAAACAAAACGTTATAGAGAACACATAGTATATGACTGTTTCTGCGCAGGCGAATAGGAAGCCACCTGAGGTCGGATCTAAACTGCGAGACGTGATCAAATTTACGCAAGCCGTAGATAAATCTTATACATAGATTTTGTAGCCGCTCAAGCTTATTTAGCACGTCCTCATTGGCATCCAACATACACACATCTGCATAGTCCAAGATAGGCAAGATCAACGATTGGGCAAGTGTAATTTTAGTTTTCAATGGCAGGAAATTTTGCAGGCGTTTAAGAGAGTGAAGCGAGATATTAGGTATTATTATATTAGGTATTAGGTATTAGGTATTATTTATATTAGGTATTAGGTACAAAACAAAAGCAATTAACATAACGACCAGCTAACACCAGACCTCCTTATCGCCTAAATAATCATCTATTCTGTAATAAAACCCTTCATACACCGAGTTTCTTTAATGTGACGATTAAATTTCTCCTTTGTTAAACTCAATACATGTTCTGGTATTTTATTGTAAAAGCGTATGCTGTGTCCCACAAAGGATGCTACCTTGCTAAGTATAAATTGTGGAATTTCAATATTATTTTTGTTTCTAGTATTCAAATTATGATTATGACAATGTTTACGAAATATATTTTTGCATATATTTTTGCGTACATGACATTATACTGTCATATATATTGGGATGCAACAGTTAAAATACTTATTTCTTTAAACAGATCTCTTAGAGAGTCATGGCAGCGTAAATTATTATTATATATATATATATATATATATATATATATATATATATATATATATATAATATATTGCTCTTTTTGTAGGACAAATATTGTTTGAATATCTGCAGCCCTACCCCACAGTAGTATACCATAAGACATAATGCTGTGAAAGTAGCTGAAATAAACGAGCCTCGCTGTTTTAATGTCAGTAAGTTGTCTAATCTTACGAACAGCATAAGCAGCTGAACTGAGCCTGCTCGCAAGCATCTCAATATGCGACCCCCACTGTAGTGTCGAGTCCAAAGTGATGCCAAGAAAAACAGTGTTCTCAACAAATTCCAATGGTTCACTATTTAACTTTAGGTTGTTTTCCCCCTGCCTTACATTAGGTAAGAAAAACTTTATACAGTTCTCATGTCTTAAGTGTATGTCTCATGTGTGTGTGTCACCACTACCAGCTAAACCTATGATTTCAAAAATAATAGCAATAATAGCATATATAGCTAAATTAACACCTCAATTGCATCAACTAGTTCACAACTAATAGTCTAGTTAACTAATAGTTGGATCTACGAGTATAAAAGGTTCATACAAAATCAACCACAAAAATAAATTTGTGGTTTAAAATAGCTACGGAACCCTATTGCGCTTGTCCCGACGCGTACTTGGCCGGTTTTAAATATAGATATAGAACGTTGGTGCGGGTTGTGTTTTGCACAAGATTAAATTTGCAGTAATAATATAGCTTCTTTAACTGAGGTTGTCTGGAAGAAATTGCTATCAGCGATAAGACCGCCTTTGTACACTTCATCATCTATGTTAAATGTTCTTTGTTTTTTATTTTGTGTGCAATAAAGAATTTTATAATAATAATAATACGTACGAATATTAGTTAAAGACATTTGGCTCTATTATGCTCTCGTCTTCGGCTGAAATTCCGCCTCGTGTGTTATAGCCACCATAACGCACTTATATCGTAATGTACTATAACATAACCGCACTCAAATCGGACCATGAGTTACTGAGATAAATCTGGAAAAAAGGTAGGTATACATACACACAACGCCCTCAAACACGTCGTTGTATGTCTTTGTGCGAGACTCTACCATCAACACAAGCATTATTCGTTATTGCTTAGATACTATATTATTACTGCAAATTTAATCTTGTGCAAAACACAACCCGCACCAACGTTCTATATCTATATTTAAAACCGGCCAAGTACGCGTCGGGACAAGCACAATAGGGTTCCGTAGCTATTTTAAACCACAAATTTATTTTTGTGGTTGATTTTGTATGAACCTTTTATACTCGTAGATCCAACTATTAGTTAACTAGACTATTAGTTGTGAACTAGTTGATGCAATTGAGGTGTTAATTTAGCTATACAGGGCGTCCCACGGCTATGCCACATGGAGGGAAAGTACCTTGAATTTTGTAGATGGAACATTTTACTGAAAGAAGACATTATTTTAATTTAAAAAACAATTTAAACTGCATTCATAGATTTTTAAATAAGTACATGGTTGAACCGAGAATCGAACCCTTTATTTATAAAAAAAAAATTACCATGTAACTTTATCATACCGATCGAAAGGCTTCATCATAAGGATAATTTTTTGCTAAATAACATAGTGTCAGAAATAAAAGGAAGACCATGAATTTTAACATTTTTAATACAAAATTAATCAAATTTATCAAATGCTCAAAATGAGTCCCATCCTGTTCAATACAAAGTCGCACTCTTTTGATTATTTCGCTCCCTGTCGATTTTTTGATCATGTTGTGGTGGATATTTAGAATAATACGTCGAAGTTCAGTTTGTAGCTCGTGGACACTTTGACACTGGTTCTTGTAAAGTAAATTTTTTATATAACCCCATAAAAAAAATCTAACGGGGTTAGATCTGGGGATCTCGGCGGCCATTTTTTCGTCCATTTGTCCCGATCCAGGAAAGAAAATGTTCATTGAGATAGTCCTACTTACTAATTACGTATCTCTTTATCATTTTATCATGAACTTAAATTATAATAGGGAAATGATGCATACTTCTCGAGTGGGTAATTAGTATTAGTAATGATAATGTCAGTTGTATGTCCTTACGGCAATGTCAGCTTTTCATTTTTCTGAACAAAATTGAACATCTAATGTTAAAATTCATGGTCTTCCTTTTATTTCTGACAATATGTTATTTAGCAAAAAATAATCCTTATGATGAAGCCTTTCGATCGGTATGATAAAGCTACATGGTAATTTTTTTTTATAAATAAATGGTTCGATTCCCGGTTCAACCATGTACTTATTTAAAAATCTATGAATGCAGTTTAAATTGTTTTTTAAATTAAAATAATGTCTTCTTTCAGTAAAATGTTCCATCTACAAAATTCAAGGTACTTTTCCTCCATGTGGCATAGCCGTGGGACGCCCTGTATATGCTATTATTGCTATTATTTTTGAAATCATAGGTTTAGCTGGTAGTGGTGACACACACACATGAGACATACACTTAAGACATGAGAACTGTATAAAGTTTTCCTTACCTAATGTAAGGCAGGGGGAAAACAACCTAAAGTTAAATAGTGAACCATTGCAATTTGTTGAGAACACTGTTTTTCTTGGCATCACTTTGGACTCGACACTACAGTGGGGGTCGCATATTGAGATGCTTGCGAGCAGGCTCAGTTCAGCTGCTTATGCTGTTCGTAAGATTAGACAACTTACTGACATTAAAACAGCGAGGCTCGTTTATTTCAGCTACTTTCACAGCATTATGTCTTATGGTATACTACTGTGGGGTAGGGCTGCAGATATTCAAACAATATTTGTCCTACAAAAAAGAGCAATATATTATATATATATATTTATAATAATTTACGCTGCCATGACTCTCTAAGAGATCTGTTTAAAGAAATAAGTATTTTAACTGTTGCATCCCAATATATATGACAGTATAATGTCATATACGCAAAAATATATGCAAAAATATATTTCGTAAACATTGTCATAATCATAATTTGAATACTAGAAACAAAAATAATATTGAAATTCCACAATTTATACTTAGCACGGTAGCATCCTTTGTGGGACACAGCATACGCTTTTACAATAAAATACCAGAACATGTATTGAGTTTAACAAAGGAGAAATTTAATCGTCACATTAAAGAAACTCTGTGTATGAAGGGTTTTATTACAGAATAGATGATTATTTAGGCGATAAGGAGGTCTGGTGTTAGCTGGTCGTTATGTTAATTGCTTTTGTTTTGTAATACCTAATATAAAATGTAATATTATTGTAAAGATGGAAACCAATTGAAAAGATGTGTTGTTGCGGAGTTTCTTGTCGCTTCTTCTCCCTAACCATAACACCTTGTGAAGCGATGTAGTTTAAAAAAAATAACATGTTGACTTTCAATAAGTGATATTTTTGTATCCTACATTGAATAAAATATTTTTGATTTTGATTTTTTTTTTGACACACACACATAAGTCTAACTAAAAATACTACTTTAAAGCTTATTTAATATTTTTTCGTAAACGGAAACCAGAATGGAAAAAGTGATCATAACCTCTTATCATTAATAATCTAAATAATATTTACAAAGACCTCGTTGATATCCTACGCGATAGATACAAATTTAAAAAATATGCCCTGACTGAATGATTAGCATATTACCGAGATTATCGCATAGCCCAAACGCGAGGGCTGACATTTATGAAACTTCGCAGGTGTATTTCCTTAAGCTCCCTACTTAGAGACGCATTTCTTTTTGAATTTCCACTCTTAATGAGATCAAAGCCCGGTAAAATATTTCAAAATAAGTCAATATATCCGGAAACAAGGCCTCTATCTGTATGGAAATAAATAAACACGAGCTTCAACATTTTTTATAATCAATGAAATCCTTTATTTTAAGGCTATTCGATGACGACAGTTGTATAAAAAATCGTGTAGCCCAAAAGTTTAAATGAATCTTTCCAATTCCAAAAACTGTACTGGAGAATGTCTTCCGCTAAGGATATTCAAATGATTTTTTTTAGGCAAAACGCCAAAGAATCTTCCAGACTTATTCGAGATTTTTTATATTATTGTAAGTCCTGTAAATTCACGTATTTCAGCACTTTAACCATTCACGTTCTAATACTATGTATTTGAGAAATCGCCAATTCACACTTTTGCTGAAACACGCCTCTATCAGCTACAATCGAAAACTCGTTTTCAATGACAAAAGTTAGATGGCGCTAGCGGTATTTAAAAGAGATATAGTTGTTTTTCATTTACTATATTATAAAATTATTAAAATTAGTTTTTAAAACAAAATCCTAGCAGATATTTATTAGAAACTTCTATTCTATCTGATCACCGAGTAAAATATACGTTATCTGCTCGGAGGTCAGATGATGTGTCCCGTAAAAGAGTATCTAATTATCAGGTCGGACAAATATGCATAATTCAAGTTATTTGTGTGTTAGAGAGATTTGGTTAAAGCAATAGCGATGTTTTAATACACTAAACCTCGAAGCTACCTACGGTACGATCGTGCCATCTGGCGGTATCTCGTCAGTTGACACGTATGAGGCAAGAGGGCGCTGCGATGTCGTTCGCCGTGGTATAATATAGTATAGGATTGATTGCACGGAGAAAGGCGGAGCGTGTCGAGCGCGGAGAGCGCTACTGAGCGAGTGCGACCGCGGTATTCAATTATTTATTCGCCGCGCGAGCCGCGGGCCGGAGGTCGGTCGGTGTCGAGTGTGTGCGGGGACGGCGCGTCTCCCCGATCCAGTGTTGTTCTATCCACTCTGTACCCGGTGTTGTAAGTGACTATTATGAGCGACAGGGACAGGTCGTCGCCCTCCCTCACGGACACCCCGCTGAAGACATACATCGGCCGACACGACGACGACTACCCTCTCATAAACGGAAACGGTAAGTTTTGAAGTACGATAGTTACGAGCGAGTTAACTAGTGCTCTATGGATGATACGATATAGCACGTGCGGTGGTCGCGCATCACGCGCTCGTACCCGCGCCCCGCTCCCCGCCACTTGCAATGCACGTTAATTGCATCAGGACATCAGGTCAGCTGGTGTGGAAAATTCGTTGAAAAGAGCGCGCGCTCTGCGGATCCCGGCAAACGTTCACTTTGCCGCATTGAAGCTTCCGCGGGTTCGATCGACCCGCCTTTAGCCCCTTCCCGAAATCTGTATGTACATGTAGATATTTAGCTCAAACAATGAATGAAAAGTAAAGTAATTTATCCTGTATTAAATTCCTACATTTATAGTTGTTAAAACAAAAACGTTTTTTTGGTGTTTACGGTAGAATTTAGGGGTGTTGAATGACTGTGGTTTTGGAGGAAGCGAGAGGCCGCTTTGGGGCATTCTTCAGCTGCCGTGGATCGATACAAGTTGACCTTAGTTCTGAAAGTCGAATAAGTTTTTTTTGAGAATGTTAGGAAGGCAAGATAACGCGGTAGAGTTTGCAACCGCCGGGCGCGCCTGTTAAATTTTTTTAACTTAAACGGAAAGTTTGGACGGAATGTTTGCTTACTTTGCATAGTAGATTTACGTTCATTTTCAAAGTTTTCCTCATATCGTGAGATGTGTGGAGTCAACATAAAGTTAGGAATAGTTTTGTTTTTCATCTAAGCGGCTATTAACTGTTGCCCTACCTATATTTATAGAACAGCTTCCACGACTTGTAAATTGTTTCAATATGTTTTCAGACATTCCAAGGAAAGCAGAGTTATAATTTTGTTTTAGAATAATAAGTTCAATGTTTATCGTAACGTTTGAATAAGAATATATGATAGTGTTGAGTAGTTCAAAATTTTAGTATCCATGATTTTTAACTATTACAAGTATATGGAATCGAAAAAGCTTCGGTAATATTAAATCCACATATATTATGACTGCAGTGTTAGACTGATAGCTTATGGAATTGTGACACTACTGACACAATTGATGACAATTGTGTCAGCAGTTACTCATAGCTACTCATTGGTTACAATGTGTGAAAACTACAGATAGGGACTATACTTACTGTTTTTATTAGTTATCTTTCCTAGATTAAAATTTTTATAACGAACAGTCTGTGTTAAATACATATTTATCTTATAATTTTTTACTCGTACATGCCAGCAGCGCTCTTATTGAAAGTTTTTACTACCAATATTGATGTGTTACATACGGACCTGTTTATACCTACAAGCAAATTTTTTAACATTTAATAAACGCTATCCAAAACGTTGCCATGTAAGTGGAAGATTTGCAAATATTACTTTACAATTATCGTGGAATACTTATCTTAGCTCGTCTTCGATATGATCGAAGTAACTCGTCTATATTGATAACCTTTTTATATTTCGTAATAATCAATCATACAACGTTGATATAAACATTTTATTTGTCATTCCTGTGATACGATGCGATCGTAACAAGTACGTACCTACTGGGGATCAATTTGTAAGCAGTCCTACTCGATTCCATTGCAATTTGAAATTCCATTTTATCAATGCATCGATAAATAATCTGATAAATAAAACACTAACTAAAACGTTTAACTTGCAGTTAAATTTTAATCTATATCTAAAAAGTATACATGACGTTGTTGTGGCAAAGTGAAGGCGGATGCTCAAAAATCGGTACCCTATCCATTTATATTAAAGTTTCTCGAGTTGTTTTCAAAGTGAACTATATCTACCTACTTATGTGCCCATGTATTAAGCGGGACTACTAACACAAGTAAACTTTACTTATAAGTAGCCCCAACACTGGATTTAGTAAAAAATATTATCTAGTAAATAAATGTTGTTTTTTTAAATTTTTTTTTATTAATTTATTTAATTGGAAATATCGAATAGTGAAGGTGTTTGAGGATCAGGAAACCAGGGTATCGATTTTTATGCTTCTACATTTGTTGGTTCTACCAAAAATGGTTGGCTAACATATCTTTATAAAATGATAAATTAGAAATCCCCGTAATATATTATTAGTCAAATCTAAATATTACCGAGACTTCTTAGTTTTAACCAAAGCATGTAGTGTGGATACCAACTAGATAATGGACAAACATACATAAATATTTATACAAACATTCATGAAATGTTCATATTCCTGGCATATGTATATGCATATGTGTAACACGAAAATTAACCTTCGGAGGGATGCGAACCCGCAACCGTACCTTTTGAAGGCAGGGTTACATTAAGTGTGTTAAAAACTAAATGTTTTCGAAACACCATAAACAAATTCCACAAACTATTGCTAAGAACTATCTGTTAAACATCAGCTTTTGAAGAAAAAGCGGTTTTAAATCCATTCAGCGGTTTAGTCCTACATTCTTACAGACAAAGGCTTCAAACTTATAACACCATTCTTTTTGTTAGAGGGTAGAATAAAATATAGAAAATTTTATGTAAATTTTTATAAGTAGCGATTGACTATAGTAGAACTTGCAGAGATTTTAGTGCGATTCAGGTCAAATATGCCAGTGTAGCAACTCAATCGATGTAAGTAATAATAATGTCCAGTAGTAGCGGGTATTCCGTGTTATATACTATTTAAAGAAAAATAAAGTACTATACTGTACCTCCAACGATCGGTAAGTATTAGCTGATAGTCTAACAATAAATGGCTTCTGCTTTTATTAACATTTCCAGTATTATCTTTCGCTTGTTTTTTAGAATACGAAAAAAGGCACAAATGTTTTACAAATTGATCTCCAGGGCTACTACCGGAATCCTCTCTCCCTCCGCACTCCTCGTCCTGGCAGAGCTCTCCTGGTACGCAACGCACAATTTAACATCAAACGATAACCTGCTACGGAATGGTCCATTCAGTGAACGCAGACGCTCATTTAGGCCCATAGAACAAAAAAGCACGGTGTTTGCGTGTACTAATTGTAATGAAAGATGTTCGCTATAATTCCGAACACAAGTAGACAAAAAGCCTGTCGTTTCTACTGCTCCTTTTCACAGAGACATATAAATGACTTCGTTGTTTTTGAAACACTATTTATTTGACTTGTATATTTCCGTGGCTCTCGTTATGCACAGTTTTTTGGCATATATATTATAATAATAGGTAAAGCAGTTTCGGTGTATAAGGAATGAGGATTTCAGTTACACGTGCCGCCAGAATGCTCATTTAGAATATTGAATAACTCAAACTACAGCGGCATAATTTTTTCCATTGGATACTATTTGGTACTATTTCAGCACAATTTTTTGACACAGCTTTTGTGTATTGTATCATCATGTGCGTGCAAAAAGTCATATCAATATGACCAAAGACAACGGTCGCTACACTTGCCGACTTTGAGGGATCGTCGTATAAATAATAGGAAATTTAATTGAGACGATGAGTGCTAACATACCATATATTTTTAAACTTAGTTACGTCTATAAAAATGATAAGAAACTAGCCCCCTTCAAAGCTAACACTAACATTGGCCTTCACACAATCAATAATAGAGCTGCGAGCTAATGGCACCAGCTTCCTCAAGAGGTTGTTGATGCCCTCTCCGTGAACAGTTTTAAAAATAGACCAATGATTGAAAGAGAACTAAGACGCAAATTTTACTTTTTTGAGAAAAGATGATCTTTGATCATAGCACATTCGCATTCTGCTGCTCGCCTGTTAATCAATAATGCTATAAAATATTTCTTTCAAAAATAAAAAAGCTATATGCCGCAAAATAATCCAATTATCAACACGTAGAATAGAATATACATTATCTGTACCTACTAACTTTATTTTTTGAATAACGCTAAACTAAAGTTAAAGTATTAAAACGCCACAAACATTTTTGTTTCGCTTTGAATTCAAATATAAAACTTACGAGGGTTCTCGTATATCTTACAAGTAGATTACAAGTTGATACCTATTGAGAGAATGATCTTATTTGTCTCTATTTGTAGTGGCACTGGTCTGATGTTATCATAAGTGCTTAAGTCGCAGCTCAGTCGACTCAGCTATGTTACTGCGAGTATTTAACAGTGATAGAGACAACATGTGTACGTAAGAGCGGTGCACGTTACTGTGCTAAATGAAAATTCAGAAATATTGTACATTACTAATATAATTTCACAGTAACATATGTCATAAAAGCGTATTTGAGTTATCGAATACCTAATCAAAGAAGAATCCAGCTATTTTGATAATGAGAACAATTTTGCTAAAATTGTGCCAAATAGTGCATGCCGAAAAGTGTTATTCAAGATTTTAAGTGATCATTCTGGAATCACGTGTTACGGGAATCTTCATGTTTTATTCGCAGAGACTGCTTTACAGTTGATATCCCAAAAACTGGGCATAAATAGTACCCCCGAAATATGCAAGTCCCATAAATAATACTTCAAAAACAATATGTTATTCTTTATTGCACATAAAAAACATGTTGACAATCAGTCGGAAATATTGTACAAAGGTGAGCTTATCTCTAATTATTTAACAATTATTTAGCTGTCTTTGTGAAAAAGAGCAGCGTGCACGTCGGCCTTTTTTATTATTCGTGTGTTGTTCTTCTTCCATTTGGCACTATTTTAGAACAATTTTTGACGTCATCAAAATAGCTGAATTCCACTTTGTGTGATCTAGCATCACGTACGTTCTACCTCTACATTGATAATATTATGATGTCTTTTGTGAAATAGCTGCAGCTAGAGAAATAAAGTAAAAATATTTCTATATATTCTGACCATGACCTCAAGAATACCGAGGTTGATTTACTTCAATACAATTTGGAGTCAAGTAGTGATAAATTAGTATTTGTAGAGTCAAATTTAGCGCCAATGCTTGACGCGCTACGAAGTTCGTAGCAAGTGTGATCTTCAACGGCTTTCAAGATAAGCGTATATATCTACAGGTACTTTCAACCTCGTATTAAAGTAATATAATTGTATGTATGCTTAGTCAAGTTTTATTGTGTCACAAAAGTGTCGAAATGTTATCCTAAGGAGAGTGAATATAGACTAATCGAAACAAACTCGATATGACAAATCATATCTGCCGATTCAGAAATCGGTAGGTAGCTATATTTTATTTTATTTTATTTTATTTTATTTTCTTGGGAAAACCAACCAAAAAAAATATTCGCGGTGTTAAATTATATTTTAATCAAAATTTGGAAATATGAATACGGCAGGGGTAAAGTTATTTTTATTTCATGAAAACGAAATCCGTCCGAATCCTATCTTTGATTTAGAAGAACTGACTGAAGAGATTATTTCACATGCGTACAATATGACATGACTGACAAACAATTCTGTAATTCAAATATCAAATTAAGTTCTGATTAGATTTCCTTGTTCAGAATCCGCAATTAAAAGTTAGGTACCAACAAACTTAATTTTAGGCTTCATGAAATATGCCTTTTATATGTATAATGTAAGTTATGCGACTTACTATTAGCTAACTACTGTGGAACACCCAGTCCATATGTCTTATTATATTGCTAGAATGAGAGTTAGGTACTATCTGAAACCAGGTTATAAAGATTCCATTTTATACGAAGGTCTTCCCAAATGTGTCGTAAAGTTTCTAGGCCTTTATAAATACAGTGTTGTCTAAAAAGGAAACTAATAAAACAAAAGCCATAGACATAGCTTATGCGATTAAAGTATTCTTTAGATCAATGAAATCGAATTATCCGTGTTTGTATTTTTAACAAACATAGCAAATAATAGAAGATTCAATAAAATTCCAACTTCCACCCCCTTTTTA
The DNA here is from genome assembly GCA_949316235.1 of Oegoconia quadripuncta. Classification (NCBI taxonomy): domain Eukaryota; kingdom Metazoa; phylum Arthropoda; class Insecta; order Lepidoptera; family Autostichidae; genus Oegoconia; species Oegoconia quadripuncta. The sequence goes on from OX438742.1 coordinate 29,622,026, forward strand.
AACAAACTGAAAATGACTAATACGATGTGGTGCTGAGTTACCAACGCAACAGTTAAATGTTAATTTGTAAATGTTATGTTATGTTCCTGTGTGTTATGTTATAATTTCTACACTCACTCACACATATTTGAATTTTAACTTAGAATAATTTCTTGACCTAACCTTATCACTGAAAATCTTGAAAATGAAAACTAACTATACCTCAATATTCTATTCATGAAGCCTATGTTCAGCATGGACGTCCTGTAGCTGTTATCATGTTGACGATACTTCGATATTGTTCGAACGCACAATTTTCAGTGTATTCTAAAGAAAGTTAAACAAATTATTTTGGAGAGGTGAAACTTCAAAGTTCGATTGTATAAACTAAGAAATCGGTATTGATTTTATCATAAATTTGGATTAATGATAAATTCATCTTGTCAGTTAGCTTATTGATATCATAAAACGCATTTTTTTTCATTTCATTTATTCGAGTTATATACATTTGAGTAGGTATTTAATAATCAAATATTATAACCTAATATTTAGGCCACTCAAATCAATTATCTAGATCTAAACTGGGGCAGGGGTCTATATAAATATTTATGTGAATATCCAGTATTCGGGATAATATACAAATACTTTATGTATAATTAATAATTTATAACGAGTTGTTATTCGCGGCTGATTAAATTATAACTTTTATAACTATATATACCACAAACGTATATTTATCAGGCCTGGTATTAAGGTTTCCAGAAAATACCATCGCCGATCCATCTAACCGCTTTGTCCAGTGCGACATAGGGAAAATGGTCCCACGACAGCTATTACAAAAGAAATAGGAGCGCCTTGAAAGATAAGAGGTCTAATCCAGATTTGCACTGCCGTGGACTTTTCATTGTGTGCGTGCGTATGACCCTGTTCAAATACGTGATGTTTGACAGACGTCACACTCGGTGGCGTAGTTTTACTCTAGTGTAGCAATGCGCTGCGCACTGGCAAGGTCGTGCCATCATTATCATTGTCTACGTATTTATTTAACAAATGTTGTCGTTATCATTCTATAATAGATACTCTATTTAAAGTATTTGTTACCTAAAGGTAAATCATCTGTTCTTTTTACATTAGGTTATGGCTGTTTCGAGTATATCTCTCTTATTTCGAGAATATTTCGGCAACAAACGAATTCGTTTTCAGGATAACCCCAAGCATAAATATAAAAACACGGTCAAGTGTGAATAGGAGTCATGTCATGAGGGTTCCGTACATATATAAAGTATATAATACACATATCACTTACAAACTACTTTTAAAGCCTTTTATCAGAAACTGCTGGAGGTAATACTAAAGACCTGCATGCGACCTCATGCAGTTGTTAAAAATGAACTTTATAGTGTAACGCTAAATTGATCAAAAAATATTAAACAAGCGTTCATTTTTAACTACAACTAAATAATACTTATTATCTTATCGCATTTAGTGCTTTACTTTTGGTAGCAAGAAAAAACACGGAAATATAACGTGATGTAATATAACTAGCTGTAGCCCGTGACTTTGATCGCGTTGTCTACATTAGATGGATAATGGTAAATTTAAAATGTTTTTAAGAAGTGCAATCGTATATATCCGAGTTAAATAATTAAAAAGCACGATTTCTAGACAAATTCAAAGCACATTGATTACATAATATAATATAACGTAGACATGACGCCACGAAGATATATTGTTCATAATTTGTAAATATAATTTTGTCTAGTCGTAAAAGATATCAGAGCCTGAAGAAATCCCATATAAGTTATGTTGATGATTGATTTACAAATAAATAATGTTGCGGAAACTACTTCTAGATTTATTTTAGTATGAGAGTCACTGGCAACCGTGTTAAGAACTACTTATTATCCGACGATCAAAACATCACCCAGCTCAAACTTAAGCAATCTAAGTTATAGTATAATATACTGTGACCCACATTACATTATACTGTAACTTAGATTGTAAGACACAGGACATCCCAACAAGGTTATGCTATGCGTCGCTTGGTTTCACCTCTCGGAAATTACTTAGCTATGGAACAGAAATATACTATGTGTTGGAGACTGGCAGCTTGGACAGCCGTGGTCTGTCTTTTTTGACAAGTTTTGCTATTGTTTGTTCGCTGTTGTTTTTCATGTTTGTGCTGCCGAGAATAAATTATTGAATATATTAAATATCCAGCTTCATATTGTTGTGTAGCACCCATCCTGACTCCAGCGGATAACTAACATTGGTCCTTCGAAAGAGAAAAATGTTTACCAGGTCGAAGGGTAAGCTGTTGGAACAGGTTAGTACAAATATCGATCCTGTTCCCCATAGTTCCGGACCTTCGCTCCCCCAGCATTCTCCTCGGTCATCAGCCCAGGAAGTGAACCCAGTTTTGGGAGCGAACGATCCGTCTCAATCTCAAACTCATTCGCCTCGGAAACCCGTCCCGAATGTGAGCACAGAATTAGTTACGAGCGGTGGATGTCTATCAAGCCGTGCCTCCAATAGCGCTTCACAATCGAGTGCGAGAACAATGATCGCGCAACGTTTAGAGGCGGAAGCCCGCCATGCGGCGGCCCTGGTACAGATCGCCGAACAAAGAGAAATAGAGAGGAGAGAGCTAGCTGCCTTGAAAGCCGAGGCTCAAAGCCGCGCCCTAGCCGCAGAACTCGCGGCTATAGATCGAGCTTCAGAGCATCGATCTCATGCTTCGCGGTCTCGCTCATCTGTGATTTCTTGGGTTCACAGCCTACCAGCAACTTTCGACGTGCCACCAGCACCTCCGGTATCCGAGGTGCATGTGCCACCCACAACGGCGGTTATGCCAACGGTTTGGTTCCCCTCAGGAGCTCCTATCCCTGCCGCCGCCGCGGTGCAAGCACCCGCATCGCCTACGGATGGCCCAACGCGTCGGCCGGTTACTATTACGCCTACCGTTGCCCACAGTTCTTTAGTGACCCCATCAGCGCCGGCGCCTTCCTGTACGTCTCGTAAGCACGCGCTTCCTTCCTGCAGTTACCCTACAAGCCAGCCAGCACAGCGTGCTGACGATTTTAGGTATCTAGCGGAAGCTATCGTGTCGCTTAATGATAGGAAACCTAAAAACATAGATTTGACGATTTTTAGTGGCAAAGCGGCCGAGTGGATTTCTTTTAAACAAGCGTTTGATTTTTCTAAAGAAAGTTTTTCTAAAAGGCACAATTTGATTCGCATTGGGTCTGCTCTGCGTGGTGAAGCAGCCCTGGCTGTCTCCGGGTTATTGAAGACCGCCGAGGACTGTGATGAAGTTATGCAGGCGCTCGAAGAGCGTTTTGCTAGACCGGAGATGATAGTGCTGGAAGAGCTGGCATCAGTGCGAGCGCTCCCCAAGCTGAGGGGCGACCTATTAGACCTAAACACGTTTTCATCAAAAATACACAATTTAGTCGCAGTTATAAAACACATGAACAAAAACGATTATCTTTATTGCCCGGAATTATTCAATACAATTCTATCAAAATTAACTCCTCTTCAGCGTTCACTATGGACCCGTTATGCAGCCGAAAACTTTTCTAACGGCACTAAGCTTGAGCTGCTGTCTAGCTTCCTTAGGGATGAAGCCAGGCATCATACGCATTTCGGTTTGCCACCTCCACAGCCTGTCCAAATAACCTCCACCGTCTCAAAGTCCAAAAATGTGGCAAATTGTTTCGTTACACGAATCACTCATGACTCGGGTGTTTGTGGTCTCTGTAAAGAAAACCATGTTCTGGCAGACTGTGGTAAATTTAAAGATTTTTCTCCTGACGAAAGAATGGCTTTCATTGTAAAAAATAAACGTTGTTTCCGTTGTTTGGGAAATAAACGTCATAATTGGATGAAATGTCGCACAAAAAAGTGTGACATTGACGGTTGTCACTCATTTCATCATAAATTATTGCATGGTGCCAACTTACTTGTTTCACCGTCAACGTCGCATCAAAAAGTTTGTGCTTGTACAGAAAAAGAGTCTTCAACTAAAAATTTAGATTGCGAATCTTCTTTCGAAAAATCTCTACCATCGGTTTCAGTTCTCGATAATAACTCGACTTATGCTTGCTCTCATGAACGTCCGCGTTTTCGTAGAGTTTTGCTAAAAGTGATACCTGTGATTGTTAGCGGCCCTTTAGGTGAGGTCGAGACTCTTGCACTTTTAGACGATGGCTCTACCGCCACTTTAATAGATTCGGATATAGCCTCAAAAATCGGATTGAGCGGTCCGGAAGGACGCATTCGAGTTCAAGGAGTAGGAGGCATGAGTCGAGAGGACAAAGTAAACTACGTCAATTTTGAAATTCGTGGGAAGTTCGCGTCTCATTCTTACCAAATTCATAACGCTCGAGCCTTGAGGAACTTGAATTTGTCTAAACAGGCCGTAGTTTTTAATGACGTTTCCAAGTATGCTCATTTGACAGAAGTAGCTCATGAGGTAACCTTCGAAGAGGGAAAGCCGATGGTATTGATTGGCGCTGAGGATTGGCACCTCACCGTGGCCCGCGATATCAGGTCGGGCACTCGCGCTCAGCCGGTCGCGACCCTGACCCTTCTTGGGTGGGTGGTGCACGGGGCGGCTCATGGTAAGACGAAACTAGTCCATTTTGTCAACCATACAGCTACCTTAGAAGAGCCTACTCTTGAGAATTTAGATTTTTTAGTTAGGAAACAGTTCGATTTAGACGTTCTTGGAGTCACTAAGTTCCCACCAGCGTTTGGCCCTCATCACAAGCGGGCTATCAAAATTCTTGATGATACCGCTCGCCGTCTTCCGGACGGGAGATTCGAGGTTGGTCTTCCCTGGAAGGACAACATTCCTAATGTACCCGATAGCTATCAACAAGCGTTGAAACGCCTCTTATCTCTCGAACGTAAGATGTCCAGGGACCCGGACTTCGCTAAGGCCTATCGTCAGAACGTCAATGCAACGTTCGAGAAGGGTTACGCGGAAGAATGTCAAGTCCAGCACGACCAGTTAGTTGCAGGGGGTGCTACTAAATTCTGGTATCTTCCCCACTTTGCTGTTATACACCCAAAAAAGAAAAAGGTCCGCATGGTTCATGATGCCGCGGCTAAGACCAATGGTATTAGTTTGAATTCGCTTTTGTTAACTGGACCTGACCTTCTTCAGTCGTTGTTAGGTATTCTCTTGCGGTGGCGAGAGGGACGCGTGGCATTGATGGCTGATATTAAGGAAATGTTTCCCCAAATTAAAATTAGAGAGTCTGATAGGGATATGCAGCGTTTTCTTTGGCGCGACGGAGATCGTACGGCATCCATTAAGGAGTTTCGCATGAGCTCTATGATTTTCGGCGCAGCCTCGAGCCCCTGCACCGCTATTCACCTCTTAAACAGAAATGCAAAAGAATATGCCCATCTCTTTCCGAAAGCTTCGCGGGAGGTAGGGAAAAATACTTACGTGGACGACTATGTCGGCAGCGTATCGAGTATAGAGAAAGCGGCAGTTCTCGTGAAAGATTTGGTTCAGCTTCATAAGCTTGCGCAGTTTGAGATGCGCGGATGGATTTCTAATTATCCTGAAGCGCTAAAATTGATTTCTCCAGATCTAATCGCAACGCCACCATCGTCGGAGGTCCCAGTTATGGCGGCTCCTGCCAATGTTCGTACTCTCGGTCTTTATTGGTGTCCTACGGAAGATACTTTAGGGTTTCGCCCTGAGTTCCCTGAGGAGTTTCCCACCGTGCTTACAAAGCGAATTGCTCTGTCTCATGTAATGCGATTGTTTGACCCCTTAGGAATTCTTTCACCGCTTACGGTCCACGGAAGGATACTCCTTCAGGAAGCTTGGCGCTCCAAAGTTAGTTGGGATGAGTCCTTTCCGGTAGAGCAGTACGAACGTTGGCGAGCATGGTACAAGCATTTACCAAACATACGTTCTATGAAATCGCCTCGTTGGTATTTGCTTCCTGGTTTCAATCCAGTAGACCGCGAGCTACATGTTTTTGCTGATGCCAGTGAGTCCGCATGCGTATGCGGACGCGGGCGCGCAACATCCTAGCTGGTTGAGGATGTTGCGCGCGACCGCTCGCGCGCGACAATACATCAACCGGCTGAAAAGTTTGTTAGAACGTCATTCACATGTCATTTCATCTCCTCATTGTAATTCATTAGTGGCAGAAGATTTGATGAGAGCGGAATTAGATATCCTGCGCCAGAGTCAAATAGAATCTTTCCCGGAGGAATTAGAGGCGCTCCGTAATCAGAAGCCTGTCGAGAGGCGCAGCCGTTTGTGGAAGCTGTCACCGTATTTGGATGCCGAAGGTTTGATTCGTTTGCGCGGCCGTATAGAGACAGCAGACGTCCCCGTCGACGTCAGGCGACCTATCGTTTTGGACGGACGTCACCGAACCGTGCGTCTTCTTTTAACTCATTACCATTGCAAGGCCGCCCACGCGCAACCAAATCTGGTCATGAATGAAATCCGCCAGAGGTACTGGATTCTTCACCTGAGGACCACAATCCGTGCACTCGTCCTTCGCTGCGCTCGGTGTGTGCTCGACAAATCGAAGATTCTCAGTCCACCGATAGGAGATTTGCCTCCGGAGAGATTGGCACACCATCGACGGCCTTTCACGTACGTTGGGTTGGATTACCTGGGCCCCATGAACATTAGTGTTGGCCGGAAGCGCGAGAAAAGGTATATTGCGCTTTTTACTTGCATGACTGCTAGAGCCGTTCGTTTAGAGATAGCAGCAAGTTTGACCACTGACAGTGCCCTGATGGTCCTAAAGCGCTTTATTGCCAGAAGAGGAACCCCTGCAAAGATTTTTTCCGACAATGGAACCGCGTTCGTAGGGGCGAATAACATGCTGAAAGCCATGGCGGAAGCTGGCGCCGACAGCGGAATCATCTGGTCCTTCCAGCCGCCAGCTGCACCCCATATGTCCGGAGTCTGGGAGAGGCTTGTGCGTTCGGTGAAGACAGCCCTGAGAGTAATGCTACGGGAACGTGCTCCAAAAGAGGAGATACTCTCGACCGCCTTACTAGAAGCAGAAGCGCTCATTAACAGCCGCCCACTAACAGATATTCCTACGGAACCCGGTTCTGCCGAAGCCCTCACCCCATTTCATTTTCTGTTAGGCTCATCTTCGCCATATTATCCAGTGCCCATTAATTTAGATGATGGCGATCTCCTGGGTAGAAGCGACTGGCGTAAATCTCAGCGTCTCGCTGATATGTTTTGGAGTCGCTGGGTAAAGGAATATTTGCCCTCGCTCTTACCTAGGGGCTCCTCTAATAGAGATATAAAACAGTCCGTGGCCGTTGGAGACTTAGTCTTGATCGTGGATCCTTCACTACCTAGAGGAACCTGGCCCCGTGGTCTGGTCTCTAAGGTTTTCCCGGGCCGGGATGGGGTGATTAGGGTAGCGGAGATATCCACAACTGGAGGCAGTCTTCGACGGCCTTTAACCAAGCTGATCAAGTTGGCAGTCTCCTCTCAGTAGTGTGGCTTTGCCACAGGAGAGGGTGGTGTTGGAGACTGGCAGCTTGGACAGCCGTGGTCTGTCTTTTTTGACAAGTTTTGCTATTGTTTGTTCGCTGTTGTTTTTCATGTTTGTGCTGCCGAGAATAAATTATTGAATATATTAAATATCCAGCTTCATATTGTTGTGTAGCACCCATCCTGACTCCAGCGGATAACTAACACTATGTATTGAACACACGTAACATTTTTAATTATTATAAGTCCCAATTAACACGTCCAGGTCACAATTTAATCGCAGAAGACACGCATGCGCTTTACAAATCTAATATATTGAAATATAAAATATGTTTGAACATGATTAAATTTTAGTCAGCGATTAGAGCAACTACTCCCCTAGAAAACGATGAATATCGCTCCTAGGGAGAGACTTATATCTGTGCGTGTGTTGACTCTCTTGGGTACGAGATTATCTGAGATATTGTTATGATAGCGAATCTCATATTTGCATATTTAAATGAGATTAAAATTATGTTAAGGGTAGGTGAGGAATAAATAAATATATACGAGTATTACTTTAGTTTCGGCTGAATAAGATTTACAGTTAAGTGTTTGTGATCATGCAATGGAATGAAAATCAATGCCTTAGAGCTCTTAACCAACGTTTTAAACTAATTTTGAAAAATACTGTACCAAGTGTAACCAAAATTCTTGACCCTGTCCTCTCCTTATACACGGAATGAATTATAATGAAAACCAATTCTTATTTCCATGAAGTATCTATTTATTACTCATTAATCGGTTAGATTGACGTTGCGTTACGTAGTGGAATGAATTTAATTATTTTTTACCAACAACCAATGACTAGCATACCTACTCCTATTGTCGATGAAGTAGAGTTGTATATGTGTGTGTGTGGCAAAAACCAATGCGTTTTTTGTGGATAAAACATGTTGAGTATTAAAATATCTAGACAATTACTAGTATTCCTCTTACGAAAACACTTCTTGTAGATGAACTGTGCCCGTTTTTATAGTCATTAGAATATTAAGCTTATTAATTACAAACTTTGATTTATAACTAGTGCCTGATTTAGTTTATATGTACAGTAAGTAGTTTATATTGAGAATTGGTATTGAGAGTATTGAGTAGATTTATGAGAAATTGAGCTATTGGGAAATATAATTATTTACCTGTGCAAGGCGATTATTTTAGGTCTTCTGTACTTGAACATATTCAGCCGATTTAATATGAAGTTTATCCAGATATCAAATAAAGAAAATAAGCAATTTACAAAAAAGAGTATATAAAACACTACATGTCAAATATCAAAAAAGTTAAGACGATATATTTTATTTGGAGCACAGCGTACCGACATGTGGGTCGTGGATGACAAATAAAGATTGTGACGTATTGGAAGCAGTCGAGATGTTGTTTTGGAGAAACATCTTTACCTCTGTTTAACGAAAACGTTAGCTATACGAATGGAGTGAACAAAAGTTGTACCTGAAAGATTATTGAAAAGATTTGCTGCTTAAATCTATATAGAATTGAAGAGTAAAACTCCAATACATACCCTTGTACGATGACTCCATGAAAGGGAAGGTAGAAGAAAAACGAGGAATGTCAATAATTACCAACATTAGCCAATTGATAAAAGATCACTATCATGACGTACAAGGAGGTAAAAGAGGTAGTTTTGAAGATACATAAATGAAAACATTTGCTTTAGATGCGCCGACAATTCTACGGTCGTTAAGTTGTTCAATGAATGATAGTCTTGCGAGTTCACTTTAAACAAAACTTCGAGGCTTCCATGGTTAGAATTCAAATACTAACTTAACCCATCATTGTAAACAAACTCTGAAACTTAAGCATAACAAAACAGAATTCATAAGTGTTAAGACTCGGAATACAAGTCTTTTTCCTACTATATTTACTTTTAAAATAGAATTTATCATGTAGGTACCAAGAGTGATATCGAATGAGTTGGTCAGTTGATTATTTGAACAGCTTTTGTTTTTCTCAGAATTAATAAGCTCTAAATGTAAATTATCCGATGATACGTAAGTAGTTTTAACCATAAGAGTTTAATTAGTTCTCCTTCACTGTTGAACTCAAAGCCGAAGATCGAATCCAACTTTTCTACGAAGTATTCCCAACATTAAACTGCTGAGGTGCACTGAAGTGATCTGGGTCGATCCCGCTGTGCGCCGGTTAGCTCAGCCAGTTGTGCGAGGGAAAAATCAAAGGTCTCCTGTTATTTTATTATCCACAGAAATAGGTTTAGCTGGTGACTGAGCAGCTACGATACGGCGTGAGATGTCGTCATGCTACATGAAGATTTGGCGGAATTACCGAATGTTATTTTAGTTGGCAGCTAGATCTGTACAAATATTAAGCAATTTCTGTAATAATTGACTTTACAGGGAATCAATTTTCTTAATCGGAAAATCTAAAATGGAAACTGTATGAATAGCTGATGTATATGGATGTCAACTATTTCCTATTCAACGAAGTTGCCGGATGCAGGACGCTTCCAACCGGTAGTTCTGGAAATCTGTAGGGGAAGTCTATGTTCAGCAGTAGATGCCCTGTGGTTGGTATCATCATATCATGCTAATACTTGAAACAGGCGTGCGACGAGGTGTAATTTATTTGAAAGCAGTTATAGAAAGCGACAATTTAATTCGGTAGGTAATGAATATCGGTTACTATGATACATATATTTATTAGATACATATAGTAAGAGAACTTCCTGCCGTGGTGCATATCCCAGTTGTATGGCTGCCCGCAGCATGGAAATCAAAGCGAGAGTGGAATAGGGTGCAATTTCATACTTGCTAAAACCTCACTCAAAATGATATCAAATAGACTGTTTCGTTCAACCAGATTAATGATGATAAAATATACTCGGTTAAAATTTATTTCAAAATTATGGTAATGGTACTTAAAATATGGAAGTTACTTATATTTAAAAATTAATTATTGATTAAGAAATGTGTACCAAAATTAGTTACTTTCACAGAATATTAAGGAATATCGTAAATTAACAATTTTACAAACCTCCCAGTAACTATGGACAGTATACGTAAGGTATACAAAGCAGCTCTGTTAAAAGTTAAATATCTACTATGAAACTTTTGAAAATAAAAACCCATTTTTAAATCTGATCAGCCGTGTTGGCACTGCATATTATAGGCTGCAAACTTATAACACCCCTCTTCTTGCATCGGGGCTCATAAATAGTATAAAAAATAACTTACATGTAACAGTGATTTCCTTTGGGGAAAATCTATCAAATCAAATCAAATATATTTATTAATTCTTATGGTACATTATTGTATTTACATTCTATTCTTGTTATTACATTATTACACATTATACAGTATACATTATTACATTGTAAATCATATAGGTATAAGTATAGTTCCTAATGTTTTTTCTTAAACCTTTAGACATATTTTGAAAATAATACGATAACATTAAATGACCCACCGTTCTTTCCGCGTTTAGCCCACAGATTTAGAATTCGATTTAATTAGAGCTTATAGTCGCATTATTGCTGGAAAATCTATTTGCATAAAGACAACTCACGGGCTTCGTTAGGTTAATAAAATTCAGTCACAAATTTTGATTTTCTTTACCATGAAAAAAAAAACAAATGAGCAACGAAAAATAAATGAAACTAGAATTTATATACACATGTTTACTTAATTTTATCTACAATAAAAACAAAAAATATATCTTTTCAACGAGTAGCATTTATGTTCTAAAAATATTTCGATTACTTATACTTACACCAATTATCTAGTCTCGAACTAGGCAAATAGAATAATAGAATAGAATAATTTATTGGATACAGAAATAAATATCCCACCAAAAACATTCTGTAAAAAACTAGCCAAGTCTCGATGGAGCTGCTTGATTATCTCTAAAAAGTAATGAAATCTATACAAAGTCGTGCCAAGTCTAAGGTTCCTTACTGCGATTTCTTTATTATTATAGTTAATGTTGTGTGACTTGGCCGTTGAAGGGTACACAGGGGTACAAAACCAGGTGCTCCATGACACCATTGCACCAATCTGTCGCCAGAACCGCTATTAATGTTATTAATTATGTTATTAAGAATGTTCAACGGCAAACTATTAGCGAATAATCTGTGTGGCGTTTACATAACATTCTTAGGTTATATTCTTATATTATAAGGTTATCGGAAAAACAAAACGTAAGCGCGTTTTAAAATACAGTCAACGCCATCTAGCGACGCGTGTGGGTATCACTGCCACCCATAGCCAATGCATTATATTTTGACCAAATTTTCGTTTATTTATTTAATTTGTGTAATGTTCGAGTAGAATAAAATTAATCGTTTGACTATTTCTTCTTGTAAACTTGTAATAAGTATAAGTAAGTATAAGTATAAAAGCCAGTCTAGTCTTATCCAGAGTTTTCCTTTAATTTTATTTATATTCGTATTAAAAGCAGAAGGGGAGGCATTCGCCCAGCAGTGGGACGCTATAGGCTAGATTAAATTAGAAGATGTGTCCCACTACGCTGGACAGTCGATTTTTTTATGTACCAATAGTAGAAGGGGGCATTACCATATCTCTAATACAGCTGGGACCAGCTGAGGGTTCTTCGTCAGATATAAAGTTAATCGTTCGACTATTTCTTCTTGTAAACTTGTAAGTATAAGTATAAAAGCCAGTGTAGTGTTATCCTGAGTTTTCCTTTAATTTTATTTATATGCGTATTATAAGCAGAAGGGGAAGCATGCGCCCAGCAGTGGGATGCTATAGGCTAGATTAAATTAGAAGATGTGTCCCACTACGCTGGATTTTTGCAATGACAGTCGATTTTTCTATGTACCAATAGTAGAAGGGGGCATTACCATATCTCTAATACAGCTGAGACCAGCTGAGGGTTCTTCATCAGATACTTCAGACCTTCGATTTTTGACATCAAATGAAGCGGCCCACCAAGTTGAATATTTTTTGTAAAGGCGGTATATGTCGATCTCTAATAGTTTGGTTGGGCTCTTGTGTTTCCTAATCAGTGTCACCAGGTACTCCAGATCTTCGATTATCCTAGTTTTTATAGTTTTCCCTTTATGTGGCCATTAAACCATAACTCTGTACCAAATTTCAGCTCTCTGAGTTTATGGGAAGTACTAGTTCTATTTTGATGATCATGAGTGAATGAGTGAGTGAGTGAGTGTCATAAATGCGAAACTTTGCTTTCGCTTAACTTCGGAACTAAATGACCTACAGACTTGAAATTTTGGATTTTAAGTATGTGATTATAGCTTACTGGATGACGAAAATTTCTGCGTTCTAGTCTTATCCAGAGGTTCTAAAATAGGGGCCTGAAAATGCGGCGAAATGGTTCCAGTAAAGGATGGTACGGCAGTGTTTGCTTCGCGCTCGACTTGGCGGGGGCACTGCCGTGCCCCCTGATACACAGTAGAAAAAAAATGACAGCTATTGTAGTTGCAAACTGTCGTGTACCTATAAACGCCCATCTCTAAAGCGGCAGCGTACCAAATAATGTATTGTTATAGCAAATTAATTGTAACACAAGAGAAATAATGCAAGTATAACAACACCACCAAAAATAAACAAAGAAAGAAAAATTACAAAAATATATTAGGTCTTTACCTATGAAATTGCCGTTTTGTATGAAAAAATTTAAACGAATTTTTTTCATGTATTTTTTATTTGTATTAATCGAAGTAATCACCCATGCAATCATTGCATCCTTGCCAACGCAGTGGCGGTTTATTGATGCCCTTTTTAAAGAAATCAGCTGGACGGGAGGCAACAAATTCTTCAAAGGCATTTTGTACTGCCTCTCGGGTATTGAATTTTTTTCCTGCCAAGAAGTATGCGTACTTCGCGTTGGCGATCATTGAGTTCGTGGGGCACCCATTTGTCAAGCTTTTTTACCTTGCCAATTTGACGCAAATGGACCAATATTGTTTTGACGCTAACGTTTAAAGCTGCTGCTAATTCAGCCGTAGATTGTGTATCATCAGCTTCCACAATCGCCTTTAATTCGTCATTGTCGACCAAAGTCTTCGGACTACCGCGAGGTTAATTTTTCAGGTCGAAATTCCCAGACCGGAAGCGAGCAAACCAATAACAGGTGGTGCGTTTGTTTGTAGTGTAAGCTCCGTAAACGTCGTTGATGTTGCGTGCCGCTTGCCACGCCACGCTTGCTGCCACGACGGTACTCATATTCCATAATTACTCGAATTTTTAACTTATCCATGATGACGAAAAGGATTGAAATGCGATGAAAATGTAACACTAATCAATAAACAAATGACTACTTTTGGAAAAAGAATTCCATGTTTTTAAAATAAAATTAATTTGAAATTAGAATTCTTAGCCAAACAAAAATTATTTTGATTTGAAATGGCCAGTACTGCAGAACGGCAATTTCATAGGTAAAGACCTATTATTTAAGTGTCTACTTAACTAACAATTTTTGTTTGTTAAGGCAAAGCTATGGATAATGGATGCAAATAAAAATAAATAAACATTTATATAAACCGCCATATAAGGAACACATAAATAAATATTTCGATTATTTATCTACACCCATTATCTAGTTCCAAACTAGACAAAGCTAGAAAATACAAGATACAAATAAATATTTATTTAAACAGCCAGGTCTGAGGATTAAATATATCCATCGCACAAACATTAACTTTAGCGGGATTCGAACCCGCAACCATTGATTCTGAAGACAAAGGTGATCCACCAAACTAATCGGCCGATTGAACTTTTATGACTGTAAACAGCTGAAACCAACATTTACAGCGCCGTAACAGGAAGACTCTCAAAACATACTTGAAAATCCTTCAGATGAGTGTGTAAATCAAAATATATAGAATATCCTTATTTATATACTTCAGTTAGATTTTTTTTTGAGATTTATATTTTAAAGACACTTGATGTGTTGCTATCGGATTTAACTAAATCTGGAATTTGATATCGTTGAGTATCGGTGCAGTATCGCATCGTATCACTGATAAATGGCATAGTAAATTGGGATGGCGTCGTAGTAGGTACCTACATCCTATAGTGAGTGGTTGAGAGGCGGTGTTCTGACGTCTAATATGATAATAGATTATTACTTCGAACTGTAGGGATTTAAAGATAAGTGACAGCAAAAAATAATCTTTGATAAGATTTTAATGTCCTTGTCGCGTGCTAATAAATTAAATATTTTATAAAGTACCTGTTAACAGCCAGTCACCTAGCTACTCGATGTAAAAATAAGTCTCCCAATTGATTTTTAATGATAATATATACTATGACATAAATAAAATGAACCATTTTCCTGCTAAATGAAACCTGCCTATTTCAAATATATTGTCCTTATACTCAAAGATCCCAACCGCATTGGGCCAGCGTTGCGGACTATGACCCATACTCCCTCATATACGAGGGAAGGCCTATATCCCTGCAGTGGGATGTTTACGGACTGATGATGTTACCCAAAGGTTACCTGGAAGAGATCGCTTTTAGTGATAAGGTCGCAAGTTGTACGTTCTATTCTTACCAATTTCTGTTATGCAATAAAGTATATTTTTATTGTATTATAATAATCCAAATTGGCTGAATGGTTCCAAAGTTCTCCGGCTTGATTTCAACTTAAAAATAAATATAGTACCTACTTACTAGCTAAATAACTTAATATAACAACTTAGCACAAAGAATCAAAACTGCCCTGATTTGGTAAGATTGGGGTTAAAAATTGGCAAAACAATCCATTTCGATAAGTTTATATGGCGATGCAACCTTTACATAAAATTTAATTGTTCATAAATATCGCAAATATCGCGCATTCCACATGATATAACATATACATATATATATATATATAATACAGTCATATAGATTGCTTCCTCCTTTTTGAAGACTGTTAAAAGAACGCCATTATACCACGTAGTCTGATAGGTCGTCTGTGAAAGTAAATCAGTAACAATAAAAAATAACGAAATAAACTGGATGTCAGCGTTAGCAGAAAGTAAATAATAAGTTCGCGAATTCTTTGATAAATAATAAGTTAGCAACTACTCTGCTGGGGGGGATTGAAAATTAGAAGTTTTGCTGAGTTCCTACCCTTTTATCTTCAACTTGGTTTTAGTTCTAACCTCTTAGTATGCTAATTAATTTTGTGAATATTTCGGTATGAATAAATATACTTTTATTTATTTTATTTTTTTAAATAAATGTTACATAATCATTGTCATCTACCTTCACAAGCCCAGGCCTCGACGTAAAGCCTCTTCAAATGATCATAGCACGTGAGTTTATTAACTAACTGAATTAAATCATAACAAGAGGTGTTAGCAAGATTACCTACTTATTAAATATTACTTAATTTCATCAAGCTAAAAGAGACTTTCCTTTCCTTCATGCTTAATATGACAATAATAAAAGGTTATTTTTGATTTAAGTTGTTTATTTTTTGTAGGATTTGATATATTTACTTACATTCCACACTCCAAATTGTACAAATTAATTAATCCGTATATTTATTCATGTGTATGCATTTTAAATTTAATTGCTGTGCCATAGCAGGATTTATTTTTGATACCTATAAATATTTTTAAAATCTCATGTATTTAAACATAAATACAATCATTTAAATTGAATATTTAGCGTAAAAATAACAAAATACAAGCTTAAAACTGGTACCAGTATTCCACTTACGTTACAAGTAAGAAAAACATTTCATATCAACCAACCATCTCTATGCCCCAATAAAATTCATAAATTGAATTCACAGCACATCATCCATCAGTGGAAAACCAAAAATTCGAATTCATAAATTGTTCCATCGGCCATCTGTGGAAACTTTTATTTCTCTTACAACGTGTAATAAAATATTTATGACGATCGTTAGCGGGACTAAATTGTTTCAATGATTTTGTCGGAATACTTTCAAGTTTCATTATTACCATCAGCTTCACGTCTTCCTGTCGCTAAGATAAGGGCCAAAAGTGACTCAACAATGGTTAAACAAACTTACCTAAGTGAAGTTTGACCATAATTATATGAGTCGTTACATTTGCAGGACAAATCTCTTCCCTGGTCGGAAAGAAAGGAATAATAAGACGTGGCATTGGTCGACCAGGTGCCGAAGTTTTAATCAAATCGTCTATTATTAGTTCAATATTGTCTT
Organism: Oegoconia quadripuncta; assembly: GCA_949316235.1. Lineage (NCBI taxonomy): Eukaryota > Metazoa > Arthropoda > Insecta > Lepidoptera > Autostichidae > Oegoconia > Oegoconia quadripuncta. The sequence goes on from OX438742.1 coordinate 29,638,689, forward strand.
GATTAAATGTAATGCAAGACAATTTAATAATGGACAGGGTCTGGACCCGTTGTCCTGAAGACAATGCAAGCAGACACGCTGTCTTTTTACAAGTTCTATCTAAAGGCAAACTATCATTTGGATATAGATTTCCTACAAAATCAAGAACTAACTTAGGATCCCACGTAAATTGATACCTCGGAAAGGCAGGTCTTTGCTTAAAGACGCCTTTCATAAACCCTATCGCATGATACAATACAACACAACATGATACAACAGATATTCACTTAAAATTTTGGTAAGGAAAAAAATTTCGATGCTTTGATGCCCGCATAAAAAAAGCGGATGACGTTTCGGCGCACGAGTCGGGGCCGGGTGGGGGCGCGGGAGGAGGGAACTTGTACTTTTTTTTAGCATTTTCAGCTCTGAAATTGTGCTTGATGCCTAGTACAGAGAAGAGTGGACTACCTGGTGAACTTAAATGTCGAGGATGTAACGACGAAGTATAATAACAGGCTAGTGGCCACGTGACTAGCGTGCGCTCTATACAGGCAGAAAGGCAGTGCCTACCATAGCAAATTGTAAGCTTTCCTCGAAATCCGTTATTGAGACAACTGATTTTTACTGATATGAACAGAAATATCCTAAACAGCATTGGTATACGAGAAAATTATTATTTTGTATTTATATTTTTTCTCATTTATCATTCTGCATACACTATAACAAAACGCTGTGCACGCTACTGCACTTGACAGTGTTTTCAAGCCACCCCTGGAAATCACTCGACTGCCTTCAAATGAAAATAACTGGAATTGATTACGTAACGTGCCCTCCGAAGCACGAAGCCATCCAAGGACTGACCGAGCCAGACTTTACTTAACTTCGCGAGTTATTTCAAAAGAAATGATTTTTCCATATTTTTTTTATATCGGTTCAAAATGAAGATGCCCGTACGGATGGATCCAAGCGATAATTCAAATCGATTTCTCAAAGAACGGCTACGTACCGACAATCTTTAAAATACATTTCAAACAGGCCTAGTGCGTGTCAGACCAGTGTAGGGTTTCGTACTTGCCCCATACAATATGCGGAGTTAGATGGGGGCTATTTGTTGTATAATATATAATTTTCAACGGAAAGCACATTTTAAAAGTTTTGCGACTGTTACTCTTTAACTTGTAAAGCCTAGTTAGTTTATCTATTCTGTGGTTTAGTGTTAGTCTAGTTAGTAGTTTTCCTTTTAACTTCGTTGTATACTACTGCTGTAAATTTCCTCACGTATCCAAAACCTTTAACTGGCAAAGGGGGGGGGGGGGGGGGGACACACACTTGACTCTAACAAAAGACTTGCACTTTACAGCTTAAAATTTCTTAAATTAATCCTCGAATGAAAAGTTTTTCAAAAATAGTAGTTCAAGATAATCTGTAATATTTTTGAACGACCTATACAACGACACCCCAGACGATGGGGTACAATAATAAAAAAAAGTCATCCCCAATTTGAACCGTAAATTTTTTTTACAAGATATTTTACCACATTGTTTGATTGATTAATAATCATGCCAAATTACAGCTTTCGAGTACTAAGAGCCTCTGAGATAATTCACGGCCAGACAGACGGACATGGTGAAACTATAACGGTACCTTCTTGACTACGGAATCCTAAAAACTAATATGAATTTTATTATATAGCTACTCCAACCAACTCTGATCAATTTTCAATTTACTTTAAAGAAAGTTCAACGAGTCGTATTGGAGAAATTGAATTTCAAATGTCTGTAGAAAACGATTCGTATCTCTAAAATCGGTAGAGAAGGAACGATTGGCTGGCTAATTGATTTTTTATCTTCCAAACTATTATTAAAAAAGAATCAGGCCAGGTTACTTACTTTTGATTTTCGAGGGTTTCGAAGTTTTCTACTTATGTACGTAGGTATATTACTACATTTGAAATTCTAATCGCCACCACTAGTTTAAAATGCTATAATCAAAATACATATGATATTAAAAATTAAAACTAAATTAAAGGGAGAACATGTTATCTAGGCCACCCGTTTGTGGCATGGACCCTGACACACTGGCCGCGTTGTCGCGCTGAACAATCACAGTAAGATGTGCTTTCTTGTGAGGTTTAAGTCAGAGACCACGTTTCAGTGCAAAAATGTCATCACTGGTACCACAAATCGAGGCTAGAATCAATCCGGTAGAGAGATCGTGAACAAACTTCTGCGCGTCTAAAGACCTCGGGCTCATAGTCTTTACACCAAGCACCACGAACTCATAGTCCCCGAGTATTTGCGGCGCTTTAACAGCTGGGCTTTCTCAGCCGCCGATTTGAGTTTCGTTGCTGTTTTGAAGACTTGAGGAGGTACCCAAGTATTAACGGATGTGGCATCCCAAATCAAATCCGCTCCAGTGACCATGGCATCAATGTCGTACAGTCTGACCTCTTGCCGTCAGCTCTTCACAAATGACCTTCTGTCATAGGAACAGCGGCGCGGCGCGGCGCTTTAAATTGGTGTTTATACCATGGCAGTGAACACGGCCGGCGCTTTTGCTAAAAGAAACGTCGTGACATCCTAATTGGTCCACATAGTTGCCACAGGGACAGCGATGCATGTGGTTTAATAAACTATATATTTATGTTCTTTATATATTATAACAAAGATTAATTTAAGTAGTTAGTTTGAGATTTAGTTGTTATTTTCCCTGTTTTCAGAATGATAGAATAGGGAAGAAAGAATTTCTGAGTCACCAGAAAAAATAATATTTGATTAAAAGTGGGTCAAAAGACATCTTCCTAAATGAAGATGTCCCCGAATAAAATAATTTTAAAATTGAGCCATTTAAATAAAAGCTTCAATAGGTGTGGAAGTAAATGTATACGTATGTGTATGAATGTATGAGCGAAGCTATATACGGCCGAATAACAGTATGCTTCACTGTATGCTTTGAGAAAAGCCACGGTGTTCTTATACTCCGTGTACAGTTTGAGTGAATAATTTGCAATGAAGTCACAAACTTCCAATGGAACCAATATTAAAGTGCGCAAGCTTATTATTTTGATTAAAGTTCAAATAATCCCACATTTTAGATCCAAAAGTTTGGGTGCTTGTTTATTAATTTACTGGTTTGATTGATATTTGATACGAGATGGACAATGTCCTGAAATTATAATATAGAGAGTATATATTACTCTAAGGGAAATTTCGGGATACAATTAATCCCCCGGGACCATAAACGGATCCCATGCGGATGGAATCCCGGGAGGAGGGCTAAGTACCTAATGCTGTAAGAGGTCGCAGTAGGGCTCCGGTTATTAGGACAAAACTTCTATTGTGTCTGGCGTTGTGTCTCTGAACGTGTATAATTATTCCTAAGCTCGAGATGGCCAGCGGGAAAACATTCCTATACGTATTTGAAGAAACAGCAAATTGTGAATTCCACAATAGTTTTTATTGCCCTCGAGCTAGTGTTGCAACTTGGGCGTTTGGCGTGAGTCCACCGTCATGGTGATTTACTGTTTCATACCGAAATTATTTCGGCCGAACTGTATTTTCTTATAAATAATTTTGCTGAAATGATAATAAAATAGGGTTCATGAACCGATACCGTTCAGGTACCGACTTTTTGATGCGTTTTATTTTCTTTGAAATTATACTGTGGGAGGGTTATTTACACTCTCCAAATATTTATTTATTAGAATATATAATTAAAATAGGAATCTTAGATATTTTTCTGAGTTGCTAGCCGAACAGGACAGTTTCAGTTTATCTTCTTATAAATAATAACTTGCCTCATATGCTGATTTTCATTGTATGCACAGACTAAAAAAAAATGTTTATGCTAAAGTTGTAGTATGGTGTTGGTATGCGCTGCAATAGAAATATTTATAATTAAAATAAACTTCATAGTTATATTAAATGTATAATATGTCTGTTTAGGTTAATGTAATCAAGTCACGAGCTGACAATGAGGGTATATTGGACAGAGATTAATTTTAGTAGTTATTATTTTTCCGATTATCTTAATTGAATTATCATGACAAGTAGGTAAAGGTACGCAATCCGTTAAACGACGTTTGGTGTCAGTCGATTATATTCGATTTGTTGTATTGGCATTTAATAATATCATATATTGTTTGGAAAATAAATTCCGTTGTGATTGTGCCCAATTCTACCAGCATATAGATCCTTGCGCATGGTAGTGCTGCACATACAATTATTATCTACTCACCTAAGGTACGGAAGGCGCAGCGGGGTTTGAGAGGTCAAAGATTTATTCAATAAAATTTATTTTGCTTCCTCTTTTTTACCCGACTATGCTGGATAAAATTTTGTCAATGTGATGTCCATATATTCGTCTAAAACTTGAGAAGTTTTATAGTCTAGGTTTTATTTTTTAAAAAACCAAAATGGCGGGAGTAAAATACATAATGTTGGTCGATATACTTGCTGAAAGCTAAAATCGCTGATCTTCTCTCATAATAAGCTCCGTTTAAAAATTACACAACCTGAAAGTTTTAGTTCGCTTTTTATGCAGTCTGGTTATTGAGGAATACAGGTATATGTATTTTACATAATACCTATTTGTAATCATACAGGGCTCAGTTTTTGCAAATTATAACCCACATCAAACTTATATATTTAAATATAGTGTTAAATTTTTGGTTTAATATTTTATATAAAATCGCTAATGATAAAAAATAAATGTTAATTCTATCCTTTTCTGCTTGGGACTTCCTCAGGGAAATCTGAACTTGTCTAACAATTATTTCTATTAGATAATCTATTTTATCCTGCATTATATTGTAGGTCTTATAGGTAAAGTGTAAACGGCAATGGATTTAACGTTAAGTTTAGTTTAACATCAGTGGCTGTATTGTTGGCAATGGGATTGCGGTGTTATTCTGTTATTGAAGCATCGCCCACTCCCTCTGTCAGAGTTGGAACGCCTTGCCGCGTGCGCCATGCCGAATGAAACCACTGTCAATTTATTTTAGTTATTCTACTTCTTTATTGTATTTGTTTATTTCCAAAAAAATATAAAACATACATATTTATTCCTGTGTATAAATTATGCCTTTAAATATCAAATAGATTCAATTAACTAATTTATTCAAAGGTGATGTATAGCATGACTATGTCATTAGAATAAGTGGGTCAAATAAATCAGTTGACTAATTTATTCATCGGTGGATGGTATGAATAAGAAATTAGGGTAGGTTATTTTGTCAATACTGATAGTTAAAACCACAATTACCGCTTTTTGCTACCACGAGTGGCTTTCGCCTATATTTCTAACCTACACGAAGGACGAATAGTAAATAACGACCTGTTTTATTTAGGTTTTTGTTCACATATCTTTTATTTTACCACTATATCTAAATAAACCGGAACACACTGTGTTCTAAGACCGTAGCTGACGTAGCTAGCCACAACGGCCGTCAAGCTAAAGTGGGACTGGCATGGCCATGATTGCCACAAGCCGGAAGACATGTCATCACCACCGGGATCCCACCTCTAGAAAGACCTTGGGGCAGACCGAAACGTGGATGGCCGGATGATCTGAATAAGTTACTCAAAGACGACGGTCGGAAGATTTTAGGGCAGGGAGCAGTGAAAAGAGAATTGGGACTCAGTATGGGCTCTTAATAATAATAAATAAACAAGGCGAATCTGTCGTTCTGGGTCCAATCTTTCGCAAAACATTTTGTTATAGAAAGCTAACTTTAGTTCAGCTAAATCTGCCTACTGTATCCAATAACTTTACAAGTCTGTGATACGTTTCAACGTCGTACACAGATTTATTGTTAAAAAGACGTTAAAATGTCTGATGTCAACAAAAGTAGCATTAACCCAATACCGCCAAATGGTTTTGTTCTAACCTCGTAAAGCGGGGCCATTAAATTTTTTAACGTTTCTTTACAACCTTACAACCTCTCTACTGATCCCGTTAATTCTCCATTCTGTCGGATACTCTTCACTAACGACATAAATGCGTTATAATTAGTCAAAATTTGCGCCCACCTTTGTTTTACGATAAGGGCATCTGGAACATAATCAATTATGTATAATTATGTAAATAACAGTTTTACATACTCGATGATGTATCGTATTTTCCCTAATTTAGAAATTTTCTGTCTAAAGTGGTAATTAATTTTAATGACGTTGACGTTTAAATATTGTAGGTAGGTAGTACATGGTTACGTAGTTGGTATATATGGTAAGTTCGGCTATGGATATGTAGTTTGACATGTATGGTTATGATACAAGAAGAACTGCAAATGTTATAACTGGCCACTTCGGACTGGAAAATCGGACGTTTTTCGGAGCTGAACGTCCGAAAAAAGCTCCGAAAAACGTCCGATTTTCAAAGCTCATAGGTAGGCAACAATTGGAGATAAAAAGTGAAAATGCCAAATGTAGAGAATGTTATCATGTTTAACTATTTACTACCTATGTAGTACAACAAAATTTTCTACGACGCATCGTTTTCGAGCTGTAAGCAAAAAAACGGGGCCTTCTTTGTGCCCCCCCCCCCATACATCAGCTTTCGAAAAAATCCTTTTGGTTCAGCCGTATTTGCACCATAATGCCACAGACAGTAAGACAATAGGGTTGATTCAGCGTAACTTCTGTAAACTCTTGCATCTTATTATTCTAAGTAGAAAGAGGAAGTTGCATAAAAAAAAGTTAGAGTATACATGTATACTGCAGCTCCCAACCCTCCCTGGTTTACAATACAATACAATACAAATACACTTTATTGTACAAAACGAGAACATACATTTTACAAAGCACAATACTGTTTAGTGAAGTCATATGAAATATTTTTTTAGGTCGGCGGTAAAAATGTACAAACGAAAGAGATATACAGGGCGTCCCACGGCTATGCCACATGGAGGGAAAGTACCTTGAATTTTGTAGATGGAACATTTTACTGAAAGAAGACTTTATTTTAATTTAAAAAACAATTTAAACTGCATTCATAGATTTTTAAATAAGTACATGGTTGAACCGGGAATCGAACCATTTATTTATAAAAAAAAATTACCATGTAGCTTTATCATACCGATCGAAAGGCTTCATCATAAGGATTATTTTTTGCTAAATAACATATTGTCAGAAATAAAAGGAAGACCATGAATTTTAACATTAGATGTTCAATTTTGTTCAGAAAAATGAAAAGCTGACATTGCCGTAAGGACATACAACTGACATTATCATTACTAATACTAATTACCCACTCGAGAAGTATGCATCATTTCCCTATTATAATTTAAGTTCATGATAAAATGATAAAGAGATACGTAATTAGTAAGTAGGACTATCTCAATGAACATTTTCTTTCCTGGATCGGGACAAATGGACGAAAAAATGGCCGCCGAGATCCCCAGATCTAACCCCGTTAGATTTTTTTTATGGGGTTATGTAAAAAATTTACTTTACAAGAACCAGTGTCAAAGTGTCCACGAGCTACACTGAACTTCGACGTATTATTCTAAATATCCACCACAACATGATCAAAAAATCGACAGGGAGCGAAATAATCAAAAGAGTGCGACTTTGTATTGAACAGGATGGGACTCATTTTGAGCATTTGATAAATTTGATTAATTTTGTATTAAAAATGTTAAAATTCATGGTCTTCCTTTTATTTCTGACACTATGTTATTTAGCAAAAAATTATCCTTATGATGAAGCCTTTCGATCGGTATGATAAAGTTACATGGTAATTTTTTTTTTATAAATAAAGGGTTCGATTCCCGGTTCAACCATGTACTTATTTAAAAATCTATGAATGCAGTTTAACTTGTTTTTTAAATTAAAATAATGTCTTCTTTCAGTAAAATGTTCCATCTACAAAATTCAAGGTACTTTCCCTCCATGTGGCATAGCCGTGGGACGCCCTGTATAGCACTAACTTGATCTGCATTTATGAGATGGTGTCAAGATCAAACATTTTTTTTTTATAATGGTCTCAATCAGTGACAAAGGCTGCTCGTTCTTGAAAAAGTCCGGTCATTATGCGACGTTTGCTTTACAAAAACAAACAGGTGGGGTGCCGTTGTATCGTTAGTTTCTGACTAATCCTGACAAAAGAATGTCGAGTGCCGCTGAATCCTCTAAGGGAATTTATTTAGGTACATACTTTCTGCAGTTGCAGTAATCATCATCACACAGGACGTCTTCTGCCCAATATACGCCTCAACTCAACAACATAATAGTTGTTAATTTATTCCAGCTGAAGGTAATTTCCTAGGTAATTCTTTTTCCGCGATTTTCTACACTCATTAGCTGCTGATGTCGTTGACAGAATACCTATTTTTAGTAGCTAGTCTCCGAGGATAGATCCGTCTCTTATTTCCATACCTTCGTATTTATAGCTAAAACTTCTCCCAAGGAGTACTTCTCTCGTAGTCGAAATGTCAACATACCGGTGTTGCTAGGCTACGTCCAATAATAACACAACAATTCAATGATACTCTTCTAATTCTTTTTACTATTACTTCAGAGTTGGTATAAGTAGTAGCTTCTTTCCCGCGACTTCACTCGTGTAGTTTAGAGAGAACTAGCGTAGTCAGTAGAGAGGCACCGATCATGGGCATAGAACAGAGCACTATTTTAGGACGCACCTGTAGACGATGTTGTAAATCTTTCCATTTGGCGCCAAGACGTGGTGATTTTGGGCATTGGACATTACGAACATGCAACATAGAACTGGTAAAGAGAGAAGCACGGTTTGTCCAAATCCATACCTGTAACCATTTATTGTATACTGTGTTACTTTGTTCGTTACAAATAACAAAACTGCGCTTGAAAGGAAACTGCAGCCTTTTGAATTATTTTCCACCCATGGTGTGAGATACGTTACCTTGTTCTGTAATATAAGCAATATAAGCACGGTGCATCTAAATTTCAAATAAGCATGACCGTGCTGACTCTACACAAATAAGCATAATTCTACACAAAGTTAAATGTCGTTGCGATCCATGATTTTTCTATCCTTATAAGAATTTTCTTGAGAGCATGAGATATTTATACGGAAACAAGTATTCGATATTACATTCGACCAATTAACATATTTCAAAAATGCGAGGATTTCGTCAATATAATTTTTTCCGAAGGCATGAGATATTTTTCCGGAATAAAACTAGCCTATATGCCAATATAGCCTCCGATCTTCCAACTATTACAAAAATTATCAAGTGACAGATATCTCTTAATATTATCGTATTTGCATTTTGACATGAAAGAAGGAAAAATAATGAATCACACTTCCGCGTCTACCTATAGTATCACTAGGTTGGAGTTTGGATTTCATATTTCAAACAGTTCCCAATTTTTCTTTACAAATGTTTGTACAGTTCTTTCATCTACCAAAGTGGTGAATACGAAAAAATGTGCCACTTTTATAGTCGGTGCACCAGGGATGAATATTGAAAAGGGATTACTTCAAAATATGCGAAAAGGTTCAATGTAAGTGATCACTCGGTTTAAAAATTCTTACCCACTCCACTTTCAATTCATGAATATCTAAAATTGGAATCGTAGTTTTTGCTAAACAAAGATCTCCATACCTATATAGGTTTATATATGTAAGTAGTAAAAAAAATTTCTATGTTAAAAGTCTAAATCTAAAGATTTTGTGTTTCTATGTTTCTACAAAGTGACAGATATCTCTTATTATTATATATCTTATATTAGAGATAAGTTCACTCTTTGTTAATTTATCTTTAATCCTTCTTAACGTATATTGCTATATATGTGTACAATAAAGTGTTAAAATGAAATAAATAAATGACGCTCCAGGACACTCGCTGAAAGCAATATCACTCTAAAACGAACGACACTTTCAGTAGTAGGAAAAGCAACTCAAATACTTACTCACAGAAGAGTAGGTTTTCTTCAAAAAGAAACCCTTATAAGAAGTGCTATTGACTACTTTTAACTCATCGAAGCTACTGCTTTACTTTCAAATTCAAAGGAGCAAGTTGTAAGCACACTATCTTTGCGTTGCTCTTTAAACTTCCACTTCAACTACTTCGGTAGAGAAAATTGCAGGTTATTATAAATGGGGGCGGTTACTGTAAGTACCTATCATGGAGAGGGTTGTAAGGGTGTTGGGTGAAGTTAGTAGCACTTTGCCGATGAAGCGATGCTATCTGTTTTACTTTTAGTCAGGAAACGGCTACTTTAGCCCTTGTTAACTAAATGTAGACACGTTTCGCGCCGTCCCACTTCGAACTATACAATTACTAACTTTCCGACCGCGACTTCGTCCGCGAATAGATATACGAGTACATATTTAGACATAGCCTTGTTATTCGAATGTAGTGTAGCTTTATATTAGTGATAGAATTTATTTTGTAGTCCAGAGTTTACCTCACACAAATCTCTTTGTAATATGCGTAGATCCGTAGCATTCAAAAGAGCATTCACACCCCCATCTCAACGATTTCGAGTTAATCAAGAACCTTTGAATTCCTGAAAGAAATTACTGTAAAACATAATATACAAAGTTTTATGAAATTAATGTGCTGTTGACGTCATAATTATTCATGCATTCTTCCAATTTTTATAGAATTCATTGTGATAAAGTCACGCCTGTTTCTCTTAGGAGTAGGCAGGGACCACAGACTTCCACAAATATTAAGACTCTAAAAAAGCGATTGAAAAAAATAATTATGTATTAAATAAAAAACATGTAGGACATTTAGCACAGCTGTGGTCTTCAAGAATTTGAAGGTTTTGCCATCGACTCGCTAAGAAGAAGAAGCATCGATTGAATTATTATTAATATGCCAGACTTTTTTGAAGACAAAAAAAATAATACCAAATAAAACTATTATTTCTAATAAACAAAATAGAGGCTTACAGCCGTGATAGAGGCGCTGTCGTACGCAAACTCAATATCGACAAATAAAATTGTAATCCTGTCGGACTCGAGAAGTGCACCCCAACATCTGGCTCGGTGTGTCTCGGGAGGCCGAGGTTTACCGATAGCCTATGAGGCATTAAAAACTATCACTGCCTTGCACAGTCGACAGATTTGCATTAGGTTGCAATGGATACCGTCCCATATAGGGATTCGTGGTAATGAGGTGGTGGATAGACTGGCTGTGGCGGCAATCACTGATGGGATCGATATGGAATGTAAACCCGTTGCTACAGAACTCATCTCCATAGCTAGAGAAACTTGCCTAGACGCCTGGGATAAATGCTACGAGGAGAGCTCTGTAGCAAAGGGGGTATGGTATAAAACAGTGCAGGCTCGGCCACTTAGAAAGCCTTGGTTTGATGGCGTTGGCCTGTCTCGGGAAAATATAGTCCAAGCGTTTAGGTTGCGTTCTGGTCACATTCCTTTGAATAAATTTTACCATCTGATGGGCAGAGTGGACTCACCATTGTGCGAGACTTGTAGCAGAGTAGAGGATTTATTCCACTTGTTGTTGGAGTGTGAGCAGAACGCAGCTTATAGACTTCAGTCTCTCGAAGGTAGAGGGCAAAACGGAGATATCAATATCATCCTCAGCCAGCCTACGTCAAAGATGGCAAAAATATTGTATAATTTTGTAATCCATAGTTTAAAGCTAAGGAATAGGGCATAGTCTAGATTAATAGTCTACCCCAAATTGTTTCCACCCATGAGGCTGGCATAAGTGCAATGCACTTCTAAGCCTCGGTAAAATAAAAGAAATTTAAAAAAAAAGAGGCTTGACTCACGACTTAGATGTTTATTATGAAAATTCGGTGACATTCACTATAAGCTCAACCTTTACCGTGGAGACCGGTAGGCAGAGTGCACTACCTTGTGACAGTTGGAAAAAAACGGTCAGATGGGGTTGGAATCGCAGATTTCTTTGGGAGAACTGCACCGATGACCCTGCTGCCAAACAATGATTTGTGCTATTTGCTCATGAGTCTTTGTTTCGTTATACAACACCTACTCTGCTGGGTAACTCACGACTGATACTTAGATACATATTCGTAATATCTTGTTTTTAATACTTTGATTAGAAAAGTGCTATTATATTTATTTATTACTATATACCGTAGTGTCAAAGTCTATATAAACACTATAAAAAGATAATGAAAGAAAAAAATATCAATTGAGGCAGCGATAGTGTAACCCATTGCCGGGTCGGTCGATAGTCGATAATGAATGATACTGCAAATATCACTGTGTCACGCACGAAACAACGATATTGTGCAGTTAATTTTCCAGAAATAATAGTTATTATTGATTAAGGATTAACATTTATAAAAACAATCTGCTTCTAGAATAAAACATCAAACCGCTAAATTCTTACTGGAAAACATGGACAAAGTTTATTTATTTTCTAACATTCACATTTGCAGTGCAGAAAGATTTTATACTTAACAAGCTTTCCACCTGACTTCATTCACGTGGAAGTCGAAATACAATATAAACTATCACTTGTATTATACAAACCTCTGGTGTAAATCATTCAAATGATAGTGAAAACTTTGTCCGTGGAGATACAGGCATAATGAGGGCTCACCTTAAATTTATTAAAGTATTTTCAGAAAGTATATGAGATCTCCCTGAGTCGCACTTGATCACTATTTTAAAAGTTATTCGATTAAAATGAATTCTTAGTCTTTATTATTAAACAGAATACATGGACTTAATTACACAATGCCCCACAAAACCGTTTGCACAGTCTATCTGTGGGAACTCGAGTCTCACAAATAGCTTGAGTATGTATTTGAAAAGTGCGTTGTTTTATTTTTCTGATTATTAGTTGATAGAATAACCATAGATACTAGTGGACAAAGAAAATCGATCGTACTGATTTCAGCCAGCAGTGGGGGATAACCCAACTTTTTTCTCAATGTCCCCCAATGAGGATAGAGAGTGGGGGTCAACGAGAATCGAGGAAGATTTTTAATTTATGAGGTATTTTACGGTAGTTTTTGGTTTGTAGGGCAGTATTCTTGCTACTTGATATTTTTCCTAATAGTTGTGTTGTTATTTTTATTTATAGTGGACCTGCCATATTTGACGATCCATTGATGTATTAGATAGGGGTCCCTGTTCACGAAACCAACGGCGACTTCGAATCCCATGAAGGGCAAATGCGTGATGAACATTTTCAATTTAAAAATTTTTATTTGGGAAACTTACAGTATATTATAAACATTATAGTAAAGTACCTATAGATAGATCATAGACCGAATTGTTTCCACAGATAAGAATAATATGAACAAAGAAGAATATTCCCGAGTCATGGGTGTTTATATAATATTATTATGTATAAATAAATAATATTTCAATAAATTTTAAATCGCTGTCATCTACACTATGCTGTCATCAACTATTTCTACATATTATATTCCTTATATTTAAACTGTAGCTTCTACGACTACATCTGATACTTCATGTATATAACAGGTAGATTGCGTTGTTTATTTTAGTTTTAGTTTAGTTATTCCTTTAGTTTTGTACTGAGTTGTTAGTAATTTGTGGATAATGCTGCTGGTTTTACAATCATCCATATTTGTTTGTTAATAATGTTGTAAGTTATACACACTGTAAAACTGTTTATTGTCCCTAATAAATAAAAAAAAAAAAAAAATTATGTATGTTTATCCTTTATCTAGCAATCATAGGACAAGCTATGTTTAGTTTGGGATTAGGTGATTGGTGTAAGTGTCTGAAATATTTATTTATTATATTCTCGTTTGGTCACACTAAACATAAGTGTTCCATTTTTAGTATAACTTTGGTAAATTTGCTGTGGTTAAACATATCTATAAAATTGTCGCGTTTGAGGTGCGTTGGCTACATCCAATGCATTGTAAGCGAAAACTTTCTATGACAGATAAATCGGGTTTATGAACCCTTTTTGAACTTTACATAATCCCATTTTCCTCATTCATTTACTGAGTTACAACATTGAAACTGTTAGGTGAATGAGATTATTTCGTTCCAATTATTCACCAACGGTTGATGAATGCAACATTCATAAGAACTGATTACTATTCATAAAATTTTCTCTCATTTATTAACGCCCGTCCCAAAATCATGTGTTAGAAGTTTGAAATCCATGTCTGTTTGTGTATCTATGTGTGTCTGTGGCATTGTAGCGTCAAAACGGTTGAAGCAATTTGAAAGCTGTTTCTTTGTTTCCGAAAGCGGGTGGGTGCGAGGTGGTTCTTTGCCTTGCTAAATGGAAATCAGTTTAGCTAATTCCAAGATAAACTTAAAACACAGTTAGTTTATCTGGATGATGTAATCACGAGTGGCATGAAGGTAAAAATAATCACATTACGTTCAGTCTTAAAAATATTTTTCAAACACTATTGGTGGTCTCTTAGGGGTTTCCAACATCTTCAACGCTGCGGCCTGTAATTACGTCATCGCATACTTTTTTATAATGAAAAATGGACTGTTCTTTTTGGGATAGGTACCTCTCTGTTAAATTTCCATATGATCGATTCAGCAGTTTAGATGTGAGCACCAGACAGACAGACAGAGAGACTTTCTAATTTATAATATCAGTTGTAGCAATAAAATATTTATAAATTTGGTTGTTTACCTCCCGCTGTGTTGTTTTCCCAGAAATTGTTTACGACTAACTTCGACCCTTCAGTTGCTCTCGGTATTTGCAATAGTTATTTTGATCTTCCGTAACGATGTGAAAGAAAAACAATCAATTTATAGCAAATATTGTAGTTAAAGTATTGTAAAGTGATGTTTGTTCCTTAATCATGCTTGAACCGATTTCGATGAAATTTGGTACAGACCACATTTCAGTATTATAAGTCATCACTGGTAACACACATCGATTAAAGACTTTCGTCTTGACGTATGTTGTGTATTACCAGCGCCAGGTTCCGTTGGGGGTGGTAGCTCCATCTCTGCCGGGGATTCTATTTGTACCACCTTCCCCGCCGTTATCATGACCGCTAACATAACCAGTAATAGCGGGGCCGCCGTAATCGACACGCTAGGCTAGCGGGATAGCGATCGCAGATCTCGGGGCCTAAAGGCCAGTAACGCTGCTTCCCATCGCCCCACTTGTACTACAGAACACCAGACCCCCCATAGCTGAAAATAACGAATATGGTTCCTGTGAATGTGGTAATAAAATAACTAAAACAATTTTTCTGTGTATATTTTTAAGTTGCGTAGAATAAAGAATTTTTCTGCTTCTTCTAAAATATTGTTAACTTTGTGGTAAAAAAAATATAACAAAAGTCTTTAAATAGCGCACGAACCGAATAATGTGAGATGGAATGTGTGTGTGTGAATTGTGTATGTACGAGGGCGGTTTGATAAGTTCATGACTTTGGAAAGAAGAAACATTTTTTTGCGATAAATTTTATTTTATTTCCTCAGATAATTTCCTTACAACTCTATACGCTTAGTCCAACGGTGTTCGAACCTCTGTAACCCACCAAGAACATATTTTTTGGCAATCCCTAGAAAATGGGCCTTAGTTTTAACTACCATCTCCTCATTTGATGAAAATATTTTCCCGTCAAGCCATTTCTTCATGTTTGGCGAGAGGAAAAAGTCACAACGGGCAAAATTTAGTGAATACAGAGGATGTTGCAATAATTCGTATTGTAATTCGACAAGTTTTGATGTCGCGAGTGCGTGCCAAAAGACTATGGCTATCACCTTACCAGCCAAACAATCAAGTTTTGCCTTCTCGACGCACGTTCCCTGGTAGAAGTCCACTGCTTTGACTGTTGCTTAGTCTCTGGTGTATAACGATGCAAATATATGAGTATAATGAACGTGGGTGCGTTTCGTCAACTGTTACGAACCGACGCAAAAATTCAATCAGATTGCGGTTAAACTTGGCTAAGCAGAAATTGTTACGCGATTCGCTTTTGGTCGATGTTAGTAAATGCGGCACTCATTTTGCAGAAAGCTTTATCATACCCAGAATATCATGCAAAATATAAAGAAACTCATTCAGTCGAGATGTGTACAGCACAAGCTACCTCCAGCATCTTCATTCGACGGTCTGCCAAAACAATATCATGGATTTTATTAACCAAACCCTCAGTGGTGACCTCAGTCGGCCTTCCTGGGAGCTTGACGTCATTACTGGTACAATACGTCCACAACGAAATACAGTGAACTAATTGTGTACCATTCCATGAGAGGCACAGAATCCCCGGTCTGCGTAATGGTTTTACCACGAGTATAATACATAAGTTCGAAACACGCCATTTCGATGCACGTTAGCGCGACAAATCGCGACAAACCAAATATCGATGCACGGAATCGCGACAAACCAAATGAAACCCGGATTTCTCTAATTTCAAAAAATACTAAGAAGGCACCTAACTGTTATTATTTCTAAAACGATTATTTTCGCGGCAAATTTAAGAAAAGAAATTATTTACCAAAAATAGATCACGAAAAATGTTTTTTTTTTCAACCATAAATTCATGGACATAAAAACCGCCTAGTTATGCGCGCGTAATTTGTAAATGTTAAGTAAATATTTTCGTGGAATGTCATTTACATTAATCATACATTGTTGTCGCTTACAGTGCAGTTTGTCTACGGCAACGCTCCCTAGAGGCGACATTTTTATCGATATTACCGAGTGGACGTCCTGGCACTGACTCAACTGCCGTTAAATTTTCAGAGTAGACACAATGGAACTACTGTAGTTGGTAGTGTGCAATGAACTCTGATAGGAGGGAACATATTATAATATTAGTATGTCACTGTGATATAGTGGATATGTGGAAATTGTCGCAAAAAATTAGTGAAACTACGACGAATTTCGGCACATTTTGTAATTTTATTATCTTCAATACTGGAATGTGACACTAGCCGCAAAATATGATATATGGCGTCTGGACCTATTGCGGTGTCAGTAAGTCTAGCACAAAGTCGGTTCAAGCGTATTCTGCTAGTCTGAGGTATAGTTACAGATAAGTCGATGACATCTATGAAATAGTGGAGCAATATCGACACATTAGTATTTACAATGTTACTGAGGAACTGGGCATTGATCCCAAATCTGCAAATATAGGTGCATGGTATAAATAATGTTTTTTTATATAATGTCTTATATTTGTTGTCTTAATGAAGTGCGCAAATCTTTTTTCATAGTTTTGGATGTTAAACACGAGTCCAACCATAGAGTTATACATTCATACGTGATGGATGACAAGCAAAACAACGTTTATTTGAGATTTTTGTGCTAAGGCTGAATTTAATACTTTTTATAAATTCAAGCATGCCTAACACATGAGTCAGTTCATATTTCGGATCCTATAAGGGACTTGGTTTAAAATTCTGTAGTGGTAAAATCACATGTCAGTACCTACAGTACCTACTTATTTTCTTAGGTACACGACATTTCGGTACGAGTATCTTCTGTGTTTGATATTCACTGAATCGTTCTGGTATCGAGATTAGAATTATAATAAAGAAAGAAACACTTTAAATATATTGGGTCTTTACTTATGAAATTGGATTTTTTTCTTCTTCGTTAATCATATGTACCAATTCCGGCGATTTTCAAAGCTATATCCAAATTTGTTTTCTATTTAAAAAAGATTTCATATGAAATATTTTTTAATTTCCGGGCTAAATCACATAATAAAAAAAATTTTAACAGAGGTCTTTTCATCTGCTTCCCGTAATTATTTCTTAGATTCGCTTAAACTTTTATAAAGCGGTTACTTTTAAAAATTAACGCTGTCTATACTTAACTTAATGTTACCCGATAATACACACAAAGTTTAGATAAATTTGGATTTGACATTTAGGCAAAGCCAATGCTGTATAATTAATAAAATAATAAAATAATTAACTACACCAAGAATTACCTAGAGTTTAGATATGAAACACCTCAACGATTTCTAAGGTAACCTACCTACATTAGTGTCTATTCACTCTTGTTCTTGTTTACCATGGAGACAGGACGGATAGCAAGATAAAATTCTATACGATAACACGTAGGATAGATGACTTAGATAGCCTGTTTTATTTTGAGAGCATGAGTCTTAATTAGACAGCTACGAAATACGACAGATTTATATTACGGAAATTATTATATAACGTAGAAATCCATATATTTATATATTTGATTTCACCAATAAAGTACACATAGAAAAACTATTACACTAATTACATTTGGTCTTGTTCAACTGCGTACTTCAATTATTATAGTCTCGTTTGGTAACATTCTACAGTTTTTATAAACAACTATAGACATCTAAATCACATTGGTAGTCTAAATTAAGCTTTATGTAAAATATGCTGCAGTTCTGAATATGTATTTGTCGATTGAATTGGATTTAATGCTGAAGATTTCGCATTGCTAACACAAAGTAACTTGAACAATGCCGATGGGTTAAGGCTGCTATTTCAATAATGCAGGCAGTTTCTACCACCACCATGCCATGCGCTCTCTCGCCTTGAAGTTATGCTGACTATGTAATTAATAATAAGAACTCTCTTTTTTATGTTACTGGCTTGACCGCTTTTTTTGAGGTCGAGCCCATCCAGAAACTCCAACTTATTTATGGCGCTCGCTAACTTGTCTTAAACAATCAGAATACAATAATGCTAGTGACATTGGTGTTTGATAACTGACTTAGAAAATATCGTGGTTGCCAGGCGAAAATTTAAAAATACGTTACCACCAATCAAACCGTGTGGACTAACCAAATCAAGTAGGTACTAAACATGTACTCTGCCTGAATTCGAACCCTGACCTCCGAACCGAATCATTGAAGTTATTCCACTATATTAACATATTATGTTATTACTCGGTTCGGTTAGTGCCATGGAATTTTTAAATGTGTCTCGGTGTCGAGTGTTTGTTAGACGTGATCGTGTTCTATCAAAGATGAGTTAAAAAAACGAGTAACTCAAATACTTTATCTAGGTATAACTCATTTTTTGCGTAAATATGTCAAAAATTCCCATCGAAACGGAAGGTTAATTGGGGATTATTATAATAACTCTGTATTACTAGTGCATGTGCATATAGCGTCACGCGACTCAAATTGGATAATGCCAAATCCCCCCGTTCCCAATTCGAACCATTTTCCTGCCCCTGATCCCATTTCCTCATGATAATACCTCATTAATTTAATTAAGTATTAAGCCTTTCGTGTAATATACATATTCTCAACAAATAGATATTAACGGTTATCGTAAACATTGCGTATTTACTATTTCAAAAATGAACAAAATTACGGGTTCTTCAAACGACTGTCGTGATTTTTTTAACCCATTAATCATCATCATATTAGCCACAAGAGGAACTCACTGAACAAAAATAACAATATTTCTGTAATAAAACAGTGTCTTTGTGTTAAAATGTAATTGTTTAATTTTTTAAATTGACCTATATTTACTTTATACGTAACGTACGTACGTACGTGGGTGTGCATGGCCAAATTGAGTCTCGGGACCGGTTTTGATGTCAACTGATCATTGGATTTTTGAAAAATCAGTATTCCTAGCCAAGAATAGAAGTCGTTCATTTTGTAAACAAATACGGAAAGCATTAAACGGAATAATAATATTGTAATACTCAATGTAGTACAATCCTTGAGACGTCGAATCCAGCTATGTATTGAGAATAAAGGCTATCATTTTAAACAATTGACCAGTTAAATTTTAATAGATAGGTAAAATAAGAAAAATAAAAAAGTATTGTGTTAAAAATGACCTCTTTCCGCAAGTTTGCCGTATGTTATTGTTCCCTCCAGAATTCGTGCCTTATGAGCCACACTATCGAAGGATTCGACTCCAGCTCAGGAATATTGATTTCTCAAAAATCCGATTATGCAGTTTTAGTTTTCATCAAAATCTTTACTTTTCGCTATTCCTCATAGTTACGGATTTGGCCATATACGCCTACTTGAAAAATTCACCCTGTATACTAGAAACCTGAGATTAATTTGGTCAGAAGCTCGTATAGAATCGATTTCCGAAATAAGTGGTTACATTTTTTTCTTCATTATTTATCTAATTAAGGAATGATAAACATCCTACAAGCAGAAACATAACAGTAACTGATACGCAATAATCGTTTATTTTTATTTATTTTTTGTGGCCATATTGATTACATTATATATGATCTAATTGGTGTATATCGCCTTTTTGGTTTACTAATTATAACCTGGTATAATAGATATTTAATAAATAAATCGTTAACTTGACTAAAAGCACGAAATGGGCATTTTTGTTAACCTGTAAGTCACTGTATAAATATATTAATTACCTAATGTAGTGTTAGAGGTTCTATATAGATACAATCACAAATTAAAAGGAATATTGACGTTTTATAAGAATTCTGTATGTCATTACTTCTCAGTCGGCAAATCGGTTTTGTTATTTTATTACAAATATAACGTAAAATTACTTTCTCAAGGTGCTCTTGTCTGTTATTCCTATATACTGCGTATTGCTGGTATATCCAGCTTCCACAGGTTATGGCCCAGTCTATGCGAATCGAATTATTGAACAAAGAAAATTTCGATACATGGAGAATACAAGTTCAGGCATTACTGATTAAAAACGAGACATGGATGTACGTAGATTGAAGTAAGATAAAACTGAAAATGAGTTCTCTGCCTTTCAGTAAATCATGCGGTCCATGTGATGAGGTGTTGAAGATAATACATTCGGATGTTGTAGGCGCAATGAAAACACAATCACTGAATGGTGCGAGATATTTTGTCACGTTTATCGATGACTGTACGCGATATTGCGAAGTTTACCTACTGAGTAAGAAGAGCGCTGTGCTAGCTGCTTTTAAAGAATACAAAAGCCAGGTAGAGTTACAAACGGGCAAGAAAATAAAGTATTTTCAGTCAGATAATGGCGGCGAGTACTGTAATACGGAGTTTGAAAATTTTCTGAAGAAAGAAGGGATTCAAAGAAGTTTGACAATTGCACATACGCCTGAAATGAACAGAGTCGCTGAACGCATGAACAGGACTCTTGTTGAGATGGGGAGATGTATGTTATTGTCATCTGGACTTAGTCCTGCTTTTTGGGCTGACGCTGTCGTAACTGCTAGTTACGTTCGTAATCGCTGTCTAACTAGTGCTTTAGAAGGTCAAATTCCATACGAGAAGTGGCAAGGGAAACCTATAGAACTGGATATTCTGAGACGTTTTGGAGATAAAGTTCATATTTTGGATAAATCAGTCAAGGACAAGTTTGCGCCAAAGGTACGTGAAGGATTTTTGTGGGTTATCCAAGGACGTCCAAAGGATATAGGGTTTGGGTTTCCGCGGAACACAAAATCCTAGTTGCAAGAGATGTTAGATTTCCAAAGGGTGTTTTTGATAATGTAGAAGGGGAAACGAGAAATCAAGATGAAAGAAAGGAAGTAGATATGTCAAAAACAAAGGAAAATACTCCGTCAAGGTTTGTTGATATCGACATGAAGGTTAATTCTGAGAACGTTCCTACAAATCATGATTCCGTGGATGCAATATAAAACGATAATGTTGTTATTGTGCAACCAAGCTGTACTATGACGATAAAAAAAGGTCCAGGAAGACCAAGAATACAAAGAAAAGGTGAAGTTGGAAGACCTAAGAAGATTTACAATATGATAGAGACAGAACCTGTCGTGCATTAAAAAAAAAACAAAGAGCAACCTAACTTGGAAATTTCAAATGAAGATGAAGAAAATGATTATTTGGAAGACTGTGCGGGTGTAGTGGAGTTCTCTCTACGGGATGCTTTATCCAATGAAGAAAGTGAGGATTGGATGAGAGCTATTATCTCGGAGGTTAAAAGTCTCCTTAAAAACGACACTTGGGAGATTGTTAAAAAACCCGTTGATCGCACTGCTGTTGGATGTCGCTATGTTTTAATTATTAATGTGGGCTAGAAGAGGAGATATACTACTCTGTGTAAAAAGTATCGGGAATATGTCAATAAAAAGACCCACGTAAAAGAGGTCGTTCTAATTTTTTTACTGCATGTTGGTAGCACTGTACTGATTTAGCGCGCAAAATTTGAGCGGGATTTGTCATTTAATTTGTTTTAAACTACACTTTTTGTTGGTCATAGTTTTGAGTCCTCGGCGATTTTTACAATGGAAAATATTGTTGAACAAAGAGTGTGCCTTAAATTTTGTGTTTCAAATGATATTTCATGTGGTGAATCACTAAAAATGTTGCGAAATACCTACGGCGAATCGTGTATATCGAAAACAAGGGCTTATGAATGGTATAAGGCTTTTAAAGAAGGCCGAGAAGTAGTAGTAGACTTGCCTCGTTCTGGTAGACCTTCAACCGCTACGACCAAAGAAAACATCGACAGAATCAAGAAGCTAGTGCTCGAAAATCGACGTATGAGTCTGAGAGAGTTGGCTAGTGAGGTGAACATATCTTTTAAGTCCGTCCACAACATTCTCATTGACATTTTAGGTATGAAACGCGTCGCCGCTCGACTAGTTCCAAAAGAGCTCAATTTTGTTCAAAAAGCGCAGCGAAAGCATGTCGCTGAAGACATGGTTTCCCGAGCTTCTACGGATCCGACCTTTATGAAACGTATAATAACTGGCGACGAGACATGGGTTTATGAGTACGACATGCAAACAAGCCAACAGTCTTCAGAATGGCGTCTCGATAACGAGCCGAAACCCAAAAAACCGCGGCAAAGTCGCTCCAAAATCAAGGTGATGCTGACAGTTTTTTTTGACTACCGTGGTGTGGTTCACTCCGAATTCCTTCCAGAGGGAGAAACAGTGAATAAAGAATATTATTTAGGCGTCATGAAGCGTTTGCGTCAGAGTATCCGCCGAAAACGTCCAGATTTGTGGCAACACAACTCATGGATGCTGCACCATGATAATGCACCATCACACACAGCCATTATAGTGAAAGAGTTTTTAGCGAAAAATTCAACAAAAGTTCTCGACCAAGCACCGTATTCACCTGATATGGCTCCGTCTGACTTTTTTTTATTTCCCAAGTTAAAATTACCACTTCGAGGAAAACGTTTTGAGTCGATAGAAGCCATAAAAGAAAATTCGCTGAATGAGCTAAAGGCCATACCGCAAATAGCCTATGAAAAATGTATGGAAGACTGGGTGAAGCGGTGGAGATGTTGTATTGCAAGCGATGGGGCCTACTTTGAAGGCGATAAAATAAATTTAGATGAATAATTTGTATTTTTTGTTTTATTGACAAATTCCCGATACTTAGTACACTGAATGTATATGCAGATTCCAGAACTTTTGCAGAAAGCTTATTGTTTGAATTAGGCTTGTCCCAGTTGTCAAAGGTATTTATTAATGTTGACAATCAAGGCGCAATTTGTTTGGCTAACGACCATGTATTCCACGAAAGGAGTAAGCACTTCGACATTAAATTGCATTTTATTAGGGACCTACTGCATACCGACAAGAGTATCATTCTGAAGCATACGCTGACAGATAGAATGCTTGCCGATATCTTGACAAAGGCACTACCTGCCTCCAAGCACCTTCAGTGCGTAAAAGAAATGGGGTTAGCTGAATAACATTATTAGGGTTGCTATTCCAGGGTTGCCACTCTCTAACTTAGATATATCATGGTTATTTTTACAAACGTTATGTATAATTTTGTGATTGAGTAGGGCGTGTTAGAGGTTCTATATAGATACAATTACAAATTATAAGGAATATTGACGTTTTATAAGAATTCTGTATGTCATCACTTCTCAGTCGGCAAATCGGATTTGTTATTTCACATAAGAAATATAACGTAAAATTACTTTCTCAAGGTGCTCTTGTCTGTTTTTCCTATATATTTTTTTTTTTTTTTCATTTATTTGGGTTAACAAACAATGTTACAATGTATATTACACACCACAATTATATCAATAGCATTACTAAATGTAACATCAACAACATTAACCACAGATTACTATCACTTGTTGTTGCTGTCAATCAAGAACAATGTTCTACGTCAATTTAAATAACATAAAAGAAGAAAAAAAAGATTTTTTTTCGGTTGTCAGAGTTAAGATAGCTAGTTCTCCACATATTTGGGTTTCCGGGTCAATACGCTTCCACCTTCGGCCTCATCTCTACTTAACATCACGTGTGATTGAGGTCAAGTGCTAAGCCGTTGTGCATAAAAAAAGACTTCGTTCGCGTACGCCATTTTATTAAAACCGGTTCACCAAAAAAAAATTGCCAATATGTTAATCCAGGTCCTAAACTATCTACCAAAAAAAATTCATACAAATACATCCGCTTAGGCGTGAAGAGGTAAGAAATATAAGTACGAGAATGTAACACACACACAAACTTTCGCATTTATAATATTAGTTGTAATTTTTTCGAGCATCATCATCACATCAACCACAGGACGTCCGCTGCTGAACATAAAGACCTTCTTCATAGATTTCTAGTTAAAACAGTTACAAAGTGTTTAATTACAACTTTTTCAAATAAATAAACATTTTTTTCCAAATTGACATCATTGACAGTCATCAGTTAAAAAAAAAGAACTTTTGGTGCTTTGCCAGGCCCAGGTCCGCTCATGCATGGAATACTGCTCTCACCTCTGGGATGGGTCAGCCAAGTATCAACTAGCTGCACTCGATTCTGCGGAACGACGACGTGCCACGAGACTCATAGATGATAATTCGATGACTGCTAAATTGTAGAGCTTTGACCGCCGTCGCAAATTCGCCTGTCTGTCAGTTTTTTACAGGATGCATTTCGGGGAGTGTACGTTGGAATTACATAATCTTATTCCACCGTCGCCCTTCTTTAAGTTAACTAGCTTTCCGCCCGCGACTTCATCCGCGTGGATAATTTTATCAAAATCGGTTCAGCAAAAAATTAGCCTATATGTTAATTTAGGTCCTAATCTGTCTCCCCACCAAATTTCATCCAAATCCGTCCAGCCGTATAGGCGAGAAGAGGTAACAAACATACATACATACATACAGACACAAACTTTCGCATTTAATAGGTATATTAGTTGGGATATACCGAACATTCGCACTAAGAACTTAGATTCTTCATTCATCATCCGAACAGCCAAGGCATGGAACTCCCTTCCGGTGTTAGTCTTTCCTGAATCCTACAACCTTGGAATCTTCAAGACCAGAGTGAATGGGCATTTACTGAGATCACGTGCTTCATCTTCGACCACATCGTCACTTTCCATCAGGTGCGATTGTGGTCAAACGCGAATGAAATAAAATACAGAAAAATGGCCTAATTGAGTCGCGCAGAGATTAAGAGGCAATAAATAGATAATACACTTGATCAAACCAAGGCTCAAAACCTGGATTCTTTATAGGTTTATAACTTGGATACCTACTGGCTCTTGTCAATATACATTTTATATATAAGCTAAAGAACAAACAACAATAACAACTTCACCTTGCACTTTCTTAACCCTGCAATATATTTGTAGTTCCTTCAAGTTTTCAGTCAAGAAATTGCGGAACCCGGATGAAGTACAAGTTTATTTTTATTCCAAAGTTCTTTTTGGTCTTTAAATCGCTTACCATGGAACGTAACTCAGGGCGTTATATGTATATCCGTATTATAATCTTCCATCAACACATTGATTAATTTGATATACAACAATAGAGCTTGTTCTAATTCCCAATAAGCTCTCATATTAGAAACAATGCACGTATCAAAATCACAATGCACACATGTGAGCCACGTGAGCTCTGTTAGGTGTTAATAGCATTTCCAATCATGAAGCTGTGTGTTTGAAAGGGGCCTGCTGTGTTATCGACATTTACTATGTCCTAGTATAATAGTTATGGGTACCTTAAATAAATAAACCGTTTTTAGGAAGTTGAAATATAAAATGTCTGATGTATGAATGTAGAATCGCAAAAATCGGTACCCTGAGCATAATAACAGCAATATTATACAATGTGTAATAAGTAAATCTACACGAATAATAACATAAAAAATAGAGCAATGAAACACCAGCAAGAAGCCTAAGCATAGCATAACTAATAGTATTAGGCCTAAGCATACTAAAGGTTAGGTACTCTTGTCCGATAATTCAAAACAAGAGATGCGGCGCCGCCCGCCCTTTGATATTCTGCCGTAATTCTTACGATATATTCTACATTGTATAATTATTTTATTCGCAAATCGTCAACACATGTACGGTAAATTGTTTGACAAAGGAATAACATTGTATAATAACGGCGGAGGTGGAGTATATAGAAATAGTCGCGCATGATTTATAGAGTAAAATCCTGGCTGCAAGAGGAGTTGACGTTGCACTCGATACGGAAATAATTTTGTTCACGAGTAAAATATTTTGCTATTCAGTCTACGTTACGAGGAAAATAAATACCGAAAAAGCGCTTCATTCGTTTTATCAAAGCAATGCCTACATTTTAATTAAAATGAACGAGCGCAAAAATTTAGTTTGCTTTGTGCTAGAGTATAGGTATTACTTTTAGTAGCAATTCCGAATTTTGTGTAGTCCTTTTTCAAATAAATCAAGGTATCTCCCTATCTACATTTATATAAAGAATAAAATCGTAATCACGCAAAGTCTAAGTCTGGTACATTGAAGATATTCGATAAGGAAACTAGCCTATGCGATGCGATGAATAAAAATCTGAAAATTTTAAAACCATTTTAAATTTGTTAAATACAGTTTGTTTGAACGCTCATCACGGAAATACTACCCAACGCATTTTAATTGAGTTTTCACAGATATTATACAAATAAGCCCGCATTAACATTTAATTGTGTTAGCAAACCACAAAAAACGGATATTATAAAGTATTACTATACTGTTCCACAGTATTTCTACTAAATTACTTATTTTAAGGTGTGCAAAGTTTAGTCAAAAATTAACAAAGTCCATCTCAGCCAAATTATTTAGGTAAATTTGGTTTTTCAATGTAGATATACCTGCTTATTTATATCGTCATGAGGTACTACGTAGGTCGTTTTATTTCCACCATGAAATTTTATTACTTCATTGAGACGAAACCTCAGGTTATCTACCGATAGTAAAGATTCGAATACATTTTCGTAGCAACAGGCATTTCAAATTCAATTTCCTCAAAACGAACCTTGCATATTCTTTGAAGATTGACAATTGATTCGAATAAGTACTATTTTGCTTGATTTCTTTATATTTGTTCTTTGAGAAAATTAATTTTATTGACATATCGCGTTATCTCAATAGATAAATTGGAGTGTCCTATTGTACATGCACTGGAACTCTATTCACATGGAGTCCAAGACCGCTATTTTCAAATAAATAAGATGTTTACTACTAACATAGTTTTCAAGATTTTAAATTGGAACTAACAAAAGCTATGGAAGCCACTGTCTGAATTGAACACATATTTTTTTTTATATATACATTTGGGAATTAGGAAGGTACTAGAGCTCAGATTGCCTACAATTTACAGAATGCATCACATTCTAGGCAAGAAAAAAATGTGTGTGTGTGTGTGTGTGTGTGTGTGTGTGTGTGTGTGTGTTTGGTATACAAGTTGAACTATAAGCGACACTTACTCATATCTTATTCCATACGGATATACAGAAATGCCTGGGATGGACATGATTTTTATTTATAACAATAACACGTAGACGACAAGTTGACCTAGATGGAGTTGCAGCGGGCTTCGGGTCTTAGTGTCTGCTGCCAAGTGGCGGTGCGTGCTAACTCAATTAGCGGCTGTCAATGTTGGGAGCGCACGCGCATTCAGCGCAACAGCACTACTCGATTTATAGATTAGTGTAAATGAAACTTCTTTTAACATCAGGACGATATAGTAACTTCACGTAAATTTTCTATGACAAAACAACGCTCTATCGATTATGGCTCTGATCCCAACTATGCCCCCATAGCAATTATCTCGAGGACATTAAAATTGTTACTGCCAGCAGATAACTTCGAGCTTGGCACGTGATACTATTGATTCATTTTTTACTGAGATTGAACTTGTTAAAAGTAAGGACACTATTTCGTTACTACTGTTCGGTGGAAGTTGTTTTTGGATAATAAAAGCGTTCGCTACTTCATTAACTAATACCCTTATTTAAAAACAAGTATATAGTAATAGAAAGAATGATAATAAATGGTTGGATTCCGCATGAAATTCTTAGTATTCTAATGCCATACTTTTATTAGTATACTTGGGGATTCCTTAGGTGTGCAACAGCAGTGCACGGCGGATTCCGTTCACGTCGCGGTGGGTTCGAGCACACCGGCGACGTGACTGGTCGCCGATCGATGCCCGGAGCGCGTGGTAAAGCCGCGCTCCGGCAACGCCTTCACGCAACTACTTAGCTCATTTCACAAACTTAATTTTGTTTAGAATTTTTACGTATTAGAAGTTGGCAGATATTCCGGTATTTACCTTTAACCGGGATGCCATATATCCCGATTTTCTCAGTCACCCAGTCACTTAATATCAGATGTGAGGATCAAGCGCTAACCCGTTAAACAAAATATTTAAAATCCACGTGTATAATGTTGAACTGCATATTATATTTTGATTTTAATTATTTTGTGATAAATATGCGACCTGTTTGAAATAATCTCTGGAGCTTGCAAGTAAGATCTAAACAATGTTTACATTGTAAGAAGCATAATATTGCATTTATTTTTTATTATAAAACCTTATTTTTTTTTGTTTGTACCGATTTCAGAACCGATTTGTGCTAACACATGAATTGATGTTATGATTTTCGATATGTACAATAAAGACTCTTAAGACAAGCAAACAAATACGTTTTCTATGATATATAATGACTCGGAGTACATAACGATTCCGCGTGCCAAAGTATGTTTTAAGTAAGTAGAGTACTGACATAAACTTTCTACTCAAATTCATTTTAGTTTGAAAAATAAGAAAACGTTATAGTTTGCATAATTAATCAGGAAAGAAGCTCTACAAAACCCTGCCCGTGCTTTAAAGTTTTTCTTTTATAAATACTTAATTTAAAGTTGTTGTAAAGTAATGTGCGGTTGACGTCGGTTTTCATTTTTATGTTTTCAGTAGTTACGTTGGAGTATAGAACTAGCAGGCTTACTTTTAAATTACGATAGAATGAGCAAGCATAATTTGCCAAATAATTTTTATTGACGTTCTGTGGTATCAGTTAGGTATTTTACACACGTGAGGGAAAACATAATTCTGCTTTTCCAATATTTTAGTTATTTTAATTAACAAACTAATGTAGATGGCACCTGAAGATGCTTGGGTGGAAGAGGTGGGACACACCTGCTTTGGTTTTGCTGAAGTATTTTGGTAAATTATATTTACATTAAATTCCATAGTTATAATATTTATCATGTTTAATAATAGGTTTTGTTTTCCAGATTACATTATACCCGTGCTTTAAGAAATTGAATTCAAATAACTATGAATTATAACGAGCGGACATACACACACCCACATACACACACTCACACACCATACATGCAAACATACATACACTCGAAAAATATTACTCTCCTTTCTTGGACAGTCAGATTTCCATCGAACAAGGCTAAGAATCTATACGTACCCGATCTTAATCTTGAAAAAGAAACATTTAGAGAACCCGCGAGACACTGTGCTCAAATAATTGATGATACACTTTAACAAAAAACTGCGTTAAAAGCTAAATATCTTTGAAGCGAGTTCATCTCACGTCGTATATTGTCCCCTGCTTTATTCAAAACCGCACTCAAATTGACCACGCATTACTGAAATACGTTTGGACAAAGATTAGACACACATACACGCGGGGTTTTGAAAATCAATAGCACTCCAAGTCGAATATTTCGCACGCAACTCTGATAGAAACAAGTTCTATTGTAATCATAGAGGAAATGTGACACATAAGAACTTAACCTCTTAAGTATATTGTTAAATCTAATCAACTTTTGATGTATTAAGACAGGTACCCGCTGTTTTTGGGAGTTGAATCTCAAAAATCAGTTATACCCCCGTCGTAATGTGGTTCACCTGGATATTAGTATCATCAATATAAAGACCGATTCACGGCTGAATATAATCCTTATCTGTCGCTAAAACCTAGAAGATCCGTTAATAACACCCCGTGGCTTATTTAATACTTATTCCTCTACTGAAATATTGTTATGACACGTACGGAGTTATATAGGCTATACTATAATCCCCCCATTAGCACTGAGGTCTAAGAAAGGGGATGATGGATTGAGATACTACTGATAAGAGTAATCACTTTCGTAGTTATATTCCACTACTTTGCAAATAAATACTGTACTACGACAAAGGGTAACTAGAGGTTAAATCAAAGTGCAGGCCTCGCCGACTGTGCACCTTCATGGTATATGACGAAAGTTTAACATCCATTTTATATTTGCAACGAAAGTGAAATAATACAGTAATTTTATCACAGCGGCAGAACTCATCGATTGCAGGCACTCAGAATATGTTAT
This sequence comes from Oegoconia quadripuncta, assembly GCA_949316235.1. Lineage (NCBI taxonomy): Eukaryota > Metazoa > Arthropoda > Insecta > Lepidoptera > Autostichidae > Oegoconia > Oegoconia quadripuncta. The sequence continues at coordinate 29,669,069 of OX438742.1, forward strand.
GAAGTGGTTTTTATGATTAGTATTGATTACATTATGAGGTAATTCTATGATTGCCCATGTGGTAATATTACTGTTTTACGTACGATCAAAACCTGGATGTACGCCTTTGATTATACATTTCATTTTGTTATCATGCTTAGAATCAAACTACAACATTCATTTAACTGAAAAAAGTTGTTTGATTTATTGTATTTGAAATATTGTATTATACGTCTTCATAGTAAACTGTATATTCTTATTTAACTTGAATATCAGGAGTATTAATAAAAAAAATGGTACATGAAACTTTACTAATCATAAAACAGACGAGGTTTTGTTGTCACGGGTGCGGTAGTATCACAGTTTATACGTCTGTGGGTAGTATGTAGGTCGATGCGTCACGGCAGCGTACTGGCTGCTGGCAGGCCATGGGGTGCTTACGAAGACCATAAAAATGGGTGAATGTGGGAGGAAAGGGTAGACAAACCAGCTTCAGCAAAATGAAGAAAACTGTGAAAAGAAACGTGTATTGTACAATTACTGGTTATATATAATGTTAAGATAATGTTCGCAACTTTATTAAATGTTACAGTTGATTATGTTTGCTTTACCACGTTGTTTATAACGAATACTTAAATATTAGTTTATTTATGGAATATAATGTAGGCACCTGTGTCGTCATCAATGTCACCATCGGCAGCCTAGGTCCAGTCGACCGCACATCAAACGTAACCTTTGCACCGTCTGCCCGTTGTATGGACGCACTACTGTTAGGCAGTTGAGCTTATACTGGCAATGTTACGCTTGAAATGCACTCGACTATGCATATTTTTTAAATAGTGTTTCATAACAACCCGATCACAAATTAAAATAAGATTATAAGTGGCTATCCATCCATACGTACCACCTAGCATAAACTACCACATATTATAAATATTTAACTATCTACTAACGATGAAGTCATTACAATGATGACCTACGATATTTAAAACCAATTTGCGAGCGCGGCCTTTTGAACTGTTCAGTTAATCCCTGTAACGTTGGTATAGGCCGGCCGTAGGTATGTACGTACGAGTCTTATTGAAAAGGGTGCATTTTATAATTCGGTAACAGGTTTTTTAACTAATTGATTTATAATTTACTTGACTACCATAAGTACACAAAGAATTTTGTATATATTTACAAAAACGAAATAGTAAATAAACATTTACAAATAAAAAATTTGTCCCAGATCTTGCTGAAACGGAAACTAAGTTCGTTTCCTGTTTGGACAGCCAGAGCCTCTGAGCGAAATAGAAGCCAGCCTACCGATCATTTGAAGCTTCGATCAGACGCTCAGATATTGGTAACAGGTTATTGATTGTCTATGAAATTTCTACTTTAGCAACTACTGCTATTTGATATTCAACTTCTTATAAGCTAAAACAAATCATAAATAGATTACCCGACTACGCTAAAGCCACAAGGAGGCTAATATATTCAACCCATAAGTATGTAAGTTACCACGTACAGCCTAAACGCCTCAGCCGATTTAGATAAATAAGGTATTGTATTCGTATAAATCCCGGGAAAGAATGAAATCAAAAACAAACTTGGTTGATTTACACCGGACTCAGAGGTCGCGTATCCAAATTTACCCCAATACACCAATCACAAATTGATCGATACACGGCTGCGCTGGGCCAATTTCGGAAAATAATATTACGTACGAGGGACCGCATAGAGGCCTCCGATTCCGGCCTACATTAATTGAGTTATTTCGTCAGGTTTTACATTTTTAATAGGTGGGTATTTATAGGAATTTAATCATCTAACGAATAAGATATACGAGGCGAATGTGGATGGTTATGCTGGTAGGAGAAGACCACGGCGAACGTACCATAAATCGGGACGTCTTAAAGAAAGGCCAAGTCAAGATTGCCCTAAACCAACGAGCATGTATGAACAACATTATGAGAGTGAATGAAGCACAAGAGGTATGTCAGTCAGGATCGTAGCAAGTGGAAGCCCCCTACGGGAAACAGTAACTTTATGTATATATTTATAACCGTTGTCGGATTTATATAACTTTTTAAAGATTTTTTTGTTAATTTACAGACTGATTAGAGTATACTAGATTCTTTCGAAAGCTTTGGTCCGGTCGGAGAAAAAATAGAAGTTAAAATAACATTTAATTCTTACTAGAATTCTGGATTCTGTATAGATGTACTTTAGTCATAACGTTTTCTATCTACCTATATATCTAAGATCTATTAACATCCTAAACGATAATAACTGCCATCCATGCCAAAGCGAGTTCATAAAACTAACATTTAAGAAGTTATTAAAGCTGAATTAGTTATCCGAATTATAGCGTAAATAGGGCATTCAATCACTTATACTACTTATTCTTTGTTCTCAGGTGAGCGTCATGTAACAATAGTGTTTAACTATACTATTCCACACGATAAGGTAAGTTCAACTTTGCAACATAATGTAACAGTGTTCGTTAGAGTTAACATGTTGTTATGTTATGTTAAGCTAAAAAGATTGACTAGAACAAAAAATTAGGAATTGAACTTATCATGGGAATCGTGAGGTTACACAGAAAGCTATACCATCATGCATGAAGCTAAATCAAATTTTATTACGCCCGCCCTGGCAAAAAAAAAAGGTTTTTCTTCATGATTAATGGGAATTTTCTACAAGACTTCCAAATACTACTTACATTTCAATTTCAGGTAAAACACTTATTATATGTGTATATTAAATAATAATATTTAAATTGTGATATATATTATATTATGACAATTTACTTAAGATACTTAAAATAAAAATTAACTATAAATAAAAACATATTCCGAGTGTCTCGTTATGGTAATCATACCTCAAAATTCTGGCCGCGTTACAGTGCTGTATAGCGAAGCTTATTCTTTGGCTAAAGTATTGGCCATCTAGTGCAGCAAGCGTTCAGAAAATTAAGCAAGTGGTGCGAGCACGACTCGTAGCTTCTCGACAACGATACGAGGTAGAAGTCTGCTGTTACGTACATGCTTAATGCGTGCAATAGATATGCATATTCTATATCATGCCATTGTGAGAGGTTATGGAGGAACGAGCTCCGTTAGTCCTTACGGCTCAAGGGTTTCTATGCCGAAGTATAAAAATAGGTAATCTTCACTGTCATAAAATTTGCGCTACTTAACGTTTCAGGCGCGGATCCGGCTTTGGTATTTGTAGTGGAAACATGAGACCAGCTTTCAAGGCACGAACGAAATTCCACCGTCACATTTTTTCTCATCAACCCTCACCAGTTCATTCAGTTCCAGGACGGAGGAAGGACTCAGCAGCCCTTAGCCCTGCAGATAATATCGGTTAATTCCGCATGCGGCCTAAATGCTCTTGCGACAAGAGAGCCCGTGGTGGCTGTTTAATGATTTCTGTAGGGTCTAATAGCGTATAAATAAAGTTATTCGTAAAAACCTTTAAAGTGGCTCATCCGACAATTTCATTAATTATTGAATACTGATGCGGCTGCGTCTTTATTATGTACATACATTGGGAAGGATATTTTAACATCTTTAAATATGTATTGGTATAAACAGTGGTGTACTTATTGGAAGCTTTTAGCACTGTTAAATTTAATGATTATTTGCCACTGTAAGCCTTCCATTTAATTTTAATGTTCAAATTAGAAATTGATTGTAATGAAACTTTACGCATAAGCAGGTTGCATAAGAGTAGACAGTAGAACATATTTTCGAAAAACAGCTTTGGAGAGAAGTCTGACCGGTTCTAAGTTATACATAGAGACTGAAATGCAATGTTTAGTTTAGTTTAATATTGCGATAATTTCATCCACTGTAATCAATGCAATGCAATGTATCCTGCTTGTAAGTATACCGGATGAGTTTTTTTACCTTAAAGAAAAAATAGGGCATGTTAGGTAAGTGAAATAGAAGTTATTGGCATAGTTTACTAGTACTTTTTTTTTATCAATACCATTATCGACTTTCGCGCCGGCCTGAGGTTGATATGCAACTGGCAGGATTCGTAGGGTTCCTATCATGCGTAATTTATTTGGAACTCACAATTTCTCAAGTTTATTTTAATTAATTTTATTTAATAATATAATTTGTGGAATACGCTACAAACACGGTCGTCAAATGACACAAAACTTTATTAGATGATGGGTTTTGAAAAAAAAATTGAACTACCTATGCCAATACCTTCTATTTCACTTACCTAATAGGTGTCCTTACGGTAAAAAAACTTATCCGGTATATAACGTTTCGTTGGATAGGTTATTTAATGTTTAAAGTTTGTTTGCAATGCGATTCAAAATTCAATTATACTGTTTACTATTTTTGAATTGTCGTATCACACAAGTAGTAGGTAACATAAAACACAGAACAAAAAAAATCACAGTCGAACAAAAACGAAACACATGCTTAATCCATCAGTGTTTAATCAAAAGATTTTTTGCTCTAGGTACTCCGCAGTTGGACTTAAATTTGTGTGCAGCTCAAGTATTTGTTACTTAGTTGCCTCGTACGTAATAAGAATTCCGTGTGTTAACTCTTGACTTGCGTGTACGTATGTGTATATAGCATTACTAGGCGACAAGACCATGATCTCTGACCCCAATCATAAACACTACGGCTAACACATTTTATACGTTATCTAGGCTGTTAAATCTATCGATGATAAATAAGGGATCGCGTTATTTATTAATAAAAAACATCATATCTAACCAATCCAAGTGTTACTGGTAAATACAAAAAGTATGTATAGATTGCAATTATACTAATACCCACGAAATATTCTATTCGTCTAACCGTCCGATGGTTATATGTTAAGTCTCTTTCTTATAAAAAGAAAAAGGCGCGCGGCTGTAAATTATAAGAAATAAAAATTGCTTAACATATTGAGTGGCATATTGAATAGGTCTTTTAAAACCAAGATGATGTTTCCTAGACTATTTTACACCCATAAGCTCCGTATAGGAATTACTTAAACTTGCAATTAGCCTTTTAAACAGTAGGGTTTTTTGATTGATTATAATTTACATTTTATTTACTGACTTTATGTGCATTATAATGCAGTAAGGTGATTAGCGTAATCACATTTATTATTTTCAATGTACGTATAATTTCTCTGGCCGCTGCAGCGTAAAATTGTGAACATAGCAAGTTTGCTTAAAATAGCTCCGAAAGAGTCAAGGTGGCCCACCACACCCCACTTGCCCGCTACCCGCACCCTCTAGCTAGATAGATAACTCACTAGGGGAAAGCAAACATTAGAGGGGAGCAAATATTAGGCCAGTGCCAGTTATACAATAACACCATTTCAGTATAAGTAAGGTAATGCAACATGACTGTGTCAACACACTGCAACAGAACACAGTATCACCATGCTTTCGGCTGCACCGTTCTCTGTGTGCCGAAGGCTTTAGGTCATCCATCCACCTTACGGGTGGATGTTCCACTCTATGCTTACCGGTCATCTCCACTCTAGGATTTTTAGGCTCCAACGGCCATCAGTCATGCCATACATATACTTTAAGACAAAATCGGTCTATAACACAACCCAACCGAACTATAGTTGAAAAAGTACATAAAAATCACATTGATTGATCGTGTGTACGACAAATTTTAAGGAAGCCGCTTTTGAATGGTTAGATATGGATTGATATCATCTTAGAATTACCGATTTTAATAGTGACAATGAGTGACTAGCCTTAAAACACGATAGCCACTCCCAGTGAGACGGTTTTTTTTTATTTGTATCGGAAGTTCTCTACATTTCCGAGTCATTGCCATGTCGGCTCTAGTGGGAGTGTCGATCTACCTTTATACATCGGCCTAATACCTTATTCCAAAGTTCAGGGTTGACCTAGATTGAATTTAGTTTTCATTTATGGAATAAAGTTCAAGTTTTGTGTTGTAGTGTTTCTAAAAACGCAAGACTATTCTGTTTTTTTTTGTTTGTTTGTAAATGCTTTATTGCATAAAAACAAGATACATAGGTAAGTTCAGAACTTGAGATGAATATGTGATTGGTTTCAGAGTTAGGCCAACACTGTTATCAATTCTGTGCTATAATATAAATTATAATTAACTTAATCTTTATCCCTTTCTAATTAGGAGAACACGACTAATGACCATGCTAAAAATATATGTAACCGAAAATTAAAAACTTTATATGAATAGTTTTCAAGATCCTCAATATTTACTTTTTACCATATACGCTTAAAAACAGAATTCATACGTTTTTGCAATCCATAAATAACTTTTTTTTAAATTTATTAATTCACTTATTAATTCATAATTAATTAATTCACTTGTATTAGAAATTACATAAACTACAAAATATTAAAAATACAAAAACATTCACCGATTTTTTTTTCGATACTCAATTTTTGGGTAGTTTTCAATTAAATATTAACTTTAAGGCAAAATATTTACAAGAAATGGTGATTTCTACTAAAATAACATATTTTTTTGTAAGCCATGGAACGAATTTTTCATTTCTTATACAACCTCACTTCTTACCCTAGCGTATTTAGGGAAACTTTCATTGAAGACGTTTTGTTATACTTACACAATTAAAACATGTATATAATATACTTTGACTAGTTCAGTTTTTAATTAGATCAGATTGAGCGTACTCACAGCCATATAGAGTAAGCATTAAGTTTATATCAACTGAAATATATCACCAGGCTTAGTTCATTCGCTCAAGTGACTAATTGCTGGTGATTCCCATTGTTTATGGTCGTGTGGTTTTCGGTAGAACATAATATGAATGCGATACTCCCAAAAAGTGCCAACACTGCCCAGTGAGATAATTAGTGAAAATACACCCATGATATATATATGCATAATATCACGACAAACATCCCAAATGGAGTGGTCAGATAGGGATACTCCAAATGTAAGATTTGTGCTTGAACAGTCTCCGTGGCTCAATGTAAACAACGTTAGGTTTACGATTCGGAGGTCGCGGGTTCGATCCCCAGCGGGGTCCACGTTTAAGTACTCTGTTTGGTTGGTGGTAGGGCATTTTAAATGTCCGCCTGGCTTGCTACCACCAAAGCAAAAGCTAAATCTCCCGCCAAGCAACAATGTTAATAGCATTGTTGTGTTCCGGTGGTCAGAGATAAGATAGCCAGTCCCCCAAATGTGTTGGGTATGCGGTTCAGTACGCTTCCACCTTCGACTTCATCTTCACTTAACATCAGTTGTAATTGAGGTCAAGTACCAACCCGCTGTGGATAAAAGGAAAAAAATAACCATCATCCAACATTTACCTAGAGAAACGCATACGTGATAGGGCGTGGAAATCACGTCATGGGACACATAATGTCCAGACGGATTTCTCTAAGAAAGAAGTGTCATGCGTCCAAGGTGCATGTATGTAGTTAATATATACTTGCATATTGCATGTGTCAATATTTTATGTAATATGGAACCATAAAAAAGACTGACAACACACACAAAAAAAGGATCAACGGAGTGACCCGATAAAAGTTCCTATTTTCCTAAATAGAAAAAATATAAATAAATAAATGTTTTGGTCACTTACGCCAATTATCTAGTTCTAAACTAAAAGCTTGTACCATGGTTATATATAAATATTTATAAACGTTCTTAACCCGGAATTCGTATTCATCACAGAAACATTTACCCCTAGCGGGATACGAACAAACAACCTTTCATATCAAAATCAGGGTTACCCACTACACTAATAGGTCGTCAATGCTTTACTATTTCCTCAAAATATTATAAACATGATTGGTGACTCTAGTTATTATAACTCTTTGGACAATTTTTATTCTTTAATTGTCATTGCCCCATCTCCATGTACCTGCCTTCTAAATTTAAAAATAACAATGAGTTAGCAATACGCTTGCCCCAAGTGTGTAGCTGAACTTTTAGTAAATAAATGAATTGTATCTCCCCAAAAATTGTTTCCAGTCTCAAATACCTGGGTGTACACATTGACTCCCATCTAAAATGGCACTCCCACATTGAAACGTTGAAGACCCGTACTCGGAAACTGATTTATATATTTAAAACATTGCGACACATTGCTGAACCTGAGACAGTAAAAACTATCTATCTAGCGCTGTGTCAATCAGTTTTAGTCTACTGCATTCCTATCTGGGGTGGAGCTGGCAAGTCTGTAATGCTAGGATTGGAAAGGACACAAAGAGCCATCGTAAAAGTGATGACCAATAGGAACATCCGATTTTCAACCAATTTATTGTACTCAGAGTGCCAGGTTTTAACAGTTCGGCAACTATATATACTTCGCAGTATTCTGCGGAAGCACGCTGAACTCCCTCTAGATGCAGCCATCCTAGCACAACGTGCCTCTGTTCCAGTTTGCCCTTCAAAAAAATGTAGAACGTCCTTCGCCTTCAGTCAGTTTGACGCTCTTTCTTCTAGGTTATATAACAAAATTCATAAAATGGTTTCTATCTACACCTTGAGTAGGTACGAGGTAAAAATGAAAACTACAACCTATCTTTTGAGGCTGTCATACGCCGAAACCGAAAATCTAATAATCTAGTACTGTGTATGTAGTATATCGTGATCCTCATATTCAATTATATTATGTAAAGAATATCCACCACATACATCGTTATACACTCACACATACATTCATAACTCACACCACTCACCATTCCACTCATTACACACAACACACATTTACGCATACTCCCACACGAAATTCTAAACCTCATTTATTCATACATAGTGGGTTACACTCACTTTAAAGTCTCCATACCTTTACCTTGTATATTTGTAAAATGTATCCCACCAAAAACATTCTGTAAAAAACTAGCCAAATCTCGATGGAGCTGCTTGATTATCTCTAAAAAGTAATGAAATCTATACAAAGTCGTGCCAAGTGTAAGGTTCCTTACTGCGATTTCTTTATTATTATAGTTAATGTTGTGTGACTTGGCCGTTGAAGGGTACACAGGGGTACAAAACCAGGTGCTCCATGACACCATTGCACCAATCTGTCGCCAGAACCGCTATTAATGTTATTAATTATGTTATTAAGAATGTTCAACGGCAAACTATTAGCGAATAATCTGTGTGGCGTTTACATAACATTCTTTATACGTTAGTGGCTTTATCAAGCCTACAATTGACTGGTTATTGAATCAACGTTTTCCAAGTGGCAATTTTCCATCGTCAATGCGTAGCGGTTCTGGCGACAGATTGGTGCAATGGTGTCATGGAGCACCTGGTTTTGTACCCCTGTGTACCCTTCAACGGCCAAGTCACACAACATTAACTATAATAATAAAGAAATCGCAGTAAGGAACCTTACACTTGGCACGACTTTGTATAGATTTCATTACTTTTTAGAGATAATCAAGCAGCTCCATCGAGATTTGGCTAGTTTTTTACAGAATGTTTTTGGTGGGATTTCACTTCTTTTTGTAGAAATGTGGGCATATTACATATATGCCCACGTTTCTACAAATATACTTGATACTGCAAGTTGAGTCAGTTCTACCATACACCAAGAAAGATATTGAATGGAAGAGACAAGACCCGTCTTTGGGCATACCAACTACTTGGTAGCCACTAAGTTCATCGTCGTCTTTTAATAATATCGACATTTTTTACGATAATTATTATCTTGCGAAATCAAACACAATTAAACTCAACGACCTTTAGTATATGGACAACAAATCAGAAATACCGATAATATTTAGACTAAAACCTACTTATATCTTTAAGACTTCTTTTGTCTTAATAAAATAAACTTAAAGAAAATATTACTCTGCCTACTCAATCTATACAAACTATAAGCAAAACGTTAACTCTTAATTATTAGACAAGTGTCAATATAATTAATTATCAATGAACTTTCTACCAAAGGTACTACCTACCTAGTACTGAAATACAGCTAAATTAATGATATTTTTAAACGAAACGAAGTAATATCTAACTAAATAAACTAAACTAGAATACTAGAAAAGTACTTATAAACACGAACGCGATTCGAAGTACTGCCTAACTGTAAATTAAACCTAGAAAACTAAAAGTAGGTAATAAATAATTAACAATTAAATAAAGTATTCAATTGAAACTTCTTTTAATTCTGATAATTAAGTAATAATCAGTAATCCGTCACTAACCATATAATTCCTAACCTGTTTAAATCTTTGAATTAATATAATAACAACCTGCCAATTAACCTTAGCAAACCTCACGAAATAATCAGCGAAATCAACGAAATGCAAATAATCCCTCCTAATCCCTAGCAAACATTTTCAAGCGCAATAGAAGAATGTCGTAAACGACTGTAACGCGTACAGCGTCGCCGGGCGGGTGGGCGAGCGCGGGAGCGCTCTGCCCGTCTCTTGCATACAGTCATGGTGCGCGCAGCGCACCTTGACTGTATGCAACAGCACGGAAAGTATGCAACAGCACGGGGTAACGCGGCCGGTTGCCACTTTGCCATATAAGGTTATCGGAAAAACAAAACGTAAGCGCGTTTTAAAATACAGTCAACGCCATCTAGCGACGCGTGCGGGTATCACCGCCACTCTTAGCCAATGCATTATATTTTGACCAAATTTTCGTTTGTTTATTTAATTTGTGTAATGTTCGAGTAGAATAAAATTAATCATTTGACTATTTCTTCTTGTAAACTTGTAATAAGTATAAGTATAAAAACCAGTCTAGTCTTATCCAGAGTTTTCCTTTAATTTTATTTATATTCGTATTAAAAGCAGAAGGGGAGGCATTCGCCCAGCAGTGGGACGCTATAGGCTAGATTAAATTAGAAGATGTGTCCCACTACGCTGGATTTTTGCAATGACAGTCGATTTTTCTATGTACCAATAGTAGAAGGGGGCATTACCATATCTCTAATACAGCTGAGACCAGCTGAGGGTTCTTGATCAGATACTTCAGACCTTCGATTTTTGACATCAAATGAAGCGGCCCACCAAGTTGAATATTTTTTGTAAAGGCGGTATATGTCGATCTCTAATAGTTTGGTTGGGCTCTTGTGTTTCCTAATCAGGGTCACCAGGTACTCCAGATCTTCGATTATCCTAGTTTTTATAGTTTTCCCTTTATGTGGCCATTGAACCATAACTCTGTACCAAATTTCAGCTCTCTGAGTTTATGGGAAGTACTAGTTCTATTTTGATGATCATGAGTGAGTGAGTGAGTGAGTGAGTGTCATAAATGCGAAACTTTGCTTTCGCTTAACTTCGGAACTAAATGACCTACAGACTTGAAATTTTGGATTTTAAGTATGTGATTATAGCTTACTGGATGACGAAAATTTCTGCGTTCTAGTCTTATCCAGAGGTTCTAAAATAGGGGCCTGAAAATGCGGCGAAATGGTTCCAGTAAAGGATGGTACGGCAGTGTTTGCTTCGCGCTCGACTTGGCGGGGGCACTGCCGTGCCCCCAGATACTCTACCTGGTGATAATGTCAATAATGTCTGAGGAATCACTGACTCTGATAATACAGTTTAACTAGTTTCGGAGTCAGGGGTCCATTATACTAGATGACTTCAAATGTATTATCCATAACTCTAGTCTTAAAATAAACTTAAAATGCATTGTAAACTTGGGTAATGAATAAATGATTATTATTATTATTATTAGTTAACTTTCGATCCCTATTCTCAAGGTTTTACTATCGTGACAGGCCTTAACCTCTTGCAGGATTGACCTCATTAGAACACAGGTAAGTACGATTCTTCCTGTGAACACTACGTCAAATTTAGTGCCATTTTTCTCTTCCTTATATATAAGGATATAGACTATAGTCCACTCTCATCTTCTCGGTGCTAGGAAAGTGGGCAGTGAGCGACGTTAATGATATAAGATGACTATTATCATTATCACACTAGGTTCCACCAGCGGCTCCGTCCTTTACAATTTTTTTTTTACTCTCTCGGGGAAGAAGTAGTCTTTATCCTTGAGCAAAAATTAGTCATTTAGATGACTAACAACGATGTAAACAAATAAAGACACTTTCACATGTATAATGTTAGTTATATGATTTGATAGTGTGATAGTATGGCCACACATGCCCGATTTATCATTTCGCGTATTTGCCAAGAGGTACCTACCTTGTGCTGCACAGACTTATACGACTTACTAAAAATACATTTTCAATAAATAAATTAAATCATGGAAGGAATAACAGTAATATTTTCATGAAAAATCAACGTAATGCAACACGTTTGTAGAAAAACGCCGCAAGAATCGGGTCACGTGACGTCGGCACCTACCAAATGTGACTATAATATTACATTTAGCGATATATTTTGACTTGCACACAAAACCAATTCACAATACTCATTTCATACAATGCAAAAGTCTTGTATACCAACAGTAATGACCTAATTCGTTATATAAATAAAATGAAAAAGTATATGTTTGTATCAAAAACATAAGATGAAGGGCTGTGCTATGTACTGACCTGTTTCAAAAAAAAAAAAAAATTAATGCTAATAGGAGTAAATATTTAAAATTTGAGATTATGGAAACCTATCTTTTATAGAAATTAATGTTCTATTAATTTAAAAGAAAAACAGACAAAATGGGCCGTAAAAATTATTATTATTAGGACTCCATGCTTTTACCATTGCTGGGTAAATTCCTCCTTCCTCTCATCATCTTTCCCGAGCTTTCTGCTGCTAAATTAAAAATAAATAGTTCATTCCTTACATTGATATAGTTGCATGAAATTAAAGAATCTAAAACCAAGCTCCGACAGGGCGGAGCTCCGTAAATAAATATTTTTCATACACATAGACTTGCTCATTAGTGACTGCATTCGAGACTTTGTTTTTTCATATACCCACATAGAAACGAGATTGTCCTACAATTCGCAGATTTGTATAAAATTGTTTGTTAAGTATGAGTAGGTGGAGGAATATGAATTGAAATGGGAAACGCCAAAATTATTTTAGAAGTTTGAGTGAAATGTAAATGTGTAGAATGCGTCGCATCCTTTCAGCAGGCGCGTGATGTGCGGCGCGAGCGCCGACAGTCATGGGATCTCTTGTTATTAACTACGTAGTAAAGCATGAGCGACAGCGATTTTCTACTCTTATATACACATGCTTTATAATCGGGGGAATCGTATAGTACAGCTACAGCATAAAAGATAGCAATTTTACACTTCATAAATTGACATTATTAGAAATTGGAGAATAAAATATAACTTAAGTGTTCTATTTACAAATAATTAAATATCCGTGGACATACACACAGCGCCATTTAGTTCCACACTAAGCATTATGGCTTGTATAATGGAAACCAGATTGTTGATATAATACACAAATACATTTTTTTTTATACATAAATACATATATAAACGAAAAACATTGATAACTCGGGTACACATGTCCATATTCATCATACAAATATACGCCCCTAGCGGAATTCGAATCAGGGACCTTTGGTATAGCAGTCTGCGTTTCTAATCACTACACCAAACAGGTCGTCAAATTTATGTAGATAGCTATGTATCTACCTAATTTAAAATATTTTAAACATTATGGGAAACGAACTACTATGTGGATTACAGAATTAGACCAACCTAGTGCCTACCAGTGACACGGCAGCAACGTCATTGGCTACACGAACGAAACTAAAATTTTCAAAAATATGTATGACCGCCAACTCGGGCGAACTAACCGTAAGTGGCGTTGGTAAAACCTTCCATTGAATGTATGTAAATCGTGCGATAGGAAAAGTTCGTGTCATGGACGAGTATAGATCGTTGATATGTGATATGCGTGGACAAAAATTATAATAATGCCTAATAAAGCGCCGTACAGATAATTGTGAGCTCACACTCTCTGAGCTACTCCTGTTTGCGTAGCATGACATCGTTTGTCGGCGCGCGACGTAGGAGTGAGAGTGGGATAGTTGTATATTTCGACCAAGCAATTGAGCAGGACAAATATTATCTCGCGCGACATAAACGTTTATCGTGCGTGAATCGCGTTTGTATGGATTTAACAACGAATGCCTAATTCGCATAGTTAGTTCAATTATACCAAAAGCATCGTATTATGAGACTTTTCGATAATTAATTATAGAGTACTGTATAACTTACCTTCCATTACATTTATCACAGACTTAAAGAGAAATATACGAAAATTAACAGGTAACGAATTTGTAGGTAAAACTTGTAAACTTCCTTGTAATACTTACTATAGTACCTACTTGTAGACTAATAGCATAATGGTAAAGTTGACACGAGATAGTAGGTATTATGTGTATATCGTTATGTTATATATGACAAATACATAGTGCACAATATAAATATTCCGCGAAGTAGTGAATGCCGATGATGAATTCCAAGTAATGCAACTACAAAGGTCTCAAACATTTAAGAAGATAAGTAATAAGTAAATTGACAGAGCCCATTTACAGCAGCTATTAGCCTTAAGGAAATTGACAATGCCCATTTACATCAGCTACCTTATGAAGACTGACAGTGAATCTTTACAGCTACTACATTACCTACTCTAAATTATTTTATAATCCTTTTATTATCCTCTTGATAATTAATGTAATTTGTAATTAGCTATGCTTTTAAAATTAATTTATTGTATTATATAACTGTAATGGACATGTCCAAGTGCTCGGAAGACGCCTATGGAAAAAATAAATGAGTATGTCCACTCTTTGTGAGGACGTATCTTGGTACATTTGTGGATTTGAGTACAGTTTTTTTAAGACTAAATTAGGGGACAGGTTCGTAGTCATTTTTTAAGAAAATCGGTTAAGCCGTTTCGTAAATATATAACTTTTTTCACCTGGATGACATAATCATTTGTTCAATCAATGTCGGGGATTTTCAATTTATAGTTATTAATTGTAAACCTGACAAATGTATTTCGCCTTTGCATAGCTATATTACACAGGATTTAAAAATGTAGGTACAATTTAACAGGTATCTGGAGAAATATTTGTAAGGTATATTAAATAACTCAATGGCCACAATTCTCCAATATTGAACATTTCTCGAATAAGGTTTATTAGATAGAGCCGGTTTCGCTATTTCATTGTGGGGCATTCAAACATGCCCAACGATAACTTGTAAACGAGTAAATTGTAATTATTTTAAACGAATATATTTATGTTCTTGGGAGACGTTCAATTATTCACTTCTCAAATGCTTCATTATGGTTAATATTTTGTTGAATCAGTTTACTTGCGGCTTTAGTTTAGACCCGAGCGGCAGTCACGGGACCGCGGTAGCTCCCTCCCTGACGCACAGAGTATTAATAGAGATCGAGCGAACACTGTCTGAATGATGCGCTAGCCATTCATGTGAAGAATGTAATATTTACACGCGTTTCTGAAAGAACAACCTTCATAACTGCACCAGCTTTATTATAGCATAAGTAGAGCTCGTGGCTGTATAAACTAAACTGGCTAACTAATAAAACATTTTCTATAGTTGTCATGAAATTAATATAGGAATTTTATGATGATTCTAAAATTTGGTGCATATTTGCTGGGCACTGAGGTGTACTCAATAATACATATCCAAAGTCTTTCTTCTTCTTTTCGCGTTAATGGCACAAAATTATGATGAGCACAGTATATAGTTTGGCCCAAAAAGTACAAATGTCGACATGTGACCGAGTTTAATTGGGTGCATTACTATCAAATGGGTATCGATCCTAATGGAAAATCACTTAGTTAAATATAGTTTGGGCACACGCCATGAATTAATTAGGCGTGAGTAATTAATTTGTAAACTTTCTAAGCCACTTCAAATACTTAGGTAATAAATGTAACTAGATAAAATTCCATTGTTAGTATACTGTTTACTTAATTATTGCAGTAGCTTGATATTAGTATATATATTCGTAATCTGTAGATAACAACTAAAAACTATGGCGATATCGATCAACTTATTAAAATCGTTAGTAATATTTGATTATTCCTACACATACGTGTTTGTCTACGTCTGGTCTATTTCTCGCGATAGCTCACACTGCGAGGACCGGCAGCCAAAAGCAATGCTGACGGCCAAAGTGAATTGGGGACGAAAAATAGGCCGGTACAATATACGAGAACAGACCCAATCCGATTCATTCCGCGTATATTTTTTATTTACTCTACTTTACTTGGCGGTGTGCCAAAGCATAACACCTGATTGATTTTACGAAAATATATTACTAATGTAATTATTGCATCCGGTCATATATTACTTTAACGAATTAATTTACAAATAAAGATCACCAATTGTAAAACATTCATTGAGGACCGATTGGTGTAGTGGATAGTGACCCTGTCTGCGATACCAACGGCTGCGGATTCGACCCGCGAGGGGTAAATGTTTGTATGATGAATACGAACATTTATTCCCGAGGCATGTTTATCCGTTATCTAGTATCCATAGTACAGCTGTACTCAGTTTGGGACAAGATGATTGGTGTAAGTGTCCGAAATATTTATATTATTTTTACATATATCTATCGCTATTCACTAATCTGTAATTTATCTCCATACTTGTACAAGATGATTGGTGTAAGTGTCCGAAATATTTATATTATTTTTACATATATCTATCGCTATTCACTAATCTGTAATTTATCTCCATACTTGTCTAAAATTTCTCGATTTATTTACATTACAATATCTTTATTGTACACACAACTGTTACTTCAATTAAATAATTTGCATATAAAATTCACTAATACTAAGTTTCACAAAACATTGCATTCTGAGGGATGACAATTGTTGTTTTATCGACAAAGTTTCCTTTGTTCTGTTTAAAATAATTATTTGCGCTACACACACATGAGGTAGGTTTAAGTATCGATAATTATAAGGCTGGTATGCACGACGATGCCAGCAATTACGGTAAGTCTTCATTTGTAAAATAAAATCAATGGAAGTGAAATTTTGTTCGGACAATAAATATCTAAGTTTGTAGTTGGTTTCTATGACAAAATAATATACACAAATAAACTTAGAGCCCTATGAAATTCTTCATATTATAATCTGATTTAGTATACTTAGTTATAATAAATATTTCCAACACTTACAACCAATTATCTAGTCCCAAACTACCGAAAGCCTCAGCTAAGGTTACAAGATGTAATCCATGACTCGGAAGTAAATATTCGTATCTCAGCCCTAGCGAGATTCGAACCGGCAACCGCTTTCGTTTTGAAGGCGGGATACTGACCCACTACACCAATCGAGCGCTTTATAAAAACTTTGATATTCACAAACCTAGATCTATATAAAAAAACAGTAGCTATGTATTACATTTTTATGCGATTTGAGCTTACGCTACGAAGCGTTAAGTAATTTGTGGAACTGTGTATAGTACAGTATATTGAAACTTCGACATCGCCGTCGGAGACGTTTTGGTCGCATCGCGGGTAATAATAGAGCGATCGCTTCCGTGTCGCTTGCATCCCGCTCCCGCCCGCCCTGCGAACCACACTGTTGCTTGATTTATTTCCAACCATCATACGCACATACACACTCATACACAGGCACACGCACGCAAATCCTCAAGAATCAGGCAGACACAAAATGAATACGAAGATATACATACCATAAACTATATTCTTCTCATTGTACTCGTAAGCTAGATCTATGTTGTGCCAAAAAGTTTCCAATTACTAACGCAAAGTCTTTGAGTGTGCCTATATTCAGAACGGACGAAGTTTGCTGTCAAAATTTCGTATTTGTCATCGTCATAATTCTTTCATCTCTGTGTCTGCTCGGTGTAACGCCGCCCGCCTCCTAAGTACTACGGTGTCCCCCGGCATCGGCTTAAATAAATGTTTTTGTTTATAGGTAATTTAGTTAGTCAATTAAGTATTTTTTAATGTAGGTAGTTATCGAATTGTTTCATAAATCTTTCAATGTTAACGTTTATTAGTTGTTTAGTCTTATTATATCTGTTACTTAGTTTTTCTTTTTGTTAACATGTAGAAGCCTGTTATAGCTGTATATTATGTATCTTTTCAATGCTTTGTATTTTTACAATGTATCGCCGTTGGCTTCTCCTAAATAAATAAATAGTTTTAATTCCATTATTTGACCAATGGCGTTGAGAGAAATACTCTTGTATGACTAAGAATTGATTGAAATCAAGAAGAAAGATTGTTTTTAATCCGTTTCTTAGCTTCTATTAACAATTAAAGAAGACGTTTTAACGTAGGTGGTAATCGAGTAAAATTAGCGGTAATGTGTTAGTCAGGCGGGTAGTTACCGTACGTTGCGTTCATTCAATCAACATTTGTTTTGATTCGTCACTTTACGATTTTTACTAGTGTAAGGTTGACCTCACGCTATAACACAAATAAAATGCTCGCATCACAGCGCAAGGTGGATGACTAAAATAAATCCTCATGAAAATATTGCTGTCCGTTCAGTTTGTTTAGTTATTTTTAGGGTAGGTATGTATAATAATCAGCAAACATTCTTAACTGCTGTTCTGCCGCATATGCTGTTAAGAAAATTCGAAATATCTGTGATATTGAAACAGCGCGCTTAGTCTACTTCAGCTACTTTCACAGCTTGATGTCATATGGTATCTTGCTGTGGGGAAACGCTGCTGATACAGATAGCATATTTCTCTTACAGAAACGAGCTATTCGTGCAATTTATAAATTAAGGTCAAGAGATACATTAAGACAAATATTTAAATAAATTAATATTTTAACATTTTCGTCACAATATATATATGAAAATCTTGTACATGTTAAGAGAAATATATATTCATTCGAGAAACATTGTGACCGACATAATGTCAATACAAGGAGCAAAAATCAATTAGCTGTACCTTTTAGTAGACTTAGTAAAGTTAATAAGTCATTCAGAGGTCAATGTGTGCGCTTCTACAACAAGGTTCCCATGGATATACGGAATCTTCCGCTTAATAAATTTAAACTTATTATAAAACAAAAATTATGTAAAAAGGGATATTACAAAATTTCAGACTATATTAATGAAAGTAATCCATGGGATTAAACGGCTCCTCTACACGATATATAAAATTGTTGTAACCTTTCTTGATTGTACATGATTTATTGAAAAGAGACAAACCCTCTGAGTTTCTCGCTAGCTCTTCTCAGTAGTGGTCGCGTTCCGAGCTAGTGGTAGTTTAAAAAACAAATGACGTTCATAAGTGCATATTGTATTGCCTACATGAATAAATGATTTTCATTTCATTTCATTTCATTTCATTTCAATCAATTTGTCTTTATATCTCAAAAGTTATGCTTTAATAAAATATCATGTCAATGTAACTTGGATAATTTATAAATTAAATTATTATTATTTCCTCCGCATTTTCGCACCTAAAAACTGTGAGATCATACAAGTAACAATTGACGACGGATTGGTGTATTGGGTATGTAGTGACCCTGCCTTCAAAACCAAGAGTTACGGGTTCGATTCTCATTAGGAGTGTTTGTTTGTAGGATAAATATGCACATTTAGAGATATTTTTAGAGATAAGTTAGTGCCTTTTGTACATCGTGTATCTAGTATCTAGTATGTATTTGACTTTTATGTGTAGGTACTCGTGTGCAATAAAAATTATAAATATAATATATATTTATTCCCGAGTCATGAATGTTTATATGAATATTTAAATATCTTTATTCGTCATCTAGTATCCATAGAGACGCCTTTCATACATACAATAACGTCACGACCTTTATCTCAAATTAGGTGGTCAAAAATAGCTTAGTTCGGGACTATTAGAGATAATTAGAATGTGCCTGAAATAAGAGTATAAAATAAAAATTAAAACATGACAGACATTGCATTATATTTCACATTATAGTTATTTATTACAATGTTAATACCCTTTAAACCAGTTGGTAACGTCATTATTACATGTATTTATAGATTAATTCATTAATTGACGACCGATTGGTGTAGTGGATAGTGACCCTGTAAGCGAAACCAACGGTTACGGGTTCGAATCCCGCGAGGGGTAATTGTTTGTGTGATGAATCCGAACATATATTCCCGAGTCATAGATGTTTATGTATGTGTATCCGTTATCTAGTATCCATAGTACAAGCTTTGCTTAGTTTGGAACTAGATGATTGGTGTAAGTGTCCTAAATATATATATTTATAAATATATATACCTAATTGCTCAAAATTACACAATATAACCAATGCAGTTATTACTTGTATGTAATTACTTTTTACATGTTTTGATGGTAGTACTTAGATTCCAGTGGCTCAGATTTTGTGTAATTATTGACTTAAATTTCTTTTAAATAATAAAAAGAAAATAATAAGAAGAACACAAGCATACTGGCTATGTTATGCAATGTTATTAATGAAGTATTTGAAGAATACACGTTAAAATTGAGTTGTGGCTTGCTAGATCGCACAGAAAATGCACTCTTAAATCTCTATGCTTAAAGTTGTGACTTTATGACACTTTGCCAGTATTGTGCGGCGTGTAAGTAATATGAAAAATAAATGAAGTGGAACATTGTATGAATGCCAGCGCCAAACCATTTCATACAATAGCAGCTGCCTTTGTAATAATAGGATAGGCAAGCGCTGCTCCTGCAGTCATTGGAAGTCCTTCGGCTGGGTCTGATTAACTATATAGTCTTTGTTACAGTGAATCCGCTTTGATTAGTCCTCCGTTATCAGACTTATACACACTGCAGTGATTCTATTGTTCGAGCAATTCCATAATGGATTTGCAGTGGATTGCATTGCTAACTTGTACTTTAAGCTACCTATCTATATATAGTATGTCAATCCTATTATTTACGATTTGGACCCTGTGAGTGGACTTACCATGTCTGATAAAGATGTCCGTGAATATATTGTTTATTAACTGAATTTCATATATGCATGGACAATTTTGCTTAGAAAAGCGGTGAAATTCACCTTACGTCTTTATTTGTCCACATAAAACTTTGACATAACCATATGTCTCTTTGGCCAGAATATTCACTATTTTAAATTAATAACTTTACTTTTTCGATCAAACTTACTTCTTTAAACTTTGACCGAAAAAGAAATATACATAAAATGTCAGAAAACAAATGAATATCGAAAAAACACTTTACGAATGATACGAAAACAAATTAATGTTTTCGACCTTATCGATTTGATTTTTCTAAATTTCATATTTTAACTACGCATGTAAATCTTGATCGGTTTTAGTGCCAGAATAAATTGTCTGCCGAACACCTGATGCGAGTGAAGAGATTTACCTTTAATCGACTCCTTTAAAAATAAATTACTCCTGTATAGTTAATAAAAAAGATTTCACTAGGTAGGGTTCTATATTATATAGTAAATAACACCGGTCAAGTGCGAGTCATTCTTACGCACCAAGGGTTCCGTTAAGTACCAAACTATTCTATTTATATTATCGTTAGCTATAAAATACATGCAATGTATCTTTACATAATATTTTACTTCCTTGTATTTGATTTATTAAATTATATTCATAATTTATTAATAATAAAGATTTTGCACCGTTGAAGTATTGTTTGTAAAGGATTATTGTTATTGGTATTATTTTAAAACGTTTTATATTTTTTGTAATATTTAAACTTTTTTCAACCCTGATTATTTACCATTTTTCGCTTAGAGAACTTCGAAAAAAGGGGGAGTGTTAGGGATTAAGTTCCTTCATTTGCTAGATGGGTAAGCATCGTTTATTCTAAATTTTAAGTCGATAGTAAACTGACAGATAGACGGAGTCGAACCATAGGGGTTCATTCTTTACATTTTTGCTACAGAATTCTAAATTCGAAGTAAAACGTAGCAATGTACATCCCTGGAAATAAATATAATGGGTAATATTTCATTTATTTATATAATTTTATTATATTAATGAGTACCTATATCGTCATAAATCATCATTAATTATGTAGTCATTTAAATTCAGTACTCATAATGTCATTACAAACAGCTTTCCCTTGTCCTATTAGTTCTTCCCACCCTGTATAGTGTTTTATTACTCTGCTATGTAGCTTAAATTAGCACTAAGTAATTGGACACTATGATGGCTTACACGAAACCTCAGCGAACCCGACACAATAATTTCAGTGGGCTCGTGGAATAAGTAATTAGGTGACACAAGGCGCTGGTAAGTATCTACCTATATAATTAACTACCGACAGAGCTTCGGAGTTCAACATGAGAATAATAGCTCGGTAAACAGAAACTATGGTTGAGTTGCAATGTAGTTAATATAAGCACTTTACATATATACTAATGACTATAATTATAGCATGCATGGGTTGGTCTTGCATGCAAATGGTAAAATTCGGGTAAAATATCCGAAAGCAGTTCTATTGACATTTTATTACAAGATAGTTGTGATCAAGAATGAGAATAACGAAAGTATCTGTGAAGTTGGACTCAAAAATGGAGTAATATTAATGTCGGTGTCACAAGTAGATAGTTGAACTAGTCATTTCAATAAATGCCTACGCTGCTCGTAATATATAACGGGCATTTATGCTTTACAAAAGACTGTGCTGCTCAAAACACGTAATAGTAAAATATTTTGATAATAATTTTATTATAAAATTACCAGTAATATTCGTGTCCTGTAAAAGATCGAGGCTCGGGCCGTGAATTTCAAAAGGGGATCGTATAACGCTAACATAAATATAATACCTCAGATATCCCTTTGGTTCTTGCCTCCCAAGGGGGGATAATATGGTAGGTCATGAAGAATAAGAAAGTAAGAAACTTGAACACTTATTATTGCTACCAAGCCGGCAATGCAGCGAGCATCTTGGGTATTCTCACTCATGGGCAACTTATGGGAAGCTAATAAGTGTTGAATTGATACAGGTTTCTTAAGTTACCTTTTAAGTTACCTATATTAATTATAGATATATAAATAAATTGTAATATATGTAGGTAGATAATATTATCTATATACTTATGTTTAAGTCACTCAATAGTTTTATCTAATACTAGCTTGCCGTTTGCGACTTCGTCCGCGTGGAAGATTTTATCGAAATTAGCCTATATGTTAATCCCGGTCCTAATCTGTCTAACCACCAAATTTCATCTAAATCCGTCCAGCCGTATAAGCGTGAAGAGGTAACAAACATACATACATACAGACATACACACACACAAACTTTCGCATTTGTAATATTAGTTGGGATAATCTTGATGTTGGACTAAGTCACATAATAAAGACTGAATGACACAGCACGAACCCTACCTCCAGTCTATAGTCCTCATTTTGCGACCATATAACTAAAATTGTCTTGTACTTTTTGTTTTTACGATAATGAAACACATAATGCTGTCGTTGATTTCGTCGAGGCCATTTTCGAACACCAACGTGTACTTGTATCTACGTCATTTTTGTACTACCTGCGTAATATTCTACCGTTGCTGTATCCACATATAGTCCACGTAACCTTGGCCCCGCTAACAATTGCCAGCTATTTCAAGTTCGAATGGACTTTTTCTCGAGATGCGCGATGTTTCATTTTTTTCAAATAACACGTTACAGAATAATGTAATTATTACTTACTTTATGATCAAATAACGTAATAAGTGGTAGAGCAAGTTATCAAACGTAATTAATTGAGCGGACAAAGGTCGCCGAACAGTTATCAAGCTTTCAATGACGCAACCGCGAACCAAAACAAAGCACAATGAATAGCAAACGATCGACGGTAGGTAACAGCCTAATATTCGGATTAATCGTACGGAAATAACTCTAAGAGCGTCGCGAGCGCCAATGCACCCATTCATCGATCGTTAATTGCGCGACTCATCGACAATAGCAACTAGCGATGCCCAACGGTGACTATTGTGGCATTAAGATTGTACGATAACATAACCACGTGCGTCAGCGTATTTTAAATAAGCGCTTTATCGTTTGTAATTAATTATTTCCGCCGCGCATCATGCCCGAGTCTAGTTTTGATGTGAATGTTCAAATTTGGATAACCAAAATTTGTAGCTGCTGCTAAAATTTTGGTCCGAGTAACCACGCGTTCAACGATTGCATTACAGTCAAATCGAACTCAACTTATTAATCAAACCGACTGACGTGTGCTGATTTGCTGTCGTAAATCATCAGGCTTGCAACATTTCTCTTTTAATTATTAATTTTCCATTTATAAGCAATTCTGAAAAAATCATCATCAGCCCGTAAACATCCCACTGCAGGGATATAGGCCTTCTCTCCTATAATGAGGGAATATAGAAAAGCATATACTAATTAAATGAAATTTTTAATTTAAAAGGGGTCATATTGGTGTAGAGCTTCCAATTAGCCCCGCCAACGTACGTGCCTTGATGCGGATTATCGCAATACACTCATGAATATATATGATCGAAGCATAGACCGCCAGCAGTGAATTTGTTATATAAACTTCGGCGACGGTACTCTAATGGAATATATGTAAAAAAATAGTGGAACCCACTCTTGCATCGACTCACTCGTGTTATTAAAGGCTTTTTAGACAATTTTAATAAGAACAGCTCTAGTTCCAGATGACGATGGAATCCAAGTACGAGTAAGTACCTTGCCCTTCAAAAATACAAAGTTTGAGCAACATCTGGATTAGTTTTATAGTGACTGATGGTATCGGTTTTATACACATCTTCATAACATTCCTCCTGCAATGTGGAAGTTTCTATTATGTTTCTAGATGCTACTAAAATCCTCTTCCCTCTTTTACCACGGAAATGCTCCCATTCCAAAGTGCACTCCTTTTCCACCTTTTCGCCATGTAATGGATGATGAAGTTTAAAACACCATAATGTTGTCAATTATTTTCAACAAGTAGGCTATTACTATAGTTGTGGGTAGTAGTAATGAACTGAACATGCTAATTCCTATTCTGGAGTTCGTTACGTTATTGACATACCTTCTCAATTCTAATGTTTTCCGTTTGGGTAGACTTCTTCAATCCTTCAGTATCGCTTCATATATATTCTTCATATTTTTAATAGGTGATGATAAGTACTATCCATAAATAGTCCAGAGTTAGCTTTCGCATCACAACCTTCTTAGCCACTTTCAGTACCTGTGTAACGGTTACGGGTTCGAATCCCGCGAACGGTAAATGTTTGTATGATGAATACGAACATTTTATTCTGAAGTCATGGATGTTTATATAAATATATGTATGTTTATCCGTTATCTATTATCCATACGTGTAGTACAAGCTATGCTTAGTTTTGGGACTAGATAATTGGTGTAAGTGTCCGAAATATTTATTTATTTAATCTACCGTTTGAAATTTATAATGCTAGCTGTATATATAATATATTTAAAATTTTATTTAGTTCCGCACTTATAATTACTTATCTAACCTGCAGTAGGGTTAGATGGCAGAGATCACTTTCGTGAATAAGGTCACCTTTGTACATATGAAATGAAAATAATTTATTCATGTAGACAATACAATATGCACTTATGAACGTCACTTGTTTTTTAAACTACCACTAGCTCGGAACGCTAGAAGAGCTAGCGAAAAACTCAGAGGGTTTGTCTTTTTTTCAATCAGTCATTTACAATCTAGAAAGGTTACAACAATTTGTAATATCCCTTTTTTCATAATTTTTGTTTTATAATAAGTTTAAATTTATTGAGTGGAAGATAATTATTAACTTTACTATGAAGGTACAGCTAATTGATTCTTGTTCCTTGTATTGACATTATGGCGGTCACAATTTTTCTCGAATGAATTTATTTCTCTCAACATATACAATATTTTCATATATATATTGTGACGAAAATATTAAAATATTAATTTGTTTCAATACTTGTCTTAATGTATCTCTTGACCTTAATTTATAGATTGCACAAATAGCTCGTTTCTGCAAGACAAATATGCTGTCTTTATCAGCAGCGTTCCCCACAGCAAGATACCATATGACATCAAGCTGTGAAAGTAACAAAAGTAGACTAAACGCACTGTTTGAATATCACAGATATTTCGAATTTTCTTAACAGCATATGCGGCAGAACTGTCTGACTGACTTTTCTCTTTGTGATGTTTGTGTAAAAAGGGAATAATACCCTCTACCAGTGCTCCATCTTCTCTATACTCGTACAAACTCGTTACATAACTTTAATTTTATAGTTAGGTCAACAATCCTCTTCGTGTCACTCTAACGTGTACCCAACTCAAAGCTCTCATTAATGCAACGTGTTCACTAAGTTTCTCAGCTCGCACGTTTGCTGTTCAACATACACTATCGACAAAGTGGGACCAACTATTTATATAGTTACACGTGCTCTTACTATTCCTGCATTGAAAACACTCAAGTGCAATTATGTATTTTAATTTGTTTTCGTTTTCAATTAGCATAGTTAGCAAGGTTTTGCGAGGGTGGTAAATGGTTTTATATTGAAGGGGATAGGTTATTAACCATGTTGGAAGAAAATTGGTTGGTCAAAGATATTTCATTTATTTGAACACAGTTTTGTGCTGTATACCTATAAAAGGTTCTATGCGTTAACATGCTGAGTTTCAATTCTTGTCAAATAAATAGGGCACTGTAGTATACAATATATCAATTGACGCGTCAATTGAGTTATTCATTTTCGTATCGTTAGTTTCAAGGTTAACTTAGAATTAAATGATTGCAGTTCTCGGATAAAGGAATTATTAGGTACACTCGCAATGTGCAAAAGGATGTGATACTTCCCTATAGGAAGATTGGATATATCCTTTATTCACGAAGGATGCAATCTGACACGATAATTGCATTTCATTTTCATCTGTCACCTGTCATTTAAGGCCCTTAGTAACTTATTAGTAATCTGTGCCCGTAGTACCTACAGAACGACTCTCAAGCATATATCACACGGATATAAAATCCCCTATTTGTTACTTTACTATTGCATTTAAACTGAAGTAGCTGTACTTCTTTAATTCTAGTTCATGCTCTTCTGACGTCAAAATATTTTTATCCATGTTTTTGTTAATATTTTCACCAATAAAGTTACACTAAATCGAGCGAACGCATGCTATATTTAGTTATAGATTTATTTTGAGATATGCTGTTGAAGTCGCAGGTGGTTTGCTAGTATTTTAATAACAAAAGTTTTAGCTCATCGCAGAGAGATGTAGTAAGTTCCATTCAAATTATTTCTAGTGAATTTTTCCTATTTCGCGTAATTTTATATTCTCATCCGTAGTTTCGGTCGTTAAAGACAGATCTGTTTTTTTTAAGATTAACAGGATACGTGTGACCACAATCTCACCTGATGGAAAGTGACGATGTGGCCGAAGATGAAGCACGTGATCCTAGTAGATGCCTATTCACCCTGCTCTTAAAGATCCCAAAGTTCTAAGGTTGTAAAGATGTTTAATGTTGTATTGAAATTAAAGCGTATATATTTTGTTGAGTAAACAGATAGTATTGATTTATGACTTACACTCGAGCAACGTTCTAAAATCAAAATTTGACCTAGAATGGGTTACACTTGAGAATGGTTCTAATACCGTCCAAAGCTAAGCTTAGTACAATGCCTTTCAAATGAAGAGAGAGGAGTTAGCTTTTCCTGAATGACGTGATGGAAAACCAATTTTCCAGTTGCTCTGGTTTAGTTCAGACGGCGCCGGCGGCGCTACTAATACGGTAAGTTATTGAATCTAAACGGAAATCAATTTTTCTTATGTTCAAACCGATTTCGAAATACAAACACTGAAAAACGGTTAGGTAAACAAATTATGAGAATACTGGTAAAACTAAAAGTAAAGTAGAAAGCAGTTGAACAATATTCATTATTTTAAGAGCCTTCAATAAGAGAAGGTGTTTTTTCACAGTGTCGAATGCTGCATATGAACCATTCAAAAGCTGTGTTGCCAATTAGGTAGATTAAAAATTCAAATGCACTGATTATTACTTTCAAAATAATATACATAAAGAAGAACTCAATAAGGTTTTAAAGATAAAACGAAACGATTTTAAATGGAAAACGGGAAAATATGTGACCCACGGATAACGTCAAGCAATCCACAACAGTCAAATTTACGATTATTCGGATTCGAAAATGAAGACTTACTCGTCTGGAATGCGAGTGCTGTTAATTATCAAAAATGTGAACTTTTGAAATGTGAATACTCTGTAATTTTCGCATCATTCATGCAAGCGGCTCAAAAATCGCTCTCCTGGCCCCTGGTTTATAGGTTGGTGCTATTAAAATAAATACCGTCACAGTCACAGGCACATTTACACGCTCGATAACGTAGAATGGACTCGGGGAATGTTATATATATCTACCTAAGATAAATAGTCCAGTATACAAGTCAACCTCGTTTGGCCGACGGTATTTGGAGGGACATTTATTGAGTTCGGAGCTCAACGTCTTGCTAAAAATCTTTTATCCTCATGTGACAGATAAAGCATTTATTTGTTTCTCCAGCCACACACATACAATCAACTTTTTGACACAATAACTACTATAACAATAAGCAAATATGTAGCGGTGACCCATCGTAATTCCATCTTTAATATAGACTGCTTAACTTTGATGTCAATCCCACAACATATATTAAGCTACTGTACTACACAAATGCTGATGTGTTCTAAATCCCTATGTAAAAAGCTTGTTCTTTTAAATTTAATGAATGTAACCAAACTGCAGGATTATAGTTATAGCTAGCCTAGTAAGTTTGTACAATAGCTTAGCAATATCCGACAGTGAATATGCTAAGCTAGTCTCACACAAGCGTCCCAACGAATCTTGTTGCTTTGATATACAAATTGTCTCCTACGTTCTGTACACACTCCATCAAAACATGATATACGGATGTGGAGGATTCCACTAGGACGTATGGCTATAGTGCTGCGCATCATGTGCAAACTTGTTAAGTGAGATGTGTCCGTCACAAAGTCTAAAAGCAATAATAAGGTTCTGTTTTTTTAGTTTCATAACATTTTACGAACAAATTATTATCTATATAATTGAAAAAATTATTATTTGCCGTTTTAAACTAATTTCTGAACTTTATAAAGTTCAATTATATATAACTGATCTTTCTTTGGTCCTGGCCTTGTCTGATCTACAGGCTGGCGCTCAACGTCTTAGTCTAGCTGTTCAGCGAGTTAAGGTGGCAAGTGCGTTAAGATCCATGGCCCAAACGGGAGGTTTGGAAGAGGTTTTCGTCCTTTAGCTTTAGTTTTATTGTTTTGTATTTTAAAAATCTTTAGGCATGTGTACCATATTCATAATTAAACTAAACTCTAAGAAATGTTTATTCTGGTTGTGGTTTATTATTATGTACATAATTAAAAGCAATTATACCGAGTAATTACTGAGATATAATTTCTGTTTTAGTGAAGTAGCACGTTGTTATCTATCCGGAAGATAAATAGTCTCCTCCGGATGACTTTGGTCATAAACACGTGACATATTGATAGCTGTTGGCGAACGCCTTAGTGTTCTGTGCATGTACGCAACGATACTCTGAGTCGGTAGCTTACAAGCTCACAATTCTACAGAAATACATTGTGAATACAAATAAATACATACATACAACATAAATAGTTCACAAAAATAGAGAGAGATTCGAAATGACACAGTATTTACTGTGACTTCTCCGAGCCCGCGGATTTATATTATAGAGTTGAGGCGGCCGCGTCGCATGTCACTGTCGCAGTCATGTCGGAGCGGATGATCGCGATCGCGTGCGACGTATGCATCCATAAAAGCTTGTATATGCATATCTACACCAAAAAAACTTTGAACCAAAACGTGTAATAGTTATGTCGGGCGGTGACCATTGATGCCTTCCAAATGCAATATAATTGGTGCGAAAGTGCTCCAAATATTGATATTCTATTGGAGGACCCAAACGCCACGCAGAGAAAGAGGGTTGGTGATTGCACATTTTTTGAAAGGACTTCCGTTACATTATGAAGTAGCTCTCAATGAATTCCCATAAACCACTAATGTAAACATAGGATTACGTATGGTCTTATTATTTTAAGGCATCTCTATTATTTACCGAAAATATTCTTTGAATATAAATGTTATTAATAAACCTTAACTAACAGTTGGTGTGTCGTCAGTGTCGCGTGCCGCCTGAATTCAGACGCATTCGAAGTAAGACTCGTGCTACGGTTGCCAGCAGCCGCACGATAACTATTTTTGCGTCGACTATTACAATTATTTACACTGCCTTGAAATTATCTACGTGTGTTTTTGTTTTCTGTTTATAATTTATTACAAGTTTGGACGTCTCTAATGAAATTAAGGATTTGGGAAAATGTTATTAGCAACTATGAAAATAATAACTGTTATGGATAATGTGATGATCCATTACGGTGGGTGTCACTCGTGACGTGACCCGCGTAAAATTATAATCATGTGATTTGGCACCAACGTTGGCTCCAATGGTGCGTCAATATTAACCGGTTATTTCTGAAGCGTATTGTACATACACTTGGCAACTAAAAATATTGGTTACTTTTCCACTGGATAGGCCTATGTTGAGGCTACGTTGTCGTAACGCACCGTGACATGCACGCCGTGGCTTGGGTGATTCGGTGGAGTAGGTGGGGTAGGTGGGGTGGGTGTCGGAAAATGAAAACCAGGAGATTCCTTAAATCATACATAACTACCAATCATAAGTACCTAGAAATCTAGGAATATATAAATTTTGTACCTCGGCTCTAGAAATAAAGCCGGTTTGGATCGATTTTAACGAAAGAACAAAAATGAAGCTGTGTTTAAAAATGTTAAGATTGTTTTGACTATCCTTACATAGTTCGACTACTGTGATCATGTTACAACAAACATCATATTTTGATTTGCTCCTGTTACAGGCTACATTGTAAATATTAATTTTCATTGAGGCCACGGCGGTGGTCGTAACTGACTGGATTCATATCTCACATGCAAAATATTTCGTGAAAACTCAAACATTTAGAATGAAAGGTAACTTTTTGTATTTTCAATACATAAACAGAATGCGACTACGGATCGAATATGCAATGAAATTTTACTTTAGCTTAGTGTAATATACAATAAAATTAGTAATACTACAATAGAGAGTAATAATTTTAGAAAAGTGTCAAATGTCAACTTTTAACCTACTAAAAGCGCTGTCCAGTTGCTAATAATAGGACACTCCAGCTTATCTCCCACCACCCTCAGGATACAGTTGGTGCTACCGCTACTTTACTCATCAACGAGAGCACTTCCTTATGCATAATTCTTATTTAGAGTAAAGAAAACAGGATAGAGAGCATATTAACATCTTGCGGGCCAAATTGTAGCCTCAGATATTGAGTTACGCAACATGCTCAAGACCATTATTAGCAAGTCTGAAACAAAACAAGCTCTCTGCAATGTTATCAATATATTTGGAAACAGTGCAGCCATCAACAATTGAGATTTAAATGAAGCCTTTAGGCTAAACTCAAGATTCATCTGGAATTGTTTATTAATATAAAAATATAATTCTACTTTGCCAAGTATTTTCAAAATTCCAAGGTTACTCCTATTCTAACTATTGGACCTCACACGATACGATGTACATACCATCGTAAAAACGAGGACAGTCCCTAGTATAGAATTGAATGTGAGACTGACTTAGAAAATATATGAAAAAATTTACCAGTTATGTTTCTAAATATTTTATCTTACTGTTTATCGTGATCTATTACCAACTCACAGCTGTTATTACCAGGGATATCAGCTTAACTGGTATTTAATTTGGTCCCTTACATACGCCATTGAAAGAATACTCAAACCAGCTTTCTACCAAAACGAAAGAAATCTTCTTTCGGTTAAGATGTATTCTGCTATTTGAAATATTAACTTCTATTTATTTGGCCATGGATCCTAATATAAAAACTCAATAGAAACTTTATTCGGTCGCTTTCATACGCCATTGAAAAGAATACTCAAACCAGCTTACTCCCGAGACAAAACAAGATTATTAAATGCTGGAAAACAGCAAGGCTTTTGTGATGTAAGCGTAAAGGGATACACGATTAAATTTACATGTTATATATCGGAACTTTTGCAACCCTCTATTAATAAAAATTAAAAGAACTTCTAATAAGAAATTATGGCAGGCCATCAAATAAACACTACAAATACTTTGACAAATGAAAACAATACAAATTAAATTCTCCAACTATTGACAACTTCAGAACTCACAGTGAATGAAAATTATTATTATTTGATAAAAGTCGTGAAAAATTTTGCGGAAAGTTTGATAAATGACAAACAAGACGTTACTCCCCTAATATTCTAAATTCATTTATACTTATTAATGTAGACGGAGCCAAGGTGAAGTGTCTGATTATTGGACTGAAAACTGAATGTTCTGTAGAATGGGACAAAATCTCAAACAAATTTAAAAATTGTTTAAAGAAATTATTGGACTGAATTCAAAAACTAGCTTAAAAACTTCCCATGGTAATAAAGTAATTTACAATAATAATTAATATAATTTAATACAAGTAGGACTCATTGGTTACCTGTACCACAAAAATACTACTCAACACACTCTCTTACTCATACATTCACATTCATGTCATTCACCGAGAGGAACTCGCACACTAACGCAGAGTGTGTATTCCACGTATACTCGTACATATATTCATTTCACAGAGAAAGAGAACTCACTCACATTTTTATTAATTTAACTGTATTTTCCCTTTTAATTTGGATTTTGCGCTTACAATTTATCTTACGTTTATAGAATTTTGCAAAGTGTGGAATTCATCTCTTCCTGAGCGGAGCAGCACTGACTGTCGAGATTTGTGAAAAATTTATGTGTTTTAAAGTTATTAGCATTATGTCGAGTATCCGAAAATTAACACCCCGCCCCTGTGGATCCGACAGAAAATCCTTTTTGAAATTTGCTGATCGGGAATCGAACTCGAAGTGCGCTCAAGCCACAATCTTCAACCGTTCGAGCACCGATGTCGTCACTTCTCAGGTCAAGTGGTGATACAATACCGAGGTGTCGCACGAAGAACAAATTGACCCAGTTTATTTTTTATAATACCTACATCTATTTTCCTATAGTTAAACACGATGCCACCGAAATTATAACAACATTCCATTTCTCTATTTTAATCTAGAATAACAATAACTCGGCTTATAATGGAATGCCTACGCACCCATGATTTCGTGAGGATGCTCGAATGTACATATCCACTCTGTGCTGCTGCACTGATGCGCTCTGTCAAATGTACTTGAATAGTTTAGAGTGACGAGAGGACGTCCGAGGTTGAGTGTCCATGGTGCTTTGTCAGCCATTTTTCTGTCTATCAAGAGCTCTACACCAACTCTACTGATTTACGTGCTGAATTCTTATTTTGCGCTAACAATTTAACTACAGTTTTACAAAGGAGGCTCGTCAGTTCACTGGCAATATAAAGAAAATTATCAACTATACGAGTATGGATTATCATCATAATTTCACATCTCCATATAGTATACGAGAAATTATTAAAATTTAATTTGATCTGAACCAATCTATAGAATAACTTTTCAACGTATAGATCTTGTAGTCTTATTTAAAAGTCTTGTGAAAAGATTAATAGAATATGAAATGGGTAGAATACAAATCCGACAACCTGCAGGTAATGAGATCTTGTACCTTGGCGTTAAGGCTTACACACTATAGTTAGGTTTCCACACAAACTATAATCGACCAAACGTAAAAAATATGTATGATATTTTCTGTATTATTGTTATTATCCATGCATATTGCTTGATTGTTGTTCAGTCACTGTGAAACGAATGAATAATAAGATATAAACGAGATAAGATATCCAGTTCCCCAAATATTTGGGTTTCCGGGCCAGTACGCTTCCACCTTCGGCCTCATCTTCACTTAACATCAGGTGTGATTGAGGTCAAGTGCTAACCCGTTGTGCATAAAAATAATATATAACACATTGGGTACTTTTATCCCGAGAAAGTGAATTGTTCCCACGGAATAAACAAATGAATCATAGAAACGATATCTACTGTTTATTTATATCTATACACTATTGCTTTTCGCCTGCTGCTTCGCATGTCTGAAAATACTTTATTGGGGGCATTCGTCTGTATCAAAGTAGCCTAATATCCTTTGTCAGATTCCTGTCTACCTCCTCATTGCCAAATTTCAATACGATCATTAATCGGTACACAGTCAGAGTTAGTTTCACATTTATAGGTGTAAATGTATAGCGTGTGGATAAATACAAGAATAATATAATGGGTGAAATATTTTCTACACGATGCTATTTTAGAAAAGCTTTTCTAATATCGATAGTTGTCAAGTTGAATGAAATCCACGATAAAAGTAATTCGACGAGGTCAAGCCGCGGGCGGAAAGCGGTTTAGTAATTAAAACTATAGTGGTAGGCTCTAGTTGGCGTGAATAAAATAAGTTTCAATTTATAAACCTTTGCTGGGATTAATTCGTCATTAAAATTTTTCTTAAGATGAACTTCTATTAACTTTTGTTGAGAGTATAACTTAATTAAAACACGGGATTAAAAAAGTTATTATTAACAAGAACACTGAAACAGACCCGAACACGGTATGTACTCTCCATTCCATACGAAATGTAGAATAAGGGCTCGAGGTTCGAACCGTGAGAGATGGTGCCTATGGGAGTGGCAGCATTACCACGTTCGCTACTCGAGGTCTTTTGTCAGCCGAGATCATAAGCGCAACAACGACGTCGATAGATCCCGCTCCCTACGGGCCTAAGGTTCAACTCCAAAGGGCATAAATACATAACTTGAAACAAGAGTTGCATATTTACGCGTCTGTCCAGGTGTTTACACTGATGCGGGACGGAGCTACGGTGTTCAGCAAGTGGCATCCCATACTAAGGTTTTGTCATGCGTCCACGAAACTAGAGTCATGACATCTAGTCTTTTATCATCTTCGCAAGCGATTCCAATTATTATAGCCCAATGATTTTAGTTTGTATGTAAACAAATTACTATCGTTTACCCTCTATTTTAGATTAAAATAAGAGTTCAACGGTAACTTGGTTCCTTCCAATACATTAATGTATTTGATGGGATTCTAATAAGAAAATAATAATTTGGCACGAGTATAGCCAACGTAATGTAAAACTGTCTCATAAGCGGACTAGCGAGATGGTCGGTGATAAACCTCAGTGAACGTTGACGATGAGGGGAAAGCAGGAATCCAATAGATATTACAGTTAAAGCATTAAGTGTATGTACACATTTACCTATACAGTTGAATACTGTTGTGTACGTGCGATGTTATATTACGAGCGTGTGGCGTCGAGGTGTCTCGCCGCTCCGGCCCCGCCCGGCGGCACTGGAGTCGGTACCGTGCTTCACCCCTGCCACCCTCAACCCGCCTGAAAACAGGCACAAACTAAACGACGGTCGGCTAATCCTCTTGTACGATTGGTGATATTTGTTTTTAATAAGTATGTATTTCCGATTTCGTCCGCATAGAATTTGTTTATGTGTGTAATTTCATTTGTATGTGTTATTTATTTATACCGCAGCAACTTCTCACTGTATCCAGATAAAAAGCATCCCTAATAACTCTCCTATTCCAAGGAATTTCTACCTGTCCATGTGGTCCATACAAATCCTTTGGCTCGTCTCGCCGTGATTGAATAACAAACAAATAAACGGACAAACTTTTAGTATTAGTTGGAACTTATATAGTATCCATAGTACAAGCCTAGTGTGGAACTAGATGGCGCTATATGTACGTGCAAAGATATTTATTTATTATTATCTATGCTATAGAATAAAATTTCATTGTTCCAATTATTTCAAATGTTCAATCAATAACCTTTAGTTTGTAAATTTTTGTCAGTTTTAAATAAATAAATATAATAACTAAATATCCTTGGACATACACACAATGATATCTAGTTCCACATTAAGTAATTATATGCTTGTGTTGTGGATACCAAGATAGTTGATATACTACACAAATACATTTTTATTTGTAAAAAATACTTATTATAAAGAAAACATTCATATCTCGGGTACACATGTCCTTATTCATCATACAAACATATGCCCCTAGCGGGATTCGAACCCGCGACCATTTGGTATAGTGGTAAGAGTTTCTAACCACTACGCCAAAACAGGTCGTCAAATAAATGTATATTAACCTAGATAAATTGCCTAGTTGTATACAGAAATTTATATTAATTTTAGTTATTATCGACAAGGAGTAATTATTGGTAATGGCATGCCATACAATTCACAAGTAAATATTTTCTAAATTCGCAGAAATGGTTTTGACCCGTTTCATTAATACTATCCGAAAACGCTCATTGCTTTTGCGGAAACGTCCTAACATTTCCAACCGTGGTGGGTTTAATCACTGACATGCGATAATTATATTGGAATTGCTGCCACATGGAGTATATTATCGGAACGGAATCTCTCTCAAAATATATGTAGAGCTGCTGTGGCTGTAGAGCAGTGGTAAGAATTTTGCAGTGTCAAATTCTTTTGCGCACGTGGTTATAGGATATTGAGCCTATTTACACAAATTTATCACCGACGCGACGCTGACAAATATTACAGGTTAAAATTTAAATTCGGATTAATAAACCGACAAATAGAAACGAACACTGTTAAGACTTTAACGCTAATCAATTATATTTATATTGAATTTTTTTTTACTCGGATTGGGAAAAAAAATCAAATATATCGCATTATGAAATATGTCGAAAATGCATTTGAACCTCAAAAATTGGTACTCAGGGTCTTCTTTTTTGTGTTCCAGTTCCATCAGCCGATACAATCCGTACAATTTATAAACTATACATAATCTTTGCTTTAGAAAAAGCACTATGCTAAAGCTAACTTGAGAAAAGAGCTAAAAATAATTTAATCTCCCTGACAATAGCGATACTGAAACGGGCTGCAAATATTTGTAACTCGACATTCATGAATCAAAAGGGTATTTTACTTTTTAATGCCATAAGCTGCGGGAGGGCCAGATTAAATTGTTGGAATGGAAAGCTTACTGGCTACCAGAAGTTTGGATAATTAAATTATTAGGTTATTCTTATATCATTTTTTTCATATCTGGGCAAATATAGTGCATCTTGAAATGTCTATATATTAATGATGATTAAGTCGACGCATTCTCTTGGAGCAAGGATTCCATTTTAATCGTTTGGCGAAAATAATCTTTGATTTTAAGTGGCTTTGACGTGATTTTTCTGTTTCAATCGAACGCCATTCCAAAGCTGTTAGCTGGTTTGCACGTGAAACACATAAACCAAATATTTTGTTATCGGTAAATAATGTAGTTTATGAATTCGGGATCTGAATTCCTTCGTT
This sequence comes from Oegoconia quadripuncta, assembly GCA_949316235.1. Taxonomy (NCBI): domain Eukaryota; kingdom Metazoa; phylum Arthropoda; class Insecta; order Lepidoptera; family Autostichidae; genus Oegoconia; species Oegoconia quadripuncta. The sequence goes on from OX438742.1 coordinate 29,706,339, forward strand.
CCAGTATAACTGTAGCAACCGTTTTGCGGTAGACAGCCGTGTAGCGAAGCGTTTCATACTCAAACATTAACCAAATGTTGCATGCTTGCACCATTTTAGATGTAGTTGCTGAAACATTCTCTTATATTTCGTCCTTCACCTTTTGTGTTTTAGTCGCGGACGTTGAAGGTCAACCAGGGGCTGAATTTTTTAAACGTTCATGCGCTTTCCACTGTGTATTATTAAATATAAAGTAGGTACTATGTAAAAAAAAAACGAGTAATTCAGACCCAATTAGGAAAATGGTTTCAGCAATCATCTCTTTACTTGGGTGCCTTAAACGAAACTGAAGGTTAGCTAGGTTTCTCTAAGCAAAAAGTTTTGGTCCACTTATGATATTCTCCAGAACAAAGTAAGTTTTCAACCATATTTATGCCTTAAATGTTTTACCATTCATATGTCTTCTATTGATTAAAATCTACTCACTTGTGGGCTTACTCACATTTCCAATGGCTCACACAACACAACATACACACATTGTTGGCAATACAAAATTTGAGATAAAATGTTTGATTTTTTATCTGTGGTAAAATTCGCAAAATAGATTTGTGTTCCGATACTATATGAACATAGGATCGGTTTTTCTGTCATAGGCTTAATAATTATATAGAGTCATAGCCATTTAAAACACATAAAATACAATTTAACAGGCATATTGTTGTAAACTGTGTAGGCAATAGGCGAGCAAAAAATAATAAAGCTTAAAGAATTCACATGAGACCAACCATCTTTTTATTATACGGAAAAGACAAACAGATACAGTCAACGTCAATAATATAGAAAGACATTCCAATTTTAAATCGTTCCATAAAGTATAAAACAGCCAGTGACGACTACAATTCAACACGGGCCCTTAGTCGGAACTACCGCAGACTGCATTAAAAAAAAAAACAAATGTAACTAACTGTACATGACAATATTTTAAAACATATTTCAACATTACTGTACTTATAAAACACATCGTAATATAGAAAAAAAAAACAAATGCATAATGTACAGGCATGAGGAAAAATGCTAATAATTATCATTTATTTAATCCTACACCGATTACACATCGCAAAAGCTTAACACGAGATAAACCCTTTGTTAAAACATCAGCCATCATTTCTTCTGTACTGAGATAAGACAAACAAATTTTGTTCTCCGACACCAACTCTCTAATATAATGATATCGGATATCAATATGTTTTGTACGGTTGTGATGTTCAGGGTTCATTGCCAGTTTCTGTGCACTTTGGTTATCGTTATAAAGTGTTACAGGACCAGCTAACTCAATGAACTTATTAATAAACCTTTGCAGAAAAACAGCTTCTTTTGCAGCCGAAGATATAGCCATATACTCGGCTTCGGTTGAAGATAGTGCAACAGTTGGTTGCTTTTTACATTCCCACGAGACTGGTCCATCTCCCAATTTAAAAACGTAACCAGTGTAGGACCTCCGGTCACGTCCATTTCCCCAGTCCGCATCAGCATAACCAACTAAAACACTTCCGGTCTTTCTAAAACTTAAACCATACTCTAACGTACCTTTTAGGTATCGCAGTATGCGTTTCGCAGCTATCCAATGAGCCTGAGTCGGATTTTTATTAAATTGACTCAAATAATGAGTAGCAAAACATATGTCTGGTCGGGTATTCACAGCCACATATAACAAACACCCAATGAGACTTTGATACGGTACATCAACTATTGCACCTTCTTCCAATGGCAAAGATGAAGCTATTGGTGTATCAGCCTCTTTACAATTCTCCATACCAAAACGCTTCATAATATCCAAAATATAACGCCTCTGATTAACCTTAATTGCTCCATTATCTTTACTAATATGAAGACCAAGGCAGTAAGTAAGGTTTCCAAGATATTTTATACCAAAAAATTTCTTTAGAGAATTAATTAAATGTGTCAAATCACACTTACTATTATAAAAGATGATAAGATCGTCAACATATACCGCTAATATAATTAGGTTCTCACCATCTCTTTTAATGTAAACACATGGTTCTGTGTCCGACTGTACATAACCAATGTCTATGATAACATTATGTAATTTTTTATTCCATGCTCTTGCAGCCTGTTTAAGACCATACAATGCTTTATTCAGGCGGCAAACCTGGGATTCTTTTCCCTTGAGAGAAAAACCCTCAGGTTGAGCCATATGCACCTTTTCCTCTAGCTCGCCATGTAAAAATGCAGTATCAATATCAAGATGATGCATTTGTAAGTCAAGCTCAGCGGCTATCGCTAGAAGTGTCCGTAACGACGAATTGCGGACTACTGGAGAAAAAGTCTCTTCATAATCAACGCCATAGCTTTGTTTAAAGCCTTTCGCAACTAAACGAGCTTTGTAACGACTGATATAACCATCGGCATCGCGTTTAAGTTTAAAAACCCATTTACATGGAACTACCTTTTGTCCAGTATTTTCTACTAATGTCCAAGTATTGTTTTTAATTAGAGAGTCGTACTCTTCTTGCATAGCACTAATCCATTTTTCCTTATCAGGCCTCTCCAAAACATCCGAATATGAACAAGGTTCATCTTCAAACTTTAAACTACTAATGTTACAAAACTTTACCTGCTTTCGAGGTCTCAAGTTATATATCTTAACGTTACTAGGACCTGCAACCGGTTCATTCTCTAATTGCATACGCTCCGGTTCAGTTTCTTCAGCATCCAAAAATACATCTACAGGTTCTGTGTCGACTGGAGCGCTAGTACCCTGCTCCGGCCTCACCTTCGAAATCTGCGAATTGTTAGACGTTAGAATAATGTCTGGGTACTTTTCTAGTTCTTCATTTGTTTCTTTGGTTGAAAAAACATTTTCAAAGAACACTACGTCACGACCTTTCACAACCTTTCTAATATTGGTCGGATCTCGAAATCTATAATTAGTATTGCAATCAGTATAGCCAACAAAAAATATATTGTCTAGCTTTCGCATCTAGTTTGTTGCGGTCACAAGACGGAATATAGACATATGCTCTACACCCAAAAACTTTTAAATGACTTACGTCAGGCACCCTACCGTACCATCTCTCATAAGGAGTAAAGTTAGCTAACGCTCGATGTGGGCATCTATTTTTTAGACAAACCGCAGTTCGGGCTGCCTCTTCCCAAAACGACTTAGGTAAAAAAGACTCTTGTAACATACAACGTGCTTTTTCAATCACTGACCGTATGGTACGCTCGGCAACTCCATTTTGCTCCGGACAGTACTTTACTGTTGTCTGATGCTGAATGCCTTGTGATTTCAAGTAGGACAGAAAATTATCATTTACATACTCTGTACCATTGTCTGTGCGTAAAGCTTTAATCTTACATGACCTGTCGCGTTCCACTAATAACTGAAACTCTTTAAACTTTACTGCCACATCTGTTTTTGAATGTATAAAGTAAGCAAATATCATTCTAGTAAAGTCATCTACGAAAATCAACATATATTTATTACCTTCTAATGAGTTAGTTGGGAACGGACCCCATAGGTCCGAACGAACCAAACTTAGTAGTGTCGTACCTTTATCGTACCCTATAGTCTTAAAAGGTTTTCTGATTTGTTTGCCTTCTATGCAAGCTACGCAAGGATCTTTAGTTAAAACAGAAAAACTAATACCTTTAGCTCGGCCTCTTCTTAAATGATCCAGTCCAATACGGCATAAATGTCCCAGCCTACGATGCCAAATGTCAGAAGATTCTTGTGACCCGTCAGGCTTCTCTGATACCATGGCTGAAGTGGGCGTGATATCCGTACTACTGGTTGTGTTTTGAATATCGGCATTTTCTAATTTGTACAAGCCATTACAAAAATTTCCGCGAACTATTGGTTTCCCGGTAAACTTAACTTCCTTTTGCCTGTACATATAACAACCATTCTTACTAAAAACTACAGTCAAACCTTTCTGTACAATCTTATTTACCGACAAAAGATTAGTACTTAAATTAGGCACATACAAAACATCTCGTATTTTATTGACGAATGGATGATTTTCCAAATAAACATCGCCAAAACCGTTACTGTGAAGTTTACTGTTATTCGCGAGGGTAATATCCTCATTTCCTCGTTGCTCTTTAAATGTAGTAAGCCACTCTCTATTGCAGGTCATATGATGTGAAGCTCCCGAATCAATATACCAATTTATGGGACTTAACGTATCACATACTCCAAGTGCGCTTAGCAAATCTGCCCGTTTGCCTTTTACATATTTCGTTTTGCCTTTCTTCCTCTTCGGACAATCAGGGCGTTTATGCCCTTCTTCGCTACACTCATAGCAAATGATTTTTCTATTAGATGAAATCACATTTCTATTTGTAGAAAACACAATTTTATTTTATGTTGTAAACTGTGTAGGCAATAGGCGAGCAAAAAATAATAAAGCTTAAGGAATTCACATGAGACCAACCATCTTTTTATTATACGGAAAAGACAAACAGATACAGTCAACGTCAATAATATAGAAAGACATTCCAATTTTAAATCGTTCCATAAAGTATAAAACAGCCAGTGACGACTACAATTCAACACATATTGCATATGAGGTTATACACCGTGTAACGGTTAAGTGTAGTCATATTTTAAGGGCTTGTTCTACCCATCAATACGAACAACTTTTACTATGGGGGCAACTTCGAAATCGCGAAAAAAAAATGAGCTGTTCCATAGAAAATTTCAATAACCTCCCGATGCAATGTATGAAACAGCTGATTTTTTTTTCGCGATTTCGAAGTTGCCCCCATAGTAAAAGTTGTTTATTTTATTTATTTATTTAACACTTTATTGTACACACACACAAAGAAATGGTCATTAACAAATATTTTAGAAAAATGTACAAAGGGCGAACTTATCTCTATAAGAGATCTCTTCCAGCAAACCCGTGAGAGTGAAATTTTATATAAACGGTAGACATAAAGTGTACACGAAACAGAAGAAACAAAAAATGTTAAAAATATCATATAAAGAATAAAACCAACATAATACATTAAACGAAAAATTACCCAACATAAATACACAAATACATACATACAACATTATATATAAATACATATATCTAATATAATATTATACATAAATAATATACATAAACCATACACATAATACAAAAATTCCTATAATAAATTTATAACCTGTACAGCAAGATGACAAGTAAAATTTAAATATTGTAAATAACGGATTAACTGACTTGACGTGAGACCTCAAGATAGTGCTCTTTAACTCTAGCTTTAAAAACGTCAAGAGTTTGACTATCCCGTACGCTGGCAGGAAGCGAGTTCCATAGCCTGACCGCATGAACTGAAAACGATTGTTTTCGTGCGGTTGTTGTTCGTATTGATGGGTAGAACAAGCCCTTAAAATATGACTACACTTAACCGTTACACCCTGTATATACTACTCTGTGTAAAAAGTATCGGGAATATGTCAATAAAAAGACCCGCGTAAAAGAGGTCGTTCTAATTTTTTTACTGCATGTTGGTAGCACTGTACTGATTTAGTGCGCAAAATTTGAGCGGGATCTGTCATTTAATTTGTTTTAAACTACACTTTTTGTTGGTCATAGTTTTGAGTCCTCGGCGATTTTTACAATGGAAAATATTGTTGAACAAAGAGTGTGCCTTAAATTTTGTGTTTCAAATGATATTTCATGTGGTGAATCACTAAAAATGTTGCGAAATACCTACGGCGAATCGTGTATATCGAAAACAAGGGCTTATGAATGGTATAAGGCTTTTAAAGAAGGCCGAGAAGTAGTAGTAGACTTGCCTCGTTCTGGTAGACCTTCAACCGCTACGACCAAAGAAAACATCGACAGAATCAAGAAGCTAGTGCTCGAAAATCGACGTATGAGTCTGAGAGAGTTGGCTAGTGAGGTGAACATATCTTTTAAGTCCGTCCACAACATTCTCATTGACATTTTAGGCATGAAACGCGTCGCCGCTCGACTAGTTCCAAAAGAGCTCAATTTTGTTCAAAAAGCGCAGCGAAAGCATGTCGCTGAAGACATGGTTTCCCGAGCTTCTACGGATCCGACCTTTATGAAACGTATAATAACTGGCGACGAGACATGGGTTTATGAGTACGACATGCAAACAAGCCAACAGTCTTCAGAATGGCGTCTCGAAAACGAGCCGAAACCCAAAAAACCGCGGCAAAGTCGCTCCAAAATCAAGGTGATGCTGACAGTTTTTTTTGACTACCGTGGTGTGGTTCACTCCGAATTCCTTCCAGAGGGAGAAACAGTGAATAAAGAATATTATTTAGGCGTCATGAAGCGTTTGCGTGAGAGTATCCGCCGAAAACGTCCAGATTTGTGGCAACACAACTCATGGATGCTGCACCATGATAATGCACCATCACACACAGCCATTATAGTGAAAGAGTTTTTAGCGAAAAATTCAACAAAAGTTCTCGACCAAGCACCGTATTCACCTGATATGGCTCCGTCTGACTTTTTTTTATTTCCCAAGTTAAAATTACCACTTCGAGGAAAACGTTTTGAGTCGATAGAAGCCATAAAAGAAAATTCGCTGAATGACCTAAAGCCCCAAATAGCCTATGAAAAATGTATGGAAGACTGGGTGAAGCGGTGGAGATGTTGTATTGCAAGCGATGGGGCCTACTTTGAAGGCGATAAAATAAATTTAGATGAATAATTTGTATTTTTTGTTTTATTGACAAATTCCCGATACTTAGTACACTGAATGTACACACATAACGCCAGGCCTGTTTCCCGTTTCCATATGAGTTTATATTATAGATATATGAGATACACTCACATATTTCGTTCGCAATTCAGGAAAAAATCTACAAGTCTTACTATAATGATTCTAAAAACTACGTCCTGCTCAAACGTACCAGTTTTTGAAGTTGGATTTCAAATATAATTACCACTTTGGAAACTCAAAATCGGAACACAGATCGTGCGAAAGTTTACCTGAAAATTTGCTGCAATGGCATATATGAGCAAACCCAACCTAACCCCTGCAGGGCAAGCAAGCATAGTGCACCACGATAAATGTTTTGTCTACAGATTTAGTCCACGTCGACGCGAGATAAGTTTCTCTATAGCCCCTAGCATGACGTCGTCACGTCGACTAATTTTTCTGTGACAATTGTCATTTTATATATTAGAGATCTACAGCCTTAAAATGACCATAACTCGGTACACAAAATTTCTCTATATCATAGTCAAAACGCTTCATTTTGTAGGTACACAAAGTAAACTTAAAATAGTAAATTTTTCATTTTTTTATCTGCCATTTTCTCTTTGATATATTGTCACTGATCGAATAATTATTTAATACTTTTATTTCGAAAATCGAAAACCAACTTAGTTAATACCTTTAGGTATATACATACCTTTAGGTATATATTACAAAAGACGCGGGAGTATTACAATTTCTTCTTATTCTACGATGAATAACAATATAGAAAATTACAAAGTATTACATTTAAATAAATTGTATGCACGCTATATTTTTATTGAATATAATAAATGTAACTAATATTATAAATACGATGTTTGGATGTTTGTTTGTGGCTCAACCACGGTGAAACGGATAGTCCCATTTGGATGAAATTTGGTATGTAGGTAGAATATACCCTGGATTAAGACATAGGATAGTTTCTATCCCTATGAAGTGAGTAGTTCTCTCGGGATAAACAAATTAAACATATCCGCGATAAAGTCAATCCACGCAGGCGATGCCGCGGGCGGTAAGCTAGCATAAAATAAATAATTGTTTATCTTGACAGTATGAGTAATTAGTGGATCTTAAGGTTTGATATTAGATATTGATATAGATTTTGAATAAAAGGATTGTAACCTATGTAGATATTTTCGACGTTCCAGGTTTACCTCGCAATACCCGCTTTTTATCATTAAAGTTGTCTAAAAATTGTTTATAATGTCTGATTTCGCAGATTACGAATTTGTTATGTAGGTATCTAACTTCATCCTTTGTAAACAAGAATTGATGATATTTTCAAGAGAGCATATATATATACGGGGCGTCCCAAAGTTATGGGACATGAAGGGGAAGTACCTTAAATATCGTAGATAGTGAATTTTGCTCAAAGAAGACTTTATGTTATTTTTAAAAGTTAGTAATTCTGCATTCATAGATTTTCTAAAAATTATTTGCTTCGGCTGGGAATCGAACCGACTCAAATGTGAAAAAAAAAACACCCTACTTTTATGATGCCAATCGAAAGAATAGCTAAAAAATAATAACTCTGCCTAAGTAACATAGTATTTTAAAAGAAAGGAACAACGTGAAATTAATCATTTTAATCAAATAAAAAACATACATGAAACTGCCGTAGTCAATTAAGTAGGTATTTTTTTGTAAATTAATTAATTAAATGCTCAAAATGTGATCCCTCTTGTCTTACGCAAATCGCCAATCTTTTAATGAGCCCGCTGCCTGTTGATTTTCTAATCATTTTATGGTGAACACTCGATGTGATATGGCACAATTCTGTTTGCAACTCGCCTACGTTCTCGTATCGCTTTTTGTATAGCATATCTTTCACGTATCCCCAAAAGAAGAAATCTAATGGTGTGAGGTCCGGGGATCTGGCCGGCCATCTAATCGGTCCATTTGTACCAATCCATGTAGGAAAACATTCATTTAGAAAATCTGCTGCTCTCCGACTATTATGAGCCGGAGCTCCATCTTGTTGGAAAATTAAGTTTTCTTGCTCCGCCGCGGAATGGTTTCTTATCTTATCCCTTAAAATTTGAAGTATTCCTAAATACTTTTCTGTGTTCAAGGTTCCTTGGTAAAAATGGATTAAGAAAACCCGGTTTTTTAAAAGTCCGCACCAACAGTTGAGTGAAAAACGCACTTGGTTATTAGTTTCAGTCACTCGTAGGGGATTTTCTTTAGACCAAATACGATTATTGTTGCGGTTATACATACCGTTATTGCTAAAGTTAGATTCGTCTGTCCAAATAATATTATCCAAAAAATTTGGATCTTCGAGCAATCGTGCCTGGATATCAAGACAGAAATTTTTTCTCCTTTTTGTATCGCCCGGAAGTAATTTTTGAACCAATCGTCCTTCAACATAACTCTTAAAACCGTGTTTTTTTAATACACGGTGTATTTTACTTTTTGAAACTCCAATTTCATGTTCTCCTTCTCTCACCGATGCTTTCGGAAAAGCCGAAAAGTAAATTAAAATACCAAGTTCTTCGTCGTTGATCGTATGGTTTTCTTGCTGTGGTTCTCTTGGGCGTTTATCGAAACGTCCCAGAGTTTTCAAATTGTTCACAAGCCTTTTCAAAACTTTACGAGACGGTATTTGTCTATCAGGATATTTTACGCCATACCACCGCAAACTTCTAGAGATATCTTTATCGTTCAAAAAATATGCTTCCATTAGATCAAAACTTACTTGATATGCCATGTTCGCAATAAATTAACACAATAACACTTGTGTAAGTGAATTGAGACTAAACAGATCAATATCCGAAAAACAAACGCTCGCACATACTGTTCCATTTTCAAATTTAAGAACAACATTTAAAAATATCACTTCTTTTCAAAATATCTTAAAAAGTATGCATTCAAACAAACGCTGTCATAAACTGTTCCATTTTCAAATTATAAATTATTTATTTTTGTTTTTAATTTGCCTTCTATCTAGCTTACAGAGGACGTATTGAAATACAAGTTTTATCATTTCATCTACACGTGCACTTATAATAAGGAAAACTATGTTAGTACCTATTTTATGAAGTGGGTACTTATTTACGAATAATCAATGCTATCTTTGGAATGATAATATCGCTACTTTTCGAACGTCGTCGGCAATAAATAACTTTCTTGAAATTTGACTCAATCATTTTATGTTGTTCCTTTCTTTTAAAATACTATGTTACTTAGGCAGAGTTATTATTTTTTAGCTATTCTTTCGATTGGCATCATAAAAGTAGGGTGTTTTTTTTTTCACATTTAAGTCGGTTCGATTCCCAGCCGAAGCAAGTAATTTTTAGAAAATTTATGAATGCAGAATTACTAACTTTTAAAAATAACATAAAGTCTTCTTTGAGCAAAATTCACTATCTACAATATTTAAGGTACTTCCCCTTCATGTCCCATAACTTTGGGACGCCCTGTATATATATATAGGTATTGTTATAAGTTGTGTGGGCACGCGTCGACATTTCTTCTACTTTAATGGTGGAGATCGCAAGGCAATTTTTACTAGTTTCGTATCACGGTAAATGTTAATGAGAATGATTACATTTTCCCCAGCCGCGAGAAAATAGATTAATCTAATCGTGATCAGTCAGCTCATAAAAGTCTCTGATACTGTAAAAGGTACCTATATTTTTAAGAAACTCGTTTAAAACGAACGACAGAGACAAATTGCGAACTCGAAGTGGTTTAGGTACTGTCCATCCATACCATATTTAGACACAATCCCAACCAAAGTACTTAGTCGAATTTTATCGATTACCATTAAAATACACCCCATCGACATCCTGGCTATACTAGAAACACAAATGGTATACCTCTATTAGTAGACTCTATTCGTTGCACCTTCGTATCTATAGGTAAGTACGACGATTTATATTACTATGCCAAATAAAATTGCAATTACATGTTGTATAAAGGAAAATTAATATACCTAATAAATGGTCAACAACTGTATGCTAACCCAATTTGTAGTATAGGAAAATACTGGGTCGTCTGAGTAAATCCTAATAAGATGGGGAAGGTAAATCACGTAATATTCTCTTTTTCATTTCATACAATGTACTCCAACCGCTGTTTAGTATACCTAGCTCGAGTAAGTAGATAGTATATACGACTACCAAGAGAGATCGTGAAATTGATAGTGTGGGTTTTCGTAAGCCGGATTGTTGGTCCACCAGTGCGGCATAATTAGAATTTTTGAAAGGCAAGCAAAGCAGGCAAAAAGTATAATCTAAAAACTGCCGATCACCCGATTAAAATACGCGTATGTGATTCCAAATATAGTTAGTTTAATAAATCTGCTTTATGGCAAATAATTGCTTGAAAGTTTGTCGTTTTAACATAAAAAAGTAAAGATAAGATATCGCTGCGAGAACGTTTACAAGATCAATAAAACGACCTGTAAGAAGTATACTTTTACTTGGACGTTAGATTTTTTAAATATATTATACGTATATTCTTGGGTATGTGTTATGTCCAAAACTGAGAATACTCAAGATAAATGACGAAATTTAACTAGACTACTTGTTATTAGGTGAAATAATTGCAAGTTCGATAAGGAATAACCGAGTCCAAATACTATGAAGTGACATTATTCTCAACAAACCAGAAATTACTAATGGTAAAAATTTGTTCGATTTCATAAAGTCATCGTTATTAATTTTCTATAATTGGGATGACGTCGTATACAGTGACGGCTATATATTTGAGATATTCTAAGAAAATACGGTATAGGAGTGTCATATTTTTAAGTCCTTCAACGTTACGGTATGTATGAAACTCGGATAAGTGGGATACCTCGAATATGTGGGTAACGAAGGAAAACTATAGTGACGAAATTGGCGAATAATTTTATAGGAGTATCAAATGATAATTAAATTGACTAACATGATTCTCCTATGTCCTTGATATGGGTCACCTTAGCGTAAACTAACATTGTTATTAACTTAACGCTCAGTAAACAAATGCCCGGGTTGATAACTGATGATAACATCAATATTCCGAGTTAGTGCTGGAAACACGAAGATAAAAGAATTTTACTATGAAAATTACGGAGAAATATCCAGAAATAGTTATATGATATTTTGTGAAAAAGTGTTCCTGCTAATACTATCTATACAGGGTGAAATTATTTTTTTATTAGTGGTAATTACCGTTTACTGTTGACTCCACTCTTGATTACGAACAACTTTTCCCAATTAACCATAGTCGAATTCGAACAAAAAAATTTCTATTACCCAAAGTAAACCATTCTGAAACTACCTTTAAGATAGAAGTTCACCAATTTTCGTCTGAATTCGGCTATGGTTCCTAGTGGATAGTTGTTCTTAATCAGGAGTGGAGTCTCTAGCCGAAAATTGCTGGACTTCCATACTAGAGGTGGTTTCCGAATGTTTACTTTGTATGGGTAATCGAATTTTTTTTTATTGAATTCCTTGGAGAAAATTGTTCGTAATCAAAAGTGGCGTCACCAGTTAATGGGAATTACGCGAATTCAAATTCACCCTGTATAGGTATCTACTTGTCTACTTATATATATTTATAGAAAAATATTTGTTGATGCTTTATCAATTATCACATCAACCTTGCTATTTCTATGTAGGTTAGTCCACGCGTGCAACTTGTTGCACTTGTTATTGATTAGTTTGATTTATTATACGCCTCAATCATATTTCACATTAATTTACAGTTTTTGGATGAAGGTACGTGGGACACTCAGAAAATTTTGCGAAACAGAAAAAAATTGTTCTATGGGCAAATATATTTTTATTAAATCTTTTCAAAGTACTCTCCACTAGCATCTATACAAAGTTTCATGCGTCTGTACCAATTTTCGAAACACTTTTTCCAGTCCGCCGCAGACACCTCGTTTACGGCCTGCTCGAACGCTGACAGCGCATCTTCCGGCGATGAAAATTGTATCCCTTTGAGCTGATTTTTTATTTTTGGGAATAAAAAGAAGTCACACGGTGCTAGGTCCGGGCTGTAAGGAGGGTGACCTAGGAGTTTGACCGGCGTGCTGTCCAGGAAGTCCCTCGTTTTGAGCGCGGTGTGCGCGAGCGCGTTGTCATGGTGGAGCAGTAGCCCACGGAGCCCTGTGTTTGGTCGCTTGTTGCTCACAACAGAGAAAACTTCTGGCAAGCATTTATTAATATACCATTCGGCGTTGATGCTTCTTTGGTTTTGTAAAGGAATTGACACCAAGTAGCCAGTCAAATTGAAAAAGCTCGCGATCAAAATTTTCCCCCCGCTTCTAGATCGCTTCACTTTGGTGGGCGTTGCTTCGTTTTGAAACACCCAAACTGTCGACTGGCGCTTCGTTTCTGGATCGTATTGATATATCCAGGACTCGTCACCTGTAATGATGTCATAAACACGCCGAGACGAACCTGCTTCAAACTTGTTAAGCATATCACGGCACCATTCCACCCGGGCCTGTTTCTGAGCATCGGTGAGGTTGTGCGGCACCCAGCGTGAAACTATCCTCCTCACGCGAAGATGCACGTGCAGAATCTTGTGAAGGCTTCCCGATCCAATCTGCATAATGTGCTAAATCTCTTGGTATGTTACTCGCCTATTGTCTTGGATTAAATTTTTCACTGCTAACACGTTTTCTTCCGTAACAGCCGTCTAAGGGCGACCACTTCTTTCTTCATCCCCCAAAGTTAGTCGACCGCGCCTAAATTCATTATACCAACGATACACGGTTGCCTTAGAAGGGCCTTCATCCATGAATGCCATTTGAAGTCTTTCGTACGATTCTTCCGGTTTCAGGCGGCACTTGAAATCGTATAAAACATAGCGCGATAATGTTCCCGGTGCAGATCCATTTTTCACTGAGACATGATAATTTAAATTAGCTTGCAAAAAATGTGGAGGGAAGATTTGAAATTGGAATGTGCCTATTTTTACTTATAAATAATCATATTTTTAAAATATATTTTAACTGGCCAGTCTCTCATTCATAAAAACTTTTTTTCGCAAAATTTTCTGAGTTGCCTGGTATATAGGTAGAATATACACTGGATTAAAACAGAGGATATTTTTTATCCCGATAAACTGAGTAGTTGAGTTAAATTCAAGATATCCGCGATATCGTTAATCCACGCAAGCGAAGCCACAGACGGAAAGCTAGCATATTATCATCATCATCATCATATCAGCCGAAAGACGTAGAAGTAGAATGCTATATCATATTGTATTTTAATTAAAATAAGACTACGAAATATAAGATATATGAGAGTTAAGTAACATGAAGTTTAGTAAAACTTGTTGTTATTGATATTTATGGCACTTTTCGTTCACGTCTCGTTAATCTGGGACCCTGTATATATCACAGAACATAAGTTCGTTGCGCTCAATATAGAGGCGCCTTTTACCACTCAATACTCATACTATCTAGTCGTGTCGTTTTCTGTACTAATTTGTATAAGAAATAAAGACTGCCTGTGGTATAAATGACCAGACTTTTAATTAAAATGCTAACCCTGTTATTTTTACAAAGTAAGCACATCTATAAGCATTTCGTGTAATTATTGTGACCCACGTGATGGACAGATTTGCCTCTCTCTCTCTCTCCGAAATCTTCTCGTTATACTCGTGCGTGAGTGTAAATAATATAAATAAATTTATTTATTCTCCTCCAAATACTTTACAACGTAATTCCACAAAACCGATTACTGACTGTGGAAAATTTTGATAAAGTTTTAGTATATTTCAATATGTATTTATCCAAATTTTCTAGTTAAAGCAAGCGGATCACTTTCTACTCTATGTTATACTCATTTTCAAACTTGTTATCTTGATACTATTTAACTAAATTGACTGGAAGTAAATTTACGAAATTACAAAAGGAGCTATTTACAAGTGTTATTATACCTATGAAAATAATTGAATCGCCTAAAATTGGTAAAACAATCGACTTCAGTAAAGTTCCATCATTTCCGGAGTATATTGTCAAATCTTAACCAAATTTATGTGGCATTACTCTGGTGGTAAGCTCTATCAAGCAAACAAATAATCATCAAAGTCGGTTAACAATTGACAGACTAACAAACATACAAATAAAAAATAGTCAAATTGAGAACCGTCTTCTTTTTTGGATTCAGTTAATAATTAATTGTTTGATTGACCCGGTATAAGAAGTTGTTAATTTATTTTGTATATTTTATAACAAATTCCGGGCCTCAACATCATTATATTACAATACAATACAATACAAATACACTTTATTGTACAAAAGGAGAACATACATTTTACAAAGCACAATACTGAAAAGAGTACAATTAGGCGGCCTTATCACTAAGAGCGATCTCTTCCACGCAACCCTTAGCCACAAGACGTCCACTGCTGAACATAGGCTGCCCCCATTTCCAGAGCTACCAACGTTATAATTAAAGTCCGGAATGGGTGTGCACTAGAACTAACAGTACAGTCCTAATTTTTGTCATAGGCTATTATTATTTACTATTGACTAGAAGTATAGTTACGTAAGTATAATAAAAATTTCAAATTAGAGTGGTGACACTGATGATAACTTAATGAAGGAGGAAAACGTCAATTTAAAGGTGTCGTTAGAGAAGTGGTGGACAGCGGACCGGGCGACGCGACGTGGCGTCGGGTAGCGATTGTTTGGGTCAGTAAGGTGAGAGCTCACTACGTCTCGAGCTCCGGTCTCCTATTGTGCCCACGCGTGTAACATTATTCACAAATTGCTCGTTATTTCTTACGAGCTCTGTGTGGGGCCCAGAGTTCTGTGATTAGGTTTATTACATTAATTAGGTGGGTATAAGTCTCGACACGCCATTTTATTTACTTACGTTCAAATCCAATTTAACACCTAGGCATATTATTGTATGGCTACTGTTATTTACGTATACATACAGGGTGAAAACTAAATCCGGAACGTAAATAATAGATTAAATATTAGTAGTAGTAGATTACAATATAGTAGTAGTTGTAGAAGATGATGCAGGGGATTTATCGGTAAAGGAAAAATAAGAAAACCATTTAAATAAAACTAAAAATTATTTTTTGATGGATAATAAATCATTGACCATTAGACATAGGTATTTAAATAGATACCGGAGGTCAATGATCTCTCATGTATCAGCTTACTAGAGTTTTTATTAGTTATTAAACTGTTAAACAATATTGCAAGATAAACAAATAAATACATATTAATCAACGAAATTGTGGGATCAGTGCGATTTACACGTATTCGTTTTACTCTGTATACACTTGTGCATTGATGCCTTGTAGTTCAAATGTAAATCAGCGATTAAACATAATGTTATCGCAGATTGCGGAATACTCTCAAAACTGCAGCTAAACAATTATGAAGCTGTATTTAAGATTTTGTAGTAAGACTGACGTCGTTGGCCAAACGCGATCTTATTTATGAAACAAAATAGATGAGAATTCACATATTTACAGCAATTTAACCTTGACCGATATGATCGATGAAATTTTCGTACAATACTCTAACATCTTTCATACGCACGCCATTATACCAAAATAATTTTATACACAAAGCTAAACTGAGGTGTTCAACTCACGGCCTTCCTTATACTGTAACTTCAAATATGAGCGAAACTTTTACCTTCGCCACGCACCTTCATTATCACTTGCCAAACATAAAATTACAATACACTTATTTAAGACAATTTCTTCTTGGCAAGCATTGAAATTGGAGATTGGTCTCCCTTCAATGAATATCCAACGATAATATCGTAATCTAACCTACATCTACCTATATATCAGCCAAACCCAAACTCCCCGTGATTGGAAATGCGAACAATTGCCGAGCAGCTGTACCGATGCGCAATCCTCCGGGCCTTATTCTCAATTTTCCGCAAATACGAATACATCAACCAATATGTTTGGGGTTGTAGTGTTGTATAGTTACATTACCACAAAATATAAGATCATCATTATCAGCAGCCTATAAAGTTTCGCTACTGGAATATGTCCTATGCGAAACTTTATAGGCTGCCTCTCATCCTTATCGCCACGCTAGACAGGCGGTTCCTCGATCGCAAATTTTTTTGAGCTTCTGATGATGCTTCTGCCCTTCACTGGTGTAATATACTATTAGGCTCACGAAACAGGATCCCTTAGCCCTCTTTTACGATTTCCACGGTAAGAGACCTATTCTACTCTGCCGGAAACGACAATGTGCAAAAGATTCGGTGCATGTTCGGGCATATCTTGACTATTAAAGGTCAAAAACGGTCCGAGATCCATGAGTAAATGTATTGTAATGTAACAATGTTACCTCGTTGAATATTAATTAGCGGTACGGTAGCCCTTTCGTCACGGTACACATCTCAAATAGGTGTGGTGTGACTTAGGAGATGACAGACCCTTGAAACATTTACTCGTAAACAAAGTGTGCTTTAAATAGAAACAAATAAATAAGCTGGTTTTGCACATAAACTTGATTGAAACATTTTTCAATTAATACCGGCCATGTGTAAGTGGGTAAGGAGTGTTCCATAGTTTTAGTACATTTTTAATACAAAATAAACTATTCAAGGCAATTCAAATCTGTTAATTTTTATGTATGTTACCGAAACACATACAAAAATATTCGTCCGCACAATTATTGACAAATGAAATGATCAAGAGTGGAGTCTGTGAGCAGCTACCGCTAAGCTGTGCTTTAGGAATAGTCTTTGTACTTATATAAAAAATGCTTGCACTAATTACGTGATTGAGAGAAATCCGCTTTTACTTGTTTGAAGAAACCTAAAATTACTCATGTGACCTGTCGCTGTCGGTACCTACTATATGGGAGCTTTTCTACCGCAGTAACAAATATAGTTTTGAAAAGATGTCTGATTTGTTTGAAATGTTGTGCAAAGTTTGATTAACAATAAAGAAAGTCATTGACTGCCGCGACAAAGACATAATTGAAAATCCATTGTTTGCGGACAGTGACCACAATAGCGTTCAAAGCCTTAACTAACTTGGAACTAACAAGTAAGTCATCTTTCCGCCCGTAAACATCGCAATGCAGCGGATATAGGCCTTCCCTCGTATAATGAGGGAGTATGGGCCATAGTCCACCACGCTGGCCTAATGCGGGTTGGGGACTTCAGATGCCTTAGAATTTCTATTCCTCATGCATGCAGGTATCCCCACGATGTTTTCCCTCACCGTTTAAGAGCAGTCGGATTAAGTAATTACATTAAATTTATAAACTCATTGGTACATGACCTGTCTGGGAAAAATTGGGAGACCACGTCTTAACCGCTGAGCCACCGACGCTCTTACAAGTAAGTATTATACAATAGGTAAATATTTACGAGTATTGGGAGTAACGAAATTAGTAGCATATAATAACTCATGGGGCCACCTGGACTTTGTAATCGCAAGTACCACGAAGTCCGTTACATTTTCGGCAAATTCGATAAAGAGACGCGAAGCGAAGTAAGATAATTTTTCCCCTTTCATCTTTACCACTTCTATTTTCAATACATCGTATAAGCAGGAGGTAAAGAGGATTGGGGGAGTTTTTAAGGGTTCCTTAGCTCATTTTGTAAACTCTGAATCCTTATAAGACATTTTATTGCCGACGATCTGACGATCTGTGAAGCCCCCTTTTCTCAAGAACGCGTGCATTCTTCCACGTTACAGCAAGTTGAAATTAATATCAATACAACTAAACACATATAGTATGTTTATCGGTTAAACGTTGTCAAAAGGGGTGTTTGGTTTCACCATTGACAAACTTTTAAAGTGACAAACATAAGTGTGCATCTAGTTAGTTACATAGACGATCAATGTAATTAACCGCAAATATAAGTAAGTTGCGTAGGTATTAATTTCACGAAGTATTTTCAATTGACCATTGACAATTATAGTGCACCGGGAAGTACCCTTTATTTTATAGCTACCCTATAAGTTTTCAAGTGCCAAAATGTGTGCTATAAATGACCGTATTTTTTGATAGCGTTGTCTCATTACCCCACAATTCAAAAAAGGAGGGTAATGTATTTCTAGTGTAGGTATGTATGTAGATGTCTATGTTACCTCCTGTAACCTAAACGGTTCGATCGATTTTGCAGTACAAGGTGTTGTTCGATCGTCTCGATCTCTTAGGATACATTTTATGGTAAAAAATCCAATATGGCACATGCAAAATACAAAATATGTTGTCGTTTTTTTTTGGTATTTAAATACAAATTAAATAGTTATTTATTTTATAGCTCTAAGTGACCGTAGATTTAATTATTAATTTCAACTTGATACCTATACGCTAGATCTGAGATAAAAACTCAATAAATATAATTATAAAATCCGACTAGGACGTAATTAATTACATTTAATAAAATCGAAAACTAAACGAAAGAAGTCAATTGATTTTGGTCGGAGGCGGTGGCTTCTGTTCCTCGTAGCTAATATCAATTCGTAATTGGTATAATTGTGGTTTGTTTGATCACGCGCCCTATGACTCCGGGGTGTTTCTATTTCGTCTTTTTTCGATTTTTTACAGGTAGGTATTTACATCCGTAGTGAGGTTTTTCTAATATTTGTTTTAAATTTTTGTTGATGTCGTTTCATTAATTATATCCATATATACATATCGAGGGAAGGCCTATATCTCTGCAGTGGGATGTTTTCGGGCTGATGATGATGATGATACATATCGAGTCATTCTCGTACTTCAGCGTCTTTTTTACACGGGCAAGCGTTGTAAGTTCTAAAGTGTTGACATTATTCAAATCATCCACAGATTACATATCTTCCAAAAAAAATTCCTACAAGTACTGAATTTAAATGAAATTGAATTTATTTATTAAGTGTCAAGATTACAGTGCGTAGTGATTTTACAGTGGTTCCCACACTAATCGAAGCCTGTATCGTGGGGACCAAGATCTGAGAATATTAGTACATGGCTTAACTGCTTAACTAACAAGCACATGTTATATTTTTTAAGGTATACTCCGTGTAACTTAGGATATGCATTAATTCAAAATTAATGCATATCCTATCCTGTCAGGTCGTTTGACTGAACAACTTTTAATATGGAATTTTAGAATTTTTGAGTTTGAGTTTAAAATATTGTAGTTTAGATTTTTTTTTTCAAAGAACATCTGATTGCTTCAACTATTTGAAGTGGTTTCGTTCACCAAGTTAAAGCGTATCGTTCCATAGGTGTACTATAGATACATTTTAAAATAAATACCAATATGTATTACTATACTCCAATATTGAAACAATATTGCCCAATACTGACGCTTAACACACAAGACATATTTTGATTCGATTTGACATTAATCTGTGGTTGATAATAATGTGTAGATAACATAAAAAGGCGTGTACACTTCGTTACTTATATATTATTGTCTTGACGTATACGATGAATGAAGCAACTAATTTTTTAAATTACATTATAATATTACGATAACAACAAAATATGTCACTATGGCTACACTACTCTACATTGCTGTTATCTGTTTTTACTCAGTTACCTACTTTCCATATCTGGCGTAATAGGTATTTTAACATGTAAACTTTACGTGGATTTATCAGAAAACTTTAAGATACGTCAGATTTTAGAGAAGTGATTGTTTTAGATAAGACTATCATGTACCTATGCGGTAGATGAGATAATGCATTGCATATAATATATAAGAGGAAATTTACACGGTGCCCATAAAGTATAACATAATGTAGTTCATGCATACTTACTGATAGAAATATTGATAAATATGCTAATCAAATTTAACAAACTCAGTACCTGCTGTATGTATTGTGTGTGACCCAATATAAAATCGAGGTTCCTTTGTAATTACTCTTGCTTGTAATACCTACTGTGTTGGCGAATACGTGTTATGATTTTAAATTTTAACGCACACATGATAAACATGTAGTTCATATATTAAATTAATATTAAAGTGTCAACTCCTCTTATTATATTTATCCTCTAAACAGTTGTTTACTGGCAACAAACTTTCCAGATGGCAGTTTACAGTCAACCGAGAGCAATCCGTAAAGCTTATTGCGATAAGAAGATCGGTGTAGCGCATTGTAAAGCGCCACGCCGACCGAGCCCCTCGCCGCCCGCCCTGTGCTGCGGAAATGCCACCTTAGCTCTGTTCCTCATCCCCACCTCTCAACTCAACTTGATTTTCTCAGCGGGTTTCTTTGCCAGCTCTGTACTTTACCTAACTCGATAATTTGTTTCATCTTTTTCTTTATCCAATTTACGGCAATTTCTCTGTAAGTTTTTCTTGTTATAGTTCAGTTTTTTATTTAAAAAACGACTATTTCACTACTCTTTGTACTGTAATGATTCCATTGTTATTGTTTATTGAAAACCCTTATTGTGAATGGATCCATGGAGATTCCCGTTATATACATACCTTACTTACCCGAAACCATCCTATAATTTAATATGTGCAGTTTATTAGGTTGAAACATTACAAACAATTAATATACTCATATTATATTTTTAAACATTATTACAAATTCAAAAGATATTGTTTTAAGCAATAAATAGTTTAATTTTCACCTGTACAATGTTTTTATAATCATATAAAAACACAGGACACGCTTTTGACCACAATCTCACCTCAGGCTGACCATTAGCCGACGACGATGCACGCTATCACAGAATGCCTATTTACCCGAGACTATTATGTATAAAAAAGAATCCTGAAATACTGTTACAATGTACCTATTGAAAAATACGCCTTAGGTGAGATTGAGTGATACATCAACATTTAAAAAGCTGATATACTTTATTATATAGAACACTGTGTTAGACATAAATGATATTGCGGCATTGATATCAGAATGTATAGGTATTTACAAAAAATAGAACAGGCGCCGTAAGGCAAATGATAAGAATGTCTTGACAATTTGCCACTCGCATATTATCGACACATCCTAAGTGTTATCTATTTGTTTAATTTTGATTTTGATGATAATGTGATATAGGAATATTTGATAAGTAATACATGCGGTTTTTGTGATACTACGGGAACTAGGGTCAAACCTGATTTGTTCAAAATTCAAAAAGGTGGTTGGCCCGTTCTCAAGTGACGAGCCAGGATATTGTTATCATAAAAAAATATTCTAATGCTATTTCTAGTTTTTTTATAAGCATGTGTACCTCATTGTTTTATGCTGTTAGTCACTGAATGTAAATAAGTAACAGTATTACACATCACATGCACCAACAGCCTATATCACTTCAGAGCTGAACGCGGCTCTCCCTTGGCACGATTATCATCAAGTTCAGTATAACAATGGTGTAAATCGCTGGCAGTTAAGATATTACCATTTAATTCTATACATATGTATGGATCTAGAACTATAAATTTACCAGAATAGTGAATATACATTCAGTGTACTAAGTATCGGGAATTTGTCAATAAAACAAAAAATACAAATTATTCATCTAAATTTATTTTATCGCCTTCAAAGTAGGCCCCATCGCTTGCAATACAACATCTCCACCGCTTCACCCAGTCTTCCATACATTTTTCATAGGCTATTTGCGGTATGGCCTTTAGCTCATTCAGCGAATTTTCTTTTATGGCTTCTATCGACTCAAAACGTTTTCCTCGAAGTGGTAATTTTAACTTGGGAAATAAAAAAAAGTCAGACGGAGCCATATCAGGTGAATACGGTGCTTGGTCGAGAACTTTTGTTGAATTTTTCGCTAAAAACTCTTTCACTATAATGGCTGTGTGTGATGGTGCATTATCATGGTGCAGCATCCATGAGTTGTGTTGCCACAAATCTGGACGTTTTCGGCGGATACTCTCACGCAAACGCTTCATGACGCCTAAATAATATTCTTTATTCACTGTTTCTCCCTCTGGAAGGAATTCGGAGTGAACCACACCACGGTAGTCAAAAAAAACTGTCAGCATCACCTTGATTTTGGAGCGACTTTGCCGCGGTTTTTTGGGTTTCGGCTCGTTTTCGAGACGCCATTCTGAAGACTGTTGGCTTGTTTGCATGTCGTACTCATAAACCCATGTCTCGTCGCCAGTTATTATACGTTTCATAAAGGTCGGATCCGTAGAAGCTCGGGAAACCATGTCTTCAGCGACATGCTTTCGCTGCGCTTTTTGAACAAAATTGAGCTCTTTTGGAACTAGTCGAGCGGCGACGCGTTTCATGCCTAAAATGTCAATGAGAATGTTGTGGACGGACTTAAAAGATATGTTCACCTCACTAGCCAACTCTCTCAGACTCATACGTCGATTTTCGAGCACTAGCTTCTTGATTCTGTCGATGTTTTCTTTGGTCGTAGCGGTTGAAGGTCTACCAGAACGAGGCAAGTCTACTACTACTTCTCGGCCTTCTTTAAAAGCCTTATACCATTCATAAGCCCTTGTTTTCGATATACACGATTCGCCGTAGGTATTTCGCAACATTTTTAGTGATTCACCACATGAAATATCATTTGAAACACAAAATTTAAGGCACACTCTTTGTTCAACAATATTTTCCATTGTAAAAATCGCCGAGGACTCAAAACTATGACCAACAAAAAGTGTAGTTTAAAACAAATTAAATGACAGATCCCGCTCAAATTTTGCGCGCTAAATCAGTACAGTGCTACCAACATGCAGTAAAAAAATTAGAACGACCTCTTTTACGCGGGTCTTTTTATTGACATATTCCCGATACTTTTTACACAGAGTAGTATGTACATAATAAAATAATGAATGATATAATACAAAATAATAAGTAGAATATAGAAGTAATATAGAAAAGCAATACATAAAACTGATACATTATGTATAAATTTAGAAAACGTTTACAAATCAAACAACGAATTTTTTTTTTTTTTTTTTTATGCACGACGGGTTCGTACTTGACCTCAATCACACCTGATGTTAAGTGAAGATGAGGTCGAAGGTGGAAGCGTACTAACCCCAACACATTTGGGGGACTGGCTATCTTATCTCTGACAACCGGAACACAACAATGCTATTAACATTGCTGCTTGGCGGCAGATTTAGATAAGATGGTGGTAGCTAGCCAGGCGGACATTTTAATATGCCCTACCACCAACCAAACCGAGTACTTAAACATGTACCCCGCTGGGGATCGAACCCGCGACCTCCGAATCGTAAACTCAGTGTTGTTTACATTGAGCCAGGGAGGCGGTTTGTGACAGTTAATCCCAACTCAAGTTAAGATCGAATTTTAATTGATATTTAAGATACTATTTTCGATTGATGAAGTAACGGCTGACAGAGGAAATTGGATGATCAAGATGTACGGCGCACACTCCAAATAAATTGGGACCAAGGCAAGAAGATGATGATGCTTTAAGATACTGTTTCCATATAAATTACTATCTCAAGTGTCAACTCTAATTCAATCTCAATAATATGGGCGACTTGAAGGTAGAAAACGTATGAAAATGGCTGTTATGTGGGTGTGCCTGGAGGGCTGGCGCTTACCTCATACACACAACAAACCGCACAAAAATATAACAGTCTCCCGTGGTTATCCGCACTGGTTGCAGCCGCGCCCGCCTACATGGAAGTTGCACTGATATGGAACGCCGCAACTGTGTCAACACAGGTGGCATTCCATAGCAGAGACTCAATTTCTCCACGAAACGACTGTCATACTGTCGTCGGGTCTTTTTCCACCGTCACGTGCAATGCCATTCGGCTGAAGGGCATCCGGCACATCGGCGATAATAATGAGTCAGTCACGAACTTTGAACTATATTTAAAGGATGCAGAAAAGAAGAGGATACGTTATTATTTATTTTGTCTTCGAAGAATTTGAAATATGATACCTAGCATAGTATTTAAAAAATGTTTAGAATAAAATATTTTCCTAATATTATTCTAGTCCCGTTGAATTTTACGAGTTTCAACCGAAATTATTCAAGTTTCTACTATCAATACCGATAAAATGAAAAAATAGAAAACTCCAAACCTAACAGATACAAATAGGTATAAGCAAAATTTTGAAACGGATAACTTAGAATGTTACATACTAACATTGCAATCTAAATAAAAGCTTGTAATAACCACAAAACGGCCTCTGGAAATCATAAAGTAGTTCCCAGTACTACCCACAACTTTCAGCAATAGTTTTGTTTAGTAGCTTTGACGTGGAAAGTAAAAATAATGCTATTTACACGTAGCTATTATACTTACAAAGTATTTGAATATCTGTAGTTAAACATACTTATTATTAAAGACCCTGCTGTATTGTGCTTAATCTTAAGTACTTATAGCCTACTAAATACTAATAGATGGTAAGATAAACGGGAACATTGTTGAGTTACATATTGCTTATCTATTAAACTTTAACTTAAAGTTATAGCAATTTTCCTCTCGCATTCAAAATTGATGAATGGATTTATAAATAGCGACGTTCACTCTCGCTTTCACCCTTACAATCGATTTTGACGCGTCCTCGACCTTCGCACCGACGCATTTCCTCCCGCTTTCATCTCGGGATCGATTTTGGTCGCTGTCGCGTTTGTTGCTTGCAACCCAAAATTCTTATAACTGAAAAGGCTGAGTAATTATCATAAAAATGTATAAAAATTACATAATACTTACGAAACACTAACATACAATTGTAAATAAGTTAAACAAGAAGATTTGAGAAGTTTCAAATGTAGAGTAGGTATAGTTGCGAGTGTGTGGACTCAAAAATCGGTATTTTGTCCTAATTATGTGCTCTATCACTTCAACAAACGGATAGATAATACTCGTACTTTATAAATGACAAGGACAATTAGCTATTGAAGATTTAAAATGATGGATACATTTTGGTTTTGGTCTTATTTTCGTATTATATCGAATAATGGTCCATCCGATTAGGTACTGTCCAGTAGAATTTAAAATATTATGCGCATGAATGGATTTACACTAATTAACAGATTTTCGAATTTTTACACTCGAAATTAACTTCACACATTTAAAATTGAATAAAAGTTTAAAATAGATTGAAAATTGTTTGCAGTATATTCAATTTTTAAAATATATACAATACCGTTTTTGGAGTTTCTGGCGAAATATGCGAATCGATAAAATCAAAAATCCCAACCCAAAGGACGAATTATTATTAGAAGGCAAATTACTCTTCTTAGAATTGGTTAAGGGTTCCTTGATGGTCCTTAAATTGATGAATTATAAATACTGTTTCTATTATATTTAGGTTATTCAGTATATTTGACACCTAGAAATTATATCTTTAAGTTTAGGAAACAGTAAAAAACGCATAGACGCTTCAAAGGTTGATCACCAGACTCCAATTTCTGGTGGTGAGTCGGCAAAGGATATTTTTTATAAATGTTTATGTCAGTGCCAGTTCGTTGATTAGTGGGTAACGTGAGTAACGTTAATAATAAGTATTTCTGTTAACAATGTTTGTTATCTCTAAAGGCGAAAGCCATCAATTCCGTCGCAACACGAAATGTGGCAGAATTCTCCACAGGTTCTGCTAACCCAAATGGACGTGTTGATAAATATTCATGCTCGGAACATTCTTGCTCCAAACGCTACGCACGTGTGCTTTGTAATTATTTGCACGTTTTTATATTACTCTGTAATGAACTTTTGGAAGAGTATGACAATAAAATTATTTTGCCCCTTTTCATATTCCACATTATCAGTATAATATTATAAAATACATAGGAATTGTTCTCGGGACCCCGTAGGATGATTTCGAACGAGTGACAAAAATATTCAATATGTGTTATTTTGAAGTTTCTGCACTCGTAACTATATATATTTAAATAAATGAATATTTTGTACACTTACACCAATTGTCTAGTCCCTACTAAGCAAAGCTTGTATTAGGAATACTAGATAGCGGATAGACATCCATAAGTATTGATAAAAATATACATGATTTGAAATTCAATCTATGTTAACAGGTTGTTACTTGTTTAATTTTCTTTTCTATTGATAGAAAATTATATGTTTGAAGCAAAAGCTTAAAATATCAAATTTAGGACGACCTTCAACTGATTTGTATATTAGGTACTTAGTGTAACTCTTTGGCGCTGTAATTTGGAATGGTAGGTACCTACATGCATTTATTTTTGAGGCGTGGTGCATACAACAATTTAGGTATGATTTACCGCGTACTTAAGAGTCTGCAGATATTATTTAAAAACTTTGCATATACATATTATGTACCTTGATTTATTAATAAATTCAAGATCGCGTGATACGAAACTCTACCGTGTTTGCAAGTAACCAGATAGTGTATTGTACTCCAATAAACTAAATGAGAATACTATGCTATTACTCACTTTGTTGTTGTGCTATATATCTACATAGTATCTACTTAGTATAGGTACTGATTCATTATTACATTATTATGTGCCGGTGTCCACAGCCTATTATGTGACATTATGTCATAGTGGTATAATCTTGCGTACTTGTAAACAACTGCTAGTGCGGCGCCATCTGTAAAAAATGACTTAAATGTACGCGTGGCCTTCGCCGTATGTTTGTCACGTGCTGGCTTATAAACTGCTTGACCGACGTCGCTGAAACCACGAATAGCAGATCGTACTGTTTCACCGACTGTAAATAACCAGCCAATCGCTGCAAAGTATACTTAGACCATTCGGAGCGCACATGTGACCGGCCACTAGATATAGTTTTAACTAACTTTTATGAGTTTTCTTTACAAAACTATGTAATAATTATATTATTAACAAAAGTAATAGGTTGTGTTATAAATTATTGAAGAGCTGTTTAATAAATATACGTGTGATAATAATAATGAGTCGGAACGGTGAGTCCGTAAGCGTATGTGCGTGCAGTGTAATCTATTTCAGTATGCCCAAGTTTTGCTGTACTTTGGTACTTACTTGTTACGGTAGCAAGCGCCATCTATGGTAATGTTCAAATAACGCTTACGCTACTCTTTCGAACTTTACCATTTGTGCGGCGCGTCGTTCTCGGTTTGTCCGTGGTGAGGAATAAACATTAACTTTGCACAAGCTATTGGGTAGATGGCGCTTTGTAAGTATTGTATGGGATGGTGGAAGTGGGTTTCACTGCATTTAAATTTTGACAAAAACTAAAACTTTATAATTTTAAGTTTACAAAAAATACTACACATACCGGTACATCTAGCAATACTCATAATTAAAAATTTTTCATGATTTAAAATACGATATAATTTCCACTACGGTATGAACTCAGAACAGTTTATCTTTATAATAATTATAATTTATTTATATTTTGGTTATTAATCTGAGATATTTATAGTTTATAGAAGAGATTGTAATGTTTAGAGAAAGCTGTAGAGGTGTATACTCCTATTTTTGTGGGTAGGATTTGGACGTAGAGTTCAACACCTAACTATTGCATATAGTATAAAATGTATTTGTTCCAAAATATTCACGATCAACAATTAATGAGTCAAGATATTACGGATGTAGAGTCAGCGAAACCAACGGTTGCGGGTTCGAATCCCGCTTGGGGTAAATATTTGTGTGATGAGTATGATCATTAATTCTCGAGTCATGGAGGTTTATATAAAATATATATGTGTGTTTATCCGTTATCTAGTATCTATAGTACAAGCTTTTTTGGACCTAGATATTAGTGTAAGTGTCCAAAAAAAAGAAGGAAAGAAAAGAAAGAGTTAACAGCAAGTGCTATTTACTTTTTAAATCCAACTAAAGTATTATGTTTTGATGTTAACTTCACTTGAAGTAGTATTTGTTTGATAGAAAATTTTCCCAATTTTCTCATTTCTTAAGTTCTCTGATATGGATCGGCGATATTAACCACGAAGTATCTTCTTTTAAATCTTGTATTATGCGAAATGAAATAAACATTTATTTTTAACTAAGAAAAATCCTTTGTTAACGTACTCGACGCTCCTAGTTTATAGCTCCTAGCTGCGGATCGACTCACAATGCCTGCCTATGAAGTAGCCGCTCTGAACTCCCTTATTTATTTTGTTACGTCTAAGTCAAAATTAATTAATTATATAGAAAGCGAAGTGATACCTATTTAGTTAGATTTGGGTGGTAATGAAGAAGAGAAGCATATGTAAGAATAAACTCAGGGGTTGCTCTTTTTAAACTCTGAATATTATTCCACCTGTGTATCAAATTTCATCCAAATCCACTGAGCAACAAACCTAACCATCCAAACTTTCGCATTTATAATATTAATAAGAAGATAGATTACAAGAGTTTATAAAAACACGATATTTGTGCTTACTATTTATACACACGAGCCGCACGACAATACATCCAGTATAAGCAGGTCTCGCCGCGTTTTCATTTCCGATAGCGTCGCGCGGACAGCTTACACTGGTAGTGTTACGGTCGTCTTAATATCGACTGGATCTACACATGCTTTACTTTATTTGATACTTTATCGCTTTAGATCTTTTGGATATAATATTGGATTAGTAAAGGATAAATGGACATACAGGTTAATCAGGAGGGCACCGATATGGATTTTAAACTACTCGCAAGTCAGAATCCATTGGTTTCTGGGTTCATAATGGTTTCTGAAAATTTTTCACCAATATTTTCATGTAGTTTTAATGAAGGAACTATTTTAATGACATAAAAATCATGCTTACTTATTTATTTAAAATAATAATATACTTACAATTTAGACATAACACAATTGGCAATATTTTTTTTATTTGCAATATCAAGAATATTTTTTATTTGTGAATGTGTATTTATTTAATACAAAATTTTCTACTTTAATTTTTCTCTGCATGCTTTATTTTAAGCCTATTTGAATGTGTTGACTTAAATTGATGTATAATTAAAACACCATTGATACATTTAACCACTCTGAAATATGTGAACTGTTAACATTTCTACTAGTAGACCAGACTTTGACACGATTCTGCCACGCGCATTTTGAAGGATTTAGGTGAGTCACAAATGTAATTTGCGATCGGGAGTCTCAAAAATGGATGAATAACAAGCGTAGTGTCTACCGTCTGTGGAGACTCTTGAAAAACTCGCTTTACTGCATTTTGAAGTTCATTCCACAACCTAGCGACTATTATGGATGTATTTTTTCTCGTAGTTTTTAACGCCTGACGGGAATTAAAGATGTTATAGAATGTTTGACGGCGTTGTGTCTGACCAGTCTTTGTCTGGATGTATCTCAACAATCATCATCATCATATCAGCCGAAAGACGTCCACTGCTGGACAAAGACCAACAAAATTATTATTATTTTTATTTATCTCAACAATGCGTGGTCCAATTTGAGTTTTTTATGTTAAAGAATAAACTAAGGAAAAGGTTCTTATCCTTAGATATTTCATATAAATCCATTCCACCATTTCGACGATATTTAAAAAGAATTCCTTCATATACGAAGGTATACCTGGATGATATTATTTATTACTTTTAGTTCCTCAGGGATTTTCTACATTTTCAATTTATGTCATTTATATACGAGTACTATAATTCCCACACAAATTAACTTGAGGTAAAATTATGTTTTCCTTTAGTAAATAAATTAATTAATTCTTTTTTTTATAAGAAACTTAACATAAGACATGGTGGCACACACATTACAATACATTGTGTACTAGTTTATCAACCTCTTCCCTTTGGGCATGTTATAAGATTAACAGTTTTACAGTACTACCTTTGAATGTGTGTGTTAGTTGAAAGTTGAAAGCACTCGTGGAGCAATCTCATTCACTATTAAATTTCGATTAGCTAAGTTAAGCGGGCAGTCGGTGCATGTGTGACCACTAGCGCCTTTAAATACGATTGCCTTCGTGCCTCGGAGGGCACGTCTCAGTTATTTTTAATTGATTGTTAAGATAAGTCGGTCTACAGGGACGGCTTAAAAACACTCAGGTTGGTGGCCACCAATCTAACACAAATCCACAAAGCCGCACTGGGCCGGTGTTGTGGATTATGGCCCATCTCTCAGTGAGAGGAGGGTGTGCTCCAACCAACAGTGGGGGACATGTAAGGCTGTTGATGATGATACACTTTTAGGGTTTGTAGTATTTCCTGTAGTATTATATTTGTAATATTTATTTGTAGTATTGATTACTTAGTAAAATACAATATAAGTGCTTGCAACGTATTTTATTTTAAAGTTTGGTTCCTGCCCAAAAGAGAAAAATGGAGCCCATTGTATTTGATAAATACTATCTATAAGTAAGTTGATATGTGATTTGGTGTATGTGTGAGGGTGTGTTTAGGTATGTATAAGTGTGAGTATTTGGTTGTTTGCTTCGCCCTGCGACATTGTAATATCTGTATCGGAAAATGAATAACAACTAAGCAAACATTCCAGTTGTGTGCAATATATGGAGAGTCAGCCAGCCAAGCCACTTGAGGGTGTTGGCTGAAACTATTCTCATTGTAATTGTAACTTGCAGAGTTTCAAATAGATACGATCACATAGAAGAGGTTAAATTTGTTTACGAATGTACTTGTCAATTCCAAATATTGTGATAGAGCTGATATATCTGAACTCACTCCCCCTGGCTCTTTTTGTTGTTTGATAAATAATTTACAACGTACATTTTATAAGATATTTGCTTCATTAACTTGTTAAGCCTACTTAGCCGTGATAGTTTCCTTTTAACTGGGGATGAAACTTGACTCTAACAAAAATTAACACTTGTGGAGCTCGTGTTGGGGTGCGATCATTATAAACGTATAAAAACAACGTCCAAAATATTTTGTGAAATATTTAAGTACTTGAATACGTTACATTGTTTTTTTTTATTATTTAATAGTAAACTACTGCTTGAAAGTAATTGTATACTTGCTGTTTACTTAATTTGTAATACATACTTATCTATGGATAACGATGTTGGTTTTACAATGTATGAGTAATATATAAGGCTAAAACTGTTGAAAGTATATATATAGTTTGGTGTAGTGGTTAGAAACTCTGATTGCTATACCATATGGTCGCGGGGTCGAATCACGTTAGGGGCATTTCCCGAGTTACGGAGTTCAATCAGTTCTAATTTGGTTTTTGTGTTTATTATTTTCCAATAGAAACCAATCACAAATCCAAATCTTTACCTTATTTATATTTGTACCAAATTATTTTAGTTTGATCGTGTCCATGAAGATAAAGGCTTTAGCATGCCCGTCCTGGTAATTTTTTTCCTATCATAATCATCTCATATGGAGACTTACATCAATAGAATAAAATGTTGTAGTTATGTATAATACTTATTTATTTCTTTGGCAGTTAGTAGTAGTTAAATTTATATAAATCAAAGTTAATCAACACAAGTACAGTCCCACAAACTTATCCCTGAACTAGTGAAAATATATACCTATATATAACATATATATTTGTTTTTGTATATATATAAATGCATATAAATATATATATATAGCAATTCAAAAACATCAAAAAACAAATCAATACATAATAATAACTTGAATAGTAACAAAATAGTTTGAACTATTAAATTCACAGATAAGTTGATAGAAATGCAACTGCAGACTCAATAGAGTTTAAATTATTCATATATATGGAATTACCTGCATTACGTTTCATATTTTATATTTCACATCCCATCCTTATCGCGAATGATAGTCGAATCAACGGTTTAACGAATCAGAGTATAAGGATTTTAACGTGAGCCTTTAAATGTTTCCCAATATTTCCCAACAATTATTGCTAAATTATACACTCGTAACGGCCGAGGGATTCAATAACAAGTATGCTTAAAAATAAAGGGAACTCAATGAAAATGAATGACCTAAATAGAAGTTACAAAATCAAAAGTATTAGTAAAGTATTATGTAATACGATACTTCACCCCCATTGTTTAAACATGTAATAGTAGTAGAATAAGTGATTATAACGATATTTTCTATTACTGTGTGGTATAACTTTATTTGGTAGACATTAGTCCCCATTATTATTTACAATATTATCTTAATATCTTAATATCTTAATATCTTTATTGTACACAAAATCGTTACAGAAATATGCATTGTATATAAAATGTACAAAGGCGAGCTTAACTCCGATAGAGTTTTCTACCAGCAAACCTTAGAGATACATAGTGTTTATTAGATTGGGCAGAAAATAGTGTACACAACAATTGAAAATTATTTATAATAAAATAATATAATAATATATATAAATAAATATACCACATAACCTATCCAATATATATATAATATATATATATATATATAGTACGACGTATAAACAAGTATATACATCATCAATACTCATATTATGATAAATAATTAAATAATTACTATAATACTGAGGAGAAATCATAAAGACAAATAATGCTCTTTTACTCTTTTCTTGAAAATTTCTAACGATGGACTTGCGCGGATTGCATGCGGTAGTGCGTTCCA
This sequence comes from Oegoconia quadripuncta, assembly GCA_949316235.1. Classification (NCBI taxonomy): domain Eukaryota; kingdom Metazoa; phylum Arthropoda; class Insecta; order Lepidoptera; family Autostichidae; genus Oegoconia; species Oegoconia quadripuncta. The sequence continues at coordinate 29,739,403 of OX438742.1, forward strand.
TAGTCTCATATTATATGCTTATACTAGCCAATATCATCTCAATATGCCCACTTCGGAAGTATACCTGCGTATAATTCTTTCAAGTTATACAAATTTACCGAATAAAGCAATACTTTATTATACTTTTATTTTAACTTTTTATATTTATTTATTATATCAATGTAACAAAAATTATCGTTATTTTCAGATTTCCTGAGTCACGGGGCGAGTTTCAACAAAAAATACGGTTAGTAATATATGGGGTATTTTGTTGAGTATGATTGATTATATCCTTTTATTGTTGTCACTAAGTTTAGATATTAGTATGCTCTATGTGGAAATATTTGTTTATTTGACAGACAAATGCTAGATTGATTATCAGAGAACATAAAATTACCGTTATTAACATATAATAATAGTACATAATACACGACTAGATTGCATTGTTATATCATTCACACAATATTGCAATATCTCCAGTTTATTTCATAAGATTCGGGTAAATCCGCCCCCGACACGAGGATTCCTTACAATTCCCGCTTTCGTAATAAGTTGTTTCTTTTCTCAACACCCTTAGTATTTTCGTGCCGCAATAATTGTGTCTAATTTAAAATTTCATTTCGTAATAACAACAACAAGTTGTAAACGTATACCTGCAGGGCGCTGAGTGACTGAAAACGATATTTGAGTTTCTATTCACATGTATCGTTCGTAACTCAGATAAAATCTCAAATTCTAATAATTTGCACAATAAAAAATACACCTCAAAACATAAAATTTTGTATTTATCTAAAAAAAGTTAAACAAGTTTGCCTATATCTACACAGAAATGGCATTTGTGCAGAGATTTAAGAAATTTTGTTTTGTATTTATTATATATGTTAACGCGACCGCATGACGACGACCGTAACACTTGTCGTATAAGCGGGTCTCGCTATGTTCACATGTCCGATAGCGTCGCGCCGCCAGCTTACATTGGTAATGTTGTCTTGCAACAAAAAAATAACCTTTCAATCCGTATCAATCAGTAGTGCGTCCGTTTCATCCAGTAGAGCATGCCCCATGGTTTCTCCATAATGACACAATATTCCTACTTGCATGGCGGTCAACTCGAAAGCATGGCGGCAACTTCTCAGATGTAAGGATGTTCAGAAGCGCCATATGGAAAGATTGAGCCATTTCGATGGGAAGGTTTGGGCAAGGTAGTGCATAGGTGAGTAAGCGATTTCGAGGAGCAGCGTAAAGGTGACCTCGACGCTAAATGCAACGAGCGTAAAACCCGTTCACACGCTGCCATTAATTAAAGGTGTGCTTACATGCCCACATTGCGCACGTAGTTCACCGTAAAGATCGGCTGTGTTCTTCGGCGCGATCTTCGAACGCTGGTCGCAAGCAGTAGCATACTCGCATAAAACAAGAACGTCAGGCGTGTCGTGTCGTCGTCGAGAGACTACGGGTAATGCTAGCTCGGCAGGTCACAGTCACCGCTTATATCACTGATGGATGACATTGATTTTGATATTCATGTCAGTTGGTATATCTTTCTCGGCGATCAAACCGTAACTAATTTTATTTAGGTATCATCTATGAGCATATTTTCTATATCCTGATCCTAATTTTTAATATTTTAAAACTATGCTACAGTTTATACATAAATAATTTTGCTAAAATCAGCCTCCTATCGTGTGAGTATATTGAGTTGCCTCGAAGTAGGTATTCGACATGTAAAACCACTGGTAATGTTTAAATTGCACCTAATGGGAGCATTACTTATCGCTTTCATGGTACATAATAATATGCATATGTTTATGTGTTCAGCAGTGGGCGTCCTGTGGCTGATATGATCATGGTGATTAGATGTATTCATAATGTTTACTATACCGGATGAGTTTTTTAGCGGAAGGAAAAAAATAGATGCCCTATTTTTATCAGGTAAGTGAAATAGAAGTTATTGGCATAGGTAGTTTCTTTTTTTTTTCACAGCCATCATCCACCCACGCGCCTGCCGTAGATTGATATGCGACTGGCGGGATTCCTAGGGTTTCTATTATGCTAATTTTAATTAGAACTCATATTTTCTCTGTTCTTTTTATTTATTTAATTTAATAATGTAATTATGTGCAATGGGCTACATACGCGACCGTCAAATGCGACATCGTTTTATTATATTTTATGGTTTTGAAGAAAATAAATAAACTACCTATGCCAATACCTTCTATTTGAGTTAAATAATATGGCCCTATTTTTCCTTACGGTAAAAAAACTCATCCAGTATATGTGTATTTATTTTAAATTGTATTATTTTTGATCAGTAGTAGTCGGTTATATTATAACACTTTTATATTTATTATATTTATATTTCTTAGATATATCGTAAGTATTACGACCTATTTGGTGTAGTGGTTAGAAACAAACTGATTGCTATACCTACCAAAAGGACGCGGATTTGAAACCTGCTAGGGGCAAAATATGTAAATCTATGGTGAATAACCGTATACCTGAGTTATGTGTGTTTTCATTTATATATGTATTTATTTATAAAAAATGTAATTGTATAGTATGTCAACCATCTGGTAACCATAATACAAGTCTAGTTACTTATTATGGAACTAGATGGCGTTGTGTTTATATCCAAGAAATGTAATTATATTATTTATATTTATTATTATATTTTTCAATGGGTTATTTGTGACACTGCATAGTAGATAGTGTCGATTTTACGTTTGTGCGCATTTGACCAGAAGATATTATATCGCCTTTATTCACATAAGTTACTCACGTAAATTGTTTCTTTTACATAATTATATTATATAGTATACCATAAAGATTTTTCTTCTTCATCAAAGTTACTTAAGACCTAATAATTTGCCACAATAAATTCATTTCGATTGATCTTTTTATCTTATATAATCAATATCGTGGAATCTATATATTTTGGAAATTGAAAGATTTGGGATAAAAAGAACATTTTACTTTGCCCGCTTATTACCAGTTGCATAACTGGTTTGTGTCTGTATATAAATATACTACAATCACTTAAGACCGCCGCCGTATTTAAATTCTTAGCGTTTCCTTTAAAAACAAAAACATTATTTCTAACTTCTTTCGAAAATATTCTAACACTTTTATTGCTTCATCCAAAAGTTTGCATTGTGAGAAGGTTGCGTACGGCAATGTTACTGTTGCTTTTCGTTATGTGATAATAAGGCTAAAAATACACTTGTCGGCTCTCATAATACGGGAAGGTGTTAGTGTTACTTCTACACGTAATGTTTTAATAAAATTTACCACATTAGTCTCAAAATGCTAAATATAAACATGATAAATCATGGTTGAAAGTAGATTAATACACTAAATCCATTTTATTCATTCATCACTTTCACTCAAACTACCTATATAGTGCTCTTCAAAAGGACTGGGATTTAAATTGAATTCTCATAGTGATGGAATAGTCACATCTTGCAGAACTAGGTACAGTATCTCAGACTTTTAACCACGTGAATTCACACTGATATGCCCCTTGTCTGACACATTGGGATACTAGGTAAAACGGTTAAACGTGCAATATTTAATTTATATATTCTGTGTTAACATTAATGTACACCATTACTGCTTACAAATTAGACCCCGGTACTCTTTTACTCAGTAAAAGGTATTGTTTGTTTTGTCGAGATAATGGACATGTGATATATACAAATCTAACTAATATTATAAATGCTGAAAGTTTGGATGTATGTTTGTTGCCCAATCACGGCGAAACGGCCCGACGGATTTGAATAAAATTTGGCATATAGGTAGAATATACCCTGGATTGAGACATAGGATATTTTTATCACGATAAAGTGAGTATTTTCCGCGGGATAAACAAATTTCCGCGGTTAAGTTATTATATGCAGGCGAAGCCGCGGGCAAAAAGCTAGTACAAAATACAAATGCAAAATTTATTTATTACCAAAATATTTATTTATTTATTTATTTAACACTTTATTGCATATATAAGTATACAAACATACATTGAACAAACATAGGACAGAAATTACAATACACAAAAGGCGAGCTTATCTCTGTAAGAGATTTTTTCCAGCAAACCCTCGGAAGGAAAAATGATATTAAAGTTTTTTATTGCAGACAAAGAGCGATACTCAAAATATAGAACAATACATTAACAAAACATCACTGTTATAGGAACACAATTGACAAAAGATAAAACATTGAGATTTATAGCAATAATGGTTTGAATATAGGATTATTTTATAAGATTATTTTATTTTAATAATCCTTTTACAATTCTTATAATTTATACCTAAGTACTTAAAAACACTACACAACTAATATTATGTAGCCATGCATAATAAAAAGAAATTACAGAGTTCATATTACTGATGGACCCCGCACTAGGTTAAACCTGTATCGCGGGAGACATACAGACATTTGCCTGAGTAGAGGTGTATATAAACGATAAGATCTCCTGGTTCTACAATTTCAAAGTTATATCTATTATTATCTTTCGTGAAATAGCTTCTTTTTTTGAAAACTAAGGGCCGTTTTGACGGGGTAGTCTCAGGATTGAGATCGAGTCTCACTCTCAATGATATATTATATATTTGATACTGTTCAAATTCAGATTAGACGGAAGAAATAGAATAATCTCAAGTATCAGTCTATAAGTTTTATTAGTACGAGCCTTCTTTAATGTCTGTTACATATATACAGCTTATATTTATATTTATGTGTGTGTGGAAAATAAATGGTATTAATGGTATATACAGTGTGGAAAGATAAGTCGGGCCCTGGAGAGCAACTACCTTAAATCCTTAAGCTGGCTCATTTTACTTAAAGGAGACATTCGTTTATTTTTAAAAAGAAACAAAACTGAGGCAAGCGAGTTTTAGGAAATCTTTGAACGCAGTCTTACGTCTTATATTATTTACATTAAAGCAATGTCTTTTTTTTTGATTTGTGTCGCACTTGGACCTATGATTCTCCTCGGGTAATAGCTGAAAATCAGTGTTTTGTTCTTTGAACAATGTCATACACTGAGCTGTGACCCATTTGTCCTGCCGCAGCAGTTAGTTATTAATAGAGCATAACAACAGTAAGTTATTAATAGACATATTCTGTAGTTATACCTACATTACAAGTTTTATAAAAAATCTTGCAAAACATGTAAGTGTGTGACTGGAGTAACAAATAAACGCTTGATCTATCTATATTTTTTTTACATATATTAGATTTGACCTGATAAAAGTTATTTCGATATCGAGATTAGTTTTTATCCAACTGCCTCAGGAAGGTCGGCAATGTTTGCATTTGTACGCATGTAGATTCCACGTTACGCCCTGCAGTCTAAACAGCTTGACAGATTTAGAATTTCAAGTAAATATATTTTATGATAAAAAATCTAATGCAGCGTCCGTATAATACTATATCTGCAGTTGGGGTTTTTTGGTTTTATTAATACTTATTTTGTTTCAATAATCATTGCGTGACTTCTCAATTATTTATTTAGCCTATTTCAAATTGTAAAACTTAATTGTTTTTAAGTGCATAAATTGTTAAAAATATTTTTCTTTAAAACGTGTTTATATCGTCTAGAACCTCATTAGTTAGCCGCCTCGCGTGATGTACATTTAGAGTGACGTAAGATCATTAAAACGTAGTGTTTGAAGCGGCTGCAGTGAGATGACGATGCCTATATAACAGTGCCAAGACGTAATACGATAATAATTGCAAGCCTCGCTCATTTCAAAGGACAAGTCTTGTCCTTTGCACCGACGGGCGAGCGGGCTGTTATGTTGATAACAACCCGCTGAAGCCATGTCTCTTACAAAGGGGGAGAACCCATAGGCGGCAGCAAACCCGGGCCCTTCTTTGGCAGATTGGTTACGATATTTTTCTTCCGTTAAAAGTAAAAGCAGTTCGAAAATGGATTATAATTTTGATAATCTTAGCTCTCGACTATTCTTTAGAGTTAAATTATTGCCTACATGCAAAATTAATTTAAAAAAAATAAAAATTAAAATAACTCCCAAATTGTTTGTCATATTATTTATTGTATGATCAAGGCAATTTTCTTATCTATTCCAGCAATGTATCGTCACAAGGTCTCGTGAGGTAAAGCGATTGATGCACGAGTGCACTTAGGGACGCAACCGTTATATGTGAAACGTTTGTTGAGTGTTGGGATTTAGCTTCTCTTTAGGGTAAATTTTCTTGTACATCCTTGTGGATATCACCGTTAGTTCACCACCCTCTAAGGGGTGCATGGAATGAGAAGGCTGCGGTGTGCGCGGAGGGCACGTGCCGGCCGGCGTGCACGTTGCAGACCGGCGTGCCGACACACGTGGCGCGGAGCGTGCGCGTCGTGCGCTTCGACAGATCCCTCAATCCTGCCGCACACTGCTCCCGGGTTAGTCGTGTCCACCGCTTGGTGTTGTTACAACCGAACTGAGTGCAACAACGATTGAGTGTATTCAAGAGCGTGGTGGGGTGTGCTCGCGATGCTGGCCATCGCATCGTTGGGATCGCTACGGTTATATCGATATGGGAACCGATTCTGCTGATCAGGCCCCCGCTTGGGCCCAGAGCTCGTGTTCACATTTTGAGCAATCTTACCATGAAAGATACTTTTTACCGCCGCCGTCTCCTTCGCAGCTACCACCTTATAACTTTCATAGAAGAATTTCAACTTATAATACTTACTTAGGTAAGTCTTGTTTTATTATAGATGTGTCATGTTATAGTATTTTTCAATATAAGTGAGGGGAATATTCGAAAAGTTGGAAACAAAGTGCACATAAGTAATGTTCAGCAATATTAAATAACTGCATATTCCGCTATAAATGAAATGTTTACATTCATTTAAACGACAGGTGGTACTCATAATATAGCATTAGTTTTTACGTGTTTGCCTTGCACACATCAGTGCGAGGCATGCAATCATAAGCTAGGCTGCACTCGACTGCGATTAAATGCTGATTAGCCAATACGATCAAAAAACAATTGTTTTATTTATTTTGCATTGGTTTTACTGATGACCAATACAATCACACGTGTAGAACATTACATACATGTAATAAAACTTCCGGTGATTTATCCGTCAATGCAACTAAACAAAACGTAGTTCATGTTTCTATATAATTTATGGTTAACAGTTGGCGAATACGTACGGTCCATCATTGTTTTTCAAAAAGCCGGTCGCTTGCCGCGCCAGGCCACCTTGCATTATTGAGACTCGGGAGGTCGCTGGTGTAGGACATCATGCACATGTATGAACACGCTGACTCCGTCCCATATCCGGGCGGCCTTGGGGACTGCTGGCGCGGCGGCGGCCGTTGTTGTGAGTCCGGATTCGAACCTGCAATCATTGGTTTACAAGGCAGGATCACTACCCACCATACCCATTGGTTGTCAATGTATATGCCGCTTCATATAGAAATATCTGTTACATTGTTTATTGTTAAAATTAATAGTATTGGGAGGGGGGGGGGGGGGTGTTTGAGGGAGGGGGGGGGGGGCAATACTATAACCACGTGCGCAATATGTTTAGATGTGAATTGTATGGCATGCTATTACTCGTACCAATATTACCCCTTGTCGATAAACTAAAATTAACATAAACTTCTATGTACAACTAGGCAAATAAAAGGAGTCACTTTATTGAAGCTACCGCAAACGATCGGAAATACTGTTTGGAATGGTTGCTCTTTTTAACGTCAATATGTTCGATAAATGATTAATTTTATTAATACGTGCGTCCAATTAATTTTATTAGTTTTGTTTCATTAATTTTATGACTTTAAATTTATAAAGGCTGTTAATTTATTAGAAGAGTAGTTTTCATTTTCAAAGAAGAGATCTGTCGTATCTACGATTTTAAAAAATAAGTTCGCTGTTTGATGTTCCATCGTAAGACTACCATTTCATGTCTTGTTTTTAATCACATAATATAAAGTATAACATATCTCAATTCAAATTTAAAAATGTCCTAGTTATAAAAATAATACCTGAAATCATGTTAAGACATTCAATTCAACCGCCTCCGTAGCTCAATGTAAACAACATTGTGTTTATGGTTCGGAGGTCGCGGGTTCGATCCCCAGCGGGGTACATGTTTAAGTACTCGGTTTGGTTGGTGGTAGGGCATTTTAAATGTCCGCCTGGCGAGCTACCACCATCTTATCTAAATCTGCCGACAAGCAGCAATGGTGTCGATTCGGATGTACACCAACTAAACAAAACCAGTTTTGGAGTGATGCCATCGCATCGTACTTTTCCAGGGAGAAAGAGACAGTACTACTTTAAAACTGGTTTTAGTTTAGTTGGTGTACATCCGAATCGACACCATTCTTAATAGTATTGTTGTGTTCCGGTTGTCAAAGATAAGATAGCCAGTTCCCCAAATGTGTTGGGGTTTCCGGGTCAGTACGCTTCCACCTTCGACCTCATCTTCACTTAACATCAGGTGTGATTGATGTCAAGTACATACCCGTTGTACATAAAAAAAATTAATGCTCAGTCACAATGCTGACTTCCCAGTGAAGGAACAGCAAGAAACTTAAGGGTTGCTCATTTAATAAGTATTTTTAGCATTTGTGATTTGACTGAAAAAGGAGAAAATGTAATAATTAAACTGGATATCGAGGAGCGATACTGGTGTCGATTCGGATGTACAACCAACTAAAACTAAACTTAACCAAAATTCGATTAAAATTTGTTTACCTAATCAAGGGCATGTGTTATTCGGGTTTGCGCACAAACTAAATTTAGAAACCTTGTTTGACAGAGGATAAGTTTACGAAACTGAATACTGTGTTGCCCGAGAGACAAGAAATGTGTAAATGCGGTAGCGACACTTAAAAAACGCGGATTTCTTGTTTTAACATTTACATCGGTTTTTCTCTTCTTAGGGCGTATTAGTCTTTCAAATTTTTGCAGCATTTTTTCTAACCGCCTGGTCTGCCAAAAGAACTCCATTTACAGTTGGCGTTATTAAATGATTTTGCTTATCGGTTTTTATATTTGGTATTTTGTTTTTTCCTGTCACAATCAGCCTTTGAAGAGGAGCCGACAGAGAAAAAGTTTTAAGTACTTACTTAAATAGGCGAGCCGCAATCAATTAAGTAAAACTTTAATCTACAAGCTAGATACCTAGTTGCCTTTCATCTGCATCCATCACATCTCCAACCACGTACCTACTCAACCACCTATCCAGCCAACCAGCTCAATTCAAAAATGTATCCTTTTGAGGTAGGTATTATTGCAAAACTTCCGACCAGAAGTTTTCAATTATTAAGTTAGGTTAGTCCAAACAAAATTAGGCATCGACTAAAAATAGATTACTTTACTTTTGAAGTTTCTTATTTTAGACGATATTTGGTCATCTCGAATAGCAAAAATGTGTTTTGAACTAAGTTGAATTCGATTAAAATAAAATAAGTCAAGACCTGTCAAATTAGTTAGTTTTGCAATTTTACGAATTTTAGTGTAGTTTAGTCAGTTAAGTCTGGTTGGTATACATCCTAATCGACACCAATATTTCATTAAATTTATTCCTAATAGATACTATGGGGCCTAATTTATAAATCACCCCTACCATTTATACGGAGAAAAATACAATAAACAGCCTCAACGTGTCAACGTCGGTTATATTTACATACACGTACTTCTTTTAAAAGCAAAAACTGAAGGACTGAGGTGTTTTGCCTACTTATTGCTGTACGAAATCCATTTCAATCCTTTTTCCAACGTAATACCAAGGAATAAAGTGGACACTACACTATTCTTACATACATTAAGACACCCCGTTTCCCGTAGGGGTAAGCAAACACCACAGACTGCCACTTGCTGCGATCCTGACACATATTTTTTATTTCATTCACCTTGCCTTACCTTATTCCATACTGTAAAAATATTATTTATTGCACCAAATACTTTACAATAAAATTTGATGATAACCATAGAGCGTATTCTAAAAACCGAATAACCAACGGCTATAGGAAATTTGTAGATCCAAAAACAGGTAAGGTACTAGCTACCTGTTGATATTATAGTTAGTGAGTATTTTATGCATTTGTTTTTTTTACGTTATTTAATTAAATCATTTAAATACCTTAGAGGTGGCACATGATCAAGAGTTTTAGTCTTTTAACTTCGAGAAGCAAAGAAGTGTCATCAACAGATCTTGTTGTCTCGTTGTTTCCGTCTATAAAACTGGGTAGATTTTTAATATAAAGAAGTAATAGGGATGGGCCGAGAATTGAACCCTGTGGAATGCCTATGTAAATTGAAAGCCCCTAAGATCTCTAACTATTGTCGTCAACCCTCTGAACCCGACCACATAAATATGATTCTAAAAGGCCGACGGCACGGCCAATGATACCATAGTAGAGTAATTTCCAAACCAGAGCATAATGATGTACTCAGAAGAAGTCTTTAACAGAACTAGAAAATGTCTAACGTGTCCTGTGAAAGTGCTTAGGCTTCAAAAATATGTTCAAAAATAAATGTTTGTATTTATCAAACAAACATGTCTAGCGGAATCAAAGCCGTAACCGTTGATTTCGCAGCCAGACAGTGAAGACAACTCACTAGCTAGATCGGTCGTTCAACAAGAATTATTAGAATTGATTTTTTCTGAGTTGCAAGGGAAATATGCGAGCAGAGAAACTTCAAAATCTATCAACGACCTATTTCAGTTGCGATGAATGGTAGGTAGATACTAATCGTGAAATATAATTCGTTATTTAGGAGTTTCAGGGATCAGAGCACAAGTCACATTCGCATAATTCATCTTGAAGTATGCGTCAATAACAATAGGATGATATTTTAGCAAAATCTCCTTAGTGTTGATGAACGACGTACCCTGTTTTAATTATGAAATTTTCCATAGGATAACTTGGTAGTGATCTGAATGTTTTTTCTTAACTCAACTTTTGATTGCCTAACAATTAAAAGTTACTTTGTTTTAGTTATTTAGACGTATTTAATGCTCCAAGAGCCTTTGAAAAATATTCATGGCTATGTCAAAAAGTTTCTGTTTTACTTTTAACTCATTCTTCATTTGCGAGTTCGAAGTATTAGCTACTAGGTACTATTTTATATTAATTAGGTATCACTCCATATCAATATTAAAATATTTTGCTGTAAAGATGGTTTTCTTTAAATATTTTTTCGTTCACTGTGCACGCTATATAACTTCAGAGCTGTCTAAATGTAAGTCATGACAAATAGTGATATTTATAATATAGTTAATTATTTAAAAGGAAATTAAATAACGTTACTTCCTTTGTAAAAACCTGTTTATCGATATATGGTGGGATGTGAAAAAAAAAATTATTTATAAATTCCTAATCCTAATCAATATACTTACACATCTTATTATACAATTTTATGAAGCTTTTCTCATGAAATTAAACAAAAAATCTATATCCATCTTCATCCATAAGCCATCTCTATTAGCGCAATTATACGAACCTGTATTTATTCTTGACTGATGGCATATTCTAAGATCTATAAATTATGTACTACGATACGTAGATGGCTTGTAATTGTTATTATAACACACGACCTCCTCCTCCTCCTCTAAAGTAGGCTTCTTTATCCACTTTAAAAATATGTTTGTAATGTTAGAAATTACTCATGTAACTTTTCATGATCGGCCGAATGTACCTGTATAATGAATGGTACCTATGTGTACCTGTTAAGCAAAACCAACAAACATCACTAACATCGATGTAGATATATATCTGACGTAGTAATAGGTATTTTGTTTAATGTCATACAGAGTGCAACAGAACAGCACGGCCACTGCGCCCGCGCAATGTCTTGGTCAAGGCCGAGCTCTCAGTCGAGATTTGCTTCGCGGTTATCGCTGTTGGTTTAACTGTAAATCAAAATGTGTGTTCATCAGTTACTACCTTATAACTTTGATACTACAGGACATGAGTGCTTTACTAGCAGGACAGGGTCAATATTGTGTTTTCTTATTTGTCCACATACCTGGACTAAAGCAAAGTTTAAGTTGGTGAGGCGTACCTCAGCAACTTAAACGGGTCGGTTTTTATGTTTAATTTTGGTATGGCCAAAAAAAAAATTCCAAAGTTACAATCTGAAAAGGTTTCTAATTGATCAAAGTCATTTCGTAAGCATTTCGTAGATTTTTTTCATTCATATACTCAAATCCTGTTTCTTAATCCATATTTTTTTTCTAACTACATTTGAAAAAAATATCATTTTCATTATAACCATACATACATAAAGTCACAACCTTGTTCTATTATAAATAGTAGAGCACGATAATACTTCAAAAATAATAACTATTAAGAAGTTATAAAACTCCGAAAATGTTTATAACCACATATCTACAAGAAAATCAAAACACGACGAAATAATCGTTTTAGGTCTCTAAGCAGTTCCTCGTAGGTAAAACCATTTCGTGATTAGTGTATTGTGGTAGATTTACATACGCGACCTGGGCCCCAAATCAGTTATTTCGTCTTGTTTTGGATTTAACCGTACTCGGGTTTTTATTTTAGTCGAGACCTATCATTTGATACACATCTCGCCATCGAAATGATGCTGTAATTAAAGTGTCGTCGGCTATATTGGATTTATCTTGAAAAATCCCCATGACACACCCGGAGCAGTACAAACCTAATGACACCTCTTTTGCCTAAATCGGCTGAGGCGTTTAGGTTGTAGTTTGTAACACACATAAATGCAGAACCTTTGAATACATTACTCTTCTTTTGGCTTCTTGTAGTCGGTGTCTTGTGCGCTAGAGATTTAATTATTTATTCATTATTTAGCATAGAATTATTCGGAATTATATTAGTTTCAGTTGCACAATCCATCGTGCGACAAATTATCTGTTCATTACCGTTTATCAGATATAAAATCGTGCAGCAATTTAAATGTACTTACGTAGAAAATCTACTTTATACACTCGAATTGCATACTCTTTTGTGTGAAAATACTTAAAGCACTCTAAATGGAAACCTACGTAAAGCACTCAAATTTTACCGTCTTCTAGTGCGAAATTCAATAAACATGGTGGAATCAAGAAGTGTGAACGGGTGTACATATAATTAAGAATAATAAAAAGTTTAAACGACGTTGCCTAATTATTAAAATGACATTAAAAACTAACTAAAAAGAATGTTTTATAAGTAAGAAGTTATATCGTTAAGTATATATCGTAATATATACAAAAATTTGTTAACTTTACTATGGCAATCGCCGAGATAACAAAGTTTTGTCATTTCCTTTTAAGTAAAAAATAAATAAAATAAGGCCTGACACAATCGTAATAATTTTTCTTCCTACACTATATTTCCAAAGTTGATCATTTTTTCACAATTTCTTGATCAATACACTTTAATATAAACTGTGACACAGCTACTTTGGAACATTTTTACGAAAAGTGAAAGGCATATGGCTACGAGAACAATTCAGTAAAGTATTGCGATTCTGCTGTTTACCATAATTAAAAAATATATCAGTCCCATTTTAAGGAACTTGTAAAGTTTCCCTTTTAATTTACAAAAAGACCCACACGAATCGACTGCCAAATCTCGGCGTAACCAGAATAATAAAATAGATGGTCAAGTGCGAGTAAGACTTTAACAACTCTAATATTGTTACTTATTCTGTATTATATACACTCCACCAGACTTGTGCCATAGAATCTAACCTTTTTCAAGATATATGGCACTAGGAAGTATTCTATGTTTCACGACTTTTAGATTGAAAATAGCATTTGAAATCCCTTATCTTCATATTGCATTACACTATGAACTTGATTTTTCTACATCAGTATGAGGCCGCAGACCTTAGTATTTCATCTAATTTCAAGTTGATTAGTTCCGCCCTTTCTGCAAAAAAGGGTCTTGACATCCGGATAAATAGACAGACAGACGGACTTTTTTACGGACGGTTCCGTTTTCCCTTTCGAGGTAAGAAACCCTTAAAAATATAGAAAGCCTTTTGAACTAAATTTTTATTAAGTCAGTTAAAATTGTGAAGGATTGAAAGTAGGTTCTACTTGAAACACTCTTAATTAACTTGGCGTGCAACGTGTGTGCCCCTGCGACTGGAGAACGTGTAGTCATTTAACGTGTTGTACGTCGCCAGCGCCGCGGCAGTGGCCGCCGTTCCATTCCCCCCGACACGCCTGACACCATTTCCTCTACCATGAGTTGGCACAAAGCCGTTTCACAGTTGTTTTGTAGGTGTTACCATAAAATCGCCGCATAACATGCCTTTAATCATTGTTTAAGGGTTAGGTCATATTATAAGAAAGCGGTAGTGATCAGTTTTTAAAATATCGTCGAACTTTAAAATAATTATTTGGTATTGTAGATTCTTAGCACACGTACTGTAGTCACATTCGCTATTGTTTCCGATTTTTGAAGTTATGCAAAGTCTGGCAGTAGTGGTGACCTTGGGAAACCACGGGGGGCATTTTCAGTGTTACGTGAAATAGTCGTCCCTGATTGTATTCAACTTGCAGCAAACAGGGGCGGCCTAAAAATGGCCATTACAACTACGTAAGCGCTACCAATCTGCACTAGGGCCTCGTGATGGATTTTGGCCTCATCTTCTAGTTAGACGAGGCTGTGCCCCAACGTCACGCTGTTGATGTGTAGATGTATATATAATAATTTTTCTCTAATATCGAAATTTAAACGAGCCCCTTATTTTTTTTTACTAATTACAAACAGTGTTAACATTAAGTAACTCTTTTCTTTATCTAAATATTAGAGGCCCAGTAGAGCACTTCTCTGCATGGGATTTTACTTAATAAAAAAAAATATGTTCGTGTTGAAATGTTAAGGTCAAGTAGGATTACTTAACCAAATGATTTAAATAACTAAACAAACAAAAAAGGAAATGAAACCGTATTTAAAGCTTAACACGTGATTAAGCCTACATTATTGTAACATTAATACCTACATTTTTTTTGTGAAGTGATTGATGTGCTATCATGGAAATGCACGAATTTGTATACACTCTGCATATAGATGCCTGATATCATTGTTCGATGTCCAAAGGACCAGAGGAAGGCATGGAAACGGCACTTAACTTTATTCTAATATAACACCATAATCCAGTATAATACTTCATCCTCTCGTACAGTTTATTATAGTGTAATACCACACCCTCTCGTATAGTTTATTCTGGTATGATACCACAGCCTCTCATAGAGTTTATTCCAGTATAATACCACATTCTCTAATACAGTTTATACCATACCCTCTCATATAAGATATTCTAGTTTATACTAGAATTGTGAGTGTGTGGTATTATTACCACACTCAGCCGTACAGTTTATAATTTCAGCTGTTGGAAGTGCCATACGGTTTCAGGCACACAAAATAGGACCAATATATGTCTTACCGTGCTTTCGTGGCTAAGGAATTTATTTTGTAGCCTCAAAGGTTGCATTTCGTTTTAGATTTTCTAGCACACACAATTTCCGGCCTTTACAACGGCCGATCGGCTCAATAACTTCAATTTTACCTAAGTGTGAAACAATCGAGAAAGAAGGAGATTGCGCCCCGAAATATAACTATAATGTAGCGTCTATCGAAAGATCAGTAACATCCATAAAACCTCTATACATATCTGTGTTTCATTTAAATACTTTAGGGTTTGTTTAGCAAAATGGTTTAGCAAAATGATAGAGAATTGGTGATTTCTAAAAAGTGGTCATGTTTAAATTCTGTCAGATAGCCCTTCGATTTACCGAGATTCGTCTTTTAAGATCGGGGAAATTTTACAATGGTGCTAAATAAATTTGATTGTTATCTGCTGTGAATCACAGGTTTAAGTAATAGTTTAAAATTATTGCCGCTGTGTTCCGCCTTTGAACTTACAAATTCAATAATCTAACTAATGTTATAAATGTGAAAGTTTGGATGTTTGTTTGTTTGTTGCTCAATCACGGTGAAATGGATGAACGGATTTGGATGAAATTTTGGTATATTTATTTTTATCCCGATAAAGTGAATAGTTCCCGCGGAAGATACAAATTTCCGCGATAAAGTTATTCCATAAAATAAATAAGTTATGCATTTACACGTCATAAAATTAAAAGATGAATATTTTTATTCTTTCATTACTTTTACCTGTACAACAAATTAATAATAATTAAATATAATCACATCGTCATTAGCCTTATATACAGCTTCCACACTCTTGAGGCACAAGCCTCTCTTACTAGGAGAGGGTATATAATCCACCCAGCGGGCCCAGTCATTGGTGAATACCTCGTCAGACTAGTGTCTACCTGTACACAATTGAAAACAACTGGGACCGACTATTTAAATTTAAAAAGTCACTAGAGTCACCGTGCGAGGATTGCTGACCGCGCCAGACATTACTAAACGTTTGCTTATAACGATGCTTATATATAATCTACTAATATTAATATAATCTAGTCATTTGTTTATTATTAGCATCTATGACTAAATATGAATATGGTTTTATGTAACTAATCGGAATCATTTTTACTTAAAAATCGACTGCGAATAAAGAAGTGTGCGAGACGCTACGTCCCGGGATGTGTTAAAAATTAATCACTTGCGGACTAAAAAGGTTAACCTTTATACTTAGCTTTCCAACTTACCATTCATGATCATCAGCGTCAGTGTAACAATCTGCTATAGGCAACACTTGCCCATTGTGACAATTACTACGAATAACTATGCAAATCGTATGCCGAAAGAACATGGATACAGATCCAGCAATGGACGTAGTATAAACTGTTGATACTTGCGATGTTTATTTAATCTGAGCAACTCGTAAAATTATGTTTTTATTATTTATATTTTCATTCAACACAATTTCTAGGATATTATGCTTATCCAACGGGAACTTTATCGTGTTAAAACGTATCTTCCAGGCATATTCTACGTGCGTACCAAATTTTCGTTGTAATTAAGCAACAAACATTCAAACTTACGCATATAGTTCGATTGGATAATTTGAAATTGAATATTTTTATATTATTACGAGAATAAAATAACTTAAGTCTTTTGTAGATCCAACAACTATTCTGTTCTTAGGGTCCGTATCGACATGAAAGAAACATAAACAAACAGACAAACAAACATACTTTACCATTTATAATGAAGTATTTTATGTTTAATTATTACGAGTACGGTACTTACCTACTGTGTATGACTATACGTACAATATACCTCTAGTTACCGGAATGGTTATCGTTTTAAATTATGCACGTGGTTTAATCATTATTGAAAGGTAGTAGCGATCTGAAAGTTTTAATTTCACTTTTTCCTCACGAATGTAGAAAGCAAAAAGATGTAAGCAGGTACACATTTCGATTCGAATTCAAATGTATTTACTCAATATTTTAACTCAGAATACTTTTGACTAAAAATAATTTATCAATCCAGTTTACCAAGAGGAGGTCGCGGTTTCGAACCCCAGCGGTGTGCATGTTTAGCACTCGGTTTGGTTGGTGGTAGGGCACATTTCCGCCTGGCTAGCCACCACCATCTGATCTAAGTCTACCGCCAAACACCAATGTTGATAGCATTGTTGGTTTCCGGTTGTCAGAGGTAAGATAGCCAGACCCACAAATAAGATGGGGTTTCCGGGTCAGTACGCTTCCACTTTCGTCCTCATCTTCAGTTAACATCAGGTGTGATTGAGGTCAAGTTGTGCATAAAAAAACTTGATAACAAAAAGTTACATAATTCCACGAGATAAGTTTCTATTAATGATAGATCTTGACTAAATAAATAAAAACTGGTACCCTATGCAATTCCACGGACAAGAGCATAGCTCTTAAATATAAGAGAGAAAGAGAGAGAGAGACCCTATGCAATTAAGAAAAATTCTGCCTAAAGGAATAAAGTCATGAAAAACCCGATTAAAAATACCTACCTATAAAAATCAAAAGCGAGACGAAATAATTTGCTTTTAAAACTTTTAGCCTTCTTGCTCTAACGAACCTCTCTTACATCAGGTAATATTGACTGCGAGATATTTGTTAAATCGCGATATTACGTCTCTTTTAATTGTATATGATACGCAGATATTCTAATTTTTAAAATATTTTCAATATTTCCAAATTATTGTTATTATTGTATGAGCATCATTATCGTTCTTACAATTTATATTACTCCACCACACAACATAATCTTAACACAAGACTTATTTGTTATTGGCAAATTTTGACTGACCCTTGCTTTCTCTCGCTGGGCGTAACAGTTTACACCCAACTGAAACTATGCGTGGTGAAATATTTTTGTGTCTATTTAATGTTTTTAGTTAAAAATAGGTAATGCATTATTCCTTGGAGCGCTTACGTTATTCAGTGACTGTCATTGTTCTAACTCTTCACCCGATTGAGCGACAGTATAGTTAAAGACTTATCTAAATTCGCAGGTGTATCCAGATACACCGGATGAGTTCTTTTACCTTAAAGAAAAAAATAGGGCATAATTAGGTAAGTAAAATAAAAGTTTTTGGCATAGGTAGTTTAATTATTTTTTTCGGAACCATCATCAACGCACGCGCCGACCGGAGCTTGAGAAACGACTGGCGGGATTCGTAGGGTTCCTATCATATTAAATTTACCTATTTGGAACTCATATTTTGTATCACTTTTTTTAAATATTTAATTTAATAATGTAATTATGTGGAATGACACGACGGTTTAATCGATGATGGTTTTGAATTCACTTACCATATGCCCATGTTTTTCTTACGGTAAGAAAACTCATCCGGTATGCGTGGTATTTTTCTTAAATCATCCACACGGCTGTATGGAAGATAAAGTCGTGGTATCTGTAAATAAATCATCCTTTCAAATCCGATAAATAATTGTAGTTGGAAGTACGATGTAGCAGGAGTCGCAGCAAGTAAAACATGAATCTGCTACCTCTGACTGTAAATTATTTATTACTAGCTTTCCGCCCGCGAGTTCGCCTGCGTGGAATAACTTTATTGCGAATATGTTTAATAAGTTTATCCCGCGGGAACTATTCACTTTATCGAGATTAACCTCAGTCGCGCGTTCCCACGTAAAAATTCTAAGCGTCAAGTATCTCGGCGCGCATGTCATATTTGCGAAAATACCTGCAGTGTTAAAAACGTTTATAGATACTCTTCTACTGGGTGTATTTGTAATCTGTGAAAAGCAATAGCTACGGGAATATATTATCTATGGATATAATTAATGAACACTACTACAGCTATAATACTAAAAATCAGAAAAATGTTACGAGTTGTAATATGTAGGTATCCCTATATCCACGATGTAATTGGTATTTTTACGAAAAGTACAGATTTATTTCATGATTTTCTTAAGAAACGGGTAATTCAATTAATTGTTATGAGAATTGGAAGCTCTATGGCAGGTTTCCAAGCCCTTTCTAATAAAAAACAGTAGTTGAAATTCTATGCCTATACTTCCCACCCAAATAGAAAAAAAAATATTTTCGCAAATACAGACTCAATATCATAGCTAACATAACATGGCGCACATTATTGGATGCGGAATTTAATAGAGAACAAGTTCAAATACAGTCCAAAGGAATTGGAACTCTATAATCATTACAATTGAGAGTTGAAAATCGGGTATCCGTGGGCACCGATGGGTGTCCGCGAGTGTTGTCGGGATAAAAAATTTAAAGATTATGTCAAAATAACATTAGCAAAAAAGGGTTATTATAAAATTAGTGACTACCGAATGACAAACGCGCTTGGTGTACTTCGACCAGCTCCCCAAAATTATAAAATTGTGTTAGTTATACTTAGTTATACATTATTTAAAAAAAAAAGAACAACAATTGATCCTGTGGGTTTCTTGCGCCGCTTCTTTTCCCACAGATGAATTCCCTTTCCGAAGCGGTAGTAGCTTGGACCATGCTTGGACATACCGACTGACAGATAAATGCAATAAACTTTTTTTATTTACAGTAGATTTAAATTGACATTCAACAAATGATATCATGTATCATATATACGTTGAAATAAATACTTGAAGTTTGAAGTTTGAAGTACCCGGCGCTGCCGATGCAAATCCTTAAATTTGTCTCTAAGCGCAACCTCTTTCACTTCCTTATATATTACTGTTTCATACTTCAAACTATAAGCATTTATTCTATCGACAATTCATTATTGAATGTCGATTTAAATAAAATCGGAGAAATCTTCAAGAAAGGCCCATTTGAAAATACCCTATACCGACGAACGTGTAACTTTATATGAGAGTGAATTAGGCAAAAGAAGTGTGGCAGGATGGTAGCAAGTGGAAGTTTGTGATCTCTGCCTACCCCTACGGAAACAGTAGTAACTTTATGTATTATGCATTTATTTGTCTGTCAATAGGTCCAAACTACGACTATTTCCTTCAATTTAGCGTTGTGTATTGGAAAACGCATGATTAAATAATAGAGGGTAACCGTCGGAACCGTAGAAGTTCTCGTGGCTCAATCGCATTCACAGTTCATTTTAGATAAGCAAAGTTAAGCAATGTCTGGCACGGTCAGTCCTTGGATGGGTAACCACTACTGGCACTTTAATACGCAGGTGGGCAGCCACATACAAAGCCACCTCTCATCACTGAGCCTTGTGATATACATTTTCAGAATCTTCAAGCTGAGCTCTTCTTATGATATCCATATTGTAGGTAGTCTTAAAATAGCTTCTGTATTGACAAAGTTGAAGTCTTACGACCGCTGTGGTTTACATTGTTGTGATGTGACGTAACTTATCCTATCCTATGACTCTTGGATTATCACGACCAATTTAACATAACCTCATTAATTAAAATCCATCCATCTTTTTGGGTGCTACGAGAAAATAAAGAATCCCACATGTATACATGGATACGCGAAAAACATAACCCTCTCTTCAGTCGGGGGAAAACGATTTCAATATTATTTTTATAGATTTTGTTTATTTTTGATTCTGGATATTACAGGCTGTTTCGTAACTGATACGAAATTAATAGTTTATGCTTGACTTTTACTTCTTCTTGTTAAATTATTCTAGTCTAAAGCCAATATTTAGTAGGTACTAGTAGGAATATAAGTACAACATAAATAAATGCAATAACTAAGTAAATCACAGAATTTTTTTTAGGATGATACTTATTAATTATGAGAAAACCATTCATAAAATAATATCGTATACAAATAATGAAAAATAAATGAAACAACAGATAAATAGAAACATATATATATTAGTATTTTGTGGATTCAAAATCTCTCTATTAACAATAAACGTCTTCAAAACGCAAGTCAAAGCGCACTTCCTTCAATAAAAAAAAAAAAAAAATCATTGAAACTCCTCTTATCTTCTCCGTGGTTGTCAATATGATTTCTAAGTTATTTCTGAGCAAACAAATGGCATGTATTTTTATTTAATTATTATTATTATTTTTTATATATGTATATATATTTAATATTATATATTTATATATTTAATATATATATATGTATATATATAAATATGTGTGTGTTATGTAGTCAATAATATATTATATGTTTAAGTGCAGTTAAATTATCTAGTTATAGTTGGTAGGCTTAGTTTATGTATTTTTATCTTTACGTTATATTTTTTACCAACTATAAAATACACCCGTATTGCTACTACTTGTGCAAACCTCACCTACTGGTAGCTTGTATCTTTACCCTAAGGTTTGCCTGGAAGAGATCGCTGTTAGCGATAAGGCCGCCTTTTTGTGCGATTAATGATGTACGCTGTATTCTTCATGTAGCTTTTGTTAATTGTGCAATAAAGAGTATTTGAATTTGAATTTGAATTTGAATATTATCCAATATATAAGTGGGAAGTAACTTGTCTGTCTATTTTTACCTTTTCACGACTAAACCTCTGAACCTAACCGCCTCCGTGGTTCAATGTAAACAACATTGGGTTTTCGATTCGGAGGTCGCGAGTTCGATCCCCAGCGGGGTCATGTTTAAGTACTCGGTTTGGTTGATGGTAGGGCATTTTAAATGCCCGCTTGGCTAGCTACCACCATCTTATGTTAATAGCATTGTTGTGTTCCGGTTATCAGAGATAAGATAGCCAGTCCCCCAAATGTATTGGGGTTTCCGGGTCAGTACGCTTCCACCTTCGACCTCATCTTCACTTAACATCAGGTGTGATTGAGGTCAAGCACCAACCCGTTGCGCATAAAAAAAAACGATCTCATTGAAATTTGACAGAGAGGACCTGGGACCTGGAGAAGAATTCCCGCTACTTTTCATCCTGAATAAAATAAATAAAATAAAACTCCTTTAATTCCGACTTATTGGGACCATATTTTGTTAGAAACATTTTCCCCTAAACCTTCGTTAGTTCATTTTCATTTCACAAAAGGCTGTGATAAAGTTATTCCTCGGGGCCAAAGTTGCTGGTAGATATAAGCATGTAGGGAACTCCTTTATTAGGATAAAATTATCCTAATTCAGGACGTATTCTAGCTGTGTACCAAATTTCATCCTAATCCGTTCATCCGCTTCGCCGCGATTGAACAACAAACAATTAAATAAACAAATACCTCAACATTCAAACTTTCGCATTTATAATATTCATCATCATCATCATATCAGCCGAAAGACTTCCATTTATAATATTAGTTACGAGATAGTAGGTCGTAGATAATATCTTATTGTAATCTATTCTAAAATTGTATTATTATATTTCAGATACTTCTATTTGGTCTCAAAATATTATGCAATTACTATGTATATACTGGATAATAGATATTTATATAAATAATTATGTTAATATTCATGTCTCATTTGTAAAAATTTACTTTCAGCGGGACTCGAAACCGCAACTGTTGGTATAGAAGGTCACTACCACGAAAACAATCGGCTACCATTAAAGGACAATTTCTTATCGATAGAAATTTATATCAAGAGTACAGTACAAGTTATAATAATTATTACAATACATGAAATTCGATACACCGGTCATAAAATTTAAGCTTCGATTCTGAGAGGCAATTCGATGGCTTGCAGTCTTTCATGCAAAAATCTTGTTTTTCTAAAGTAGAACGGAACGACAAGTATTTTAGCCCAATAATATCTGCACACAAAAGCAAACTCATATTTTCGTGAAACTCTCCCCGTGAACTAAGCCGCTGTAGTATTGTCGTTGTAATCAGTTGATCATAGCCCGGTCGGGAGCGGAAGCTCGTGGGAGAGTCGCTGTCACCGGGACTTTGGTCCCCCCACATTGAACAGCGCATCTACTCTAATGATACTTACCTTTAATTTCCTGGCTTTATTTAATGTTTGTTTGTATTGAACAAAATAAATACAAATCTTTGCTTAAATATGTATTCCGGTGTTTATAAAATTGAAAGAAACGTTGAGAAGATTGTAACAAACCCTTTGTTACACAGAAAAGTGCCTTCGAACTCTTAGAGATCCGTAACAATTTTATTTATTAAATGCAACGATCCGTTTATTAATAGTAAGTTACAAATTGTATGCAATTGATCAATAATGATAATAATGAATGAGCGTCCATGGCTCAGTGGAGGAGACGCAGTCTCTCAATTTGGGAGGTCCAGGTTCGATCCCCAGGCAAGCCATGTACCAATGAGTTTTTTAATTTAATTTAATTTAATTACTTATGTGCATTTATCCGACTGCTCTAAACGGTGAAGGAAAATATCGCCAGGAAACATAAGTTGCATAAGAAATTAAAAAAATATTCGAAGGCATGTGAATTCCCCAACCCGCACAGGGCCAGCGTGGCGGACTATGCCCATACACCGTCAATATGAGGGATGGTCTATATCCCTGCAGAAGGACGTTTATGGACTGATGATGATCAATAATGAACATATGCACTCTTAACCAAGTAGTCACTTAGTTCGGTAAATATTATTCGTTAAGTAAAATAGTTTTTTCAGTGTAATATCTATTGCAAAACAATCACATTTCAAATCTTCTAGATTTAACATTAAATAAAATATTTTTCTGTGAAGTGTTACGTGATTGTACATATTTTTTTTAGTATTTTATTTCTTCGTAGAATCAACAGCAATATTCTAAAAACATTGACACAATATCTTGTTACTAAAGTTATGCCAATTAGAGATTCTTATTTTGCTAACAATCAATTCAATATAAGTGGGTATAGGTATTTTCGTGAAAATTGTGTATCAAATTCATGCACTACAAATAATAATCAACTTAAAACGTTAACAGTGAACTTAGTAGATATACCTAGCCCAATTGTAAACTAAAGCTATTTTTAATCAAGTCAATGTCAAAGTATAATAATATTAATAACAATCACTGTCAGCAAGAAATATATCTTTAAATGACTGATTTGTTTAGATATTATAATAATTTGCAAAGATCTCAAGATTATTTATGGTATGGTTAAAATAATATTGCTGCAAGAGATGATATTAAATACGGGTTTATTAAAATAAAATAATTACCTATCTAATAAATAAATGACATAAAACCTAACTATAAATTAAAAATGTATAAAATCGCCAAAAAACTATCTTTAAACAATTATGTTAATAACTAAACATATTCGAAACGGCAAAATCTGTTTCCTCGTTTAGTCTTTAATTTAAAACACTCACTTAAATCGGACCACGCATTATTCAAACATCCGACCAAAGACAAACACACACGCAATGGCATCAAACACATTGATTAAAATAAAACAAATTGTATACAAGAAAATAACCAAATAACGAATACATCACCATCGTATAAGCCACAAGACGTCCAATGCTAAATATAGGCGTCCCTTCATAGATATAATGATAATAATTAATATTTCGGACACTTACACCAATCATCCAATACCAAACTAAGCTAAGCTTTTGCTCTGAATTCTAGATAACGGATAAACACATAAATATTTATATAAACAGCCATGACTCGGGAATAAGTATTCATATTCATCACATACACATTTACCCCTCGCGAGATTCGTACCCGGAACCATTGGTTTCGCAGACAGGGTCACTATCCACTACACCAATCACCATCGGTTGGAACCGGTCTGCATCGAAAATATAAATAAATATTGTAACTTAAAAACCATTTTTGACATAGGTATTGTAAAACATAATCCCATCAAAAACATTTCATTTAAAAAATTTGACCAAGTCGAACTCTACTATAAAATAGATCCTACATGTAATGTAGAGCCAAGTCTAGCACTTTTTCATTTCAGTCGCCAACAAGTTCAAAGAGAAAAAAATTCAAAGAGGAAAAGGCTCTCAATGGATATGAGGACCCCATTGTCATTTGGCGTCCAAAATAATGCCCAAAAATACAGTGGACTCAACAAGGTCTAGAGTGACATTTTTTATTATTATATTTGTGGGCACCTCGCTGACATTAGGCAGTACAAATTTAACACATTTAGTTTTTTTCTCATTATATAACAAATTATTTGCCGTAAATCATTCTACTATTTAATTTTAGTCTATTTACTTTAAACAATACAGAGGTATCGTCAGCAAACAATACTATTTCATATTTATCCTTTACAAGGTTTGGCAAGTCATTAATGTAAACCAAAAACAAAAATGGTCCGAGAATGGAGTCTTGTGGGACGCCCACACAGACTGTCGACCCTGACGATGTATTGCCACTGATATCAACCCTCTGAACTCGGTTACTCAAATAAGAATTCAGAAGGTCGAGAGCTCGGCCAGTTGCACCATAATGACGTAATTTCCTGATTAAAGTGTCTTGATGAACGCAATCAAAGGCCTTGGGCAAGTCGCAAAATACTCCTATTGCATCCTGCGCATCTTCCCAAGCCTCAAAAATATATTGTAAGAGCTCGACACCTGCATCGGTTGTCGAGCGGCCCCTAGTAAAACCGAATTGTTTATATGACATTAGATTGTTACTGTAAAAATAACTCGATATCTGATTTAATATTATAATTTTTTCAAAGATTTTGCTGAGAGTCGGTAGTATTGAAATAGGTCTAAAATTAGAGGGGTCTGATGTACTACCGGCTTTAAATAAAGGTATGACTTTACTGTGCTTCATCAGATCAGGAAATATGCCATCATCAGTATATTTATTAAAGATATAAGCTAAGTGTGGTGAAACGCAATCAATTCGGCACTAATAATTTTTAATGATAAACCGTGGAGGTCGGCAGTTTTTTTCTTGTCTAAAGATCGAAATGCTTTTGAGATGTCTATGGGACTTGCATGATTAAATTTAAAATGGGAGTCACAAATCTTCTCATAATTTTATTTATCTCATTTATATATTAGCTGTTGCGCGTGACCTCGTTCATTTGAAAATTTAGCCTATATTTTAACTCAGGTCTTAATCGGTCTACCAACTAAATTTCATCCAAATCATAAGGTTACACACACACACACACACACACACAAACTTTCGCTTTTATAATGTTAGTCCTAGATGGATTTTACAGATTTCGCAATCATGGTCATACAACTTGTGTGTAAATAACTGTTGATTTTTTTTACTTGGTTCCTTATGTAAAACAAATGTATAGTGTCCGATAATACATAATTAGTTGTAGAAGCAAAATTTATTTGTCGTACTGTTACAAGGAAAATAGAATATGTATATTCGGTATGAGACAAACTATTGAACATAACGCAGGGTGTGAAGCTAACTGGATTGAGCTTAAGCATAGCGAACGCATTGCAGTGGCAAACTAACTTAATTATTATACAGGACATACGAACTTGGGGATTCTAATAATAGAGCAGCTAAATATTGATTCTTAGTAGCCAAGCTAAACAACTTCAATTCAACGACGTTTGAAATTTCTGGAAAAAAATTATTGATATTAGGTGATCTGCTAAATTTATAAAAGGAAGATTTTTTTTCTAAAGTCGTAGGACAAATTGTTCCATTTTAGGACTGTACCTCTACTATATATCTCTACTCTACTACTACTACTACTACTACTCTATATGTATGTATTCATAGGTTTCGGTCTATTTCAATACTAGCAATGAAGTGAAAACCGAAAAGAGGTGCAGCAGGATCAAGACCTACCTAAGAAGAGGAAACCTTACTTTCAATACCGTTACAAATCAGTCATCGACCCATGGCTATATCTATTGCTTATTGGTTTGGTACTATCATATAAATTTTGCCACAGATTATTTTTAAAACATACGTGCAACTGGTTTCTTCGTATAAAAGTTATTAATATTGTTTCTAAATAATTATTACTGTAAGAACGGTTTACACATTTAATTAGTGCTTAGTGTGATTAAAAATCTACAGAAATATCTAACCACTATCTTTCGAGCAAGGATTAAGAGCCGAATTATATGTGTGATATATGATATTTGTATATCTGTGTTTATCTGTTTTCTTTCTAACCTATTTGTTTGGGACGCATATAATTTGATGTATACCTACGTTAAAATTCGGCGCAAATGTATTGCGGGTCATACATGGTACCTATGTTCGAGTATTCCTACTAAACAGGTGTAGAGGCGTGTATGTAAACAAACTGTTATTGTAAGCGCCGCACAATGGCTTGATAAGCACCTTGCGATAAATCGTTGCCAACCCTGACACTGGCCAAGCAAACTTTCTTTCCGCTTAAATGTTTCATTTGTGTACTTCATAAAAATTTACAAAAATTGTGTGATTGTCAGTGTGGTTTCCGATAGAGATAAATGAACTAATCTTCTCTTCCTGTGGAAGACGATTAAGTAATCGTTAGCGTAGCGATCGGGGCAAATCCGGCCTTGGGTAGCGCTGCGAATCGCGGCTTAATAAAGACTTATTTGAGGCCTAGACGGAAAAGTTTTTCAAAATGTTGTTTTTCTCTTTGTTTTCCTCGAAACGATTCGAATCGTTGTCATTTTTCCAATTATATTCTGTATGAAAAAGTAGATGGAACCCGCCGTTTTTTATCCGTAAATCTGAAATTTCGGACAAATTTTTGGTAGTTAGTAGGTAGACATCTAAATAAGGTTATTGTAATAATAATGATAGTGTGTATAATGTTTGTAACTGCTTATGTTAACTATAATAACTGTAGTTAGTATTCTGATTATTTTTTTATTTTCTAAAGTAAATACAATATGGGTTACAGAAAAGTTTATAAAAAATCGGAGAACACGCCATTAATTAATAACCAGTACGAATATACGACATACACTGTGCACACACATTTAATGTATTTGAAATAATGATATAATTTTATTAAAATAATACGTAGGTAGTCTTACTTAGGTAGTATAAAAAAGTATGTTCATATAAGTAGATATATGAACATACTTTTTTGATTAAATGGAGACATGGTTAACCTCGATCTGATCGTAGAGTTGACTAGCGTAGGCTTAAGTGATGATGTAGCCGAAGTTGGAGCACAGGAAATCCTTATTTACCCTTGACTTGAAGAAATCAAGATTGTAACATTTGGGAACCACAGACAGTTACATATCCTAACAGCCCGCTTTACGAACAAATATGAAAGACAAAAATGGTCTGATAATCGACACTAAATGGATGGAATTACTCCGTAGATGGAATAGGAATACTTGAATAATTTGGTGGACACACCTAAATGTATCCTATGAGACACTGATAGGTTGTGATTTGTTTAGTGCATAAAGTAGATAGGTTTATTCCATAGCACATCTCTGCAATAGTTACGTAAAGTGTTGTCGAACAGCAGGGGCAGCGGCGTTGCGATTCGGTGGCGGGCGGCGGGCTATAGCTAACGATAGTGAAACTGCCGAATATGCATCTATGTTAATGCGCATTATAGCCGCAGCGGACATTTTCTCGCGGGTTTCGGCAGAGGTGAAAGTGTTCGTGTTTTTGAGAAAGGAAAAGTAGCTTATTTTTTGTGGTAAGACGGTGCGCGGACGCGGACCGACTGGCTCCTCCCCACCCCTCATAGCCGATGCCCCTCTCCCGGGGCCCCTATTAAAGTGAAACTTGCCATTCGCTCAGCTTTTGGCTGCAACATGTCTGCTAGCATTCCATTGTCAATGTCTTATTCCATTAGGTTCAGGTGGAGATGTCATCGAACTAACTTATTTTATAGTGAATAATCAACCATGCCTTATACTCGTATTTATAGGCGTTTTGTGTATAGAAATTATGGACGACGTATTTAGAGATCAAAAATAAAATGTTGTGCCTCTGTTGTTTTGTGGTACTAGTAATTTTTATATTATTTTATAGTATAATGCATATTTTACAATTAATACCTAATACATGAAATTAATCGATAGGTACATATAGGATAGATGCGCGCGATTCGGATGGCTCGGGTTCAAGTTTGAATAGCAGATAGTGATAACCCCGGGGC
Source organism: Oegoconia quadripuncta (assembly GCA_949316235.1). Lineage (NCBI taxonomy): Eukaryota > Metazoa > Arthropoda > Insecta > Lepidoptera > Autostichidae > Oegoconia > Oegoconia quadripuncta. The sequence continues at coordinate 29,768,698 of OX438742.1, forward strand.
TATCAGATCGCCACTATGAACTATATTTCATTTTCTTACCATCTAAATGGAGATGGGATGGAAAATAACATACAAACTGTTTTATTACATTTAGCTAAGTAGAATAATCCATAAATGTGTAGGATAACTAAATTATGATCCCACGTTTCTGTCCGCATGTGCCACGTAATGGCTGACATATGATAAACGAGGACGAGTTTTAGGATTTTTTAAGATTTATACGAAAAATTCTTTTAAAACTACCGAATATTATTTTTTGTTAAAAGTCAATCAGCTAAACCAAAAATTATTGCAGGTTGTAACTAATGGAAATGATTAACTTTAAAATCACCGGTGAGTAAATCACATTTATTCTCCTATACGATGTGACTGTGACCCTTCTGATCATTTAAATATGCTAACAATAAGGTCTCGTGTTGTATTATTCTTTCTCATTCAAGAGAAGGGTGACGCCTCCGCAATGATATGTCCATTGATAATTTAAACGGAGGTAAAAAATATGTATGTAGCGGCAGACCCTGATTGATAAACATGATCGGCTGACTATATACATCATTCCGCTGTTTCCTTACTAGTTACGTCTTTATTCTTGATGACAAAAATGTGGCACTCTATTTAAAAAATACAGCAGTAACAAATAAATAAGTAAAACTTTGAAGAAAGTTACAGCATATGTATATATAGAAGCTTGTACGAGTATCTACAATAGAAACAAATTATTCTTTTGGAATGATTGAAAATTACACTATCACTTCATATCAATAATAAGTACGCAGATTATGGTGCATTTTAGACCGCATTTGATGGGATAATTTGACGTAATTACCACATTGGGAAAGCTATCACAGATGTTCTGGGAACTTCTCACGAATGGCACTGCTGACCGACCAATCGTCTCCTCTGTTGGTATACACGATTCCTTAATTACCTTATACTAATGGACCTATGAGAAGATACAGTTGGCTCTAATCTACTATGCCGGGAACCATAAGCAATAACTTTTTTTTCTTTTATGGAACTGAGTAACGTAATATTTTACGTTATTCTACATAAAGCTTTCATATAGGTACAAAATTTCTTGAGAACAAAACACAAACATTTTATCTGGGAGTGTTACAGAGGTATCGGGTGTATTTTAGTTTCCAGCCTATATAAATGCAAATATACCTAAATTATTTTATGCGTTCCTATTTCAAACTACACTTTGTATATGATAAAATTGATGTCACACTGTGATGGCCTTTAATGATAACCTTAAAATACCTAAAGGGTATATTAAAAGGGGGTATGGAATTGCAACATGAATTTTTAAATGATAACAAGAGACAGCAGTCCGACACAGCCCACCTGATGGTTATCGGGCCTATAGACAAACATTGAGTGATTTATCATTTATAACGGATAAAATACAAATTTTATATTTTAAAAACCAAGCTGCACAGTTTACACGCAGATTTGATGATATTTGTACTCAATTGCTGCACGAATCTGCCTTAGAAATATTTGTAGGTCCAGTTGTAAGTTCAGTTTCTTTCACACTATTACATTAAATTGTTTCTCGTTATCGAATTGTAATTCGATAACGAGAAACAATTTAATGTAATAGTGTGAAAGCAAGAAAACAGTGAGACTGATGTATCAGTCTCACTGTTTTCTTGGTCATAGATTTATCCAATATCGCTTATATACTTACTCATCTAGAAAATGGGATAGACAGGCTCTCAAACCCTAGAGATATAAAGTTTAGTCTTTCTTAGGCCTGTATTAATAAACCATTCTCAAGACTGAGATGACCTTAAGTTGACGTTTGAATATCTGTTGCATATTAAAACAGTATCAAAAATATAATATTGAGACTGAAATTTATTAATACGGCCCTTAGATTCTAAGTGCGACATGAGCAATAGAAATAAAAGATTCATCAGCAATTCTACATAAAATGGGGTCTTGATGAAGACATTTCCATACAAACAGCTCCTGGTGCTATATGATTCAAAAATTATTCAGTTCGTATATCGTGAGTTAAACAGAGGTAGTCTACGACTCAACAGATCGTCACGTTAATTCTTTTATATGTATAACTGGAGTCTGATCTAATAACTGCCCCCCATCCATTCTGAGGTTAGTATAGAAAATCTTTGAAATACACAACAACAGATATAAAAAAATTAAACATTTCCGCGATAAAGTCAATATACCACGCAGGCGAAGCCGCGGGCGGTAAACTAGTATAAAAAGCAATGTAACGTATTCTTACCGCTGTTATTAATGATAATTCTGTCACAACCATGACGCTCATTGATGCCGATTGGAGTAATGTCAGTACTTATATTAGGCAATATAAAACTTCCCAATTTTTCAAAAACTTGCACTCCAAAAATTATAGGTAGTCTTGATAATGGCGGTGAAAAAATCTGAAACAATATAACAGTACCATTTAGCATTTGCGTATCTTATAGGTCCGTGCTGCTTAATATTGGGAAATTCCATACTCTAAACCCTTTTGTTTGTAAACCGTGATAAGTGGTTTTCAGTAGCTGGCAGTAAAAAAAGGAGATTTTCTCTTCTCGCGCATGTGTCATTGTGGAGGCACACCTGGCCGCTGGCCGGCGAGTGTGACGTGGAGGAAAACACTATTGTTCCCGCTATCGCACGCGCACTCTCCTACCCCCACCCACCGCGACCCCCCTTCGCAACCTTCCTCCCACATAAACACAGCTGGGCTAATCACGGCTTTTTGATTGTGTCGATATGCTGGTACATGTACTTCTATAACGTTCATAGAGTAAATTTTCTGATGTACTCAAGGATTACGCGTTATTAGAAGAGCGTTTGTAATAAAATTTCAGTAGCCTTTCAGTATCAGTCAGAAACTTGTAATTTTCGTAATATTAATGTACTTGCTTAGGTACATACACACTACCGGACGGTATATTTAATTAACAAAAGAATTTTTCTTTATAACAAGCCAAGTAAGAGAGCATGGTGTCCTTTTAAAAAAATCGTATCTATATTCTCATCTGCATATGTGTTCTATATTTATTTTACTTTTATTTATCTAAAACTAATAACTAAATATTTTTTAATACGTACATTATATTAGGTCTTTACCTATGAAATTGCCGTTTTGTATGAAAAAATTTAAACGAATTTTTTTCATGTATTTTTTATTTGTATTAATCGAAGTAATCACCCATGCAATCAATGCATCTTTGCCAACGCAGTGGCAGTTTATTGATGCCCATCTTAAGAAATCAGCTGGACGGGAGGCAACAAATTCTTCAAAGGCATTTTGTACTGCCTCTCGGGTATTGAATTTTTTTCCTACCAAGATGTTATCCAAATTCTGGAAAAAGTAGTAGTCTGTAGGCGCAAGGTCTGGTGAGTAGGGCGGATGACGGAGAGCTTCCAACCCCAGTTCTTGCAACTTGAAGACCGTCTGCTGTGCAGTATGAGGTCGCGCGTTGTCATGCAGGAGCAGCGGAGAGGAGCGATTGACCAATGCTGGTTGGAGATGTGCCAGCTTCTCCATCATTGTGTTCAGTTCTTCACAGTACATATCTGCAGTAATGTTCATCCCGTTTGCTAAGAAGCTGTGATGAATCACACCGGCGCTAGACCACCCAACAGTGACCATCACTTTTCTAGGGGTAAGTTTTCGTTTAGGGCATTGTTTAGGTGCTGAACCAGGATCCAAACAACTTGCTGAGCGCTTGCCGTTATCAAACAGAATCCATTTTTCATCGCAGGTAGCAATGCGGTCAAAATTCCTTCATTTGTGTGTCTGTTGAGCAGTGCAGGGCACGACTCGACGCGTACTTCGCGCTGGCGATCATTGAGTTCGTGGGGCACCCATTTGTCAAGCTTTTTTACCTTACCAATTTGACGCAAATGGACCAATACTGTTTTGACGCTAACGTTTAAAGCTGCTGCTAATTCAGCCGTAGATTGTGTATCATCAGCTTCCACAATCGCCTTTAATTCGTCATTGTCGACCAAAGCCTTCGGACAACCGCGAGGTTCATTTTGCAGGTCGAAATTCCCAGAACGGAAGCGAGCAAACCAATAACAGGTGGTGCGTTGGTTTGTAGTGTTAGCTACGTAAACGTCATTGATGTTGCGTGGCGCTTGTGCCGCGTTGCTGCCACGACGGCACTCATATTCCATAATTACTCGAATTTTTACCGTATCCATGATGACGAAAAAGATTGAAATGCGATGAAAATGTAACACTAATCAATAAACAAATGACTACTTTTGGAAAAAGAATTCCATGTTTTTAAAATAAAATTAATTTGAACTTAGAATTCTTAGCCAAACAAAAATTATTTTGATTTGAAATGGCCAGTACTGCAGAACGGCAATTTAGTTTCAAGTCAAATCAAGTTTAGGCAGTTGATTGGCTTCTATACTATACTATACTGTACTGTACTGTACTGTACTGTACTGTACTGTACTGTACTATATATATTATACTATACTATACTATATTATACTGATTGTTCGATGCTATATTAATTTGAGGTTTTCTACATATTGAGTTTACCTACTAACCATACTCCGTAAAGATTTCTCCGTAGAGAAAGAAAATTATTCTGAATTTATTTGAATTGTAACATAACACATAAGTGTGCGGTATTTTTAGGGTTCCTCACCTTCTTGCGGGAAACAAAACCCTTGTATTATCATAAATCATAAACATCAGATGTGATTGAGGTCAAATGCTAACACGTTGTGCATTAAAAAATTGCTGTATATTAACTATTGATATTTTTTTTTATAATTATTCGGATACTCATCTAAACACAATCTCACCTAATGAAAAGTGACGATGTGACCAAGGATTATGCACATAATTTTAGTAGATTCCTATTCACCCTGCTCTTGAAGATCTCAATTTCTTCGAGAATAATTGTTTCCATTTTTCCATGTGGTTTGAATAATCGTCATACAGCACCACATTGACGAGTGTAAGCTCTCCAATTATCCACTTAGTCGCCGAAACACCGAAGGGTTAATAAATTATATAATACTAATCTGTGTCCCATTTAACTGAAATATGGCTAATCTATAAAACATTGGTTTTCTTTCTTTGCACGAGTAATGGAAACACCTGGGTTTGAAATTGTGTATGTTTAACAACTACAAGACAGAAGTAGAATTTTATAACATTATGTAATAAAATATAAATCATAAAGTTTTACTTACAGCTCATTGTTCTTAATCAAGTGCTTATGTTCATACATACCTACTTCAATCTTGGGGATGGTTTATGTGTGCTAAATATATTTTATATAATTCTATGGAAAGTTCTGTGAATGTAATAGTTCCGAGAGAATACCAGAGAACAAAAAGTCATCTTTCTCGTCATTCGAAATTCGGTAGCTATTTTTTTAATTTATTTAGTGGCGTTACGCAGTGGTAGGATAAATTTAAGTTTACGTTTCTTCATCATCATCATTATCAGACCGTAAACATCCCACTGCTGGGATACAGGCCTTCCCTCGTATATGAGGGCGTATGAGCCATAGTGCACCACGCTGGCCCAATGCGGCTTGGGGACTTCACATGCCTTTTTTTTATTTCTCAGGCATGCAGGTTTTCTCACGATATTTTCCTTCACCGTTTGAGAGCAGTCCAATAAATGCACATAAGTAATTAAATTAAATTTATAAACTCATTGGTACATGGCCTGCCTGGGAATCAAACCCGGACCTCCCAAATTTGGAGACTGCGTCTTAACTTCTGAGCCACGACGCTCGTTACGACTGCGTTTATTGCGTATTTAATCTCAAAATAATTTATCTCAATATAAACTAATATAAATAAATAAATAAATAAATATTATCAGACATACACACAGCGCCATCTAGTTCCACAGTAAGCAACTATAGGCTTGTGTTGTGGATACCAGATGGTTGATATACTACATAAATACATGTCTTTTTGTAAATAAATAACTAAATGAAAACATCCATAACTCGGGTACACATGTCACATGTATATATAGTATCACACAAACATATGCCCCTAGCGGGATTCGAACCCGCAACCTTTTGGTATAGTGGTCAGAGTTGCTAACCATTACACCAAACAGGTCGTCAATATATATCTCAATATAAACGAAACCATAATTGTTTTTCCTATATCTAATGTCTTCTTTAGATATCCAAAGTTTCGAACACTTGACACGTGCTGAAACTACTTCTAAGTAGTTAGTATTATACTAAGTTGTAAAATAACTCATAGTTTTGTAATAATAACCAACGTTGAACAAAAAACGTATACATAAAAATTGTTTAATAATTTTATGTCTTGACAAAAACCACAGCATTATATTTGTATTATTAATAACATCATCCTAAAATAACTTCTTGCAACATTGTGAGTACCGCATTTTCGTCGGGGTTGTTTCACGAGGATATTATGTCTTCCTTACAAAAGAGTTCAACGCAGGGATCTAATTTCCCAATATAACAGTAACGAAACTGCTTGTTCTGAAATTTTGCAAGAAATATCTGTGATATTTAATGGCACATACCAATATACCAATATATGGCGACTGCTTTCGTTATGTTGGTACAGGCTAAACATTCGAGAGATTCAAATTTCTAAAGAAGCGAACTTTCATATCATATGGTATCAGAGAAGGCTGGATAACCCTGGCTAGAGACAAATTATTTTTATGTTAGGTACTTACATTAGCTTAGACAGTACTCAGTAATTGATTATCATTTTTACTTTTAAATAATTGATCAGTTAACAAAAATATTTTATATGTCCAATAGTCAAGTTACAACGTACAGTCGTACATGTTACAAGAACTTCATCTTTACAATTTATCAATTTATACGTTGAAGTAGCGCTTCATTATATATTCCAATTAATTCTAATGCTCAAAGTGATAAAAACATAAATTCGGTGCAACCTCGGAACAACTGGACGCCTGAAGGTAATCAACGCAGGTAGAGATGATAAAATTTATTTTGATTTGTTTGGTAGAGCCATACATCTTTGATCTTAATTCATACTCTGGTTTCCAAGCAACAGCTGAAATGTTTTAATTAGGCGAGATTAAATACTACACTAGCCATCGGTTGTCTGGTCTAGTTGTCGTTTGTTTACATGCGGCGAAGAGACACGTGCAGCTCGTATGTACACATAACGTGCGCGCGACCAGTAATAATCAGTTATCGGTGGCGAGAGTGATCGTGTATTATGTCACTGCAATTAAAAACTATGTCGAGGAAGTGGCGGAAGCCGTGGAAAAGCCCAGGGTGGGGGTGATCGGTGCGGGGAGGAGGCAGCGCGCGTGGCTGTGGAACGGCAGGCGACAGTCGCGCGCCGCACGCCGCCGCGCAAGCACACTGCGCGTAACACTCGCGCCCGCGCCGCGATGAGTGACCAGTGAGCGAGCGCGTCGCGGAGCGCCTCGACACATGGAGTACCAGCACCCGCAAGTGATCGCGCCTCTCGGGCCCCCGGCGCCGCCGCCCCAGTTGTTGCCGCCCGCGCCCCCGCCGCCGCTTCCCTCGCTCCCGCAGCTGCAGCATCAGCACGCCCAGGACGACGACCGCTGGAGCCAATACCATATCTGGCGTCAACACGTTTTCGTCAACGGTCAGTCGCTGCCGCCAGGACGCGCGCGCACTTTCTCCGCTGTGCCCGCGGCCCGCGACGCTGCCCCGGACGCGGCCTCGAGAGAGCCGTGAAAAAAAGAGAAAGTGCGCGAGCGCAGGCCAATATCGGACTCAACTTTTCGGTTGATCGAGAGTTCTTTGTTTCGGTGATTTGGGCCTTTCACCCGTTAGCGACTTCCTTATTCCTCAAGTGTTGGAGCTGGACTTGGGGTTTATTTTCTGTCTTCAACATCTATTGTGATATCTTTGAGTTTGGATATTTCAGGAGCATTTACGAACTTAAAGTATCCAAATGAAAACTCAGAAAACCTTCTTCAAAACTGTCGGAAAATGTTAATTGAATGACAGGTATCACAATAGGTGTGAAGGTAGACAATAAGCCCTTTACCTGTTACACTTCACCACACTTGCATATTTGCATACCGCTCTTATTTTCCAATACTACACATTTATACGTATTTGTACGTTGATTTCTACGAGTATACGAACTATTAGTATTGAAATAAATTGGCACTGTAGCACAGAAATAGGTCACTAGTAAACTAACTGAATACAATTCCGATCTCATCGGTATCTCAATTAAATAGTTCAGTATAATCGTCCCGAATATCAAGGTCGCGTCACGTCACATTACGTCTATAGTGTAAATATTTATAACACGTTAAATTCGAATTTTTGTCTGTGTGTGCGTTGTCACGAATAGATTCTTTGCTTAGGTACTTGATTGTCAACGACTAATCATTCATTCACTTAATAATACTCGTGACAACTTCGTTAGTATATACCATGGTTCCTACAATCGTACATGGATGTATCGGTAATGTATCTATTAAATAATATTTCAAAAAAAATTTATTGATTTAGTTGAAACAGTATCTGCCAATATAGACTTTCACAATGTATTAACAAAGCAAGACACACAAGGCGGTTTGGCCGCGAACCCGATTAGGTCGGAAGTATAGAGAAGCCGTAGTACGGATGCTACGTAAGCCACATCATATCCATCGTTAAATGCCACACACGCATAGCCTGCATATAATATTATACCTACTTTGCAGGTCCAAGAATATCTTGTCTTGGAAATAAATAATTGTTCAGGTTTGTTTTGCATATCGTATTGTATAATATTTGGGAATGCCCGACAATTCTTGGAGACAATAGACTTATACATAATATAGCTATGGTTCCTCGTAATTTGCATCTCGCTTAGATCTTTGAATAAGTATATTCCAGGGCTCACTCACGTGGTAATCATGCAGTTAAACGATGCAAATTCTATAAGTTTTTGAAACCACTCAAAATTAACAGCTTTTGGTTAATCAATGAAAAAGTGAAACTTGTCCATCGCATGAAATATTTCATTCATTATTTATTTTAGTTAACCCCAAAGGACTTTTTATGCCCCAACATGTACATAACCTAATTAAAATGTATATCTATATGTGTGAAATGCATATTGAAAGACCCGTTCCATTAGTTCGACTGTTTGACTATAACGCGATATGATTTAGGTCAAGGTATAAATGTCATTAATTCGATTAAACCAAATAGAATAATATACTTTTTGTAAACTTACATATTATGTATGCTTATAATCAATCCATAATATTTAACACAAGTAAGGTCATCTGTCTATCAGTATTTTACAGGATGCATTTCGGTGAGTGTCAGTTGAATTTCGCAATCTTCTTTCACCATCCCTGTTCCATCTTCGCACTACTAAAACGTAGTGAGGGTTTCCATCCATGTATGGTTGATATACCGAACATTCGCACTAACTGATTTGATGGTTCATTTATAATGCAAACGGCCAAGATATAGAATTATCTTCCGGTGACAGTTTTCTGTAATTCTAAAATCTAGCATCTTCATAAGCAGAGTAAACATGCATTTACTTCGTTTGCATTCTTCATCTTTCTTTACGAAATAAAAAATAATCTTAACCTAAATTCTTAGGTCATGTGAAATATTAAAATATCTTCAAATGGGATATTTTACTAAACGGAAAGAGGATTTATAAATTATATATTATGTATGGAAGGCAACTTCTTCAATACTACTCATACCTGCTAAACCTATTAACATAATAATGATCAAGTTGACCCTTTAGCATGTGTAAATGAAGTGACCTCAATATGATCATATTTATTTGTCTTAGAAACTTATATGTGAATCTCTAATAAAATGTAATCTCAACATGTTCATCAATTCTGGTCTGTACTCTTACATATCATATTGTTTCTAAGCATATGTATAACGCAAATAAAGTATCCGTTATTTGCATTTGCCTCAGTTGGTTGCTAATAATTCACATTAATTGGTATTTGCATAAGTTACTCAAACTTTCACAAAATTTAGGTGTCGACCTTAACCACAAGTCACTATTAAAAACAATAAATAGGAAGAATAGTGAAATAGAATACAGACACTAAAATTTAAGTGTATTTTAGATCCAATTATTAGATATGTTTATTCGCTATCGGAAAATATTTTTCACCTTGTCCCAAAGATTTTCTCTACTTTATACTAATGTAACTTTGTTCTAACAAAGTCGTCCCAGTCACGCACAATGGGTAATTTTTTAGGTAGTGTGTTCTTAAAGTTCCATTAAAACGAGTAAATGATTTGACACTTTATTTTATGAACCATATTTACAACTGCAATCATGCATCTCGAAATAGTTTACACTGTGTTACAGAAGCCTTGTTTTTTTCGATAAGTCTGTAAGTTTTATAAAGATTGCCAATGAGAAGGTCTCTGAAAAAGTTATGATATAAATTAAATAACATTGATATGAAATTATAATACCTAAGAGAGTACGATATGTGTGAGTGTGTGTGTATGTCAGCGTTCCCGGAGAACCTATGTACTTTATAGTATAAAGGACAACAGTTCCACTTTAACGTTCGAACTTGAACGAATTAAGTCGAGAATAACATTTGGTCGTAATTGAGCTTTACCTATTTAAAGTGATGTACAAAATATTAAAAATTTGTAACAAGTATATTGATATATATGTGATAAAAAACAGATAGCCATAATTATATTCTTGAAACTCTACATTCAGACACTCTATGTATACCTTTCTAGTTATATATGAGTTTTTGAATAAATTTTTAAGAGAAAAACCACACTTTCCGGAAGACAAATTTTAAAATCAATCATAGTTCATCACTAGACTAATATAATAAAATAATTATAATAAGTAAATATTCTTGGACAGCACAGCGCCATTTAATTCCACGCTAAGCAGCTAGGCTTTTATGAGATGGTTATATACTACAAATATCTATATATATTTTTTAACATATACGCTTTTGTTTGGGCTATCTCTGACCACCCCATTTGGGATAAAGCGTGACTTTATGTTTGTATAAATGAAAACATCCGCAATTCAGGTACACGTGTACATCATACAAATTTGAACCCGCGACCTTTTGGTATATCGCGAATTTCTAAGAATTACACTAAACAGGACGTCGTTTCTTTATCCTATTTTTTCTTATTTTTAACTTTTATGTAAATAGCTCCTGTTTTTTCATTTTACTCGTGTTGAAATAAACTGCACCCGGAGACCCCACATAGAAAAACTAATAATTATTTATTACTTTATAATATTATTATTATAATCTATTAAATGGGAATTTTTCGAAATGCTAATTAACCGAGTTTTCTTAATATTCTTATTAAATGCTAAGCGATCATAGAGCGACGGTTTTTCAACAATCCTCACATTTATAACAAAAGTCGCTATTCTCTTACAATTAACGTCATCATATTTCCAAGATTACCATGTTATATTTTTATAAGTTATCTATAATAAAAGACAGCTGTTCTTATAAGGAATGTCTACCATTATTAGAGTACAGTAGAAATAATTTACGGAGTTGTCAACTGGGCTTCTCAATAAAGACTAAAAAGTTTTAAAATCTGACTGCGGTTATACTTAATTAGCTAATCATCATCACACTTCCTCATAGTAAAAATATAAGTACAAACTATCATAAAAAGAAACGGAATGACCCAATTTAGGATTTAGGCCTTGGCGGCCTCTGTGCGGTACTTCGTAGTTAATATTAATTTTGAGAACCTGGGTACTACCTGCGCTTCAATCGATTCGTGACTGATATATTGGGGTAAATTTACTTATGCGACCTCCGAATCAGGCCTAAATCAATTTAATTATTTGTAACCGTAGTCGGGGTTTTTATAATTCTTATATACTTATATTTAAATTTGTTTTTATCTTGATACCTGTTTACGATTTCTTTCGTCGAGACCTATTATTTGATACCCATCTTGATAGGGTGCTGGAATTCAATAATGTCAAGTGTGACAAAATGGCTGCTAGCGTCCGCACATTGGGTTTATCATGTTGACATATTTTATAACGTATGTCACTCCCGGGTCTTGTTCGAATCTAACGACATCTCATTTATCCAAATCGGCTGATCATTTAGGCTGTAGGGTAGCATACATATATACAGACGCGTTAAATGTATTACCCTCTTTTTTGTATCACCGCAGTCGTATGTATCAAGAGAAACAATAGGTATCTGTAAAGTGATATTAAATTCCCTTGATTAATTTTATATCTCAGAGTAGTTAAATTTTATTGCATAATTCGTTTAGTTATACAGATATCTCTAAGTAGAACGAAAAATTGTATCAGTAGAAATGAATCAGGTTGAACGCGCACGAATCAATGAGCCATTAATGTCAATTGTCCATTGACCTTTCGTTATTCAACGTTCATATATTTGAGCTACATAATATACAATATCAACCTAATTTTCATCTACAACTCAATCTATTCTATTATATTGATAGATATAACAATGCAATTATTTGCACGCATAGTTGATTCTTGCATCTATATACTAATCATTTATTTGATGACACACAATGGCGAATTAAAATACTTATATACTAATAATACAAAACTAGAAAAAAAATTAGAAACCAATTAACCCAGACTCCAAAAGACATATTCAGACCCGAAATCTAAGCAAGGTAGTCAACGTGTTCTTCATCTAAAGTTGAAACTAACAGGAATCATGACGCCCTAATAAAAAATCGGTTAAGACCACCTCTTTGAATTGCATCTCAAAGAGAAAATACTTCGATAGTATGCATAAATGTCAGGTTATTCAATTAATTCTTGTTGAATTTGACAGATAATCTGCCGGTTAACTACTTATATACTTATTCAAAATGTCTATTTGTAAGAATTTTATAGAATAATTTTGTAACTCCTTCAATGGAATTCGATCCAAATCCTTTCTTGTGAGACAAATCCAAAGTCTACTGCTGTAAGCTGTTGTTAATTGTTGATATAAAAATATATTTTGATCCGTAGAACTAGCATTAAAATCGTCAGGTTCGTTTATAATATTAAATTCATTAAATTAATATTGTGGTTCCATGCGAGTATAAAACAAAGTACCATGTACCAAAAAATTAACTACTTATAGACAGCAAAAGTCAAAATATACAAAACATACAATAATGAAAAAATTTGATCGTGTTTCTTGTTGTCAAATTCAGGGCCCATTTTTATTTCCAGATTTTCAATCTTGATTAAAAGTTATTACAACATTTGTCATCTTAGCTTCAGAAATGTAGCTAAAAGGGTTTTAGTCCAATTGTTTCGAGTAATATTTTGTGCTTAATCTTTTATAATGATTTTTATTGTAATTATTAAGCCAAAGGTGTGCATTATTGAATTAGTCTGTTTCTGGAATTATATTATTGTCATCACTTTCTCGCCGAAAAAATATTAATTTACCTTTTCTTATCGAGCTGGTTTTATGTAGAGTTCCAGACTTAGTTCTGTAATATGGACCTCACCTCACCGATTTTCAACCGAACTGTAGTGTCTACAGATATTTGAGAAAGACCTTTTAAATAACAAAATAAACCGGCTTGTAAACAAGCCGGTTTATTTAAAGTTAAAATTAAAAGTTAAAACTTTCTCTAAAAGAAATAAATTTAAAATAACCGATTAAAAAAATTTCAGTGTTCAATTTGTCACCAAAGATATTGAAGTATTCGTTGTTTGAGAAATTAATTTAAATCTCAATAAGAGGCTCTCTTCGTGCAGTCGTATTCGCAACCCTTTTGCGATTAGCGAAGTTAAGTAACGTACAGTGCGCTCCATCCACTAAATAATCACTAGTCATATTTTAGTTTCGGCTCCAGTTGTTTTAAATGAAAGACAATCGTTAAGCTAGATCGGAGGCTTAAAACCTTTGCCAGATGGCTATAAGTACAAATTTGCTAATCCGCACTGAGCCTGCATAGATTATACCTTCTAGTAAAAGAGTTTTTACCCCACCCCAGCAGTGGTAAAGTTGTTGAAGTACATTTTGTATTATCTACAGAATAGCTCACTTCCCTCGCAACGAAAAATTTTACAAGTGCCTCTGAGTGCGAATGATTAGAATCATTTAAAATTTCAAAATTTATTTTCAATTTTAATTTTCAACTGAATCCTCCAATCATATAATAGTCAATTTCAATTATCGATCTTATTTTAAAAAAAGTTGACTACAAGAGTTTTGTGCGTGTTAGTTGTGTTCTCAAAAATACTAATATGTTTACGTATTTTCGGATTGACTATAGAAAATATTCTCTAACGTCCATTTAAGTCATAGAAAATAAGTATTGAACGTGTTAAAAATCAGATTAGGTCTCAGTTTTTAATCAAGTGCATGATTGACGTCAAGCTAACCCATTCTCCACAAAAAGTAAAACTCACGCCGTGAGATACACAAAGAAAAAATAAACACTCAAAACCCACTCTACTTTTAGCGAAAATCAGTTTTCTCCTGCTATTTATCTGTATTTTCTCGTAAACCGCAACTAATTGTAAAACAATATTTTTCTCCGGTAAAATGCTTATCTGCGTATTATTTCCGAGGATGTTTGCTATTGCAGTTTTTTCAAAATTTCCGAAACAATAGACTTTAAAGTTTCAGGCAAAATACATAATTTAAGCTGCACAAGATCCCCTTAGTCCGCGTAATTAATTATTATCCATCTACCATATTTTGCTATTAAACGCATAAATGTGCAAAATTTCAAGACTCCTGGCAATAAAAGTTAATTTTTGTGATCCGTAACCCTGAAACTCTTTTAAGCGAGCAAACATAACTTCGAGTAAATACATTCTCTACAGTTTTTTTTTTCATGAGGTACGTAACTAAAAATGTTCTATAGATGCATTTGATGAGCATGGATGAGCAATATGCTAAAACAATGACATGAATGCGGTACCTATCAAGTGCCTGTTATCATATAGTGCAAGTCTTCTGTCCTCGCGTTATCGGTGGGTAGTTCTGGTAATCGACAAAAAACAATGCAGCTTGTTATCACATCTTGATCGGCGTGTATTGGCTATGGCTTGGCTACGATGGAGCCTGCGTTTCACTACGAGGTCGCCTTTCTAAACGCTGCGGGAGACGCCAATTATCACTTACTTATTATCACTGGTACATTGCAATTTTGTAGGATAAACTAAACTTTTATATGTGAAGCTATTTTCGGATCATTTCATTGTAAAAATATAAGGTGCGAGTGATTTGTTGCTATTGTGATGTCTTGAATTGCAATTCGCGTCTATGTTAGTTATTTCAAATTAATAGTATGTTTGGGACTTAGTTTTACTACTTTGTGCGTTCTAGTTTAAGGTTACATTACATATATGTAATTTTTTTTACTAACCGCTACTTATTCCAGATTATTCTATTAACAAGTTTCAAAATACACAATTTCAGTCTAATATAGACACATCATCTAACAAAATGGAAGTTCTTTCGTCTTTCCAAATTATGGAGGTGCAGATTTCGATTGAAGTTTCTGCATCACCGTTAGGTCTATACTTTGCTTCGATATCGTTTTAGTTTGTGATGGAAGAGCAGCACTGTTTATAAACATTATGGTGAACTTGGCATTGGTGGTGTGTTGACATTATTACAACACGTGTGCGGTTATGTCATTGAGGAATTAAGGTCGCCGCTTCCATGACGAGACGTGGACGTAACGTGAAGCTCACGTAATATAGTTAGTGGTGCATATTTGCCAACAACTTTTATTCTTTTTTATAATACGAACTAACATTTTACATTCAGTTTTGATGGCCAAGGTAATTGATTTTCACTTTTTATTGAAAATATTTATTCCACAGATTTGTATAATATAATTAAATGTAACTATAACATAAGTTCGTAACACACAATGTCACAAATCTTAGTACCCATTTAAGAAATAATTCTACGCATCACATTTGGAATTCCTGAGATGTATTTTGTATTCGATATTCAATGGGAATAACGTAAGTTAGAGTTTGGTATTCAATAATAATATGAACTGTTATCGCATATACCACTTTGATGGTAATATGGTTTCCAGTGGCTGCTTTATTTTATTTTTATTTCCTAAGAAACCCAACAGCCATATAAAATTGCAACATTAACTAGTGCTTTTATAATACAAAGGGATAATAACCTTAAATTAACCATAAATACATACACATTACACGAGGTAATGATATAATGATAAAAATGTTAAGTAATAAGATAATGTAAGAATGTAGATAGTATAAGAAGAAAGAATAGAAAAAAGACAAACATATAACATTTAAATATTACCTAAAACTCATATAAATGTTAATTGATAATTGAATGACTTACAAATATATCTGATGTAGATTACAAGTGTTACAATGAATACATACAAACTTTATTTATTTTACCATGGTGATATACTGAACTACATTGAGAATTATTACCTTAGAAATAAACTTAAGAAACCAGTAGTTGTATGGTTATACGCTGACCTTAGCCAGATCAAGTTTATTAACAGTCCCTATGCAAACAGTACGCTTTAGTTCTTTAGCTTGGGGTTCGTTGATAATACATTTGCTCTGACGGCAACCTTTATGTTATACAGTACCATCGCAAGATGTCCTGCATCCTGAATAGTTAGGTACAGTCAGAAACTGATAAACCTTTACAGTCCTGCATAATACAAATTAAGTTTTCTCAGCAAATCATGAATATTCTTAGATGTTACTTTTTGCTTATTGTTAAACTTAGTAATTGCTGTACGAGTAACAAACAAATAAAAAATTATCGAAAAGTGTTCATAATTGCCAGAGAAAATTTAATTTATGATATAGGCCTATAATTGTTTATCAGTTTCTGACTGCACATGAATACAGTCCAGTTTACACATACTACGTTTACCAACTATAATCTTCCTCCTTAAACTAAATTAATAAGTACAGAGGCAACTTGAAGTCCAATATCATGTGGTTGCATGCTACTTGTGTGCTGAAATTTACCTGTTCAGTATATAACGGGCGCAAGTTTTTTGATCAATTCGAGCGTGACCGCGCGCACTTTCACTCCGAATATTTGGGAAAAAGTGGCGACCTTTTCGCGACTTTCTCCCCTCCCCGCGTCCCTCATCCCTCGCTCCGTCCGTATTGCTCAGCGCGCGCCGGCTCACGTGCTTTCTTCCGCGTGCGCGTGGGCACACCGACCACTTTTACTTTTTAAACTCAACAATGTACTCTCTAGATGAAGCAGATTGGTCTGACATGTCGGATATGTACGCAATAAATGCTATCAAAATTATTATTATGTAAATATTCCTAATTTATTAATGATAAACATTGAACTGTTTTGATATTTCGGGTCAAATCAATCCGGGAAACTTATTAACAACAAGATAACGAAGACTTCGTAGAATGATACCAGTCAAATAAAATATGGCAATAACTATAGTTGTTAATGGTGGTTAACGTTACCATGGTTTTTACCACTATATTGTACAATGCCCAACCGTTCCCTGTACTGTAACTATATGTATATAAAATATATTACAGGTAATATCCGGATTTTATTCAAAGCTTATGCCCTCCGATCATCACGCGTTATTATTTCTGTTTGAATAAAAACTAGTTTTGGTCTCTAACCAGTATTACAGACATGTCCGTAAATCGCTGCAGTCTTCAACCTATTTCATTGATAATAATCATGGGCTCTTATGGTGTTACCGGGCCTCAGATCAGAGAAATCTGAGGAAGCTTTAAAAAGTTTATCCATTTTGCTTATATTTCGATTTTTAATTTCATTTATAGATCATCATGAAACTATCTAGTTAAAAATAATATTAATAGTAAAGAATCTAGGTTGTGAGTAATCTATTAAAGAGGAGAAAATATTAAGTTTAACTACTGGCTAATTTTTTTCATAGGTATTAGATACTTTTCATGTAAATAACTTCAAACTGTCGGAATCATGAAGAACGAAGTAATTTTGTATGAACCATTCACAAAATATTTGCAAAAGAGGTAAAAAATCCTGAAAATTGTAAGTGAAGTTGTAGAAATTCGGCCAAGTGCATGTCGAACCACGTGCACTAGTAGCCACAATATACATTTAAAATATGAATAATAAGAATATACATTTAAATTGTGGCATTTTGTACCACGTTACTTTAAACTTTTTATGATCCCAATGACGATTCATAATTTAGTCGACAATTGAATAGCGCGTAGCTGAGACAATTATTTTTATTTCGTTGGATGGATGTATAGCTGGTAGAGGGTTGACATGTAACTAACAAAAATGACTACCTACTGTAAAAGCTTAATAATTCCTACAAATCGGTAAGTATTCAAGAGGAGGAATATTTTAAAACACCTTTTCCACTATACCCTACTCAATGAGACATGCGAATAAAAATATAATCCTCACTTTATAAGTACGTACTCTAAAGGTAGGGGATGTCCACAAAAGGTATTTCATAACATTGTGGGAACTATAAATGTATATAATCATGACAAGTTTTAGCATAATAGCACTAATGGTTTGCGAGCAAAACAGCTGCGATATACAGGTAACTATAAAAGTCTGTAGTTTAGAACTTCTTTATATGTCCAGCGATGCTTATACTTTTAAAAATAAAAAAGCGAATTAGGGTTTCATAAAAGATTTTGCCGCTCTAATATTTACCCTTAGACGCAAAAAGAGGGCAATTCAACAGGTGGTCCGCTCGATCAGTATGCCTGTATTGTGGGGCTTGAATATAGTACCGTCTCCAAAAAAAACTACATATGGAACGAGTTTGCTCTGCAGAATTGAAGGACGTTTTAATAACATCACAAGATTGATTTTTGTATTACCGTTGTTATTACGTGGACGAATAACCTGATAAGAGTAGCGTGATATAAGACGCTTCTAACCGGTGTCTACGCACTGGGAATCTATAGGGAACTCTATGTTCAGGGGTGGACATCTTGTGGCTGACATAATGAATGCGTTTGTGTGGGCTACCTATATCGGTATCTTTGCTGCTGATTATATAGAGCAATTTACTCTGTAGTTTTCATTATTTTTATGATATACCTGCTGACTTATGATAATTTTTTCTCTTATGTACAACGGGTTCTCATTTTCTAAAAAAATATACATAACAGAAGTATAATATTAACAAAATTCCGTAATATTAACATTCATCATCATATGATTAGCAAGATACAAATTAAACCAGAACTAAAAAGCCAGCCTACTGCGAGTTTGAATTCGGACTACGAGTATCGGTTTTAAAGCATTTCTACAGCAGTCATAATCAATTACCTTCAACCTTTGATAACTGCATTAATTTGTAGTAGCATAATACTAAAATAACATAATACTGCCGTAAAAGTCAAGGTGTGATTAAGGTCAAGTGATAACCCGTTGTGTATAAATAAAAAGTAGGAAATTAACCGCAACACAAAGATTGACAACGTCCTTTCTTAACATGTAAATAAAAGCTATTCAAGATAATGCAAACTTTTTGATTTTTCATTCATCTGCACCTTATTTCCAATATCTGTGATTTATTTCAAAATTTTCTGAGTGAAACTTATACGATTAGCTACGACAACAGACATTATGAAGTCTTTTCTAAGTTTTAAAAAAGCGTTACACAAAGTGTTTTCATAATTATTATGTATTTTTGAAATCAATAAGCATTTTTAACTTTTCTAATTATATGCTTCTATTTGGGCTACTATATTCTACCATTATAAAAAAAATCAATGATCTACGTCAAATTTATTTATTCGCATAAACCTGTTTTTGTCTGTGTAACATTTTCCACTCAGACCGACCTAGAGTCCAGAATTCTTTGTACGACGCAACAGGTGGTAAATAGTAAAACTCCCATTATACAAGCTGCTGTCGCAGCTGATTGTACATTATTGAGATTGGATATATGGTAATCCCAGCGCACTAATTTGTTTATAGTAAAAAATAAGGAATGCGGGCTTGTATGGAGAAATATCGATTTACTGTAAAATACTAATAATGAAACACATACTTCAGTGTTTCTTAAAATTTCAGTCCGTGTATAAAATATAGAATTAAACCACACAAGGATAAATAATAAATTTAAAAAAAAAACAGTATTTTTCAAAATATTGCTAAAGGATTGAGAGTAAATGAAAATTACAAAAAAAAATTGTAAAAATCTGTTTATGAATTAATTATCAATATCTAATTGCTATGCTTATGCGTGCTGTTTACAATAATAAGAATCAACATATCAGCCAAAAGACGTCCTCTGTTGAACATAGGCCTAAGCAAGTATACACAGCTATTTTTCGAATTTTCGTCTCTGTGTGGATTTTTGCCCAAAAACGCTTGACATCCTGTTAGTTCGATGAAGTTTTGTACAAATATAAAGTAATATATTCTGTATTAAAATAATAGTAGCTAAGTAAAACGTCAAGTAATTCCTAAGTTTGCAAAACGTTACAACCTGCGCCCAAAAAAGGTAATGTTCTGAAGATTCAGAACCTGCTACAGAACTTTGGTCTGTAATTGATGCCTATCAGTTACCGACCAAAGTATCTCCACACCAGTACGCAAGTATCTCCATACTCTATATTGCCATATATCATAGAATTGGAGGGCTGTGATTTGCTTTGTTATCGTCGATATGAATTTCCCCAAAAAGGATCCATTAGCAATCTATTATATGCTACACAGTGGCAAGTCGACCTTTCTTCCTTCATAAAATTCATTCAAAATTCTCTCGAACTTGTGCACTAGGATATCTGCCTTTTTGAGCAAACGATAAATACAAATCGTCTACGGCTGTTGGTCTGACTGCTATTAAAGCCTACCTCAACGATCTGATTTAACCCTGGTTATACAGACGATAACACGGTCATAGATATATATATACATATATATATATGTATATATATCAAAAACCTAGTACTGTGGCTGATGGATGAATTTCGTTCATATAGAAAGAAAGTCCATGATTCAGCGTATGAATTTGACAATAAAAGCCGGGCAACCCTAGCCTTGTCAAATTCAATGCTATCAGAACAGGTCTTTCTGAGATGTGTCCCAACCAATTTCTGACCATCTCGATCTTCGTGGTCTGGCGTTATTCTCCACGCTAAAGGATGGGCGTTTCTAGCGTCGAATGCTACAAAGAAAAAGATCCACATACTTCTGGAGCAGTCAGGTAAACAACATATTTATTAGCTACATATAGCCTTTATCTACTAAATCTAATTGCACCTGGAAGGAGGATAACGTTTTTCGGATTATTTACTCTTTTTTCAATCTACATATATATCTGATCCTTATCCCTCGTATGATTCTCGCTGTCATGATTAGCACATCGCTCGTATCAGAGAGAAGTAATAAAATATCTTCGACTAAAACGCGTAGCTGCATTAAGTGTGTACATATATGTATACATCATACTTCGACACGGTACACGGTACCGTGTCGCACGCACAGGCTCTGTGGCTACGCAGAGCGAGAGTAAAAGTAATCTTCCACCAATGTTTCCGTGTGCCCCACTCTCGATCCGGTGTGTCCCCCCGCAACACCTTCCGACTTTTACTTTTCCGCTGACGTGTGATAGCTCTGCGTCGCGCTTTCCGTGACCGCAACCAGCTGATCGCGGCGTTGTTTCATTTGATCTTTAATCCAGCACTTGCTTTAAATTTGTTCGGACTACTATTGCCGCATAGGTCTATGGAATAATCATTCTTGTTGTATACCTATTTTCAGTCTATATATAAGATTTATGTATAAACAGTAAGTTATAAAACATTTATAGCAATTTAAAGAACGAACTCCTCCACCTCTTCCTTACCATCAGTTTCAATCAAAAAATACCATCCTGACTCATCAACCCAACAGTCTAGAGGAATTAGAAAAACTAAAATTGAATTCCGCTATGAATATTCAATATTCATGTATAAAGTAGGCGGGCCTTTTATTATATTTGTAATAACTTGTATGATGATATTTTTCTATAGTCGATTTACTTAAAAATTTATGGGAAAAAACTGTATTATACCAACAAAACATAATGAAATATATCTTATAGCCTGAATACTTCTTTCAATGTTTCTTAAAATTCATCCGCTGAGAATGTAAGTCAATTTACTTGAAATGTAGCTTAAATAACCTGTAAAACAAATAAGTCTTACAATCCAGATCAATAAAAATATAAAAGAGGGTTTCGTTCTATTTTCTGTTAATATTTTATTTTAAATTGACTTTAACGTCTGCGTCATTGACTTGGTTAAATATGCCACATATGTGCACACATAACTTCACGACCTTTATCCCAAATGGGCTGGTTAGCGATATACCAAACATAAGAGTTTGGGTGTGACAAATCCTTCTAATATTCAGGGTTCACCTTTCGAAATAACAAATGGAAATGTGACAGCGTGCGCCGTTGAAACGTGTCAGTCTATAGAACTTTTTGGACTCATTTCGGACAAATATGTCCCTTATGTTATCATTTTGTTGTTCGCCTGGTCCTAAGCTCACCAATGACAAATTTTTAAACCCACAAACTTAAATGTATATTTACTAACCCCCTTATTCATAAAAATTTACAAACGCTCATAAGCCGTTTTACTTAAAATATGTTTTGTCACTTTCTTTCATTACAACATTTCCTTATGAACGACATAGACAAAACACACTTTAACTAAAACAAGCTTATAAAGCGTTTGTAAATTTTTATGAATAAGACGTTTAGACTTTAAGCATGAAACTACGCTTTGAAATACCGTATCTTTTCTTGTATTAACTTTAACTTGAATGTTTATTGTAGTATGGTCGTAGAGTTAGTATATTTTCCACTTCATACCACCAGCCATTCCTTCAACAGTTTGACAATGGTTAATTCTTGCAGCTAGGGTACAGAAACGTTAGACCACGAGTTCTTTTCGCAACTATTTTTTATGTAAAGTCCCTTAGACGCCGTTTACAACCCCCATGGGAAATGTTGGGTATGGCTAGGTCATTTATTTTTACATGGCGGAAACTAAGAAATAAGCTATTATTAAGCCCAAGAATGTATTAATGATAGTTTGTAATTAGTACATTTGAATATTAATTTTCCAATTTGTAAAACGAAAGTGACTTTGTGTTTTAGGATATTATTTTACTTTAAAAGTTGATTATGTTATGCTCCTGTTCTCTTTAATATTTACCACACTTTTTTTGAAATTGAGTATATTTTTAGATACCGTATTCTTAATTGATGTAGAGATCACCTTCTTGTAAATAAATTCCATTAAAATAAATTTAGTGCAATTGCTTGAAATAGCACAAATTCGTAACGTATAAAAGTTTGCACTGGCATTGACCTAATTTATATGGTTCACATTCTCACATATACATGTTTTTGACTTAAAAAATGATGTCGTCTGTATACATGTCACTGAAACCGGACTTTTTGTTTTGTAGGTCGTAGAAGCTATTTTAAAAAACAGAAATTAAATTACATGGTATTATAACACATAAACACACAAATACATGATATGCAGCCAAGTTGTTTTCATTATATCTTTTATTTAGTTTGTTTTAATTACCCTTCGTCTGCGTCTAAAATACAAGTAAAAGAATTTCATATACTCGTAATTTGAACACTGGATGTACAAAACTGTCCCATAATTAAATTGTAATATACTCACTTCATTACTGGTGCAAATAAACTATTTGTGTTGTACTAAGGAGGCCAACAGTTACAGTAACTCAAATTACAATCATTCTAAGAAAAAGAGTAATTATATATCCTGATTAATAAATTGAATACTCTTTCTAGAAACAGTAGTTTTTATCGCTGGAGAAGATTAGTGATTGTCGAACTGTCCTAATCTAAAAAAAAATAATACAATAGAAATGTATTTATTTCAAAATTAATATCAATATCTATGTAGGAGGGGTAGGATATGCTATTAATGGATATCTTAACCATAAATAACGGAGACTGATAAAATGCCTAAACGGATTCCGGAGAGACTTTGTACAGAGGTAGAACATAATGCATTAATTAACATTAAGGGTACATTTTATCCCAAGAATACTTGATTTGCACGTGTAGATAAACTAACTTTTAAACAACTCTAACTAAAACTACTGATTCTCTTATGGCTCTATCGTTATATTATCAGCGAGCAATGTCGAGCATCAACTGGAAATCTCGCTGGGCAAACGGTACCCTACGGGACCTTGATATCACCTCATTGTAGCGTTGAACTGCTATTGTGCCTTCGTTGAAGACTACAAGTTCAATTATTCTATTGAGGCAAATGCCTTCCCACGCCACTCTATTGGGTCTGCTGAATCTATCACCTTAATGCAAGTGTCTGAAACCTTCTCGTCTCTAAATTTCTAGGAGGAATCTCTCGCAAAAAAAAAATTAGTTGCACTCTTCTGTAAAAAGCACTATGCTGTTGTGACTCATGCCCTAGGCTAGATGTTCCCATGCAATTAATCATTGGGTTGCACTTTGTCAATGGAATTCATACTACTCTCCTAGAGTCTCGTATGTCTCCTAGAGAATTGCTGATCTTCGTGCAATCGTTTTTTAATCTTTTGTCACTATCGCCGGTTCCTGTTACATGGTGCAAGCGGTTTTGCAAAAAACACGCGGTGACTGTGCGCTCTCTGCGACGGTGGAATAGTGGAATCCAGCTATGTTAATAATATTACATTATTGTGTTCGAGGAAAAAAAAATGTGACACTGTAGTTTAAATATTCATTATTTTTAGTGAGAATTGTGGCAACACTAGTTGCTGCGGCTTCTTCATTTCTCTTTACTTATGATAATAATTTGTTTTCCAAAAACTGCGCCTAAATAGTGCCAGCGAAATGCATAAGTCCAATAAATAGTATTTATAATACTTAGAAGTTAATTATAACGACTGTTTGGTGCAGTCCTTAGAAACTCTGACCACTATACCAAAACGTCACGGGTTCGAATCCCGCTAGGGGCATATGTTTTTATGATGAATACAGACATGTGTCCCCGAGTTATCAATGTTTTTCATTTAAATATATATTTATTTAACAAAAATATTTAATAGTTATTTTTGAAGTGTTCTGTATGGGACTTGTATATTTTCAAAGTACTTTTTCGACATAGTTTTTTGAGACAAATTGTGATCATGGGTCATGGGTATATGAGAAATGAATATTCCCATATCACATGACGCCAGAATGCTTATACTAAAATACTGAAGAAGTCTTAAACTAGTGCCACAATTTTTTTTCTTTAGCTACTATTTGGCCTTATTTGAGCACCACTTTTGACATCCGTTATAAAAATAGCTGAATTCCACTGCGTGTATTCTAATATTGCGGATGTCTCTATTGGCAGTTAAGCTTATGCATGGTTGTGGCTCTTACCATGCCTGATCCACGCCTACTAGTGACTTTTCCATTCTTTGAAAGTGATTCCGGGCTTTTCTTATCGCTCGGTATGTAAACACTCTGCAAAGTTACATATCACTATGAATAACAGTAATAGGAGACAAGTTAATTATGGCCTCGAACCCGAGCATTGCTTTCATAACGTACTAATTCACACTCTAATTTACCTGCTGATGGCGGAATGCATATGTCATATGAGTTTAAATTTCCCGTAAAATCAGGCTGAAAATAAAAAAACAGTGGTTATAAAAATGTAAACAAAATCTATTTAAATATTATTGTATTAATGCAAGTGGTACCAATCCTAAGAAAATGTACGTAATACGACACTATGGTAATCAACTATATATATATTATACATATTTACATAAAATTACATGAAACAACAAATTTATAAAAAACAAATGAAATTACCTATTTCTTATAGGAAAGTAGGCATCAGCTCTCACATCTCCAGAGGCGTGGACCAGTCTAACGGATAAATCCTTTTCAAATTGTTTCGTGTCAGAAGAGCAAGGGCCCAATGACTCCACTGTCTTATACATATTTAATTATAATTATGTATATTTATATATATTATATATTATTGGAAATATTATATATTATAGGAAAAAATACATATTACTGCTACAATGATTTATTTGTTTATACATTTATAATTATTCCAACAGTTATCATGCTTCGTTTTTTAGCCAATTCTTTTACCAATTAACCCATTTCATTAAAGTTCTACTAAACCGCAGTAAGTTCTACTAACAGTTTAATTTTTTAAAATATATGTAGATGTATGTGATTTATGTATGTGATGTTTAATAAATAAAATATTCGCATGCAGCACCGCACTAACGACCGATTGGTGTAGATGATATTGCCGCTGTCAGCGAAACCAATGGTTGGGGGTTCGAAGGCCGCATGAGGTAAATGTTTGTGTGATAAATACGAACATTTATTTCCGAGTCATGGATGTGTGTAAATATTTATGTATGTTTATCTGTTATCTAGTATCCATAGTACAAGTTTTGCTAGTTTGAGACTAGGCGATTGGTGTAAGTGTCCAAAATATTTATTATTATTGT
The DNA here is from genome assembly GCA_949316235.1 of Oegoconia quadripuncta. Classification (NCBI taxonomy): domain Eukaryota; kingdom Metazoa; phylum Arthropoda; class Insecta; order Lepidoptera; family Autostichidae; genus Oegoconia; species Oegoconia quadripuncta. The sequence goes on from OX438742.1 coordinate 29,795,177, forward strand.
CCGTGAATCAATGGAAACTTCGTCGTCGTTTTAGTCATCAACTATTGCTATATTGTCAATGAACTTCATTACAATCTCATTCTCATTGGTCAAATTTGACATTTTATGTGTTACTATTGCTTAAACTAGACAGTTCATTAACTTACACTATAAGGGCTAGTTTGGTATTCGATTTAGTTGGTAGTGGATATCAAGCCGCAATGTAGAGTTTCCAGCTAATTAAGAACTTATTTATAATTAAGATAACTTTAAAATACAGTTTAATTCAGAAAACTACTTTATTATCATTGATTAAATATCAAAAGTTTTTAAACTTAAGTGTGTTTGAAAACATGTCTCAATTTTAATGACGGGAACACCACTGAGCGGTAAAGCAGCCCTTAGCAGAAGCTCCAAAAAATAGACCTGTGTAGATCGCCGCTTGCTGGACGTCTCACCACCGATGACAGTAAGCACTTCGAATTTTCGCTCGTTCTCGCTTCGTTCAGCTGTGGTTTTCGTCCTGGACGTTTGATTTCTTCTTCTTTTAGAGCAAGAGTCATACAAGAATGACATGTCATATTATGCGATAGCATATTGGCTCGGATATTTGAGCTCTACAACATCTAAATAGAAAATTTATTTATTTAAGAACAGTAACAAATAAGATAATGGAATTTAAATATAAACTAGAACCATTATTATAATTAAAATTAAATTATTATTATTATTTCCAGAATTAAATTATTCAAAACCACGTTATGTAGCGCTAAATAATATGCATAAACTCGATACACGATGGCTGGTAACCACGTAGTACCCAACAAATGATGTGACGACAGCAAGTTGAGTTTGCTCGATTCACGATGGTTCACGACGAATGATGTCACGACAGCACGATGGTTCGATAACGTTGTGTAGACAAATGGGGGAGCGACAGCACATTGGATGAACAGACGACTACGTTTTCTTACAAATACTGGTATATGGGGAATTTTTAATGCACTTAACCATAAAAATAGAAGAAAGCAAAATGTTACTTTGAAAAAAAATATTAGTAACGACTTAGTCTTCAGCGGAACCTTGGAAAATATTACTAATATAAATAAAGTTGCTAATTAGTTTTATCACGTTATAATAAAAATATGTTACACTAGATTTCAACCGCGGCTTCGCTCTCCTGTAATTTCTGTTTCCCCATTTTTCCCTGGTTAAAAAATAGCTTATTGTATTCTTCACTGCTTCAATTGCATCGATCTATATTGTGCTAGATATGTATCAAAAATGTAGTCAAAAATATTGTGTTCGATAATACGATAATCAAAGTTATACAAAAAATGATGAGGTGTCACGCAAGTCACAAGTTCGGTAATGAATTGATCGAAGTGTCAAAGGGCAATCTATGTTTTGAAAGCATTTTATTACAGGGGTGCTCACAGCACCTCTTACAAATATACTTCATTGCACAGCAGAATGGAAAATACATTTTATAGAAAGTTGGTATTAAGAGTAGAACATACCATCTGGTAACCGTATCATTAAAGCTATCTCTTCAATGCAACCTTTTGGGTATAAAGGTAACTTTATACATAACAGATATCTGAGGCTGACTTGGGTCTCACTCATAAGGCTTCTACTAGTCAAATGAGTTGGAAGTCTCAGTTTTTAGTAAATCTGCATGCACTAAATTATTAATGAAGCTTCTCTCATGTTAATAAAATAAATACGCTAAGTAGTCGCCTTACACGGCTCCAACAGGAAGATACATGGATGTGGGACTATTTTTCCGTGGACTACAGAGAACCCCAACAAGTGCTATAATTATCAAGATTTAAGAATCAATCAGTGCCGTCTGATACTCAGATAACACAGTGAGCAAAATCCGCTTCATTCCGCTTTGATGTGGCATAATGTGATTAAGGGGCATTGCGACATACATAGATCAATATGTGAGAGTATATAGCAATATTGGTACATAGCTCCCAAAAGAAGACAGAAAATGTCGGGCATTATTTTTTTACATAAATGTGCCGTGAATTTCGGTGTAAATAAAAAATATAAATAACCAAAGATCAAAAACATTTCATTCATTGTTTTTCAAAGAATAATCAGAAGTCATCAATTATTTAAAATTATTTGCTCTGGAATAGTTTCGGTAAGAGCTTAGTGTAATTAGGTAGTTAAGCAGTGTGAAAGAAGACATAGTGACAAAGATTGAAAAATGTATGGTTTGTACTTGTGAAGAGGATGAATGAAAGAAAACAAACGAAAGAGATATACGAATCAAATGTGGATGGTAGTGTTGGTAGGGGAAGACCACAGCGAACGTACCATGATGAAATCGGAGACGTCTTAAAGAAAGGCCAAGTCAAGAATACTCAAAAATGATGAGCATGTATGAACAACCTTATGAGAGTGATTGAAGCAAAAGAGGTGTGTTAGGTTAGGTCTGACAGCATTAGTCACGCTTAGGCTTTGACGTAAGTGGAAATGTCTAGAAATGGGTTCTAACTTTGGGGCTTATTAGATTACGAATTTATTATAAAAGGTATTGCAAATGACAAGAGCTGCATGGAGTGAGCATTTACTTTTGCATAAGCATATTAATATTTAATATCAGCGAAATCAAATACCGCGAGAGGTGTGATGAATACGAACATTTACTCCTAGTTTATATAAATATTTATGTATATATATCCATTGTCTAGTGTCCATAGGACCAGTTTTGGTTAGATGATGGTGCTGTAAGTGTCCGAATTATTATTATAAAGTCTGTGACGCTTACACATTTTGACGAGATAAACCATATGGTTTTCGGTAAAGAATATTTCAGATCAACCCGCCATTGAAGATTTTCATTCATTGCAATATTCTCGTATAGGGTTTTATGATAACGAGGCGAGTGTTGTTGTAATTTAAAGGTAGCCTTTAAAGAACTTTGGTAGGTAGTCGTAACGTAAATCTAACGATTTTGAAGCCACTTTTATGTATGCTGCCTCGCGATGGTATTCACAGGCTATAATTATATGCCTCGGTATATAATACACATACATAGCGTCTAGTCTATAAACAGCACCAGATACTCGTATGAGACAGCACGTTCTGTAAAAATTCCGTTTTTGCAAAATGATCTATGGTGAAATTGGTAGGTAGTCTTCATTTTGAAGGTTATGACAGGATGTCTTCGAGAACTTGGTATACTATTCGTCCATAACGCTATTTTGTATAATCCCCATATCAGATTAGACAATGCTCGTCATTATTTTGTTCCTGATACAGCTCATAAAACGCGTGTGCGTTTTAATTACCGTGCTAGTGCTGTTGTCTTTACAGGTTTTTTAAACCCTCAGCAAAGTGTTATAAAGGGTTAATAAAAATAAAAAAATTTGAATGAAAACTATGTTAAATGAAATCTGTAACATAAATATTTCATTTCATCAAATTGCCGGATCACGATATGCTTAAGCAGTATAAGTTTAAGGTTAGGATTCCGGCTGAGTGGGCTTCAATTTTCCGCCTCATTCACTTAACATCAGGTGTGATTGAGGTCAAACGTAAATTCGCTGAGAATGTGTTTACCAAACTGTTAAATTAATAAAAACATCGCACGCTGTACTATTTTACTTTTGTAGCTTCAGTCATTGTAATAATCACGAGTGAAATTACCAACTTAGCTCACTTGTATCATAATGTACTATATCTTACTACACTAGCAGTCTAAAAACGTTTCCTTTAAACTCAACTAAAATAAATGTTATATACGTACCATTATTACTTTTGTCATACTAATAACTCTTTCATACTAATCTCACTAATGCTAGAAAAGCCCAAAATTCGAAATGTTTGTTTGCTTGTTGCTCAATTACGGCGAAACGGAAAAACGGATTTGGATGAAATTTGGTATATAGCTAGAATATACCCTGAATTAAAACATAGCATATTTTTTATCCCGTTAAAGTAAGTAGTTCCCGCGGGATAAACAAATTAAACAGATCTACGATAAAGTTATACCACACGGCGGGCGGAAAGCAGGCGCGTACTAATAATGATTACTACACAATATTTCTTAATACTACTTAAACGTAACAACAATCAATTGCAGGTAAGCACTAACTTTCACCATATATTTGTACAGTAAGTAGGTATGTATTATGCTACGGCATGCACCAGTCAACCTGGAATTTGAATATTCTAAATGTTTGTATAGAAAAAATATCAGTCCTATACAATTAGTTTCGTAAATGAACGAGTTTAATTGCATGTATTTCTGGATTCTCAAAGTAATTTATATAATCAACTGTATCTAGGTCCTAGGTATTCTAAACTTCATCTTACTTCCCATAACATAATTACTTATATTTGAAAAGCATTATCGTTTTATTTTGATAATGTTACGTATTATTGTCAATATTTTAAAGGCTTGAAATTGCTTTATACTAGGTCACTTAACCTACGTATATAAATAGTTTTAAAAATGTGTAGTGTTGTAACCTTGATTTGCACAATCATAAAGCTAAACAAGTTTTTATTAAAAAAAGTTTAGTATGTCGTTATGGCAATTTTTATTTTTATTATTTTTTTGTGACTTAGCTTACACAAAAATATAATTAATTCTAATACAGGGTTCTATGTATATTGTGTCAAGTTGCCTTTAATATAAAATATGTAATTTATGGTACTTCTTCTGTTACATAATCAAGTTTAGAATGAATCGTGTGTGGGACAGTATCGTACGTCATTCAATTACGACTTTCTCGTTCACTTTCGCTTAAAACACACATTTACAAAAATGATCGCGCGTCGCCGGAAAACATAAACTTTCTCCGTTGCGCAACAGCAGCAGCCACTTCCCACTCCCCTCCCCGCGCCTTGCCCCCTCCTCAGTTCCAGCAAGCGGCACTCCTTACCTATATTTTCCGAGTAGGAAGCGATGATATTACGCAATATCAGCTTTCCACCGGCGCCGGCGCAGCATTCCAATAGCGACACAACCACCTCGCATTCATACAAATATATTTTGACAGGCACTTATTTTATTATTTTATCGAGGATATCCAGTAGGTATAAAGTCCTTAATACACTCGGTAGCATTTTTCAGCTATTTTAGATTTATGAAAATGTTTGCTCTTCTCTGTGTTGTTGGACATCTTTTCGGGAAAACGTCAAATAATCTGTTAGTATAAAATAAAGGAAAAATTGTAAAAATACCCTGCGTTCACAGGCCGTATATTCGGTTACCTCTAAGCCTATGAATGAACCGAAAGTTCTTAACGAGTGAAGTCATTAAGTAACAATACAAAAGCCAGAAATGTACAGTCGCCAAGCGGCGTGTTAACTCTGGTTGATAATGCGTCTATTGTAATTACACGTTGCGGAATAACGTTGAGAGTAATTCGGGGGCCGTCACTTTCTAGCCGCGCTGAGGAAAGTGAGAGTGGTCGAGTCGCGTCAGACCGCCACGGAACTGGCCGAGTGATTCGGACACTTTCACCCTACGTGTAGTGTAGGTCAGGAAGCAGAATTTTGTAAAGTCAGCAATAATGGTTTAAATCAGAAATCTTAGGGTGCAATAAATGTTTTCACTCTCCTTTGAAAAATCAAAATTATCTATGGATTCCTTTGAAGGCTTTAATTTTAGTTTTTCGTCTTTTTTTAGTATTTTCCAGTTGTGTTCATAAAATTAATAAAGGAAACGCCAAACAGTTAAATTGATGTCCTATATTTAGTATATTTAAATGATGACCGAATTTATATTTCAAGTATTTAACAAATTTTCTCCTCTATATACAACAATGGGACTAGACTTTTATTTTAATTCAACTTCGTGTCTTGCAATAGAGAAATATCTTGATATTGCTTAGGAATTGTCGTTACTCTGATGAAAACTTCTAAAAAACCTTTTCTTTCATTTCATGACTATGTGACAATGTAAACCACTAGTGAGTACCAACATCTTCACGGACCACAAGGCAGTTAATGTACTCGTATGTATGTCACCAGTCAGTGATCATCACAGACATTTCCTCGTTGCAGTTACGTTATTCAGCGAAGTATCAAGTGTGCTACCGTGCATGTCAATCCTAAGAGCCGCTAGTAATCGATTGTGCATAGTGTTGTAATGTCGTCATCAGCATAGCGTGGACTTTCTCCCGGCGCGATGAAAGTGAGAGTGGTCGGGTCGCTGCGAGAGCTCTGCCTGCGCCCGGCCTCCGGAAGACTAACCAGTTCATGTTCTAATCTTACTTTTTGTTTTACGAAAATAACCATCGTACAAAATATTTTTTATTAAGTCCTTTCCTTCATTTCTGCACAATAATATGTAATGTTAAGAAAAATTTGATTATCGTTATTAGGATGTTATTTTATCATTTTAGTATGAAAAAATTTACTTGACACAAAACAAAATTTTGATTTACATTTTCATATTCATACTAACATCATCTATATTGTTATGCAGTAATGTAACTGAATTTATGCCTAGTGTACCTTCATATATGATATTAGGTTACTTATGAGAGAAATTATATTTCCTCTAATAATTAAATACGTAAATACTCGAGCCTTGTTTATAAAGTCTACATTCACACTAAAACCGGTAAAATAGCTCGTGAGTTAAAAAAGGTGTTTTTCTTCGTTGCACAACGTTGAGAGGGTGAAGGAGCAGACAGCGCGCGTGCGTGTGCGCACTGGCAGAACGACGAGGAAAGCGTGGCGCGCTAAGCACGTAACGCCAACAAGTGGGTTACTTCCCGCTTCCTACAGCCCCACTCCGCGGCCGGTGGTTTTTCACGAGGAAGCCTACATTAGATCGCGGCACGCCGCGCGCGCGCTGTCAATACATCGCATATCGTTCCCACGTTATTGTGTCATCCTTACTAGATTCCATGCGTCATCTATGAGATTTAAACAGTAACTACATTCTCTTGTATACTTACATGTTTTCACACACCAAACAATACGTTTATTTTGTTATTTAACCTTCACGAGGTAAAAATATAATATTCTGAGGTTGATTTAATAATGTAACTGGCCAGAAATGCCTTCTTCTATACTTATTCTCCAGTTTATGTGATACGATAGTAGTAATTTTCAGAGTATTATAGAGAAATTGTACATATGCCCTCAAATTATAGTCTGAATTTATGAGGTCACCTGGAATGTCAATATTAATACAAATTGATGTAATTATTAATAATTTATAATAAGTGTGATTTATTCAGTACGTTTGCTTGCTGTAGTATAGAATATTCACTCACAAGCTTGAGCGATCAAAAATTAAAGATACATCTTTTGGAGTCGAGTTGAGTGTTATTTGATTGAATGAATAACTAATTAACTACACAATACACAGTAATAGGTTATGTTCATGAGGTAATAGATACAGACGACACGCTATGCTGCATACCTTGCCTTGGACGCATGAAACTCCTCGCTACCATCTCAACATTATTACTTAATTATCTACTGATTTATTAGTCACTCACCTTCTGCTTCAGTCACTATAATTTTAAGCTAAACACAATATAAACCTTTCTCTTATTATTATCACATTATAACTTCCACTTATGAATTAGTTATTGTGCTTTTTATAGATACATTATCATGACTGACTAAACTAAATCTAAATTACTTCAATCACACACAGATAAAGGAAAATAAAATTAATCTTAACGAACATAAAAAAAAAACTATATTTTATGAGGCATATTTTCCCCTTTGTTCCTAGTAGTTCTGTTGGACAGTTCTGTTAGCCGAACTAATGGGAATTTTTGTCTCTCTAGTTCTGTAAATAACTTGAACTTTTTTTTGACCGAACTAATGGGATTTTTTTGTCCCACTAGTTCTAGTGAATAACATGTCAACCTAGAACTCGACAGAACTACTGGGAATCCCTAGTACCATTTGTTCTGTTGATAGAACTAATGAGACAAAAATTCCCATTAGTTCGGCCAACAGAACTGTCCAACAGAACTACTGGGAACATAAGTATTTTCCTGAACAATTGCAGCATCTTGTAATTAAATGCAAATACTTATAATTTGACCAAGATACCTGATGGACTGTTAGTTTCTACTTCAAGTTCAATAAAAATGTACTCGGAGCGATATCCCAGTATTTTTGGATTATATTTCATTCGGTTTCTGCTACGTGTACCCCACTTCTACGAGGTTCCTTAAAAGTGAGACGGGGCAAGGGTATCAACAGAACAGGCATTCCACTCGAAAGCCCGAGCCATGCTCTAAGGAAATACCGTCTGGTCTCTTACCATAATCTGCATGATGATGCTGCAATATTAAGAGCTCCATAGAGTTACGCATTGACTTCTATGTGGTGTCGAAGGTATCTTCACACATTATGTATAATTATAGAATATGTAATATAATTATAGACCTCTTTACTTAATTAGTATGGGGTCTAAGGTAGCAGTAGAGTCACGTAGGTAGGTATGTAGTCAACAGTATTAGTATACAGCGCCTACTGAACTTCAGTGTATAATTTCCCGCCGCCGTGTCGTGTAACATTGTTGACCCTATCTTATAGCAGGTACAGTGGAAGGAAGCTGGAGATGAGATTAGTCTCTGACATCTTCGTGAGAAATGCCATAAGCAAAATGTCAATCCGAACGCCTATACGGAGACCTAAATGACCTATATGAGTAATGTATTTGCTTTAGAAATGGATAACTGGCAGAAGGATAAAAGTGGAGCCAGTGACCTTCCAGTCTCGAAGCTAAGGATTTTAAGCTCTTTCGCACAGTGGATCATTCCAGTCTCCTTGTAATGTAGTATTCAGAGGTACCTAATGAACCGGTTAAATCAGGCGTTTCGAGCATTGTTTAGGTATGCTACGTCATAGTTTGAAGGAATGAGTAGGAGTATTTCTTTGAGATGTGCTGTGAACGGACAAATTTCTTTTGAGAAAGCTAGTAGAGCAACATCAGAAGTTTGCGAATCCTATATAGTTCTATTTACCATATCTGATAGGAAGGGATGCTTGATGCTGAGATTCTTTGGAGAAATTTGGATTTTGAATTGTTTCCAACTGTGACCTAATTAAGTAGAGTATCGTTGAACAGGTCATTAAAAAATATTACAAGATACAAATACTTTATCGATACAGGAATTTGCTTACGAAATATTAAAGTTTAAAATTATCATTTTTGTTAGAGTGGACAACGCCACATCTAAACTCAAATTTTTATAAATTTTAAAAGTGTACATTAAATTCAAATGATAATTATCACAACTAAGTAGGTTATTGTTTATGAATAACTAGCTTTCCGTCCGCAGCTTCGTCTGCGTGGTTTAACTTTATCGCGGATATATTTAATTTGTTTATCACGTGAAAACTATTAAGTAATTCAGAGTTTGTTCTACCTATATACCAAATTTTATCCAAATCCGTTCAAACTTAAAAAAAAATGTAATTAGATTTGTAAATAGATCATAGAAACCCTATCTATAAATAAACAATATTTTATTGAACCGAAATAAACACAACTTGTTGAAGCTTTGTAATCTGTGGTAGTTAAAACCTGTGTTACAGACAACAATGTCTTCCTCATATATTTTGTAGGATAAGTAAAATTTGGTAGGTACTCTTACGTAACAAATTATGTTTGCCATCTAAAGTTATAGAATATTATCTATATAAGTATTTTAAAATGTTTTAACAACAGAGCTGCATGGCATATAGTCTGACACACTCTTGGCTAGTGTTTCTGTGAATATTAAATGCAAACCATTTAAATGCAAATCAAATAAGCTTCTAACAGTACGTCGCTCCGTCACGTTAACAGATCTTCGGTTTCCACGCGCCACCTCTACCGCCCCCGCAACGCCCTCCCGAGCAACGTGACCACTTCCTGATTATCCCTCACCTCACTTTGGCCTCACCTCCGCCCCCTAAATTTCTACTTCATTGACAGTCACCGAAACACGTGAACAATTTTTCATTAAGGGGCATACACACATAATAATTAATTAATAAGGACAATTTACTACCGGACTTACCCCTATTCATGCAATACACTATTTAATGTTATATTGAAATTGCCACTTATACATTAAACCATAAAACAATATTAATTTGAGAAAAAAGTACAAAATGTTAAAGCTGACTTTTCTGAAATATTGCCACCACTGCAAAAAAAAACTAAAAATACAAACACCGTTTCCAGTATAATTTAGAATTAATAGGAAAGCGTTACGTACGAGGAGTCAGAATGTATCCAAATGGCGAGGTACTGGTTCCAACACTGATTTAAGGGAGTGAATGCTGGGTATGCATTTGAAATGAGATTATTGAGAAGTTTGAGTGTTATTGAGAAGTAACTTTGAATGATAGAGTCGGGAATAGTGAATTATGGTGTTAAGCAGTTTGAACGAAGATGTAGTGACAAAAATTGAAAAAGGCTTGCTGAAATGGTTTGCACATATTTTTTTTTTTTTTTTTTTTTAATGCACAACGGGTTGGTACTTGACCTCAATCACACCTGATGTTAAGTGAAGATGAGGTCGAAGGTGGAAGCGTTCTGACCCGGAAACCCCAACACATTTAGGGGACTGGCTATCTTATCTCTGACAACCGGAACACAACAATGCTATTAACATTGCTGTTTGGCGGCAGATTTAGATAAGATGGTGGTAGCTAGCCAGGCGGACATTTAAAATGCCCTACCACCAACCAAACCGAGTACTTAAAACATGTACCCCGCTGGGGATCGAACCCGCGACCTCCGAATCGTAAACCCAATGTTGTTGACATTGAGCCACGGAGGCGGTTACAACATATGGAGAGAATGAATCAAAGAAGGTTAACTACAGAGATATATGAAGCGAAGTGTAGTAGTAGTGTTGGTAGGGGAAAACCAGGGCGAACGTACTATGATCAAATCGGGGACATCTTAAAGAAACGCCAAGTCAAGAAGTACCCTAAACCGACGAGCATGTATGAATAACCTTATGAGAATGAATGAAGCAAAAGAAGTGTATCAGGATCGTAGCCAATGGAAGTCTGTGGTCTCTGCCTACCCCTACGGGAAACAGGCGTGACTTTATGTATGTTTTTTACGATAGTAGCGACGTTGCATTGGAAGATCCGTCCATGTATAGATATAACGTATGTACATGATTATATTAGCCATTCAATTGAATACCCAGACCGTTCGTAAAGTATAACAGACATTTCCTGCATTATTGGTGAGTGCACTGACCAGAAGCGAGCCCCACTGTGTCTAAGGCTCCAATGTAGTTTCTAAAGGAACTTAACTAACTTACTCTGAACAGCACAGTTTTCTTGTTTACCATACATAACGATCGACTAGGCAATCAATTGAATGACTAATTCAATGTTCTTCTTACGACGTTTATATAAGGTTACGACTTTATCCTAATCGGGGTGATCAGAAATATCCCAAACGATACCACACTGCACAACTTTTCGTCCATACATACTTTTATAAATACATTGCTTTCTTCGCGGTAGTCGGTTTAAAAGAAGGTAGCTGAATAATAAACACAGCGGTGATCTGCTATTTAGAACAATTAATACAAGGATAACACAAAATAGGTATGTCAAATATCAACCTATATTTAAACAGAAAATGAGCAGTTACTATAGTAACAGCAACATATGTTATTTATTGCACATAAATATCACAGTAGCCTACGAGATGCATTCAGTTTTGGTTGTGCTTTGGAAATTATGCCATTGGCGTGGGGTATTAGCAATAATTCCAACCTATTGACCAGAATTTGTACGTATCACAATATAAATTACCTATTATAATTAGTCTCTCTCTTTCTTTCCACTGCTCCGCACGGGTGGATTTAGTTACTTAGTAGTACTGGAAACGTCACCTCAATTTTTTTCTTTAAAATTCTTTCAAACGTTTCAGATCATAATTCTAATCCAACCCCTAGACAGACAAAAATTCTAACTAGTTTATTATACTTAGATATCGTGTATGTAGATCTCACTTAGATATTGGTGCTCACTTATTTATTTTGAAGTAGGGGTACCTGAACACTTAAATTTCATAACCTATTTGTAAAGATAGTGATGCACACAATTTGATTTTGAATCATATAAATCTCTTAAACGATTAACATCTTTAACGTCGAAAATTATTTCACTCACACAGTCGTAGATTAAGCATAATAGTCTACGGGAAGACGCAGTGACTAATATTTCCACTATAGTGCAATTGTATTGGATAATAAGTAAACAATTTGCGTATCATCAATAATTCACGAGTTAATGTGCGATTTAACAATAGTGATAATTAATTATTTTAATTTTCTAGCTTGTGCGATCGCCATTTTTATATAATAGTGTGCGAAAGTGCTTAGCGACGCTTGTATTATGTATAATTTGTTGTGGTTTATATGCAGTCTAACAGTTTGTAGAGACATTACCTACAGATTTGAAAACCTGCCCCCGATTAATACTGACAACAACCTGTATCGACCGTTCTTTATGCACTTGCTAAGTATGAAATAAATAAACATGTTGGATTAAATTCACACCTGTTAAAAATTAAAAAAAAATATAATGTTTTAAGACACGTAAATGTAGACTTTCAGAGTTTTAAAATACATTGCTTTGAGCACTATTATTTTTATTTATCATATTAAAGCAGGAGTGTAAAAAGCGGCACAATTTGTTGTCGAGTGTGAATCTCCGGCTCGGCAATGACGGGCTGATGCATATTGTTGCAGGCAAATCGGTCAACAATAAAGACACGTTAGAAGACAAGAAGGATGACAGCGAGTTGTGGGAGGCGCAGGCCGCCTTCCTCGGCCCCAATCTGTGGGACAAGACGCTACCCTATGACCCTGATCTCAAGGTACAAGAAGTCAGTAATCGCAACTTTATTACCTAATGCGTGTGTGTCGTGCGTGTGCGCCTCTCACCGGCTTCCTAACCAACCGCCGCTCGCACTAGGTAATAGAGTCGCTTCCTCCTTTTATTACCTCCCCACATCCTCTCTGATGCCAGTCTAATATCGTATTAAATAAATAAAATTATTATTTAAGCATGACGTCATGCTTCGCGAAATTGTAATTATATTTTTTAAGAACAATTTGGTAGTGATATCCAACCTATTTATTCTATAATCTGGACAGCATGATATTTCCTCTCACCTGAGCCACTGAGTTTAAAGATTACAGATTATACTATTCTTATAATATTGCTACCTTAGCAAGCGAATTGGCATTTTGCGATTGATTGCGTAAATATGTACAAAACATTGCGTCTGCTACAGATTACTGCGCGCATCAAACGAGGGCGTGCGTGTAGTGTGTGATATTATCATGTTGCCGGTTACAGTATGTCGACTTGGACGAGTTCCTGTCGGAGAATGGCATGCCGGGCGAGGCTCTGGGAAGCGCCCACCTCAGCGGCTCAGCGTTCGGCGGCGGCGCAGGGCTGGCGCTCGGCTTGCAAGCGCCCGTCACCAAGCGCGAGCGCTCGCCCTCACCTTCCGACTGCATGAGTCCCGACACCATCAACCCGCCACTCTCGCCCGCCGATTCCAGTACGTAGTTTTAATGACTAATTATTTTAATGTTCTACTTACTTTCTTTACCTACCTGCAATTCATAACATAAATATTGAACAATTATAAATTACACACACCCTGACAAATGTACATTTCTGAAGGCTTTCATTCTACTATTTATAGTCTAACGTAAATGGCGTTAAATTTTCAGCGTTTTCGATGGCATCTTCGGGGCGTGATTTTGATCCCCGGACGCGTGCTTTCTCCGATGAGGAGCTCAAGCCGCAGCCGATGATCAAGAAGTCCCGGAAACAGGTAAATGAAGTTAGTGCGCTGATCATTCCTAGCGGCATGCTGCTACTGTCTGCGGGGTGCGGCGTCACTCACCACCACTCAGCCTTTCACATACCTACACACAATTCAAATCTTTGACCAATCGGAAATATTTAATATGTAATATGTTTATTTCGGATACTAAAAGCATTATTCGACCAATGCTAAAAATATTTGCAATATTAAGAGTATTTCAAAAGTTGTTTTTTTTTCTATTTGGTTGATTTATTGAGTTGCGTATGGAGAGAGAAAGACATACATTAAACTTTAAATTACCACCACGAAATATCACACTTTTGGGCTTTTAACACGTGTTAGATAGAAAAGTTGAAATATAGAAACCCCAACTATATAGTACTATTTCAGTTTTCTTCGGGCTGGACCTTTTTAACCTCGAAATTTTGACTAATAAGTCAGTATGAAATTGCTGCAACTATAATTGCATTGCATAGAGAAGTTGATTTTATATTAAGATACAAACTCTTCTCAACTTATCTACTTCTGTCGCCAATCATGCCCGCATTGTTTATTCTAGAGTTCACGGTAAAAGAGCTAATGAAAGGCCAATAATAAGGGTACAAAAGTCATGGGCCATATGACCATAGGTATATCGATTTTCCATATAAGCTAAATGAAACTGTATATCCTCATAAGATTATTATCAAACTTAATCAAACCTTTGATGTAACCAACATGCTTTTTAAACTGGGTAAATAGTAAAAACTTAGCATTGGACTACCGAATGCCAATCCTGCATTTTCCCCTATTTTGTGAATTTAAAAAGAACCTAAGTCTCATAAAGATTTTGATTAACTCTGATCTTCACGTCGTAATGAATACGGCTGAATTTAGCTTGTAAGGAAATCGATCTACCAACTCCGATCTATGTTCATGACATATAGAACTGTCCTGGCGATGAACCAAGGTTTGAAGAAAACGAATCTGGATTCCAAAGCATTTAGTCATTTTATTGCGGTACTCAAGAAAGTGTGTAAGAAATAAAACTAAGCTATACTATAATAAAAACAACAATAAAAACTATTTTTTACTTTTCCGAAGTTGCTACATATTATATCGAATATTGTTATTTTTTAATGCTTTGTCATACCGACCTATGTCATAATATTATCCAGTGTATCTATTTTAACAAACCTCTGAGTAAGATTAATATTGATTGTATGTAGAAAGGCACATAACTACCGTAAATTTTCATTTAGTACACATTGCAAATTCTTAGGTACCTTATAAATACATCCCTACACTTAGCTACAAATAATTTTCCGACCCACAACTTCCGTTCAGATTGATCTATTATCAATGAATAGGTACACTAACAGGATTTTCATACAAAATTTCACAGCTTTACTAACGCTTTGACGATAATGTTTGTATTAATCTGAATAGTACGTTTAAACAGTCAGCAGCAAAACAAGTGTAATACTACCAACATGGAGCTGATGATAGCAGAGTATTAGAGCACCAAGCTCAGGTGGGCCTCCACCGCCTTTACACCGCCTGGTATTATGCTTAACGTTCTGCCGCTGGCTGTATAAATTTTACTGGCTTTACTATGAGTTTAATATAATGTTATTGAATTAATAAGGAATAGACCATCGCAAGAAACTGCTGAAATATTATACCTATTCGTTTCTAAACCGAAATGTGTAAAATAACACATTTCACTTTCTCGCGCTAAATTTGATTGAATAATTTCTTTTGTTTGGGCTTGCACCTCAAATAGAGAAATTACCACTCTATTAATTATTATATTTGAATTTATAGTGGAATATATTTCTGAAACGTAAACAATATCAAGGGATATATTACTATTAAGGATTTACGAGCATTCACGCAAATAATAATGTGGATGCACTTACCTAATAGTAAGGTGGTCTTACTTTATTAATTTAAAGCCACTTCATTAGCTGATATTGATTATCAAATATAAACTCCTGGTAAAAGTACTAGTCGTAGCAATTTGTTTTTAAATTTCTCTTAAGTATCCGAGAATATAAGTACTGGATCATCGAACTAAATAACTTTGAAATCATAAGGAACAAGTTTCATATATTATAGTGAGTGAAAGTCTTGAATGTGGTGAACGGATTTATTTCTCGATTTTGAAGTTGGTTATTCAGTTAGATGGTCTGATCTATGTATCATAGTCAATGCATGCGTATACTCGGATATATATTATGTAAATATTGGTGTCGGTCGGGGTCGGTACCTACGTAAATAGCTACACGGTGTGGTACCTCACTAGAAAATTTAAACTCACTTATGTCAATATATTCAAGAAAGAAATTTTAATTAGAACATCGACAAGAAGCTTAGGATTATTAAAAAAATTCCTACGTAACAGCGAATACCGATTAATCGAATTATCCCAACGAGGACGATGATGCGAAAACAGTACAGTAGTGGGCCTTTTACATGATTATTAAATTGACCGAAATATTACAAACGGAAGTCGTTTGAACAAAATGTTACTTTCCTTGAATACTATGTACGGAGCTCTTCAGCGTCAGTATTAAGACGGCATCGAACATACTGGCGTATGTTTGGAAATTTCTGTTATGTTAAGAAAAATTCTACATAAAAGTAAAGTGGTTATAGTAATGATATTTCAAACAATTTATACAAATTACCGATTTGAGAACCGCAGTGTTATGAAGACTAATCCTTCCCTATTTTTTTATTTTCACTTAAATATTTCAATAATAAGGGAAATTTGCCTAGAAAATTACAGAAATTACGAGGTTGGTAGCTGCTGAACTCGCTGCCCTTATATAAGTATTATACCTACGTAAATGACCAACCACTGTAACAATTGCACTGAAAGTGCTGGAGCAACCTGGCTCTAGAATCAAAGCGCAAGACTTAGCGAAGTGTGGAAAATCCCCCAGCTAAGAGCCAAAAATTTGCCTCTGTAACGCCCCATTGAAAAGGCCATTAAAATAAGTGGATGATATTAATATTTACTTTTCCTTTTAAAATTATGACATTCGATGAGACTCATACTTATAAGATATAGATTATAGAACCGAGTACTCTATCTTCTACGTAGAATACGGGTCCAAACTCTCTAATATCAAAACTACCTAGGTTTCCCTGGAGATGTATAGGATTTTATAGATCTTATAGACGATCCTGTAAATGAATAAGTAAATTATTCCTGAAGTTCGGGTTAGTCTGTTAAAACCGGTTTCTCTTAGATAGGATAGGTTTTAGTAGTGCTTTGTAACCCGCCGTGAAAAAAAACCTTGATTTCTTTCATTTTGCATATGGTTGATATAGATAGATCAATTTTTTGGAAGGTTATTAACTCATGATGATAATCCCAATCTTTCCTACTTAGGGTTAATGCATCTAATACGCAGTTAGCAGGTTTAAATTTACTGAAAGAAAATTTAGGAAAACTTACGAATGGCCCTATTAAATAGCGAATTTAGGAAATTTACGCCCACCCACCTACTCAGACGATGACGGGTAGGTAGTCATCCTGCGGAGCTTTCGTACTGTAGGTTCATGTCAGCAGTTCTGGAACCTAATCGTCTATCGTGGGATAATTGCAAGTGGCCTGATGGAATCACGCTAGTATGCTGGAAGATATGCCTGGTATTGGTACCGCACGCTCCTTATGTTGATGTTGACGCTACGTCTTATCAGGTGATACCTAGGAAAATACGGCGATAAAATCTTAAAATCTGGATCCGTTGCAGCCAACGCGGAAAATGCTGTGCGGTACAAATATTCTAATGACGAGCTTAAAAAACTTTAGGCGGCATGTGACACAAGTGTAAAGTGAGCACACTACAAGCGTACACCTATTTAGTAGTTTAATTTCGCTGATGGTTGTGCTTGCAGCCAAGCCCATTCAACTACATACTTAGTTGACGTATCCATCCATCGTGCTCTTTCGAGATAAAGTGTATTCGCATTGTCGTCTTCGCGTTATAATCCTAATGATTACGTATTAATCGTCATTCGCTTGTTAGGTTGAAAATTTATTAAAATGTATTTTTTTAATTCTGTAGTTGGTTAGATGTAACGATTACTTTTACCTTTTTCATTGCCGTTTCTAATTTATTTCCATCCAACATTTAATCAATTTGTGAGTTTTAATTTTTAAATCCTTACCTAATTATCATTGTGAGTTTACCACTTTATGGCTATTCAAAAGTTTGATATAAAACATTTAATTTTCTATCTTTCATTATAATGTCAATGGGTCGTTTTAATACATGTTTAAAATATTTGGTAGACTCATGATTAAAGATCAATAGGCTTTTGTGTAGATTTAATTATTTGTTAGCTCGCAAAGGTCACTATTTCAATTATCTTCAAGTAAATGCACAATAAGTGGATAAATTATTGTATTTAATTTTTGATTACGCAGAATTTCTCAAAAGAATACGAATTAAACTATTTGGGGCATAAATTACTACCTAATTAGAAAGACTGAATTACTTCAATGTGATTAAAAAGTAAATAACATAATATTATACAACTACTCAACTAACTAAATAATGTTATATACTGTCGGTTTCTATTAGTATTTCAATTTCAGTGTTGGTGAAATTGAAAAAAATGTATAATGTGATAATGAAAAAAAAAGTTATGCCATTGATATCTGGTCTCTGCTCTTGCTGTGAAGTGCTATTTTAGGTTATTTTTACTATTATATTTTATTATTAGCTTGCGATCTGCCTATCATTCAATTTATACAGTCCACTTGCTCCTCAAACATCCCGTTTCTAACATTTTGGACAAGTATACAAATGAACTAGAAAATCAACCAGTTATGAAAATTAGGTTTCTTTACATAATATATAAGCTCAGGACAATCTTATCAGACATTTTAAGGTCCAAAAGGGGCTGATTCACTGAGCTAAGCTAGTCTAAGGTTCTAGTAGAAAAACGTGATAAGTCATTATATTTTTATGGCATTTCATTTTACAAGTAGATACGGCATGATTTTTTTTTCTACATACATATATGTATATGAGATATTACTGTTTAGAGCTCAATAAGTAGATGGTCCATGTAGAATTTATGGACCGGCAAAGTAGCGAATTTTAAACTTATTTTGTTACCAGGTCCATCTCGACATCAGCAATACGTAAGAGCCAACAACTTTCCGTAACCACAGATTACTAATAAGTTAGCCGTAACAATTACTAAGAATATTACAAAGGGCCACGATCATTTGGTGTCATTCTGCAACAATAAATTGTTACGGAACCCTCCGCTGCGCGTCATTCTGACTGACACTGAGCGGTTTTGTATACATATATTTAAGGCTTACTCCAATTAGCACTTTACTTTATTTTAAAGTCTAAATAAATGTTTTAATATTAGGTAAGTTTAGTGAAGTAAATTGTAAAATTTATAATTTTGTATAAATAATATCTTAATAGTCTTGTTGTTAGCGTTAGTTAGAGATTGACACAACATTGGTGTTATAAGAAGCTGGGGATCGAGCCTGGGCCGTACATGAATACTTTCGCTCTTCGGTGAAGGAAACACCGTGAGAAATCTGATACTCTGGGGAATTTTCTTTTCGCATATCCGTATATGGCCGCTAAATACAAGATACGTTATCCATTGTCAGGGAAGGCACAGGCCTTCCCACATACAGGTGTGGGACTTTTATATACTGCCGTTCAAATGAAACTAGTAACTTTGTCCTTTTAATTAAAGTTGAAATGTGACTTTAGACCTTCGATCTCGAAGCTTTAGACAAGGTATTGGTATATGTATAGATTAATATTTCATAGGATATTTCTAAATTAAAAATTGAAATATTCATTCAATAAATTAAATATACCACATATTACTCTGAATAAGTAATGAATCAGTCATGTTTCATTTCAATCTGTATAATGTAACTTTCATTGGATTTGACTGCAACATCGGATTTAAATGTAATTATTCCATAAATAAGGTAAAGTTAATCCCTACATCAGTGAAAAAGTTACACAGCATAATTTTGTTTTGAATTGCGATTTCGAAAATTCAATGTTTCAGGCGTTGTGTGTGTTGTGTTAATACAACAGAAAATATTTTGTCTATCATAATGAATTTTGGTACTTTCGATAATAAACTAACATAGTGCTATGTCTCGAGGAACCTACGAATAAAACCCCTGAATGATTATTAAGGCACAGTCCTTTGGGAAAATTTAGCATTGTGTGTTTTATTGTCTATATCTACATAATGTAATTGTACCAATTTGCAAGGTTCTGCACAACGAGAAGTACCCAATATTTTTTAATAATTAAATCAGTAAGTCTTCAACTTATAGAGTGTGTGAAGAGCTTATGTTAAAAGTTTAAAGAGTAAATTATTGCTAGACTTTCTCTTCATTTACATTGATAAAATAGCAAATTTGTGGTCTCCCACCTCGACAAAGGAAAAGTTATGGGTGTAGACATATGGCCTGATATGGTTACGACCACTCAATACGAAATAATCTGAATAACGGCTGTCTCTAGAGTTTCTCATGATTTTACATTTGGTTAACAACAAATTCAACATACTCGGTTCAATTACACAACGGTCATATATTGGTTGAAATACGTACATACGACTATATACCTTACCTATTCATGTATGAATGTGTAACACATATTTCTAGTTTTTTATTTTATTTTATTTTCTAGTTTATTTTATTTCGATATTTTCCAGTTTTTGAAGAAAAGCGATTATGATAAGCAGATGTATAAGGTTTGGGTCACATATCATTTAACATGTGATATTAAGGTCATGTAGAACCTATTCGTGAATATTCTGGATATCTAGAACGTCAACTAAATATATGCAAATTGTTAACGTATTTGGTGAATATGTTAGACGGAACACGCGCTCCGATTGTTTGCATTAATTGACATACAGCATTAATGTGATGTGACCATGCATATAGTTTCAACATAGGTAGTAGGTTATGTTCCGAGCGTGATACCCGGTGACCGTTGCGTAGCTATAACACAGCTGTTGTTGTGTTGGGTGAAGGGTGGTATGAGTATATGGCGCGGCGTGCTAACCCCATATCGACGTCGTCGGCAGTTCGTGCCCGATGACCTGAAAGATGACAAGTACTGGGCGCGCCGGCGGAAGAACAACATGGCGGCTAAGCGGTCCCGCGACGCGCGACGCATGAAAGAAAACCAGATTGCGCTGCGCGCCGGATATCTTGAAAAAGAGGTTAGTTTTCGTATTATATTACTTTCAGTTGTAATGAGTTAAGTTCACATCATCATTAGAATTAGTGAAGTTAAGTAGGCGTTATTATCAAAACCTAATAATATTACAAACCGCTACCAAGTCTTCCATTCATAAGTGCATTAAGGTTCATAAGTACTCCATTATTGTGAGGGCAGACCAGGGCCTCAAGTGGGGCGTTTATGAATAGACTGATAATATGATAACTTCGTTGGTTAACCCCGACCTGTAGATTACTCGTGTATATTTGGACTCATAATATTTGCACTTTTACTATGTTTGTAAATGGAAATAGGCAAGTAGGTGGATAAAAGTCACACTTACACAACGCATCTTACCAGAATCCGAGAAAATATGGTCTGAAGGTAGCCTTTGTTATACGTATTTATATATATGAGAGCCTATGCGCACTAAATCCATTAGAAGCCGCCATATAGCTTATGTTTCCGACCCAAGTTGCGGTTAGTTTTCTGAGACTCGGATCGGAAGTTTGTACTACATCGGATCTAATTATAATCCGAGCATAATAAAGTTTTTCATATTAAATTAATTGATTAAATTACTATTTGTGTGCCCCCTCTAAGATTCATTTATTCATATCCAACTAAATGAATCGGTTCAATGACCGGGTATAACAGTTGGCATGATAATATCTCTCATTATTATTAGTTTAAAATAAAATTAGTTCAGCTATGCACAATTTTTACCAGCTCCTGCAGGATAAAGTTTGTATATTTATTGATATATCTTCTTCATGTAGCTTTTGTTAATTGTGCAATAAAGAGTATTTGATTGATTGATTGATTGATATAGGTTTTTGTTTGTTTTGTAGGAAGGATTGATTACAAAAATATTTTATATATGTCCCTAATTTATTCAATATCATGTCATAGACTAAAATTTTAAAATTTTGTCTATGGTTTTATGATCTGATTGATTACCCACCCTGCAACTAATATGATAACTTTGATGATTCCAGAACATGGGGCTGCGACAAGAAGTCGAACTTCTAAAGAAGGAGAATCACATCCTACGTGAAAAGTTGTCCAAGTACGCGGACGTATAGGCAGCCCTCCTTACCACTCGCATAGCACAAACACGCCACACGACATGTAAGTCAACAAAATACAGTCTCCTCACTAAGCCCCGTATTAATAAACCGTTCTCATGATTGACATGGCCTCAAGTTGACGCTTGAGAATCTGCTGCATATTAAAACAGCATCAGAAAAAATGGTCTTGAGACTGAGACGCGATCTCGATCTCAAGAACGATTTATTAATACGGGCCTAAGAGTTGGTTAGGTTAGGTTTTTATAACAAGTAATACAACAAAAATAGAAAAAGAAGACCAATTAAACAACAAATGTGAATCCCACAATAAAAGTAGGTATTAATGTTAATTAAATCGGCAGAGGCCATTAGTTAGGATACCGATATTCGACAACCAGTTTCATTATTACATTTCGTTACATTACTGTGTCATTACTATATTTTTTTTTGTTTCTTTTTGCTGGATGCATGATGTAATTAAGCACTTCTTTACAGGTCGCGGGCGCACTACCGTTGCGCACTCTTCGCGCCGCTGGTTCCGGACACACTTCTTGTCAACTGAAGCTTCATTGTTCAGTTTATATCAACAGACTTCTCTTACTCTTTACTGAAAGTTTTATGTGGAGAGAGCTATTTGATACTTTTGTGATCTGAGGCGCATCGTTCAGTGTTCATTGAGGACTGCGCCTCGCATGTCCTTTTCTACCCCCCTCTGTCTGTCGTGCCGTTTCTCACATCGATAGGCTATTTTATCAACTACAAAAAATGCTGCCACAGTATTTATCCAACATTTTATGCCTGTATGGTTGATAATCTAGCAAATCGATTCACATAATAAATCACAATGTATTTTCTAATAGGATTAATTAATATTGCAGTTACCGTAATTTATCTAATTAGTTTTAATAGGTGAATCTTAACCAAAGTTCCACTCGACCTCTGATCTATCGTCGTCTCTAATTCCTTCCTTCGGACTCAGTTCGACACTCAACAGGGTTAGTCAACGACGTACGGACCAAAAGATTTTATGGAAAATTGTTATTTTTGAACGGTGTTCGTTGTGTCCCCGTCCCGAGCTCGCGTCGCGCCGTAGTCGCGCCCGCAGCGATTGTCTCACTCGAGTGCGGATTTATTTGTAAGTTAATGTTGTTGAATATTTATATTGATACCGGCACCGGTCGCGTGTGGCCGTGCGCGGCCGCGTCCGCCTCGGCCGCACGCAAGTTTGCTCAAGTGGCTCGCGTACGCATGCGCAAGTGTAGTGGCTGCGTCTGTATATAGATAGTTTTAATAGGGTCTTGAGCCAGCCCGGGCGCGCCCCGGACACTCGAAAGCTGCTTGAAATCTGTATTACTAAAGTTGCCGTTTTTAATTATGTCCCGTCCGTCCCACATTTCCGGAACGATCGTGCAATCTGTGAGATGTAATCGTCACTCGCGATGTGTTCGGGGCCCGGCCCTTTGCTCGCAGGTCTCTCACTCTAGCTCGCTTCGTAGGACCGCTCCGTAAGAGAATAGATCCCGACGACGACGGAGGTGACTGGGGCTCCTCGTTGGGGTTATTGCGTGTACCTCGCGCGCACCTACCCTCCGTTGTTTCTGTAGTGAGCGAACACTAGTTTCGTTTCAAATTTACTTAGTGGATAGTTTAAGTAGTACGTAGATTCCGTAGTGTAGTCGTTATTAGTATATTTTTGTTATGGCTGTAGTTGTTAACGTTTTTGAAAGTTTATATTATTTTTTTTAGTTATAAAGAGACTCGCGCTATTGTGTCGATATGAATTAGTAAGAGCCGCGTACTGAATGGATCGGCGCCCCGCGCCTCCCCCGCCCCCGAGCGGCCCGCAACTCGCGCGTGGGCCCACGCCGCACTGCGTCTAAGTGGCATACGCGAGCTTGGGTCGCGCGAGCTGCGTGTCCTCTCTCCGTGGACAGGCCCCACGAGGCCACGTCCTATTGCACTGACGTCATCTGGACGTTTCCTCTGCACTCTATTTGACTCGTGCTAATGTTATTATAATATATTTTTGTAGGTTTTTGTCGTTGATAAATGAGTCAATTGAATGTTTATTGAATTGAAGAAAAATTAATGTTTATAAACTAAGACTAAGAAGTTGTTGCATTTGAAAGTATTTTATGGATACAAAGCGAGAACAATAAAAATGTTTTTTCTATAAAGGTTTACATGTGAGGGATTCTATAAAGGAGTGACGGCGAAAGTTTTGAAATGCACTGTTTCATATCAAATGATATTATATGTAATAAATAATAAACCTTAATGTTAATCGGCTGCCCAGTGCGGCATTTGATATTCCATCTTGTTTGTTAAAAAATATACATTGAATTACCCATTATATGTATATGGTACCTATACATACATTATATTGTAATTGTTTTTCCGAAAATTGTAACATGGGTATATAATGTAATATAAAGTATCGTGGATAAGAATGAGTCGTATGTAAGACCATTGTGGTAAAGTATTAATCTTACCTACGTTAACTGTATGTGAAGTGGATCGGGCGGGGCCGTCGGTGCTCGCGACAGTGGTGCTACGCGCGGCCGCCGGCGCACCGCCACCATCACCCCCCCACCCCCCGCCCCCCGCACCCACCTCACCATACTCTCTGCTACACCCCTCGGATTCCTTATTTATTTTTTCAATTGAAAGGCCTACTAAAGTTACTACTTTACCTCAAACATAAACATCTCTACCTATTGCAACAACATAAAACCATATTGATTCAAATGTACGAGTAGTATTTTGTCTGAACTTAATTTATATGGTTCTATGGATTGAAATAAACGTTAATTGTTGTATTTACGCTTAGTTTTTTTTTTTATGCATTCGTCGTCCTGCACGCACCATGCCCTAGTGCACGCCCGTGGTGCGTGGCAATGCCCGGCAGCCGCGGCGGATCCGTGATAGGATGATGTGCGTTGTTCATATGAGTAGGTACTTAAATTATTTAAAAGCTAAATGTAGCGACTAGCGACCTCACGGCCTCTAGTAACTGACACTGATACAATTCCTAAATCAGTGTTTTAAATAATAAATCTTGGTTAAAGTACCTTGCACAAAACATGACTTTTCATTATCCTCACCCATCCACTAGATAACACAAAATTACTGTTGTACCTATTTATGTGTAATTAGTCAATTCATCAATCTTGGTATTAGTACTAGTGTCCGATCGAACAGACATTCGCCAAAACCGAAATCTTTATCAAATTCTAGCCGAATCTGTTTGTGTAAAATACCTTTGTGGTTCGAATGAATATTAGCAAAATTTTTATTTGTTCAACTATGATATTTAAAAACATAATATAACAGACGTGTCTATATTTATAGATTTTAACAGACCCATATTTATAGATTTTAATTAAAATAAAGGTGCCAAGAAATAAATCCTAGAGTACAAATGATACAAATATAAATGTAGTTTTGGTTATGGCAGGATTCGATTATCTTCAGGCCAATGCCAAAACGTTTACTAAACCAAAACGAACATTCTGTTGGACACTAGCTACGCTAGATAATACCGAGTTCGAGAAATGCTTATTAGGTAAAGTGAAACAGCTATTACTTATATAAAATAATTATAAAAATGTACCTACTAATTTATAACACCAAAATTGTTGAATCTAGATGAAATAATGTAAAGTTAATTACTATTTGTTATTGTCACCAATAAGGTGGACATCGTGATTGCGGTTGGTAACATTCAGTAGATACCTAATTGAAATATGTATAGTTTGTAAACTGTTGTTCATTACGCCTGCGTACATATTTATGTGGCTTTATGTATTTCATAAGCTACTTTTCGTTCAAGTCCATCACCTATATGTTCGGTTTTCTTTGTCAGATGTCAGTGTTACCTAAACTAAATGATTTCACTTACATTACGAATATTGATTGCCAATCAAGATAGACAACGTGTTGTACAGATGTGCACAGACCTGTGGTGAATTAAATAATGTTCTATGCTGCATAGATTTATGAATCATATTTAAAGCTGTGTTTATTGTAAAGAAGTGATTGTAAAATAATCATCCAATAAAAATTGTAGGGCAGCAATATAAGAGGTGATTTTGATTTATTAAAAACAAATTTTCATCACACACTTCGATACCATACTTAACACATATGCCTGGCCAGCAAATGCTATCGATGACAATGGCAAACGGCAAACATGTTCACGTTTTAGGAGGTGCCTGTAATGAGAAAAGACACTAATTCTTACGACATTTTTCTCTCCAGTCATAACTACGTTAACTTATAGAATTTATTAATTTATTTATTTCATAATTATCGCTAGTAGTTTCAAAGTACAACAAAATTGTAGAAATTAAACATTGGCTATTTATAGGTTCGATAAATTTGAAAACGAGGATAATAAAGTTGTTGTAAGATGTTTGGAGATATCGTCTATATCGTACACCAATACGATTTTATTGTTTATACAATATATGAAGTTTAAAATTATATCAACCAACGAACAGATAATCCTGTCGACTGGTAAATGTTTCGTTGTGAAATAAATTATATAATGATGTTTATCTATATAAACAAACTGTTATACTTGTTATACCGTAACAAAATTTAAACACAAAATTGTAAATACTTATACCTACTTACAACGATAATGAAAAATGCTAGAACTATTACAGATGAGAAACTATCATGCTTTGTGCGTAGTTGTGCCTGTGCGTTTCACGTTGTAATGTAGTCTCCTATAAAAATTCGTTATTTTTATCAATTAAATATAGTTATTTTAGAAAACTACATGGTTTTACAAATGAGAACCGATACAAGTGAACCGAACAGTTGTTCGAGGCACTCACATGTTTCTTGTATTATGATTACATCTATTCGTGGCCGACCATGTTTATTATTTCCCAATTTTAAAATAGATCACTGTTGTAGCTGATATTTAAAAACTAATTTAACCTACTCACTGCCCCACATTGAACATCGAAGATTGTATTATGTAGGTACCGCCTGCGAACAGAATAGAGTAAGGCGGGTGCAGTTCCGAGGGTCATACTGACTGACTTGTTGACGCATTTAAGTTTTCTGATTGCGTGTAAGTAAGGCCAAGGGATTGTTATTCTGCGTATCTACCGTTTGAGATTTATTCAATGTTGTAATGTGAGTAATAAATTTTTATTTGCACTACGTCTTTTACTGACCCTAATACATTAATATCATTTACATATTTTTTGTCATTTATAATTTAATAGCTTTCGCCCGCTGATTTGTCCACATTGCATTATTTTATCGCTGACTTTTTCAGAATGAAAAGTAGTCAGTGTCCTTTTCTGGGTTCCTGTGGCTATTTAAATATGATCGGTCCAGCAATTTCGGCGTGAAAGCCTTATAGATAGATATTCGCTTTTATAAAATTATTATGGATACTAGCTGTGTATGTGACTTCGTTCACAGTTATAGTCTAAGCAGTTACTATCTTTAATTAATAACAGGTAAGTAACGCGCTATATCATGGAAAACAAACAAAACTAAACTGTATAGATGCTGGAACTGACTAAATTTAAAGGGGATAAGAGAAAAGCGAAAGTGGGGCAAACTCAATTCATTTGACTATCCTGAAGATTCTAAAAGAAATTTCTGTCTATTAGAATAACGCATTAACTGCTATCCATTGCTTAGTGATGTATACATAAATACAAGTGCGACAACATCTGAATAAACTACCTTGGCCTCCCTCCATAAACTGAAAAATTGTTTAAACCATGTTCCTCAAAACCATAAATATATTCAGGCCATAGTGTATTTTACGCCGGCTCCACAAAGTGCTACAAAGAGATTAGAGACGGCACTCGAGTACCAAAAGTTTGCAATTTCATTTTTATAAAATACTATTAATACATTTTATGACTAATATTACCTCTTTATATTGTAAATTGTTGTCAGAGATAAGATAGCCAGTTCCCCAAATGTCTTGGGGTTTCCGGGTCAGTACGCTTCCACCTTCGACCTCATCTTCACTTAACATCAGGTGTGATTGAGGTCAAGTACCAACCCATTGTGCATAAAAAAAATAATAACGGTTAATTCTGGCACATGCAAGCCGTTATTCGTAATCAAATTAGTTTAGGAAAACGACACATAGAATTAAAAAGTAAGAGGCGTTAAATTTCGGTGGCTCTTGCGCTCTGGAGCTGGTACAATAGACAAGCCGAATACATTGAGTTTAAAATTTGTTGATATTTAAAAATCTATTACTCCTGGAAATGATGAATACCTAACAAGTTGGAAAAAATATTTAAATTATGTAGGAAAACGTTAAACAGGACGAATATTGCTGTGGGTACGTATATGCCTATACACAAGTTTGTCATCATCTAAATAGACATAAATTGTATAATAGACTGTTTTAGGGCTGTTTTGAATTTATTTAAAACCTTGCTAGTTTTCAGCGGAAGCGTTAAGAGTCATGTAATAGTAATTCTAAAGGTATATCTGTGTATTTCCCCTATGGGAAACAGGCGTGACTTTATATATGTATCTGTGTCGACATTACGGCGACACCACCAATGTAAGGTGACCGCACGACCTTATGGTATATGTGAACGCAGTGAGCTCTACTTATATTGGAAGTATTATGGCGTCATGCGACCGCTTGTACATGCATTGCTCCAGAAATGGAACATGATTGATTTGATTACTATATACGTAGGTACACCTACTTAACAATAAATAGCTGTCAACGACAAGTCAAGTCTGATAACACTGATTGATGATCCTGATACCACTGTTATACAAAACAAAAAAGAACTCGACGGAAAGGCGAGAGCACGGTTAAATATCCATAAATTCAAAATCTATTAGTACATTATGATATAAGTGCGTTATGGTGGCTATGTGTGCTATGCTATGTGTTTAACCAATATATACGCACGTAGGTATATCGTACGACGTATTTCAACATACTTGCGAGGAAACAGAATAAAAAATCACGCGGCGCGGGGCATTCGAAATATAAAATATATGTATATATATATATTCTCCGGCCTAATGGTGTTATCACTTACCTCTATGTGACTTATGTTCTTTGCCATAGCAAATAGTGCGGTTATACATTATAACTTCACTATTTGCGTTTATAACACACGCTTGTTTTATGAGCTGCTTGATATATCTAAAACCGGTGAAATTAGATCTTTTTTACGAGCAAGCATGTTGAAAATTTCTTAAAAACCACAACCGATTTCTATCACACATGGCTAATAACAAGTAACTATCTCGTTGCGAACCGCTTACAAATTCCTAAATAGAAAAAAACCGCTTCCAAATTCGTTCAGCTGTTCCGATAGACAAAAGTTTCAAACTTATAAACGACTTTCTCTATTCTTGACGTCGAGGGTTTAAAAACGGGTGGAAAATAAAACATGTTAAAGGAACTTTTCTAAACAATGTATTTCAATTTCAACCTAATGCGCTCTACAACTAAGGTATCTAATTGTGTTGCAGTAATATAATATACGTGTAACTGTAAAAGATAAAAAAGAAGAAACAACAAAGTAAATATATTAATCTAAAAATTACTTTAAATATTCAGTGAACCTATTCTAAAAATTGAGTTGAATTATATTACAATAATTAAATTAACAATATACGTCGGTATCACAGAATTTCACAGGGCAGGGTGTTTGCCAATTACTGGTTTAATTTTTATCATAGTGACCAACGGACGGATGAATTTATTTAGGTACAGTATGTCGATATTCTTGCAACCTGGATAGGTTGGAGATGAATACTTGATGTAAGGATAGCAGCTACCATTTATTAATAAAGTTAAAAGTTTAAAAATTATAAAACTGCAATAATATATATTAAAAAAAATACAGCCAACAATATACATCAACTCTCAAATAAACTCATCCATAATACTCATCGGGAACATTTCATTCTTGACGATAGTCACAAATTTAAAAGCTGGTATTTCTGCGATATTTTTACACTACCCTGAATATCAAGATATCAACATGATACATTTCAAATTATGCAAATACCGAGATGAAGGGTGATTTGTTTTTTATTTAGGTAATCCTTGGGGACGGACAAAGATCCAATCAGGGTACCGATTTATGAGTACTCGCGGCAATAGATATTTGACACTACACGGCTTGTTTTATATTAAAATAGTTGAAAATTATACGTTTCAGGCATCCATTTCTTTTTCAAATCTAAAATTATTAGGAATGTAACGAGTTTTAGGATATTTGTTGGAGGTTAACGAGACTTTTTTGTAGTCATCTAGGTAAATAGCTAACAACTCATGGGTGTCAATTTGGAAATGGCGCTCAACACTGCCGTTATATTATGATGTTATATAACGTTATACATAGGTATATCATTATATCGACAGTGCTCCGTGCACCTGAATGTAATAAATTGGGCCTACACCGGATTTTGTTTTTCATTTAGGATTTTAGTATCCGAGCACAACGATACATTGATTTGGTCAGTCACGTCGGTAAAATTAGATATTACATTACTGTAGATAGCATTTTATTATTTATTGTACGTTGAGAAATTAAGAATTTGGCGATGTAAAATATTATCTATCTTTGCTAAAGCTCAACATAGCCCAAGTAAATTTTTCTGTTCACTTCTTTGTCGAATGAACCTATGTACATAAATGTCATACATATAGCTCAGACCTTCCATGGACTTAACAACTTCCATTGGTACCATATTCGAACCCCTTTTTAGTTGGATTGGAGCTTCGACCATATAAACGTTTGGGTTCTAAGTGACCGAAGACAAGCGGTTACTTAGAACCAAACGTTTATATGGTTACTTATCAATTACTCATAGCTCCATGAAACAAGTTAACGAACTCCTCCGATTAACTTCAAATTTACTAGTGATAATTCTAAAATGTCAAACAATAACGTCAACGAATTTATAAGATGAGATAGTTTATGCCGTAAAATTTGATGTTTTTGCCATCGACTCGTTAAGAAGAAGATGAGATATAGTATCAGACGTCCAATGGAGAATGGGACATCAGATTGTTAAAATAGTGTCAGTATAAATTCTATAGTAAAATATAACTGCGCAGTGATCGGTCAGTATTAGGTCACGAGGCCGATTTTCATATTGACAGTCACATGCCCTCGTGGTACAGTGTATACATAATTTCATTTTATAAGATTGCAGAAGATAAATATCAACTGCATGTTCGACCACATCTCACAATTAAGACAAAGAGCAATTGTGTTCTCAATATAAGTAACATTTTCATAAAATTTTGGACAAAATTATGCGCTGGAAATCTATGGTTAAAAGGTTATATGTTGAGGCATGTGCGACTCTATCGCACTTTAAACTCTATATGCTTGAGACGTGTGTCCGAGAAAGGCTTCCTAAATGAAAACAAAATGAATTTTAGAATAACAAAATAAAAATAAACTTGAAACTCTCGATTATTACTAACATAAACCCTCACTAATATAGAGATAGAATTAAAGATAACTATCGTTAAACTCAAGAAATTAATTTAGTTACGATCTCCACTATCTTTATGCTAACCAAATCGAACACGAAAAGATTAAACTTAGGAAAGGATTAAAATAATCAAATTCATATACCATCACTGCTACGGAACGCTGCATAAGACGGATTATATGTGTTACTATGAATTGCTCGTCTGCATCACCCATTAACTAAAAACGCACCGCAGTCCTACTTGCTACTTGAGTTTCCTGAAGAGACACCGATTTCCACCGGACTGCGTCTGCGTAATAGTTACTTGTACGGTCGACTTTACTACGGGCGATAGACTACTCACTCGAGAGGTACCTACTCCGTGTCTTGCGTATGCGTCAGCATTTTGTATGATACAAGATATCGCAGACGATCGTTTTAAATTGAACACCGCTTAGTCCGACTACGGCCGATTTTAGATGTTGTTCAATCCTGCAACGACTCAAAGCTGACATGCTATACAGCTACCGACATCATTTCCGTGTGAAAAACTCAACACTACGAGGTGTCGGCCGCCTTCCTTCGTCCGCTTTCACTCGCAACACGCCACATGGAGACTCGCCTGAAAAACCTCTCAATTGAGTGAGTACACTCTTGTAGATTAGTACGCGTAATCTAAACAATAGGTGTTGAAAGTGAGTGAGATGGGTGAGTTGTTCGGGTTTACCACTACTAATCTACAACGGTGTACTCACCCATGTGGGAAAGATTTCTCCATCTATGCCAACTTTCTCTATGATATTTTAACTTTTGCACTGCTATTTTCAACTTCACCGTAAAATTTTTCATCCTGAGAAATTCATCTAATATAATAGTGGGATTCTGACAACCTACTCCTAAATCCCTCCTTTTCAAACTCCATTACTACTGACGGGAACACTTAGGGGCAAAATACTATCTGTACTGAGTTGTGAATTACCGCTCCTTTAACGGTTGGTAACATTATGCACGACTATTTCTAACACGCAGACCCAATCATAATTCCGTCCACATATTCGCTCCGTTTCGGCGACACTTCTTTTCGTAGCAAACCATGTACTACGACAATCAAACTACTGTCCATATTACCAACGCAAGCGATTGCGACGACGACATAATATATTGTACATATAAATAAAATAAATATTTCGGACACTTACACCAATTATCTAGTCCCAAAGTAGGCAAAAACAACGGATTCTAGTTATCTATGATAAACATATATAAATATTTCTACAAACATCTATTTATACATAAAGTCACGCCTGTTTCCCGTGGGGGTAGGCAGAGACCAGACTTCCACTTGCTACGATCCTGACACACCTCTTTTGCTTCACATTATAAACAGCTATGACTCGTGAAAAATGTTCGTCTTCATCACAGACTCTTTCACCTAGCGTGATTCGAACCCATAACGGTTAGTTTCAAAGGCAGGGTCGCGCTACCCAATACACCAATTGATTGTAGAGATATAATTAACCGAATTATAAATTCATAAATCATTGGGTAGATCAACATCATTAAACTTATATGTTTGAGACTTCATGCCGAGATGTTTGTAGCGAGTTCTTTAATCTTATTTCAAGCAAAATATTTTTAATAAATAACGTAAATAGTAAATAACAAACATCTAAACAGAGCTGCCTATCATCGGCTAATTGTCTAAAAGTTAAGTGTCAAATAATAAACAGGCACTTATTTAATACTTACTTCATTTTACAGAAATATAGAAACTTTAAAAATGTTTTGTTACATTAATAACAAATTGTAAATTTACACTAGGTATCGATAATTATAATAGGATTACTATATAGCAAACACACCATTTTTTATTTGCTCCTGTATTGTCTATTACATAAAGTAAGATTGTTAGATCAATTTACCGAAAAATTGTTATTTCCTTGTAGTTTTTTTCTAGTCGCATTTTTCTCCATTTACTATTTTACCTGTAACTATATTAGATATAGCAGATATTTTACTCGCGTTAGTTGCCAATTTGTTTTTGTGTTCACTATAATTATATTGCGGTGAGACAGCCTCACATTGCTCTTTCGCTCTCTCTCACACATAATTACTACTGTGGTAAATAAATTATATGATGTACTCGCAGTTAACAAGCAATTTCGTATAAATATACATTCGCTACTCTAAATTAATTAGTAAATAGGTAATAGGTGATTGTTAACACGACGAATCTAAGAATATCTATATTTCAAATATCATCTCAGTCTCTCTGTCTGATTAGTTCAATTTAGCGTCAGAATACATTGATAGGTTTGGGAAATTCGCCAGTAAATTAAATGCAGTCCAGACCAATACATAAACGTATTTTTAACTCGGTCTGTTTGTTTGTTACGTATTCACGAATTAATATCAAGACCGATATTATCGAATTTTAGTAGAGAAATAGTCTCGGTCCTGGGCCCGCAGGCTCGACATAGATAGCAACCGATTTCGGTCGTTAACTCCTAAAGATCTTATTCTAATTGTTATAGTGTTCATAATCACATCGGTTTTTGTTGGAAGCCTGAATCGTAGTTTCAATGGAAACCGATATTTTGATACTAAAGACTCTAATTCTCCAATTAAAATAACATTGTTAGGACTTAACGACCGAATTCGATAACATAACGATCGCTATCTATGTCGAGACTGCAGGCCCTGGAAGACACAGGCTACGTTTCATTCTGAAACAATCCACGATGATATAAATACGAGAGCGATTTATAATTTGTTAGTCCCAAACATTAATTATTTACTATTTATTTGATTCAGTAGAGTACTATCATGGAGATTACCCGGTACTGATGAAATTTTTGATGGCGTATCAAGCAGATATTATTTTAGCTTTGTGTGGCAGACCAACAGCAATAATTACATAACAGCTGTAATAAAATTTATTTATGACAAGGAAAGCCAATTAAAGTTTCATGGACATTGACATCTAATAGAAATGTGGGAGCTTCGCTTAATAGCGATAATATAATTATCAAACCTAGTGTAGCAATCAAATAGAATAAAAATATCTTACAAATAAGTAATGCCGAATCGGAGCTGATTTCACTGTTTATGTATTTTTTAGCAGACTTTTTTTCTTGGTTATTTGTATATATGTTACAGTGACACTAAGGTTGATAATTGCGAATTAACGTGTCACTGCAGCATTATATATACAGTGTTTGGTTGGTAGTAATGACTGAGACAGAGGTTTCGAGAGATATATCACAACAAAAACAAGAAATCCATAAGGGAGGACACTTTGTATTAATAATCACCTGTTTTGTTCTGCAATAACGCAATAACAATTGTATATTTAAGGCTTAGAAAAATAAAATAGTTATAGGTAGGTATTTGTACGTCAGGTAGATATCTAAGAAATATTGGCAATAATAGTTTTAACTAATAGATGAAATTACGTATATCTTACAATAGTTTTTCAACACCTTTTTTCTAGGTACGGCAAAGCATTGAGCAAGATCACAGAGAGTCAAGAACACTTCGACAATGTGCACATTTCAAAATAGCCTAGTGTATGTAGCGAGTTCCTATTATAGGTGATCAGCATCATCTAATACCAAGCATATTTTGGAGCATTCTTAAAGCCTGTTAAACGCTTTCATTAGTTTTATTTGTCATGGGTATTACGTCAGACCGAAATGAATCTACAATTTCGAGTAAAGTGGCGTAGGTACCCGCTAGTAGACCCACTACACCGATCACAAGAAGCAATATATCCTTGATGAGGCGAATTTTACCGGGGCCCAACTTATTTGGGTAACTGACGCAGACTTCCAAGATAGCTGGAAATATGATGCCGAGTGCAGACAGGCATAACGCTCCGAACAGGGAGATGAAAAGACCCAACCGTGGTATCGACACAGCAAGTATAACTGTAAACAAATAAATAATATGTTAGTCATCTCTCGGTCTCTCTTAGTACTGTTGTTCACTGTAAAGCAGCTCCTTGTATGGAGCTAGAATAAAAAAACGTCACGATAAATTTCATATTTTGTGTTAACTCCAACTATCTTATCAATAATGTCAAAGTTTAAATGCGGTGAAAACTTACAAGTGAGCAGACAAAGCACTACGCGAAGGACGTACTCCCAGAGCAGAAGATGCTGGGAGCCGCCTAGCTCCAGCCGAGGTTTCAAATACCCCTGCCACACCACCTCCACTGGAACGTAACACTGCAGTCCATAGCTTATGAAGATGGCTATGGCGAACATTGCCAGTACCGTAGTCGCCAGACTGGAATAAGAAGCAAAAAAGTATTTATTAAAAGACAAATTGTCACTTTACATTAATTTATATCTGAAAGTAACAGTTATAATATCTTATTAATAAGTATGTTTCTGAAATTTATAGCAGCCATTGTGATTCTAATATCAAATGGCCATTGGCCTGTCACTTCGATATTATAAATAATAGCAAGTTAATTTTCTGTATCATTCAATGAAACAAAGTCCAGCCAATCTGCCCATAGTAGTGCAGAGCTGAACGAAGTGCGGTGTGTGATGCGTAGAGTATAAACTAATCGCAAGTACCACCTCATGCTATTAACATCACTCTATTTATAGTCACCATATTCACCGGAATGTTCCTATGTCGGGCAAACTCATGGGTCGAAATCACGGTCGCTAGAGCTACCGCTTGTCTCGCGAAGATTACATTTGTAGTTTATCGTCACATATTGTATTATACATATACATATAAATGTTTAATGATTGAATAATTTAAATACCAGGAAACGTCAATTGGCCTCTTAGATTAAGTGATCTTAAGCTATAGAAGTCATTTTAGGTATGTGAAGGAAAAACTTATTTAGGTCATCCTCAAACAATTCTGCACCTCATTGAAAACATAACATGTACAGTTAGACATTAATCGCAATGTAGGTATGCGGAAATGTCATACATTTTTTTTCCAAATGAATGGTGACTCGCCGCAATTCAAGAGGAGGTCATTTATCAGATATGTTTACCCAACCCAGGAACAATCGCATTTTGTCATTAAAAAAGTTTCCACATTATCAAGGTTGTATGTATTTAATTCCAATTTTAAAAAGACCAATCGAATTTGAACTCTACACTACACTGTTTTGTTGTTTGATATTTATTGCAATAGTTACTAACGGGCCATCGGATAGGTTGAGTGTGATAGAGTCTTCGCAATGTGAGACACAGAAGAGATATCCAAGCGAACCCACAGCCACGTAAAGCAATACGATGATGGCCATGCCCACATTTAGAACTCCGAATGGACTCCCAAACGCTTTTGGTGTTTTCATATTATTCTCCAGCGCGATCACCTGTAATCATTTTAAGTCATCGAGTTTTGAGTTATTAATGTCATCGGCTGAACTACTGTAAAAGAGTACATTCTAGTCACATTAAAACAAACGATTGTCAATATTAAAATGTAGTAGTGAATTAAAAAAAAGAACCGTTAAATATAAAGTGTTATGAAATATTTCCCTAACTACTTGTATTTCATAGGTTTTTTAACAAATTGATTTATCAACTTCGAATATCTGAGACGCAAAGCGAGAAATACGGATGATATTACCCGACTACCCAAGGAAGGAGGGCAATGTTTTTCGAGGGTATGTATGTATGTATGTAAGTATGTATGTCCGTTCTTGAAGCCTAAACGGCTTGACCGATTTCAAAGGCATGCGGTGTCGTTAGATTCGTCTTGATACCTGGAGTGTCATAGGATACAATTTATGGTAAAAATTCTAACCTGGCGTACGCAAAATACAAAATATGCCAATACTTAAATAGTTATTACTAATTATCATATTATAAATACATAAAACTAATTTAAAAAATGTAATGATGTAGTCGTAAATAGAGCTCTGCTGTAAGCTCGATATGCATAATTAATCATTCATTTAAAGAGCTCTATAATTGAATTTACAAACCGAATAAATAGCGATTGCAGTTATCAAATATTACAACAAAATGAAAAACATCCTACATTCGCTTCGTTGCTCACAGAATACAAATTACAATCGCTACAGCGCAAATTTTTTCCATTGAAATATTATGAAAATTTACTCGTTCAAGAATTAACTTTGCAAGTGATATATAAAAAACATTTGATAGTAACTTACCACTCCTACAGCAGTAAGTGCAAACAGCGTTGTTCCGAAAAACAAAGGGAATGTGGTTATTGATCCCGCTAAGTCCAAAGGCTCCGTCGACTTCTCGTTTGCAACGACGTAGTACACCACGATACCAAGGCCCACAAATGTTAAAAGATTGGCGAACGTAGACCATGGAGCTAGTAGCTTTAGATTGCGAATACAATTGAATAGTATTAGCGGCCCCAAGATGATCAACATGTAGATTTCAATAGATAATACATAGTATTGATCAAATATCTGTAAATGAAAAGATAAATGTAATAAAATAAGTGGATTCCTAAATTATTATTGTACACTACATAATATACATATTAAACAGTTATTAAAATGGGAGCATATCCAGATTCTGCCTTTCAAGAATAATATGAACAAATTTTTGTCTGCCCTTAAGTTTCATCAAACTTTCAGATACTGGGTGTGCACTGGTTAAATATTGAGTGGAGTTAATGAATATTGACGCATTGTTACGCGGGGCGCTGACCCACTCTATGTCGCTGCCGCGCCCTCCCACTTAAGCCAATTGTGCGATAGTCGTACGCTCCCTATCTTTACATACTAGATTATATATACTCCAGTGGAACTAACGCGTTTGACATTTCCGGCAATGAATACTATGTAGACACAACATATTCCAAGCTGATAGACGACTAGGAAGACGTCGACGACGATAGCAGAGGGGCGCGCGAACGGGCGCAGGAAATTTGGGCCCGCCTCGAGAGCAGCTGTCATCGAGGCAGGGTATGTCAGCAACGGCACACGTAGACGCTTGCAAGTCGCATACTGAGATCGTACCTGCAAAATTTTTGATTGTTAGTATAATTTATAGTTGCCATTACAATTTTTTTTTATGCACAACGGGTTGATATGACCTCAATCACACCTGATGTTAAGGAAGATGAGGTCGAAGGTGGAAGCGTACTGACCCGGAAACCCCAACATATTTGGGGGAGTGCCTATCTTACCTCTGACAACCGGAACACAACAATGCTATTAACATTGCTGTTTGGTGGCAGATTTAGATAAGATGGTAGCTAACCAGGTGGACATTTAAAATGCCCTACCACTAACCAAACCGAGTACTTAAACATGTACCCCGCTGGGGCTCGAACCCGCGACCTCCGAATCGTAAACCCAATGTTGTTTACATTGAGCCACGGAGGCGGCTAAATTATATTATTAACAATATAAGATAAGATAGCCAGTCGCCCAAATAAGATGGGGTTTCCGGGTCAGTACGCTTCCACTTTCGGTCTTATCTTCAATTAACATCAGGTGTAATTGAGGCACTTGATCTCAATCACACCTGGTGTTAAACCAGATGTGATTGAGATCAATTGCTAACTCGTTGTGCATAAAGAAAAACAAACACTGCTAGATGTAAACCTATCCCATGCGATTTCATATAAGGATTTGCACTAATCGCGACACAGTGCTTGCTCACAATGTTCTGGGAAGCTGCTGCAAATGACACTGCCAAAGTGGCAATCTAAATGGTCAAATGCGGAGCAGAGGAATTAGTAGGATTTAGATATAACCTGGCCTGGTTGTTAACTTCATTTTATATGTTAAGTAATTGTTAAGTAAAGTTTGAAAGAAGTTCCTAAGACGAGTTGTTCCAAAAGTCCAGTAAATAATTTTTAATAACAACAAAACAGCAATCGGGTGACCTGAACTTACCAGTACATGCAGGCAATGAGTAATGATGATCCCTATGACGACAGTGGCTATTATGCCGGTAACTAGACCGGAGCGAGCAAATGCCTGAGGCATCGCCAAGATGCCAGTACCCAAGCTGCATTTCAGCAGGTGCACCAGAGTTTCGAAGTTACTGTAAATTAGATAGTTATAATTTCGTCAATATAACTGAGGTGATTCTCCACTATTATTTAAATAATCAATAAATTATA
This sequence comes from Oegoconia quadripuncta, assembly GCA_949316235.1. Classification (NCBI taxonomy): domain Eukaryota; kingdom Metazoa; phylum Arthropoda; class Insecta; order Lepidoptera; family Autostichidae; genus Oegoconia; species Oegoconia quadripuncta. The sequence goes on from OX438742.1 coordinate 29,834,824, forward strand.
TCAATTAAATTACCAAAGCAAATTAATCTATGCACAGTCGACGCACATCAAGCGTAGCATTGCCAGTATAAGCTGAGCTGCCGTTCGATAGCCCGCCCATACAACATACAGATAGTCCAAAAGTTAAAGTGTTACGTCTGAGTGCGATTGCCTGTACATCAAAACTCAAACTATACATATAACATATACAGGGCGTCCCAAAGTTATGGGACATGAAGGGGAAGTACCTTAAATATCGTAGATAGTGAATTTTGCTCAAAGAAGACTTTATGTTATTTTTAAAAGTTAGTAATTCTGCATTCATAGATTTTCTAAAAATTATTTGCTTCGGCTGGGAATCGAACCGACTCAAATGTGAAAAAAAAAACACCCTACTTTTATGATGCCAATCGAAAGAATAGCTAAAAAATAATAACTCTGCCTAAGTAACATAGTATTTTAAAAGAAAGGAACAACGTGAAATTAATCATTTTAATCAAATAAAAAACATACATGAAACTGCCGTAGTCAATTAAGTAGGTATTTAATTTGCCTTCTGTCTAGCTTACAGAGGACGTATTGAAATACAAGTTTTATCATTTCATCTACACGTGCACTTATAATAAGGAAAACTATGTTAGTACCTATTTTATGAAGTGGGTACTTATTTACGAATAATCAATGCTATCTTTGGAATGATAATATCGCTACTTTTCGAACGTCGTCGGCAATAAATAACTTTCTTGAAATTTGACTCAATCATTTTATGTTGTTCCTTTCTTTTAAAATACTATGTTACTTAGGCAGAGTTATTATTTTTTAGCTATTCTTTCGATTGGCATCATAAAAGTAGGGTGTTTTTTTTTTCACATTTAAGTCGGTTCGATTCCCAGCCGAAGCAAGTAATTTTTAGAAAATCTATGAATGCAGAATTACTAACTTTTAAAAATAACATAAAGTCTTCTTTGAGCAAAATTCACTATCTACGATATTTAAGGTACTTCCCCTTCATGTCCCATAACTTTGGGACGCCCTGTATACGAACATTTATTCCCGAGTCATGGATGTTTATATAAATATTTAAGTATGTTTATCCATTGTCTAGTATCAATAGTACAAGCTTTGCTTAGACTGTGATTGGTGTAAGTGTCCGAAATACTTATTTATTTATTTATATATATTTGAAACTTACTTTGTGGCCTTTGGAACTTGTCTGTGCACATGTGGATCATAGTCGTCGTTATCTGCTCCGCTTCTGAAACATAAAGCAGAATTCCTGTGGAGCTCAAGAGTTAACAATAATTTTGAAGTTCAGAGAATTGGAAACTTATTGTGCGAAACACGAATTTAACTACATCGGTTAAAAAAAGACTTTTAGGCTTTATATTTCTATTTAGGATTTTTTACAATCAGTTTCAATTTATGAGACATTACGACTTTGTGGCGCTTGAAACATTATTTTTGACCAAATTTTAATAGAATTCATACAGAGGAATCCAGCTATGTTGACGTTTTGTTGGGCGAATTTTTGTTTTCCGTGTGCATAGAATACATTCCATCCTCCCGGACAAAATTGTACATTTGGATTTTTTGTCCGGACTAAAAGTCCGCCGTCTGCACTGCCCCTTTTCAGAAAGATATCTAAAATCTTGTTTTGAAAGCAGTATGTATGGGACTTGTATATTTTGGTGGCACTACGTATGATCTGCGTATGAGAACACGTGACGCCAGAATGCTCACATAAAATATTGAATAACTCTTGAACTACAGTGGCACACTTTTTTCTTTGGGCACTATTTGGACCAATTATAGCACAGCTTTTTGACAATGTCAAAATAGCTGAACTCCGCTGTATAAATTCTAACACCACGTACGTCAAATATTTCGTTTAATGCACATGGCGGTACGTATTTTTATATAACGACGCGCTGAATTTGATAGCTAAAATTTAAAGAAATCGTAAGATGATTTGTACTTAACTGTTAAACGCATTGCCCATAGGACCGGATATTAATGCGGGGCTCGGTTAAATTGATCTAATGCCGTACAGCGGCTATAATTTGCCTTACTAAATTGCTCGAAGAAGAATATTCCTCAAATGAACATTCTCGGTCTATTACTCCTCTAACCAAAGGGTTGTGAATTTGAACACATTTCTGAGACAGAGATGAGACACGGTCAGCCATCTCGCTCGCACGCACGGGCTTGCAACTGGACTTCATATTTCTCGTTCTAATGAAAAACTACATTTAAAATGTAATTAGTTAATGGTCTCAATTCGCTTTGTACACTCTGAAAACTAAATTTAGGCTACTTATTCTATCCTTTTTGGACTACGAGCACACGAAAATGTCAAACTCAGAGTATTTATGACATGTCACAGTAGTTAAAATATACAGTTGTTAGGTAGATTTAGTAGTAAACACCTTGTTAACACAAGCAATTTAAGAAACTAAATGACAATCTGAAGCTTATTATGCATTTACAATTATTTTTATCATAATTACTCGGCGGTCGAGATGACATTTCAGTCCTATAACTTTAGTTCTTGCGAAATAGTATCCTCAAGGGTTTTTAGAGAACATGACAGGTAGACATAACAACTAAATGTGATGAAAATCGTTAGAGGTTATGGTTTCTGAAACGTTTTTCAGAAATCCTAACCCCAAACTAAATGGAAAGTGATAGGACTAAACTGGCATTTCCTCCTTTTTGTGCGCTTGTAGTCAAAACATAACAGGCTACTCCAAATTTGGTTTTAAGCTAGCGTCAAGTGGATCAGCACCATAGTTTGATATAGCGATTAGTATTGAATGTTCAAAGCATTGATTACGTATGAAGGTATGCATAGATTCATTGTGAAATGCGACATCTCGCGAATGTGCGAGGCGGCAGACCGCCATACATTCAAAATCAAAATCAAAAAATCAAAATTAAGTAGTTTTGAATGAAAAGTTGGTTGTTTATTTTGTACTGTTTCTATTTAAGATTTAGAGAGTTATTTGTATTTAGTAACTAACAACAATAGGAGAAATTTTCCTTTGTGAGGGTTTAAATATTCAAGTTTTAATCTGGGAGGAAAAGGTAAATATTTACTTAACTATTTAATTTTTCTTATACTTCATTTCTCTGTCAAAACTTAATCCTGATTTGTGTGACACAGACAAGTAAATCTCATATGAGTCTAATAAGACCAATGTGCAAAACTCATTAGATTGTTGACCAAGCCAGCTTATGACAAAGTTATCGTGCTGCATGTCTTTATTTAATAGGTGAGTACCTAACGGCTGGTTATGACGATTTATATAACACGAGAGGCAAGTGCACATGAATCTGCAGATTGAAGGGAAAAGAGGTAACAAGGTGGATTTCATTTCATTAACTGTTAGAAACCATTGAAACATGTCGAGCTTGTCTGGTTAAAACCTTTGGCACGCTACTGACCACACTACTGTTTATGTTATTCGTAGAGCCCTTGTACATGTCACCCAGCCGTACATGAGGTCGAACGAGGCTCGACCCGTGTCCGCCAATCCGCACGGTGATCGACAACTAATATAACATAGCTGTAATCACAGCGACAGAAGAGATGTAATATGTTATATAAAATGTAATATTATTGTAAAGATGGAAACTAATTGAAAAGATGTGTTGTTGCGGAGTTTCTTGTCGCTTCTAAGAAGAAGCGACAAGTTAGGAAGACCTAACCATAACACATTGTGAAGCGATGTAGTTTAAAAAAAAATAACATGTTGACTTTCAATAAGTGATATTTTTGTATCCTACATTGAATAAAATTATTTTTGATTTTGATTTTTTGATTTTGATCTTGTTAAACTAATGATACATCCACGCGTCCAAACTCAACGGTCGCGGTAAAAAATTAAAATAAAACTATGGGATTATAACCCGATAATAATGCAATCTTAAAAACTGCACGTGCATCATTTTCGTGAGGAAATGTACATATGTATTTCGTATTTACTTTACAAGCGACGTTAATAATTTTTTAAAAACAATAGATACGATTTTCTTAACCTTCCAGGAACAGTAGTTTTTAGTTTATAGTTTGTGTTTATTAAATATTTTATTTTTATTTATAAATTGTAATAAATGAAAGAATGATTGAGTGGGCACACTAACACACAGCGAATACCATATCTTATAAATTGTACAGAAGCGTAAATATTGTGTAGGTGCACCTAAACTATTACGTAGACCTATATTATAACGAAGTTTGAAGCTTTGCGTAGGTATTCAGTTCATTTCACAATGTCCGCCGTCTATTTTAGGATCGTGAACACGAATCTACAGCTTCCACATATAGTGTAGGTACGTATAATATAACAACATAGACTTCCTTAGTTTAAATAAATAGGTTATCTTTTGTAAATAACAGTGATCGTTTGCTACACCACGTTAATGATACATTTTGATATAGTGTAATTCTGCATGAATTGATTATTGTAAAATACAAAATCAAAAAAAAAAAAAAAAATACGCCCCGAATACAGAACCTCCTCCTTTTTTGAAGTCGTTTAATAAAATAGTGACAGTGTACAGTAAAACCGGGAGTAGTGCGAGCTTGTAAAAGTTTATATGAAGCAGTGAGATCTAACTGGATAATAATTACGATGAAAGGGGGATGATGAAGTAGGAAAACGCTATACTAACTTTGATGGATCCAGTTGGGTGCCACCGGGGACGGGCTGCAGAAGGACTGTCTCCGCTTTGTCTTTATCCATCTCAAAACAGCGTCTGCAAGTACAGGACAAATTAATTAGTTCACTGGGACATATTATATCTCATTGAAAGTACACAAGTGTCTTCATTACTTAGACCTTCGGAGTACTTATACATATCACATAGCAATCCTATACTATTCTGCTAGCTACTGGTGACTATTACTGTCAATGGTATATCTACTTGTCCCGAATTGACGACATTGATCGCGTAACAAAGCTTATTTAATTCTAGAATAGTTATAAAAGATCATCTAACTACTTTTTTATAAGTATCAGACATTAGTTAGGAAATTACTATTGAGTGTGTGGTTTCGCCCATGCCAACCACCCCGTCTTTTCCAGAAAGTGTCGTCAAAGATAACTAAGGGACTTCCCACTAAAAACAATCTTTAGATGTGTACATTACAATTTCAATATTTGGAACACCCAAACGTTAATGTTTGGAGTATCTCTGGCCACACCATTTGGAATAGAGGTTGTAAAGATATACGTAACGACCAAAATAATAATTTTGATATTATATTATATCACTTTCATGCATAATTAATCCAAATAGCATCTCATCTCTAAGAATAGTGTATTTATCACTTACTTTATAGCGTGTAATCGTTAAATATTGTTAAGCGATGCTCCAGTAAATACTTATAGATCTTAAAGCATTAAGATACTATAGAAAGAGAACGTTACCTAATGAGTACAATCACATATTCGGTTTTTGAAAGAGACGTTACATGTTCAAAATTTTACTAATGTATAATAAACAAAACAACCTTGAAATTAGATAGAGTTTTCTGTTGTGCGACTGTGTGTTTTAACATCTTATATCAAATTTGTAAATACAGTTTCTTAGTAATACTACTTAAAAATAAAATCTGTAAACGAATGGCATAGTAGCGACTTGTTTATATTACCAACCTCGGCTGATACCGACACTAAATGACATCGCAGGATGTAGCTCGTAGAGCTCTTTAAGGACCCTATTACTGAGCTATTTTTGGCAGTTAGTTATATTATATAAAGCAAATTTTACTGCAATTTCGGACAAGATTGTATTTTGTACTTCCACAACCATAAAACTATATGTATAAAAAGGCGTATAAGCGCAATATTTACTTAAAGAATTTAAAATAATAACACCTGTTCTTTAAAATATACTATGTAACAAATATTGTTGAATTTCCTAAAACAAATTTTAGAGAATTTAAATCTCAGTCTGTCTCAATCAAATCTTAATGGTAATTAGTATAATAAAACTATTCAGAAATACCAAAACATTTTGTAGAATTTCTAATGCAATACTTGCCATGGATGACTGAGGAGTGCGCGATCTACGCAGTTTTTAATATTCATTATTCTTAATCAAGAAATTTGTTTTGTTTGCCATTGGATAAACATGCCATGAAGAGATAGATTGTAATATGCTCACGTGCGCCAGGTTACTCGAACGTCAGTGATTCTAACCCCAATTGGCGGAACAATTTATTTATTAACCGCATGGAGAAACTCTATCGAACAACTAATTTAATTACAAAATTATTCTCCCAAAATTTATAAAATGCCAGAAACTTTCTGTGATAAAGACAATTTAAAAGTAATCATGTTACATGAGAAATTGCACAAATCTCTATATTCAAAACTTTAGACACACAAAACACAGAATCTCTTATTTTTACCTAACACGTAATGCAATAAACCTCTTATTGCATATTAAAGAAAAACGTATTATTTACTTACAGATTTATAAACCGTCGTTGAAAAGATATGCACAGTGGAACGTATGTATCGGGCGGGTGGGTGACTATGCGCGCGCGCACCGTATGGCAAGACTGAGGCAATCACAATAGACGCTCTCCTCTCCTCTCTTTACAGCACCTAAACTATCAGTCATTATTATTTAATAGCAATAAAACGAGTGACTGTAAATTACATTTTGAAGTTTCAAAATTAATTAATTTAGGTTATAGTATTACTAAGTGAGCGACTGACTGCGAGTGACGAGAAATCAACAGAACAGCAACTTACAAACATTAATTTGAGTTACTTAAAAAACAAAATGAGAAGCTTCATAATATTGGAGCGACCTAATATTTCTTTGAGTGTCAACGTTACGTCCTGTATTTTTTTCAATACTTGGCAAATGTAATTCTTATACTGAGCGCCATTTTATCTTATTCTTCAAATAGAGTCGCGCGGCCAGCTTACATTGGATTTGTTACGGTCGTCGTGCTGTTGACTGTACCATACGTGGAGATGAAATCAGAAACGTTACCCGTTGTACAATGTGATATTTATTGCACAGATTACATTTATGATTACTTCATTAAGAATTATTTAAGACAGCCGAAATCTGCAATCCTCAAATATTTTACAATAAATTGTCAATTTTTCAAAGAAGTTATTTTACAGAACCAAAGTGTAACATTGAACCGTTTACTTTGATGAAACAACAAAAAATAATTCATTAAAGATTTACCAAACAATGGTTTGCACATGGTTTATGAAACTATGACATTGATAATAGAATTATTTGGAAATTAATTTATTTATAAATAAAATTATTGATTCTATTCTAATAGAGGGTCACAATATTTAATTACGGAAGTGCCGGCAATTTGACGCAGTTACAGTCAATGCGGAGGAACACGCAGCGTACATTTTTTTTTTTTGTGGCGAGAACGATTTTTATCTACATTGTATTTTATTTGGAGATAATGCTTAAACATCACGTTTGCCGCCCTCTCATATAAAAAAAAAAAAAAAAAAAAAACATAATCCTGTAATCCCAATTGGGTATCGCTTTTCATTACATAATTTACACGACGAATGTTACGATAAGTGCGACAGTGGCGCCACTGCGATAGCATGGGAAGGAGTGGTGAAAGCTCATCGTACTTAGTGATGTGCCGAGGTTCGAGTATTTCGGTACTCGTTAAAAAATAATCGAATCAACTCGAGTTGGAGGGCTGGGACGAATATTCGAGTACTTATCTGCAAGTATCTTTTTGCGCGTACTCGCGTACTTTTTGAATTGAGTACTGTAGCTTAATTTTGGTGTCAAATCTTTATATTTCAGAGTAAGTTAGGAAGGCTTACACGTATCATAGGATTCAAAATTCAATTTCACGAATGAAGATATACCGTTTCGATTTAAGTATACGCGACTTAAGATTTGAATATCGTAAGTACTTGAAAACTGTATTCAAGTATTGTGTATCCTAATTATTATTCAGTATTTTGAATTCTCGAGTATGCGAGTACCTATTAAATATTCGACTCAGCCTGAAGGTGCACTGAACATCTCTAATCATACTGCGGTAGCTATAAACCTCTGGCATAACTAACTGCAGTATAATTGTATGCCATGTAGACAATGTATAAAAACAATGTAAGAAAATCTAATTTATCACGGAAAATATAACTGCACTAAATACTCCAAATTAAAAGCTGCATAATATTTTACTTGCACTATTAACGCTATCTACGGAAAACTAATAAACTTACTTTCTAAGTAACCATACAAGAAACAACTCAACCTTTGTATCAGCACAGTTTACACGTTACTAGCTAAAAGATTATATATGTACTTACGTAAGTAGACGATTTGGTTATCCAATTTTCAATAGGTCACTTTTGATTAATTATTTTAGTGTCCAAACAATGCAGACACTAATTAATATAAATATAATTATTTAACAAACAGTTACCTAACTACCTTTGTACTTTATTCATTCGTTTAGAAATATACACCAGGTGCTTCACAATATTATTAATTATCTATCACAAAACTATGAAATGCAAAATATAATCAACAATTTAGAAGAATTTTATATAGAATATTATTTATTATTTTAACAAATACAATACAAATACTTTAACATTTTGTTGGCTTGTAGAGGTGCTCTGAATAGGCGTACAGGGGGCAACGGCGCGCCACCCTCACTAAAAGGCATCATTCGTTCAGATAGGCTTCCTCAGGCAAGTGCCCACTGCGACTGCGTAATAGGGGGTATCTGGTAAACTTACCGGATAATAATTTCTGAGATCGCATTTCCAGCTCACATTGGATATGAAAATCTTTTACTATTTAAAAAATATTTGAGACCACATCATGTAGTCACTTCGACATGAAAAAGAAAATCGTCTCTGAGGGTTCTGTAAGTAACTTCAACAATGACAAACTTTTGAAGGCGCTGTTTTAGACACGGCTGAAGGTACCAAGTTTAAATTAATCTAATACTAAGGACTAAGATTTGCTGCCAGATACTGCTGTTAAAAGTTCCACTCACAGATAATCATTACCAAGTGCTTTTGGGTGATCTTGAAGTTTAATATGATGGTTTTTGGTCTTTTGGTCCAAATTAAGGAAGAAATCCGAAAATGGTAAATTTCAAATCTATCGTGGAGTTTATTAACGACAGGTGCCCTGTGAGCTTCGTAATTAACATCAACAATATTTTTTAAAGTAACAATCTTAAATATTCATTTACATATCTAAATGATGATGATTTACTACATATATTTAAATTTAAAGATCATGTGAAAATAACATTAGCAAAAAAAGGTTATTATAAAATTAGTGACTACCTGAATGACAAACACGCTTGGGTGTACTTCGATCAGCTCCCCAAAATTATAAAATTGTATTAGTTATAAACTTTATTTAACAAAAAAGGACAACAATGATCCTGTGGGTTTCTTGCGCCGCTTCTTTTCCCACAGATGATTTCCCTTTCCGAAGTGGTAGTAGCTTGGACATACCGACTGACAGATAAATGCACTAAACTTTTTATTTCCAGTAGATTTAAATTGACATTCAACAAAATGATATCATGTATCTTACGTTGAAATAATGAGGTTTGAAGTTTGATATTAACCGCACACAAACCTTCGTATCAAACTTTAAGATTGGTAGATCACCGGGAAGTACCCATAGGTTCTGATCATCTAACAGTAACCCACTTAATGTTAGTTAGTTTCATAATACAAGTCCCAACTTGTATTATGAAAATACGCTTTAAAAGAGTGGACAGAAATTGAGTGCGCCACTATTATACTAATGCTGGCATTTGACATTAACATTACTAGCTAAAATAATTTGATAATTTTTAGTAATAATAGCTTTTACCCGATTGCCGCTGGAAGAAGGGTAATGTTACTCGGGTGTATGCATGATTGTAGAGTTCTATGTTACCTCTTACCCTAAACAGCTTGACTGATTTTAACATGAAAGGTGTAACATGTTGTTACAAGCAAAAATAATCAAACAGCACAATTTCAGTATTACTATTTCGAGCTAAATTCGGCAAACTCAACTTCTACCGTGATGCGGGATTTCTGCTATCAAAAACTTCTTCAGTTGATTTTTTGATGTCGGTGCTCGGTTTTAACGTTTTGTTCTGCTGTACCCTATATAATTATCAGCTCCGTAATGTTTCCCAGGCGTCCCAATTTTTTATTTGTTTTTATTTCCTTTCACAACTGTTCGTCTAACAGTACTTTTGAATTTAATAAGCATAACCTTATGAGGTTATGCTTATTAAATTCAAAAGTACTGTTGGTTGGTTTGGTTCAGTAATATTATGATATTACTGAACCAAAGGAAAACTTCTGTAATATATGAATTCATTATTATTATACCAGAATATTACATTTAACAGAGTACAAACGATAGGTCACATACAATGGTGGACTTATCTCTATAAGAGATCTCTTCCAGAAAGAGGCTATCTGAGCATTGAATTAAATAATATATCATTATCATATCAGCCACAGGATGTCCACTGCTAAATAAAAAAAAATATTTATTTTACTAACCGAAACTGACAACAACTGTTATTTTAGACTGTTGATTTCATGTTTTTTTTATGCACAGCGGGATGGCACTAGATTACAATCACACCTGATGTTAAGTGAAGATGAGCCGAAGGTGGAAGCGTACTGATCCGGAAACTGCACCTTATTTGGGGACTGGCAATCTTATCTCTAACGAGTGGAACACAACAATGCTATTAACATTGCTGTTTTGGCGGCTGACTTAGATAAGATGGTGGTAGCTAGCCAGGCGGACGTTTAAAACGCCTTACCACCAACCAAATCGAGTACTAAATGTGTACCCCGCCGGGAATCGAACGCGTGACCTCCGATATTCGGAATCTTTAGCAAAGGCGGATGATACTCGTAAGGGCACGCAGGTAGGTGTCATGTACCCGTCTGGGTACCCGGGACCCTGCTAGTCTTTTAGCAAGGTCGCAGGAAATCACTGAATGCAGGCTGCGTTCAATCAGTTGCTCTGGAATTTTATGGGGGAGGGTTCAGCAGTGGAAGTGCTGTGGCTGATATGATGATGATGAAACAGACCTCAATATATTAACTCGGGAAATAATCAGTAAAAAGCAACACATAGGTAACGGGTCCTATCCTACAACTCGTAACAACATGATGGATATCTTTATTTTTAGGTACAAAGTTTGGATTGTTTCCAAGAAAGCATAATCCCATCAAAAACAATACTTGTCAAAAAAACCAAGTCTCGCAACTCAGTTGTTCTGCGGTAAAAAGTTGTGAGATCCATGTAATACCAAGTCGGTTGTTAATTTATTCAGTCTCTACTTAAGCGACTTTCTGTCTTAATACGTCCAGTCTCTAAGACCACGATCGTGGTCCATAACAATTGAAAATCAATTTTGTCTGGAATCTCCGTACTCGAAGCATTAAGTTGTTACGTAATAATTAACAGCATCTTATAGCGACGCATATCAATATTAAAATTCTTTAATGTTTTATATAAATATATCGAGACTTGGCCATCGCCTGAAAAGACGTGTAAATTCAATCGCAAGTTGCGAGACTTGGTTTTTTTGACAAGTATTGTTTTTGATGGGATCTCATTTCTTTTTGTATTTTGTAGACAGTTCTACTTTTTTCCTTTTCGGTACCTTCTACTTATTGTAAATATGTATATCTACCAGCAACGAATTTTCTTAAAGCCCTCTCTCTGACTTATGAACTTTTCTTATTTTTGTAGGTAGCCTTCCGTTCTCTCTTTTCCGGTACTACTTCTTGAGCTTCAGCTACAGTTTTTCTAAGAGCCCACTCCCTGTCTCTATGGGTTTTTCTGGGAGGCTTTGATATTACAATTTTTGCCGTAAAATAATAAAACATCGTTACGAATAAAGCCAATATTGAAAAATTTAATTAACTGAAGACTTGGCTGTATGGGCTTAATTTTTTTTGCTGTCTTTTCTAGATTTTTTAGTTTTTCCTTGATTCATACACCAAACACTACTTATATTCCAAATTTGAAGCTTCTAGTCTGCTAGAAGTGCCTTAGAATTTTGATGATCGGTGAGTCAGTGAGTGACAAAATTAAGAAATTTGACCCGTTATAATTCTTAAAAATACTGGTTCAAATTGAATGAAATTTTAAATATACGTGTCTTTACAATGCCTGCATAGTTACTGAAAATTTCAGTCTTCTATTTTTATCCACAACGAAGTTACAGGGGGTCGAAAATGGTCTGAATTGCTTCGAGAAAAGGATGGTACGGCCGTGACGCTTTTTTGCTCGACTTGGTGGGGGCACGGCCGTGCCCCCAGAAAATTGTTTACAAAGATTTGAAGAAGATTTAGAAAGGTATTCTGTGCAAAGTGGTAAATAGGTAGGGGACCTATTCCATTCTATTACTGGTCTAGGCTGTTATCCCTTATAGTTGACATTTTAGACACCAATTCCATTAGAATTCTATTCTAAGTAAAATATGCGAACATGCAAACGAACAGCTAGGGCATGGAGCTCCTTCAGCATCAAGTCTTTCTTGAATCTTACAACCTTGGGATGTTTAAGAGCGGGGTGAATACCTGCAGAAGATGAAGCCCGCGATCTCAGCAAATGCCTGTTTACTGAGATCGCGTGCTTCATATTCAGCCATATCGTGGGTTTCCATCAGGTGAGATTGTGATTAAACGCGTAAATCATTAAAAAAATGCGAATAAGCCAAAGAAAAACCTGAACGGTCGTTTAATAGGAATTACCCGAGAAATAATAAGTAAAAAGAAACGCATTGGTATTGGTATTATCCTATAACTCCGCCTCCGTAGCTCCATGTGAACAACATGGGGTTTACGAATCGGAGGTCGCGCGTTCGACTAGTCGCGGACTATACTAACCTATTCTACCAGACACCTTACGTCTCACGACCATACACATAAAATCCAATAGCGAAACTCTATATTCACTGGTGAAGTAACTCTGAATATTTGTTAGCTGTTCTCTACTAAACCTCTGAACAGATCACTTGAAATTTGGGAAAGATCCCGGCTAGGTTATGAAGAAGGATTCCGACTATGACAAAGTTAAGCCGAAGTCGATAGATTTCAGTTATATATTTAACTTGTATATCCCGCGGCAATTACTTTATCGGGATAAAAGTATCCTATGTCCTAACCCAGGGCATATTCTGCTTGTGTTCCATATTTTATCCAAATCCGTTCATCCATTTCGCTGTGATTGAGTAACAAATAAATCAAACAAATCTGTATATACCCAGCGTTATCCAGTATGTTTATCTGTACGTTTGGCGGTACGGTTGGTACCATACGATGATGTGCCGATCATATCAGCCGAAAGACGTCCACTGTTGGACAAAGGCCTCCCCCAAAGATACGTTGCTACATACAAAGATTTACAACGTACAACAACTCTCTTTGTTAAAATTGTGTGGAAAATAAAACATATTATAGTAGTTTTCTGATCAATATATTTCAATTACAACATAGCGTGCTCTACGATTAAGGTATCTAACTGCATTTCTCCTAATTAGCCAGCAATTGTAAAAGAAAACATAAACAAGCAACAAAGTATAAGTTCAAAACGTTGGTAACTAACAAAATTAATGAACTACAGAGTGGAGTCAAAAATTAATGATGTTACAATGTAAATAACAAATAGATTTGGAATCACAGATTTACTTTTAATTTTACTCCTAGTTACCAACGGACTTATTTAGGTACTTTATAGCGATACTAGTAAGTATACAGGTAGGAGATAAATACTTGATGCTACAGTAAGAATAGCAGCTCAATTCTTAATATTATAGATAAACAGACCTAGTTTAGAAATTACAAAACCACAGAATGGTGTTAAAAAAATTACAGTCAACAATACGTCGATTCTGAATTAAACTCATCCATCATTCTCATCGGGAATATTGTTCCACGATAGTCACAATAATAAAAGCTGAAATTTTTGGATTATATAGGGTATGCCTCTGGGGCCGGAAACAATATACCCGCTATGCTACAGGGTCTGAAGGAGGATTTAACTATGAATTATATATGGTCGCCGGCCGCAGTCTGAAACAGAACATTCATACAGCACGCATTAATGCATGTTGTCGATTTTGTTTCACCGTTCCAACATCTCGCTTTTACTTAAATAACGTGGATATATTGAATAGCTACTAACCGCATTTTGCTTGTGTCTTATTTGATATTATAAAACTTAAAAAGTATTCTTAGTACGGAGTATCTCTCACCAAAGATGCGCGTGTGTGAATACACTGCAAGTGATAAGTTTCGTAGTGGCAGCTTTCAGTACAGAATAGCATATTTAATATGCAAGTACAAAAATAAAGCTAGCGTATAGAATCGTTGTTATATGTACACCTAATCAAATAGAGGGCAATTATATGGGCAAGTGATATTGAGATTAATAACGGCCAATGATCTTAGGCATTGTTGTATTGTCACTATCTGATAGTGTAGTGAGAAATCTGTTTTTGTTGTATTTGTAACCGACTTAAATAAGGAGGAGGTTTCTGATTGGTACGTTTGTGTTTATTTTTTAAATTAGTTAAATTATCTATCTATCACACCATATATTAAAAATATTGGCAGTAATGATATGAAATACTAGCTTCCCGACCACGACTTCTAGCGCGGTCTCGAAATAAAAACATATTATCACGATAACACAGTGAAGAGAAATCAACTACAGCGTATTTTAAAATACCACTAACACCACCTAGCATTTTATTTACAGAACTATTAAAGTAGAATTCCAAAAATTCCCTTCTGGCGGAAGAAAAGAAAGGAAATAGACCCAACAAATTTTATCAACATTGGGTTATGCGTTTGGGCTGTGTGATTGATGATCTCTGGTCATTCAATCAGGGCATTGCCTTTTATTAATATAGTTCATATATCATTAGTTTTCCAACACATTTCAAATCATAAAGCTTTTAGCAAGATCACAAACAGTCAAGAACACTTCAACAAAGTGCACATTTCAATTTCAAATTAGCCTGGTGCAGTATAGCAAGTTTCTATTATCTATCTGCATCTCTATTTCTAAGCATGTTTTGGCGCATTCTTAAAGTGTAGTCTTAACCGTTGTTATATTTGCCGCTGCAATTGTGTCAGTAGACTTGAATGAAGCCACAATTCCGAGAATAGCGGTATAGGTACCCGCCACTAGCCCCACTATTCCAATCACAAGTAGCACTATGTCCTTGATGAAGAGCTTCTTCCTTGGGCCCTTAATTTCTGGGTAATAGGCACATATTTCCAAGATAGCTGGAAATATGATACCGAGCGCAGACAGGCATAACGCTCCGAACAGGGAGATGAACAAACCCAGCCGCGGTATCGACACAGCAAATATAACTGTAAACAAATAAATAACATGTGGGTCATGGTTTTGGTCTCACATATTTCTGTTATTCACTGTAACTCCTTATATGTAGCCAGAATCAAAACGGCACACTAAGTGACGCATTCTATGTTCACTCTACTATGCCACACAAATATTAAACTTTAAAAAATCAGTTCTTATCATAAAGCGTCAAGGACTTACAAGTAAGCAAGCAAAGCGTTACGCGAAGACCGTACTCCCAGACCACAAGTTTCGTGGTGCCGCGTAGCTCTAGGCGAGGTTTCAAGTAACCGTGCCACACCACCTCCACTGGTACGTAACAATGTAGTGCATAGCTTATGAAAATAGCCACGACATACATTCCCAGCACGGTTGATGTTAGACTGGAATAGCAAGTAAAACAGTATTCATACAAAAATATTAAAGGTAATCGTAACTTTACATAAATTTACGCATTCTTCTGAAATACACAAACGATTATTGTCAAATGTCTTTAGGCTGTTCGATATTACAAGCTAATTTTCTGTGTCTTTCAATGAAACAAAGTCCAACCAATTTTCCTATAATAGAACAGGGCTGTGGTGTATATACCACCTCATGCTGGATTTCCTATGGAATATCGCCTAATAACGTCGGGATTGTTCATTATCTCAGCCCGTAAGAATCAGCAAGGATATAGGCATTCCCTCGTATATGGGCCATAGTCCACCACGCTGGCACTATGTGGGTTGGGGGCTTCACATGCCTTTGAATTTTTATTTCTCAGGCATGCAGGTTTCCTCCTAACGTTTTCCTTCGCCGTTTAAGAGCAGTATTAAGCGAAAGCCCACAGGTACAATATTGACCGATTAAGACTGAACTAATAGTACATAATAGGATATCCTGTAGTTAACCTACCATCTCTAAGTGCCATTTTTTTGTTCTATACTTGAAAAATATTATATTTATTAAAATAGTTCTTACGCGCTGTCGGATAGGTTGAGTGTGATAGAGTCTTTACATTGTGACACACAGAAGATATATCCAAGGGAGCCCATCGCCACGTAAAGTACTACGATCGTGGACATGCCCACATTAAGAACTCCGAGTGGAGTCCCGAATGCTTTAGGTGTTTTCATATTATTTTCCAGCGCTACCACCTGAAATCATGTAATAAATTTTCGAAATTTGTGTTATTAAGGTCTTCGGTCGGACTACTATCATATTCGGTCTGATCTTGACACATTGACACAACATGTAATACAGAAATGTAGATCCTGATCTGGTAAAGTTAAGAAATAGGCCATCAAACATAAAATATGAAGAAATTTTATACTTCACTTGCTTTTTTTTAGAAGTTTATTTATCCAGAATGTTATCAAACAGGTATTGTATTCTGATGAAATTATAACTTAAATTTCTAATTTTGTACAGCCATTCAGACGGATGGGACACATTTTTGTGTCCATCTGTGTCCAGGTATTTGATACCTATTTTTAATTATTTAGTACCAAATTAATGCCAAAAATAAGAGTGGCCATGAAGTCATTTTGTCGACAAGGTATTTAAAACAAATTAGTCAATTGCAGTACCGACTTTAATGAAATTTTCAACTGGCTGCAGCAGAAATGCCACCACTTACGAGATAATGATAATGATGTACGGGAAATTTTCATTAGAATCGTGGTCTTATATGTGTATAAAAACAACATTCTAAAAATAACATCACAAATGAAGAAAATTGATTGAAACAATGAAGAAAGAGATAAATTTAGTAAATCAGAATCTCCCTGTAAACGATATTATCCACACCAATATATAAATAGGAAAGTAAATTTGTCGTCCGTTCGTTTGCTTGTATATCCCGTGAAGTACTTACTTTATCGGGATAAGAAGTAGGTTTCCTATGTCCTTTTCTAGGGCAAGTTCTACATATGTCTACAAAGTCTCACTGCAAATAATATACAATATTACCTACGTCCAAACTAATATGCAAATCCAAAATTAACTCTGTTTGTAACCTTTTCACGGTTTTACGCCTCTGAAGCGATCTTATTGAAATTAGGCAGAAGGTAGTCTGGAATCTGGAGAAGGATACAGGCTACTTTTCATTGTGATGCAAAGTCCGCGGTGAATTAACTCTATGCGGACGAAACCGCGACCGAAAATTTATATATGTTCAGCTATAGATATATTTATTCGTTTATCCCGTGGGAACTCATTTCATCGAGATAACATTATCCTGTGTTACAGAGCAATTCCACCTGCCTACCAAATTTTATCCATATATTAAATTTAATTTAAAGGCATATTTTACCTTTGCACCAAATTCGTTAAATATCCGTCCATCTTCAGCTACAAACTAATAAACAAATAAAGAAACTCTTTCGAATTTATCATATTAGTTACATTAGAGCTTTTAACTCCCGTGATCGAGATATGAAAAAACCCAAAAATTTCCCATTGTCGTAATCAAATATTGCATTAAATTTGAATAAAATATATCCTATCTTCGACTGAAATATTATTATAAAACTTATGTTGTTTGTTATGGAGAATGCCGCCGACATAATTTGTATTTATAACCGATTTGTGTTTTTTTTGTTCTGCAGTACGTTCGTGCTACCTACAAGTTAGGCTCAAGAGTATCTCAGAGGAATAAATTTAAAGAAATCAATAATTAGCATTGGCATCGCATCGCATATTTACGAAAACTTAGAAAGAATCTACAATTGTTTAGAAAAAATAGCGAAATACATAATGTAAATACAAGACGTAAAAATAAAGTTTGCTGTGCATATTAGTCGCTTACATAAAGTCACTAAGTCATTCAAAGGACATGCTTTTACTCGTATAATAAGGTTCCGGTAGACATTCAAAATTTGCCTTTCAATAAATATAAAATCATGATTTAACGGAAACAAAGGCTATTATAAAATTATCTAGATGATAAGCGCATCAGTGTCAGGTACGGGGGCCGATTTTACTCATCTCGAATATATCTTGGTCCACACTCGCTACCGCTCATTGAGGTCGCAGAATCCTTACCGACCAACAAGGCCCCAGGAGCAGACAAGATTTGAAATCGCATATTGAGGGAGTGCATCAGGACAGCACCTGAAACCCCAATATGGAGATTGGGTATCGTCAGGATTATTCCCAAGTCTGGGGATAAACCTCTAGATGACCCGAAATCCTACAGGCTGATAACGCTTCTCATTTTGGTAACTTGTAGGAGAGGCTTAACGTCCCCCACCTGCTTCCCAACGGTCTTATGCATCTTCCCAGACAGTTTTACCACGGGTAAATCCAACAATGGATACAATAATGTCGGTAAGAAGGACGGTCAAACAGTCAACAGCCTAATATTGCGCATGGGATCCTGTATAGTGTCGAAGGTACTCACACGAGGCTGTCCTCAGGGGTCAGTGCTTGGGCCGTATTTACGAAATGTGTGCTTTGACGACTTCCTGGAGATACCAATCCCAAAACGATGTCGTTTGTTCGCATACGGAGGTGACGGCCTGCTACTGAAGAAGGCGATTCACATGCAGCTTTGGAGAGTCTGGCACAGACGTTTTTGGAGTTGATCGGGGACTGAAGACAGAGGAACAGTTTGGACTTATCTCCTCATAAGACCCTGCAATTGTTACTCAAGGGCAACCTCAAATTACCACCTCGTAAACGCTTCAAAGACGTCCAAGTCAAAAGCAAACCCCATGTCACTTATATTGGAGTTATCCTGGAGCGAAATTTCGCTTATAAAGAATACGCTCGCGTAATTGGCAACCTAGCCAAATCAAACTTGTATGCTTTTGCTAGGGTTTCCAAGACGACATGGGGTCTAAAATTTCACACTCTCCAAGTCATATACAAAGTCACTTATGTGGGCAATATGTGCTATAGGGCACCGTCCTGGGTGGACAGGGCCACAATTATTCCAGAGTCAGAGAATGGCACTGTTATTACTCTGCAAAGCCTATCGAACCACTAGCACCGAAGCTTTCCCAGTGTTCGCAGGGGTATGACCAGTTGGCCTGGAGATGCAAGCGCGCGCCGTTAATCACTTCCGTTCCCGCGGTCTCGCGTGGACCGATTTTAGAATAGGCGACATGTCCGTGTATCTCGTCTGTTTTGTGGGACTTGTGCGGAAGTGGGGGACCAACTTATATTACAGGCCCGGTGGGACTGTACAGAGAGGGGGAGATACATCTGCACAGGTTACATCAGGGACCGCATGGCAAAGGGGTGGTTAGAGTTAGACCATTGCACATCTCATTTCTTAACGGGTCACGGGAATTTCAAAGCCAAACTTTTTTCTATGGCATTAGCCAATTCCCCAAACTGCGATTGTGGCGACAGCTTATAATCATCGCATCACATTTTGTGGGAGTGTATAAATTGGAGGGAGGAATGTAAACTCATGCTTGACGGTCTAAATTCAGTAGTCCGTCCGCTGTTGTACAACGATCTGGTTTCAAACCGACAAATTTTCAAACTTTCAAGCGTTTTTGTCACTCTTATTACTGGCATTTTTGCTTGCGGTAGCCTTTGGTTACTGTCCCCCTCACTGCTTTCGGGTGCAGTCCATGGTGTATACGAAAACAGGGGGGGCCGAGCTTCACTCGGCCTCCTTCCCTATAGGGCTGGCATTAGTGCCGTTTTCAATTTCAATGGTTACACTCCCATTTGTCGAGGGGGCGAAATGGGAAACTCCTTTTGCTACTTACACACCCTATTTCTTTAATTAGGCTGGGGACCAAAGTAGCAATAGTCACGTAGGGCACCGTCTACCTTCAGTAGCTGCCTGTCGTGTACCACTATTCATCCTTGCTTATAGGAGTTAAAGTGGGAGGAGAGTGGAGGCTTCTAGATGACAAGAATGCATGGACACGAACCGCTCGGCGATATCCAGTCTATAATTTTCTTTTTTTCAACCACTGTGCTTCTTGCTCGTTTTTCTTTGGGGAGTATGCCTTGTGAATGAGCTTTAATTGTATGTCATGACGTTTTTTATTGTTATTTTTATAACTAATGAAATAAAACTTTCCGAGTTTGAGTTAAGTTCGAGCTGATAAAAAAATTACATTATATTATTTTTTAAATTGACTTTGCAAGTGATATAAAAAGCAGTTGAAAGTAACTTACCACTCCTACAGAAGTAAGTGCAAACAGTGTTGTTCCGAAAAACAAAGGGAAACTTGTTATCGATCCCGTTAAGTCCAAAGGCTCTGTCGACTTCTCGTTTGCAAGGAGGTAATACACCACAATACCAATGCCCACTAAAGTTAAAACATTGGCAAATGTCGAAAATGGAGCTAATAGCTTTAGATTGGGAATACAGTTGAATATTATTAGCGGGAGCAAGATGATCAACATGTAGACTTCAATAGATAACTCATTGTATTGATCAAAGAGCTGCAAAAAGGTAAATGTAATAAAATAATCAGGTAACTTTAAACGTTTTAAACAAAGTTATTAAAATTGAAAAATATAAATAATGCCAACTAGTTTGTGATTGCCCTTTAGTTTAGGTTGTCACTCGAGGAACTAATTAATGTAAAAGTTGAGTTTAGTTGGTGAATGGTGGACGTGAGGATCTTCGTGGCGCTTATGTCACTGCAGCGCCTACCCACTTAAGTCAATTGCGCGATAGTCTTCTCTTTATCTTTACCTACTAAATTGCATATAGAAGAAAAACCAACATTTTTGAGATTTCGGGATATGAACACTATGTAGACGCAACATATTCCAAGCTGATAGACCACCAGGAAGATGTCGACGATGGTGGCAGAGAGACGTGCCAACGGTCGCAAGAAATTTGGTCCCACCTCGAGCGCAGCTGTCATCGAGGCAGGGTATGTCAGCAACGGAACATGCAAGCGTTTGCAAAACATATACTGAGATCGTATCTGCAAAAGTTTTGAATATTAGCATTGTAATGTTACTATTATAATCATCAACAAGACAAGTCTACAACATGCAATTTCATCTAAGCTAACTAAGCCTCTCCTGTGCAGTTTCATCCCACTGACGTTGCCCTAATCGCTACGCAGTGCTTGCGCACTTCTGTTCGAAGCTGCTACAATGATAATAAAAATCGACCCAACTCTTTTTGTGCTGAAGTAACATGATATTTTAGAGTAATCCAAGCCTTTACTGTCTAATTTATACCCACAGCTCTATTCAAATAACATTGAAAGTTGGTGTAAAGTAATGTCTAAAAAGAGTTGTTCCAAAGTTGCACTATGCTAAATAAAACCAAAGCAAAAATCGGGTCTCCTAACTCACCAGTACATGCAGGCAATGAGTAATGATGATACCTATGATGACGGTGGCTACTATGCCAGTGATTAGGCCGGAGTTGGCAAATGCCTGAGGCATCGCCAGGATGCCAGTACCTAAGCTGCATTTCAGCAGGTGCACCAAAGTTTCGAAGTTACTGTAAAATTAATTGATAATTTCTTCGATATATAACTGAGGAGTAAATGTGTACTTTCTACTATTGTGTAAATTATTTTAAACTTACTTTGTGGCGTCTGGAACTTCTCTGTGCACATGTGGATCATAGTCGCCGCTAATACTTGCTCCGCCTCTGAAACATTAAAGCAGAACTCTTGTGGAGATAAATGGTTCGCAGGTGAGTAACAATAACTATTAATAGTTATAGAGTGTAGTGCTATTTAGTGGTTGAATATGGCCCATAATCTCTCACAGAGACACCAGGCTGTACCCTCACAAGTGGGGATATGAAATAATAGTTATTACTATAATAATTGTAAAGGGTAAGCCGCATTATCTGAATAAAAGGCTTTAATTCACTAAAAATTATGCCTATATATCACATTATGAACTAACAAGCAATGTCAATCAATTAACAGACAATGATCAAATATAATCATAGACCACCGCATAAAGATTCATCACGTCATTCTCCACCGCTGAATTATTACAAATTGCATTGATAATCCTGCAGGTACTTAGGAGAATGTTTTATTCTACTCGATCTTCTAAAACCTGGTGGCTCTGGAGCTGGGACATTGACTCTTTCCTCTGGTGCATCAACGGATTCGGCTTCAGGCATGTTTATTGTTTCAGCCTCTGTGGTCCAGGGTCCAACCATTTCGCTCAGATCCGATTGTGGAACATTACATTGAGCTTGTTCTTCAAATTGAGTTACACCTTCTCCACTTGGCACTAAATGCCTATTCGATACGGTTGTCTCTCTACCATTTGGCAAACGTACCAGAGAATAGTGTGGGTTCGAATGTAGTAGTTCCACCTGCTCCACTAAAGGTTGATATTTAGTAGTTCGATTGAATTTCTTCATCAAGATAATTTGACCAGAGCTAGTGAGCCAGGACGGAATTGAAGTTCCGTTCTGAGACCTTCGTGGGTGCGAACATGCGCTCGTGGGGCGTGCAGTTCGTAGATGTGCAGAGCAGCGAACGAATAGAGTGTCACTACACTCTGCGGTAAAACTTTCTCCCAATCTTCTGTGGTCAGGTTCTTCGTCTTTAACGCCAATTGAATTGTTTTCCACAGTGTCGCATTCAATCTTTCCACTTGTATTGCGGATTGTATGGTGTAGAATGACTGGTAGCAATTCCTCGAGGATGTAAGAAATCCTTCACTTCCATAGCCAGAAAAGATGTGCCTCTGTCAGTATGTATATAAGAAGGGAAGCCAAAAATCATAAATAGATTATTTAAATGCCTGATTACAGTTTGGGCAGAAATATCTGAACATGAGAAAGCAAAGGGGAAACGTAAATATTCATCAACTATAATCTTAATCTTATCTTCTTTCTTTCTTTCTTTCTTTAAGCCCACTGTGCGTAACTTACCCAACTAAAGCGGTTAAAATAAGATTATTGGGATTTAAATCTCTCTTTAGCATCCAGTACAATCCAGTACAGTATAACTATGCGCTGAGTTAGATAGTAAATAAATGTAATATAACGTAAGATAATTTGATGTTGACAGTAGGACGAGTTGCCCAAGGGACCGGGTGCTGCTGTCGTCGGTGAAGCGCAGTGAAGTAGATCTAATGCCGCACCACCCTTTTGTTATTTTTAGAGACCGACGGGCGCCCGGTAATCCGCACAAAGGTGCTTGACACACGTGCAACAGCTCGGATGAAAATACAGATGATGATCACACAGAGAGAAAAGAAGGTCGTATTAAAGTACCAATCACTCCATAGCGTCGCTGCAATCGTGCGAACTACCGCGCGTTATAGCGATATTGACCGGGCAGTGCGGTTCAATTCCCAGCGGGGTACATGATCAATGTTCGGTTTGGTTAGCAGAAGTGCTTTTTTATTGTCCGCCTGGCCAGCTAATACTGTCTTATCTAATACTGCCGCCCAGCAATAATGTTGATAACATTGTTCCGTTCCAGCTGTTAGAGATATTGCCAGTCCGGTGTTCCAAGTGAACGCATTTCCATCTTCAGCATTATCTTCATTTAACATCAGGTGTGATTGAATTCAAGCGCTAACCCCCTGTACTTAAAAAGAATCAAATTAACTACCTACTTATACGTGTAAGTATTCCAACATATCTAAATAATATCAATCCAATCCAACTATAATATTATAAATACGAAAGTTTGGATGCTCAATCACGGGAAAACAAATAAATGGAATTAGATTAAATTTGGAATACAGACATTGGACTAGAAAATAGGATAAATTTCACTATGTTCGGTCGGAGAATTACTCGTCAAATAATGACAAACAGATATAGTGTGGAGTGACGATAATATTCTTTAAACAGGAAATAAAACAACACTTTTTATTTTATTTTCCATCAATTCTATATTATGCTATTTTCCGAATGCTTTTTTAATAATCAATATTGACATCTTTAATAAATGCACAATAAAGTAATTCGATAGGAGCGAAGCTACGGGCGGAAAACTATCTTATTATGATAAATATAGTACCATCATATTATTTAAGAGGGCTGCTCTCGTCTTTAAATATAGCATAGCAAGCATAAATTAAAATTAATTTGTAAGTATTTCTCGCTTATTTTATCACTCTCATACAATACCAAGAGTGTGAACCATAGACAAGACAGTGTGTAGTGGTGTATAAAATACCGGGAGTAGTGACGAGCTGTTTTATATGAAACAGTTATTTCTAATAGGCTATTAATAAAGTGAAAAGAACGCAACACTAACTTTGATTGATTTGGTTGAGTGCCGCCTGGGGCAGGCTGCAGCTTTAGTGGATCTGGTTGAGGGCCGCCTGAGACGGGCTGCTGAGGGCCAGTCCCCGCTTTATTTTGGTCCATCTCAATACAACGTCTGCAAGTGCAGGACAAATTAATTAGTCCACAGAGGTATATAGTGTCTCATCGAAAATACACAAGTACTTTCACTATTTAGACCTTCGGAGAACTTATACATTCACATAGAAAACCTACTCTACCCATTCCGCTAGCTACTGGTGGCTTTTTTACTATCTATGGTAGGCATATACTTATCCGAATTAATGACATTCATAGCGTAACAAAGCTAATTCAATTCTAAAATACTTATATCATTATCTAAATATATATGAAATGAATCTTAGGGTTCCGTCCCTCTAAAGTTAAAAAGGGATCCCTTGTGGGATCATTCGTTGTCCGTCTGTCTGTCCGTGTGTCAAGGTCATCTTTCTCAAAAACGGCTGAAGTTCCCAAGTTGAAATTAATATCTAATCTTGTAGGTGTTGTATAAAAGGCGTTGTATTACCATACAGGTACACCATCCACATACACACTGTTCTCATATACACACTCTTACATACGCACTATTCCTTAGACACTCTTCTGTCATACACACACATTACACTATATTCTATGATGCATTAAGAATAAGACAATTACAAAATTTAAAGAAGATTTAGGAAAGTATTATGTACAATGTGTAAACCCTAAAATGGTAGATATGTATATAGGGAGCCCATCAAATTCTATTACTGGTCTAGATGGCTTTTATGACTGCCACGTTAGAGACAGATTCTATTCTATTCTACCGGGATCATCCACGAAAATTTTTATTTAAAAGTCCCACAAATATTATACTCGTAAATGTGAAAGTTAGTGAAGATCCCGCATAAACGGCTAAAAATGGATTTGGATGAAAAACGACTAAACCGACCATTATCCCGATTTAAAACACGAGTTAGTTCTTATCCCGGTTATTTGTTCAAGTGGGATAAATACAATGTTCTATTATTTTCCGGTTTATACGCTATTGCAGCGAATGTCTCACATATTTATACACACATACAATCAAATACGGATATAAAAATTTAAACATACCTGTCCTGGCATAACTAAGAGGGTACTTTTACCTTGGTGACCAATTTCTCCGATACTTTTTATTCTTGTCAGGGTGTTAGAGGCCTAATCACGCTGAAATGGTTTATTAGTTTGAATGATGCTTTGCAGCAGATATACAGCATACTTTTATAGTTTTACTATTTATATATAGAACTAGACATACTTTAGATTTACCCACACCGCAGCGAAGGGAACAATAGTTATCAAGAAATGTTGTGAAGGAGCTGAACTACGAAGCGGGTAGCTTAGAGACTCATAACAAGAAATTGGGGTCATGTTTACATCTCGATCAACGGCACGATTACAATACGACTTCGCGCCTGTTGTTAGGGGAAAAAGAGCCTCTTCTACCTTGCCACACAAGGAATCACGAGCAAAACACTAAATCTAAACCTCATTAGGTAGGCTGGCGCAACGACGACTACAATACGGGCTGTAATATCAATAACGAAGAATGGTTATATGAAAGGGATTGCTTTGGGTATAGAATGACTCAGTCAATAAAATTATTATAAAGTTTTTAGACCATTACTGACGACCTACCCCATAGAGTTTCTAAGGCCCGTATTAATAAACCATTCTCAAGATTGAGAACAGTCTTGTGACTGGTCTCAAGTAAAAGTGTTGATTAATAAACCTAACTTGAGACCTGAAACGCGCATGCTTACTTAAGCAGTACTCACTTGAGTGTTTGATTGATATCAGCTAAGTAGACCTCAAGATTGGTTTATAAATTAGCACGGAGATTGAGATAGCGTCAACTTCTTAAGACCCATATCGGGTGATATAGCCTCAAGACTTGTATTGAGATTGGTTTATCAATACGGGCCTAAGTTTCTTAAACCTAATGGGCAGGCACAAATAAAGCTGAAGGTTGGCGTCCCAGTTTTGCTAATACGTAACCTTTGATCATAATAAAGTGCCAGGTCGTAAGGCTCATGGAGGCAGAAATTTCTTTGGGCGCGTCGTGCTTTTCGCGTGGCATTTATGTTACATTTCGAGAGTACCTATCTGTCAAATGCCCAAAACTTTCACGTAGGCGGAAAATCCAACTAATATTACAAAATCAAAAGATGTTTGATGTTTGTTTGTAGCTCAATCGAGGCGGAACTGATGAACAGATTTAGATGAAATTTGATAGATAGAAAGTGTCCTGGAATGAGACATAAGACACTTTTATCACGATAAATGAAGAAGTTCCCGCGGGATAAACAGCTACACCTTTAAACGAAATCTAACTAATACCATAAATACGAAAGTTTGGATGTTTTTTGTTGCTCAATCACGGCGAAACGGTTGAACGGATTTGGATGAAATTTGATATACATATAGACATGCACTAGATTAAAACATATGATATTTTTTTATCCCGATAAAGTGAGTAGTTCCTGCGGGATAAACAAATTAAATATATCCACAATAAAGAGTTATTCCACGCAGGCGAAACCGCGGGCAAAAAGCTAGTTACCCATATAAATGACTTCCACACACTGGCAAAGCGGTAGGTCAATACTAGTTATATACCAATGGTGTCGACATAGCTTAATAGCAATAAATTCCCATACATTCCGGTGTGGGTAAAAAAAAATTCTTAACACCTTGTCTTAGTTTTATTTTGGTGCTCTGAAGTCAACGCACACGAAGTCAATGTTCATAAATTACCTGGACCCAATTGGTAATCCAGAACCATTGATTGGATAACCAATTTGCGGTTATACAATATTTTTGAGATTATAATAAATTTAGATAATTTTATCTCACTTTTTCGTATCGCATTTCTAAGTCGTATCTTAGGTGTATGCCACGGATTCACAGAATACTCATACCTCGGCACGGATTCCCTATTACTATTAATAAAGCGCAAATGAAAAAAATTTAATCTTTGTATCAAATGTCACACTCGGAATGACAAAAAACAGTCATTCGTAATTTATATCATAAGAACCTTTTACTTTTTACTACCAATTTTCTGAAAAGTATCTTTTCCTTCTTCAAAGAGAACCGTTCTTGTAGGTATTCTCCTCTGTAGTATTACAAGTTAACCTAACACCAACCAAACAACCCGCTCTGAGTAGCACGCAGTTGACTGTAAAAGTGCCATAGATTACGATCGGCATAGATGTTCCGGTCGTCCGCGACTTATCCACTCCTGTTCGACATACGAATTCCGAAAATTCAAACTTCTTGTATATATCCCGAGGACTCATATTGCGCAGCCGGTTTAAGCGTACATAGCAAAACTTTTCGCACCTCGACGAATCACGTATATGAATTCATGAATTTTGAATTCAGATAAATTAGCTATTCTAAAGAATTCATTACATACGAATTTTTGTGAATTAAGTAGGTAATGGTCTTATTTTATTGTATATTATTATTTATTTATAAAACCAACACCTGTCTTACAAACGGAATATTACATTCCAACTAATCCCAACTAATATTATAAATGCGAAAGTTTGTGTGTGTGTGTGTATGTTTGTATGTATGTTTGTATGTATGTTTGTTACCCCTTCACGCCTATACTGCTGGACAGATTTGGATAAAATTTGGTGGGTAGACAGATTAGGACCATTAACACATAGGTTAATTTTTTTTGCTGAACCAATTTTGACGAAATCTTCCACGCTGACGGAGTAGCGGGCGGCGGAAAGCTAGTTAGTAATTTCAAGCCAAAAGCCAAAAACCTAAGCCAATTTCAAGCTATCCTACAGTAATAAGTAATAGGTAGTTGGAAAAGATAGGTAAAATTTACACAAAAATTTAGTTCATCGATCTCAATATACTATAATTAAATTATATTTTAGAATTTGATTCTATTGTAATGATTTTTTTTATGACCGATCAATTGGCCAATTATTTATTCCCTAAAATAAGAATAAGAATAAGAATCGTTTATTTGACCCAAGCGACACACATATTATTTTTACATAAATCATATGCAAGTCTGTGCTGATCATACTATAAAGAAGTTTGTTGTATTCTCTCTGAATTTTCTCGTATTGACTGTCATTGCCTGTCACGTCATGGGTCAGGCATGGTGTTTTGGGATGATTATTATTTATTAGTATTAATAATTAGTTTATTTATTCTCTTTTACTTTCAACATGTTCATCTACGAGTTTATGTCCAGCCTCATGGCTGGACCTACAATGGGATTTGGTAAGTATCAAATCTACATTTCGCGTAAATGCAGATTTTGAAAATTTGTTTTTATTATTGTTATATGTATCAAATATTAATTTATACCACTGCTATTTTACGAATTGAGCTGTGTCTTTCATATAGACATTTAAGAGTTTAAAAATAAATTATTCGATTTTTTTCCTGGATACCTATTCCCAGTAGACACCGATTATAAAATAATACATCCTGGTTTCATAATATTTGAATTGCACAAGCTTCAAAGTATTTGCAATGTCACTTGACAAAGGAATTGGTACTGACTTCGTATCCAAGCTTTAAAATATTACTTTGCGATTCGCATCAAGTGCATCGCTATTATGAAGTGTTTTGGTTTCGATTTACGGAATTTACTATACAGAACTAGAATAAGATTAGTATGTGTATCCATTGTCTAGTATCCATAGTACAAGCTTTGTTTAGTTTGGGACTAGATGATTGGTGTAAGTGTCCGAAATATGTCCGAACTCATCTGAAATGAAGACCTTTTTAGCACCACTTTGCGGCACCACCACTGTGCGAAAAAAATGGGTCTGTTTAATGTACCACACTTCGGGTACCTATTTTGTTACATTACTTTGGTATGTTAAAATTATTTAAAATATTATTATTATTATTATAATTAATAGGCGAGCAGCAGATGCTGATGTGCCTATATCCAGGCTGGTGTATTGGTAAAGAAAAGGAAAAAGTCACAATTTTAGATTAATAGTCCATGGTTTCAGACTTTGTTCACTTTAAACCAATTGTCAAGACTTTTTTTAATGCAACCTCTTCAGGAAACTGATCCCAAATGATCGCAACTCTGTTATTGATCGTATGAAGGCCGAGGTTGGTGTTTGCTTTAAAGGGAATTTTGTTATCATTTTTATTCCGGGCACGATGGATATGCCTGAGGTTAAAAATATCCGGCATGTTACCGCAATTGTAACTGTAAGATAAAACCTTATACCTATGTCTCAATCAGATATCCTCTTATTATTATCTTATCTTATTAGTTACTTAAATATAAATTGTACTTTCTAATTTTGTGTGTCGTTTATTATTGGGTAAATAAATATATTCTATTCTATATATTTATTTATTTAAAGGAAATCGTAGTACATATTACATAAGTCATATCTACGAGTAGGTACATAACTATAACGAACAGTAAATGCAAATCCGTTGTAGAAAATGTCATAAAAAATGTGTACCCACATTGGGTTCGCCCCATAGTTCCTAGAACCGTCTGTGATTGATGAAGTTTATGAAGAACAGCCTATTGCTATTACAGATGATACTAGCTCTGTGTCACTGTGACTTTTACAAATCTAATTATGATCACCACAGTCCTATAATTCCTTGCTAAAGTTTGAAGCTTTTAGAAATTGCTACATTTTCCTGATTATGCTAGTATCTCATTTGGGTATTGAACATGTGTCTGCCCCGGTGAATATTATACCTCATCACTCAAAAAAATGTGCAAAAGTTATTTCTTCAACGACGAGGCAGATATTCGCTCGTACACCGTCGTATCTCGGAGCCCCATGTTGTTTCAGACAATAGCGTCACGTGAGCCTTCCGGACCCTAGTCACAACTACTATGCTCAACTGGTTGGTGCCTCTGACAGGAATGTGTCATCAGTTGCTTTCCGCATTTGCTAGTTCATTAGTAGCACACAGTCAAGGTCTCTTAGTTTGCTATTATATATATATATATATATTATGATACTTTTCTATTTGAACGTTGTCTCGTTCTCTCCATAATACACCCCTCAGTGATAAATGATCATCACTATTAACCTTGTCTTTCACTTTTAAGACGAAACATCTCAACCTCCCAATTCAATTCGACAAAAATGTGCTTTAGTAACTTTTCCATTTTAGTGCCCATATATACAAATAAATAAAACGTGTTCCTTTAATTTCAGTCGCTGAGTCACAAAGCGAAGATTCGGAAGGCTATGATCCACACGAGCACCGTAAAGTTGAAAAACCCACATCGTAAGTTCCCTTTATTCACAGTACTAGCTTTTGCTTGCGACTTAAATACGTTTAGGATTTGTATCATATTTTGAAGGTCCTGATCGATGTCATCTGTAATTTCAAAGACACTGAATCAATTCTTTGCTTCTATTAGAACGGTTAGCAGCTAGCTATGGTCCGAAGCAAAGTAGGTCGGAGCCTGAATATCATTAGATGACTTCATTTAAACTACGCTGAAACTTGTATACTTATCAGTGCAGTCGATCTATTTCAGAGCTCTGGGTGGTCCACTTTCTGCGGGGTATTTTATTGATTTATTTATTTTATAGTTTATGGTTTGTTCACGAGCACATATAAAAAAATACATTTTACAAGATAAATAGCATGTAAAAAACTGCTAGCTTGTGTCTAAAAAGAGATTTTTTTTCAAGCAAGATCCTGTGGAATAAAGAAGAGATAAATACAATAAAATAGACATACAACATGAACAGAGAACAGAAAAATTAATTACAATAATATTAATTTATAACAAAAATATCATAATATTACATAAAATGTACACGCACTTTTACGTGGAATTTGGATGAAAACAAATCTCTAATACATTGTTATTTCAATGTAATAGAATGTAGTAGAAAGTAATAAAATTAAACAATGATTTTTTAATATTTTTAAGAAATAAATAATCTACCTATAATACAATAAGTAAGATCTACAATGTACACCTAATAATATTATTTATTATGCATACAATCGAGGACTTAAGTTAA
Source organism: Oegoconia quadripuncta (assembly GCA_949316235.1). Lineage (NCBI taxonomy): Eukaryota > Metazoa > Arthropoda > Insecta > Lepidoptera > Autostichidae > Oegoconia > Oegoconia quadripuncta. The sequence continues at coordinate 29,866,435 of OX438742.1, forward strand.
AAGCCAAGGTTAAATTATGCTCCCATCTGACGTTTTTTCACAATACCGATTGACGCACACTCGAGTACATGATGCCGTACAGAGTTCCACAGCTTCACAATATGCACAGTGAATGAGTCTGGACAAACGGTCACGCCGGTAATGAGTTGATTGAGAGCAGTTTCTTTAAGAATTAATATCCATATATAAAAATTGTAAGTAAAAAAAAACGTTTTAGAACCAAGCTTTAATTAAGAAAATACTTAGCCTCGAAAAATAAAATAACAGTAGCGAATATTATGGAAAGTAAATATAAATATAGTAATTACTTAACTTAAAAAAATAGTCAAGAAAGGTCTCGTGAAGCAAAAATTGCCGTTTTGTATGAAAAAATATAAACGATTTTTTTTCATGTATTTTGTTTTTGTATTAATCGAAGTAATCACCCATATAATTAATGCATCTTTGCCAACGTCGTGGCAGTTTATTGATGCCCTTCTTAAAGAAATCAGCTGAACGGGAGGCAACAAATTCTTCAAAGGCATTTTGTACTGCCTCTCGGGTATTGAATTTTTTTCCTGCCAAGAAGTTATCCAAATTCTGGAAAAAGTAGTAGTCTGTAGGCGCAAGGTCTTGTGAGGAGGGCGGATGACGGAGAGCTCCCAACCCCAGTTCTTGCAACTTGGAGACCGTCTGCTGTGCAGTATGAGGTTGCAAGTTGTCGTGCAGGAGCAGCGGAGAGGAGCGGTTGACCAATGCTGGTTGGAGATGTGCCAGCTTCTCCATCATTGTGTTCAGTTCTTCACAGTACACATCTGCAGTAATGCTCATCCCGCTTGGTAAGAAGCTGTGATGAATCACACCGGCGCTAGACCACCAAACAGTGACCATCACTTTTCTAGGGGTAAGTTTTCATTTAGGGCATTGTTTAGGTGCTGAACCAGGATCCAACCACTTTGCTGAGCGTTTGCGGTTAACAAACAGAATCCATTTTTCATCGCAGGTAACAATGCGGTTCAAAATTCCTTCATTTGTGTGTCTGTTGAGCAGTGCAAGGCACGTCTCGACGCGAACTTCGCGCTGGCGATCATTGAGTTCGTGGGGCACCCATTTGACAAGCTTTTTTACCTTGCCAATTTGACGCAAATGGACCAATATTGTTTTGACGCTAACTTCGAAAGCTGCTGCTAATTCAGCCGTAGATTGTGTGTCATCAGCTTCCACAATCGCCTTTAATTCGTCATTGTCGACCAAAGTCTTCGGACGACCGCGAGGTTCATTTTTCAGGTCGAAATTCCCAGAACGGAAGCGAGCAAACCAATAACAGGTGCTGCGTTGGTTTGTAGTGTTAGCTCCGTAAACGTCGTTGATGTTGCGGGCCACTTGTGCCGCGTTGCTGCCACGACGGTACTCATATTCAATAATTACTCGAATTTTTAACGTATCCACGATGACGAAAAATATTGAAATGCGATGAAAATGTAACACTAATCAATAAACATTTGACTACTTTTTGGAAAAAGAATTCCATGTTTTTAAAATAAAATTAATTTGAAATTAGAATTCTTAGCCAAACAAAAATTATTTTGATTTGAAATGGCCAGTACTGCAGAACGGCAGTTTCATAGGTAAAGACCTATTATTTCGTTTCTATAATATTCCCTACTGTTATTTTATTTTTTTGTTTTTTTTTTAAATAAAGCTTGGTTTTATATTTTTTTACTATAAATTTATTTTACACTTTTTAGTCACTTATCGTTGATCATCCTTATTCTAAGCATTTCTGCAACTTAGAGCAATTAGCTATCGGGTACCTTCCAGCCTTCTGGCTTTATGAGACATCCACCATCAGACCTCGACTTTTCGCGAAACATCTCATCATGATAATCATGTCAATCATCATAAAAACTAATCATGTCTGCAAAATTTCGTATCCGTGCTATTAATCGTTGAGAAGATCACTCTGAAGAGACAATTCTAGCTGCAGAATCAGGTTATCGCGAAAATCAAGTTTATCTATCAAAACAACCCATGTATGCAAAATTTCATAATTGTGTTTAACTAATATGTTGGAGTTTCCGGGCCAGTACGCTTCCACCTTCGGCCTCATCTTCACTTAAGATCAGGCGAGATTGAGGTCAAGTGCTAACCCGTTGTGCATAAAAAAAAACTATCAGAACTAAACGTGTAAAACTATGCCAAAAATTCGTAACCGTGCTACTACTCATTGAGGAAATCCCTAATGAGGAGACAATCCTGGCTGCAGCATCAGGTCATCGCGAAAATTATGTTTAACTAACAAAAGTAACCGTATTTGCAAAATTTCTTAACCCTGCTGTTAACCGTTGAGGAGATCTCCTCGTGAGGAGACCATCCTTGCTGCAGCATCAGTTCATGTTTCTCATATAAATATATTGTCGTCAGAACTGAACTAGTGTGCAAAACTTCAGTTCCTTAGATTAACAGGAAGCGGTTCTAATTTGACCTGCAAATTTTGAAATTTTGAGCGGACATAGTTATATACCAACCAACATACATACTCGTACTTACGAAATAAATTATTTATAAGCTTGTAAAAAGTTAACCAGTATTTGCCACGAAACCACAGAATTAATATAGTACTAAACGAAACCACAGTCTCTGCTTCTGATTCAGTATAACTACGTCTGTACTCCGCTTTAGTAACAATGCTGAAGTGCGACTTGTTTGTGATGTGATGTGCCTTGACAGTTTTCGTCATCCAAATGTGCCGATCTCGGTCCGTGACAACATCCTTCGGTTAGCTTATAGTTGAGATACGCTAGGTACCCATGTCGAGACAACTGACACTTCCACAACGTTGTTTGCCAGTGAGTTACTACATGCTGAGTCTGGGCCATTTCGTTGCCCCTGATATGGATAACGTCTGCTGTTATTAGTTTTAACTGTATTACAACCTAGTATTCTATATTGTATGTGTATATTGTAGTAGGCTAAGTGACTTGTGTCATGATCGACGAATAAATGTACTCTTTGTATTCTATTCTATTCAAAAATAGGTTCCTATACGTATATATTAATCTAGGTCCTGTCTGTCTACCATTCAAATTTTGATCCAAATCCGTCTAGCCGATTAGGCCTGGAGAGGTAACGAACATACATATACACACAATCTTTCGTATTTATAATATTATATAGTTGGGATGATATGGGCACCGTGCTGAGCTATACCTATTCTAGGGTTATTGTGTTCTAACGTTATTGTGTTCTAGCGGCCGCTGAGAACTGAATGCCAGTTTAAATTGTGCTAATTCATGAAAAGGAAACAAATCTTCACGAAACAAGGCTTCATGAGACACGAGACAAGCTGACTGACATGCGTTGCTCGTTGCACACCGACCATTTTTATGACGTCACCATTGACGTATCCACGGTTTTTTTGTGTTCTGGTATTTTGTATTCTGAGTCTAGAATGTGAATAAGCCTTAGACGCATAATGAGCGTAAGCCGGATTCTTCGTCAAAGGTGTCAGCAGTGTGCAAAATTTCATACTGGTAGCCGGATGTCTTCATTGATATAACATGGGGAGAAAGAATTTTCAGAATCAAATCAGTAGTCCCATAAATTACCTCGTACATATTGTACCGCTTCTTCATAATATTAATGTAGATAAGAATAGATATACACTTAAGAATGTCGCCCATGTAATTTTAAATGTTATTCGTTTGAATCATTTTTACTTTAAAATAACGTGGTGCTTATGGTTTGCTCCAGATATGCGGATACAATGGTGCATTTGTTAAAGGGCAGCGTTGGTGCCGGTATCCTCGCCATGCCAGAAGCAATGAAGCGATCCGGTTTGATTGGTGGCGTTATAGGCCTCGCATTTATAGGGTTTTTCGCTATCTACACACTCCATCTTCTGGTAAGTAACATTTTATTTTATTATTGATTCGAATTGACTTATGCATAGTTAATCATTCCTTGGGAATAACATTGTTCATTGTTAATCAAACTTTGCATACTAATACTAATAAAACATACCTGCATCAAATAAAATTGTTATGGGTTGGAAGTTCAGATGTTCTGAATCGTAGGTGACAAAATTTTTATTATTATCTTTTCCACATTTCTTTCAGTGTGGGTAAAAGCTCTTATGTTAACGATTAATTAGATGACAATACCATCTAAGAACTGTTTTACGAATTATAATAACCTGTTTTTGAATGTAGATAATTGTATTTGTATGTGTATTGATAATTGTATGTGTACTTGCAGGCAATAATTACTTTTTGTGGTTTCAGATTGCGATACAATATGCGCTATGTAAGCGATGGCATCGTGGTTACATGGCATATCCCAAGTCTATGCTTTACGCCTTACAAGAGGGACCACCGTGCTGTCGCTGGACTGCCATATATATGTATTATTTTGTGGATCTTGTTCTTGTATTATGGCAGATAGGTATTTGCTGTATCTACTTTGTCTTCGTCGCACAAAATATGAAACAGGTACCTTGCTTTATATGCAGGTTGATGTGGGTTCCATTTTGGGGATTGGTTGTTGTTTCTATACTCGCATATTTTCCTCACAACTTACATGGAAACATTGAACTTGATGAACTTCAAAATAATCCGAAATTTTCTGGTATAATATTCTGGCTCATCCGGAATATGAGATATAATTTTTTTGTGCTGAATTTTAATCGTAATGGTTTAAAATTACTGAAAAAGTGCTAGTTACTTGCGCGCATACGGTTACGTGTCTTAAAAGCTAAAAACTACATAGTTGAGAATTTTTTATGTGCCTTCTTCTATTTCAGTTTAAGGTCAAGAAGGATATATGCTACTTTTGTCCCTGGGAAAATAAAAAAAGTTCCATACGGACGGCCGATGAATACTAGTAGGAAATAAAAGCCTTAGTAAACGATTGGGGAGAGTGGCGATTGCTCCACCGACAAAAGCCTGGCTTTTAAATTGTAGACATAGAGAGGGAGCACTTTGGCAGTCAGAGCTAATGTGCCGGCACGCAGGTTTGCACGTTCACTGCGTAAACAAGTGAAAACAACATTGTTCAGAGCTTATTGCCAGTAATTTTATACGTGCAGCTTGTGGGCTAGGTATAAGCCCTTTGCGTAGGGCTTTCAATGCTCTGCGCGTCCAATATAATAACGCTTTCAAGGCGTTGATAGAGCTACCGTGCTTCTGTAGCGCATCAGGGATGTTTGTAGATGCGAGAGCTGACAGCTTTGTAGCAATAATGCGCAAGCGAATAGCGTCTCTGGTGCTCCGAGTGCGTGGTAGATCCAACAGCTACCTGCAGCTCCTGGCAGAAAGAAACAGACTGTCCCATAATAGAGTACTGGATCAGGATGCATATAGTGCATTCTTGATCCCTGCTCCTTTTTCTAATAGAACAGTGTAGTATGTGTTAATATTTGTAGTACTACAAGCTTGTGAGTGTAGGTATATTGGTAATTATTAAATATACTCATACATTGTAATACGGACCGTAATGTTTGATACTACGATTACTCCTTGTATTTGGTCAAAGAAACCACAACCGCCACAGAAAAGAATAGAACCATCGTATAAGGTGACTTAATGATTTATTCTCAGTTCGAAAAATCAGACAAATATTTCTTTTCAATTTTAATCTCTCCACAAATGTACGTATAGAGCTTCGTATTCTCGTGTATGAATACGAATTCATACACGAGAATACGAAGTTTGTGAAACAATCTCGGATCTATATCGTATCATTTGGCACTCAACGAAGCGATATCGTATAATATAAGATAAATAAATAATAAAGATAAATAAATAAATATTTCGGACACTTACACCAATCATCTAGCCCAAACTAAGCAAAGCTTGTATTATGGATACTAGATAACGGCTAAACATACATAAATATTTATATAAACATCCATGACTCAGGAATAAATGTTCATATTCATCACACAAACATTTACCCGTCGCGAGATTCGAACCCGCAACCATTGGTTTTGCTGATAGGGTCACTATCAACTACACCAATCGGTCGTCAAATATCGCTTCTTTGAGTGACAATCAGAACCTTAAATTGCATGTACATAAAACACTGCTTTAAAAGCGGCGATACTAGAACCCGTACTAATTTACCACGAGAACAGATAATGACCTTGTAAGCGAAATATATCTTGTTTTATGATCCGATGCTTTATTATTGAGATAACTTATAATAACAGCATAGGTTGTTGAGCAGCAACGTCATTAGTGTTAGGCTCCTAACAATGTGCTACGAGCAATGAATCCTCACACAAAGTGATACAAATCCTACCTCTAGAATGATGCCCTTATAAAAGAGCGGACATACGTAGCCTGATGAAGGTTTCTTGGAAGAAGTCATCCATCATACAACCTTATACATATACGTCAGAGTTACTGTCAAAATTAATCATTCTATGTATTTCATCTGCGGTCCAATTGGCTGTGACTTCAGCCATAAATTTTCAGTAGGGTAGACCGAGGCGATTAGGATCGGTGGGTGAATCGGATCAAAATAAGCATAACTGTTAAATTCAAAAGTTCGCGGCTAGGTACTGGTAGCCAATCGGGGTCTCGTGTTGGCTTTGGTTTCCCCGAGCGCCGCAACAGTGACAGCCATTGGATAAATCTCATGCGCCATTCTCGGCGACGGTTCCCGAAGAGTCGTTCGTGCGAGTGTGTTATGATTTTGCCTCTGATCTAAAAAACGTGTTTATACTTTTTGTGTTTAAATAGAAAGTACTTGGGTGAAGGTAAGTACTTATTACTAGGTATTGCTAAAAGGGAGTATTGTTGTATAATTTGATTTAATTTAAACTTTATTTAAAGGTATGTTTACGTTAGACATAAATATTGTAAACCGGTGATATGAGGCTATTCGGATCACCAGATTGGGGGTGAATGGGATCACAATTTTGAACAAGCTTTTTATATATTTATACTTATAATATACTGTGTTTATATGTTATACATGGTTCGCACATATAAGAGGAAGACTAGTCAAGGTGAGTGGATCTCACAAAACATGGTTGAAGCTGCTAACAAAGTACTGACTAAACATCTGTCAAAACGTCGGGCTGCCGAGTTACACAATGTCCCGTTTACAAGCTTACAGAGAAGAGTCACACTCTCCCGTGGGACAATAAAACGTCGAGGTGGAGAGCCAGCTTTGAACGAGGAAGCGGAGAAGATATTTGCTGAGCGGTTAGTGCATTTAGAAATCCGTGGATTTGGGCTCACACCTAAATCGCCTTCCTAAAAAGCCTAAAAAGCGGATTTCAAGTGATAATTTTTATCCTACGAAATAAATATTTTTTTGATTTGATTTGAATCTATACGTAAGTACGCCTTTGAATTTGTTGAGCGCCAGAAAGTACCACATAAATTTAATAAAAAAGCTAAAATGGCAGGGCAAGACTGGTTTCATCGATTCCTCAAAAGGAATTCACATTTAACTATACGAAAACTTGAGGGTCTCAAAGGGACATACAAATGTGATCTCTGCAATGCCTGTGATTAGTGGTCTCATTAATGGAACGCTAAATATTTTTAAAATTAATTTAAAGTTTATTTTCGACACAAATATTTTATTTATTTGTTTGAACCGATTTGCCCTTTACATATGGGGCGAATCGGATATTTAGAGGTTTAGATTTTTTGTTTGTCAAAGTTGACATTTTAGTTTAATTTTAGTTTTGGTTATTGAATGTTGTCTTCAAGAGGCTAATATTATGTTGTATTAATTATTAAGAAAAATATATAATTGGAAGATTGATATTTATGTTGTTAATTGTTAAACAATGATGACATCGAACGCTGGTTATAGACAAGTTGTAAAAATATCACATAGATGCTACTCTAATGACACCAGTGGTAGAGGATCTCAATTATATGATTTAGTTTATTCTTAATTATGTTCTTAATTTTATTATTAATTCAAAATAACAGTGTTATGCCTAAGTTTTGTTTGATCCGATTCACCCCTGAAAATGGGGCGAATCGGATTTTGTGAATCTTTTTGTTTGCTAACTCTCAAAGTTCAAATTTTAAGTTGATTTTTACTTTGACCATTGAATTTTGTTTAGCGATAACTGATGTATCTAGTTCAGCATTAAAAAATAATGTACCTGTTTAAGAAGTTGTATTTATATAACCTCAAACAAAAATTGATCCGATTCGCCTCGGTCTACCCTATACTTCATTCACTATTTTAAAAGAGGAGAATTTGATCGGTTTCTATCAATAAAATAAATATGAATATAAGATGAAAAACTGAAATAGTATTCTGTCTCCGCTGAATGAAATATTGTCAAATTTTGCTATTTTTAGGCCTGTTATAAGCGCGTTTAGTTAAATGACTAAACTAAGACCCGTATTAATAAAGCGTCTCTTGACTGTCATATAACATAGTATCGAATGAATAGAATAGAATTTTATAATCGCTTTATAAATGTCGGTCTTACAATGTGTTGAAATCTATCTACTTTTCGATACATTAAAATGTATTAATATTTTTTAGATATTTGACTATTACGGCAATGTTGTATCGATAAGGATTCATGTATGTTTCCTCCTGCTTCCCGCCTTAATTACTAATCTTGTGAAGGATCTCAAATTGTTGACGCCACTATCTTCGATATCCAATGTTGTGACGATAATGGGGCTGCTTCTCGTCTTTTTTTATCTTATAGAAGAAGACTTAACATTTGATCAGGAAAAGTTTCATGTCACTATTGAAGAAATTCCACTTTTCATTGGCACTGCTTTGTTTGCCTTGGAGGCTGTGGGGCTAGTACGTATTTCAAATTTTGTGTACACAGATAATCATCATCATCAGCCCGTAAACATCCCAATGTAAGGATATAGGCCTTCCCTCGTATATGAGGGAGTATGGGCGCCATAGTCCGCCACGCTGGCCCAATGCGGGTTGAGAATTTCACATGCCTTAGAATTTTTGTTTCTCGTGAGGAAACCTGCATGAGGTTTCCTCACGATATTTTCCTTCACCGTTTAAGGGCAGTCGGATAAATGCACATAAATACCTAATTAAATTAAATTTAAACACTCATTGGTAAATGGCCTACCTGGGAATCGAGCCCGGACCTCCCAAATTGGGAGACCGCGGTTTAACCGCTGAGTCACATACGCTCACACACTGTACACGGATAATGATGTTATTAAAATAAAAATCCTGACAAGCATAATGAAGCCTGCCACTTGCTTCCGTTGAATGGTTTTCTATTCTACTCCCAAAAAGAAACAGCTCCTTATTGTCTAATTTCAAAGGGCATGGTCTCTAACGCCAACTATAAATTTTGACTAATCGTATATAAAATACATACATAACATCACGTCCTATATCCCAAATGGGGTAGTCAGAGATATCCTAAACATTAGTGTTTGGATGTCCCAAACATTAATAATAATGCTTAAATATTGTATACTTTTGACATTTATATTTTTTACCTGTTGCCTGTCTTTTTGACTATTTAGTTGATTGTTTTTCTTGGCTTTTGGCTCGCTATGATATAGTAGAATAAATATTATTTTCACCACCCAAAGAACCCTCTTTTGTCTATATACAGTCCATAAAATCACAATCACCTTATACAGAAATGCACACGTGACAGCGGGTGAGCCCATCGCCGTTAAAACGTGTGAATCTATTGATGGTTTTTAGTGGAAAGTCCCTTAGTCCACCTACGGAAAGAGACGGGTTGCTTTTATTCTATTTACGTAACAAAACCACCCCACATTTGACCAATAGTAGTTACTCAAATGTCAAATTCGACGAATAGTGTTATTTTTGACGAATGAATTCATTGCCCATTGAAATCAGACAATAGGGTTCAAATTTAATTTGAAAGTGGGAGTATTTGATACACTCGGGAATTTGAGAACGCCATCTCACTGAAGTTAATTATTTTACTAATTTTTCATACAATGCGATTGTAACACAATGTGACTAAAGAATCATAAGCATTCATCCATGAATTTGAATCCCATGTCGTGTCCACACCATCTTAGTTGCAAGTCCATTCTGGTAGCTGTAGACAAATACATGTGCTTATAACACGAGATCTGATCAGTCCAACTTCCAGAAAAATGCCAAACTCACTATGGGCCTCATTAGAAAGCTCACTCAACGAGCCATAGAAAGGGCGATGCTCGGCATTTCATTACGCGATCGAATCAGGAATGAAGAAATCTGTAGAAAAACGAGGGTCCGATTTAACCCAGCGGATTAGTAAGTTGGAGTGACAGTGGTCAGGGCACATAGCTCGAAGATCTGATGGTCGGTGGAAGGTGGGGTTCTCGGTCGAGACTGCGTACCGGCAAGCCAGCGTAATATGTCTACCCACAAAATGAACGGACGATCTAAAGAAGATCGCGGAAAGTAGCTGGATGCAACCGGTCGCTCTGAAAATCAATGGATGAGGCATATGTTCAGCAGTAGACGCCCCTTGGCTAATTTCATGGTGATGAATGAACTCGAATCAAGTATGCTAAATAGTACATAATTAGTAGCAATCCATTAACATCCATCTATCTATCTTCATACAGCCTAATTTACATTTTCTTTATTTTCAAACTTTTTCAACTGGATAGTTTGGTTAAGGGAATACTAATCCAACTGTAAATCTTACAGGTATTGGCGTTGGAATACAATATGGAAAATCCTGCACGATTTGTTGGGATTTGTGGACTTCTAAACATCGGCATGACAATAGTTATAATCTTATACATGATAGTAGGAGCATTTGGGTACCTTAAGTATGGCGAGAATATTAAAACGTCTATCACATTAAACCTGCCAGAGGAACAAAAGTAAATACATACATATAGCAGAACTAGGATTATTTTATCAATTTCAAATTAATTTATGCCTAATTAAATTTCCTATCACTTGTGTAAAATTAAATAACTAATATTTTAACACAATCAAATATTGTCTTTTTTATAGGAAAGCACAGGTGGCCAAATTAACCTTTGCGTTAGCGATCTTTCTTTCTTTTCCACTGCAGAATTTCGTAGCGTATAATATTTTGTGGCGTCGTATCAAGAAGAAGACTCCTCAATCGAGGCGCACATTTACGGACTTTTCGTTGCGAATTATACTCGTCATTATACCATGTATGATACTTTTTACACTAAATTTTTACAAAAGTCTTATTACATTTTCTTATCAATGAACGAACACAATAAAATGCAGATTAGGATGCAGATTGTTGGTTGATACGAATTATTCATATTCATTCATTCATTCATATTACAAGTATTAACCAGCGGCTCCGCGCGTGTGGAATATTTTGGATAATTATATAAAAAGCACTTAAGAGTGATGAAAGGCTTATGAGTAAAACGACAGCTTCCCCCTTAGCAAATGGGAGTGCAGCCAATGAAATGTAACAATAGCGCTAGGGCCATACTTATGGGGAAGAAGGTCAAGTGAAGCTCGACCCCCTGAACTAGTGGAAATAGAGGCCCGCCCTGCTTTCGTGGGGCCTAGATGCAGTGAGCGTAGCGATAACAGAAAGCTTGTTTAAGAGTGGATCTCTATAGATTGTTGATAATGGTGATAATAAAAAATCATCCTGCTTCTATCTGCTACTCATATTCCATAATTACTCGAATTTTTAACGTATCCATGATGACGAAAAAGATTGAAATGCGATGAAAATGTAACACTAATCAATAAACAAATGACTACTTTTGAAAAAAGAATTCCATGTTTTTAAAATAAAATTAATTTGAAATTAGAATTCTTAGCCAAACAAAAACTATTTTGATTTCAAATGGCCAGTACTGCAGAACAGCAATTTCATAGGCAAAGACCTATTATCTTTAAATTATCTGTATCTAACCTCAACAGTGGTTGAATTTAAGCCTGTCCCAAATATTTCCATTTGAAACGATGCCATAACGCTTCATCAGTCCATCTATAATTAAGAATATTTGAATAACTCTTTTGCAGGGGCAATGGCAGTTGCCGTTCCACAACTTGGTCCATTCATCTCGCTATTCGGAGCACTATGTTTGTCGCTGCTGGCGATAGTGTTCCCGGCAATGATGGACCTGTGCTGGTGGTACAGCCATGGCAGCGGCTACGGCTTGTATAAATACAAACTTGTTCGCGATATCCTAATCATATTGTTGGGATTATTCTTCCTAATATCTGGTGTCTACACGAGCATACTCGATATTACCCAACATCAGTAGGTACTAATAAGAACTAATCAATTTATTTTTTTAAGATTTACTAAGAATCTTCTGGGATTTTTATTTTTCTAACAGAAGTCAGTTTACAAGTTTGTGTGATGGCGTATCGGAACGAGCTATTAAGTTTAGTCTATATTATCTATATTATAGTAAGTGACAACGCGATATATTTGAAGTTAATTTAATTTTGAAGTATAAATAGGTGTTGATAAAAACAACACTGTTTGTTAATCCTAATTAAATACTTAAAAGCGTTTCTGTCGGGACAGCTAGGGATAATGAGTAATGTAAGGGTCTTAAATTGTGTAAGTGATTTTAGAAGAGGATCTAATGAACATAAGAAATTGTTGGTGTTGTTTCTAAAAGCATCCGGGCTATAGTTAGCATTCATTGCGGTTTCGTTATCAAGCTTAACAACAAGGCAGCTTACATCGTCAAGCAGTGTGACAGGCAAGAAGACTGTTTCCTAATCTTCACATTATTGCATTTTGTATACAGAAGTGAGCAGGAACGAATGCACAACGGGTTTGAACTTGACCTCAATCACACCTGATGTTAAGTGAAGATGATGATGAAGGTGGAAGCGTACTGACCCGGAAACACCATCTTATTTGGGGGACTGGCTATCTCATCTCTGACAACCGCAACACAACAATGCTATTGACATTGTAGTTTTGGCGGTAGCGGTATAAGATGGTGTTAGCTAGCCAGTCAGACATTTAAAATGGCCTACCACCAACAAAAACTTCTTGCAAATTGATGAGCAAGTTACAAATTGAACCAGTGAATCATTATAGAAATCAATATAATATTATTACTAATACCGTCATCGCTTCAAAGCTTAATGTAAGAAAGAATCTTGCAATTGTCTAAAGAAAATAGTGACACAATGTAAATACTATGGACAAAAATAAACTTGCTATCCCATTCACCATTGGTCGAATTTGAAAATACAAATTGTGCAGTTGTATCAGTAGCATTCGTAGTCCACCCAGGTGAACCACGGGTCTGTGTCAGTATCTATTATTGTAGAATCATAAATAAAAATAAATACTAATGAGCAACCATGAGTTTCTTGCTCGTTCTTCTCTGGGGTGACGACTAGCAAAAAACCCCTATCTCCTGAACTAAAAGCATTACTGAGATCGATTTTCACAAAAGTCTCATGGTATCTTTGCAGGAAATATATACAAGACGAAAATTTCCATAACCGCACATACTAATTGGACCACGAGAAACAGTTCTCCCTCATGGTCTCATTACTGGGACCAAATAATGGGACCACCAAAAAACGGGAGTCCGATGCTGCATGTAGCGCTTCCTTATTACCTCATGTTTATGCATAAAGGGCTTGACATCAAACACGCTTGATAGAGTGAAGTTGAGGCCTAAATAAAGGTAGAAGCGTGACTACGGAGCCCTTAAATTATTTGGATGATGGTTATCTTATTTCAATCAACCGTAATGCAACAATTCTATCAACATTGCTAGACATAAAATAGGAAAGTGATAGCAATGCGGACATTTAAAAACCACTAAACAAAATTATTCAGAAGCTGTGGATCTCTTACGCTAAAGGTAAATATTATTAGAGAAGAGATCGTAAAATTCTCGACAACAGTGTGTTGAGGCCTTAAACCTCCAGCAGCAATTGGAGGGATACCTCCATACTTTATAAGTAGGTAGGTGAGACCTAAGCTACCAGCAAGTTTCAAATGAAAGGGTGGCCGCAAAGTGAAGCTGTACATTGTAAAATTGGGTGAACTTTTAGTGGATCCAAAATTTTTACGTACAAATACGTCCTCTGTGTCCACAACATCTGAATATGCTTCGATACTTGCCGGACATGTGGACAAATATGGGACAAACATCCTCCGACATACCTTCTTCTTTTCACACTGACATCCGATAATGGATCGGGAAACCATGGACAAGCGGCGATTGTTTCTTCTGTTGACAAGCCCGTGACGTACCTCATAAATTTTGTAGTTTTGTGAAACATAAATCTTTCGTAAATATTTTACTTGATAATTTAAAACCATTTGCAATATGACTACGATCGACTTACTGTAAGTTAATATTGCACTGTGGTTCTCAATTACACATTGGACCAACGCATTACTTTTCGAGTGTCGTGTGATGGGTGAGAGCTTGAATTTCTGTATGGTGGGAGTTTGACATGATAAATAAATCAATCTAATTAATAATTTAATATTATTTATTAATTAGACATTAATATTATTCTAATATATGGGTTTAATTTTTTATAGTTTTGTAGGTGTGTATTAACGCGAAAAGGATTTTTGCCGAATGTCCCGATTAAAGAAGTAGAGTGGGAGGAACAAAACCCCAACACATCGACGTTTGCTGAGCCTTCTAGGATTATTTATCGAGATCGAATTTTCAGTAAGAAAAATCCTTTATAGTACTTGCATCCTTGGCCTAAATACCATAATCAAAAAAAAACATATATTTCAGCTTCAGGAGGTCGCATTCGATCCACGGATCAGCTCTCAGTCTCTTCGATCTTAGAGTAAGTGTATGTCATACACAATGACACTCAAATATACCTACTCCAAGGTACACGAAAAGTACAATCTGAAACTGATAGACCTGTACAGCCCGGAGAATAATACAATTTAAGTTATCGCAGGAAATGATGGACGTTATTCGATAGTACTTCATAGTGTTGAACGAAATAGCTAAACTAAATAAATAATTGTCCAAAAATGTTCATGATTTCATGAATCTTTATTACTATGCAGGCCTGTAAAGAGTTTACCTGTTTTAGACTATATTTATCATGTTTCCTTTTAAAATTAGACAGTTATGTAGAAAACTAGACAAGAAAATGGTTTTACTAGTTTATAGAAAACGTCTAATAATAAGTAATGTTCTAACCATAATAAATAAATGGATATCCTTGGACATACAGCACCATTTAGTTCCACACTAAGCAACTAGGCGTGTATTATAGATGATACAATTATAAAGAATAATGGTGAAGATCACATTCATCAAGCTATGTTTATATACAAGTAACTGTGCATTTTAAATAGGTATGTGCTGATTAAATCCCAATGTTATTTTCAGATGTAACAATTATTCGTAAGCCTAGTAAATAAAATATACTTAAAAAATCAATACTTATACAAATATAGAATATTTGGCCTTAACTATACCTATCTCGCACACTTCGTAGGTTTCTCCTCCTATCTTTATACCTAAGACAATTTACACCCACAAGAAAAGCTTGGGGTTTAAACGAGTGAGATGTCAATAAATATCATATCAGCCACAGGACGGTCACATCGAAATGCCAATAGTCATTTCTCGCTTACTCTAAACGAAGTGAAGGAATATAAACTCCATTACTTCAACTTTATACAACTTTGTAATTCTAACAAAAAAACTTAAGAAAAAACAAAGAGCGAGAAATGTGTTAACCACCAATTTATTCCTTATCTTAGTCAAAATCAAAATTAAGCAAGTACCTTTTGGCAAAAACGAACGGCCGATGGTCGGTAGCCGATATTTTGTCGCCAAAACGTACGTTACGTACGTTCAGCAGCTACACTTGCTACACAGGTCAGCCCAATAATGTATTGTAGAATAGTCGATGAGCGATTCCTGGTTTTACACAAACTTGGTTGTCTACGACAAGCAGAAATTCACGGAAAATTCAAAGGACAGTAACTGTTGCCTCGAGTCATTCAGCGTCCGCTCTACCATATAGGCAATCATAGTGACGGCCTAGGGCATTTGAATTTGGGGGCGGCATGACAATAGTATGTACGGGTATTATGGACATTTTGCTATAGCCCGAAGCAGTGAATGAGATACAATGAAACTGATCTGACATTTTTTCAATTTTAAAGCGACGAGCGAGATGGCGACCTGAAGTGGCTGAGTCATTTAATTTTTAAATAAACTTTTTTCCACATCAAAGCAAAAAATAATGTAATAGTAATCTTTATAAAATTTGTCTACATTATAACAAAAGAAAATGTAAACCTTCCTAAGGGAAGGTTTCTATAGCAAATCTATTATCGGCGTCTTTCGCGAGTCACTCACGTATAGCTGATAAAAAAATTATGTTACTTTTTTCATTTTGAGTTTTACTTTTACTTTGCAAATTTTATATCTAAAGGAGCCTCATTTATGCACTCGCCTAGAGCGTCGAATTCATTCGGGGCGTGCCCGATTCATTACTTTTCTCGCATTTAACGTTGGCATGATTAATTCCAGCAGAAATTCCTACAGTCTTAAAACTGAAAGCTCCAATCAGTCAGATACTATCACATTTTTCAGGTTTTTTCGGTATTTCTATTGCACTAGACTGTCCCCATTTATTTTATTGTAGTATTGTTAATAAAAATTATTGCTCCTATGATGCTGCGTTTCTTGTCAATCTTAAATAAAACTTAGCTTTAATCTTTCAGATGTGCGGAGAAAAACAATATTAATTGTCGAGACAGGCTTCAAACTCCATCCCTGTCTCATATCAATTGTAAAGAAACAAAAACAAGCTTTATGATGAACCTGCAAATACATACGCTAGGGTAAAATAATAATAATTATTGACATATACATTAAGTACATAGCTAACTTACATCTATATGTTGTAGGCAAATGGTTGAATTAGTCAATGAACTGAATGTCTAAGCGAACCGTAATGTGGCTTTTCGTGCACTATTGGAAACAGAGCTGCGTTGCTCCTCTGGTAGTACCCGGGAACCCAACACAACCTAACTCTGAGCAACACAGTTTTCTGTAAAAACTGAAATATCCAACATTTACATCCGCCCATTCATTTATATAGCATAATGAATAATTCAATGACCTCCCTAAGACATGGTCCTCGCCAGAGAAAATGAGGATCAACTGATATCTTCCCATGAGTATCGTAAAATGCTACTAGGGATCGTAAGCACAAGCAGCGTCAGTGACTGCAACCGCTAATCTTGAAAAATAAACTCTAATGTCAAAATCTCTGTACGCAGTTGATTTCTTCTCCTATATTTTTAGTTTTGCCATGTCCGTCTGTCTGTCTGTCCGCGGCTTATAGCTCACAGGCTCTTAGTACTAGAATTTAAATTTAACAACTTGATATGTATACCATATCAACCACACCAATAAGGTGGTAAAGTAAAAACTCGGAAACAAATTTGTTTAAAGTAGCTGCCTTACACTTAAAGTGGCGAATTTTTTTTATTATTTGTATATCATCGTGGGGAATGTCGTTTGATCGGTCGTTCAAAAATGTTAAAGATCGTTGAGTCAAGCGCTTATAAGGCGTTTGTAAATTTTAATGAATAAGACGGGTAGTGTGTAGAAGTACCCTATTACCTATGTGAAATTGTTTTATACGCCTCCGTCTAACAACGTGGTTGTTGAGGACTTTGTGGTACGACAACCGATTACTTTTATCTCCTCCGATCCCAATTTCACTGTTTTTATGGTTAACTGGATACGCGTTTGACCACAATCTCACCTGATGGGAAGTGATGATGTGGCCGAAGATCTCACGAGCACGCGATCTCTGTAGATGCCTATTCACCCTGCTCTTGAAGATCCCAAGGTTGTAGGATTCAGGAAAGACTGACGCCGGAAGGGAGATCCATGCCTTGGCTGTCCATACATATATGTGTGTCTCGCTAAATGGGTCAAATAAACGATTCTTATCTTTTGCTCTAGGTCTACCTAGATAATATAATATAATCATTTGTTGAATCAGTGTTATCGGGGGCTTTCTAAATTTAAAATTGTTAGATTATAGTTCATACTAATGCAGCGCCTGTCGTAATTAATGCTGCTAAAACATGTATTTGGTACTGCTGTGGCGCGTATAATTTGAAATAGAAATACCTTTATATGCCGGCATAATAGACATTAAGTTTTCTCTGGGAAAAATTTATATTTTTCGATAATACTTCAATATCTCCCAGTAATAGATGTAACTTTAAAAAACTAACTACACCATATCTTGCAAAGTAATTCCCATCATAGAGTTTACCTGATTGAGGGAAAGTGGAATAGTCACAAGAGACTCGCCTGTGGTCCTACACCACAGATAATAAGATAGATAGATAGGATAGATTATTTTTTAAGAAAGAATTTTTTTTATTAAGACTTTGACAATTTCTCCTGACTTGGGGATAAGTATATAACTACTTAGTTACTTATACCTATCAAAACGGAAACTGACTTCCAAACTAGGTGAGAACCTGTGAACACTTTACCCTTGAACTTACTTGAAGAAATATAAAAAAAAAAACAAATATTTTCCAACTATTTATCTTGCGCATAAGTGTGTGTAGAAGTACTTACACAATTCTTACCCTCAAAAATTTTGTAATTATCTAATAATCAGTTTACCCAAATAAATTTTTATAGGTCTGGCGAAGCATACTTTTCAGCTCGTCCCCCCGCGTCTCCTATGCATATTGTACTCGTTGGGCAACCCTCAATACGCTACTCGACCCCTCCTGGTCGTTTGCAACAATTATTACAGGTACTAGTATTACAATCCTATTTTTGAGTTTATTCTGTAACAGCTGATACAACATATATTAATTATACAATAGTGTGTAACTATTCTTCAGTAAGAATAAAAAATTTTGTAGGTATATAATAATTAGCGCCCATGCTGCGCGATCGGGTGATAAAAACGCTGGTCGATCTTCTGAGCATCACCACGTTATCTTACAAACATGAACCTTAAAAAATTCAAATCCACCTTTTCGTTTTGCAATTTCCGTATATTGAACTATATTGAACCCACAGCATCTCGTACATCAGTCAGGGGTGAAAATCAAAGCGACTACCTACTTTGCGGTCACCACTAAAAGTCCAAAAAAAGATAAATAAGCCGCACAAACAAGCTTAAAGTATAACTAAGCTGTTCTGTAGAGAACTATGAGGAAGTAAACTGATTCCCACCCCTAATTAATATGTTTACTAGATAATCTTACTAATGACCTGGGTTAGGCTAGTTAGTCCCTGTATTATGAAAATTTGTTAAAGACCCTAACACAGTAAATGCCTAATATTGAAACTCTCCGTAATTGTTTGGTATGATGTTTATTATAGGCGATGCACAGTATTGATCAGAACCGGGAAACAGGAGCCGGCGAGGGTCCTTCCAAGCCTGCGTTGGCCTGTGATTCGTCCACGCGGTTATCAGAACTCACGTCACCGGCAACTGTGCCGCTAAACAGTACTGCACAACATGGCCACAGAGTACGTCATCATCAGCACCTGGTGACACTTAAAGATGGACCACAAAGGGTTGCTTCCAGAACCTCTATAGCTATATATGAAAAGGTTCTTAGTAAAATATACTTAGTTAATTTCTGGAGATATTTTGACCTGAATTTATAGACTGCCCACAGCAATATAATGGTAAATTTTCAGGAAACCTTTTACCATTAAAATCGCTCCTTTTAAATATTAGGGAAATAACTACAAATATTACTAAATATGTCAGAAATCGCATAAAACTTATTCCATTCTTCCAGAAGAAAAAAAAATCTCGAGTTCTTGTTTTTACAAGTAGTACTAAAATAAACAAAAATGAAAATAATAATTCGCGTTTTCAATAATGAAATCGCAATAGGTGTATATACAATCATAAAATGTATAAGGCCGTTAATTAATATAATATACCCAGCATATGAAGTTGTTTTTGCGATTTATGATGTTTTTAGTATATACTGTTACCTGAAATTGGTTCAACACAGTCTGATCCTTATAACAAACAGGATTGATTGGCACCAAAAAAGTTTCTGTGTAAATTGCTCATTTACTTAATACATAATTGTAAATAATCTGCGTAGCCATTAAGTTATTTTTTATGATTCATATAAGGTACCATGATGCTGACAGCAGACATTACGGAGATGTTTAATAGAAAAATCATAATGGGGAGATATTTGCTAAAATTAACCACAGTAATTGGTATGATGAAACCGAATTCGTGTAATTGCTTGAATCAAAATGGTCTACTGCTAATAAAGATTAACTTTGCATGTAATTCTTTAATAAAAATTAAAAATTATTCAACTTTAAACAAATAATGTTGCTCCCTTGATAATAATAAAAGACTGTGGACCAACATATATACGTAAGTAGATATGGAGATCAAATCAAAAGGTTTTATTTCGTAAATTATAAAAATAACACCTGGGGGCCTACAATCACCTCTTATAGCAATATTACAGTAATATTACTTTGGAAATTCGTACCCCGACCGCCTTAAAACAAGCTTATTATAATATTGTTTTGTTAAGCAGTTTTGTGACGTCACCGCTGAATCATTCGCTCAATTCGTACCATCATCGTTGTTTAACGGTCGTTTGACAGCTAGTAATATTGCTCAAACGTCAAATTTTACAATCTTAAAAAAGTTAGTCTCTTGTGATGGTTTTATTATTGTTTTAGTGGTATAAGGATAATAAACCGTTATTTTCGCTTAAAAAAGTAAGTGGATGTGTTTTTCACAATAACTCTTTATAAATACATTGTGTTCATTGCGTAAACCGATAAGAAATACATTAAATGTGATGTGGTTTTAGATGGCCAATGATTACGAATTATTCGAGTTTCTGGAAGACGATGCCGCAGAGGATTTGTCGGAGAAGATGCAACGTCGAAGGCGATTACGTGAAGAATGTAATCCCTTCGATATTGACGAAGCTGAATTTGTTCGACGAGTTCTTTGTCTAGGATGCTTGCTTATTCTATAAATACACAAAAATCACTAAAACCTTAGTTTGTATATACTTACTCTCTAGTCGCCATAATATAAAATCTATAAAACCAGTAAAAAAATAATTTCAAACAAATAAAAATTTTATATTTATTATAATTATGAAATTAAGAAAGCGCCGCGCTTATCTGGGGGCACGGCAGTGCCCCCGCCAAGTCGAGCGCGAAGCAAACACTGCCGTACCATCCTTTACTGGAACCATTTCGCGGCATTTTCAGGCCCCTATTTTAGAACCTCTGGATAAGACTAGAACGCAGAAATTTTCGTCATCCAGTAAGCTATAATCACATACTTAAAATCCAAAATTTCAAGTCTGTAGGTCATTTAGTTCCGAAGTTAAGCGAAAGCAAAGTTTCGCATTTATGACACTCACTCACTCACTCACTCACTCATGATCATCAAAATAGAACTAGTACTTCCCATAAACTCAGAGAGCTGAAATTTGGTACAGAGTTATGGTTCAATGGCCACATAAAGGGAAAACTATAAAAACTAGGATAATCGAAGATCTGGAGTACCTGGTGACCCTGATTAGGAAACACAAGAGCCCAACCAAACTATTAGAGATCGACATATACCGCCTTTACAAAAAATATTCAACTTGGTGGGCCACTTCATTTGATGTCAAAAATCGAAGGTCTGAAGTATCTGATGAAGAACCCTCAGCTGGTCTCAGCTGTATTAGAGATATGGTAATGCCCCGTTCTACTATTGGTACATACAAAAATCGACTGTCATTGCAAAAATCCAGCGTAGTGGGACACATCTTCTAATTTAATCTAGCCTATAGCATCCCACTGCTGGGCGCATGCTTCCCCTTCTGCTTTTAATACGAATATAAATAAAATTAAAGGAAAACTCTGGATAAGACTAGACTGGCTTTTATACTTATACTTACTTATACTTATTACAAGTTTACAAGAAGAAATAGTCAAACGATTAATTTTATTCTACTCGAACATTACACAAACTATATAAACAAACGAAAATTTGGTCAAAATATAATGCATTGGCTAAGAGTGGTGGTGATACCCGCACGCGTCGCTAGATGGCGTTGACTGTATTTTAAAACGCGCTTACGTTTTGTTTTTCCGATAACCTTATATGGCAAAGTGGCAACCGGCCGCGTTACAGTCGTTTACGACATTCTTCTATTGCGCTTGAAAATGTTTGCTAGGGATTAGGAGGGATTATTTGCATTTCGTTGATTTCGCTGATTATTTCGTGAGGTTTGCTAAAGTTAATTGGCAGGTTGTTATTATATAAATTCAAAGATTTAAACAGGTTAGGAATTATATGGTTAGTGACGGATTACTGATTATTACTTAATTATCAGAATTAAAAGAAGTTTCAATTGAATACTTTATTTAATTGTTAATTATTTAGTACCTACTTTTAGTTTTCTAGGTTTAATTTACAGTTAGGCAGTACTTCGAATCGCGTTCGTGTTTATAAGTACTTTTCTAGTATTCTAGTTTACTTTATTTAGTTAGATATTACTTCGTTTCGTTTAAAAATATCATTAATTTAGCTGTATTTCAGTACTAGGTAGGTAGTACCTTTGGTAGAAAGTTCATTGATAATTAATTATATTGACACTTGTCTAATAATTAAGAGTTAACGTTTTGCTTATAGTTTGTATGGCGACAGATTGGTGCAATGGTGTCATGGAGCACCTGGTTTTGTACCCCTGTGTACCCTTCAACGGCCAAGTCACACAACATTAACTATAATAATAAAGAAATCGCAGTAAGGAACCTTACACTTGGCACGACTTTGTATAGATTTCATTACTTTTTAGAGATAATCAAGCAGCTCCATCGAGACTTGGCTAGTTTTTTACAGAATGTTTTTGGTGGGATTACTTTGACACAATCTTTCATTTTACGGAACGACACCGGCGGCGGGCGGCTGCGTTACTTCACATTTAATTTACGCTTTCTTGCATTACTTCAATGAAAATGTATATTTAAATTTATATATGCATAAATATAAAAAACTTTTATTTCTATTTATGCATTTCAACAATAAAAATATAAACATAAACGACAAAAATCATGTACAATATTTAAATAATTGCGTATACCGGAACGCTATTATTATTCGAGGTGTGAAAGTGATAACGCTATACAAAGGTATAACGTTGTCTCGTTCTTCTGACGGCAAGGAATAGACAAATCATTCGTTCTTTCCGTCTCTAAGCAGGAGTAAAACAATATTGTTTTGTATTATCGCTAGATGATCACGGTACGAATTTGAGTAATATTACTTTAACATTGAAACAAAACGTTCCTGAAACATGATGGTTTTTAAAATGATCGTTGTAGGCCCCCTGAAAACGTCATGCATGACATACCATTAGTGCTCATTCACAAGGCCAACTCCCAAGAGAAGATCGAGCAAAAAACTCAGGGGTTGCTCTTTTTAAATTAGTATTTTTACAAATTCTGATTCGACAAAGCAAAGAAATAAAAATAATTTATTATTATTATTTATTAATTTAAAGACATTTCAAATGGGTATATTGGAATCTTATTATTAAAGCGAATCCATTCCATGTAAACGACTGACATGAACAGCAAGTTTATTTTTACATTATGTACGATTTTTTACTATTTTTCCTGGTCAGCTGCAGATCATTTCTTAAATACATCTTAAATCTTAAATCAGTGATCTTTTGTATACTTTGACATCATCTAAATTTTCATGTTATTAGTTAAAATACTACTAAACAATTTTGTAAGATAAATAACTTTATATTTTTAATCAACAAAAGTCTTAAATCATCTATATCAGCAATAGAAATGGATTCAGCCAGTTTAAGGGCAAATATACGAATTCGATATAATTCTGTTTAGTATTATAATATATCGGTATCAAGATGTTCTCTGTTAAAGTATCGTCCTACTCAATTCTTACATGTCTAAATCGCCAGTATCGTTTAGCGACATTTAGTGTAACGACCGCCTCAGTGGCGCCTCATGTAGGTAAGCAATATAAGATTTATAAAATAGAGATAGTTTAGGGTTTAGGGTTTGATTCCCAGTGTGCTATATGTTTTGAACTCTGTTCGGTATGCGGTTGAACAATTTTAAATGTCCGCCGGCCTACCTACTACTATCCTGTCGAAGTCTAATGCCAAGGAGCATTATTGTTATTCGACTGATTGAGCTAAGATAGCCAGCCCACAAAATAAGTGCGGCAGGCCCAAAAAAAAATTAAACCCCACATTTTATGTGCAACCAATTCAACAGATTCTTCTTCTTTTCGAGTCGAGACAAGTTTCTAATTTTATTAGACCAAAACTTAGCCACTCTAACACCACTCTGTGGCGTTAAGGAGGTCGTCAAAGGTGCAACTATCCGGACACTCGAAGCAAAATAAATAGGTGATCCATTGTCTGCGGTGAAACTCCGCACTCTGTAAAACGATCAGTGATCATCTTATTATCTTTCACTCATCGATAATAAGTCTAATAAACAACTAACTATTACGAGAATAGTATGTTTGTTTAAAAAGTTTCTAAAATGTTATATACCTTGTTTTATTAGAGACGGTCGGGAACCAAGCACATGGTGCGGCTGTTGCTCCGTGATTTCGTCAATAAACTTCCTTTGCGAACCATTCCCGAAGCGTGCGTAAGAAACTCTCAGAGGTATACTTCAATTTATAATAGTTATAAATTAAAAATTCATTAAACCCCCAAAGAACGAATGATTATATCATCTATATAAATAAACCGATTATGTTAGAAGCTAAATATCTTCGAAACGATTCAACCAATATCCATCATACATTGCTAAGACGCACCTCGCTACCACCAGCTTGCTAAAATATACAACTGATTTCAAATTGATCCAGCCGTTTTGGCGTTACAAACCCACAGACAGATATGCAGACACAAACATACACACAGACTTACAAAAAGTGTATTTGTGTATTATATAAATCATCTGGTATCCATAATACAAGCCTAGTTGCTTTGTGTGAAACTAGGTGGCGCTATGTGTATATTCCAGGATATTTATTTATTTATATTGTAAGCACGTGTTACTTTTATCCATCTATTTAAATATGCATCGTTTTATTGAATCAATTATGATTGAGTTACGAATCTAGCTAAGTACTTATTCACATAAAATGAGGTATGAGGTCCCTGTATGACTAATTATAACCGTGTCGGAAGTCTATGCCCTCTATATATATGTAATAATTTATTTTATTTAATTTAATTTAAAATTTAATTTAATTTATTTCATACCTGTAATATATAATCTGCACAATCTGTCTGTTCTATGAAAAGTAAGCTACAACCCCAAGGTTACCTAGAAGAGATCACTGTTGGTGATAAAGCCGCCCAATCGCACTATTATTGTAATGTTTTTTTATAAAATGCATAATTTCCTTCTATCATAGAGGAATAACACTGCTTCTATGCAATAAAGTGTATATGTATTGCATTGTAAAAAGTTCTGCAGGCGCTTTAACGAGTGTACGCAGACTGAATGTTTATGACCAGCCTAAGACATCGTCCGATCCATAATTAATACCCCAAGTTCTGAAAGTAGAGAAGTAAGAAGAAAGATATAATGTCATTGTCTTGAACAAAAATAGACATCATTACAGATTACAATTTTGCAATACACTCTGCAACTACAATGATAGCCTGCGACAACAGCGCTCTGGCTAGCGTTGAGTTGTTTTATCGTTAGAGGGTCATCGATCAGAGCAGAAGTAAATTCATCTTCCTTACATTACCAGTGGTTATATTAAACGCCGTATAGTATTTCAATATATAATCCAGATCGTACTGCGTTGTATTGTACATGCGTCGCAGCCCGCGTATTCCTAATGGAATAAATAGCATATTCTCAACGCGCATGGTCAACCCCATCTCTGACGATCCAGAATTCTCCGAACATTTGATTTTTATTTTATTGAGAATGATATTCTATTCTCCTGCAGTAAATTGCACTACATTAAAATAATACTCGATACTTACATAAATACAAAGGTATTTGAAAAAATTATTGAAATTTCCTCGATATATTAGCCCATACTTATATCTCAGGGGGCGTCAGTCACCACTGCCTGGTACTACATCGAGGGCTTCTAGAGAATGCTCTAGAGAGCATCGGCGCCGGCGCTGCAGTCCCACTCTGCGCTCACGTTGTAGCATCGCCATCCAAGCCCTTATAAAGTGAGTGATTAACAGTTATATGTACTTCTTTCACAGGCAGAACTCTGAAGACGCTGTTTAGAAAACTATGACTGTAGAATTCTTCATGGTGGTGAATCTTAGTTAAGCAACATAAAGTTTACAAAACGCAGGTCGCAGGTTCGATTTCCAATAGGGTAGTATCAGTTTGGTAGGTGTTAGGCCGTTTATCTACTGACTGAATAGCTACTAACAAAGTCTACCGCCAAACGACAATGTTGACAAAATGAATGAGTTCCTGATGTTTGAGGTATACAATATATGTAATAGCCAGTCCTCCAAATAAGTTGCGGGGTCCGGGTGAGCGGACTTCGGCTTTCGGACTTCACTTGCGGGGGCTAAGCTCAGAACTTGCGTAAGCTATGGGTTTATAGCACATCGTTATTTGTGTGGAGCAAGAGCTCCCAAAATATGCGTAGTGCATATTTTGGGAGCATATCGTAGTCATTATGGAAAATGCTCCCACAGAAAGTGACACTTATCACATTTTGGAAAGGCTACGACCAGTATGACCTGTAATTAATGTGCTTAATTTGTTACCGTTGACGACGGCCGTTAATCTCAATAGAACTCAAACAGATTTCTTTTTCTGTTTTAAAATAGCAAATACATTATTAATATAACACAGTTACCTAAATCAGTCCGGAGATATACCTTTCATTACTGCCAAGTTATTTATTTACCTTTGATGACTAACTTGATCTATTAATTATTTACACAGGAAAAGCGCAACCGATGTATCCAACGTTAGTGGTAAGCAATATTAATCTAACTAATATTATAAATGCGAAAGTTTGGATGTTTGTTTGTTTGTTGCTCAATCACGGCGAAACGGTTGAACGGATTTGGATGAAATTTGGTATATAGGTATATACCCTGGATTGAGATATAGGATATTATTTATCCCGATAAAGTGAGTAGGTCCCGAAGGATAAACAAATTTCCGCGATAAAGTTATTCCATGCCGGCGAAAGCACGGGCGGAAAGCCAGTAATTTATATTATTTTTTAATTGCTATTCCTTATTTTTAATCTTCTATACTTTATATGCTCTACCTATGTAGGATTTAATTTCTAGTGTCGTTTACTATAATGCCTCAATTGTAGTTTTGTACTGATTTGTGTTGCACCACATTCTCATGGATAGTCTCCCTCATTGCTTTCCTTTTTTAAATCATGGATTTTCTTTTGTGTAATAAAAGCACAGTCAAACAATTTTTGATCCAGTGGGTAGCGACCTTGCTTCGAAATTAACAGCTGGGGTTTCGAATCATGCTAGATAAATATTTGTTTAATGAATTCGAAACGTAATACCCATTCTTAAATGTTTATATTTAAATATCTATGATTAGTTCTTTATCCGTTCTCTAGTGTCCATACTACAGGCATTGTCTAATAACTGATAAAAATGGCCGAAATTATTTCAACACATTTAGAGCAGTATATTCACTTGCAGTAACTTGTTTAATTTAGTAATTATAAATGAATTCTTTATTATTCTCTGCGACAGTGACAGTTACTTATTATGTAGTTGCAAATTAAAATTAAAATTTGCCCTACTTTTTCATTAGAAATAAGGATACGTTAAAGTTTATAAGAATATCCGTTGTAATTGTACATACATTAGAGATTACAAGTTGAAACGGAAGAAAAGTTACAAGGAGAAGAATTAGTTTGCAATGCCTTTTACATTTACTTTGCTACTAATTACAAGCTTTCATTTCATTTTTATATCTAAGTACTTTATAACTCTTTCATGAATCATGTTATCAGTCATCGTAGACTTGGTGTCTCTGACCAGAAGGAACTTTGCATCCATATACATTATAATAAATATAAATCTATAACTAATGGTATGTGCCTGCAACAGGCTTCTTTCTCATAGGCCATGAAGCAGAAACACATTGCTTGGTAGCCTCTTGCTATTGCTGCCATTAAGCCTTAAAGCAGCAGATAAGACTTTTCGAGGTATTTCTAAATCCTAATAGGTAGTCGATCTGTTTATGACTCGTGTCCATTATGTATTATGAAGGTACCGTTTGTAGTACCTTATCTTAGTTATAGACATGTGCTATCTGTACTTCTGTACAGAAGCAATGAAAGGTAGTAATATTATATCTTAATCACTCAAACGATTAAATTCCATTTATTTTCTAAAGAAAAATGTCTTTAATTCTCGTGCAGTGGATAGTACTACACAAGAATGGTACTTGAAAGTAAAAATTGTTTTGACTGCAATTTTGAACCTGATTGTAAAAGGATTGGAACCTGGGACGCTACTGAGTTATTTTCATATAGTCATTGACTTTTTGATCAAGGAAAAATTGATGAAGAAATTGTCTAAGAAAATTTTATAAATGTACGTTCAGAACCTCACTAAAACACGAACTTCCTTTTGTGTAGGTGTGAGCAATACCTGGGGTGTGATTCTCAATCGTTCGAGATTTTAATACCGACAGACTTTAGTGAAAGAGAGAGACGTGGTCATTACCCCACCGACGAGATCATTAAATTGAAAAAGAAGAAGATTTTAGTATATCTATAAATTTTACACTTATGGGCAAGTGCGAAAGTGATATACCTATACATATCCACGTGTGAAGCATGTGCCATACATTTTATAATTTGATAAGGCAAAGTAATGCGTTACAGAGCGAGACACAGCGTCACCACCGGAGGACTGGGTGGGCGGCGTGCGCGCTTTACGCGACTCTCATGTGCGCCTGGTACTGCGCCAACTACGGCACATCGATCGCCTCAACCGTGCGCTCGACCGCTGCACCAAAACTCGACAATAACCACCTACAATAACTGAGTACCCCCGTAGAAATGACTTTAAAGCAATATAGTAAGTATTTTCCAATGCTTGCTTCAAAATTTCTTTTAAGAACTGAGTTTCATACGAAGTTCTCAATGTTTGAATTACCTATTTCATTACAACAGTAGGTATATCTCTATTGCTTGCAGTCATTCCTTGGTTGATAATTCTCGGCACCCGAGTCGCATTTTCGTTACTTTATTTTATAAACAAACCCTATATCAAAATAAACAAAAGACATTTCAATAACATTTTTATTTTAGACACCATTTCCAAACAATATATTTAAGTACAAACCTTAATTAAAATAAATTTTCAAATTTAACTCAACATTTGTATTATAAATGACTAATATTTACATACAATATATTCCCGCAATGCAAAAAGAAAGCTAAGCAATGTTAATTTTATCTTAATTCCTTTTCCATTTCATATTCTGATAGATATATGATGTATACAACTGGTTCATTATATAATTGTAATTTACTTATCTGAATAACGTTAAAATGCCTTCTGACGCAAATATCTGTTTATTTTATGGCATAAAAATATTGATGGCCAAAAGAAATCATATTTAACCTATAAAAATCAAACGTACATCATTCAAATTGAGACATTGTAAAAATCAAGAGACTGTAAAATAGTATGCCTATGACTATCTCAGTCTTACTAAGTTTAGGTCGTAGAAATAATATTTCACAGAATTCGCATAGAAATCTCTTTCATTAATTGAGCGTTAAAAGCTTTTATACCCTACCTTCCACGTCTGAGTCTGTAATAATTGCCTAAAGCAATATATTGACCATCACACGTTACATCAGTTTTGCTACTTAAATGTTACAATTTATTAAGTCTTACGATTACTAAAAGAAATAGAAATTAATTCCATCATATCTATCGGCAGTGCATTCTGCCGTAGTGGTTAATATCGATATATTAACCACTACGGCCATATCGCTTTGGTAGCAATACAAAAATTCGACATGTGCTATCTCTGTCAAGGAACTACCTACACTTTTATAACACCATTTGTAAGATAATGTTGTATCTGATCCGATCGATATTCTGATACTGCGTGTAAGGTACAATCAGTACTCTTTCATTACTTAAGTTTAATTGAATTTTTTATCTGTTGTTTAGAAATTTAATTTTAAATATCACAAAATTACATACGAACGGTTGAAAAAATCATTAGGTAGGTACAGTCACATTGTAAATGTAGTGAGTGGATCTATTTAGATCTGACTATAGTATAGTTGATGTTAAAATTTGGTTTAAATTTCTATAAAAATATATACTTATTAATTTGTGTGCTGAATGGCATAAAGTATAGAATATCGAATGTTTCACCCACACAAAGAATAATCTCTAGTATACTAAAATTATATTATACGAGTAGCACCCACGCTTTCGTGTTTTGGTACCTACTACAAAAGTCGACATATTTCGTCATGTCAGCAATATTTTTTCATACTTTACTTGGATTACTTGGAATATCTCTAATAATTTGCTTCACTAGCCTGTTCTGTTTACATTTCTCCGAGCAAGGTGCGCCACACGCGTTAGGGTTCCAGCACGCAATCGACTTTATGTTCAACTGTTCTATTAGCAGGAAATACTAAACTTCAATGCAAATACATTTTTATGTTATACTGTCGACAAGTGAAAACTCTAAAAATACATTAAAATAAGGTATCTACGACAGGATAAGGTGCTAATTTGTATGGCAGTGCACACGCAATTGATGTGAAATCGACGCAATAGGAGGCCAATTTTTGAATCGTCCGACCCGTTTGAATTCCACCACGTAATATTTTTTCAAGACCGACGATCTTGCTTTACTACAACTATTAACAAGGACTTTCGATCACTCGAGATGTGTCGAGTGTATCAAACCTTCATCATGCGAATTTCAAAGCTATTTATAAACGTGAATTATTCAAGGAACCCCTGTGATATCGCGACCCATTAAAAAGTTGACCTCCAGATGTAGTTAAAAGTTATTGCATATATTACAGCACGGTATCAGATTACAACCCGCTGTGACCTCGTTGTTATCAAGTTGATGGTTCACTATTACCATGACACCACATAGAATACAGGCACTCTATAAGCGAACGATGGGCTCTCCTTGTGAGAGCGAGCCTCATGGTCTAGTTACCAATATATGGTGTTAACAAGTTTGCGATGCTGTACGAAATTCATAAAAAGAATTTTCAATGACTCGAGCTGCGGCGATGTTGATAAGATGCCGAGGTGTGATATGTACGATAACTTAACGACAAAGTGTCGATCGCGTGCAGACTCCCTTAAGGCACGATTTTCACGTTGAGCGTGGCAGGTGTCGCCTGCGACGCACCTCGTTGGAAACAGGCCGCTCGGTGGTCGTCGTTGTTGTTGTGGTTGTTGTGGTGGTAGTGGGCGGATCAAGACCCTTGATCTCGAAGGGTCCCCGGAACAACGGTCGGAATAGTCGCAAGAACGATTGATACCGGACCGCCGAATTCTGAAACAGTCAATCACATTTGTTTGAGGATCTATCGAACGATTTAGCTTTTACGTGCTCGAATCAGTTTGATGTAGATCGAAGTCATAATTATAAAGAATCTTGTAATTCTATGCCATGGCAGGCTTTCAGGTAAGAGTAACTAGAAAACCTTTTTTTTATGTGTAAGAGAGTTGTATATATGAATCACACTACATAATCTGTATAATAATTTTGGATTTGGAATATTAGATATTGCATAGTAGTGACATTATTGTACCTAAGCTATAATAATGTTCTGTCTTTTCAGACTCTCTGTGTACCTCAAGTTCACCCCAATTATGTGGGTATAAACACTATGAGCAAAACTGAATAAACCTGTGATGAGCAATAGCGTCTACGATGCTCAAAAAAAATCTGCGATTATCCAAATGCTTCCTCCACCATGGCGACTAGGGCAAGTTCTCCCGTGGAAAGCGATACAAATCATTACGTATTGCGAGAGGCTGAAGTCCGTCACATGTGAGCAGTGAACTTTTAGGGACTGGTCATTAATGAATATGTCTAGTCAGGCTCAAAATTACAGTCATAATCCAAGTTAACTATATTTTTTTTTACAAAAACCTTTGTAATGCAAATACCGAGTACCATTTGGAACTATCTACTGCACAAGAGTACTAATGGCCTTTGCCCAGCATTGGGACAATGTGAACATGAACAAAAATGTAATGATAATAAACTACACACGAATTGAGAAATTAATGGGTGTTCGAAAAAAAAATTAATCGTTTCAAATTGGTCTATGTCTGCAGTTTTGAACCTGACTGTACATTATTTTCAAAATATGAATACACAGTCCATTAATGGTGTAACTAGGTAGTCCACTACTGAATTTCGGTATCTTATCAAGACTCGCAAAAACTTATCGAGGCTGGAAACAATAGAGTTATGGAAAGGAAATGAGATTACTTAGTTATTTATTATTTAGATTACTTTTTGCAGGAACTAATAGCCGATTTTACTAGATTCCATTCCATGTTGGTGTCGATTAGAACTTTGCCAATTTATCTTTCAGCGTGCCTTTGACTTTACAGTTCATTGCCCTATCAAACAAGCTATCGCAGGTTGTAAAACAAGGTTGTAAAAATTTTATGCCAAAATGGTTTCATATTATCGCTACTATTGAACCAAGAAGGTCAAAAGGTGTGTCAATTAAAACCATTATTTCTTTTTTCCACGTTATGCAGCATCATTGGTTTTCCTAAATTAATCGAAGAGGTACATACCTGTATAACATCACCGATGATCTTAGTGCTGCGAATGAGAAGGGACACCGACGGTCCAAACAGGTTGCCCGGGAAGTCCAGGCTGACCTTGTTGCGGTCGAACACCGGGATAACGTCTGTGGTAGTGGACACTTGGCGGTGGCGCCGCTGTAACGTGGCCAGCGACGACGATGTGCTCGGCATGCCCAGGCGCCTCCACGTAGTGCCACTCTGCGCACACTTACACACTCACCATACGATCCCTACGCGCCACAAGACGGCCGGCCTCACCTCTAACGCCTCCTTTTACCTACGCTCACGGCGATCTAGTTAAACGTAAAATTTAACACTGCTCTTTAATCCTGACCGGTTAGTTTAATTACATATGCTTTAAGTGTGTCCAATGTTCAACAAAAGAAATTTTATGGTTAACTCTGCGATAAACTTAAACTTTGCTTTTGCTCTATTTATTTATTAACGAATACATACGAGTATGTTTGTGTAGTCAGATATTTTATTTTTCTACCTATTTTATTTGAAATGATATTTACTATATATTCATATCATTATGATATTTTATCGACCTGTTCAAGAGTATATAATGGATTATAAATAGCAGGTAGGTACAGTAGTATATACCTAGAGTAGTAAGTCTATTTTCATATTTATTATAAGAGTACATGTACCTATAATAAAAAAGTATGGCGTCGATTTTATATAAGTGAGTGATTAAGCATTTAGTTAGTTTTAATGAATGATCTTCAGGATATTGTTAAATAAAAACATAGTTTAAAAAATACATTTATTCTTAAAATTTCGCTGCAAATAAATATCGACATTCAAGTTAGTACTTGGATGGGCGTGGTTTTTAAGATTTTGTTAAGATGGTTCGGATTTTGTTGTGGTTAGTTGTGAACTAAGAAAATAAGACTCTACATTTGCGTTGTCTACGAATTACTAATTAATTCACAATGGACATCATAATCGTTATTTCACTAACGGAATACTTACGACTAGCATTTGAACAAAACGAAAATGTTTAGTCTTATCTTTAGTTACTTGGAGGGCTATATGCCGCCTAAAAGTGCTGACTAAAATGATTACACAAATTTATATGCAACTCAAACGAAGTCATCCCTTTGCAAAATCAAAACGTGACTTTGTTTGATATACTCATAATTACGTATGATTGCAAACTAAATACGGTATGTGTGTGAGTATTTCTACTTTGGGACGTTCTACGGTGAGGCTACGGCCTACATGTGAGCTACGAAAGTGCGATCAATTATTAAATAATTACTAAACATTCAAGAATTACACATTTTTAGACTACTAGAAGATATCAACATTTTTACAAAACAAAACACTTTCAACCCAATAAATATTATAAAACAACAAAAAATCATGCAATAATAAAATTTATATTTCTTTTTTTGAAAAGGCTAATTTATGGCGGTGTATATACAGTCTTAGATCTGATTGATAAATCACATTAATATACTTACTTTTATCGTTGGGGTAAAGAAGAACAAATAATTTAACCCTGCTGGTTAGTGGTTGCGACATCACTGTATTTACAGGTATAATTGCTTCACATATTAAACATTTGAATAGAAACAATTTACCTTCACTTCACGTACGTAAAGGTCATCATGTTTCCGTTTCATAGTGAGCATTAGACAACCAATAAAAAACGTAATTATGCCTACTAGAACAGATTAATTTTGTCAGCTCCTATTCTAAGGACAAGCTGTCGACTAGAATGGTGTATTTACAGGCACAGAAGGAAGGAAAGGCGTGACTAGAGACTAAAGGTCATCGACATGGCTGGCATGTAACCAGCAAAATATAATTTAAATACATTACATACCTAATGTAACACATAAAATTCATATTCTTTTAAAATATGTATACTCCCGCAATCTGTTTCTGAAAAGGCAATTAAAATTAGTAAGTAATAAATAATTAGCCGAAGTAAAATTTTAAAGTCAGTCAGTCGTTACCTAAGTAGGTACGCATGTATTAGAAGGGATTTTAATACCGTTAATTAATTTTATACCAACAAGGTTTTCTCTAAGGTATTTTTTAAAGTTTCAGGATACTACCAGGGCCACCAACGATCACCGGTAACCGAATCTGCATAGTAAATGATAGATAAAAATTTGGAAACATTACAATACCCTACATTACTTTAAAAACAATAAAGGGCTCTGGCAGGTGTAGGTATAATCTCTAGGCTCCGACTGTACATAGCCTATATACATATGCAGTTTTGTGCTTCAAATGTGCAAATGTGATCAAATGGTTGCATGTAGTTAACATAAATATCCAAATGTTACCTCAATCACATGGGGAAACACAATTTTTCTAACCTACTACTAAATTATCTACAATTTCGGCTTGTCAAAACGTTCTAATATTGCGTATTAGAAATAGACAATTTCTATAATAAGTGAATTATTTAAAAAAAACAATAGAAATAAATAAAATGAAAAAATTAGAACGTAATTTACAAGGCGTTGTATGCTTGGAGATAGGTGCTACGTGCAAACAAACAAACGTTTGGAAGGAAACATTTAATATCACCATCACTCACCTAAAACTATTTACATATAAATACAAGGCGTGTACTGCGGCTCGCCCAGTGGAGAGTGACCGCGGACTGTACATGCGGTCGGAAAGAAGAGGGAGAGGGGACTTATAATATACTACAACACCTGTTCCAGACACATTTTCTAAATACATATAACAGGTACGAAGTCTGATAAGTAACTTGAAGATTAGTGTTTGCCATCCAATTCACTTTGTTGTCCGAATATTGCATTCAAACGTTCAGCTTAACATCGATATTGGCAAACATAGTTCTTGGTCACAAACAAGGTTAATTTCCAAATTCAGAATCTGCAAAATGAATGAAACTCTCTCTGTACATGGGTAAGTGTAGAGTGTGTAATGCAATACAAACATAATATTTTATTTCCACAGCAAGTTTATCTGATGAGTAAATCACCCTTGGAGAAATCTACCTTTGTCTTTGAATCATTTTTCTATACTTAATTTAACAATATTTTCAGAAATAAAATACATATGTTTTTTCAGGATCACTCTACACACCTGGAAAGTTTCAGTTACTTTAGAGAGTTGGTATTTGGAAGCTGGCCTTGTAAGCTTCATTCACCTATGAAAACGCTGCTCCCGGATAGATACATCGTATTACCAGTCGTCCAATCACTCACATTCTTCAAAATGGTGTATGTGCCACACAACAAAAAGAAAATATGTATGAACTGCATTATAGCGGCAAAGAGTTGTTATCCTTTGTTTGCATTTTCAACTCTGCGTAATTCAAGGGTTCTCTCGTTCTGTCACGTATATTTACGAGTATCTAATTATTGACATAAGATGACATAACAAAACCAATATTATTTACTATACTTCAAGTTCTTTTTGGTTTTTCTAAGTACATCTGTACCTGTTTCGGTTGTAATAAAATACTGAGATACTAAATTCGTGTTATTTGTTACGAATAATAATGGCTTCGTCGTCGTATGGTACTCATCAAACTTAACACATACTCATAAATGTGAAAAAGGTTTTCAAAAGTTATTGTCAAGAATTAATAGAATATTATTAAGAAAAAAAGAAGAAAGAAGATGTTAAAGTCTTTCTATCAGTGGTCTCGCCAGTACTGCAGGGTGATGTTTAACAAAAGTCAGTTACTTAAACATAAATGGCAATCGACATATAATATGTCAGTTTAGTGTCACAAACAGGTGTTGTAATGTATTGAAATAGGATAGATAAGGAGATCACGCGTCATCCTCTTCAGAGGAGTCGACGGTTTCAACGGTGGCGCTTGCACCCGCGCCTCCTGACGAAGACCCCGACAGCGACGTAACGAGCGAGATGATCGATCCCAACCCGGAACCCCCACCTTGTCCTCCGGAACTGGACCCGCCTGATGCGCCTCCTAACAAGCCGGTCACAGCTTGAATCTTAGGCCCCAATAATTGAAGCTTGGGACCCAACACTTGTCCCACGACACCACTGAGAGACGCGAGTCCATTTTGCGGGGCCTCGATTCCGTATTGCTTGTTTATTTC
Source organism: Oegoconia quadripuncta (assembly GCA_949316235.1). Lineage (NCBI taxonomy): Eukaryota > Metazoa > Arthropoda > Insecta > Lepidoptera > Autostichidae > Oegoconia > Oegoconia quadripuncta. The sequence goes on from OX438742.1 coordinate 29,903,299, forward strand.
TATGTTTTGTCGGTCCAAGGTATCCACCAGCCTGGTTTTAGCGTCGATTATAGAGTTGATTTTCTATAAAAGAAACAAGTGAAATTATAGTACACGCGTCTCCTCTTCTTGACGTTAATAAAAATCGTAAAGTAATTTCTTCAGCTTTATGTAGTTTAGTTGGAAACGTCTATATTGTATATAGGGACATCTAGTGGTTATAATAATCCCCATATATAGTATTGGCACTATAAGGGCAGTTTTTGTGATGCATTTCGATAAATTCGATCTAAATGCTTTCGAATACTTACCCCGAAAACGAAACCGAGTACTGCATTCTTGATGCCAAACTTTGCCTGAGTGACGCCCTCGAGCTTGCGTTTTTCTCTCGTCTGCTCTTCCCCTTCCGCGCCCTGTGTACACACACATACACAAGTCACTACACTACACTCGGCTTGCAAGCACCCACACCTCGCCACACCAAAACCAAACACCGCACTAACATTATCAAGCACTCCACCACCAGCACGCACCGTAACCATTAAAACTAACGTCCATTATTTAAACGCAAATTGATTTCATGAGTCTATTATTAAATCCAGTACTATTAATTTAAAAAATGTGTTTGATTTGTCCGACATGCTTATTGATTGATTAAATTATTACCCTCTGCTTCATAACATCATGCTATGAGCAATGAATGACTCATTCATCATGAGCATGACATTTATTTTCGTAAATCATTACGATATTTATGTTATGAGATGATAATAGATGTCGAAACAATAAGAAACCTCAAATAGTGTTGGTCATTAAGGTAATATTGTAATAAATAACTAATAATAATAAATAACGTACTAACATTTAACAATATTAGTAATTTTGAAAATTATTTCAGTAGAAAAACAATTACTTCATATAAAGATTACGCATAAATATACACAGCAGCTTGAGTGCGGAATAGACGCAAAGAAATAAAACTAGACATTCTTTTAATTGGTGCATAACACATTTTATTAAAATGCTAATTGTCTGTGCCGTTGTGCTCACAAAGTCTCTTTCTCTTTTAAACTTCCACCTACGAACACTTTGTTATTAATGCAAGTATCGTGTAGTTTTCTTCTAAAGCACTTTCTACAGCCCAAGAGTTAAGTATTTTCCATTAGGAGTTATGAAGTGTTAGAAAAATATATATTGTTTGACTGGGACTCTACATATACGTACTTTTAAAATTTATTTTTAATAATTTACATCGCAGGCACTATGTGGTGATTGTTTAATTAAAATCATGATTATGACAATCAAATTGTTTAATATGTTGAAAGTATCTACTTAATCTGAAATTTATGCTCAAGTAAAGACTTAACTAACAGTGTGGACTTATATATGTATAGCGTACTCCAGAGAAAGAACGTACACCATCGGAACCCAGGCTACGTCCGGCGAACATGTTTTGCATTTAATTAGTGGTGAAGGCTATTACACTCTACAGCTGCATCATCCTTGAATGTGATAGAAAACTGCTAAAATATATGTTCGGTTAACATTTAGTTATTATCATCACTCGTAAGTATTAGTGTAGACCCAGGCGACCATTTACTTCTGCAATTTGCTTTAATGACTATAATTCCCAGTTGATGATCGATCACACACAGCCAGCTAGCGATGCCTAATTATCATTGCATGAAAGTGTCTAAGCCGGTTTAATGGATAAACTATGGAGTAATAAATAAAAATCTAAAATGAATAAGAACTTGTCTTTATACCGACGAAATTATCTTCGGTTTTCTCAATTTTTGCTTAACAGAAAGTGTGGTGTCGCGGTCGCCACAGTGGTTATGGTCTTCAGGAAGTATATTATGTCAAAATGGAAGGTCGAGATGATACAGTAGTCGCCGAACATTTGTGCAAGACGTCGCAGAGGTTTAGGTGAAATGACGCAACCGACCTTTGCGCCCGACCTGCTTGCTCAATGCATAGCTACATGCTAATACGTACTATACGACGTAGACAAAACCAAAAGTACAACATGTTATTTTAGTCGATCGCCATCCTTTAAGAATAAGAGAATCCATTTTTTTATGCCCAACGGGTGAGCACTTGCCCTCAATCCTCATCCATGAATACGATAAACTTTTATTAATTCCTTTAACACTGCATAGCTGAAATTCCAAAAATAAATCAACTATTTCTGAAAGAGCAATTTCGTACCTACCGATAAAATCTAACAGCTGATTTTACTTTTTCGAAATAAGTGAATTGCCCTATAATAGAAGTTGTTCGTGCTCCCATGGTAATCTCAACCCATAAAGGATAGCCATCATAAAAAAAAAACATATTAATAAATTGTATTATGATACCAGACTGAGTACTATAAGAATTATTTAAAAACTAATCAAAATTAATATAAGCTAAGTCAAAATTTTTTACCAAAATTAATATCCATTTTTCTTACTAACTATAATTTGATTATAATAATTAAAATATATAATAAATATCCATCTGAAAAACCTAGTAAGAGTAAAACTTGTTTGCGATCATAAATACTTAGTAGCATATTCCCGTGCAACTATATTTAGATACAAGTGAAGGCAAATTGTACGAGTTCATTAAAACTTTTGTACGCAATCTACGAGTAATTTAACACCCACGCGATTAATTCGCAGTCAAAGACAAAAGTGAATGTGCAATTCACAAGTCACGAAAGAGCTTTTTGGATTTAAAATTAGAATATTTTTATAGGCGAGCGCATGCATGTTGGTATGTTTGTCTATGTCACATGGTAGAAAAAACGAAGTAAACAAAGTAAACAAAAACACAATATTGTAGTGTAAATGCAAGAAAAATATTAAGTAGGTACTATTGAGTAATATAATTTCAATAAAGTTAATGTAAATTTACAAAAAAATTACGGTACACCTAAAACATATGAGAAAGCAGTGACGTGCGGGAGTGTCGACTTCGCCGATAACAATATGTACGATTACGTCCCAATTTTCATATTGTATGATCCGCGTCGATCACAGTTAAATATTAGGAGTACGCCTATCGCAGTTACATGTTAATTGAGTCGCTTAAATTATATCCTTCTATTCTGTTACATTCCCATAATAGGAAAAAATTATCAAGTTCAACATTATATCACACATCTTGCAGATTAACCTTCCTACTGAGGGTTCATGTCCTTCACATGACTACCTAGTACTTGCACCAATGACGCTACTGCACGTCATTGGTCTATATTTTTCTGCTCTTATGAGCAGAATAATTATGAGGGTTTATACCCTCAGAATCCTATAGTATTTCAGAACACCCAGGAACAATGTTGTATATAACGCAAGTATCGTATGCTAGTCTTGTAGCACGTAATAATAGCGCACAAAAATTATATGTATTACACGCTGGCAATTATACGATGTTCGAAAAAATATTTTTACAAAAAAAAACAACACATATTTGTGGGTACCAGTGGGACCCGGTACCAATTTCATATTGTTATTCTATTACATTTCCATTATATGATAAAAATACTATGCAAGTTCAACATCACATCTCAGATCTAGCGCCTCATAACGTAATAGGTGTAATGTCCTTCACAAGAGTAGAAGTACCTTCCCTACGCGGATCCTGATTCCAATATTGATTGTCATTGTTAATTTAATTGGACCTAGGCACTTACAATTAAATCTTTATGAACTATATAGAATGATCATTTTACGAGCGACATTCAAATTGATAAAATGCGAATCTGTTTAATAAGGTCTTGTACAATTCAGTGCTTTTGATTTTCGTGAATAATTTTGTAAATTTGTTTATTCACATTTACTTTCAGAAGGTATCTTGTATAGTGGACCCTTTATCTTATATGGTTAAGATAACTTATACTAGATGTCGTGGTAAAGTTAAATTATCCCAATTATAAGTAATTACTTTTTTTTGCTTCCACGCTAGATTCTGGATTATTATTAAACCATCTTAACTGCATTCGTATCTAGTTACGTACCTACGGGCAGCCGCCCGCGCTGGGTCGAGGCCGCCCGCCTCTCGGGGACTGGCTGCCTCATTAGTGTAATCACACTCTGCACTAACCAAAACCTTACCTTTAATGACTACATTTTAAAACCTAATAAATCTTTGCAACCGAATGTTAGACCTTATTTATAATTACATTTTAATAGTTTAAGAAATCTAATAAATAATAGGGCTTCTATCTAAAATACCAAATACCTACCTATACTTCTTTATTTATTTAAGTATTACAGTATAACTCTTAATTAAATGGGGCGCACGGTTCTCATCGTGGTTACCAAACAATCCCCATATCGCAACAAGTCAGTGAGAACCTTTATAAAAAGCTATCGTTACACCCATTGCCTTCTCATATCTCGATATATATATCTACATACCTCATCTACTTCATTTGTCAGTTGTTTATCGCGTGAAAGGCATGCAAATGGTCCTTAAACCTTGGCCGGTTTCTTTGCACAACTTAATAGAAGTATAGTTTTTGCGTTCATAAAAATTAATTAGGTTTAGGTTGCCTAAATGTCAACACTGACATATTTATATGTAAGTAGGACCAAGCTAATGTAGTAAAGTAGTTTAAATCGGGTTTTACCTTAAAACACCGGCAATGATTGCATTATGAATGTAACTATTATGTATTTGGATCTAAGACATCAGTAGAGCAAGCATATGGAACGAATGCCGGCCCGGTCGGCGGCGCCCGGCGTCGACGCCGTTTGTGCTGCTGCGCGTAAGGTGGACGCGAGAGAGCGTTAAGATAATCATTATATAACTACTATTACTATGGCGTAAGAAAATCAACTCAGGATAGGACCCTCTTTGGTCAAGTTTACCTTAGTATAATATGTAGATATGGTTATGAAAGAAACGAGTGGATAAAATAAATGAACTTCATATTGAACAACTAACACCACCAGTATCGTACTCCCTTCGTATTGAGCTACTAAAACTTGATTAAATCAAACTACGTTAATTAGTCTTATATATCTAAATGAAAAGCTTTGCATAATTGATACGTCATAAACTTGAAGTACAATTAATTACTTAATATAGTTACTCGTACATTCTCTACCTGCATAATGTATTATTCTGAACTTCGTTAATTTCAAAAAGTAGCTAGATAACTGGACGACACCTATGGAACTAAATCCTGTGTAATACCTAATAAGTACAGAGTGATGGATAATAGAAATAATATTGTACGAATTATTAGTTGAATGGCGCAGTAATTGCCATTAGAACTGTGTTGACCGTCAATTGCGCGTATAATTTCCAATAATTTTTAAATATAAGAATTTGTACAAAGATTTGATTTTATGAAAGTTAATGGTGGTTTTATAATTCAATAATCATTATTCACCCGACAATATCTTCCTGCATTATTACATCACCAAGCGTCCTACTCTCAGTCTATATATAGCTTCATGTTAACCTACGCAGTTGATATAGAAAAAAAATACTCATCCATACATCTAATCTTGTATGGGCAATTTAAGTCTTGTATGTATGAAACACCAATGAACATACTTAATTACCTATGTTTTTAATAAATCTAAAAACCCAAACTACAAGTGACAGTTATGTCTCAAGTTACATTTTAAAATGTTTATTAATTTGTCTAATATTTCGGTCTACTTTCGAAGACATGAAACCAGTAGCCATTTAGACAACCAGTTTCTCTACGTACTTCAGTTTAGTGTTTTGTAAAACAGGTGACGTAACGTAATGTTCTTTTTTAAAACCCCTGATAGTGACCAGTACTAATAAACTATCGACGCATTAACTAGCTATTAGATAATTAGGACTATATAATTGTCTCTGTACTTGTTGAGTAGCTCCTGAATCATTTACTTGGAAGCATGTGGTAAACCGAAAGTAATTAGTATTACGTAAGTTTGAAACACGAGCAGTCCTTGTAGGCTCGCAATATTGTTACATCAATAAGTACGGCAATAAAGTCGTTGAATTGTCTTCTGTGAGACTTGAATAATTTCACGGCTTCCAGACTAACGACGGAAAA